>OX031040.1:10002500-12402500 GCA_943735995.1 Sesia bembeciformis
CGGATAAGATTTTAGGTCTTAACATTCCGTCCTCAAGGACAGACTTTTATGTGCCTACTTGTATGTAGGTCAACTCGTCTTGTGAAATATGTACTTAACTCCTCTATACTCTGCATGCTATGTCGTATTGTAGGAAAACACTAAACGCCTTCTGTGAAATATCCTCTGAGATCATAAAAGATTTAAAATACTTCATTTATAAGTGCCTACTGATATGCTGAAAATATTGGTTTCTCTTTCATTTCGAATTGATCGAAAGAACATTACTGCTTTCAGAATTAACAGTAAATAAATAAATGTTCTCGTCTTCCGGTTGCTGATTTAAGCCATTGACTAGATTTTTTCTGTTTGATATCAGGACCTAATTTTCATGTTTCTAGGACTTAGATATTTCTTGTTATTTACTGATTATATTATATCTAATATATTTATTTAGTATTTTATCCTCACGACCTCAACTGATGGTAGCCTTTAGCCAGTTTCTGGACCCCAATCAATCAGTTTTACAGCTCTACGATACGTACATTAAGTCGAAATAACAAACGATTCGGTGTTACATAAGTCCACTCAGTATGATTACATAACTCGAGCCTTAAGAGGCTCGAGTATAACTAGGTGCTTGGTCATTGTTTGGCTCCAGTTCCGATCTCGTACACGAGGTCAAAATTTGATCCATTGTCTAGCAGGTTTACGTCTTTTCATATGGAGACCTACTTCTTTGCTGAATAATTTCGTAATGTAATTTAAAGCTCCACAATTATTTACTAAGTCAACTTAAAGGTGACTTCAAGTTCATTTATTCAATTAGGTTTCTATTTAACTTGCAGACATATTTAAATTTTATTAATGAAAGTGGTCCAACGAGTAATCAAGGCTTCTATTTTACTATAGGTATCTTTAGTTTTCTTCATTTACTTTGAACTGAGGTAGGTGTAGACAGAGGTCCTTCGTAGACAAATCAACAATGGGTCGATATCAGCCTATAATGTCCGACTCCGGCTTCCCCTAGTAACCATGAGAATATTTCGTTTGGCCCATAATCCATCATTCTGATCCAGTGGACATTAGTGGACGTGGTCTAATATTTTTTTAATTCTCATACATGCGGATTCTCCGCATAACTCCTTCCCCGTACCTACTAAGTAGAAATTCAGAAACATGGGCCGGAGTTCGAACTGACGACCTCAGGAATGAGTCACCGCTCTCAACCCGAATACTATACATATTACTTAAGTTACATAATTATATTAAATTATACGTAAAATATCCACATACAGACATTTTATTTACATACCTAAAATACAAACCGTTTTTATAACTTCGATTAGAATACAAGCTAACTTCTTTATTCACTCACTGTCCTCTTCTTACTAATTATGTCTTGTTTCTCTTTGTTAGCTGTAAATGTCCTTGCAGAACATAAACACTCGTTTATTTGTTGTATTTGTACTTAGTGGTTTACTTTTCCTAAAAAATAAGTATGCCGTGTCCATAATAAATAAGCCTACGTCAACAAACACGCGAATTAAATATTATTCGGTGTAGCAGTACAGAAAAATGTAAAGCCGTAACTCAGTTTCCTCGATTATTCACATAGGATACATTCAATCCAAGTTATGACCAAAAGAATAAGGCAAAAAAAAATTCCGGGTATCACGTTCTGATTGCAGAAAAAATATTTAATGATTTTTACTGTTTTAACAGAAATGGCCGATTTTCCTTCAGGCTTCAAGTTTCTTTCAATGCGTATTTTTTTTATAGAATACATAAATAAAATTAAAACGTGATTTAAAAAAGGGTCTTTAAGATTTTTGATTTCTAATAAAATCCAATCCGGAGTTAGAAGTAATGACAACGCCATAGTTTTTTATTTTTTTTAATGATGAACCTTTAACAGTACTGTAAATATAAACTATATTATAAAAGTGATTTATAGAAACTACATGTCTACATGTCTACATGTCTACATGTCTAAATGTCTACATGTCTACATGTCTACATGTATCTGTTTTATTTGGGGGCCTTTGTGCATACGCATCATGTCAACCCCATCGTAACCTAAACTTAGCAATCTCAAAAGGAAACTATAGTATTATATGTTATTATTACAAAAATGTTTATATGTAGGTATTTATAATTTAGCGACATATTGCAGTAAAAAGGACACTGTTTGTCGTCAAGTTGGTTGCAGAAGATTTATCGATGTAAAATTTAATCACGTATTGAGAATTATTGTGCAAGCTGGTAGAACCAAAACGGCTTATTTTGTAATTGTCCAAACGAATTATTTATCCTTAAAACGTTTATTTATTTATCCTTAGGTAAGGACGTTTAAGTTATGGACAACAGTTTTGTAATTATTATATTTATCAACCTAGAAATACTGCACAATATTAAATAGAATCAATCTAATAAAGGAATATATTCGTGTAACGATTCATTAAGTAGCTTATCATATGCATAATTATTAGGCGTGCAGTGGTTGCATTCGCGTGCTGGCGACGACACGCTCGGCTGTTGCGCCGCCGCGCCTCTGCGGCTGGCACAATTCAAAACTAGGTCACTTGGAGCAGGTGGAGTTACAGACAGCGACACGTTTTGTACGAGAAGCGGCATCCGATGGGTGTCATTAACATTTCATATAGCGACATGCGCCTTTGACGGCTTTAAAAGGTCTGCTGCTCTAACCTTTAAAATGTTCACATGTTCGTGTCATTGCACTTAGTTGAAATGCCTAAGCAAATGCTATTATTTTTATCGTTTTTGTATATATTGTATTTATTTAGTTAGTTATTAAACTTAAGTACCTAATTTTTTGTGGTCATATGTTTCAAGGTAGGAATAGGCGTTTATTTTGTACAAATATATGTTGGTACAGTTTGAAAGAGATCGTTATTAGCGACAAGACTTCCTTTAGTGCACTTCATCTGTGACAATGTATGTTAGTCTTATTTTGTTTTGGTGTGCGATAAAGAGTTTTATCTATCTATATATCTACAGTCACTTTCGTCTCCGTGTAGATAGGAACTTTATTGGAAAAAGCGATAAGATACGTTGCCTTGCTCAAGAAGCACTCATATTTTTATCTTGTTTTTCTATTCTTAACCTTTACGCCAACTTTCCCAGTTTCATCCTGTTATTTATTAGTTACCTACCCTATTTTGGGATTTCGTTGTTAACCAGGAACCTTTATAGTATCGTCTAGTAAATCTCTGATATCCCTATGTCGTCTCGTCTATACATTCGTCTGTGTGTCACAGTCAAATTTCTCATTTTTCCACCGACACATGAAATTTAGTGTAAAGTTAAAACATTAAAGTTGAATTAAGTTATTAGTACTTCATCAATTTTTTGGCCTTTAGAAATGCATTTAAAATAAATATTCAGTTATCGATTTTAAGTTATCCCCTTAAAATGGTAAATACGTGGTAAAATGGTACAATATATTGTATTATAATGTTTATTAAAATCATTCGAATTTTGTTGAGAATATTGATCAAAAACACTTCAATATTTTTTGAAGTTGATCGCAAACTTACATATAGACAGACCCATTTAGACTACTTTATACTATGTATATAGTGATGAATTGAATTAATATCATAGGTAGAACGCACATTCTCAATCTATTTGGTATAAAGTACTCAAATTCGCAAAGACAATGTAAACGCTTGTTAGCATACAGCACGGCTATAATGTATTCTAAAAAGTGTAGCCGTTTCAACTCGGCTCTCTCTTTCTTCTCTCTCTCCTTCTACCTTTAAAGAAGATAATGTTTATATTGTTATGGCAAATACAGATCTAATATAATCTCAAAGACTAGAATATTATTTATAGTTACGAAAGATAAACATACGGTCATCTTCCCATACCTCTTTTCCGACGAACCTTGAATATTTACAATGAAAATTCTCCACATAAAAATGGCACTAGCCCTGAGCTAAATCTTCCGACAGTCTATTATTTGGTTGTGCCTCGAACGCGAGGCTTTCACTTGGAACGACCACAATAGAGCCTCATCCCCGAGAACTGCTCGAGAATCTCGAGGCACGTTAGAAGCCTTAGACAAAAATAGTGCGTACAGAGTTGCTTCAAAGTACCTACCTACCTATCTATAGTTTTATAAGAACAATTACTTTTAATGTTCTCGAATCAGAATATCATTTCAAGTTCAGAATATCTAAATGGCAATTTAAATGACGAGCTTTTAATGCTTAATTAATTGTCTAGTTAAAAATAGATCTTTAATTTTTTTTATTATTTTTTTCAATAATGTCACAATTTTTTATATTAGGTATACCTACGCAATTCAATATAATTGAATAGATTTATTACGTATTATATGTACATAAATAAAGTTTTAACTCCTGGACAAGGACCTCCTCATGTACATTGTCTTGAGAATAATGGAGCGGTTTGACGAGTCTTTCAGAGGTTGCATAGTTCCTCAGGGCTTGTGGTAGCAGCTTTGTTATCCCTTAGTCGCCTTTCACGATATCCACGGGAAGAGATGGGGTGACCTGGTGCTATCCTCCAGCCGGCGGACACCTCAGGGCAATCTTTAGGATTCTCAAATACTTATACTGAGTAGACAATAGACATGTTACAACCGCCAACAATTACACACATTTATTACCTATTATATAATGAAAAACACTAGTTGTGCGGGATACGTATGCACTTACACGTAGAGTGCTCGTGTTTGTACTTCGCACCAACTGGATCGTCTGGGGGGTGTGGACTGTATAATAGGTTTTCCGTGAATATTCTTAAATAAAACAACTAGGCTTTGTTCTTCAATAGAGCCGGGGTAGCGCAGAGGTACTTGTTCTTCTTCTTGTTGTTCTCGGAGTGGATGCCGCTGCGGAAGTGAGGTTGACCGGAAATGGTCCGCCTTTTATTCATTTATTGGCTTCTCCAATCTCCGGCCAATTACGGGCTTCCCCCACCACCGGTCAATGACGGGCTTCCCCCACCACTTGTCCATGTATGTACCCCTCCCGCTACCCGCGGGGAATCATTTATTTATATTTTCTTTATTCGCTATACACGTATTTACATTGATCCAATAAGATCCTAGTATGTCCTCACCTACACTATCCACCAACGTTTTATCCTGATAAGTACGCAAAGACATACCAGGGATCACTCCATTATTAAAATATACAACATACCATAAAAACTTATATGCTAGTTGCGAAACTAACTATATACATATTTGTATAAGTACCCTAGCCTTATGTTTCGTCGTTAACACTAGTTGCGAAACTAACTATATACACATCTGTTATAAGTACCCTAGCCTTGTTTCGTCGTCAACACTAGTTGCGAAACTAACTATATACACATCTGTTATAAGTACCCTAGCCTTGTTTCGTCGTCAACATATCTCCCGCCGTCGCCGTCTCGCGATCTAATTGGTAGAACGACGATTTTCTTGGTCGGTCGCCGCAGGATGTGCCCGTTGCTTGTCTGGACGTCGATGATGCGAACCTCGCCGTCTTGCCCGGGGTACGTAGCGGTGACTCTTCCTCTCGGCCACGTGTTCCTCGGTAGGTTCGGGTCGCATATGACGACCAAGTTTCCGACGCGTGGTGCCTCGCCGACTGTGCGGGGCTCCCGCCGGTACTGTAGCAGGGGGAGATATTCTCGGAGCCAGCGGCGCCAGAAGTTGTCGGCTAGCCGCTGGGCGCGCCGCCAGTGTTTGCGCGCATTCACATCGTCTGCAGTGAAGGCGCCCGGCGCTGGGACATGTGAGTTAGGTCCCAGCAGCAGATGATTCGGTGTGAGCGCCTCCGGCTCCTCCGGTGTTACCGCCACGTGTGTGAGTGGGCGGGAGTTGACGGTATTCTCCGCCTCGATGAGTAATGTGTGGAGTGTCTCGTCGTTTGTGTACTTCTCGTGTAGCGTCGCTCGTAGGGCTTCTTTTACTGTGCGCACCATGCATTCCCAGGTCCCGGCCATGAAGGGGGCGGAGGGGAGAACGTGACGCCACGCGATGTGTTTTGTAGTTGCTTCTTCTTGGACCGCAGCGAGTGCGGCCTCGGTGAGTTGTTTTTCCGTGGCTTTAAAGTTAGTGGCGTTGTCACACCATAACTCTGTTGGGCAGCCGCTACGCCCCATGAATCGTCGTAGCGCAGAGATGGCGGAATCTGCGCTGAGTGATGCTGCCACTTCCAAGTGTACAGCCCTCGTCGTCATGCATGTGAATAAGGCGACATATCTTTTTTCTCGATGTCGGCCCACGGTTACTTCGATGGGACCGAAGTAGTCGAGCCCGGCGAAGGTGAACAGGCGCGCGTGATGTGCTACGCGCGCGTGCGTTAGATCGCCGGTGGCTGGACTCGTCGGTTTCGCCTTCTTCAGTCTACATATCATGCATGCCTTTATGACGCCCCGTACTGTAGGGCGAATCTTTCCTATGCACAGTCTCTGTCGCAGTTCGTTGACGATTAGCTCGACACCTCCGTGGTGCATTTTCCTATGTACATGGTCTATGTACAATCTCGTATAGCTGTGTGAACCATCCAACACAGCCGGATTCGTCGTTTCCTCGCTAATCTCTCCTGCGGCAGCGATTCTTCCCTTTTGTCGTAGCAGTCCGTCGGTTCCCACGATCACACTCAGTGCGGCGAGTTTGTCGTCTCCCGCCGGTGTGGCGCTACGCTCGATGCGCTTACGTTCGCATGCGTAGCTGTCCTCTTGTGCTGCCTTCATCCATTGATGCTCCGCTCGTATGAGATAGTGCGCTTCCATCGGTACGAACTTGCACTTGCCGCGCGCTGGTTCTTTCTTTTGTGCAGTCTTAGCGTCGCCTTTCCTTGTTCCTGACCATGCCGGGTTCGACGTCGGGTTGGCAATGGTCCTTTTGCGACACGCAGCTGCTACTATGTGCCTCCTCTTGCGGCTTGCGGATGAATTGTAGAGCGCGTGCGGTGGCCCGGATCAGGCGCTTCCACTTTGAAAAGCGCGTGATATCGGGCAAGTGTGCATGCCCCTTTGTCGTGTTCGTTATTGCGCAGCATTTCTCTTTTTCTTCCCCGGTGCGTACGGCTATTGTGCTTGCTTCGACGGGCCATTGCTCCTCGGGCGATAGTAAGAAGGGGGGGCCGATGAACCATCGGTGGTCTTTGTTGAAGTCCGATGTCGACTGTCGTGGCTCCGGGATCCGTTGTAAATTGTTTCACGACGGACTTCTTGTTGGACACCCATCCGCGCAATTGAAAGCCGGCTCGACGGTGTATCTCGTCGACCGACTTTACGACTCTCGCAGCTTCCTTCTCGTCTGTGAAGCTGGTTATGAAGTCGTCCATATAGTGGTTCGTTTGTATCTCTCGGACGGCGCGTTCGTCTTCGTGTGCGAACTCAGCGGCGTTGCGATTTTTAATATACAGCGCAGTGCACGGCGATGACGTCGCTCCGAATATAACCGACGTCATCTTGTACTCTTGTGGTAACGTATTGCCTCGCTCGTCGTCCCTCCATAGGAAGCGTAGTGCGTCTCGATCTTCCGGTCGAATCTTTACTTGCATAAACATCTCCTTGATGTCCGCTGACACGGCGATGGGGTGTTGGCGGAATCTCATGACGACTCCGGGCAGTGATTGCAGCAAGTCAGGACCCGATAGTAGCATGTCGTTGAGGCTGCGTCCGAAGGATCTCGCAGCGGCGTCGTGGACGACTCGGATCTTCTCTTTCGCCGGGTTGATGACGGCGAAATGTGGCAAGTACCACGTTTTATTTGCAGGTGGCGCTGTAGTCGCAGGCTCGGCGTATCCCGACGCTAACAAGTTTGTGATACGCTCTTTGTACCTTTCCTTGAGCGCCGGGTCGCGGTTGAGTCTCTTCTCTAAATTGTGCAGCCGTTTGAGAGCATCCCCGTAATTGTTAGGGATCTTCATATTGTCTTCTTTCCACAGGAGTCCGGTCTCGAACCGCCCGTCAGGTAGCCGTCGACTGCGCTTATCCAGAAGGTCGATGGCGCGCTGCTCCGGGTCATTCTTGGTTCTCCTCGGTTCGATGCCCAGTGACTCCAACTTGAAGAAATTCTTCATTAACTCCTCCATTTCGTCGCACTTCTCGCTGATGTGGCCGCAGAAGGCGACTGGTTCGAACACTGAAGTGCGGCATCCGTGTAGCACCCAACCTAGTAGCGTCAGTGACGCTACCGGCTTGTTCCTTCGTCCCGCTCGGACCTGGCGTGAGACGATCAGCTCCCAATTGTCCTGCCCGATGAGAATCTTCGGACAGATATCCTTGTAGGTGAGCTCGTCCCTGATGTCGTCCAGGTGTGTGCAGTCTTCCAGGTCCGTTTCCCCGATGGTCTGCGATGTGAAGTTGAGATGCTCGATGGTGCGTGCGCCCTTTAATTTGTGCACGCCGTCCGAGTGTAGCCCTTGTATCTGTACGTCAACAGTGCGGCTCTTTTCATGTTTCATCTCGCCGCCGTTGATGCCTTGTATCCACATTGTGTCAACCGGCCCGTCGATGCCGAGCGAGTTGATTGTAGCCTCTTCTATAATGGTGACGGTGCTGCCTTCGTCGAACAGCGCGTAGGTGTGTATCTTCGCGTGTGGTCCGGCAAGCACTACTGGCGCAATCTTGAGGTAGGCTCGACGTCGACGCGGTGATGAGTTCGCGGCGGTGGCCTTGTTGGTCAGCTCTGTTGTTGACGTGACGATTTCTTCCTTGGGCTCTTCTGTCTTCACTGTTGGCGGCAAAGTTTGACGTGTACGATGTAGCAGCTGATGATGTGACATCTCACACCTGTTGTGTCCGCACGGCTTAGCTCGGCAATTGCCCCGGCGATGGTCGCTACACAGGCAGCGGAAGCAGATGCGGTTCCTCTTCGTTATCTCCCATCGGGCGTCGAGATCGCTCTCGGCAAACCGTTTGCACGAAGGTAGGTAATGATTTTCTTTACACAGCGATCAAATATTCCTCTTTCCGTCGGTAATGGCGCTGTATGTTCGTTCCGTCCTTTTCTTTGTCGCCCTCTCTCTCACACTCGCAGGTACAGTGATGGGAACGGTGACTTCTGGCGGTGCGTAGGCACTGCATTTGTCGGCCTCTATGTTGAGGAACGTCGACAGCAGGCTCAGCGTGGGTACTTCGTGTTCCCTGATGCTCGCGAAGTCGTACCACTTGCTCTTCAGTGTGGGTGTGAACTTCTCCATTATAGCCCGGACTAGCTCGGGGCTATACAAGTAGTTCTCCCTCTTCATCGCCTGTATGGTAGCCACAGCGTTGGCCACCTTACTGGCGAACACGCAGAGGTCGCGGGGCTCGTCGTTTAATTTGCGCAGGTCTTTCAACTTTTCTGTTTCGCAGGCGACGAGTGCGTCCGGCCTCCCGAATCTCCTTGCGAGAGCTTCCATTATGTCGTCCGGCTCTCGGTGGGCGGTGAACAAACTTGCCACCGCCTCTATAGCGGCACCCTTCAGGCTCTTCCTTAGCCGTGCCAGGTTGTCGCTCTTTGCGAAGGTGTGCTTCGAGTCTTCGTAGGCACCCTTCAACCCCAGCCATGCGCTGCCTTGTCCATCGAACGTCGGCAGCTCCATTGTATAACGCGGTGTCTCCCTCGCCGAAATCTTCACTGCCTTGGAGATCGCGGCAGCCATTTGCTCCACGATGTCTGCAGTAGGGCGCGCGGGCCGAGACGTGCTTCGTTCTCGGTGCCTATCCTGCCCATTGTTGGCGGTATAAGCTCCCCGTCCTCGTCCTTCCTTCCTTTTCGGCGAGATCTCGCGAGACTTTGGCTCCGCCCTCTGCGGGGTTATGGGGGGGAACCTCGTTCCGATTTAACCATTTTTCCAACCGGAACGATGCTTCTTTATCTTCTTTTCCTTTGTCGTCTTCTTCTTCAGAGCTTGATCCCAGCTCCGCGAGCCTTATCTCTTGCTCCTTAGCAGTCAGGCGCAGCTGTAGCAGGGTTCGTTCTATTTATAGACGCTCCTTCTTCCTCGCGGACGCAGTAGAGCGGCGCAACCTTGCCGCGATGCTCGCGGCCCGTGGAACGATTGTGACGTCCGCCGTCCCATTACCATCGACGTGCGCTTTGCCTTCCTCGTCCCCACGTATCGATGCCTCCCTACGCGTAGAAGTCGTCTTCATAGTGGCCTCGGTGCTGGTGGCCGTGGTTCCCGTAGCTGTCGTGCCCGAGCTCGTGGTAGCTGTGACCGTAGACTCTGTAGTGGCAGACGTTGACTCCGTAGTGGTCCGTGCTCCGCTCTGCGACCTTGTTGTTGACGGCATTGTAATAGGTACGTCGTGAGAACAACGTAACTAAAACAGACGTCTGGAAATCAATATTAGGAAATCAAGATTAGGAAATCAAGACGTGAAATCAGGACGTGAAACTGAAAGACTGGCCCTAGTACGGACGAGTACGATGCGTCGTGCCGCTCTCCGTAGAGCCGTAGTACGTACGGGGATTCTTAATAATCCTACGACGCGACTGTACCGTCTCTTCCCGCTATTTCTTAATAAATAACGCCGTACACTGTTCCAATCTTCTTATTCCACGAGGTCTTCAAACACGACTTGCTTGATTACTATCCGGCTCGAAGGACCATAGATGTGCGGGATACGTATGCACTTACACGTAGAGTGCTCGTGTTTGTACTTCGCACCAACTGGATCGCCTGGGGGGTGTGGACTGTATAATAGGTTTTCCGTGAATATTCTTAAATAAAACAACTAGGCTTTGTTCTTCAATAGAGCCGGGGTAGCGCAGAGGTACTTGTTCTTCTTCTTGTTGTTCTCGGAGTGGATGCCGCTGCGGAAGTGAGGTTGACCGGAAATGGTCCGCCTTTTATTCATTTATTGGCTTCTCCAATCTCCGGCCAATTACGGGCTTCCCCCACCACCGGTCAATGACGGGCTTCCCCCACCACTTGTCCATGTATGTACCCCTCCCGCTACCCGCGGGGAATCATTTATTTACCTTTTCTTTATTCGCTATACACGTATTTACATTGATCCAATAATATCCTAGTATGTCCTCACCTACACTATCCACCAACGTTTTATCCTGATAAGTACGCAAAGACATACCAGGGATCACTCCATTATTAAAATATACAACATACCATAAAAACTTATAAACTAGTTGCGAAACTAACTATATACATATTTGTATAAGTACCCTAGCCTTATGTTTCGTCGTTAACACTAGTTGCGAAACTAACTATATACACATCTGTTATAAGTACCCTAGCCTTATGTTTCGTCGTCAACACTAGTACAAAAAATATTATTATAAATATCTCGTCGGTTGCTACGTGCTTACTTATTTATGGTAAGTTAGGAAAATGTTACCAATATTGAGCGTATTCCGAAGAAATTGAATCGATAAAGCAGTCATTAAATTTTGTGATGTTGTTATTAGCTTTTAATTAAATGAATTGAATTGAATCAATTTTACTGAATGTTGTTATTCGACATCATTGTTTGGTACCTACTATCTATTATCAATAAAATTAATTACGAATTTTGTGCCAAAAATTTCGTAAAATTTTAATGAACTTAACATTGTGCTTTCACAGTTTGAGTCAACAGTTTCAGACTTCGGGTAAATTTCGGACACGTCCTGTAGGTATACCTTAAGAGAAAATTTCTTTTC
Organism: Sesia bembeciformis; assembly: GCA_943735995.1. Taxonomy (NCBI): domain Eukaryota; kingdom Metazoa; phylum Arthropoda; class Insecta; order Lepidoptera; family Sesiidae; genus Sesia; species Sesia bembeciformis. The sequence goes on from OX031040.1 coordinate 10,014,124, forward strand.
CAGTTCTATTAAACTCTACGAAAAGTTTACATATCACCTGTCGGTTACGTAAATACATAGTTATAAACTGTCCGTAATTATATAGCTGTTGAAGCGTTAATCGGACCAAGACATCCCACATTGAAAAAAAAATCAGAATACCTACCGTTGGATGGTAGCAGTACCTAAATGGCAACGTGCCGCAGGTCAATTAACAGCGGTTATCTGGCTGTAACGTTGACCCGGCCGGCGCTTGTAAATCGATCGCGCGACCTGGCTCGACCTGTAACTGTTTGTTACGTTGTAAAACTGACAAAGAAAGTAACTTCGATCTGACATCTGGCGTAGAAAAAGATAGTCTTGGTCAACTGACAGCGGTTATTTAGATGACCCGGGTAGTGCTAATCAATCCTATACCTTGACTAAATCAATTGTAACATATTATATGTTTTATCGTAAGAATAAAGACCCATCAGATGTCACCAAGGAATGGCAGCGCGTGGGTCAACTAGATGCGGTTATCTGTAGTCCTTAGCTAAAGCGTTGACCCGGCCTGAGTCCACAAATCGATCGTGTGACCTAGCTCGACCAGTTGTTAAGTTATGCTTTATATTCTAAGAGCTGAGGAAACAAACGTTTTCGATCGGATTGCTGCAATAAATGGCAACGCGTGGGTCCACTAGTAGCGGTTATTTATCTACCTGAAACGGTGACTCGACCGGAGCGCCTGCAAATCTTCGCGCGATCTGATCACACTAATAGGCAAAATATTGCCGATATTAGTATTATAGGTACAACACAACTTGAAAGAAAGAACATATATTTACTGCTTGTCACAACACCACAATTACGTACGTACCTACATTAATACTATACATTAAATAAAGTGTTGTGTGGCGCAACAACAAAATGGAACTAGCTGAAACGCTCCGCTGCAGATAATCCACAGCACTGATATTATGCTCGACGCTTTTGTAATGTGAAATGAAATTTTAAGCTCATGCGATCCGGTTTGAGAGCTCCAAAAATTTCAAAAGTGGTGTTGAGGGCTGACAGATGAGATGAAAATAATTTTAATTTCTTAAATTTATTTTTTATCTTGCAACTTACGATCACGAGTATCTATATATTACTAGTTTTGATGTAAAGTGATTTCGTCTAAATTATTAATTTAAAATTCGTTATCAACATATTGTGATGTAGGTATCTACTTGTGTCATACACACGAGCCTCTATACATTATCTAAATTTAATATTTATTTATACACATATATGTTCAAGTAGTTATGTCACCATGTGTGACGTGTCACTTGTTATCGTTGATTTTGAATAAGTAAAGTTTTTAACAGTTCATGGAGCATTATTTGAGATATTCTAAATTCAAACTAAAAATGAATTTGCATTGATTTATATAGAGCAAATACAAATGTGCTTTTAATCAACTAAGTGGGACAATGAAATATAATGAGACTACTTAATCGTAAATATATATCATTTGTAGCATGAATCTCCATTATTTATGTATTCTTGAGGGATATGTAGGCGAAGTTGGTATATACTCGTATTATGTAATGACATCAGGTTCACAATAACCTTTTGGAAACTTGGCTTATTGATAAATATGAAAATTTTAAATATGAAAAATATAAATATGAAAATTTTACTTTTTAAATATGAAGAAACGGTTTTCTTCAATTAAATAACCTGCTGAATTAACAATTTTCCCACATTTAAAATCAGATGGTGGCGGCATAAATATTTTGTAAATTATGTTATAACTGCTCTATTTCAATATTCGTAATTGAACGGGATTACGAGGTAATTACGAAAAAGGGACTAACAAATGCAAGTAGACGATGATATACGATGGCTTTTTCATGTTCTCAAGTATTGTACCTACAGATACAATACGGATACGCTGGCCAGCGGCTAATCCGAAAATACCCGAACGCGTCATCCACGTCTATGAGTTACCGTACCTCTAATTGCATAATTTATTACGAGATACATACAAAACTTTATGAACATGTCACGTGTCAGTACAGTGACATATATAGACCTGTTATTTTTCCTTAAAAAACTAATAACATTATATCTTTACTAAACAAGTCACTATATTGCTAAATAATCATATTACATTTTTTTATTTGGGTCTTATTTATTTATTTATGTATATTTGCATACTAGATAATTAATTATACTGGATAATTAGTTGCAATATTGTGTAATACATATAGATATAACTTTATATTGCTTATATTAGCCTTATTTACATTATATCTTAAAAAATCACCACCTATATCAGTATATGTATATCAATATACTGTATATGTATGTATATCAATCATCAGTCACACGTTACAGATCATTTAGAAGATTTTGGTTGACCCCCTGATGGTATGTATTCAATATCTTCCATGTCATAATCAGAATAAGGTCGGTAACAGTTGACGAAAGCAAATATATACGTATACAATTTATTATTTACTGAAAAAAATATTTTGGGGGTATTAATAGCTCTATATATTTGTGATTAACAAATGTTTACCGAAGATACCCGAATATTCCCAATGGCCAATATTTTCGTGCAAGATCTGTAACTTTAATCAAGATGTATTTTACCCTATATCTATATAAAAGCATTGCGGTCACTGAACTTTGTATCAGCTTTAGGCCTATAAAAGCCTTCTTAAAATGGAAAGAGCTCTTCTTTAAATTAAAATAAACATGTCTCGTAAATATTCGGATTGTTTCAATTTGAATAAGTATGCAATTAATTTCTTTTATTGCCGTCATGTCGCGCACGTGACACAATCAGAGTATTTCCGGATTCAGAGCTTTAAAAAGGTTTTGATTCTTTATTTTCACGCACATAAAAGGTATTTTAACATCTGTTATTATTCTGTCTTCGTAAAATTGTATTTTTTTGGCTTATGTATTACCGATAATCAAATCGAACTCACTTGGAATTAGTTCGGAACGTGAGGAATTCTACACAGATGTTGCTTATCTTCCACCAAATGTATTATGGGTATTGATACAATCTGCCCTTCCGAAGAGGGTTGTGACGCGTGTCGTAATATAAGGCTTTATTAATATTCGGGACACATGAATGCACGATTACCATGATCGTTTTGAGAATTCAAAGTTTTGCGTCTGTTTCATTATGTAGTTCTTCTGAGCAGTCGTAGCTTATTTAACAAATTTAATGTTTATCGTGTCGTGGGTTCGTTGGGTAATCTAAGTACGATTATTAATAAGTATTTAGTTTAACGGTTGGTGAAAACTAACATAATAATAAAAACAAAAATCAAATAACTCCGAGGCACAGATTATATAATGCAACCTAATTCTTATTGAGCTCGAATGGTGTATCTTATTCGTTCAAAACTCTTTCGCGATTACAAATGAAAAGGACGTGATGGACTATAATGGGACTGGATTAGGCGTTGTTGTTAGATGTACTTCTGTAGAGGTAATGTTCTCGTGACAACTTTTTACAAAAACCTTGACCTAGCTAGGTCGACGGAGCATCTGTATCGGCAGCTCGTTATCGTGTAGTTTAATCTGCACCGATTTAATTAGTGTTAGCTTTTTTTGGAAAAAGTATTTGGAATATTTTTAGAAATGACTTGGTTTCGGTGTCTCCGAAGAAGTACCTATCTGAATACGAGTATATAATCCACTCTCGTATGTAACGCAGTCACGACTTTTTCCTACAACCAACACGCCTTTTTTATAAGGAACTGTGAAATTAAATAATAACTATGCAATGATATAAATAATAAAATCGAATTCATTTATTTACCAAAACTTAGCAAAAATAATTTCACCAATCCTCAAGCCCAATGAGGATTGGTGGATATTATATACATTATCATTATTTGTGTCATATTCATTTAATGAAGAACATTTATTTCATTTTTATATAGTCACCTACAGCGCCGGCTCTAGCCCTCTAGTAGGCTCTTTGGAGGCGTCGCGAGCGGCGCTCGGCGCTCCCTAACACCCTGCGCTCATGTGCGCCGCACACCCTGCGCTCGTGTGCGCCGCACACCCTGCACCATAGGTAAAGCCGGCACTGATCACCTATATAAAATACAACGTTACTTTTATACCGGTAATTAATATCTCGTTCTATTTCTATTAAGGTTATACCAATTTCAGTTCACTATTTAAATGATATTTATAGCGATAGAGAGCTTCTATATATAAGGGTCATTGGGATTTAATTCGTATTTTGAGTGACAAATAAGTTGTATACTCGTAAGTCTAATAAGTCTTTAGCTACTTCAGAGTCGACTCTCTTCAGTACAAAATGAGCCGCTGCCCCAGGCGTTGAAAATCGGCGGAACCATGGTATAATGGTCTACTTTATTGCGGTAATTCAAGAGATATAGACAACTGAATAATAAATACGTGTAATGCCATCAAAATATATTATGTTTACAAAATGATACGCGGATATCAAAGTGTATTGTGTTAAAAACGTCTAGTGGACAGGAGGAGCGCGAAAATGATGTATTATCGCTTCAAACCTAAAAGTCCTAAGTATGATACCGTTTGTAGGTTCTACCTCTCAGATCTGAATGACCCATTTTTCTGTGATACAGTGCCGGGTTGTCGTATTCCCGGCAGATCTGGGACGAGACTAGAAATACACATTCGATTTATTAGCTTTCAGTGTAACCGTATTCGTTTCATATTCGCTCGAGTTAAGAGTATGTGTGGTGATCCATTTTCGGCTGCGGTTATTCGTGTTTCCTTTAAGAACTTCTAAGTTTTAGCTCAGTTGAGAGTGTCACTGTCTACTGTGTAAAAGGTATTGCGTTTGATTGCTGGTTGTACAAACATTGTTTAAAGAAGAATGTTTGTGTACCGAACACAAAGACAAACGCACATACTATGAAATATTACGACACAGATACAGTTTGTATTCATCTTTGTTTGTCTTTGGCTCGATGATATAGATATCCCTAGTGTAGGAAACATGTAGGACATAGGCATCCACTTGCAATCATGAAGGGGTCTCGGATTATAATTCAACACGCGGTCAAAGGGGCCCAGTTTTTTTTAAATTGTTAGACGCGGATTTTCTTACGATGTTTTCCTTCACCAACGAGCTAATAATATTTTATATTGTAAAATATTATACGGGTTACACTAGCAGTTGTCACGAGTTGACTCCAGAATTACCATCGCCATATATTCGTCAATTCGTATCACAGCTTGGGTAATCCATGTCGAAACGTCAAGTAGGAATAAATGTGTACAAAACGCGAAAGTTTAAGAAGAGCTAATAATAATTGAGAGATCTGTATTTAAGTACAAATTCAATGCTAGACATTACTAATGTGAGTCCAGAAAACATACCTTCAACGCTAGTACCTATAACAGTTTTTATGTATTCTAGGCAAGCAGTGTTAAGTATTTATCAAATAAGAAGTACATGTCTAATGTTTTTACTTGACCTTGACAGTAACCGGTTACAGTACCGGTTACAGTCTAAGCAAATAACCAGTTATTTATCTATCTGGAACTTTCCACTATGTATAATTATTCCTGTTATTCCGGTGTAATGAAGGAAAACCAAATTACTTTACAATTTAATCTTTTAAATCCACTTTCCTTAATGGAGTGTATAATAATTTAGTAAATAATAAAATCAATATTACCTTCATATAACTTTCAAATGGATACGACGTAGCTCGCAGACGCGTGGGTGTTTGTGGTTACGAACGTCACGGCCCACGCGACTGCGAGTATTGTTTGTACTTCCGTTTCGGCCGAATACTTGCTACAACAATGTTGTTTGTATATTGTGATTGTGTACTAGTGGAAGGCTCTAGATGGGTAGTTTGATAGAACATCTTAGTATGCAACTTAGTCTTAATGTTCTTAAATTCGAATACGAATTAAACTAAGTTTGTAATTTTAAAATATGATACATTGTAGAATAATAATTGTTATACAAACCGGTTGTTCACGAGTAACCCGTTTATATTACAATTATTATGTTGAAAAAAAGTTTTAAACAGTTATAAACGAAACAAAACTAACAAAAGTTTAAAATCTCATAAATTGTAGATTGTTTATAGAAATTGATATTTTTAAGAATGAAGATCATAAACCACTCTGACGGTATCCAACTTCTGACCCATAATTATTTATTAGCTTCTCCGTGCCCGTGAGCACGTACATATAAGTCGTAAACTAATATATAACTTTTAAAGGAAATACACCTTCTTATAATTTAGTTAATTAATATTTCTTTGTGAACTGTAAGCGAATGTACAATGATACCTACCATAAACAAGATTTTTTATAATATACCTACTATGAATAGTGTTATGGAACGACGTAATTTTAAGTTTAAGACTACTTAATTTTTTCTGTAATGTTTATAATTAAATATAAAATTTGCGTGGGGGTCAAAGACAGGTATATCATGTAAACAAAACATAAGTATACGAGTATATAAATGTATGTAAAGATATTTATATGTATGTAGTTATTAAGCAGGGAGTAGATTAGCTAATCGTCGCCTGCGCCACACCCTAATCAACTCGCACTTTACTGTCACACCCCCATGTCACAGAATCGTAGAAGGTAGACACATACCTATAAGTAAAGTGTACGTACAAATTCATTAGGGCTAAGTGTATGTACTTCACGTGCTGAAATTCGGTTCTATACGGATTTGTTGCGGGTCACAATACAAACTTTTAACATTTACATACAATGTAAATTGTATGTAAATTGTTCTTCTTTTATCAACTTGCCTTTAAAACAATTTCGCAAAATATCAAATTGATGTTGGATATGATCATGTATCTTAATAATAAATGTTTCTTTTCTTTATTTCTCTGACCATCTCTGAAACCTATAACATTTTTAGGTAAGTGTAGATGGTGAACCGTTCTTTATTAAGTTAATTTGTTTCTTCTTTATATTTATATGTTGTTCTTATTTCTTATTTATATGTTGTTTTTAATTCGGTTAATTAAAAGTAATTTAATTTTGCCTCTTATTTGTTTTCATTCATAAGTCCTGCAAGTCAGTCCATTTTTTGAGATCAAGGCTTAATATTTTTCAACCACTGGGAAGCCATATTTCCTTTTTGAATGCTTCAAAAATATTTATCTTGTGGTGCCTCTCCAACTAGTGGAGGTTGGCAGTCAGCTCCGAATATTTTGCCGTGTCTCTCGCGAGACGAAACACTTCGGCGACACTCGCGATGCCAGTCCACCCCCGTATGTTACGCAGCCATGACTTTTTCCTACGACCAACACGCCTCTTTCGGCAATCTTGCCCATCATAATTAGTTGCAAAAGTTTGTATCTTTCATGCCTTAGCACATGACCCAGATACGCAACTTTTCTGCATTTATCTTGTTAAGGAACACATAAACTTGGAATACAAAAACGTTATCATGTATCAGAAATTAAAAATGCTATTTGAGATGTAACAATTTCAACTGAAAGTTTTAAACTGATTGTACTTGTATAAACCAATTTGTCGGAACCATTTTTAATAAGAAATGTGTTTATAGGATTTTTTATATAAACACAGATACACAGTTGGTCAGTGATTAGTTCTTAGTATAAAAGGATCGTTCCTAGAATTAGAATCCTAGAATTTGCCATTACTTCCATTTACATTATATCAGAGCAGTTATTTTAGTAAGTAGAAATAACTAATCAAGAAATCAAAAATCACTGACCATTTTTCTATATTTTCCATATTTTTTACATAGGTACGAGTATCGTTATACTTATACACATACCTACTGGTAGAGTATTAATCTGCTTTTGTATAGAAATACACACCACCGCTCTCTTGAGAGGTGTTTATTATTTTGGAGTAGATACTTATAGGAAAAACTGAAACTCCTTTTTGTTTCAAAGTTGAATAACTCCAAGTTAAGTATTCAAGGAAAAGTAGAAAACATTTTTTTTAATAGTCCAAATGTTTTAATCAGTGGCGTCGACGTCTTTGCTCTGACTTTAGAAATTTTCTTTACTGCACTATTTTGTTCTTTACTCTTGTTTTTTGTTACTCGTTATGTCTAATATGATTTATTGAGAAGACACATTTTTCTGGCCTAAGACATTGAATTTTACCAATTTTTTTTCGACATTTCAACACATCCTTTCTAAGCACAGAAAATGAACAAGATACAAAAACAAATTTACAATGTTGTTATGGAGGTCTTGTTATTATAGATCCCTAATAAAAAAAAATTAATCGTGTCTATTTCTTCTGGAAAGTAATTCACGGTAAATATCGGTTTTCTTATCTACAACAGTGTTATGGCAAGTCTCAACAACATTACTTAATATGAATGAAGAAATAAGTAATTTGATATACTTAGTCAAATAGTGTTCACGCCACACTATAGGCATCAGTGTAACACTAGATGTCAGTGTCGGCCACTTATAATTCTCTAGCCTCTATATAATGTCCATGGCCTACAATCAAAGTCATTAGTAGCTTCAGCTAGTAGCTGGCGGCGCACAAAGCGGAGTGGCGACAAAATAATGAACTGCAATGAAGAAGCACTTTATATAACCACAATACCAATTTTGCTATTAAGCCAATTTTGTCCGTTCACATGAGGTCTCAGTGTGTTACTTGAGATTTTGATTGAATGACAATGTGAGGTTCAAAAAAAAATGACCAGAGATTGAATGACCATTCAAACGATGTATTTTATCGCCGAAAAAAAAAAACTTTATTGAATATTGTCTACGATGCGCACATTTCAAGCGAATTCCTTGGTTACAAGCTACAAACGTGGACAAGATCTTCACAGATTTCACCATCATAAAGTGAGTTCATTGATCACTAAATGAATTTTGATATTGAATGGTGCCAATATTAATGTAATGATTATTTCGATGCCTAAAAATGCTTTGCTGTTAGAGCTTCTCGGAAAATTCTAAAAATAATGAATATACATACCTACTTACACTCCAATTTATCAATTCTAAACAGCTCCAGCGCTTCGAATGTATGTTTAATCATTGACGGAACCCTCACTGCTATATTAACGGTACACATATACCTACCGATACTATTTGACAGGTTTTTTGCAAGTAACGCTCAGCAAAGCAATAAATAATTGGTTATAATAAAAAAAAACAACGTACCATCCTAACGGTGAATTAATTCGACACGTCTTTTAAAAAATGTAACAGACAGCAAGACGTGCCTATCTATACTAATATTATAAAGAGGTAAAGTTTGTAAGTTTGGATGTAGGAGGTAATCTCCGAAACTACTAATCCGATTTCTAAAATTCTTTCACCATTTGAAAGGTACGTTATTCCAGATGGACATAGGCTATATATTATGTACAAAAAAATGTGATTGTGAAATTTTTTCGTACAATAGTGATTAACGCGATAGCCGAGTTAAATTAGATAGAATACCATATCTCGAGTTATCCTTTAACCACGATAAAAAAAAATAACTTATTCTTTTCAAATGTCGATACTTTATTACATTTCTCGTTGGCTTGGTTACATACATAATTTAATATAAGATTATTTTGTAGCGATCGCCAAGGAATCGTTCGATCCGATATGGAGGTCTATACCTATGAGTCATTTTCTTATTATGATCAAATATTTATATGGGGCCCCAACCTCCATTGTGAGTTAAATGTTGGGTTTAATTTCGCGTGTAATCTCATCTTTAAAATCTATACAGGGTGTGTCGTAAATAGTGGTACAACGTTAAGGGGTCGATACACCATATATTCAGCTATCACATACCAGAATTTGAACATTTTCTTTCCACTGGTCTCTGTTTTATTTATTATTTTTATTATTTTGAAAAATCGATACCTTGAGTTACTAATTTGGCTGATATTTCAACAAATGACATTATTTTTTTATTTTGTTTCTTGTTTATTATTGATAAATACATGTGCTATCAAATGCAATCATTTTTTTTTTGAAAACTTAAAAATATTACTGAAAAATGTGTTTATTTCAAATTTCAACTCCAATCTCTAGCAAATTATGAGAATTCGGGGGCGAATGGTGTAAAAAAAATGTACTACACAATCTGTGCCCATTATTATAAAAACTTGTCCAATAAATTCAGATTCTAAAATGATATTAATAATAACCGATTCCATAATGAAAAAGAAGTTATTGCCATTTCAATTGAGAAGGAGCCGAATTTAAAAAATACACTTTTTCATTTTAATTAACTTACCGGTATTGCGAAATGTTTTGGACCCATTTAGAAGTAAATTTTAACTTAGCTATTAACAGCTGAGTGGTATTTGAGTCATGCATAAACATATCACTTCAGTGTACGGGACCACACTGAAGCATTTTAACTGATTAGATTATTACGAATATCTTCTTGACATAGTCTGTCTCGTTCATACTTAAGAGGATAGCAATAAAAAAAAACCTTGTGATTTTTTCAATACTCATGCGCGCTATACTGAAACGTTTCAATGAGTCTTTTGTTATCTGGCCAAGTACCCTTTTTTTTACATGAGACACGTTTGTTTACCTGTGATATGTTTGTGCATGACTCAAATACCACTCAGATGTTAATAGCTAAGTTAAAATTTACTTCTAAATGGGTCCAAAACATTTTGCAATACCGGTAAATTAATTAAAATGAAAAAGTGTATTTTTTAAATTCGGCTCCTTTTCAATTGAAATGGCAATAACTTCTTTTTCATTATGGAATCGGTTATTATTAATATCATTTTAGAATCTGCATTTATTGGACAAGTTTTTAAAATAATGGGCACAGATTGTGTAGTACATTTTTTTACACCATTCGCCCCCGAATTCACATGATTTGCTAGAGATTGGAGTTGAAATTTGAAATAAAAACATTTTTTCTTTAATATCTTTAAGTTTCCATTTAAAAAAAGTATTGTATGTGATAGCACATGTATTTATCAATAATAAACAAGGAACAAAATAAAAAAATAATGTTATTTGTTGAAATATCAGCCAAATTAGTAACTCAAGGTATCGATTTTTCAAAATAATAAAAATAATAATAAAAAAAAGAGACCAGTAAAAAAAAAATGTTCAAATTCTGGTATGTGATAGCTGAATATATGGTGTATCGACCCCTTAACGTTGGACCACTATTTACGACACACCCTGTATATAGTTTTATTACATAATATTGTAAGTAGGTACTGAATGTATTGTAAAATCTCAAACACAAAGTTTAAATACATTAAAATGTCAAGTGCCGTGGCATCGTGTGATTCCCGTTTTTGTTTCATTTTAATTTGTATTTAAAAATTGGACATATCTCTGGACAATAGGTATTTAGTTTTGTAGAAATGATCATTAGGCGTTCGACTGAACCAATGCTAATGAAACATTTTAAGACTCGGGCGTTAAACGCTTCTGAGCGTTATAATTCTTTTGTAATCGTTACACATTAAAGAGTCCACGCTCACCGTTTGAGGGATAACGCTCATAAGCGTTTAACGCCCGAGTCTTGATGTTCCTTAGCGCTCACGCAACCTTCGAGCGTCGAGCGCTCAGCGCTTATTTTTACAATACTAACAAACATTCCACTTTAATCTCCTTTTATAGTGTTAATTTTGGATGTGATGTTTTATAATCATTTTGTAACATTACCTGTTAGTTAAATTACGTGTTTACCACTGTCATGTGTTTCAATGTCACGGCCACGAATGAGATGAAGATTATTAAAAGTTTGATTCGACCGGTTTCAAAGTCAAATCTGTGGTGCCAATAACAGATAAATAAAATACATCTATGAGCAAGCAGTCGACTATTTCTCTTTACTTTATGGAACAGAATCTTAGTGAAAATAATATTAAAAGAATATTATTTTAAAGGAATGAAAAAGTGTCAAGAAGGTCATGACAAATTCAGATTAGAAGGACAGGAAACTTGCATAAGAGCAAAAATCGTTAAAAATGATTCGGGTACAAATGAAATGAAAAGAAAAATGAAATTTATTAAGATTTAATCCTTTGTATATGATTGGGATCATACACTGTTTATCTTATTGACCATAAACCCCAGTTTCCCCGAACGTCTTCTTGAGGAATCGCATTTCTCTTCCATTGATCTCTCTAGTTCCACGATAGTTTTAGGGACGAAATTTCTTAAGCGAATCCTTCGTTTGTGATTGTCCCAGAGATGTCCTATAAGGCTATATCTACACTACACGCATGCATTTCTGTGCATTCTCTGCCAACTTCGAAAATTTACTCGTATTCGCGTATATTCCCATCGAGGTGTCTTCTTCCTTGTATTGTCGTGAATTAAAATAAAGGTTTCGCCAACAATATAAGCGTATGGCTGGATATGATCTTCTAGCAACTCTGTGATACAATAGTAGTGAGCAGTCAAACGTGTCCTTTGGGTCCAGGATCAATAAAAACCTAATCAGTTTTTGCATCTACAGTTGCTCGGAACCAACACTGATTTATAAAAGCGTGTTCTTCTGACGACTCTATTTCGTTTATCGTTTAGTAAGTTTATGTACATAGTAAGTACATAAAGTAGATAAGTAAGATATTACGGAACGTAATATTATGGTATATACACCTGTATAAAATATAAAGACTTTATACTTTTATACTTTTACAATTTACATACTTTTAGGTACATCACATGACATAAATAATATTGGACATAATATGTAATATATTATAGATAGCTATACATCATGTACATTGTACAGGGCTTTATGTAAGTATGTTCTTTAATCTAGGTCACCAAATATTGTAAACATCGACATCGTAATACCACCATTACCATATTACCTAGATATTCGAACTATCTAAACATCCGCCTGTCAAATTGTATCGTAGACAGTATACAGGCCGAAAATATCATAACTTTACGGTTGTGTAGCGAGGTAATTATATAGCTAATAATAATCCCTTGTTTTTTCCATGCACTTAATAATTAGGTAATATAAGGAAATGCAAAATCGAGTCTGACTGAATGACTTTATAATGTAACAACGACAGATACAGAATTCAATTGGGAATCAAACGTTTAATATTAATTCTCCAATGGTAAATGGTTTGCCATTTGTATTACCTACGTACTATGTACCTACGTACAGTGTACAGATCTGACTACTTTTCATTTCCTTAGATTATGCGCTAAGTTTACGGCGGAAGTGAAGACATCGTTAAACTAATTACACCGTTCGAACTTATATTTCCTACGGATGTTTGTAATTTCGATAAAATTTCGATGCAAACAGTGTCGGCTTTACCTATGGTGTAGGGTGTGCGGCGCACACGGGCGCAGGGTCTTAGGTGGCGCCGAGCGCCGCTCGCGACGCCTCCAAAGAGCCTACTAGGGGGCGCCAGGGTATTGATTGCACCCGGGCGCTACATGGGCTAGAGCCGGCGCTGGATGCAAAATGTGATGCCTACGATGTACACCCGACGTTTATCGTTATTGGCAACTCCGTATTGCCAATAACTATTAAATAAAATAGTTTAAATAGATAAAACAAAGGTAAGCTATTGCTTTACGAGAGGTATTTATTTATTTATTTTTATGAGGCCTATTTACTAAATACTAATAATTATTTATTTCTAGGTATTATATTTATATGTATTCCTCCCAATGGCGCTATAATGAGCCTATTTGGGTCGAACTGCATGTACCTCGTGGTGTTTATAGATGGTTCCACTTTGAACTTAGAGAGGAGATTTATTATACACACGCGACTTTGAAGTTGAGCGAACCGCATACCTGAAAAATAAAGATATTTTCTATAATTCTACGAATAGAGATAATTAAGCAATTTTGGCAACTGACGATTAACAACGATTAACATCTTGCTGAATTGATGTGCGCCTTCTGTGCGTTATTAATTATTAATAAAGTTATTTCTTGATAACCACAATTTTATGGGACTCATTACAAATTTATTTTTCATAGACAGTTGTATGCATGTTGCTGATGGAGCTACTGTCGTGAACAAACACACATCGTTACAACAAAGTACAAGTATTTGATGACAATAGATAATTTTCGAATTTAATATTTTTTCTACATGTTCAAGCTGTAATTAAATTAAATATATCACAATATGTATATGATGATAATGTATAGATAATTATGTCATAGTCGCAAGGAAATGAACAACTTTCTGCAAATTCAATTTAATTATAAGTACAAACTAGAGGGAAGTTATAGAAATAAAATTTACGTACCGATGCAATTCCTCGGACCAATACCGAAGGGTATATATGTGCATGGGTGCCTGCCTCGGGAGTTTTCGGGAGTAAACCTCTCAGGATCAAATTTTTCCGGATTAGGATAGTATTTGGGGTCATAATGAATGCCCAACGCTGATATTAACACTGTTTGACCTTTCTCTATCGTTATTTCAGTATCAGGAACTTTGTAATTCACTTTCGCATTTCTTTGTAATGTATCCACTGGCGGATACATTCGGAGAGTTTCGTCAAATACTTTGTCCATGTAAGTCATTTCTGTAATAGCTTCGTAGGTTAACTTTCCCTTATGTCTTTGAAGGACATCGTCTATTTCTGCCACCATTTTTTCTTGCACTTCAAGATTCAAAGCTAGAGAGTACAACATGAATCCCATAGTTGTAGCAGAAGTTTCATAACCAGCTGCATAAAATACAAATGCCTGTGCAGCTATTATACTATCAGTTAGTTCAAGTTCATTAGTTTTTTCACCTTCGTGTCTTTTGGGACCCTCAACCTTACCGGCTTGTCGCAGTTCTAATATTAAATCCATAAAATCTTTTCTGTTTGTTGGCATACCGTTTCTTTGAGTAATGACCATATTCACCATGTCCGTAAAGAATTTTGTCAAATATTTTGGGAAAAGAGAAGTTCCCAGTTTTCTTAATATTCCAGGAAACATGAAGTCTAATTCCATAGCATAATTTGGGGTGAATATATTTTTATCTACTTTTTGTAGAGTTTTTTCTTGTTCATGTACGATGAGATCGATACCGAAGGCACAAGCCGCAATCGTGGCTATGGTGTAGTTCTGAACCAGGGGAATTATATCTTGTTCTGGTTGCTTACAGCAAATAGTTTCAACGTAATCCATAAACTTTTCGCCACGTTCAGTCATCAGGTACATCATATTTTTCAGTTTTCCAGTTGTGAAAATCGGGGTGAATTTATTTCTTAGAACTCGCCAGTCCTCGCCATCGGCGTGGAATAGGTTCATTCCAAGGTCTTTCTTACTGAATTCGACTCCACGGTCGACAAACACATCGAAGTCTTTAATCATGATATGTTTTATAATGTCAGGGTCTCGGATCAGCAGAGCCGGCGTGATCATTCTGTAAATTCCGACGACTTTCTCGTTAGGGTAATCATTATAATGTTGTTTTATCACAACACCGATTGTTCTTCGTCGCATAGCAGATTCTTTTATGTTTCCGAAGAATGGAACTGGTTGTGGTCCTGTGACATTTTTTCTTTTCCAATAATTAAATGTCCTTGTTGAAAAGTAGTATAATAAGTATGAGATTATTATAAACACAAGCGATAAAAACAGTAGCATTTTGAAGACGTTATTCTACGCACGACACTAAACTCGGAATGTACATTAACAAATCATCGTCCGCGCTTTTTATACTAATTTGCGACCTCTTGTAATTATTATTGCCACTTAAGTAAACAACGAATATTATACCGATAGTAGGTCTGTACGTTCTGATAACCTAGAAACATTAAACAAAAAATTACTTCAGTATAATTGGAACAACCCAGCTAGAATGTTGTACAAGTAGTGGATTTATGTATGTACCTATAGTATAAAATAATTTAGCATTTTAAAGAGCATTCAAAACGTTCCCATCGAGAATCTATTGGTAAAGTGATTTTTTTTTCGAAGTAAAGCTACACTATTACGTTTACAAATAATAATACGTCTATTATTGAAGTCTTGTTTGAAATAAAATGTCCAAAGGAAAATTTGTTCAACAATTCTTGCGTGATATTAAAATACCCTACCCTAAATCTATATCTATACTAATATAATAAAGAGGTAAAATTGTGTGTTTGTTGTAGGTATGTTGGGGGTAATCTCGGGAACTACTGAACAGATTTCAAAAATTCTTTCACAAATAAGAAGCTACATTATCCGCGTCTAATATAAGCTATATTTTATTTTGAAATATTGAAAAAAAAAAAAACTTATAAACCGAAGCGAAGCGAGGGCGGATCGCTAGTTTTTGATAAGAATGTAAATATAGGTATGGTAAGTTCTGTGGTAATATGCAGCAGCAGCATACTGATTTATCGAAAATAATTCGATTTTTAACGCTTTAAGGTGTCCATAGTTATATATTGACCTGTTGCTCACCGTAGGCATATACGAGGAAGATGGTATTGTAAATATCTTACTGATACTGTGCGAATACGTAAAACCTTGGGGTTCTATAAATCGTCTTCAATACGTGTTACGAGCAATTCTTGTCTAATATTCAAGCAACTCTACGAGTTGTCGATAGTCTAGGAAAGTAGTCACGACTTGTAAGTAACACCAAATAATGTGGGATTTCCAACTAAGTAAATTAAATTAGTTGTGGACTCAATATTTTGCAAATTAATGTTATAAATTAATCATTAATTGTTCAACTTGTTACACGCACAAATCACAAACTAATGACCAAAATCTTTAAACGGATCAGGGCCCTACTACCATCTTTTACAAAACAATATTGTTGCAGGAACGTTTTGTTTCAGGCTTAAAACAACATTACTCATATTCGTACCATGACCTCCACCAAAGTATTAATGCTTAGTGCTGCGGAAGAACGAATGATTTTAATTATTTGTTTATTCCCTACTAAAAACAAAACGAGATAACGCTACATGAACTGTATAACGCCATTTCTTTCATACAACGTTCCGATTTGCACTACAGTAAGCTATCGAATTGTGTTGACGTCACCAAAACTTCCTATTAAAACATTCATAAAGTAAGCTTACATCAAGGACGCCGTGGTACGAAATTGAGAAGTAAGGTTAAAATAATACTGCTATAAGGAATGGGGGTAAGGCCCCAGGTCGAGTCGAGTCGATGTGAACTGAAGGACTGATTATCGAGTAATGAAACGAAACTTTCTTTCAATTGTCAAAAGTCTGCGGGACTTTCCTTAGGTCACTCAATATTGAACTCTATTCTCCACATGTAAGAGCTAATAAACTCGTAATTTTCTAAATTATACAAACTTAAAACAAACCACAGGAATAAACCTAGACATCGTTCCGTTACAATGTTGAACTTTATTCTTTACGTGTAAGTACTATTTTTTTCTAACCGTACCAGAGGTTAAAAACAGACCACATTTACGGATTACCCGCTTGTCTACAACAATGTTGCTAGATTTTGTAATAGTTTTTTATAATAGTAGCATGTAATGTATTATAAGTCGGTACACATATGTTATTGTTCAGGAAACATAATTACGGAATCCAACCCATCAAGTACGCATTTGTAAGTAGTTCATAATCTAAACGTAATTACGCAATTGCGGAATTACAGAATGGAAACTCTAACCATAACACGTTTGTTGATTCTAGCTGTATCTAGTTGATCGGCACATCGCACATAGGTTGGGCACGGTATCGATCCATGCGCCACCAAGTTTGTTCACCTCAGACTATAATGGTACGGTCGGCAACACGTCAAGAGTAACATTTTGTTCCCTTTTCCTTTTATTACTTGTTACTTTAACATAAAAGTGTGTATAAAAAAGGATGTTACTTAGATATATAAAGTCACGTGCTTTCTGTCGAATCCCTTTTGTTGATGCCAATCTATTTTGAGACAGAGTAATTGAAGGTTCATTGTGCACTAAGGAAATTATTTTTAATTGTGAAGTGAATATTTTTAAGATAAATCTTTTCAAAAATCACAAGTGGTTATTCAAAATTGAACTCTTCAAAGGTGAATATTCACCTTTTCGTTGAATCTTTTCCGGTGCTCTAGTAGCAAAATTTGTTCAATATTATATTGTTTTGACTCACTGCTGTTGCAGTATACTCCTACAGGCATTGTTTCTTTACTTTCCTCTTTCGCCCTGTATTCCTCAGAATATTGTCTGATCATCAGTAGAAACATAAAAAAATGATTCCTACGATTCAGTGTGTAACAACTTTTCACCATTTCTTCGGTTTACAACAATTCGAAATCGCCAATTCAACTTTTAATTGTTTTCTTATGTATAACGTTTCAACAGTGACCAACAAACGACGAACGGATTAAACACCGAATCCCTGGCCTTCTATTTTTTTTTATGTACGAAGACGGCAGACGAGCGTACAGTTCACCCGATGGTAAGTGGATACTGTCGCCCATAGACATCCGCGATACATGCCAACATCAGTCCAAAATGACAAACGTTGGCACGCCCCCGGATGCGCTGCCTACCTTTGGAGCTATAGAAATGGATTTGGCGAAAGGGTTGGGAAAATGGGGATAGGATGGGAATGGGCTCTGGCACATTAAGGAAATAAGATAAAGTGGGAAATGCAGTACATTTCAAGGTAGTTTTCTGTGAGAGAGGGGTAACGTGGACAGTCGAGCGCGCCCAGTGGCTGTTGGATTGCAGCGTGCACTCTCCCCGTCAACTTTAATGTATATTCTTTAATGTATTATTTTAATGTAAATCAGCTTTGTTGCCGTGATAACTGGCTAAAAATTGGAGTGAAGCTACAGTTTGATATCCTTTATAATGAACCCCTACTTACTGAACTACCCACTAATTTACACAGGTATTACTTGAATAATTGACATTATTAGTACTTGACTAATTGAAAAAGTGGAAATCATGGATGCATTCATTATTCCATAACATCCTACATCACATCCTACACATCCTAATATCACATCCTACAGTTACTCGTAGTATAACACATAAGCATTTGGTAACCAACGCCGCGAACAATATATACGGTCAGCGGACCAGCGCTTACTCTGTTCCCAGGTTAATAAATGAATTAGATCCTAAATTTAAAAAAGATATCAGCGAAAATAATTTGAAATATAAATTAAGAACATATTTCTTGTCCAAATTATAATTTGTTCACTGCTCACAGGTAGGTTTTTAATGTCTCGACTACTGATTCCAGCAGTACTTGTATCTTAGACAAATCTGTATGGTTTATTAGATACAATTATGTTAGCTATATACTTAATCTTTGTAAATTTGTTAATAATAAAATAAAAAAAAATCATCAACAAACAATTTAGTATTTTCTACTTTTAGTTTATTCTGCTTTTAAGTGACTAGTGTTTTGATGAGTCCTTTAGCATTGGAAAGTTTGTTACATGAAAAATTTGAGCTTGTATTGAGTTGTCCCGCTCGCTCAGTCGGTCGCTTTACATTGTTTCAAAACATTTCATATTCCAGAAAAAGCGAGAAAAAATAGTAAATGGCGGAGAGTGCCATTACCAATCAGCCAGTCACTGAATGAAATTGAAACGATGTGAAATTGAACGATGTCTCGTTGTATCGGCAAGTGCTGAATTTTAATGTTTTAAAATTCATAACCACATCTCTTACTATCCATTGAGCAGATAACCTGTTAGGGAAAAGGTTTTATTGAGATTCACTTATCTATAGTATTTAGGTGCGGTTAAATTATCGACAGCTGTAATAACTATATAATTGTGATACAGAATGTTGTGAAACATGTGAGACAGAATGAAGAAACATATTTTTTGAAATATCTCACACCCATAATTTTCCAAACTGGTTTCCGTTACTGATATTATCCTTTTTCAGCCACTTTTTACCACACAAAGCATAAAAAAGCAATTTTACCATAAAGTTGCTTTTACCATAAAAGCAACACAATCGTTAAGCAATATGCGTTACGTTACATACGTAACGAATTGTTGCAATAAGGTAAAAGGTTAAACATCTGAAGACGTTAGCGCCTCTTCTTGACGCGGTGTCGTACCCGCCGCGCGCCGCGCTGTCTATCCTTCATTTCCCTTATTTGTAATCTCATTGTTGCTCCTGCAATGCGGCTGCAAACGAAACTCAAGTCGTCGGTTCAAGTGGGCGGGGGGCGTCCCACATTGCTCTTCCCGTTACGTTGCCTCCATTCAAAGACTCGACTACCCCATCGGTTATTGTTCCTGCGGCAAATATGACCTGCTCATTGCTACTTTAGCATGCTCATTGGACGAGTTATATCAGTGACTTTAGTCTTTTAGTTTCAGTTCTTATCCTGCAAAGAAACTGCGAGCATAATTCTCTCCATAGCTCGCTTCATAGAATCTTTGACGAAGCCTGAAACAACGAATTCTGATCATGTTAATGTCAAATGTTCATGTCAATGACTTCAGAATTTTGAAAGGAACGGTAAAATTTGGTTACCGCCTGTATATATACCTATAGGTATACCTACATATAGGTATCTCTATTACAAATTCTGGTGTGCACCGAGTTTACGTTCCACTGTTCAAATTACAACTGAACGTGCCATTTAAAACTTGACACTTCTGTTAAAAAGTGTGACGCATGTGAATATATTGTATATAACAATCTTAAAAAACTTTTAAGTTAAACGGTTTTATATTTTATGTGCACTGAAAACTACGTGTAGCCCTTTCATTTGATACCCATATTGAGGGGGTTAAGGAAAAATATGTAATCCGCCATTTTGTATCGGCGGCCATCTTAGATTTATAATGTTATTGATTTTATTATATTGTATTGTCATCTAAATTAAATGTGTGTACCAAATTTCAGATCAATCTGACAACGGGAAGGTGCTTAAATTTCAATTTCTAATTTTGACCCAAATAAATAAACAAATAAATTCCGTACGGGTCGAGCTAAATAAAACCGTTTAATAAAAATATTATAATAGATGCATAACTGCGGTTAACAAAAAAATCAAATGTACGTACTTGTATATTTAGATTTATAAAAAGTTCTATAATTATAAATCTATGTAGGTACTCGTACATGAATTCAGTTCTTGACTCATCGCCACGGAATAGCTAATAGTTTCCATTACAAAAAGTTTTTCATTCCTGTCTGTAGATACTTATTATCATTCTACGTGTGCCGTGTGGTGTCGGTCGGCTATAGAATAGCACGATCCCATCTCCGCTCGTAAAAGGCGACTAAGGGAAAAGCGGCTACCACAAGCCCTGCGGAACTACATCAATTCTAAATGAGTGGACTCGCCAATCCGCTTGGCCAGCGTGGCGTTTGCAGACCTTACATCCCTCATGCACAAGTCAATGTGCATGAGGAGGGCATGGGCCTCCTGGACATGAGTCCAGCAGTGGATACTGAAAGGGCGGAATGGAATGTCTCTCATAAATATAGTTATCATATCTTATCCATTAGATAAATTAGTAGGTACCTAGTTATTCATTTATCATTTTAACTATCTTATCTTCACGTCTTACTTATCTTGTTTTTATTTTTGTTATATTATTTATTGTTATAATTATAACTTTTACTCTGTTACTATGATAATGATAAGATTAAATTTATCATAACTATGATAAAAACTTTTCTATATTTAAGACCTCCCAACTAGCCAAAATTTGGCGAAGAAAATTGTAGATACTTGTAGAGGTCATAACATAATATTCAGTACCTACAAAAGATGTCTCTTCGAATTGTTATACAGGTTTAAATAAAAACGACTTGCACCCTCTTCTTTGATTTTCTATCTGAATTTCTTTTGTGAAAATTAACAACTTTTGTTCTACGACTTTTTATAATTCAATTAAATTTTATTTATTATAATTTTAAATTCGATTTTTACTATTCACACAAACCATTTACAAATACTGTGCTGCATTCCCACAGCCGCTGCGCGCGCTCGAATGGCCACGTTACCACTCTCTCACAGAAGACTACCTAGAAATGTACTGCATTTCCTACCTTATCGTATTTCCCCAATGTAGGTACGTACGTGTTTCGGTAGTGAGAGAGATATGCCAGAGCCCTTTGCCATCCCATCCTATCCCTCCCCATTTTCCCAATCCATTCCTTATTCTGCACAAGTAAGCAGCGCAGCCGGAGGTATAGCGGATGTCTATGGACGACAGTAACCACTTATCATCAGGTGGACTGTATGTTCGTTTGCCGCCTTTTTTCTATATAAAAAACCTCGCACTGCGTAGGTACACTCGCACTACGTAGGTATACCCGTACTGCGTAGGTACATTCGCACTACGTAGGTATACCCGTACTGCGTAGGTACACTCGCACTACGTAGGTACAATCGCACTGCGTAGGTACACTCGCACTGCGAACAGCACGAACGGTACTCGAACGACAGCCATATAGTGTAAACCTGTATATATCGCACGTACTGTAGTTTAGCTATTTATGAAGAGTATAGGACACTCCACGAATAGCAGCAGCCATGTAGTGTAAGACTGGTAAGAATCAAATTTATATGTTGTAAATGTTATGAGATTTATATACCGCTAAGCAAAGTATCATAGAATGTTTCTTTGTATGATCTTTCAGTCCATTTATTTATCTCATAATATCAATATAACGACTCTCCTTAGAAAAACGGCTAATCCATCTGAAGATAAATTCGAATAAACTTGTGTCAAAACTTTTATAAAAATCAGTCTTTTTAAACTTATCCTCATATTATTAGATATCTCTTATTGTATTAGTATTAAATATAGATAGGAGATAAGGTTATCTCATATGATTATTGAAGGAATTTAGTTCATATTTTGTTGTTTTGCAGAGAAAGAATTCAAATAGCATTTTAGCATGATTTTCATATTTGAGACATATAATCTCTGTTACTATGTATGTAGTGTATCTAGAGCTATACAACTAATTACAGATTATTAGCAGAGACGAAGGTGTCTTCGTTCACGTGATCTTTAGAACATGTCTTTACTTCACAATGATTCCCAAGGGAACTTATAACGGTTCGCGATAAAAAACATTCCGTATGTTGTCCTAGAACTTATATATCATTGTACTTAATTTCATATAAATCCATCGAGTGGTTATTATGTGGCATTGTACATGCACCCTTGATAATTCTTCTCGTAGGAACTCTATAAATTGATCTGGACAAAAAGTACATTAAATGTTAATCCAACACATAAACAGTAGCTGACTGTGCCAAGCTCTGGAAAAATCGTTCCAGAGCTTGGACGATGAACTCTGGATCTGAGGCCGTGTATAGCAGCGCCGCTACCGCTTCGCGTGCTTCTCCCCTTAGGCTCGTTCGTAGGCGCGCTAGGTTCTCGGCTGGCGTGATTCGGCATAGCTGCGTCGAATCCCTCCACGACGCTTTAAATGGCAGCCACTCTGTTGCTGCTCCTGAGAATGGTGGCAGCTCCATGGCCTGACGTGGCGGTGGACGCATCCTCGTGATACGGTCCAGCGCCTCTGCGAGCTGCCTCGTGCCCCGCTCTCGTTCTGGCGTAGGCGATCTGGCGCGGCGAATGTTATTCGGTTCATTCGCCCATCGCGGCCCCTCTGAGGCCGCGCCTCTGTTCCAGCTGGGTTCTCGTGGACAGTCATCCCCGCGGCGTCGGTGTGGCTCCCTGTCGATCCGCTTCTCCCGATCTTCCATAGGTGCAGGAGTCGCAGGCCAGTTCTCCCTCGGACACACGTTGTCGAGGTCCCTGCGCTCCCCCCGTGGTCAATCCACTATCCAGTCAGACTGACGGACAAACGGACAAAAATTCCAAGAATTGTTGTTTTGGGCTACCTATGTGTAATTTACATTGTACACTTATGATTATTTTCCAAAAAAAAAAATCACTTACATACCTACGTACAGACACGGCTTTGTTACAATTTTTTTATATGTATAAAATAGATAATACCACTTACTTTGAATTTACTTTGAAAAACGTTAAGTCATACTGACTGGAGAACATACGCAAGAATAATCAACTTAAGTGTACAACTTTGTTTTGTCTATTTCATTATCTTAGAACAACTCTTGAGCGCTTAACTGTTTAAGCGTAATTTTTAGTAAGTGTTTTTGTCTACTCAAATAGTTTAACAAAGAACAACGCATAAATTATAGATGTCTTATAAAAGTATTATGTTCTTTAGACATTATCTTTATTTCTCATAATCTTGCAATCATAGTACCTATTCCATATTCATTTGTGACCGAAACAGTAAAATATCTTAATAATATAAAAATACATATACACATACGGTCATACAAACAGCAATTAGACATATGATAATTATTTTCTCAGCCTTTCCTCCAAATTATAAAAATCTAATTAAGGTGTATTGTGTAATAATAAAATAAAGCAACATATTCAGATGAATTCCTAAATATTCAAAGGTATACACTAGGCCGCGCATCTGGGTGCGTGTCATCGTTTGACATTCTGGACTGATGTTGGCATGTATCGCGGATGTCTATGGACGACAGTATCCACTTAACATCAGGTGGACGGTAGGTTCGACCGCCGTTTCTATAAAAAAAAAGGTTTGATTACAAGTATTACAACTAAACTTATACATGAATAAATATATACCTATATTTGTCTTCCTATATCTGTTAAACTATATGTCTATGCGTGTTAACAAACGGTGCATGCGCAAATCATAATGATTACATGACCATGCGTAACATCCATTGATACCATCGATATGGGAATAGACTTGATGACACATCATACGTTCTTATCAAAAAAACCTGGTTGGCACCTTCTAGGGGGCGTGAAGCAGATGAGGAGGGGTTCATTAAAAAGTCAAATTTGAAACATAGTAGGTACTACGGAATAAGAATGTTCCATTTTTAAAACGCATATGAATCAAAACCTAATTCGAGAGCTACTTACTGAAAATAGAACACTATTAGACTCTAACGTGCCTGGCCAAGGGTGCTTGAATAACATACCTAATGTATTTTCAAATCGATGATTGATACACATCGATGCCCATTTGTAGGCCTCAAGTCTGTAAGAAAGATTTACGCAATTTGGTTGTGGGAATAATATTTCATTAATTTTATTGTAATTGTATTGATACAGAAGATTGTAAAAACTTATGACTTTTACTTTAAAGTAGCATTTACGAATGTTGTTTGAGATTATTGCACTCTTATTTTGACAAATATTATTTTACAATGTTGAATAGAAACGTTACTCGGTTTGTAGATATTAAATTATACCTTGCTTATCTGATAATATTTAGATACGATTTTCCTTATAACACAAAAACACAAACTAAATATCATACTTCTTAGATGTGTTTGCGTTGTCAAAACAACAAAAACCGAGATAAACTTACCTAAAAAAAACGTTAATTCTTATACTATTTTCAGCATAATCCCACATTGGATTAAAAAATATATATTGATATTGAAATTACGAAATTTTCGAAACGGGGTCTGAGCTCCATACTTTCGTGGGCATTCGCCTTTAAAATATACAAGTCATGCCAAATGATGATTTCGCTATCATTGAGCATGACTTGCAAATTTATTTTACTTATAAACAACTTTAAGTGTTTTAAATAACCCGTTTACGTTGTATTATCATGATATTTCTGTTTTAGGTGATCCAAACATTAATATTTATTATGTTCAGATTTACTATGTACCTAACACACGAATGGTCGTATAATCAATCACAAGCAATAGTTGGAAACAGCAAATTAAACTAATTTCGGCCTAAGTACACACAGTATAATTATGGACGTCTTATGTCGGTTACACTCCTAGGTATATAAAACTGATATTTAATCTCTTCTATCAATGAACGATTCTCAATTAACGTGTATTTACCTACTGGTAGCTACTAGATTGTTTAAACAGTTTTTGTATTTCGTTCTAAAGGATTAAATAATACAATTACGAGTATAGTTGAAAGCATCCGTATACCTATTTAAATGCGTATATTTTACCGTAAATTAAGGCATGCTTACAATTACAATTACCCGATTGGCCTTTGGAAAGGTGTTCTCAATATCCAAATGACACATGTTGCGACACGTCTTTTTTTGTAATGTATCGCAACTAACTACAAAAGTTAGTTTGTCTACAAACTAACTAACTACAAAAGTTAGTTTGTCTAAAAACTAACTTTTGTAGTTAGTAGTTAACTACAAAAGCAAACTAAAAAATTGGTCAAAATGAATTCGTTTCTCTCTCAATTAATGTAATGTAACGTCAACGAATTGCCGACGGGTGGCCATTCGGGGCCTACTTAAAACGGTGAGGTTGGCTTTCTTACTGCGGCAGATTCTGAATCTTCTGATATTCATCCTTGGGGTCAGTTCGGGCGAGAATGTTGTATACGATTCTAGTATGTGACCAATCTATATACCTACAATAATCGCCTGCAACTGTTCACATCGTGACAAAATCTCGATGATACATAAGGATTAGGGATAAGATCAGATGATGAAAACAGTTGTTTGTACTAGCATTTGACCGATGTTCGAGAAGCTCGCCTTGTGTAAATGAGCCATTAAGTGTGCGTGCTTCCCTATAAAATATACGGGACCTGATGCTTTTGCATCGCCGTCGCGTAATCACGTTTCACGTAAGTTGAGTGTGTTTCCGGCTTTATCCAGACATGGTCATTGCTCAGTCTAGTTCAGTAGATTTTACCTATGGAAAAGTATGACGTCGTATAAGTAGGTAGGGAGAAAGTTTTTAGCGCGTTGATGCGTTTAATGATGACTTATATAAGGAACTAGCTGTTGCCCGCGACTTCGTTCGCGTGGTCTTCAATTTAATACGATAATAACAGGCGGTTTCCAGTCTTGCTTCCCGTTGCTCGTCTGTTCCTGAAGCTCGTGATGCTCTTTTCTTTCGTGATTGATGTGTAGATCGAACAATCGCTTGTCGTTTGGGTGGCATAATTGATTTGACAGCGAAAGTAATGCTTTGTGACGACTATTACAAATTCACTTGGAAAAAGCAAAGAAAATGCGTGTGATATCTATTATCCAATGTCGATCGGCAATTGGAATTTCACAATCAACATCACTTGTTATGTCACACACGAACTGATAATGTCGCTGTTTGTTACGAATATTACGTTACGAACATACTAACTGCCGAATGAAATACACTCATTTGTTGATACGACTCGCTCGCCACCTACTGTAAAATGGTTGTACTAATTCAGAAACCTTCGCGAGCGTGCGCACAGCAACTCACCAAAGTTTCATCGCAATCGGATAAATGGTATAGGAACGCACACGGGACAAACAAAGAAACATTCATTTTTATAGGTAAGTTATGTGCGGCTACAGCAGAGGATTTAATAAAAAATCAATTTTTGATTTTATTTATTAAACTAAGATTACAATTTATAATATTACTAACTAAAATGCTATTCTAAAAATATGCGTCTTGACCGATGCTAGGTCTAAAACGAAGTGTCTCTACATTTGATAATACAAACTAATATACTAATCTAAACTACCCGTCTTGACCGATGCTAGGTCTAAGACAAAGTGTCTACATTATAAAATACTACATACTAAAATACTAACTAACTAATCTAGAAATACACGTCTTGACCGATGCTAGGTCTAAGACGAAGTGTCTTGGAATCCGAGCCATTCGGAGCTGCTGGCGGGAATTACGTCATTACAAACAGTGCCGTCATTGTTCGATTATTGAGAGCGCTGTTTATCCATAAATCTTTATAAGTTTATATAAACAAGTAAAGCACGTCGCGCGATGTCAAGTGTCGTTCACAGTGCCGTTATTGTTCTGAGGGCGATTACATAACAGGTATATAAACTACTCAAAACAAAATAAGGCTCATCTCGAGATAATCTCGAAGTTTGTTTATAAATAACTCTTGAGGTAATCATTAGTGATTTGAAGCATTAAAACATAAAGTAGACGTGTTTATGAGTCCTTATCAATGTTTTCAGCGACAACTTTAATGTTAATCTCAAGTGGGGAGACAGAAAAACCGAGGTGCTTGACCTATGCACTAATTCTTCTTAATCACTTGTGTTCCCAGTCTCATTGTAAACGCTTCTGCTGAAAGTCATTATAGCTGTTCTGTTTAGTTTCGGTATTAGTCCTGATTACTATGCTTGGTTCTAACCGTCACATGGACATGGAAACCGCGACCAGAGCGGTTGTTTTGCTTCAGGGGGAAGAATCTCAGAGATCTGTAGCAATACGTCTCGGTGTGTCGCTACGAGCTATCCGGAACCTATGGGAACGCTACTAGGAGACAGGTAGTGTGGCTAGAAGACGAGGACCAGGAAGAGTTCGTGCCACAACCGCCCAGGAAGACCCAGGAAAACATCAGGCTAACTGCACGTCGTACCGACGTGCCGAAGTGCAGTACCGACTACGGCAATCTACTGGTACACGCGTTAGTAATCAAACCATCCGAAACCGACTCCACGAGAACGGACAACGTTCCAGAATGCGTGCTGTTCGACTCAAGCTGACAAGTAGTCATCGTGCAGCGCGTTTAAGGTTCGCCCGTGAGCATATTTGGACTAGACCATGGATAACTGGAGGACTGTATTCCTCACAGATGAGTGTAAGGTCAAGTTTTAGTAATGACAGACGAGTACGCGTGTGGAGAAGAGAAGGCGAACGTTTTTCACAACCTTGCATCCACGGAACAGATCCTTTTGGGGGCCCAAGTGTGAAAGTGTGATGGTATGGGGTGGAATAAACTTGATAGGTAAAACAGAACTGGTAATTCTGGATAAAGGTACCGTAGCTGCTGCCAGTTATGTCGAGCGAGTAATCCGACCTCATGTGATCCCATTTTCACAAAGATTTTGTTTTTATGCAAGATAATGGTCGCGCGCATACGGCCCGTACCATACAAAGAGCACTCTCTGACGCCAATATTACAGTTTTGCCCTGGCCATCCATAAGTCCCGATGTGTGTGATACCTGTGTGTGATACCGATTGACGTGTAGTGTTCTGTATTGATGTATTTAATTGTTTACATGTGGTGACGGGTAGCTGTATGCAATTCATTATTATTTGACTTGGATGTGTATTAACTGACGTACATGAACTGTGACAAATTGAATAGTACCTTTAAATATGACATGCATGAGTTAATCTTAAACTTTATGTATAATTTTGCACACCGGAACACCGATAGAATGAACTGGAGGCCAACATCATATTACCATCTTGTATAAAACCATTCGTTCAGCAAATAAATAATTTGAATTTTACGACGAAATTATATATTGTATGTAGTTTCGAAGCAAATATATATATATACTTATATAGGATACAGGATATATACAATGCCTATACAGAATTCCCCTTATTATTAGGTCTGTAATTTTCATCTGGGGAATAGGTTGATTGTAATTAATTTGATCTGTTTATGTTTTTGATGAATTCGTTTGTTTTAATTGCTGGAAATTACAAAACACTACAACAATATATTTTTTAACATTTTTTTTTTGTATCTACTTAATATGTTTTACATGGATATTGGTGTTTGTTTGTGCTCTGCACTCAGTCACCATATACAGAGAAATCTATTTTTCTTTTATGATAATGATTATGTGCGTGATTCTAAAATCCCTTAGATTAATTTATTTGGAATGGGTTGGAAATTCGGAAATTAGATAATAGACTAACGATTAGAAAATAAATTAACGTAAAGACCTTAAATTTAAGATTAATAGTTTTCGTTTATTTATCGATATTGAATCAAGATAACTTTAATTTTTAGGTGTTAAATATGTATCGTATTGCCGACTAGCGATTACCGCTTAGGACACAAGAACGTAATTAAAACGGTTGTATTTGCTAATAATCAACAATGATCAGAAATAAATATGGTCGATTATACCATAACAATAAAGATTTACCTACTGATGGTAATTATTATTAGGTATCTAAATGATAAATTATTGTGTAACGCTTTTTCGCCGTCCTGAACGTTCATAGAGAACTTGAGTAGGTATATGCAGAAAGAAATGAACTGAAAACAGAGTGAAGGTAGGACTAAATTACTTTACAGACTTCATGCCGCGTGCCTTCCTGTGCAAAGTAAACGTCGCGTCGTAAATACGTATCCCGAGGCAACCTCACTTTCCTTTTGAACGGCAGGATGGGGAGGGAGGCAAGGTCGCCGCTGGGTACAGTTTGCCAACTCGCACCGGCCTTCCCATTTTCCCAACCCTTTCTCCAAATCCATTCCTATATCTCCAAAGGTAGGCAGCGCATCCGGGGGCCGTGCCAACATTTGTCATTTTGGACTAATGTTGGCATGTATCGCGGATGTCTATGGGCGACAGTATCCACTTACTATCAGGTGGACTGTATGCTCGTCTGCCGCCTTCGTACATAAAAAAAAAAAAAAAACAACGATAAAAAACATTGCGCAATCCGTAAAAGTGCGCTCTGCAAATATGAAATCCGTAAAGCCGTATAATTGGTCGTCTAGGGACCCTCTAATACATAAAAGTTTTAAGATTGAATTAAAAGTAAAATGTAATTTTTATCAAGTCGGTTTAGAAAATCTGGGCTCAAGATCAGAAAGTAGTAAATACTTAAGTTATCCTATGGATACATATTTTTGAGTCACATTAATAAAATCGTGGAATTGAACTTGTGGATTTACCGTATACCACTGAATTTATATTTAAGTACGGAATTTTCACTAGATTAACAGGAGAACAACCCACGATAATCCAAATTCAAAATTCTTTATTGACATAACACAGGATATAAATACATTAATGCCCTGACTCCCCAAACTAGGGAAACCTGTATTTTAGGAGCTGGTACCAAAAATACACGATATATACACGGAATCCCATCCCACACGATATGTACCTACTTAAAACTATAATAATAATCTGATAGTAATTGAGGAAAAATAAAGTCCTTTCATCCATTTATAACATGATAAGTTCACATTTTAATAACAGTTGAATGATATTAATATTTATGGAGCGACGAAAGGTCACAGTGATTTATACCGAGTGATGGTATCTTTCCCTATATTTTAAGGATATTAGAAGCGAGGCCGTGCAGCAGCGCTCCTATCCTTTTCCACGGTCATTAATCAATTTTATCACGTCATCTTCATAAGTTCGACCTAATTTTTATGTAAATATAAAGTATATCAAGTTATAAATCACAATTCATCATGTAATATCTGCATACGTTAGTCCTCTGCAAATGTTTTCGGTATGAATGGTTCGTGTATAAATGAATATCTCCCCGTAATATATTCGTTTATTACGTCATCGAGTGACCTCTTTCTGCGTTTCACTGATGACAATACCATTTCCACCTATTCTAGCGCAGTCATTCAACATTTCCTCGGAGGCCCGTGTCATACATTCAACGGCTAGTGTCAGCATCCGGAAGCTTTCGTCTGTTTTCGGTGGGTGATTCGCGACAGTAGACCCGCCCCCGCGTAGCGGGTGCGACGCGTATCACGTAGCAATCGGGTAGCACTGAGATAATTGTGTTCTACGAGAAAGTCGTAGCGGCACTAAATTCAAAAGCATTCTTAAAATACATAGAATATTTTTGTATTCAGTCATCAACACAATCACGTTTTTGTATTATAAAGATCGACTCAAATCGTCGCTCGATAGAGACTAAAATTCCTTGATTACTGCGCGCTCATGGCTCGTGTGAATTATAACGTATCTATCGAGCTACTATTACTGGCATTTGCCGCCCGATTAGCCGAGCCCTAGCTATTGGTAGCTAGCCCTAGCTCTACGTAGGGCGCAGAAATTTTTATATAAAACATAAATTTGATATAGTTCGATTATATGCTTATAATAATCACAAGAGAATTATCGATATTTGAAGAATAGTGTTTTCTTTCTACGTGTCTTGAGTGTTGGTTGGTGTATAATAAAGTACTACTTGTGTTGTATTAATTAATGGCCTAGCGATAGAGCTAGACCCGCGGAGGTATTTGTTTCGGGTTAGATCGTAACAATTTGTCTGCGAATGTTTTTATTCTAGTGCGGTACATAAATCCATAATGTTATCCAATAGAGTACTGTTTTTCTACTGTTATCGAAAGGGTTGCGTGTAAAAGTACTACATTGTAACAGCTTTTATGTAACGCGTAATCTTAAGTTCATTAATTATACTGTGTATTTAAGTTTTAATTACTATTTTCATACGCCTATTAATAGTGATCTAGTGAAGAGGTTATTCAGACATCTCTCGTGCGTTCTTAGCTCAAGTATCATTTCCTCAATTCACTAGAGAGCTACTAAGATTATTGTCCTTGTAGACTATTATGAAATATAATTTTAGACGTTGTTTCTCGGAGCTAGAGCCTTTTGTTACTAGAATTGTCCTCGGTGCTAAGAGACTCAATGACACTGCAATTTTTGATCCAACTTCTTGGTAGTAATTTGTCACAATTTGTAATAGGGAAGTTATTTATGTTCCTGCTTTCCTCTCGCAGATTTTCATGAATTTTTAATGAAACAAAAATTATGATTATATTTCACGTTCGTATTTTCTTATTATAGATATTATGAGAATCCTGCGCTGCAATGATTTATTAGTTTTACTTTACTAGATGTTATTTTTTTAATTTATGTACATTATCAATTAGGTACCTATCCTTCTTATTTTGAAGAACCTTTGTTGTATTCCTCTTTTTGCTGTATTCGTTTTGTGTGCCTTGTTTATCGAATTAGTCGAATATTGTATAATCACATCACACACGAGAATATAGTAAGAACATTATGTTATTGCAGGCGCGGTGAGAGTGCTGAGGCAGATGTTGCGCGCGCGCCGACACAGGACAGAGGAGCGCGCGCGGCCTGCCGACGACGCGGCGTACCACCCGCGCGCGTTCTAGACACATCTACACACTGTACTATATACGGTGAGGGACTATCATCTCATCTGTTCACATTTTTATTAAATAGATCATAAACATACAATTTATATATTTACCTAACGTGTCTCTAACGTGTCTCTAACGTGTCTCTAACGTGTCTCTAACGTGTCTCTAGTGTCTCTAACGTGTCTCTAACGTGTCTCTAACGTGTCTCTAACGTGTCTCTAACGTGTCTCTAACGTGTCTCTAACGTGTCTCTAACGTGTCTCTAACGTGTCTCTAACGTGTCTCTAACGTGTCTCTAACGTGTCTCTAACGTGTCTCTAACGTGTCTCTAACGTGTCTCTAACGTGTCTCTAACGTGTCTCTAACGTGTCTCTAACGTGTCTCTAACGTGTCTCTAACGTGTCTCTAACGTGTCTCTAACGTGTCTCTAACGTGTCTCTAACGTGTCTCTAACGTGTCTCTAACGTGTCTCTAACGTGTCTCTAACGTGTCTCTAACGTGTCTCTAACGTGTCTCTA
The DNA here is from genome assembly GCA_943735995.1 of Sesia bembeciformis. Taxonomy (NCBI): domain Eukaryota; kingdom Metazoa; phylum Arthropoda; class Insecta; order Lepidoptera; family Sesiidae; genus Sesia; species Sesia bembeciformis. The sequence continues at coordinate 10,047,417 of OX031040.1, forward strand.
ACGTGTCTCTAACGTGTCTCTAAACACTTACAAATCTTCTATCACAAATTCTTAGAAAATATATCACCTTCAAAAAGTGGACCCGCCAAGCCGTTTGGACAGCGTTGCGATTTAAGACCATTCATCATGCTCAAGACAATATGTATGAGGAGGCCTATGTTCAGCGGTGGACGAAAAATGCGCTGGTTATGGTTAGGCAGGTACGGTGGGTCCATTAGAATGTTGAGCAATTTCGTGTTCGATTCGTTTGAAAGAATAGATAGTGATAAAGTTCATATTTTCATATTTCATATTTATGTTTTAGAAATGATAAATTGAAACATAACACAACATTGTCATTGGCCGACTGTACATATTCATGCCATGTAGGTACTCTTGATACAGGTAGTCTTGATAGTTAGGTATAGAAATGTGGGTGAATAATTCAGCCTGCTCTCCTATTTAATAATTAATAGCCAGTTTATATTTTAGTACTGCAACCAGCCACCGAATAACCGTCAAAATACAACTAGGTGATCACGACGAGGTGGCAGTTTGTTTTTTTGTGGAAATGTTAGATGAAAGAACGGTATGTTTTTTTCAATTCAAGTGGAGGAAGGGGTAAATCACCCCCTCAAAATTATCACTTTTATTCTATTATTTTATGTGGATTTATCGACTGAAAATGAGTTCCAGTAAGTTTTTGGATTGCTGAAGTCGAATTCGGTTTCAAAATTGAGCTGCATCCTCTACATGACCTGTAACCCCTCGCATTCACCTTTGAATGCGAGGGGTTACAGGTCATATTACTAAACAAATTCTACTAAACACCCTTGTGTTTAGTAGAATTTACGGGGGATGAAGAGGATATAGCTTAATTTTGAAACCGGATTCCATTTCAGCAACTCAAAAAAACTATTAGTACTCATTTTCAAGCCTACTTTACGCACATAAAAAAAGAATAAAGCGGGTAGTTATGACGGGGTGATTTACCCCTTCCCATCTTGAATCGAAACAACTCCTATTATTCCTTAATCCATCATTTCCAAAACAAAACAATTTGCCACCTGTCGTCCTCTGACACCTGTCGTCCTCTGACCGCTTTCCGGGGGCTGATTGCAGTACTATTTCTTATAATTAAATTATTGAGTGTTGTAAAAGCAGTTTTTTTCTTAAAAAAAGAATAACAATTTGCAATATGGGTAACGAAACAAAGGTAACGAATAATGAAGAAAACGAAGGATGATGTGAAATAAAATAATATTTTTTCCAAATATTGTTTGTAATACCAAATGGATTAATTACAATTCATTGCGTTGTCGCAGGTCGGACATGAAAAATCTTGCCCATTTGCTGGCTGTCCCTATCAGCGAACACGTGGTAACTTTCAACCCCCTAGTAGACACGGCCACACTGCCCTCGCGGACGACAGGTGAGAATTTATATTACTTACGCATATGCCAAAATTAAAAATAATTGAACTAAGTCTACTTTTCAGGGATAGTAACGTAATAATAATTAACTATAAAATGATTAACCATAGCTATAAATTAATACCTAATAAATAAAATACAATTGGCTATATAGATAAAAAACAATTGATGAAGTATCAGAACTAGATAGGTAAGTACTACCAGAAAAAAAAATATAGATTTTTTTTTTTAAGGTGACAGGACTTTTTGTCGGGAACTTGAGAAGTGAAGTTGAGTTTTGTTTGATAAATAATCGTAAAAATTGTGTATTGGACGTTTTGTGATTTAATAGTGATGGTTTGTTAAATTTCAAAATGTTTTTCGTGCGTGGTGTTTGTGATACACGTAAAATCGTAGAAAATCATACAGCGAAAATTTTCACCAATCAAATCCATCGTAACGCAGACACGCAACTTTTAAAATTACGCCGCAATGATAACACAAACGACTGTTAGATGAAACAATCACTATTCTACAGCCAAAGGGTTCCATTTTCAAATATTGTAATTACTTTTGAAAATTGTTTATGTAAGTGGCCAGTTCCGGAAATTTTCAGTGTGACCTGTGTACATACACAACAAAACAAATAAACAAACAAACAAACAAACATGACAATTTTTAAAACAATAAGAACTTGCCGTGTATCGGCAAGCGGTTGCGTTGCGGTGTATCGCAACGTTGTCGTGCCGTAAAGGTGCCGAAAATGCAGACAATCAATGCTCCTTTGCAGCTGGAATGCTGAGCGATACACGGACGGAAGTAGAAAATATATACTAAATAACTTAATATGCAATATTATACCAAATTAGATACATCGTTTTCACAACAGTGTGTTCATGTGACTTTACAGAAGGGCGGTCCGCCCGTAGGTGGTCGGCGGGAGATCGCGGGCGCAGAGCGTGCGGCCGCGCGCGTTTCCCGCACCACCAACACCCGCCCATTCACTGTTAGCAGGTACATGTGTACATGTGTACTAAGTATGTACTTAGCTCTTATATTATTTTGTGCACACGACAAAATAGATAACTTTGCATGCAATAAATTTTGTTCACAGACTAGACGTTCAACCAACTAAGCTACTGAAGCTATGAGAGCCGCCAGTGAAATTTTGTTACACATTCAGTAAATCAGTTAATGTCGTATCTATTTATGTGTGTGTGTGTTATTGTACGTAGCGAGCAAGGCCAGTTGCTTGCAAACTTATCTATTTAGCCGCGTGTACTTAGCAAGTAAATCTTAATAGTTTGGAAATTACCCATACTATGGTATGTAATGAGGCACATCGAAGCCAAAGAAAACGACAGCGCTATGTGGTTGTCTTGAAAGTAATTATATATGTACCTATGTAATTATTTATGCATAGCTTCGCATAATTCGTGGTAGGTACCTACGTGACCATAATTTCGTGGAAATTTTCATAAATCTGTTTTAAGGATTTCGTTACGACAGACAATTTTACAGTAGTAGCGAGTATTATTAATTTATTGGATTTCTTACATCGTGTGTTACTCGAACATAACTCATTGTTAAAAATAAATAATTTTGGAAAAAATCCTTTTTCACAAGTTTCGCCGGGAATCCTCCTTTGCTAAGGACGACATCTATTTTCTCCAATCTTAAATCTTACTTACTTAGAAGGAGACACTAAAATTGCAGTTAGAACAGAGTAAGTACTTACAATAAAATTATTGTACATTGTATCTACAATCGATGTGGGAATATAGGTCTCTACATACTTATACTTATTAAAAGGAATATATCTATTTATTTGTCTATCTCTTTGTTCGCGTTAGTTTTATGTAGTAGGTACAGATTCAATTTTATTGTAGTTGACACTGTTTTAATAAGTATGAGTATGTAGAGACCTGTATACATTCCTACAGATTTTTAGTAATTTTATCGATGTCGGACAAGTAGTTTTTAAAAGGGTAATTATATTACAGATTTCTTTGGAATGTGATTCCACGATGCGCTAGGCTGACCAACAGAAGCCGCGTCGCGACTAATAATTTGAAATAATCAAGTCTTTCATAGCATCATTACTTTGTAATCATTCTCTTTGATTTACTTTGTAATCTGCTGCACCACCTTATTGTTGCCCATTCAATAGCAAACAATTAGACGCAAATATAAAAAATTCCATAACTGAGACGTGAAGCAGACCTTGGCCTAGTTCTCGCAGGAACAAACACCGTTACATAACAGTTCCGCGGGCGGATCTTGCGTAACTCGTTATTGATATCTCTTACATTGATTCCAGGATATTGGTAAATGAAATATAAAGTGTAATTCGTGTGAAATTTAATGTGTCGTGGGGGCTTAAAAATATATTTTTTTTTTGTAAGGTACGAGAGCAATATTTCACAACTCCATGAGCGCCAAGCTAACTAGAATAAAATTGATTATATATCCCCGTAAATTATGCGAACTACAATCCAAGAAACATTGATTAAGCAATTTCTATTGACAGTTATATTATCGATCCATAAATACTGGTTATAATAAACACGTACACATCAATACTTAATGAAATTGTGTGCAGTTCATAGTCTGTTTCATATATGCGGATGTTTAGTGTTATTGTTACTGTTACTCGTGTAACGTTTTTGTAAGACATTTTTTATTTATTTTTCACTACAGTAGGCAGTTCACTCGAGGGGAGTTCGATAGACAATGTCCGAGGACTTGGACTCGACCAGCGAGGAAGAACAGACTTTGTTCCGACCTTTCACACGAGAGTCACTGGCCGCTATCGAAGCCCGCATCGCTGAGGAGCATGCCAAGCAAAAGGAACTCGAGAAAAAACGAGCGGAAGGCGAGGTGAGCAAGGATAAGGATAACGTATCGATACGTCCGTGTGTCACACGTGTCTTAGTGCTGTGAGCGATGACCATACATATTGTACAATAAAGGTGCTAGGTACTCCATTGTTAGAAGCGTTTAATGTTACCAACACAGCAAGAGATTTATAACAGTGTTCGAATAGCACTCAAGAAATATCACTGTTAGTTTGTGTGGCACTTGATCAATAGGAAACCGTTTTGAAAACAGAGTACAATATCAATGAATGTTTCTGATGGATAATTTTTAAATTATTCCAGAACGATTTGGGGCGGACGAAAAAGAAAAAAGAAGTAAGATTGCTTGCTTGCCCCTTTTACCTTTTACGGCTCGTTTTTATTAGAGAATTACTTTTATCAGCAAGTTATCGCTTATTATCAAAATTATTTTGTACAGAAAATTTACATCTACCACAAACATTGGCGCCACTTTGCTCAAGTGCGATAACTTGTGTTGTATTCTGATTTGTGCATATTGACCGCATTTAAAGCATTATTCCTTGAACACATCGCTTTGTCGGCCAAAGTATTTGTAACCAACTGCGTTTAGAAAGTTTAGCTGTTACTTAAAATAATATTTTTTTTACTGTGTAACAGCTAATCTTACAGTAGTTAATTAAGCGAAGGCTTTTCATGTTTATTTGCATTACAACGATAGTATTAAAATGTATTCACCGATAAAAAGTAAAAAAAATAGATATCAAGAAATGTAATCGATAGATGTCCCTTCAATAACATTTACTATAATAATAAAAAAATGGAAACCTTGAACCTCCTTAGTAATCGTCAGTAAACCCGAAATAGCAAAGCCTTTAGCTAACATTGTATTCCCAAAAACATTGTGTGAATTTGTGTTTAGATTGGTAAATGTACAGTATCTCCAACGTACTCCAAACAAATTCTAACTGAACTGTTCAAACTTCATTAAAAACCGATGTAAATATTCCACTTAAATCGTTCAAAATGTTAATATAAGTAGTTTACTTAATTTCCTAATGTGTAAACAAGACATCATTTATAAGGGCAGCGTTACCGGCGACACTCAGCACATACATTCACCATCGTCAACCATTGCACAGGATTGGCTCACATTCCACATCATCATGGATTGCAGTCATCTAGGTCTAGCATGGTGACGTCACCTAGCTAGCGTTTAGTGCATAATGGAAACTAGAGTTTATAAGTTGTTTAAGCTCAAAAATAAAGTAATTTCATAACATTTGTCTCGGCTTACGCTAGGCACAAGAACCTCCTATTCTGGAACCTATTTCGATTTTAAATCGCGGAAGTAAAATCACAATTAGCTTAGCTTCAGAGGCTAGATCTAGCATAGAGCTTTTTCTAGCCTTGGCATTCGGAATGGTATCAAAATAGTGAGGGGAAATGACACAATACGCTTCTAGTTCCGCCAGATACGCAATCATGGTCACACGACAGCACTACACTATACTGAACTAGCTTCGAAGCCTCCACGAGACGCGCCAGCTATGTAACAACACTGATTGATTACCTTCTTATAAGAGTTAGTTCAGTATTGTTACAAAGTGTCTTATGAATCTGCTCATTTAAGTATAGACTTATTTGATAGACTAGTTTTATATCTAATAAGAATGTACCTGTAATAAACATACTGAAAATAAGGAATCTTAATAACACACGTTACATGAATTTGATATGAATCAAAGTAAATTTTGTCTAAATAATTTAATTAATTCTTCAAATTGTGCTCATTCAAGTTTCAAAATAGGTATACTTTCTAGAAAATGTACTTATTCTTTCCTTAACTAACAACATATTTTTAACTAACAATCTAAACTCCTAACAAAAATAACAGAAGAAAAAGATATTTGCGGTTTTATTTCTAAGGGCTCTCCCAGATTGAGCGCCGGATTTAATTTAATTTAGAAAAAAAAGTCATTGTTTCTCCGGCTGTATTACATGTGGCACCGTCCTGCTGTAATCACAGTTGATCGAGGTCCATATCTTCCAATTGGTGCAAAAAACTCCTGTAACATGTTACGATACCTCTCTATGCCTACCTAAATACCGATATCTAAAAAAATGGCTATATGATCACGCCGAAACAAAAGCCGCACCAAACTGTAACTCTTTGAGGATGTATCCGTTTTTCATGAATCTCATGAGGATTCTCCAAGCCCCAGATATGACAATTTTGTTTATTGACGTATCCGTCAAGGTGGAAATGGGCCTCATCACTAAAAATGATGGTCCACTTCATACTGCTCTAAAATTCATACTGCGTTGCTCTTTCGTGTAGCGTTTCATGTTGACTAATTACAACTGTCATATGTGACATCTATAAACAAACCGGAATTGCCAATCGACAAATAACAAAATGGCGCGAAATTTAAATCCGTCACTCAATTTGGGCCATATCCTTTATAAAATATAATACGTTTTTTTTTCTTGTAAGACTTTAAAAACGTAGTCATTTTACAGACAGAGGCTGCATTTTCCTATCTTTCAATTATCTAACGAACGTTTTATATTGTAAATCGGGTTTGAACGCGTAAAATTAAAGATTTTTGATTACCTTTTATTTTCAACTCGAACGTTTCGGCGCGGGCTACACCACCGGAGTCACGAGTTGACAACTTGTGACCACGGCAAACGAAAACCTTTAATTTCACTCTTTCAGACCCGATTTACAATACAAAATGTGTACCTACAAAACGCGAAAGTTTAAAAAGTTATATCTTACGAACGATCCCTTAGCATAAATACTTGCTAGTTTAACAAATTGCATATACAAACAGTTCCAGTTTAACAATTCCTGTGTAGGTGCGTTACGATGATGAAGACGAGGACGAGGGTCCGCAGCCGGACCCGACGCTCGAGCAGGGCCTGCCGCTGCCGGTGCGCAAGCAGGGTTCCTTTCCACCCGAACTCTCCTCCACGCCCCTCGAGGACGTCGACCCCTTCTATTCCAATCAGAGAGTGAGTTCAAACACCTTTCACATTAGAGACAGTTCAAATTTCCTGTAAGCCTCTGCAAGTGGAACGTGTATTGTAATGCCTTTGTTCTTATTGAACAAAGGCATTCGTACAATGAAAATGATATGATGTCTCGAAGTTTTATTTTTACTATTTCCTTAATATGGATTCTGCTAAGATCAGAAAATAAATATAATAAAATAAGGAATTGTAAAAAAGGACTCAATATTGATATACCTATATAAAGAATAAGAAAATCAAACATGTTAGCTTCACTTTTATTACTGTTACAATATAATATATTATAAGCAAATCGCTGTTTGATGGAGTGTAATATTGAGTGGGTACAGTATACTTTCAATAAGTTTTCCACGTTTGTTGATATTTTTACTAATTTCCTTGTTACAGACCTTCATAGTCATAAGCAAGGGTAAAGATATCTTCAGATTTTCGGCGACGAACGCCCTATGGATTCTAAATCCTTTCAATCCAATACGAAGAGTGGCGATATACATACTAGTGCATCCTTTGTTCTCATTGTTTATTATTACCACAATCTTAGTCAACTGCATACTTATGATAATGCCTACCACGCCGACCGTCGAAAGTACTGAGTAAGTATCAACTTGTGCCTATTTAGACCTCAATCATAGTTTTCTTATCAATTATCAATCAACTATGCAGTTTTTAATTATCATCGGAAAATTCAGATTATATTAATAGGTTTTAGATCATGTAGAGTGCACGCTAGTTATCAAATTGTTTGTATTCAGCTAGTTTCCAAATTAAATTTCACGATATTTAGATAATCGGAAATTTCAAATTAGCTTATAGTATATCGGAAAATTGTGATTGTGTTTATTTAATAGATCCTCCTATTGTGTTTTAGAAGCAAATATAATTATCAATAATAACATAAGAGATAAACAATAATATATCATGGCCGTGTTCCCAGGCTAGCTTTACGAAACATTTACCTCTCATGAATATCCCTTTGATGGACTTCATAAACCGAAGTTTATTGAACATTTTTATCTTTAACAATAATATTAGCCTTCCAAATACATACCTAACACAGAAAATATACATAAAGACATATTTATGAATGCAATAAAACACATCGAGTTCGCCTTGTATAGTTATTTCATTTTTTATTATTCCTTATTTGGAAGTTTGAGTGTTTTTAAAACGTCAGAATACACGCGTGCACTTTTAAAGACGCTCTTCAATTATTTACTACAAGATACAACTGTACATACTTTTCTATTCTTATTAACATAGTTACATTTAGTAGACTGTTATGTGACATTATTATCTTTCATCTCAACATCTCTCGGCGACGACGGCGACCGCCTCGTACCGGGTCGACCGTCCCTCTGTTCGCCACCTTTGTTATTACTAAGCATACAAATCCTTCATTTGTTTTCCAAGCTTTAGAACATTCTCAATTGTTTTATGTGAGAATTATGTTTATTTTGTTGAGTGGCGTTCCTCAGTGGAGGTGAATTTTTGCAGAGTTATCTTTACCGGGATCTACACGTTTGAATCGGCGGTGAAAGTAATGGCCAGGGGTTTCATACTACAGCCATTCACATACCTTAGAGATGCATGGAATTGGCTTGACTTCGTAGTTATAGCTTTAGCGTAAGTAGTAGACAATTATATTGAATTATGTACTAGTAGAACATTATTACAATCGTTGGATCGTAGATTTTTTATCGTTCCTTTAAATATCTCGTTGAATAGTTGTTTTTATAGACAAGTGTTTAATAATTTTCTAAGACGTTTAAAGCGAAGTCAATCAAAATGACGAGCACCGAAGATTGGCGCAATAGATTGCAGGTCCTACGAATCTCTGCTGCTGGAATAGCTTACTTTAGACAGTAAATAATTAAAATAAAGAGTAGTTTATGCGTAGTTATGTAGTTAAGTGTATTAATCTAGATGTTGTGGTTGTGGGTATCTGTTTGCAGTTATGTGACGATGGGCATAGATCTTGGCAACTTGGCCGCGCTCAGAACGTTCAGGGTACTGCGAGCGTTGAAGACTGTGGCCATCGTACCGGGTAAATCCGTTTATACATTTACTTGTAGATTGTATCTTACTATTGTTTACCTTGTAGGGTTACATTTACTGTATAGATCTTATATACATATGTACCCATAGACGTAATAAATGTCTAGTCCTAGTTGTGAATTGGTATTTCAATAAAAGTGCAACAAGATTAAATAAAATGAATTTATCAAATAATTAGATTATCACGAATATTGCTTACGTATATTTCAATAGGTATCTAAGTCATATATATCATACTGATTTGACAAAAACTCGATCAAGTGCGAGAGGCTCGACCAATTAGTGTTCCGTACTCTCTTCAGCCCACTACGCCACGTTCTAATTAGATGACTTCGCTATTTTTTCTATGAGCAATTTTAGAAAAATTAAAGATGTATCCCTAGACTTTCTACATTGTTGTGAATACTTTATAAAACTAATTCACTGGAGCCCCGAGCCCTCTTTATATGTAACTGTGTATAAACTTTCATATTTCTAAAGTATTGCGATTAAAATAATGCTACACTTAATCTGAAAGTTCCAATCTTATTTCGTGTATGTATTAGAAGCCTGTGTCAGTTATACAAACGGAAAAGCAAGCGCAATGTGATTCCGCTCTTTGCGTTCGGAACCCTAAAGTTGTTATTGCCAAATACATTTAAGATAAGATTTACAATATCACGCTAACTTGTAAAAAAATATAATCGTCTAATATCTGTAATTTTTGATAAAAACAATTATTATTTTCTGTTATCAATCAATATTAGGAGATGGATAAAGGACATAAGGAGACTTGGGTTATAGTCAACGTAGATAAAAAACATTTTGACAAAATTTACACAAACTGGAATTATAAGTCACTTTAGTTAACCGTATCGAATAAAGATTAAAGTAATTTTAACAAGCTGTGTTATTTAAAAATGCGTATGTCAGAAAAATGGGTATGGGTATGTCAGTTTACCCACAATTTAACTCTGCAATCCAACAGCCGCTGGACGCACTCCAAGTGACCTCATTATCCTTCTCCCACAGAACACTACCTTCAAAAGCACTACATTCCCCACTTTATCCTATTCCTTAATGTACGGACGTGTTTCGGCAGTGTATGAGGTAAGCCAGAACCCATTCCCATCGTATCCTATCCCTCTCCATTTTCCCAACCCTTTCTCCAAATCCATTCCCACATCTTCAATGGTACGCTGCACATCCGGGAGCGTGCCAACGTTTGTCATTCTGGACTGATGTTGGCATGTACCGCGGATGTTCTTGGGCGACAGTATCCACTGACCACCAGGTGGACTGTATGCTCGCCTGCAGTCTTCTTCCTATAAAAAAAAAACATTTGAAGGTTCAATTTACCTAAATAAAGTTTAAGTAATACGTTAGGTTCAGGTCTACGAGTACATATTTTATTCCAATTTTATGGAAATTTTGGGAATTATAAATATGTAACTCCTTAAGGTAAACTTTGACTTTTTAATGTGTATACTTTGACTTGGACATTGACTTGACCTGCAAACGGTGTGAACAGGATTGAAGACGATCGTGGGCGCCGTGATAGAGTCTGTGAAGAATCTGAGGGACGTGATAATATTAACAATGTTCTCGCTGTCGGTGTTCGCCTTGATGGGCCTGCAGATTTACATGGGCGTGTTGACGCAAAAGTGCGTCCACGTGTTCCCGGAGGACGGCTCCTGGGGGAACCTTACCGATGAAAACTGGGAAAGGTTCTGCCAGAATGAAAGTAAGATTTATTTGTTCGTATACAAGTTACTCGTGTTTTTTAGGCACAGTACATAAAGAATCGGTTATAAAACAATAATCAGAAACATTATTTGACTGTAACAGTAAAGCTTGTAATAGATTTATATGGTTTATTTTCCACATTGCACTGTAATGAATACCGCTTTATCAAAAGGAAAACTAATTGAAGTCTTCTTTACAGCTAATTGGTATGAAGAAAATGGAGACTTTCCGTTATGTGGCAACTCCTCAGGAGCCGGGTAAACTCAACTATTCTGAATTTATTCTGCACCAAAACAATATTGTTTTTAACTTGAATATTAAGTAAAACTTATTTATTTCAGTACATGCAAGCCAGGCTACGTGTGCCTGCAGGGCTACGGTCCGAACCCGAACTATGGTTACACGAGTTTCGATACATTCGGCTGGGCTTTCCTGTCAGCTTTCCGGTTGATGACTCAGGACTATTGGGAAAATCTTTATCAATTGGTCAGTACAAGAATATACTTGTCAAAGTGTCTTTTTAAGTTTTGCATTTTTATTTAAATATGTGTATTCCTTGACGTTAGTGGTATGACAAGTTACATAATGTATGTGAACCTTAAAATTTAAAAGAATAAAGAAGAAAATTAAATTACGTAAGAGCTCTGATCACTCTAGGTGACGATCTGCTGGGTAGTTTCACAATTAAAAAGAGATAATTCGATGTGTCCTATTTCTGTGCAAACTTTAGTTTATTTTATAATCGAATATAGAAACCAAAGTGATAATAACAGATAAAATATCTAACCATTTGAATCGATAGGTACTGAGATCAGCAGGGTCGTGGCACGTGCTCTTCTTTGTAGTGATCATCTTCCTGGGTTCTTTCTATCTCGTCAACTTGATCTTGGCCATCGTTGCCATGTCGTATGACGAGTTGCAGAAGAAGGCTGAGGAAGAAGAGCAGGCTGAAGAGGAAGCACTTAGGGTAAGAGGGTCATTACTGATGTTACTGATGTCATATCACCGCACAGCAATATTACAATTGTCCATGTTAATCACTACTATTATTACCTAGATGTTGACTTCTTCCATAAGTGGATAATGTCGTCCATAGACATCCGCGATACATGCCAACATCAGTCCAGAATGACAAACGTTGGCACGCCCTCGGATACGCTGCCTACCTTTGCAGATTAGGGAATGAATTGGGAAAATGGGGAGGGATAGGATGGGATGGGAATGGGCTCTGGCATATCTCATTCACTACCGAAACACGTACGTACATTGGGGAAATACGACAAAGTAAAAAATGCAGTACATTTCAAGGTAGTCTTTTGTGAGAGAGGGGTAACGTGGCCAGTCGAGTGCGCCCAGTAGCTGTGGTAATGCAGCATGCAATCTTTTAAGTTTTCGCAAAAGAAAATCTTCGCATCTCTTATGAATATTTTTAAATTCATTAATAACCTTCATGAATGAAAATTCATGAATGAAATTGTTCTTACTACTGATGATGTACCAGTTAATTTTAATAATACCTATGAATAAATATGTAAAAATTTCTTCATACTCTTTCCAGAAAGCCGAACAAAAGGCAGCAGCGCGGGCCGACAAACAAGAAGCGCGGGAAGCCCAGGCGCGAGAACAGGCCGCCGCAGCGGAAGCCGCCGCGTACGCCGAGGCGCACCCCGCCAAGTCCCCCAGCGACTTCTCCTGCCAGAGCTACGAGCTTTTCGTGAACCAGGAGCGCGGGAACCAGGACGACAACACTCGGGAGCGGATGTCCCTACGAAGCGATCCCTTCCAGGACTCGGTGAGCACTCAGCCGCACAAGCCCCCCGACTCGCACGAGGCTCGCCGACACAGGAAGGTCAGCATGGTGAGTATGCGCCGCGCCACACACGCTACACACACCTGACAATGATTCAAAATTAAATGTAAATAATGAAGGGATTGCACATAAAACTGAAAATTTTAAACTAAATAATGAATAATAATATTGAACGAGGTCTCTTCATCTTCAAAGAATTTTAAAAGTATGGGCAAAACAAAAGTACTTATTTCAGAAGTAAGGAATACCTTACGTGTGATAAAACTACTTTTGTTTAAAAATTCAACAAACGTGAATCTATTAATCATCCAGTCGATATTAACTTAAGTAATTACTAAATTTTAGACAAAGAAATATCCAGGCTTCACACATTTTCAACATGAAGACAATCTGTTGATTCCGTGATAAACTGATAAAGCTGATAGGTGCATAAAAAGATGAATAATTTATTTCAGTATGAATTAAATACGAATGCAAAAGCAAACGATAATAATATATGCACAGAGTCGTTGTTGGGGGTGTACTTAGCTATCTCACGTGTACTCTGTATCTTATAACACTCTTAGTTACTGCTATTACAAACTGGATTGTAATATCATAAGATTAGGATAATATGGCATTGGCATGATTTCTATATTAAAAAAATCCCGACATAAAAAAAAATCAGTTACAGAGGAAGGTCGACAATTTATTAGGTGTAATATTGATTGAATCATTGGCAGTTGCGCACTTTGAACTTGAGCTTAAAACACGCTGTTGCTACCGCTGTCTTTACACAATAAAAAAATACTTTGTCACGTTGTTGATTATGAAATAAATGAATATTTCGTTTTTGATATCAATAATACTTCACTATTTTCATAAAACAATTTTCACTTTTTTCTTTCACATAAGTTTCATATCCATTTGGCACTTTCAAAAATTTAAGCTCAAGTTGAAAAGTCACTATTAATATCTGTTTTTAATGCTCTAAGCTTAATGTTTTATCATTGTTAGTTGCCTTAAAATTGTATTATTTCTATTGCAGATGCAAATATAAAGATGTTCAATACGTTTACAATAGAGTTCTAATTTAATTGTTTCTATATGATTGTCAATTGTTTACAAAAATATAATTTTAATTCAATTATAAACATGATGTATTCAAATTAAATGTATAGAAATATACAATGTACCGATGAACAATCTGAATATTTGCGATGGTTTATTTCTTCGTTAGTTTTGTTTAGAATTTATTTTGTAGGATATTATTGAAATTTGTGTTATAGGCATGTTTTTATTCTTAGCTCTCAGCGATGTGTTTTTATTCATTCTCCATCTTTAGTCTGTCATATTCAGTATCGTTTACCGCTTATCTTTTAGTTTTATACATCATTTCCTCAATTAGATCCAGCTGTACAGAATCTTTCAATCATCGTTTTAGGGTGTGAGCATGATATTACTTTATTTCATTTACAAGATGTTTGTCAAATTGTCACACTAATATTTTATCATCAACACTATCGTTTGAGTGTTGCGCACGGAATGAGAAAAATATATTTTAAAATCAATATTTTAATGATTTAGCATGTAAACTTTTTAATATTTTTTAATTAGTAATTTTCGAAACGTAATCATGAAATGCATTTTAGATTCTCGTATTATTTTTATTTAATATAGAACAGTCTCCAATAATATTTCTTGGATAACAATAAGGTGTGTGTGATTGGAACAAATCTTAAGGATTGCTAATAAAAGGGTGATCTGACTACCAGATATTTATGTTGCATATATTTTGGTTCAAAATGTGTAAGAATCAAAGGAATTCCTAAGAAATACTTTTGGAGAACAAACTATTGTCATGGTAGATTGTTTCTTTTGCAATGTAAGTGTTCACGAAGGGGCTGGGCTGAACTGAACGTATCATCGATGGAGAGGTAGGTTCGGTCATAACAACTTTTTTATTAAAAAACTTGAACTTAATAATAATTATTGTCATGATAATTAATCCCTCATTTTTGATTTGTGGAGGCTTCATGAAACCAAAAGAACAGTCTTCATGACTATAGATGTAGATATTGAAGGAAATAAATAGCTATGGTAGGAACTTAGCATTATGAGAACATGCATGTATTGTTACCCCATAATACTTCATGTGTTTATAAACAAAGTTACTTGACAACTTTTGCTTTCATTCATCATCATTACCTTTATTTAATCGTCATCATTTCTCTTTGTCATTTACAATAAGAATTTTGCAGGATGCATTCATTTTTTGTACTTTCCTTCCTATGAATGTCGAAAAATTAGATATAACATTCTTATTGTATTTGTTTACGTAGACATTTTATTATAAGTAATTTACAGCTAGATATTTACATTATCGTAGATTTTGGTCAAGTCTAGTCCACAATTACTTCCTTGGTTTTCATGGCAGCTTTTGTTATGTCTTCACACAACTTGCTTCGAATCTGCAAGCTTACAATTGGTTAATGTTTGCCTGATTTGGTTATGTTTACGTTTATTATCTGTGGTAATATGTCGATGGCTACTTACTGTCCTTTTATCCTATATGGTGGATGTCTAGAAAAATGTTCACTAAATTTACTTAAATGATGTCAGATGATTTTACATTCAAAATTGTGTTTGTGTATTGAAGGTTCCCCACCCTGAACGCATAAATAAATACGGCCAGTTGGCATATGGGCCTCTGCGGGAAGGCTCACAGGTTTGTCCTTCTATCCTCGTTGGTGTTTGTAATAATACCCTTCCACTTCCTCTGAATTAGGATTTACTTCACTTTTTTACCTCTGTTTGCCTATTTCTTGTTCTTCTAGTTTTTGCTCTTCCTAAATTATTTTGTTCCCATTTACAGCAATGCGTAGTAATCAGATAATGTATTGTGTCCTCACATTCTCCGTGCGCTTCACGCCATTACGTGCATTGATGCAATGGGAACGTTACGCACTTATCATTTTCTTCAACTTCATTGTATTTATTTCATTCTTTAGCATTTCCTTGTTCTTCTGTGTTTTTTATTTGAAACTTATGTTTATCGGCACATGAAAGTAACTTAAACTGGTATCATACTGTAAAGAATATCAAAGTAATACGATTACGAAGCTAAAGCCTCTGCAAATAATTCTGTTAAGATAATATGACTGATCATTATTTGCTGATGGATCTAAATTGAGGAAAATTATTTATAAATTATTTGATATTAATTATT
Source organism: Sesia bembeciformis (assembly GCA_943735995.1). Taxonomy (NCBI): domain Eukaryota; kingdom Metazoa; phylum Arthropoda; class Insecta; order Lepidoptera; family Sesiidae; genus Sesia; species Sesia bembeciformis. The sequence continues at coordinate 10,063,482 of OX031040.1, forward strand.
ATTAATTTAAATAGAAACGTATTAAATGAAATAAAGTATAAAGTGCGCAATGAAAGATAAAATTATATTGGCATTAACTTTAAGATTGAAGACAGATTACTTATCAATAAATATAATACTGCAGGCATCATTATCCCTGCCTGGATCCCCGTTTAATTTGCGAAGAGGATCGCGAGGATCTCATCAGATGGCACTACGACCTAACGGTCGATCGAGGTATCCACCTGGCGCCGATCGGAAGCCGCTGGTCCTGTCCACATACTTAGACGCTCAGGAACATCTACCGTATGCCGACGACTCTAATGCTGTTACTCCAATGTCAGAAGAAAACGGTGCTATCATTATTCCAGTCTACTGCCCTGCTAATTTAGGTGAGAATAAGAACATTTACACTGAGAACTTTATTCAATTACTTTAGTTTCTACTGACGTACTAAGTTGGGTCTCGCGACGCTCATCGCTAAACTTTTCCTAAATTCCGTATTTAGTATTTTCATTTTACGTTAATCCACTTCGTACTACACGACCAAATAGCCCAGACGGTAGTATCCCTACCTGCTGTGTAAAAAGTCCCGGCTCGACATACACTTGTGTAAAGACAAATTATGTTTGTTAGGGTCTGGGTGGCGTATTCGATGTTGTACGTGTGTCTGTACCCACAACACAGGGAATCCTAGTGAACTGTGGCGTTATTTTATAAAAGTCTGTACTATTGAAAAAATTCTTACTACACTGAAGATACATATGCTTGGTAAGAGAAATTGTTGTATGTATTATACCTATCTATACCTACTTACTAAACAAACCTTTATAATGATTAATTTATGAAAGAATTCGCATACCAAGTCAGTTAACCGAAAATCAGCTTTCTTAATTGGAATTATCCCACTATATGCTAAGCGAATGGCCGTGTGGTGTCGCCTGGCTTTAGAATGGCACCAACCAATGTCTTCCCGTGGATGTAACAAAAGGCGATTAAGAAATAACAAAGGCATTACCACAAGCCCCGACAAACTGCACCACCTATAAAGAGTGGACTCGCCAACCTGGTTGGCCAGCGTGGCGATTTAAGTCCATACATCCCTCTTACACGAGACAATGTGCATGAGGAGGCCCATGCCCACCAGTGGACGATAAAATAGCTGGTTACGATTATGCTATGCGGAATGTTTACATATTCTTTATCCATTCAATTACAGGATCACGGCACTCGTCGTACACGTCGCACCAGTCCCGGCTCTCGTACACGTCTCACGGCGACCTGCTGGGCGGCGGCAAAGCGCAGACGAAGGAAGCGCGGCTCCGTGGGAGGTCCGCCTCAAGGAACCACAGCGTCACTTCACAGCCACACGCGTATCCTCTACCAAGGCAGGACTCCTCGCTGGCGTCTAGACCGCTGAGAGAATACGTATGTATTACAAAGTTCTGTCATTAGTGGATGGCGAGTTCGTATGATATATATATTTTTAGATGTTTGTTTTTGTATAAATGTTATTTACTAAAAAGGTGTAAAAAAGGTTTACCTATTTTTGGTCGGTTGACACCGATACACGAGTTGAAGGATAGAGGATGTCCTGAAATCTGAATATAAAGTCTCATAGAACCAGAATTCAGTGCCTACTAAGTATGCTGTTTCTATGAAATATTATCACTAACTATATGCTCTTTAAAAATAAATCTATCAAACTTCCATTGAATTTAAAAAGTCTATATTTTTATAGCAAAAGGTGTCAAACGAGCAGTCCTGGTAGTAAGTGGATACTGTCGTCCATGAATACTCGATACATGCCAATGTAAAGAATGATGTGCGTTGGAACGCTCCCGGTTGTCGCCCACCTTTAGAGATTTCGGAGTGAATTTGATAAAAGTATTGAGAAACATTTTAAATATGGGTTTTATAACCCATATTTTTGATGATGATTTTTTTCCATCCCAATACGCTCTCCTTTCTTCCTTGGGCATTTTTCCTCATGGATGAGATTGTTATCTTTACCCAATGAATAGAGATGGGTTTGGGAGGGACATTGTTGAAAATAACATTCATTTATCAGAGCGCCTACCGAAATATATATCCGTGGCGTTAAGTTGCTAAGTCAAATTTATAAGGCAATTAATTTAATTTACATGTATCGACTCATTTTTTATTCCTTTCTGCTTATCCATATGATGGCAATTACATGTATCTCGAATCTAAACCGATTCAAATTTACAAAAGATACTAACGCAACATTACCTACATGAGATTCAAACATGATGAGTCTATTTTATGACATCATTATAATCTTTGACTCTCATTGTGCCTCGACTTCCTAAACATTTATTTTTAAACATGACGTGTTGCCACTTTTCAGGAGATGAGCACAACGGAATGTACAGACGAAGCCGGAAAAGTATTAAAGCCTTCAAACGACAACCCTTTCATAGAGTCAACTCAGCAGCCTAACGTTGTAGACATGAGAGGTAATAATTATATATGCAATTACCTGAAATGCTACCGAAACTTAGTCTGTTTTAATAAGCTCTTTTGTAATGATGTTTCTGTTTCAGATGTAATGGTACTAAATGAGATCATCGAGCAAGCTGGCAGACAAAGTCGAGCCAGCGACCAGAATGGTACGGAAACCCTACAGAAACTTATCGATTGTTACTTTAAACGTCTTGTAACAACTGTTTACGGTTACAAGTTAATGGCTGTGGTCTTGTTGCATTTTAATATTTCATTTCTATGTCAATGTTCGTTTATTCAATGTGCTAATGTGTTGAAATTCTGGCTTCTTCACTGAACAAACGTAAATTCTATATAAATGTGTGCGTTACACATAACTTTAACAATTAATAAACAACATTCAAAATACACAACACTCACACGTACACACACACATTCGGTATTTGCTCATTATGCAACAAAAACGCATAATTGGCAAAGTTTATAACATTTGTGGGTGTCATTTATTGCCGCAAGAAATGTGAACACTGCACGTATTTATTAACAAAAAGTATAAAATATTTGCTTAGCACATAGCAATAACCAAGCAATGCAATGTCTAACGAGATAAGTACAATAGTTTTTATCTACGACAAAGCGTGTCCGCTTTTTGCACCATAAGTAGTAGACACTGCTAATCGCACTTAATTAGTTATAAACAAACTGCACCGAGCACACCTAAACAATGCACTCTATTTTTATTAGTATTTTATGAACTTCTTTAAACCCCGTCCCCCAAAGGATTATTTTTCCAAGACATTATTTGAAGTACTATGATGAGATATTTTTTTAATACCCCTATTACTCAAAATAAGGATTTGTTAATTCCTGGAAATCATTGTTAAAAACATAAATTAGCTACTAATATTTTATCGTAAAATAATTTCAAATGTTGTTTGCCTTTCAATTAATATACCTAAATCTAGCTATAATTATTGGTGTAAGTTTAGTGTATTGTTTGTATGAAGTAATTATGCTCGTCTATGTGTATTCGTGTATGCATGCAGTAAATAAGTAATATACCTAGTGTATACAAATAATATACAAAATGCAGTTGTAACATATTAATAGTTTCACGCTGCGGCGAAAATTCATATTGAATTGCTTCTTGTATATTTCGTAAATATCCCCTGTAACTTAATATATTGAAATCACGGTATTCATATTTTTTGGATCGTCTATATTATTCTCAAATAACTTCACTCATTATTGCATTTCGAGTAGCTGCCTAGTTCAACAGTTTGAGTTTTAGAGCAACGTTGAGAGTGAATTAATTGAAGTTAGCCACTGCCGGTAATGGTTTGAGTTTGATTTGCACGAGATTCTATAGCACAATATATTATACGTATTAGTATTTCCCATGATACACCTACTCATGGCGTCTCCTCTCATATATATGTGTGGTCTACACCCTTCAAAAAAGCCACAGAGTTTGTGAATTTAAATATAGTTTAGATAAATGACAACCAACAAAATTGCAAAAAATATGAATATTGGTGTTTTAAATTATTCACTGATGTCGGACCTATTCTTAAAGTTAATTACATTTCAGTAAAAAGTACTTTAGAAACTGCAATCTATTTTAATATGACCGACAACAAACTTTAAATTTTTATTTGAAATAATGAGCGAATACTAACAGAATTGTTTCTCTCTCTCTCTCTCTCTCTAACACACACACACGCACTCTGCTGATAAACGGGACGCAACAGTGTCAGTGTACTACTTCCCAACAGTGGAAGACGACGAGGACGGACCCACATTCAAGGAAAAACTTGTCGAGTGCGTCATGAAAGGGATAGATGTATTTTGTGTGTGGGACTGCTGCTGGTTGTGGCTGGAGTTTCAGAAGTACGTCGCGCTGATTGTGTTCGATCCGTTCGTCGAGCTTTTCATCACGCTGTTCATTGTCGCCAATACTTTGTTTATGGCGCTCGATCACCACGACATGAATAGAGACTTGGAGAAGGTGCTCAAAAGAGGCAATTATGTAAGTTCTACGTCCATTAATAATATGCTTATTCTTACTTATACTATTCTAGTATCTAATCAAAATGATTATTATGAGAAATAATTAAATATAATTAATTATGGTAAAAGAAACTTAACTTATGAGGGAGTGCAGTTATACAACAATTTGCCTAACAGCGTTAAATACTATTAGATTACGACAAAAAGGCAGATACCGCGCACGTAATTGAAGCGGTGAGCTCCGAATTTAGCCAGTGTGTGCGTAGGATTGCCAGGATAGTTAAAAAAGAATTCCATTTTGGATTTCATAATAGTTTAGACTGTAGTGAATATATTTGGTAATAATTTGTAACAGGAATTAAAAACAAATTGGAAATATAGGTAAGGAACAGACGGACGCACAATATTGACGAAGCCAATTGGTCTGTTTTTTCGTATAATAGACAGCCGTGCGTAAATGAGAATCTGTCCGTTTATTTATTGTATTAGGTTCCCCAACAAGCTACCATACATTTGCATTATAAATATAAATTATCTATACATTAACATATTTTTATATATGTTAGCAGCTCCCTTACAGAGGAACACAGCATGCAAAAAGTGTTTTATAAGAAAAGGTGGACTGCAGTTGGTTAGGAAAAATAGTCTAAATCTAAATAATTGCCATCAACAACTGACCATATCATACCTACAATAAGTCAACAACTCAATAGTAGTATCAATAACGAGGGTAACTTGTTTCACCTTTATTATTATCAAATAATCTTTGTAATTCCTTTTTAAATCCAGGTAACGATCCCCCACATATATTTAACTGAGCCTCCCCCACAATAAGTGCCATAAGTGACAATAAGCCACTAGTGGTGCCACAGTGGTGGCATTTCCTAGTAATTTAAGATTATTTACTTCAGTTATCCAAAAATATATTCTTTCGTTGATCATGATTTACTGTTCATTTAGTATTTCTTCGATGCTCGTTTAAATATAAGCCTATCTTCATTCCAGACTATCTTCATTTTTTTCTATCTTCATTCCAGATCTTCACGGCAACCTTTGCCATAGAAGCGACATTAAAATTAATAGCAATGAGTCCGAAGTTTTATTTCCAAGAGGGCTGGAATATTTTTGACTTTATAATTGTGGCCTTATCATTAGTGGAATTGGGACTGGAAGGTGTTCAGGGTTTGTCTGTATTACGTTCCTTTCGTTTGGTAAGTTTTGTTTTTAAAAATTAGTAAAAAGTAACACTGTTGCAAATATAAAGTTTATCTATATTCTTTAAAGAAATCAAATATAAAACTAATATTTACATACAACTTCAATACATATATTGTTGCATTCGTAACCTTACTTTTGATTACTGTATTTATATTCAAATGCTCAATGATATAAATTTTACCATATAACACACTACACATGATCCTACAGTGTAACATCTTTATGTAAATATAATAATTAAATACTTTTCAGCTGCGTGTATTTAAACTGGCCAAGTCTTGGCCGGCGCTAAACCTAATAATATCCATAATGGGTAGGACGGTGGGAGCTTTAGGGAACTTGACCTTTGTACTTTGCATCATTATATTCATATTCGCGGTGATGGGGATGCAGTTGTTTGGGAAGAACTACACAGGTTCTATATGAAAAAGAATTTAGCATCTCTAAGAATTAGCTTACCATTAATTATTCAGCTTCACACCTCCCAAATACTACACCGTGCTTCAGTTTAACATTACCCTCATGTCGGATTGGAGTCCTTGCTGTGGCAACACGGAATGTGACTCGGCACGAGCGGCCTGACGAGACACGTTATAAAGCTACGCCACGCAGCTTCAGATCATAATGATAACGCTTTGCATCGAGTATTATAGAACTGACTTGCCGCTTCGCTTTACAACTATAATCCGATGCAACAGGTCGTTACTGATGGGATCTATGTCGACTATGTCGCATATAACGAGGGGCACATGAATTCGAATATTTTTTTAGCAAACGTAAAGATAACAATGTTATTGGTCCAAAAGCTCTCACAAATATTGATGACAAACATATATCCCACTCACGCAGAGATATTCAGTGCACATTCGATAGGTAACTCTAGCACACATTCGCTACATTACTCTTTGACCCCTAATCATTCACACATACACGGAGAGCTCGGAGTGTAGCAACGGTTGTATCGTGCCACGGTGAGTGATTGGGGGTCCGCGGACAAGAACCGCAGTAGCATAGGTGAAGCGCCGGTAAGCGAGCTTGTGTGACGCCTTATTTCACAATTTGTACTTGCAGCTTCGAGTATTCAAATTGGCAAAGTCATGGCCGACACTTAATTTACTCATCTCTATTATGGGTAGGACGATGGGTGCCTTGGGCAACCTGACGTTCGTATTGTGCATCATTATTTTCATATTTGCCGTGATGGGTATGCAACTATTCGGGAAAAATTATGTGGGTAAGTGGAAAAATTGGTGGGACTGTTGCATGTTCATTGGTGTTTAACTTGTCTTAATTGTACGGCAGGGTCCAATCTCTCTAACGTTTGTCCTACGGGCTACATCGCGTAGCACGTCGTAGCGAAGTCTACGCCCCCAGAGTTACGATTTGCTACGTGAAGCATTGCCTATAACTTAACTGGATTATGCGCTACGCGGCAACTATAAGATGATTTTTCAAAAGCAACTCGTGAGCTTTGCGCATTATGACGTGTTGATGCATAGAAAGAGGACTCAACTAATGAAATATTTCGCTTCATATAGCTCCGTAGGATGAAAATATTGATCAGTGAATGAATTTCATGCTACAATTAATTATTTATGGAACGTATAAGAGATTTCATTTAGATGCGTAAATTGAAAATGAAATGCATTCACTGCTTTGTGAAAGATAAAAGTGTGGATGACTTTCAAAGATTTAAAAAATCAATATCCCGCTAGCTCTTCTAAACACATCCACACTTTAGATCGGCCCGCCGTCAGAACTGAATAGTGAATATTGTGTCGATGTGCGTCACACTGTTATGCTCATTGTCATTAGGCGATTGGCAAGATTTGATTTGTGCCCCTTGCAAGTGAGCCTGAGACCCTAAAATGTGTACTCCTAAACCAAAAACTCCCTTGAACAGGCGCCTCACTTGTGAAACGTCCATCGCCAGCTTGTTTTAATTATTTCTTCATTCCCTTGTATGGCCTAAATGAATCTTTACTTTAGATATAACCAAGATATAAATATTAATTTCTCTGTAAGTTATATTTTATAAACTGTCTTAGTACCTAATTATTGCATGCTAATGTAGTTTATTATTTTAGCAATTACAGTAATAATTATAGTAATGAAAACAGGAGTTAAAACAAAATAAAAAATGCATGATATACCTAATAAAAACTAGATGTATTAATATGTTAAAATTAAGTGTAATAAAAGCTTGGTGTAGCTGTATATAATGTAGAGAAAAGGCGCTAAATAATCTTATTGCTTAATATACCTTTAATAATAATTATTATACAAAATACAAAAAAATTGGTACCACTTGAAAAAACCTAAAATCAAAATTGAGTCTATTTATTTATTCATTATATTTAGTGTCGTTTGAAATTCCTTTCAATTTAGACTGTAACACAGTAAGTCTAAAGCATAGTTCTGTATGTACAGATAACGTGGACCGTTTCCCCGACGGCGACCTGCCTCGGTGGAACTTCACCGACTTCATGCACAGTTTCATGATCGTATTTCGAGTGCTTTGCGGAGAGTGGATAGAGAGTATGTGGGACTGCATGTTGGTCGGCGACGTGTCCTGCATACCGTTCTTCTTAGCTACTGTCGTCATTGGTAATCTTGTGGTTAGCATCTCACAATATTACTTAATTATTTTCGATTTCTGTTACTATTTTTGCGGAGTGGGGGGGTGCACGCTGCAATCCCACAGCTGCTGGGCGTACTAAACTGGCCACGTTACACCGCACTCACAGAAGATCACCGTAAAATGTGCTGCATTTCCCGTTTTATCCTATTTTCCTAATGTGCGTACGTGTTTCGGTAGGGAGTAAGATATGCCAGAGTATCCCTCCTATTCCTCCACATTTTCCCCAACCATAGCGCAGCAGCGCATCCGGGGGCGTGCCAACTTTTGTCATTCTGGACTGATGTTGGCATGTATCGCGGATGTCCATGGGCAATATTATCAACATTAGTTTTTCTTTATGGTGCATATTATCATATCATTGAGCTGATGAAAGGAAACTTAATTAAAACTAAGCTCAGATACAAAAACTTTTGTATATACATATACTTTCGTCCAACCTCTCTTTTAACATCATGTTCCTGTACGTTAAATAAACTCGTATAAGGCTCAAACTGGAATCTTCCTACACAGGTACTCAACCTCTTCTTGGCCCTGTTACTGTCGAACTTCGGCTCGTCAAGTTTGTCTTCACCGACCGCGGACCAGGATACCAACAAAATCGCGGAGGCACTGAATCGGATATCCAGATTCATAGACTGGATAAAGCGTAATATTGCCGATTTCCTCAAGTTGTTGAAGAATAAACTGACCAATCAGATAGCCATACACGCACCCGGTAAGATGTATTTGCGATTGCCAGTTTGCTGTGGCATGTCATTGTTAACACCTAAATGTAACCGATGATAATAATTGAGATTGTCTCATAATTTTCCTAAAGTTTCTAATAAGGTTTTACGTTCAATAAGAACATTTATTTCGCTGCTAGTAAAGCGGCTATCGAATAAGGTAAACGAATCAAACAACTGGAAATTATGAAATGGATCCAAAAATGAAACAGTTTATTAAATGTAAAGGGAATGTAAAATAACAAAGGAGGTAAGTAATGAATGAAACCCTTGAAAGTGTCCTTTAATGTTTGTAAAGATTTCTAACAAGAGAATTGATTTGTTAAACTTTCGGTTGGTGTTTGCATGGTTTGTGGGTAATAGAATACATTTGGATATTTTCTAAAGCATGTTGATTGAAATAAAGATGTTGTAAACTGTTGTGTATATTCTGTGAACACTGTGCGTGCATAGTTATCGTTTCCTAGCTCTCCAAGTGTAGATTTGCAGACCTGTATTTGTACGTGAGTGTCGTGTGTAAGACCTATTTTTGGATACACTCTTGTCCTCCTATTTATTCTATCCTTATTCCTATGTTTTCATTGTTTATTTCATTTCCATGTCTTGTTGTCTTATTCTTTAAACCGTTCTTTCTATTTTTTCTTTTTTTGTACATTCTTTTTTGTCTTATGTTCATATGACGGTAAAATATCCCATAATCTTTATTAATTGTAAAAGAAGCTTTATGTGTGTCTTTCTGTTAATTGAGCATGTTTGTATGTTTGTTGTATATCATTGTGCCTAATTGGACAAATGGATCATTTGTATGTAAATTATTGTAAAATAGAAATGTGATTTCTATTTATAAATGTGATTATAAATATTGGTTTAAGAAAGAACTTGTTATAAAAACATAGTAAGTAATTTCGCCTAAATTATACATACTATAAATTTAATTCAAACAGTTCATTAAAATTTCACAAAAAAAAAAACGTTATTTTTTCCGCGTTTAATTTAATAACAGGAGTTGTATCTAGTGCAAAAACATATTCTAAATTTGTTCGTCCTGGTCTGATTTCTATGCTTGGGTGGCGCGTTGACGCACGGTGGAACACGGTGGACACGCGACATGTAGGCTTAAAAGCGGCTTTGTGTGGCCGCTGTGTCTCCTCAGAACGAGTGGATAACGAACTAGAACTCGGCACCGACCTTGAAGACGCCGTACTTTACAAGGACAAGAAACTAAAAGACCAAGTAGAAGTAGCGATAGGAGATGGCATGGAATTTACGATACCAGGTAAAAAGAATATCTATAGAAACATTTGTTTATATACATAAAGGCGAGACATTTTATTTCGTTAATAAGTAAATGGTATACTTACAGGTGACAACAAGTACAAGAAAGGTAAAATGATGATGAATAACATTAATGCAATAACTGACAATCACAGAGATAATCGGTTAGATTGTGAACTCAATCACCATGGATACCCTATACAGGTGTGTGCCGTACACATAACATAAAAATATACAGGATTTTACACAAGCACATAATTCTTGAAAGACATAATACATCTTTTTACTGCTTTAGGATGATGACACGATAAGTCAAAAGTCGTACGGTAGTCATAAGATTAGATCGTCCAAAGATGAAAGTCACAAGGGTTCCGCAGACACGATAGACGGTGAAGAGAAGAAGGATGCTAGTAAAGAAGAATTAGGATTAGAAGAAGGTCAGTTAGTCTTGTGTAATAAATGTACTAAATATTAAGAATTAATTCGCACCACTGTACTAGAATACACGCATTGCCTTTGTTGTCGGTCTTCGTTCATTTAGTACATCTGAACGAGTAACTCCATGAACGGCCCGTGGCCATAGAACGAATTAGAAAACAACAATCAAACGTGTATTTGCGCGGAAATCTTTACGATGTACGAACTAAGTTAGAGTAAATCTTACTACTCTATGAAAAACGGACGGGAGCGAACGAGATGTACCTACATACCGCGTTGCCGTATTTATTCAACCGCTTAAGTCGTATACTGCGTGAGATTAAGATTGAACGTTATAAATAATGCGATAACGTCCATTATTCCAAACATAGCAATTGTAAAAGGTCTGTGTACTAACAGTATTAGAATACTGAACTAGGACATTTGAGCGATTGTACTAACTAGTACAAGGACCGTTTACTGCAATATCCGAGTTTATTCCTTTCCTTTCATCTCGTAAATTCATATCTTTTATCCTTTACACTCAATCATTTTAGCAAACAACTTTGGGGTCTTCTTTTAGTCGGTTCTTTATTTTGTTTCCTTCATTCTTTTATCGCTTTATTACAATAGTAATATATATTTATTGTGACCTATTTCCTATGTTCTAATGTCACTTAAATAAACCCACTTTTATTACGCATCCTAATTATCCACCAGAAATGATAGAAGAAGAGGAAGACGGCAAGCTAGATGAACTAGGAAAACGTGATATTATCGTGGCAGCAGATGAGGACGTCGTCGATGATACGCCAGCAGATTGCTGCCCCGAGCAATGCTATGCAAAGTTCCCGTTCCTCGCCGGCGACGATGACTCGCCCTTCTGGCAGGGCTGGGCCACGCTCAGACTCAAGACCTTTAGACTGATAGAGAACACTTACTTCGAAACGGCTGTGATTACTATGATCTTGCTCAGTAGTTTGGCTTTGGTAAGTTAACGTTTTAAGCTTCATTATTTTCTTGTTGCTTGTTGATAATTTTCTGTTGTATAAATTGGTTTGTCGTGTTTATTTTCAGGCGTTAGAAGATGTTCATTTACCACATCGACCAATTTTACAAGACATACTATATTATATGGATCGTATCTTCACTGTAATCTTCTTCATTGAGATGTTAATAAAGTGGCTCGCCCTAGGTTTCCAGAAATATTTCACAAATGCTTGGTGTTGGCTCGACTTCATCATTGTGATGGTAAGAAAAACACTACTAGAAATTCATGAAATGAAGATCCCAGCACATTTCAAGTCTTTACAGTTATAGAAAATAATTACGTAAATAGCAAGCAACTTTATTGCCATTTAATTTAAGTACTTTACGCATTGCTAAAAATATAACGCCACATACCACTTGAAGCGCTCTAGCAAAGTCTAATGTCCAGCTGCCTTACTTCTCAGCTTTTGAATTCGGGGTTTACCCTGAGCTTCTCAGAAGGCTGAGAGGTCAAAGTCAGATGTTTCTTAATTTCTTACGATACTCTATGTAACATTCTAACTGGTGTAAGCACGGCAGCATATATCTGAATGCAGGTAGGCTGTCTGCCCGCAAAAAACTCTATTGAAAATATAAGACTAATTTTAAGTGTGAGTTACTTGTAAATGACTGGTGGTGTGACGTTAGTTGTCGCTCGTAAACCACGGCGCCGTGATGGCGGGCGCGGACGACATCCCGGCGTTCCGCTCGATGCGCACGTTGCGCGCGCTGCGCCCGCTGCGCGCCGTCTCCAGATGGGAGGGCATGCGCGTGAGTACGCGCCCGCAGGCTCGCAACACAGTCAAGCTATCAGTGTCGGACTTGTTGCGCTGCTCCTCGAACAAAAACTAATTCATATTGAATTAATACCTAATTGGATTAATAAACGTCGATGGGCAGCGCAACTAAAAAGCGTTCAGCTTTTACTGTTCGATGTCTGTCGCAGCGGAGACTGCGGTCTCTTCTAGCTGTTCAAGCTCTCTATGTCGTAATGTCTGACTGTGGATATTGCTTCTATGTATCTTGTCAATCCACAACTCCTGCTGACTGGCATCTTCTTAACCTCCTAACACTGCAGATAATCTCTCCACAGTGTGACTTCGCTAAGAAACCGGACCAAGTGCATGATGTAAACTACCTTTACCTTTGTGCTCTGCAAAAAGTGCTGTTTTCATTCCCATTGACTTGTGAAAATTTGATTTCATTATATTTCTTTAAATATAGCGCGAATAAGATTGTTTCTACGAAAACAGCACAATTGTCTTTTGCCATTGAATAGAGTTTGTATAATAAAATGATTTTACGCTAAATTATTTATCTTTATTTAATGTTAATCACACATAATATTTATCTATCAATTGTCTATGTAGTTTTAATTTCAGGATATCAAACAAATAATTATAATTGGTTAATTTTCAATAGATATTCATAAAGTACATAAGAAGAATTTGGTTGATATCCTCATCATCATTGTATGTAAAAATGTATGTAACTGTGATGACGCCTGTACCTGCATTTTTATCCTTCATTAAAGTCGATAATTTGTTTAGGTACGTCTTTATCGTCACTTGTCTTCACAGCCTCTAGACCATTTCCGAATGTTTGATTTGCGGTTGTAAGTCTTCAGCCAATTTTTGGATTAGTATCTAACACACCATGTTGTTTTACAAAAGTCTGGTCTATTTCACATTCTTCTGATTTTTCAGGTACCTACTAACGATTGTTGAATAATTCTAATATTTGTGACTGTTACATATTTATGTGTGTCTCAAAGTGCAACCCTTGATCCAGGTCTCGCTTATAAACTTCGTAGCGGCGCTTTGTGGCGCCGGAGGCATTCAGGCGTTCAAAACAATGAGAACGCTCCGCGCGCTGCGGCCCCTCAGGGCCATGAGCCGCATGCAGGGCATGAGGGTATGTACCACCCTGCCTCGCGCGCCCACCCACCGCCACCCACCGCCACCCACCGCTCCACTACTCACCTATCGCGACACCCTCACACATACACTTTGCTATTCTAACAGTTATATAATCTCAAGTTGTCACAAACATTTCTAGCCAACATTTTTTTCAAAACCAAATCATCTCAAACTCAGAACCAACGCCCATCTTCAGTATCCCTTCATCCTTCATATAGTCATTCTTGTTTACAAAATGGTACTGTAGGAGTTGTTACGTAATTCATTGGCAGTAGAAGATTATTGATTTAATTAGAAAAATAATCATTTCGGAGTCTTCGAATGGCACCCCTGAATGGCTTAGTATCATCACAAATCGTCGCATCTTCTTTCAAAAACGATTCCGTAGGATTCATATTGACAGTAATTCATTGTTACATTTCGGTCTACTTTTTCTCTTGGACTTTTCTTATTAATACTTAGGTAGTTTAGATTTTTCAACTAGTTAATTGGAATGTTGTTTTAGATTTTGCACTATTATAGATTTTCCTACTTGTACATCGTATGATTTATTGGAGTCGCATGCGTTGATTCGTTTATGATTTCAATATGTTTCAAATGGTAAGTAATGCTAATTTTCGTTTGTATTAGTGTGGTATTTTCTACTTCTCGTTTGTGTTTGTAGTACCGTTTATTTTGTGTAGCATGTATATTGTGTAACTAATTGTTATATAAATATTAGTAATGCAAAATTAATTTGATTTAATCACTCACTGCCATAGTAACATAATCATTCACAAAGTGAAATCATATCAATAATAGTATTAATCTAAATTGTAATTAAACATTTTTGAACTTTCGCTTTGATAGCCAATATTGCAAATGTTATAAGAGTTATTGGATCACGTGACTTTAATTGTAAACCATGTGTACGTACGTACGTGTGTCTTTGAAGTAAAGCTATCTCATTGTAAGTGCATTCTTATGGAATTTTATATTACCTGCCTTCGTATCCCAGGTGGTGGTGAACGCTCTAGTGCAGGCGATCCCCTCTATCTTCAATGTGTTACTCGTGTGCCTCATCTTTTGGCTAATCTTTGCCATCATGGGCGTGCAACTCTTCGCTGGAAAATATCACAAGGTCTGGATATATACATAATATGCACACCTGGACACTTGAATCAACCCACCTTGCACTTTCAGTTTTGATGGCCTGAAGCTTACAAAAAAGTTTTTATGCAGTTTTGAAGCTGGCATACTAACCACCGTGTCAGTATCCCATTGTTCCAAATTTGAATTCAGAGTACTGAAAAAATGAGTTTAAGTGTAACAAGTCGTGTGTCCGCCTTTCTCACGGGGAAGACTTGTATTGGATTTTTGAAGAAAACAATGGTTTACTTAAAACAATCGTTCATCGGCCGTCATGCGGTTTGGCATGGAATCAATCAACGTCACTATGGCGTGTTGTGAAATGTTCTCCCATTCTTCCTCGATGGCAGTTTTCAGTTCCTGCAAGATCTGAGGAGCTGGGTAGTGAGCTCGAACATACCTTTTTAGCTCATCCCATAAATGCTCTATGGGATTAATATCTGGGCTTATTGCTGGCCATTCCATGACTGTGATACCGACGTTATGAAGGTATTATTCCCTGACGATTACTGCAGTGTGCGCTCTTGCATTATCATGCATAAACATGAAATCTTGGCCACCAAACCCCGCATATGGCATCACATGAGTTTCTAGGCATTGACGAATGTAACGGTCGCCATTTAGTGGTGGCAGCCGTGGTCCCGTCAAAATCTGAAGTCCAGTTTTGTCTTCCACGGAAATTCCTCCATGACCCCCGCCATAACTCACTTTCTATTCAATACAGCACTGCACAAAACGCTCTCCCTATCTTCGGTACACCTTCCTCCTTCCAACATTACCATACAGCATAATCTTGGATGCATCAGTGAAGAGTACCTGGCTCCATTGACATTGAGTCCAATTCGAGCGCAAACGGAAGACGCGCCATTCGGTGATCTCGTGTCTATTTGGGGCCATTGGCTGGCTTATGTGCTTTTATACCACGTTCTTCGAATCCCCTTCTAAGAGTCCGAGCGTTAACAGCCACTCCATGAGTCTCGAAGCTGTTCTTGGATCTGTACTGACGTCAGGTGACGATTTCGTAAGTTGATCGTGAAGATATACCGATCTTGTCTTTCCGTCGTCACTTGGACCGAACGAAGCCGCCAGTCTAGGTATCAATGGTCTCTAGGTCTCTTTGAACATCAGAATGGCTTAAATGAAGTTGTGCACTCACATTTCGCTGACTAAGCCGAGACTGAAGAAGTGCCACAGCTTGCGCGGTTACTTCAGGCGCAGTATCCATAATTTTAAGGTCAAAATCGGTTCAAATCTTAAGAAAAACAATTTATCGAAACTTTTATTGGAAAACAACACCATTAAATCAAAAAAACAGCTCCAATTTAAACTTCCCGCTTTCTTATTTTTTTCAAAACGATGAACTGACTGCTTTTCTTCTGTGGTTCAAATTTGCAACAATAACACAACAAAATTGATGGTGGATATGCCAGCTTCAAAACTGCTTAAAACTTTTTCTTTGACCTAACATTATTTTTATGTTTCAGGCCTTTATACATAAAAATGCAGGGTGACTCGATTCAGGTGTCTGGGAGTATAATAAACTGAACATGGTATATAAATTAATAAGAGTAACATTTATAAAAATGACTTGAACCAATTCTTATGGATTTTCAGTGCGTAGATCTGAACCACACTACCCTGAGCCATGAAATCATTCCGGACAGAAACGCCTGCATCTTAGAAAACTATACATGGGAGAACTCTCCGATGAACTTCGATCACGTCGGTAAGGCCTACTTGTGCCTGTTCCAAGTAGCCACGTTCAAAGGTTGGATCCAAATAATGAACGACGCTATTGATTCCAGAGAGGTATCGCTATTCGTAAACTTTTGATTATTTAATGTCTATGCTTAATTATATTCGTGTAATGAATATTGCCCAATTAATTAATATTAACTCATGAATTTACTTACTTCTTGTAACATAGATACATAATATGTGTTAGTATAAGAATGCTGGCAAACCTAATAATAAACAAATTAAGAAAATACACCCCTTACATTTTTCAACAGGTTGGACGACAGCCCATCAGAGAGACTAACATCTACATGTATCTTTACTTCGTATTCTTCATTATATTTGGATCATTCTTTACTCTCAATCTATTCATCGGTGTGATCATCGACAACTTCAACGAGCAGAAGAAAAAAGCAGGCGGAAGTCTTGAAATGTTCATGACTGAGGATCAGAAGAAATATTACAACGCTATGAAGAAAATGGGATCTAAGAAGCCTTTGAAAGCTATTCCCAGACCAAAGGTTATTAATTATTTAATTTTAATGTTTTATTTTCATATGGTTTGTAGGAGAAATATGGTTAACGATATTTTTATCATTTTCAGTGGCGGCCACAAGCCATTGTGTTCGAAATAGTGACGGATAAAAAGTTCGATATGATCATCATGTTGTTTATTGGCTTGAACATGTTGACCATGACATTGGACCACTATCAACAGTCAGAAACGTTCAGCGCCGTCCTCGACTATCTCAACATGATATTTATTGTGATATTTAGTTCGGAGTGCCTATTAAAAATATTCGCTTTACGGTACCATTATTTCGTGGAGCCTTGGAATCTATTCGATTTCGTCGTAGTCATGTTTTCTATTCTAAGTAAGTACTTCATAATCATACGAACACTTTAAAATTCACGTCGACCATACGATTTTTAAAATACACGTCGACCATACGATTTTTAAAATACACGTCGACCATACGATTTTTAAAATTCACGTCGACCATACGATTTTTAAAATACACGTCGACCATACGATTTTTAAAATTCACGTCGACCAAACGATTTTTTTCTACAATACTTTTCCATTTACAGGTTTGGTGTTGAGTGACATTATAGAAAAGTATTTCGTATCACCAACTTTACTAAGAGTAGTGAGAGTGGCAAAGGTGGGCCGAGTACTTCGGCTGGTGAAAGGTGCAAAGGGCATCCGAACACTATTGTTCGCGTTAGCCATGTCACTGCCGGCACTCTTCAACATCTGTCTGCTCTTGTTCCTGGTCATGTTCATCTTTGCCATCTTCGGGATGTCGTTCTTTATGCATGTTAAGGACAAAGGTGGCCTCGATGACGTGTACAACTTCAAGACTTTTGTGCAGAGTATGATCCTGCTATTTCAGGCAAGTCAACATATTTTATGTAATTAATAATTAAACTTATAGTTACTTTTTTATAGTGAAGTAGGCGGACGAGCAAGCGGTCCCACGTGATGGTAAGTGTTACCGCCGCCCATGGACACTTGTATGCGGGTGCGCCACCGACCTTGCAAAATCCCATTCACAGCTTTCTTGAAGAACCTTGTTATATACACTGGATCGCAAAAATTCTGGGTCGCTAATAAATGGCGTGATAGTTTCTTAAATACATAAGACTAATTTGCGAAACTATAGTATATTGTAGATGACTGATTAATATATATAAAAAAATGTGTAACACGTTCTGTACACTATATAACTTTAATTAAATACTAAAAAATAAGAAAATTTCGCATCTAACTTATGACAGCAAAAATACACTTCGCAGTAAATCTTAAAAAATAAAAGTTTTTATGTCAATTTAATATTTTGTATTTCCTCCACGAGCCCGTATCACTTCAATAAGACGATGTGGCATGCTGTAAACCAAATTTTTAATACGATTTTGGTCTATGTTTGCCCATTCTTCCACTAGCGCATTCTTTAACTCGTGTAAGGTAACGGGAGCAGGAGAGCGTTGTCTCACGCATCTCCCGAGCTCGTCCCATGCATGTTCTATGGGATTTAAGTCTGGGCTGCGAGCTGGCCACTCCATGCAGGTAATACCGACGTCTTGAATATACATATTGACCAAATGAGCAGTATGTGGTCGCGCATTATCGTGCATAAGAATGGAAATTGCACCCATATTCACTAAGAATGGACCAGCATGCTCATTTAAAATCTCTCCTACGTATCTGACAGCAGTCAGAGAACCGTTTTCTATGATCACTAACTCCGTGCGATCCTCTGAAGATATCCCAGCCCAAACCATTATTGATCCTCCACCGAATGGCACCTTTTCTTCAAAACACGCTTTATGATACCGTTCTCCTGGCCGTCTAAATACTCTTCGTCGCCCGTCGTGCGTAAATAAACAAAATCTGAACTCATCGGAAAACATAACCTTGGACCAATCTTCATCTGTCCATCGGATGTGTTCTCGAGCAAACCGTAACCTGGCAACTCGATGTTCTCTGAGCAGTTTGGGACCTTTTGCTGGTCTATAAGGCTTTATATCAGCTTCACGAAGACGTCGCAGAATCGTATTAGAGCTCACATTGTTGTGGTGAATTTCTTGAAGACTGTTTCGGACCTGAACAACCGTGAGATGTCGATTTCTTAACATAGTGCTCACGATGAATCGGTCTTCTCGTGTAGTTGTGCACTTTGGCCTGCCATTTCCTGGTCTCCTGATGTTCATGCCGGTCTCTTGAAATCGCTGGAGTACTCTTTGGACCGTTGATAAAGATACTCCTACTGTTCTAGCAGTGCTACGCTGACTTCTTCCTTCTTGTACCATGGTAATAATCCGTGTACATTCTTCAGGTGATAACGACATGATATTGCATTGAATACTCTGATCAATCCAAGGAACCATATAATGACAGCTCCGTTTGAAACAAAAAAATATTCTTTTCCTAATTTTAAATTTTGAATTTTTTCAAAATGCAGAATAATTTTTTTTAAATCTGTAACCTGTACAAATGAAACCTCTTTAGAGATTTAGAACAAGCATTAGTAACCTCCTTACTACATATTATTTATTCGAGCGATCTAGGTATATAATTTATGGAGATATCACGGTTTTTATTAGCGACCCGGAATTTTTGCGATCTAGTGTATTATGACAGTATATTTCAAAATTACTCATACATATTTATTCATTTTCAGATGTCGACATCTGCTGGGTGGGATGGTGTGTTAGATGGAATAATTAACGAAGAAGAGTGTGATTTGCCGGACAATGAGCGCGGCTCGCCCGGCAATTGCGGCTCGGCCACCATCGGCATCACTTATCTGCTATCTTACCTCGTCATCTCGTTCCTCATCGTTATCAACATGTATATCGCTGTCATTCTCGAGAATTACTCACAGGTAAATCCTAGGTTTAATTACTTCAATAAAGCATATAATCTATATATAGAACATGTAGGATAAAGATGATAATTTGTGATAAAACTATAAGAAAATGCTTAAGTATGTTGGTACTTATATGGTTATGTAATTATCCTTACAGGCAACAGAAGACGTGCAAGAAGGTCTGACAGACGACGACTACGACATGTACTATGAGATCTGGCAGCGCTTTGATCCGGACGGTACTCAATACATCCGTTACGATCAGTTATCCGACTTTTTGGATGTGCTCGAGCCACCGCTGCAGATTCACAAACCGAACAAGTACAAAATCATATCGATGGACATACCGATATGTCGCGGCGACATGATGTTCTGCGTGGACATCCTCGACGCGCTCACCAAGGACTTCTTCGCCCGCAAGGGCAACCCGATCGAGGAGACGGGCGACCTGGAGGTGGGTCGTCCCGACGAGGCGGGCTACGAGCCCGTTTCCTCGACGCTGTGGCGGCAGCGCGAGGAGTACTGCGCGCGGCTAATCCAGCACGCGTGGCGGCGGCATCGGCGCGCGCACGAGGAGCCGCTCGAGGCGGGCGCGTGCGAGCCGGAGGAGGGCGCGCCCACGGCGGTGCTGTTAGATGCCGTGACGCCCAATGGGCACCGCGTGGTGCTGCAGGCGGCGGGCGCGGCGCCGCGGCCTCCCGAGCCCGCGCCACCGCCCGCGCCCGTCTGACCCGCATTGGCGCTCGCGCTGCTGCCCGCGCTCGTCGACGACTCGCCGCTGCCGCTGCCCGCACCGCTGCCCGAGCTCTTGAGCCCACCCAAGCGCACTTAATTATTTTTTACGCTAGATGTTTCGCGTGTACATAGTGTGTGTCGGCGGGCCGCGGGCGAGCGCAGCGCGACTGGCGCGACCTGCCGCCGCGCGACCGCGCCGTTTCTTTCGTGGTTAGACGGACGTTTTTCAGCGCCTATGGAGACGTTCGAGGTGTTATTGAAGTGTTTTATATTCGCGTGGCCGAAGCTTTCGAGACTTTGTTTTGCGACCGATGTTCGCGCGAGTGTACTATATATTATCGTGCCGATTCGTACCCGTTTTCGTTGACGCCTTATACCTATCCCCGGTGAGAGATACCCGTGGATTTGAGAGAATCGTTTTAGCGAACATGCCTTTTTTCATCTTAAAATGTAATGTAAAGTATCGGATAAAAATTGAAGAAATTCTAAAAGCTTATTTTTGTATTGAATCTCACTGTCTGTATTTCTGTAACGAAGCGAGAAGTGTTAAAATAAAGAAAATTGATATAGTTAGATAATATTGTAAGATATCATTTTATATTCCCCAAAATGGTATCAAACAATTAACTATGTATTACGTGTCAGATGATCAATATTGCGCCCGAGTGCGGCGCGGAAGTTACAGTCCAATAGAATTAATTTAAAATAATACCTATGCGCAAAATTAAAGTTTTTACGTATAGTATAATTACAGTATCTACCTACCTTTTTATAGATCACATCAGAATAACAACTAATTACATATGATGTGCGTCTTACGTGTGTTTTGCAACGATACTACTATCGCTGTACCTACGCTTTGATTCAAATGGCAAATTTATTCTGTTGCAACTTGCCTCAGAGCGCGGCGCTGTGTTGCAAAATACAATTCCTAAAAATAAATATTGTAAAAACGTTTTATGTATATTTGTAATTCTATTGGACTAAACATTTGCTTGGTTACGTTTCGCTTGTCATTCGCGGCTGCAGCCCGCAGGCCGCGCACACCTCGTCGATGTAGCACTCATACATGTGACATTTACTTTTTATTTCATTACGAACCAACATACATTCAAACGTCGTTCAACTAGTCCACTACGTTCGGATGTTAGAGTAATCGTATCTAATAAACGCTTAAGAAAAGCAATGGCTACGCCGATTCATATCAATTTTGTCCGTAATAGTTTTAAATAGTTCCAGTTTTTAAGCTTCTTACTGTACCGAAATGACGTTGCGTTGTATCTTTATATACGAGGTCGGCTCACCGTCGGTTTCTCGGGAGTTTATTGAAAGTTTAGAGAATTTTTGCAAGTTATCTAAGTAAGCTTAACAAATCAGCTGTGAAATCGGTACCAGAGTTCACTTCCGTCCTAATTCAGTATGCATCATAGGAATCGAGCCATTTTATGTAACGCGCACTCTCCACGTAGGTAATGTAATTCCTTTCCCCCGAATTACATGAATGCAGCGCGCGCGCGGGCAGCACTTCCCCGGCGGCGCGCGCGCGCCCTGCCACAACAGATATATATTTGCGAGCGGGCTGATACTGCTTCCATAAAGTATTTCCTGCAAATTACATTATAATGATGTTGACTATAAATGTTGTAACGATTTTTGAACAATAACAGAGATCAGAAATGTAATACAAATTCGGCTACCTGAAAGAGATCACTGTAATTAGCAATAAGATTATATTGATATACCTAAGAGATCGAACGTCCCTTACTGAGTAAGGTAGATAATATTGAATTATGTTTATTTTGGAACGATATCTCCCCGTATGTCGTCAGAGCGCAGATGTGGATTGAACAGTTGCCTGCGCATAATATAGGTACATAGATACATCATACCCATTCGGTGTCTGCGCTCTGTGCCATCGCCGCTCGGGTCATTCGCATGAGCAGATCACGGAGGTAGAATCTCGTGTCAGTATTGTCTTTTCTAGCACAACAAACTAATGAATCATTAAATTTTGTAATTTAACTTTGGAAGTGGTCAATTTTCTACTAAATACTCTGTAAATATTGAGAGCTTATTGCCGGGTAGATCCCAATCGCACGTCGCAACACATTTATCATAATGTCTACTATGGATATCAACGAGTAACTCAGCGATACGTAATAAGCTTGAAGCAATAACGTTAACGTGTGCTCGACGAACGTTTCGCTTAACATTATGAAACATGTCACTGAATAGTTGTGTGTTGGCTGTTTTCATTGGTTTACATGAAATGTGAAATTCTGAAGAGCAAGACAATCTTGGTGTTGCGGAATTTAAAGAGTCAGTGTATTGTAAACTAAATGAAATGCTTACTGTTTTGCACATATTTTGCAATAATTATGGTTACAGATAATGATTACGTAGATAGTTTTATAAAGCGAGTAAACGATGCGCGGGGGCGGGCGGGCGCGCTCCCCCGCGCCGCGTGCGCCCCGCGCCGCGGTCCCAACGTCACACTCTCTCTTCGGTTCCATACGTTGCGTCACGTGACACGTCACCGATACGTTCAACCTGTTACATTATCAATTATCATCCTCTACTGTATCGTATACAGAGCAGAGGTCATTTTTACCTTATTTTGTTGGTCAAACCAAAATTTTACTATTAGGCATATTTGCACAAAAAAGTTGTGTTTAATTAAGTTTAGACAATAAGTTATGATATCATTGTATAATTTCTTTAAATATATGACAAAAAGTGAGTTCAGTTCGCTGAATGATAGAGGTTTAATTGAGTATTTATTATATTATATATATATTGTTGAAGTTTGTACAAAATAAATTAAGTAAACGATAAATATAGAACTTGACTGCTTTACTTCGTAGTTTCATTTATGCGATATCTGGAACTGCTCTAAAACGTATATTAACCGGTTACATGCGAATAACTAGTACCTATGTGACATAGACGGTCGTGTGTTCCTGAAACTTTATTTGTTTTATTTGGTAAAATCTGCCCGGTCCTAGTCATAATAAATTACAGTATGACTAATCTAATAATGGAAGTCAGTCATTTTCGTATTTCCGACTGTGAACGAACGCTGAGAAATGTATGTATGTAATAACGTACCTACTTGAAAGTGTCTTAGATTATTTGTTTTTTTATTCGTCTTTGTGTTTGTTCGGAATATGAAGATGCCGGGCCGGACCTACATTATTTAATTATTACTAGAATTTAATGGTTTATTATTTTATACACTATTTCCCCAAAAAGTCTACAAAATAAAAATGAGTTGTGATTTTAAATTTTTCTTATCGTGATTGAACACAATAATAGTTATGTAAACGGGTTACTCACGATGTTTTACATGTTTACATATATTTATTTCGATCCAGTTACAAGAACCGTGGTCGTGGCGAGACTGCGGTGGCGGGTGAAATGCCGCGACGACGGTTCATGTAACTGGATCGAAATATCGGCTACCTATTCAAAATAAATAATAGGTAGGTACATACGGAACAACCTAAATGAACAATAACCCCAATAAAAGATCATTGTCTATTTTTATGTAGCTTTTTATTTTATGATACAAAACTTTTCCTAAGTATGCATTTTTATAAATTACATGGTTGCTGGTGTGTTAGGTGTCGTCTTAACTAAAGCGCAAGTCTTTATTAGTCTTTATCCACTTGATAGATTTGTGGAAAACATGCCGAATTATTGGTTATTTGAGCCCTGTAACATGAAATAGTTGAATTAGTAAAGTTGGGAGCTAAACTAGCCAGTGGACGACTTGCATGCACGATTACAAATTATAATCGCTTCAATAAACAAATAAATAGGTACCTAGGTACAGGTACTAATTCACAGGTATTGCACAGGTTACTGACATCTTCGTCAAGAGACATAATTTATTTAAAAGTATTTATTTGTAATTTTCGTGATTTTTTACACATAGGGTACATATTTATCTATTTATTTAAAAATTACTCTCCGAGCGAACGGGCGAGAGCTTCGAATAAGAATTCCGTTTTGATGAACCTTTTAAATGATAATTTCTACCTACCTTTGCTTTGCTTTGTTTTAAGGTTAGAATTTGTCGTTAGACCCAAAATACATGGTCCCAACCAGGGCCGTCTTTACCAGGGGGTGCAAGGGGTGCGGTGCATGTATGTACGTTTGACACGTTGCCGCCCGGTAGCAAAATGATCTCTAAGTCAATAGAGTGTAAGTTCATTTGAAATGGGCGCGCGGGCACTTATGGTATTTACTTATGGTGCAGGGTGTGCGGCGCACAGGGGCGCAGGGTGTTAGGGGGCGCCGAGCGCCGCTCGCGACGCCTCCAAAGAGTCTACTAGAGGGCGCCAGGGTATTGATTGCACCCGGGCGCTACATGGGCTAGAGCCGGCGCTGGTCCCAACTTACAGCCACGAGTATGTACTCGTGATTAGTCTGGCCATAAATACCGTTATAATATAGAAAAAAAATTACATTTGAAACTACTGACATAATCAAGGTCAAAATTATTACTTTCAATATTGTCTCCGTTTCTTGACGTTTTAGAAACTTTTACTTTAGAACATTTTTTGTTTCATTTTGCTGTCTTTTGTCTATCAATCACAGCTGATTTGGACATGGTCTTGTTAATAAACCTGGACTGAGCTGCACCACCATTTATTTCCGTCAAGTTCATCAAAAGTGGTAACTATGCTCATAAACGTCATTGTCGACGCATTACAAAAACCGCTCTGAGCGAGACTTAAGTAATATAATTGTCAAATTCAATTCAAATTCTTAATTTGCACAATGTGAGTGCAAGAGGTGTTTGGTACATTCGATCGTCACATTACCATACATGGCATGCAAATTTAGACTAATATAATAAAGAAGTAAAATTGTGTGTTTGTAGGTATGTTGGGGGTAATCTCTAGAACTATTGAACCGATTTCAAAAACACTTTCACAAATAGGAAGCTACATTAACCGTGTCTAATATAGACTATATTTAATTTTGAAAAAAATTAAAAAAATAAACTTGTAAACCGAAGCGAAGCGAGGGCGGGTCGCTAGTCTATACTAATATTATAAAGAGGTAAAGTTTGTAAGTTTGGATGTAAGAGGTAATCTCCGAAACTACTAATCCGAGCCGGGCACAGCTAGTATTTAATATTATCGTATAAGTTATTAATTAACAAAAGATTAGAGCCTATGTTGCAAAGCTCCATTAACGCTTCACTTTGAAATTAGTCTCGTGCGGTTGTTTTAAATACGTTCGTTGTTGTTGAGTTATTGTTTTTGTTACTGTTATTGATTTGAGTTTTTATTGTTGTTAATTGTCACAAAATGCCTAGACGTAATAACTTTTTACGTAGACAGGCGAGAAAAGTATGAATGAAGAAAGCAGCCGCCGAACATGGAGAAAGAAGCCGTTAACGGCATACAAATTCTTAAACACCACACCACCACTTAGGCACCACAAAAAAGGCCCTGCGGTTGCTACTGGAGCTTCTGCAATGACTGTGCTCAAAATTAATCAGGCAGCAAATAAGTCGGTTCTTGCAGTATTCCGTACGCATGGTAAACAGAGATTAGAAAAAAAGGTGCTCGGGACTGACGACTTCGATAACTATAGGAGTCATAAAAAGGTGCACACACAATTATAAAAGATTGAATTTCCAATGGAAAAAAAAACAGAAAATAATAGAAAAATTCTGATAGAACAAACAAACATTACACTTAAAGTGCGTTTAATATCTCGAAAACATCACTAGTTATTTGCAGAAGGAAGACCAATAATATATACCGACGAGTCGTATGTAGACTCTACACATACTAATATTAACTCTTTCGAAAATACGAAATTTCTTTAAACTAAATCAAAGGTATAAGTGCTGGTGACGAAATATTGTCTCATATATAAATTAGATATCATAAATCGATAAAAGACATTGTCTTGAGTTCTTGACATTCTTGAGGTCGAAATTTCCAGAACGGAAACGATTAAACCAAAAACGCGCCGTGCGTTCGTTTGCGATGTTTGGCCCGTACACATCGTTGACATTGCGAACCGTCTGTGGTGCGTTGCTGTCACGATGTAACATATTCGAAAATAACGGGAATTTTTTACTTTTCCATGGTCGCAAACACAATATCTAAGCAAGCATAAGCAAAAAGTCGTTTGACGGAAAAACAAATGATTATCTGATTTTGAATAAGAACGAATTTTAATTTGGAATTCCAAGCCAAACGCAAGATAACTAATTCAAAGTTCAAAGTCGCCACTATGAACAAATGGCAATTTCATAGGTAAGGCCTTATTAGTTTACGCAATGTGGAGGAGTGCAGTGCCTCCTCCACAAACCCTCTAGGTTTAAGGGCACAAAGAACGCAACATATTATGAAATTTTTGGTAAGTTTCTAAATAAAATTAAAAAAAGTAGATAGTGACTAATATAATAAAGTTTTATATGTTGTTCACCAAAATAAACGATTTAAATGCTGTCATATTGTTGCAATTTTACAAAAATGTTACTCGTACCATTTATAAAGTTCATCGAAACAGAATTCTTATTCGAAGCTCTCACCCGTCCGCTTGAGAGTAGGTACGTGAGTAACTCTTAACTGGTGAACAAATTCAACGTTGACTGTAATAAGGTAAAACTCTGCGGAACCCTATCTAACCTTTCCTAAATTAAGTAGTTTGGACCTTATATTTTGATAATGATAATAAGTATATATGTATAATCTAGCTTAATCCATCTGGCCTGAGGGCGTCTCCTACTGCGCTTGCCGGTACGTGGCTTTTATCCATGGATTTATCTACCACATCGATTGTCTGCCCCGCCGTAGATATGGGCTTGTCCATTATCACTTCAACTTGCTAATTTATATAAAATTTATTAGGTATCCTGCTCTCATCATATCACCAGAGAAGGAATTATTTATACAAAACCATAAACGCAGGTATAGACTTACCAACATACTCAGTGGGCTGTGCTAGGTCTCGTGGGTGAAGGCGCCAGCGCGTCCCTATGACATACTAAACGTTAGCATTTTACTAATAGTTTTGGTGGGGGGAGAGTGAATGATGCATTCCCACTACCTTGAAATATACTGAATTTCCTACTTTAAGGTATTTCCCCAATGTACGTAGGTACGTGTTTCGGTAGTGAGTGAGATATGCCAGAGCCCATTCCCATTCCATCCTATCCCTCCCCATTTTCCCAATCCATTCCTTAATCTGCAAAGGTAGGCAGCGCACCCGGGGACGTGCCAACGTTTGTCATTCTGGACTGATGTTGGCATGTATCGCGGATGTCTATGGACGACAGTATCCTCTTACCATCAATTGGACTGTATGCTCGTCTGCCGCCCTTTATCTATAAAAAAAAAAGTAGTTGGGGAGAGGAACCGAATATCGGAAACTGTTTTTGGAAATTAAAAATAAATATGTTAATTAAGTCTAATATCAAGATTATTTTTACATATTTTATGTTCTGTAATGAATGAATCTACTTTAAGATTCTGCAAACAATATAACCATTTATTTATTAATCTTCCATTTATTTTTTTAAATTATGGTGCTTTTTAGAGAAAATGGGAAAAATGGCCACATACAAAACGGTTTCCTTATATGGGATATCCGATATTAGAAGCTAAAGACCCATTTATCGCAGAGACGCAACATCTCTACATATGCTGAGCGATTCTAAACCACTTGTGAGAGAGGGATCGTCGACAATTTGGATAGCGCGTCGTTGGACAGACTCAAGAGGATCCAGCTGGTACTTCGGTGCACCGGCCTAGAGGTGGGAGCAGTACTCCATGTGGGGTCTAACTTGAGCTTTATAAAGCGACAAGCTTTGATCCGGAGAGAAGTAATGTTTTGCTCTATTCAGTACACCGAGCTTTTTACTAGCAAGTTTTGTCTTGCTCTCCAGATGACTCCCGAACACGACTTTGTTCGACTTATCGCCTTTTCAGAAATCTTGCAAGCCATTTTTTCCAGCATTTCCATTATGGGAAAATCTATGTGGAATGTTGTCTTTCACAGCAAGATGAAATGCCACACTTTTAATATCATTTGCACGAATTCCATAGTTACCATTTCAAAACAAATATTTACAAATTTTTCTTATATTTCTTCATCAAATATTGCTTTATGTTGCAAGGAACTGGTCTATACTCTTTGTAGTTTTAATATAGTCTTCTAATGTACTCCATACGATTTGGCAGCTTTAAGAAATCCCATTACTTGATTTTTGACCGCATTATTAGCTTTTGTCATAGACTCGTGGTCACAGGTCTTTCTCTGCGATGTCGAAGCATCGCATCGATGCGAGAACTCTGTTAAAATATATGACATACTTAAAACATGCAAATAATGTAACATAAAAAATAAGTTTTCCTATAATCGAATATCCGATATTTCGCTCAGCTGTGTGTAAACCAGAAACAATAACATTTTTTATACAAGTAAATGTTATTTTAGCAAACCAATAATTGATTTTCATAATATATAATAATATAATAGATAACCAAATTTACTATTTAGGTACATTTAGATAAACAAAACAGTTTTAACACACCACAAAAGAATATTTTGAAAGGAGCGAAACAAATTTCGTCTCAGTACATCGCCATTTTTATAGTTAGCCGAACAAATCTGTCACAGTAATGTTATCATGAGATCACCTAAAGGTACATAAATACAAAACTAGATAGGACCATTATTTAAGAAATAGAGATAGTTCGCTATCTAATATTACGCAACGATCCGATATTTGGTGCGTCTCCCCTAGGATTTAATAGAACATTAATATATAATTAATAATTTTAACACACGTATGTCATTAAACATACTGACAGCGATTTGTTGGCAATAAATAAAATGCATATGTATAGCCCATATTTTATTTGGATTTGATTGACTGTATAAGTACCTAATAGAACATCTGCAAAACATTTAGAACATAAGAGTAATTAACAGTGCAATAGGACTCGAATACAAAATAAAGTGAAAAGAGACAATACACAATATATTGTTTCGACAGCTTAGAGCGAAATATCATCAAGTAACAAAATCCTAGTTCCAAGATATCCGGGTTTAAAGTTGCAAAAAAATAACAACTTGTGTCGTTTTCGTATTTTGTTAATTAACTTTAAAAAGTAATAGGATGGCATTACTGGGATCTATACATATAATAAAATTGTAACAGGCCGATGTCTGTACATTATAGATATTGAAAAAAAAACGAATATGGGGGGGGATCTTTATTAGAGCAACAGAAGCCAAAACAACAGTTTTTAGAAATTTTGTCTGTCTGTCTGTGTTTGTACACGCATCACGCAAAAACTACTGCATGGAATTGAATGCAGTTTTCACC
The DNA here is from genome assembly GCA_943735995.1 of Sesia bembeciformis. NCBI lineage: Eukaryota > Metazoa > Arthropoda > Insecta > Lepidoptera > Sesiidae > Sesia > Sesia bembeciformis. The sequence continues at coordinate 10,093,499 of OX031040.1, forward strand.
GATGTATTGCTAAAGGTCTAACTTAAAATATAGGCTCCATTTTACCGCAGGAAAATATCTTATTCCGATTGTTTTAAATTTAATAAACCGAAGCGAAGTGAGGGCGGGTCGCTAGTTTTTAATACAATTGTATAAATGTTTCCGGAATATAAATTCAAACAAAATATCTTAGTTAATTTTCACTTTATCGATCGATACTTAAAGTTGCTTAGTGATTCTTCACGTGAATAGGTAATATAGGTAATTAAAAAACGTGATGCCCACTGAAAATCGATCTGTTAAATCTGTAATGTTTTTAAAAATGATTGAAATAGAGCTTAAAGTAGAAAAGGACTGACGCTTAAAGTAGAAGTGGCCGGCGCGCCCGCATAACCCCCGGTGTTGCAGGTGTCCAGGGGCGGCGTAACACTTACCGTCACGTGGGACCGTTTGCTCGTCCGCCCACTAATCTATAAAAAAAATTGTGCACCAGTGTTTTTAACTTTCTTTTCTTCCTTTGGCCTTGAAGCCATTTACTACTGGATGTATGGTCGGCCAATGATAATGTTAAAGCATTTTAAAGGCCGATTTGCACTTGCTTATCTATGTTGTCTATTTATTATATTTGGAACTTTATCACTGCCCGTTGTTTCAAACTAATCAAACCCTAAATTGCTCAACATTGCCATGGGCCCACCATATGTTGTGGCCATTTTCCCCATTTTGCGTTCGTCTCCTTCAATTTTTTGTTGTCATATGGACAATGTCATCCGTTAATCTTGCGAATAATGAATTATTTCGTTAATTCTTGGAAAAGAATAATTGTTGAAAAACTACTTATATCTTAAGGTCTTTTTATATTTTATCCATCAAAGTAATAATCTTAAAGATTTTATTGGGTAAAGATTCCAGGAGGAGATTGAAGGATATAAAGGTACACGGACTGGGCATATAAATGTAGTTAGAAAAACACGCGTCACTTCAATGTTACTATCTCATTTTATTCCAACTTACTCGTAAAACAACTGTGTTCTTATAGTAACACACGCAAGCTGCTCGCAAGTACATATTGTTACGATAACCATAAAAATATTTATACAGCACTTATATCAGGCCTGGTTCACTCTGCAATCTGATACGAAAATATGCCCACATATACGGATTCGGCTGACAGTCCTTTTCGCTGAAACCAATCTATAACACTTGAAACAGACTACTCTTTGCTGGCTTTTAACACAACACGATCAGAAAAGTTCAAAACTAACGATACTTGTGATATTTCTTGATTTTCGTCCTCCCGAGGAATGAATCTGTTTGACCTTTAGCAGCGTGTACATATCGAAGCGTTCTTGTATGAAGCTTTCCTCCCTGCTTCTAGATTTAATTTAGCTCGCGCGGAACGGCGATTGGTTTTGGTAGGCACACTTTTGTATGTTTTTGCAGTTTTACTAGGAAGTGAACCTTCTGAACGTTAGTACTACTAGCTATTCTGTGCTTATATGTACAATATGTAGCATTCTCAACTAGTACTCCAATTAGACAGAATGGAAGTCTTGCAATTTTCTGGAGTGTATGAAGGAGCTCATAGTTAGAAAAATATAGATGGAATAACGATGCGCCACTTGAACTACATCTGTATTCGTTTCTATTATTAGTATTTTTTGTCCAAAGACATTTGATTATTTCACTCGCACCGCTAAATGGCGATAATTCCATGCTTATATGATTCCGTATTCTGTACTTACATGAGGATCTGTCGACGGGTTCACTGCGTGAACACTCGAGTCGACAACTTCGTAATAAACTGGCAGTGCTCATCGCGCACGATTCATACCAAACTATTACATATGTTATTTGTTTATGAGAGAGATATGTAGCGCGAGACTTATTGTACAAAAGCAGATTTAATTGCAATTTTTAAGATGTTTAAAAAATATTTTTCTAAGACAAATTTGTACCAGCTAGCTTCGGTTATTTTGCATTATTTATCGGATCAAATTATTATATTATGGCATACGTTAGCCACATATCACTATCCTATTGAGTTTGATTATATTAGGAACAAGTCTGATCCTAAAACATAGTAAATTACATCTTTACAAAGTACCAGTCGTTACTGTTATTATAATCAAATGTTTAATTACAATTTTAATAGAATTATTTCAATGAAGAGGCACCCGTCTTGTGTTGTGAGTTCAAAATGAAATTTATTAGCAACAACACGGTAAATTCGAGCCTTGCAGGCATTAAAATTATATTTATCGATCACAGAATCAAAACACTATTTCGTGAACTAATTAGTAGCTTATCTTTTATAGACTAATAACAAAAATAGGATTTTTGGTAAAAAATGTTAATTCTCCTTCACCGTTATATTATAACAGTTATTTAATCATATTGTGCCGTAATCAGGATCTCAATTATTAATGAATTTCTTACGATATAGTATTAATAAAACTAGTCCGACTGCGCAAGATAATACGCATAATTTGTATCGTTTTAGTGCGAATTAATTAAATGTCACAAATTGTAGCAATTTTTATTTGCAAGATTTCACGCTCACACGCAATTTATTTAGAATATTACGTACATTATTTAGATTTATATTATATTGAACACAATACCCGCATTGGCGTGACGCAGTCGGGTAAAAGTCGATAAGCGAAACAAGCCAACTCTATTAAATTAAATATACGACAAAATACATTATGAGAATGAGGTCATAGTCAAATGTTCAAACAAGCGAAGAGAAGAGTCAAATATGAGGACAGCAAGCGCGTTTGGACAACGCTACGTTTAGGTACCGTTCATGTATCAAAGCCGGTGAATAAGATTGTAAATCCTATAACGATATAGTCAAAAATTATGATGTCTAATAAATTACGGAACATTTTGACAATATATGTAAGGGTGCTTACATTACAGTTGTTGCAGAGGTCATGCGCAGAGGCATCTTTTTATTTGCAGTATTCACAGATTTTCAAACAGCCAGGTAATTATCAAGTATTAGAATTAATGTGGGTTTCCAAGCAAAAAGGGTCCATTAGTGTGAGGTATTGAATTAAGACCAAATCATGAAAGTAGAAAAAATCTTTACGGATATAAAATTAAAAAAATGATGTAATTTTGAGAAGATTAAATTTGTAGATTAAATCGTTTTTTTACAGCAGTTTACAGTTACATACCCACAAAATTTAAAAATATATCTTATCTAAATTATGAAATGTTTAAACTGTTTAAATTATATTTATTCAACTCTTGTGACGTCTGCAATATTCGTTCAATTCTAGTTTTTTTTTTAATTTGGCAACAACATATGAAAGTCACGATTTATAATGCTATAAAATTTAAGAATGACGTTTTCTACAATAAATCAAATATCTTTGAAATACATACAAACTTATCTTTCCAAATGCATGAAAATTATAGTCGTTAGTCCTTGACGGTATAATTTGCCAGGATTCAATATATCAATGTGTGTATTCAATATACATTGATGAAGAATATATCTTAATATGATTATTAAATATATATCTTGTTACATGTGGTCTCTTTGAAATATTAATTGAAAGCATCATAATATATATGAACAATAAAATTATTAACCACAATTATTTTTTCAATTCTCTCTCAAAATTGATACCTGGCTGTTAGAAACTCAGCCGAAGACCTATAATCCATTTCACTTTCGCTACAAAGAATCACAAAAATAAATGTAATAATTATTATTAACTATTTTAATTGTCTAAATTAATATACAAAATAATCGGTAAAAAATATACTCCCATACATATGAAACACTACTGCTATCATAATGTGTTATATATAAACATATACTCATATATGTATAGAATTGGCCAACCGAGCATTCGCACGACGCACGATCGGTTCTACAACCTTATATTTGCGGTTGGCGCATCCTAGCAGCTTATCGAGTAAGTTGATAATGAGCTGCAAACGAGTTTGTATTTCGAACGCTCGATTGTCAAGAACTATACTTATAAAATATTATAAAGAACAAAAAATACGGCATAAAGTATTGTAATACAGTATAAATACCAAAAATCCTTTAAATGAAAGTCGGCATAAATGATACTCTTTAGAATTTTTCCATTTGAAATTACACTCTAGCTCTGTGTTCTAACATTTACATAAGAAAGCCAAAATTATGAAAGCAGAAATACCTAAAAATTATACAATCTACTATTTGTCATACAGTCTACATTAAAATTTACCGTTTTATACATATCCCTCTTTTATATCTCTATATTAATTTCTCAAAGAATCTAAGATTTATACTATATAAATTTATACACAAAGAGAAAAAAAAAAGAGTATTTATTATATCAATGTAATTATTATACTGGGTTAAAACTTGTTTTGATATTAATGAGATCTTACACCTGCGCACAGGCCCTGCTTTCAACATAATGTATAATAATATTACAAATGATTCAACTAGTGTTTAAATGTCGCAGTCAATTTGTGAAATCCAATCATATCAAAGAAAACACCATGCCATAACGAAAGTAATGTATGAGGTAAGTGATTACTTGATATATAATAATTTTAATAAACTATATTATATACAACACCGTTGTATAAAACATAACACTTTCAAAATTTACATTTTGACTGCGGCACATGTAACAAAGTACCAAATGTGAAACCAACACGATATGATAACATACTAAAACGTGCGACCTGCTAGTCTTAAAAGAAATAAAAAAGAATCCAGTAAAACGTTTCTGATAGGGACGCGGTATCAAATGAAAGGTATAAACTCATGAGTAAACAAACTTTACTCATGAGTAGTATCGCAAAAAAAAGTATCGTACTTATCAAAGTATCGAAAGAAAAGTTTGTGAATCCTGAACACTTTTAGACATCTGATAACTAAAAAAAAACGTCGACAGTCCAAAATATTGAATTATTATATACATACTGTCCTCGTGAATAATATTAATAGTATCGATTATTAATTTCAATATGATATCTGCCTCATAGTATCATAATATGATCAAAAGTATGGGGGTATCAAACAAAAAAGTACTCGATACGGAAATTTATCGAATTTTTTTCGTGTACCTAGTCTCTGATACGATGTCCTCTAGTTGTGATGTGTGTATGTGTGCGCGCGCGGGTTGTGTGTGTGTGTGTGTGTGTATGCGAAAGGAGAGGGATGTTTACTCTGTGTAATCCCAGCAGTCCTTTTCGTATCCCTCTAGCACGTGTTCCAGTAGGACTTTACGACGACTGTCGCAATATCTGTAACAATACATTTATTAGTAATCACCTATGGTAGCGGTTAAATAATCGGTAATTAATAATAATACCATGACGCAATACACATACGTATGTAATTCAGAATGTTGTGCGAATAAAAAAAAACTACGGGTTTCAATTACATTTTTTTTCAAAATGGGGAGTCCATTCGCATTAAGTTTTATACGTCCGAACCAATTTTGAAAACATTTTTTCCACTCATCCTCAAGTATCTCTCTTTCACAGCCTGTTCGAATGTAGCCAGCGCGTCTTCCGGCGACGAAAACTGTTTCCCTTTTAGTTGGGATTTAATTTTGGGAAATAAAAGAGTCACAAGGTGCCAAGTCTGTAAGGAGGATGGCCTCAAACTTTAACCGGGATACTGTCCAAAAATCCCGTGTTTTAAGTCCAAAAAGTCCCGATAAAAAAAATTGTCGCAAAACTTTCTGAGTAGGCTGGTAGGTACAGTCAACAACATAAGTCGCTAAGTTTTAGTTTTCCATAATATCTAGACACAAAAATATGCCGTAAGTTTCTGAACAGATGTAAAGCCAAAATAAAATGAACACGCCTAGACCACATAAATAAGTTAATATACTCAAATCAATAGTACCTATACATTCTTTCAACTGGAATTTTTTTTTTTTTTATATACGAAGGCGGCAGACGAGCATACAGTCCGACTGATGGTAAGTGGATACTGTCGCCCATAGACATCCGCGATACATGTCAACATTAGTCCAAAATGATGAAAGTTGGCACGCCCCCGGAGATATAGGAATGGATTTGAAAAAAGGGTTAGGAAAATGGGGAGGGATAGGATGGGATGGGAATGGGCTCTGGCTTATCTCACTCACTACCGAAACACGTACGTACATTGGGGAAATACGATAAAGTGGGAAATGCAGTACATTTCAAGGTAGTCTTCTGTGAGAAAGGGGTAACGTGGCCAGTCGAGCGCGCCCAGCGGCTGTTGGATTGCAGCGTGCACTCTCCCCCTTTAATATATGATCATCCTAAAGTAACATAAGTTGCTGAACATTTGTTATTTTTTTATTGCTGCTTTTATTGCCTATGTAAACTACTACACTAAAACTACTACTACATAGGCAAAACTACACTAAAGCCCTATCGCCGGTAATGGAGAAGTTCGCCATTTTCTTATTTCTTTCTTAAATACAGTTTGAAATGTTACAAAAATTTCGTGAAAGAATCTTTAAAAATGACAAAGTTATAGCCTTTCAAAGTTGGATGTTGACAAATAAATTCGGTCCGGGGCGTGCCGAGCAGCGTGTGACGTCACAATCTTGAATAATTTTTTCGCTCTCTAGAAAGACATCGTCATGTCCGTCATGTTTCGGAGATATCGGCAATTGAATTTTGTATGACGGCCATCTTAATCCAGCCATATTCAAATTTTTATTTATTCCGCGCCTTCATCAAATTGTTCAGGGTTCTCTATGATATTTGTTCGAGCACCGTTCGGCTAGGTGTTACCGTTGAGGCAGGTAAACCTAGGAAGGAATTTTGTTTGGCGGAACTGATATCTTCAGGAAGTCGGATTTTTCTGCTACTCGTCGGAACACTCCATATGGAACTATTCCATGCCCAAAACGGGAAGTGGGGAAATAATTGTCAGTCAGTGAGAAACTCACTGATAATCTTAATAAAGGATGGTAATCATTTACAAGAGAAGTTACAGTTTAGAATTTGTATAGAAAACATAGTAAAAGATTTGTTCACCAACTTTTGGAATTTAGTTTTTCAATGGCTATGTTCAGCAACTTATCATTACTTTTGGATGATCGTGTATTTTGAATGTAAAGAATGTATAGGTACTATACATTCTATGAGTGTGTTAAGTGTGAATAGTGAGGCAAATTATTCGTATTCGCGAATAGTTCTTTTTGCTGTTCGAAACATGCCTAGTATGTACTAGGGATGTTACGAACATTCGTATTCGTTTTAACAAATACTCGCCCATTTTCGATGATTCAAAAACTGGCGATTATTACGAATACGAATATTCGGAACATCCCTAGTGTGTACAGTGGAGGCACAGATCGCAAGTAAATAACGTGTGAACGATACATGCCCAGTGTGTACACAGATAGTGTACAGTGTCCAATAACTGACCTGTACTTGTCCTGCACCTTCTGCTTGATGTCGGCGAGATTCTCGCTGGTGATGTCGCGCTCGAGGTACTCGGAGAGCGTCTCGGTGGCGGACTCGAGGTCGCGCTGGTTGTCCTCAAAGATCACAGACTGGTTGTTCTTGCGCAGGTAGTACGCGAACACGTACGTGTACATCAGAGTCTGCCGGCACTGGCACAGGATGTCCACCGCCTTTTTCAGGAATTGCACCTACACACAGAAACAAGAATAAACATCGACCAAAAATCAAACATGAATATCTTGTGCTTTATTAGATAATTAGTTAATTATGGGCAAAATCGCCTGAAAGTGGTGTGTAGGTCGCAGGATATATATTTGGGAAGTTTTGAAGAGCTGTTCGATTTGATGCCAACTTCGGGTTATTAACATCGCACATTCCTTTATCATCGTGTAGTTTATCCGCACTTCCTTGATAACGGGTCGTTGCGTACAATATCGTCATAAAGACAATTTATATCATGAACCAAAAATTATGGCTGAGGTTTTTTTCCGTTACGACATGGAGCTCTGCATGAGAGTTGTGAACAGGATTCCGCAAGGTCTACACCACGGGTGGATGTTTTGTAAGGTTGGCAGTCTTTAGAAAAGTTAAATGTCGTGGTTGCTAGGATTCAAGGGTTGTTGTATTTTTAGGATCCAGCGTTATGTGGATTCTAAGATCGTATTTTTAGGATACAATTTTGTATTGTATCTTTAGGATCCAGCGGGTCCCGTGTCCCGTGGTGATGCAGGTGTCCATGGGCGGCGGTGACCACTAAAGGCTGGCGCACATTACAGCTGGGTCGCGCCGCAGTGCGTCGCACTGCAAAACTGCGACAACGCATATTACAAACGCAGCAGCTCACAGTTCAAGGCAATAAATAATTAAAGTTAGTTAACTGTTGATATTAAATTCTTCACGTCATCGCACAGCGAATAACTCTCAAACTAAGTCCGTTAATCGCGTCCGTCCATCGCACCGCGTCGTAGCGCATAACATTGACGAATAAATAGGACTGGCAAGCGATCCGACGGTGCGCTACACTGCAGCGCGATGTGGCCCGCCTCAAGTGTGCGACGGTGTATATAAAATGTATGAAAGTGATTCTGGAGGATTTTTGCGGTGCCGGCCGCCGTAATATGCGCGAGCCTTTACCATCATGTGGCCCGCCCGCTTGTCCACCAACACAAGCGATCCTGACCGTGAGTGTACGTTGTATCTTGTATATATGCGAGGTGATTCGGTTTCACCTCGATCCAGCTCATGTTGTGCTGCTGCATCTCCTCCATCTTCTCCTTGACGGAGGCGTAGAGCTTAGACTCGAAGCGCAGCGACTGCATGTGGTTCATGTACCGGTTGCAGTAGAACAGGTAGCGCTGGAGCGCCGCGCGCGAACGCTCTTGAGCGTCGCGCGCCGCCTTCGCCTCGTCTTCGTCGTATCTGCAGACACGAAAAGTACCGTCAAACGGGACAAATTATTTAGGGACACGATATCAAATGGAGAGTATCAATACTTTACTTGTGGTAGTAAATTGACTCGTCAATGTCGTAGTCATCAGTGTTTTAGTAGTTCGGACCTCTTCTGGCTATAGTAGGTGAGCGCGTATATACAAGATCAAAGAGCCATATTCTCAAAGCAGGTGTATTGATGTTTCATGGAGGTTTTGTCCGTCGCAGTACAATACAATTATCTAAAGAACTCCCATCGCCATATCTCGAATTTTATCAGAGCAGTTCGGAAGTGCCACTATAACAAATTATGTGAAGTACATTTCTGCCTTTTAATAGAATATCAAGCATCACCCGATATTTTAGAAGAAGTAATGTAAGTCATCTAATGTGATGACACCTCTACACCCTGATAGTATTTTGTTAACAGTAGACTTATGAATATATAGAGTTGTTACTTACATTTACGAATCCAGTCACCTATGGAAACATTATAAAATTATGTATTAATCTTCAGAATCCACTATAGTCACTTTCGCTGTCTGAATCGGAAACATGAATGTACAAAGCCGTCACTAAATATGTAGTTTTTTTTCTTCGTGTCAGAAATTTTTCTTCACATTTAATGGCGTGATTACAGACTTTCCTCCATTCTTCGGATCCCATCATATCTATTTTTTTCTATTAAGAGCTTCTTCACGGTCGTTTTATTCATTTCTATGTTTTTAGAGGCAACATATCCCTTTAATTGGGCCCAGATGTTTCCGATCGGCTTAAAATCCAGATGATATGGTGGCAAACGAATTGCGATATGTCCACAATCTTGAAGAACTTTATCAACATTAAATTCGGAACAGTTTCCTTTGAGACGTTTTATTATGTCATAAAGTTCAGGCTTCTTGGCATCTGTAGTAAAAGGATGCCTTTGTAGCCACGCCACCATATCGCCTTTTATGGTATTAGCATTTAGGTGGTTGAATGCTTACCAATTGCAGTTGTATCAGCTGCTGCCGTGCGACTCCCAGGGCCCGTGGCACACCCAGCAAGATGTCCGCCTTGCAGTTTTGGTTCTTGCACACCATGTGGTTGCATGGTTGCAGCCGTCCCGCTCTATGTGTAGCACTCACCGGTTGCAGTTGTACCAGCTGCTGCCATGCGGCTCCCAGGGTCCGAGGCACACCCAGCAGAAGTCCGCTTTGCAGTTCTGGTTCTTGCACACCATGTGGTTGCAGCCGCCGTCCTTCTCTATGGTTACGTTGCATTTCGGACACTCCTTGGTGTTCGCCGCGATCCAGTTTGACGTTTCAGAGTCGTCGTCGCATTTCTACAATGAACGCACAAACATGAAAACTTATTAAGGTAATATAAACTAGTAAATTTATTTGTAACAGAATATAGACATTATTATCTAGTATAAGCAGAACATTAAGATAAGAGAAAACAAATGGGTAACAAATATTTCGTGTGTACGTGTTTAAGTTAAGTTTGTTTTCTTTCTTTTTCATATTTTCAATGCAACATGACGTTGAATCGTGTATGCCATTACAAAAAAAAACTATTAGTCTGTTTATTATTATTTTCTTGTATTTTAATGTAAGATTTTTTATATTGAATTAAAAAAAAGATAGAACTGACAATCTGAACATTTAGTATCATTCTCTGAAATATTCGTTACTGAGGCAAGCTTTATCATAATCCGTGTGGACTGTACCGACCTTGATCCACTTCCTGAGCAGACAGCACTTGACGGGGTCGTGCCAGTTCTCGCCGCACGCGAAGCAGAAAGTGTGCCCGCAGCGGCAGGTGACGGGCGCCGCGTCCACGTACGCCACCTTGATCGCGTTGCTGCAGTCCGGCGACGGACACCACCGTAGCAGCCTGTTGCACTGCACGACCAACACAACACACGTGTAATGCCTGGTATACATGGGGGGCCATCGATCAAACAAAATACATAGATGGATAATTCCTTGTGACAAAACTAGAAATAGTGATCACGAGAATCCCAAACATTGCGTTCGTAACACAGGACGTACTGAACACAAGAACATAAACCAGTGTTGTTGACAATGTGCAATTATTATTATTTAATATAAACTGTTAAGGCGACGCCCTCCGCGCTTATTGTAATAGCAAACAGAGAAAAAAAAACGCCCAAAAGTTAATATCTTATTAAAGGCTGTTTCAGAAATATTTTCGTTTTTGAACTGTAAAAATTAAAACTAATTGTTTGTATAATTAATACATATTTATTATAATTTTAAAGGGCGATAAATAAATTTTCATTTTTAAAAAAACAATCGCGTTTATATGAGCACCGTTCACTTCTACACACTCGTTTAATCTGGAGCTAAAACTTTCAACCACTGGGCGCAGCATCGCACGAGCAATGGTATTGATTTCGTCTGTTATTCTGTACTTACTGACCTAAATTTCGTGGCACTGGGTTGAAAACTTTGCTCTTCAGATAGCCCCATAAGAAAAAATCTGCAGGAGTTAGATCTGGCCTCCTGGCTGGCCAGTTAATGTCTCCTCTGCGACTAAGGACTCTTCTAGGGAACAATTCATACAGTGCTTCCAATAAGCATGGGATGTGGCTCCATCTTGCTGGAAAAAAGTATTCCTATTGTAGCCGCTCTGATTTTGCATTGCATGCGTTAGAAACGTTTGAATCATGTAGCAATAGCGTTCTGAATTAAATGTTAGAGCTCGACCACGATTATCTTCAAAAAAAGTATGGTCCTATAATTCCTTGGCTTGAAATGGCAGCCCAAATGATAACCTTGGGAGAATGTAATGGTTTCTGATGCAGGGCTAACGGGTTCCCCTGCGCTCAATACCTACAGTTTTGTTTGTTTACATGTCCATTGAGGTGAAAATTTGATTCATCAGAGAACCATATGGCAGAGTCATGTGGTTTCAACTCTTGCACAATAACAATCTTGTACGGATGGAAACGCATATCTTTCCGAATAATGCGATGCACCGTGGATTTATGCATATTGAGGGAAGCCGCGCGAAAGCGTAATAATTGTCTTGGATCATCCATAACAGACTGACATACACGCTCTGCATTCTCATTCGTCCTTGATGTTCTTATGCGTCCCGTTGGTTTACTAGGCATTGTGTTTCAAGTCTTCAAATTTGCGCACCCAATGTTTAACAAATTTGCACTTGGAACATTTCTCATTGACGGCAAATAAAAATGTGTTTTGTAAAGTCGTCGAGTAAGAATATATAGTAGAGTAGTCGCCATTTTTGTAAAACGCGCGAACGCAAAATGCTCGCTGCGGTCCAGTGTAACGCTCCATGGCTACTAAAATAAAACAGGTCTGCCGAGTGTTTCACATAGGTCCCCACTCCTAGCTCCCTGCGTGTGGCGCGAGACGGCGAAAAAAGCGAAAATATTTCTAAGATACCTCTAGATTACGAGAAAATATTTTGCGTTCCCCCCTCCCCCCCCCCCCCCCTCTGACTCGCACACCTCTACCGCCCGGGCAAGTCGTCGTCGTGCGTTACGCAATTTTTAAAAACCCCAATCACATTTGAACGTGCCCGGACGCCCTTCAAAAGAGGATTGTCCGGAGAAAAGAGGATGGATTGTAAGCCTAATTGCAATAAATGGTTCGAGTTTGAAAAACCTAATATAATAAAATAACCAAACCTAGTATAATTCAAACCTTGTTCCCGATTCCGTGGATTATAGTGTTGAAATTACAATAGTACGTGTTCGAACTAAGAGTTGTAGGTTCATTACAGTGTACAAGTATCGGTGTAACGTGTACACACCTCTACGAAGCTGTTGGTGATGATGTGCTGGTACTTTAGCTTGACGCGCGGCTCGCGGACCAGCCGCATCACGGTCGCGTCGTCCACCAGGATGTCGCACGCGTGCGCCGCGCACGCTATCGTTTGACCCTGTCACAAAGACACATTTTAATGCCGCATATTCAAATATCAAAATTAAAGACCGACCGAAGCTTCGACTTCGGTCAAAAAAGCACCTTCGGCCGCACATTCGGCTTCGGCAGATATTGAAGCCGAAGTTTTGCATTCAGCCGTCGAAAACGAACGAAATATTACGAATGACATCAGCGCAGTGCACCCGCGAATTGCGCGCGCGGAACGGTGGCGGGTGACGATTCGGCCAGCACGAGTGACCGAGGTGCCACACAAAACAAACAGCAAGTTTGTACACGCACGTGTAAATTTGTATATAAAGACACAGACTTCAACTAATTGTTTTTCCATCGTAGGCTTGGGATTTAAAGGCCAAGGGAATGGTTAGAACAGACGTCGAAAGTAATGCACAAACTACAATGATTACAGTATGGAATACAAAATATAAACGGTAAATTACTAATTATAACACTGTACTGTTCACGCGAGGTGCGTGTGCGCGCCCATTTTTCTACGACAAGTCACTTGACATCCATCTGTCAAAAACTTTCCTAGATGGCCGCCTCCTCAGCGTACAGCATTGATTTTAATAATATTACCAGTCCTGACAATGATTGCTATGGGACCAGGTTGGTTATCTCTTTGTAACATATTGCAAGAAGGGATCTTTTTTGCTTAAAAGCGGTAACCATCTGATTATATCGTGGACCGGGCGGACTGGTACCGTTTGACCAGCTTATTTACTCGTAGCGTGGACCGGGCGTACTGTGGCCCTTCGACTAACTAAAACATGTGCAGCGTGGCCCGGGCACACTGGGCCCCTTCGATCAGCTACCATTCTTGCAGCGTAGACCGGGCGTCCCGAGGCCCCTTCGACTAGCTACTGAACTTCCCTCGTAGTGCAAACCGGGGATACGAGGCCGTTTCATCTACCCACTACCAAATAACTACAGCCTGGCTGCACTGGCTAGCCATACTAAACTAAGAGGATACTCGCTGTGTGAAATCTTTAAGGGAATGTAAATGTCAGTTTAAAACTGCCCACTTCCATTATCGTGAATCCCAAAGTAGTTCTATATGGTCTACTTGCCCTGTATTGACCGCCGTCTCGGCTTAAACACTGTTAATTATGGTTATGGCTACTTCAGCCTATCCCCGAAAACCATAAGTATTCCATGGAATGGCAATTTTCGGAATGGGATGTAACCTGAGGTGTTGGGCTCCTGAAGCTTTACATATCTATGAATTTGCGTACATTTTTGGCATTCGTGGGAACCAAATTGCTTGTAATTTTTCCAAGGGTTTTATCGTGTCCAAGATGTCGGTTTTTATTATGAACATGATCTATAAGGGTCCAAGTTAGTGATCGCGGAACAATGGGTAGCCAAGAACTAACTGTATTGCATTCTACTTTCTATACAGAACACCGTCCCTTAGGTCATAAGTGCAAACGACAGCCTCAGCTAGTTCTTTGTTTTGGTGCTTATTTATGAGGTCTTGAAACTGCTGTGAAGTTCCACAAAGTCCACAAATTTGCGAGAAGTACTAGGTTCTGAAGTTAGAATACGCACGATTTTGCTATGAACTTCATCGTCTTTATCATTGTGCTTGAACCTTTTCTTTAACTAATTATTTCTCAGAAGGAGAAAATCTATAAGGGTACCGTTGTACTATTTCTATAAGGGTCGACAAGGTCGATATCCAATTTACCTGTAGTGACCCGACTAGTGTCGTAGTATGTCGTCTATAAAGAATTCCTAATATTTTTGTAAAACCGCCACAAGTGCGTCAGTTTCTTTGCCTTGCACACCCGTATTATTATTATTAAAAATCAAATTGATTGAAACTATGACAATTGTTAATTTCCTGGCGTGTGGAAAAATATATTATCGCTATTTATTAGCACCGTTACTATTTAACTTCCCTCTTATGATTTATTTTTTGCCAAATAATAGCATTTAATTTGGCTAAATTGCATTGCTCAAAACCTAGTTTGGTACTATGTTACTGTTATATTAATAAAACAGAATTTATCATTTTTGGAAAGGTGTAATTATTTAAAGTAGGTATATATTTACAATTATAATCAACACCATAACGCATAAGACAAAATAACAGTGCAGAATTTGCATTATGTATACATTTTATTCAGTGTTCTAAGATTTCTAAGTATGATTGAACCTTTGTGATAAAATATCTTTATAATTTATTAAACAAAAAAAGATAATAAAAGGGACCTATAATTTACCAACCTATTACTTTTGCTAGCAAAGGTATATTTGATAGCTGACCAAATTGCTACATATTTGCTACTCGTTTAAATACATGCCCTAATAAAAGATTATTATTATATAAAATACTTACTAAACCCTCCTCCATGATTTTAGTTGTTAAGTATTCACACCAGCATTGAGTGCAAAATCTGTGACCACATTCTAGGCCCGTCATCATCTGGAAAAAATATGTTTTATAAACAACTGAATTATAAAAATTGTACTGAACTAAATTGGATCCTTTGATAAGATTCTAATTAAACATGTTTGAAAAACGGTTAAGTAAAAAATATATGTGGCTAAATTTCCCTAGAGGAAGTTGTATTCTATACATACTGTAGCTATATACACGAAAAATTATAATTATGTAGAGAAAAATTTGCAAGTTTCGGGCCATCTTAAGAAATGAGTCTAGTATTTAACCTTAGTCAATGTCGATGCTATTTGTACTTAACCCTAGTCAACGTCGATTCTATTTGTACTTAACCCTAGTCAACGTCGATTCTATTTGTAGTTAACCCTAGTCAACGTCGATGCTGTTTGTACTTAAGCCTAGTCAACGTGGATTCTATTTGTACTTAACCCGTCAATGTTGATGGTATTTGTACTTAACCTTAGTTAATGTCGTTGCTATTTGTACTTAATCCTAGTCAACGTCGATTATATTTGTACTTAACCCTAGTCAACGTCGATGCTGTTTGTACTTAACCCTAGTCAACGTCGATTCTATTTGTTCCTAACCCTAGTCAATGTTGATGCTATTTGTACTTAACCTTAGTCAATATCGTTGCTATTTTTACTTAATCCTAGTCAACGTCGATGCTATTTGTACTTAACCCTAGTCAACGTCGATTCTATTTGTAGTTAACCCTAGTCAACGTCGATGCTGTTTGTACTTAAGCCTAGTCAACGTCGATTCTATTTGTACTTAACCCTAGTCAACGTCGATGCTGTTTGTACTTAACCCTAGTCAACGTCGATTCTATTTGTTCTTAACCCTAGTCAATGTTGATGCTATTTGTACTTAACCTTAGTCAATATGGTTGCTATTTTTACTTAATCCTAGTCAACGTCGATGCTATTTGTACTTAACCCTAGTGAACGTTAATGCTATTAAATAACACCCTTTCATACAGCTATCCAATTCAAATACAAATAGTCGAAAACGTTAAGTCAAATACATTAAGGTCCAGATAAATAAACAATTCTCGATCTTACAATTAGACAGTCATGTCTCATAGCTCTTTACGCAGTCGGCATAGAGGGCAATTTCAAACCACTCAGTCCAAACCTAAGCCGAGATCGATCTAAGGAACTTCTATCTCACCCTAAGTTAAATAATTTAATTATGAGAATGAATAGATAGTAATGTTTAGTATATGTACTTACTGAAGATGGCAGAATTGTAAAACATATTTCACATTCTTCTGTACCAGATGAGGATATCCGCCTGGGTAACTAAAACATAAACATCAATAAATAACAAAAGATATGACAGTGCCTTCGTGAATTATAACATTCCAATACTTTATAGTGTTGTCTGTATATTAAATACTTTATTTTGCAGTTATTTAAAAAAAATCTTAAAATTAAAAAACACAGAAACCCAAATAGTAAATGAATCACTAGGCTTCTATTGACATGGTATATGCAAGTCTTAGAGCAATACTGTGTGAAACAAAATTTATTATTCATTTAATTATAGCTTTTTTTGGAGACACTATAACAGGACTTTATTACAGTTATTTATCTAATATAAACTTTTAAATTCATGTTTTTTCAACTTGGTTTTTCCAGTCACTAACTTCAAAAATAATAATTATCATTTAACCTGTAATTTTTCAGACTTCTTTTGGTCCAATTTTTAAATTTCATAATCTGCCCTTAACTCAATACAACATTGATGGACTCACTTTCTCTCTTTTCCATTTCGTTTGAATTAAATGAAACATTTACAAAAAATAGTAATTTGTCACCGAATTATAATAGTAATTTAAAGTGCAATTATTGTAGTATACTCGTATAATGGAGTGGTGTAATCTCATTGAATTCTGTTCACAATAGTCAGGTCGTTGAAGAATTGACTATGAATAAAGTTATAAAACACATGTGACATCTACCTTTGGCCTCTGTATGACTGGTTTTCTGAACGGGTTTATGACTCTGGCCTCAGAGAAGAGTTGATCCTGGTCGCCGTCATAAAACCGTTCCATCAGTTTTTCCTTGTCCCATTTGAAATGATTTAGCAGTATGCGGGTTGTTGTTGCTGGTATCTATAACAAATAATATCAATTAAAACTTTGATTTAACAAGATCTAAAGTTCAGTTCTTTTTTGTCACACACCATCTGCAACTACCATCACTGCGGTTATTGCAATGTCTAGTTAATAACTAAATTAAAAATATCAAGTAAAAACCTTTGAAAATTAAGATTAACTCACTCAGATCTGACATTGACTTTTGCTATACTTTGAACTGTGGAATATAGCATGACAACAAAAAGGAAAGACCATTTATTGTTCATTATCACCTTTGACACCACTGATTGACAAATTGATCAGATAAGAATCAGATTGGATAATGAATGAATCCTTAATTAAAACAAAAGAAAAAGTAATGACACAGTACAATCTTATCAGATGAGAGATACGTCAAAAGATATTATTGTGCAGTGTGTGATTTTCTTAAACAAAAGATATTTTGTTATCATTTTAATATATGCTAGTCATATGTTCTGCATAAATGCAGACTACTTATTAAAATTAATAAATAATATTTTTTATAACCTTTTATAAAATAACATTTAATAATATCCAGACACAAACGTAATTTGATATTTATTCAGTTCAAATTTTGTTTGTGATCTAATAATTAGTTTAACTCTGAAGTACTAAGCTGTCATAGGGAATATAAAGAATGAACTACAATTAACTACACGAAGTAAATGTTCTGTGACTGTCAACTTCCGTTTTGTCTCTCTTTCACTTGAATCTACCCCGAAAGTAAAGAGTAACGGAAAAATTATTTGAGATTCACTGAAACATTGACACAAAAGAACTGAAAAATGAATAAGGTGAATTACTTCACATAGGTAAGTATGAACTAGTTAAATGAATCACGGCAGTGAGCTATGAATTACACATGCATGTCTAGCTTACAATTAGTGAGAGCCAGAGCCGTCTTTAGCATATGCGGCGCCAGGGTGCAAAGATCCGCACAGAGCCCCCAAATACAGGAGGGTCTACTCGTACCACAGCCCATTACTAATTTACAGTATTTTTTTTATTAGTACGTTTATTTTATTACAGCATACAAGATGGGATATCACATGAGAAAAATACATATAAGTATATTTAACCGGCGATGCCAACGAAGTTTAGTGATATTTAACTTTTATTATGCAAGAAGACACAACGCTTACGCCCTCTTGTTTATAAAAGATTGAAGGTAAAAGAAAAAACTTCTTATTTGCTCATTTATCTATACTAATATTATAAAGAGGTAAAGTTTGTAAGTTTGGATGTAGGAGGTAATCTCCGAAACTACTAATCCGATTTCAAAAATTCTTTCACCATTTGTAAGGTACATTATTCCAGATGGACATATTATGTGCAAAAAAATTGACGGGCATGCAACGCATGCCGGGCACAGCTAGTTTACAATACACTTATACTTAACTATACAACACCACCACTCTTATGCTTATATGTATTGTTTAAATACCTACTTAGGAGGTACATTGGCACTGGTTACTACAGGGATGTTAAGAAGCTCCGTAACGGTAACAAACTATCGGATATCCGAATAAAAAATATTCGAAACCGAATCCGAAATAAAAAATTCGGATGTTAATACAAACAATTTTTGAGGGGTAGAGTGCACAGCCGCTGGGCGCGCTCAAATGGCCACATTACCCCTCTCTCACAGAAGACTACCTTGAAATGTAGGTACTGCATTTCCCACTTTATCTTATTTCCATAATATACGTACGTGTTCGTGTTTCGGTAGTGAGTTAGATGTGCTAGAGCCCACTCCCATCCTATCCCTCCCCATTTTCCCAACCCTTTCTCCAAATCTATTCCTATATCTCCAACGGTATGGCCAGCGCATCCGAGGGTGTGCCAACGTTTTTCATTTTAGACTAATGTTGACATGTATCGCTGTCGCCTGTTTTAACCGAAACAGGTTTTAGACCAAAAACGAAAAAGGTTTTTTTTAAGATTATGAAATCGGTTTCGGTTTTCATAAAAAATACCAGCCATTATCTAAAGGTACAATGGGTACTCTTTCTAAATAATATAAAAAATGCCATTATAGGAAAAATGTTTGTTTAAATTGACCTAGATCTTGACTTAAAAAAGAGGAGTTGGTTTAATCTGACAGAAAGTAAAAAAGTTGAAGGGACATAATTTTTCATTGACAGCTGAAGAGTGGAACAGAAAATACATGAACATAAACCTGTATTCGCCATTTTTTGACACGCCCTAATAATAACTTTCAATTAATAACATCTGTCATGAAAATATAGATTGAAAAACCGGTTTTATATGTCAGAACCTAAAGAGTAGGTTTTGCACGCAGAGTGGTGGGCGCAGCAGCAATCCGCGGAGACCTCTGTTTGGGCGGTTGTTACTCACTGCAGTAAAAACGAATGGCAAGCACGTGGCTATGTACCACTTTATACAGATATCAGGTAGCCAGCGCTTGCTCTTTTCACTTTGGTAGGCTTTGGCACAATTTGAAACAGCTAAACAGTAGATTGACGCTTAATTTCTGGATCATACTGGTAGATCCAAGATTCGTCAACTGTGACAACGTCGTAAGCGCGCCGGGACGACCGTGCTTCAAATTTTGTTATCATATCGTGGCATCATTCAACATGAACTTGCTTTTAAGCCTCGGTGAGGTTGTGCGGCACCCAGCGCGATACTATCCTCCTGACTCGTAGATACCCATGTAATATTAGGTAGTCCGATAAGTTTCGGCCTTTTTATAGTGAAAATAACAAAGATTTATTATATTACATAAATGTTTATTGAAAGGAGTATTGTCCATTTAATTCCACTATCTATGGCCATTTTTCTGGCAGACCCTCTATAATTTTTTTTGGATTTCTGAGCAACATACTGTTTTAAATGGTTTATATAGACTTCTCTTGAATGTAATTTTACTCCATTTAGAGAATTTTGTAAAGAGCGGAATTATTGATAATCAAAAGATGCTATGCCTGTAGTACTGTGGTGCTTCTGTTTTCAAGGAAGTCTAGTGCGGAGTCAAACAAGTTGTAATAATGATTCAGACAAATACTCTGGACGCATTACCCCCATTAAAGACTTTAACGCCCACTAGGGGGCTGCCCCCCATCCACTTCTCATCGCCTGTTACCAATCTCTTCAGAAATGGATTGATTTCATTTCATTTTAGCAACATCTCACATATGGAAATTCTATTGTCTATTCTATTTGTCATTTAAATTATGGACACCCAAACATCTAGCTTTTTCACAAAATTCAGTTATGCAGGTGATCCATAATTGTTGAGTGGTATTTGCCACTGATATATAGCATTCGCTAAGCTCCTCCGTAATTTGATGACTGCTAATGTGTTGAACTGCTAAAATTTTTTCAATGATAACATCATCATTTACCTTAATAGGATGACCATAGCGAGGAACATCATTCACATCAAAATTACCAGACCTAAATGGACTAAATAATTTTTTGCAGTAGTTCTAGATAAAGCAAAGCATCCTCTCTGCACCCCTTGCACCCCCAAATAAAGGCGGCCCTGGTTAGAGCTTCATTGCATTTGTTAACATTTGCTACAATATGATTATACAACACAATACCATATAATTGTAGTAATAAATAATCAAAATAATAAAAGATTTTCGGGTTGTCCTAATCTGACGTCAGTTCACTAATAGCATTGTTTCTATGCATGATAACAATCTAGAGCAAAAATGACAAGTAAAAATAGAAGTCTAAAATATAAATACAGTTTTAAAAAATAAAAATATAATACTTGACTTTTATGATTGCACCACAATATATAATTTAAATGTAAAAACACATTTTAAAATGCAGTGTTGAATAACAATTAGTCATAGTTGTGACTCATCAACCAGCAAAATATTGATGCAAATAAAGATACTCTGGAGATATCCTTGTTTTACAGATGACTTTCTCATAAATGAAAGACAATAATGTAACCATAACAAAGAAAACATAAAGCATAGGCTACAATGAGTACTTATATGAGTATAATAGGCTATAATGAGTTCATCTATTACATATGTAATAGATGAACTCATTCCTAAACATTTCCCAATGGGCCTATAGAGTTGTGAATAATTAGTTTATATTTACTATGTATTAGTAGACTCGTAAATGTATAAAATAAAATAGGTTTGTAGGCCAATGGCTTTAGGACAACATACTTATTTATAAAAATGCTTATAACACCTTGTTATTGCTCAAGTGCAAATATCAAATTGCAACATTGAACATAATCTAATTCTATACGGAATTCTATAAATCGAATTGCGAAACAAAACATCCTATTGAAGTATTCCAATGTTTAAGTAACCTAATTCAGTGGGTCCATTGTTTACCACTAACATACTGACCTCAACAACAGTGTTCACGTCTTTGATGCAATCAACCATGTGCTGAACGATTTCCTCCGTAGATAACACCTCATATGGATAATCCTCGAGTTCAGTTTGCCGTTCCCTTGTGCTGTGTGTTTCAACGTCCATTGCAAAGTCGACATCGTCTCCGCTAGACTCGTTCCCAGAATCCACATCATCCTTTGTGTCATCTTCGGAGTCCATCGTCGAGACTTTGATGAAATATATATGTGTGAAACTAAGGCTACTACCAGAGTACTTCTAATGATGAAATAATAACACCTAAGATTTAGGAAAGGTCAACAATGAAGAAAATAGTTCACCCACGGGCTGCCAAAACCTCTGACGTATTTGATGTTAGTCTCTATGACGTCACTCTTTGTAAACGCGATTGTTTATGGTTCGTTATATACTATTGTGGATATACAAAAACCAGGATCCAGCTATCGACCACGGTGAGATAAAAACGTATCGAATTCGAAAAAATCTTTAGCCAGCTGTCTTCAAGATTGTGGGTGGCTTATGTGTAGGCAAATGAAAGATGGCCTTCTTCTGGCCTTTAGGAAAGCGCGCGGTGAACCGTATCGCCGGCTAGACGCTCAATCTTTTATTGTTCTTTCTGTTTCCCAAATTTTTTTTTTTACTATGTTAACACTATATTTGAAACCGGAACCTAATCTGATTGGTTCCTACGAATTCTACCGGAAATCAAATAACAGAAATATTTCTATCACTTTCCATAAATTGTGAACAGTCACCATTATTATTGTCTTGTTGTTTTGTTATTCAACCTATCAAAAATTTGAAATAAGAACTCTTTATTAAACCTAAGTTTATAGTAAACCTAATATGAGTATAGTAAACCTAATATGAGTATAGTAAAGTCAAGTGTGCGTTTATTTAGTTAGTTTCGTTATAATCATATAATAATTTAAAATCATTTAATCATATTGTAATTATAACGAAACTAATGTGACATTATGTTGAAAAGAAATTTAGACCCTAAGTTGTTATGAATAATAATATAGGTAACGGTTTTTTATCAGTTTTTAAACGTGAAAAATGATAAAAAATATACGTGATAGAAAACGTGTATTTAAATGAATAAAATTACCAATTTGCTGTGATATTGTCTTTTTTATATAGTTTAAAGAAAAGTTTTTATATAGTTACGAAAACGGCATTTTTGGTATTGCGTTTTTAAAACAATTCTTTTAAGTTTTCTGTTCTAAGCTGAAAATTATCAGTTAACGGTATGTAATACGTAAACAATTTATATTATATAAAAGGGTCGGACATAAGGATACGAAATAAAAAACTGGTGTTCTATATAATTATTATTATTATTACATTTTATATTTTCTGAAGTTCGGATAGGTTCCTGCAGTTTCGATTGAATTTACAAATAAATGTAATTGTGCTTTGATAGCAATGAAATATTACTTTGTTTCTAACAAGAATCTTATTAGACACATGCGTGTTTTTGTGTTCGCTAGAACAATTAAGGAATTCTGCGCCGCTTCGCGTATTCAACTCTTTTGATTCATTAACTCGGGAGTTACCCATCGCTAGATCTGACTCCTCTTAGTTACTCCTTAACTCTTTATATTCACCACTTATTCACCTTCCGAGAGCGTTTCATTCCTTTTCCTTAGCGGTTTTGCATAAGCAAAAAAAAAGGTCATGCCATCATTGGATCTCGATTTTGAGCCCCCCCTTACATTGACGCACAATAGTCTAAAATAATATAAAGGCGCCTCTAGACTCACGCCGTGAAGCCCCGCGAACATGAACGCAAGTCTGAATGTTCTACCGGACTTTACGCGCATTCTTGGTTTGCTTTCCGGTCGGAGTCAGTAAGCTGTGTCCACGACAAAGTTGCGGTTTGTTTATGATCAAGTATTTCTATATTTGTAGTTCGTATTTTTTGCTTGTGCTGTCCCATAAGTTATTACATAGAAAGGTGAATAATATTATAAATATAATTTATGTCTACTTATGAGTTAAATCCTTTTTAAGGTATTTTTATATTATAAGACGATTTGGTTGATGTTATGGTTGGTTGTAACTAATTTGGTACGTTTATTAGGCGCTTAAGCTGTGACAGAACCAGTGGGATAATTTACAATTAATATCGTTAATTAAGATTTAAAAATATTTAAAGCGATCATTAAATCATTGTATTTTTTTAAATATTATCGATAAAAAATGGTATCACTGGCCTAACTATCGTCACCCTGACTATCGTTGACCGTTGTACTGTGTACATGACTATGATAGATGGCAATTGGCAAAGTGGTTACAGTTGTTTCGGATACACCTTCAGCTGCAACTTGACATGTATGTCTGGCAAAGCCAAGTGAAATGAATAACTTTGATCTGGTATTCTCGAAGCCGCTGAGAGAACTTGTCTATCTAGAGAACCGATTCGGACTATCTAGTATCTACGCTACACAATACACGTGGATTCGGTGTATGGAATGTTTGCTGCATATTTCTTACAATCTGGATTTTGAAATGTGGATTGCCCGAGGGGATGATAAGTAATTGAAGCAAGCAAGGAAAGGCGACACAAAAAGAATTTCAGGGTGCAGACAGGGATGTTCATGGACATTGTGAAACAAGGCTTTGGAACAACTAATGACGGCAACACAGCACGAAAATTTTTCAGAGACTACGAAGACGGCTGAGATCACTAAAATCGACGAAGAATTGATAAAACGATTTGCAGTTGTTTTACAATCAGTCTCTTCCGGAAGCCAATCAACATTTGTAGTTACAGAAACTATTGCAGGGAAACAGCAGAACTATAAGTTCAAATATTTGACGTGCAGTGAATCTCAACTCTAATTCAGCGAGAAAACGGAAAAAAAAGTAATTAAAATATTAAAACTTTGGAACACTACCAAAGGCAAAGCCACATGTAACCACAAAAGATTTAAATTTCTTTATATTAAGAATAATTAGTTCTGCATAACCCTTGAGGTTAAACCTTGACAGTTCTTAACAGGCTTGAGAAAAAAAGTAAAGAATTTTTTCTTCCATACGTTTTTTTATATGATAGACCCATTTTTATCAAAAATTGTATATAACATTTATTGTTCCAATTAGAATTAACCATCGAATGGTAATTTTTTTGACTGGATATTTTTAATTTTTTTCCTAAGTTTTCCTACTATTTTAAAAATTCCGACCACTGTACGGCGGGGGGAGCACTTAGGGTTGTTGCTGTACTCTAGTCTTGGCTGAGAGCCTTCTGCGCTCGCCTTAAACCATACATGTTTGATGACTTGAAAGGCCATCAGGGTCGCAAGAAATCAGCCATTTCGAAAACAAAAGTATCTACAATCTAATTATTAGTATAACTGAACTAGAATTAAACAGTGTCTCTAATTATTTTCAAGATAAGTTTTTACTTCAGACTAATGGGCTTATTACACTTCGTAATTCAGGAATTCTTAATAGTGTTGTAATAAACCTATAAGGTAAACAGGGCCGTAGCCAGGGGTACGCCAGGGCAGGCTGAGCCTGCCCTGGAAAATTTTGAGCCTGCCCTAGCCGCTAACCAATGTTTGGGGACCAAGAGGGAGATCCGGATAGGTGTAGGCAGAGTTTCCATCATCCCGATTCTGACGGGACAGTCCCGATTTCAATGTTTGATTAACATTTTAATTAATCATCTTTAATAACCTATCAAATAAAGATAAATAAATTATTTCATCTTATTGTACTTAAGTAGGTAGGTACTCTATGTACTTCATGTGAATAAATAAAAAGTTACTGTTTCAATGTGCTCACTTTTATGTAATATCTACTACAAACAAAATTAACGAAAGTATTGCGAAATATGTACCTAGATATAAAAAAACTGTGTAAAAAAAATTCGCCTGCCCTGAATTTTTTTGAGCCTGTCCTGATTACACAGTCTGGCTACGGCTACGGCCCTGAAGGTAAACTACAGGGAGTCAATTATTTCAGATCTGTCTGTGACAAAAAATATGAAGGTCAGAATAAGTTTGTAAATACAAATTTTACAAAAAGGATATTTTTAATTACTTCTAGGAAATATAATTGTTCTTAAATATAAGCTCAATATATTTATTTAAAATTTATTGCACAGACAAAATGTACAAAGGGACTTAATGTCTCATGGTATTTTCTACCAGTCCACCTTTGAGCACACAGAAAATTAAGTAGGATGTGTAGTAAAGTTGGTATTATACTCTTAAGAATTAGAATATTATTAAATGAAATCATATTCTAAACATAATTTTTCAGGTAGTGTAGTCTACTGCGAGAGATACATTGAAATAAAAATATACACTAATTGTAATAATTATTATATTAGGATATCTAATTCACTTTGAATTGATTCATATTGCAAAAATAATGAATGAAGTTCTTGATGCGTTAATTCAATTTCAGTGTCTTCTCTATCCCCAGTGAGAGATAAGTAAGCTTTGGGTACTTTACATTTCTTACGATAATTAGAACTGAGTTCTGCATTTAATTTCCAAGAAAAATTTAAAGCATGTCCTTGCTTATCAATTGCGTCGGGACCCAATTCATTCAATGTTACCTTAGTTTCTGTGGACCACACTTTAACAAAAAATTCAGCTTTTTCTTCATTTAATCCAATCGTATTTAAGTCATTTTTCAAATTTACAGGCATAAAAATATATTTCAACATCCTTTTAAATAAATATAGTATTGTTTTTATAGCCAGAAGTAGACGTTCTTCATCAATTTTAAATATTTTTTCAAGTTTATGTCTTTCTTGTTCAGTAAATATTTCTGTATCTTGAAGTATTAATTTTGATACAATCCGACGAAGGAACTGCTCAAATTTAGTTTCTTCAAGTTGGTTGATAATAATTACGCCTTTATTTAAACTGAAACAACAAAATAGTTTTAACAAAAAAATAGGCGAAGTAATATCGTATAAAGGTTTATTGATTACCTTGGAGAAGTTTTCAACCAATGACAATCCATTTTAATTATGAGGCATTTAGATTTTTTTTACAGATACTACTGTGAATTTATTAGAGAACCAAGAACGAAGGATAAACAGTGGTTCAACTTCAACTTTTAAGTAACTGGGTTCTATTAGTTAAAACAATATATTGAAAATCTACGGTAAAGAAAGTCAATTTACACAATTGCACTCAAAACTGTGAACTGTCAACGTCAAGCGAAATAAACATGTTCACCTTAACAATTCAGAACAATTTTAACCTTCACATAGTCTCTCGTAGCTAACACGATTAAAATACATTGACTGCATGGAAAGCAAACGCATTATACAATAGTGTATTAAGGAGCATTGTACACCCAAGAAAAGTACAAAACCGTTACCTAAAGACGAATACAATTTATAGCTAAGTTCTCAGAGCTGGAGTCCCCCAAGGCTCCGTTCTAGCACCCACGCTCTATTCCCTCTACACTAACGACATCCCCCTCACCCCAGGAATAGAGCTCGCCCTTTTCGCGGATGACACCGCCCTCTACGCCTCAGATAGGAACCTACGTATGGTATCTCTACGCCTCCAACGCGCAGTCACCGCCCTAGGTGAGTGGTTTGCGAGGTGGAGGATAGAGATAAACCCGACGAAAAGTGCAGCCATGTGCTTCCCTTTTCCCAGGGCTAACGCTCGTAGGCCTAAGCTGTCCCCTCTCCCGATAACCCTTTTCGGTCAAACAATTCCTCTCGTCAGGAAGACCAAGTATCTCGGAGTCACTCTAGACCATAGACTGACCTTCCGAGAACACATCAAAACTGTCCGCAACCGAGCCGCCTTTGTGCTCGGTCGCCTCAACCCTCTCATAGGCGGGAGAAGTAAAATGTCGCTTAGAAATAAGTTGACATTATACAAAACTCTCGTCCGTCCCATTATGACCTATGCTAGCGTTGTGTTCGCACACGCAGCTCCCTCCATCATTGCAATCCTCCAAAAATTGCAAAATAGATTCATGCGCAAGGCCGTGGCCGCACCATGGTACTTGCGCAACGTTGACCTCCACAAGGACTTGGAGCTTCCCTCCATCGTCAAATACATAACAGACACTGCCCGACGCTACTATAACGCTATCCCAAACCATCCCAACCCCCTGATTGTCTCTTCCCTCACCTACATACCGGACAGGAGTGCCCCTCCGCGCTATCGTCGCCCGCGGCACATCCTGGACGATCCCGACGACCCGATCACCGCTGCCAATGCGGTTCTCACCCTGCACTCAGACACTGCACACAGACAACGTCCCCGCCGGCGGAGACGTGGACGTCCCCCCCGATACACCGTTAACACACACCGGCCCTCAGCCAACATGTTCACAAGGTATAAACACGTGCCTGGGCGCTTCTCGCCGACTCGCGATCCCGCGGTATCCCCCCAATGCAACGCCCTAAGCCGAGGTCCGTTCCTTCCGCCGGTTTACCGGCGGGGGAGCCCTTAGGCTCGTTGCAACACTCACTTTTGCTCCTGGCTGAGCGCCTTCTGCGCTCGCCCTAAAATAAACAAGTCCGGTGACTCTTGAAAGGCCATCAGGGCCACAAGAACTAGACATACACGATGTTGAGGCAATCAGGATTTTTAGTCGGTAAGAGTCCGACACTACCTGGTACCACCTAGGCTGGCCCAGCCAGACTAGATGGTACCAGGTGTCCTATGCAGGATTTTTCCTGATTCTCTCCTAACAAAAAAAAAAAAAAAAAAAAAAGCTAAGCTATGATTTTAATTTTTAAATTCCATAGACAATAATTGTTTCAGCCTGATTCCAATACCATAGAGTAGACATGGGTAACAGCAAAATTCCACAACACATTAACTCGGGCGTAGATCTTATAGCCGTAGATCTTATTAAGGCCACATTTTTACTATTAAGTTTTTTTTATTACACATCCGGCACAATGAACAGAGTTGGCGCAATTGCGCGGCGCAGCGCAGTGTTACACATCTCTACCATAGAGTATTTAATTTCAGAAACGTACACACTGAGTATCGAACAACTAATAACTATCGATAACGTCCAACGATATGAATAGATAATATTTCATCATGTCCCAGAAAGTGCAACGAGTTCCTGAAAACATAGATTTTTCTGAACAAGAGCAGAAGATCTTAAGGTTTTGGAAGGATATAGATGCTTTTCAAAATTGTCTTAAGCAGTCAAGAAATAGACCCAGGTTGGTAAGGTTATTTTATGAGGTAAAATAGGCATCACCATATGGAACATACTTGATGTGGATATACTACTATGGCTGTACGTGTGGTTTCTTGCAGGTACTCATTCTACGATGGCCCACCATTCGCGACTGGTCTGCCCCACTATGGACACATTCTTGCTGGAACCATCAAAGACGTGGTCACTCGCTATGCCCACCAACAGGTTAATCTTTTATATAGAACGGGTAGCACGTGGATACATGAACTGTCCTATGGTGAATGGCTACCATAATCCATAGACATTTGTACTGCAACAGGGGAAATATGTATAGACTCTACCGTGTTGTAGCTTAATATAAAGCCATAGTGGGCTGTTTATTCTATAACTTTCAGATTAGAATATAAAGGTACATTTAGGACATTCTGAAATAATTGCCATCTGTAGAATAATAATAATATTTGAAATTATTACTGAAATCTAATGCAAAGGAAAATAATCTCCTATCTTAATCAGACAATTAGGTTTATTTTGACTGATATCTAAATAATTAACTAACTTAGCTTATTAGATTTATTTAACTAATTATCATACTAATATTATAAAGAGGAAAGATTTGTATGTTTGTAACGAATAAACTCAAAAACTACGGGACCGATTTCAAAGATTCTTTCACTATTAGAATGCTTGCTACATTATCCCTGAGTAACATAGGCTATTTTATTTTGAAATTTGAAAAAAAATCTTATTAACCTAAGCGAAGCGAGGGCGGGTCGCTATTTATTTATAAAGAATGATACATCATTTTGCCCAGTGTATCCTATAAAAGCCACATGAAAACCAAATGAAAGCTTCTAACATAAGCTTCGTTTTTATTATGGTAACAAGGATTTGTACCTTACATATCTTGAGGTAAACCCACAAATGTATAAGGATGAGACAATATGAACACTAGTGGAAGCACAGGGCTGAGGTACAGAACCCTAGGTAGTGTACCCTGTGGAGAGACATGGTTGAGCAGACTTTTCTATCCAGGGTGTCTAATTGGTTTCAGTTCACCTGAGCACACCAAAGGTGTACATAAGACCGGGCATGACCCCTCCATTATAGCTGCAGATCTTATTAGGGCCACATTTTTACTATTAAGTTTTTATTTACCCAGCACCATTTTTATAGATATTCTGGGAAACAAAAGCAACTGTAGGTTATATTCAGTAAGTTGACATACATTACAAAATTGCATTGGTGGTCACCCTGATACATGTGTTTAATTGTTGTAAATGAGAAGTCTATATACCATATTTCATGTCTATAACTTAAATAGTTCGAGATATAGATTTTGCATCAAAAACTGCTGTAATATTTAAGTTTAGCCCCTTCCTTTATGCCCCCTTCCAAGCCAAATATCAATAAAGACAGATACACTGTTTAATTATTTTATTCATCTCATATACTAAATGTCATCTCTAACTTAAATAGTTCTTGAGGTACACAAATTGCATAAAAAATCTCCCCCTTTACCGCCTTATTCCAGTAAAATTTCTAAAAATCCTTCCTTATTAGATATGTATGTCATAAAATCTACTGTTTCTAGCTTTAGCGGTTTTGGCTCTGTGATGATGATTCAGTCAATGTCAGTATATCTCTTTTTATATGTATAGATTACTATTATATGAAAAACAACTGCATATTTGCCCATGTTATGAAGCCCTAAAATTATGCATTGATTTGTTGTAATTTTCAGGGATTTTATGTTGAAAGAAGGTTTGGCTGGGATTGCCATGGCTTGCCAGTAGAATTTGAAATTGATAAGACTTTAGGCATCAAAGGACCTGATGATGTGGAGAAGATGGGTATTGATAAATACAATGCAGAGTGCCGCAAAATCGTCATGAGGTACTCATCTGATTGGGAGAAGATCATTGGACGTATGGGTCGTTGGATTGGTGAGTATAATATAAATTTTACTATTTCTCATAGATATACATGTTAATTTGGGCATGTCCTTTTGGTTATCTTTACCTAAATGTGTTTTTTTATTCTCCAGACTTCAAAAATGACTACAAAACGCTGTACCCTTGGTATATGGAATCTATTTGGTGGGTTTTCAAAGAACTTTACAACAAGGGCTTGGTTTATCAAGGTGTGAAGGTGATGCCATTCTCTACAGCCTGTTCAACTCCCCTCTCCAATTTTGAATCTGGACAAAACTATAAGGATGTTGTAGACCCAGCAGTGGTTGTATCATTTCCAACTACTGAAGGGTTTTCTCTTCTTGCTTGGACCACTACACCTTGGACTCTTCCAAGCAATTTATCTCTTTGTGTAAATCCAAATTTAATTTACTTGAAAGTTCAAGAAAAAGCGACTGGCACATGTTACGTGCTACAGGAGAATAGATTTCTAGTTATCTTCAAAAATGTTGAAGATTTTGTTGTCCTAGACAAATTCCCTGGTGCTAAATTAAAGGGCATCAAATACACGCCCATTTTTGACTACTTTGCTAATCAATGTCCAAATGCTTTTCAAGTCTTAGTTGATGGATATGTAACAGATGACTCTGGTACTGGTATTGTACATCAAGCTCCCTATTTTGGTGAAGATGATTTCAGAGTTTGTCTTGCTGCAGGACTTATTAAGAGAGATCAGGACATTATTTGTCCAGTGGATGCAAGTGGTAAATTTACTGAACCTGTTAAAGACTTTGTAGGCCAACATGTCAAAGATGCTGATAAAAATATAATAGCAAATTTGAAAGCACGTAATAGATTGGTGCAGATTGGGCAGGTAAAACATAGTTACCCTTTCTGTTGGCGGTCAGAAACGCCCCTTATTTACAAAGCAGTACCATCTTGGTTTATTAGAGTGGAACAGATGAGTCAAGACCTTCTGAAATCTAGTGAAGCTACATACTGGGTTCCCGAATATGTAAAAGAAAAAAGATTTGGGAATTGGCTGAAAGAAGCCCGTGACTGGGCTGTCAGCCGTAACAGATACTGGGGCACTCCCATTCCATTATGGATTTCGAGTGACAAACAAGAAATTGTATGTGTAGGAAGCATAGCTGAGCTGTCTGCTTTAACTGGAAAGGAAATCACTGATCTCCATAGGGAAAGTATAGATCATTTAGAAATACCATCTTCTAGACCCGGCCAACCACCATTGAAGAGAGTGACCGAAGTTTTTGACTGTTGGTTTGAATCAGGCTCTATGCCCTATGCTCAATGCCACTATCCTTTTGAAAACAAAAAAGAGTTTGAAGAGAGATTCCCTGCTAACTTCATTGCTGAAGGTATCGATCAAACTAGGGGATGGTTCTATACACTGATTGTTTTATCAACTGCTTTGTTCAAGAAGCCTCCATTCCAGAACCTGATAGCGAATGGTTTAATATTGGCATCTGATGGTCAAAAAATGTCAAAGAGAAAAAAGAATTACCCAGATCCTCTAGAGGTTGTCAACAAATATGGCGCCGATGCTCTAAGGCTATACCTTGTTAATTCTCCTGTTGTAAAAGCTGAAAACCTTCGGTTTAAAGAGGAGGGTGTCAGAGATGTTATAAAGGATGTGTTTTTGCCTTGGTACAATGCCTTTAGATTTTTAATGCAGAATGTTGAAAGAATTGTTCAAGAAGATAAAATTAATTACAAATTTAATGAGAAGGCTTTGAGAGAAAACGTTATGGATAAGTGGATTACATCATTCACCCAATCCCTTATCAGTTTTGTCAAGAAAGAAATGGCCGCCTATAGACTGTATACTGTTGTACCAAGGCTAACTAAGTTTATTGACCATCTCACAAACTGGTACGTACGAATGAATAGGAAGAGGCTTAAAGGAGAGGGTGGCGTGAAAGATTGTCAGGTGGCATTGGATACTTTGTTTGGTGTCTTATTTGACATGATACGAGTTATGGCCCCATTCACTCCTTTCCTCACAGAGTTGATGTATAAGACTTTGCGTCAGCTCCTACCGGGTGACTCGCTCGAAAGTGTGCACTTTAACATGATACCTGAAGCGAAATTGGATTTAGTAGATACTAACATAGAAAGAGCAGTTCAAAGAATGCAGACTGTGATTGAACTGGGGAGAGTTCTACGAGATAGGAAGACAATCCCAATAAAGTATCCATTACCTGAGATGGTTGTTATACACCGAGATCAAAGTTACTTACATGATGTAAAATCTCTGCAAAACTATGTATTGGAAGAAATGAATGTCAAGAAGGTTCTGCTGACAAGTGACAAAGAAAAATATGGTATTACATTAAGGGCAGAACCAGATCATAAAGTGCTTGGGGCGCGTTTAAAAGGTGATTTTAAAGCTGTAACACAAGCATTAAAGGATCTCAATAATGTTCAGTGTGAAAAGCTCATCGCTAATGGATTTGTTGAATTAGTTGGACAACACATTGATGTTTCTGAAGTAAGAATAATATTCCAAGCCAAATGCAGTGATCAATATGAGGTACACAGTGACAATGATGTGCTAGTTTTATTAAACGTGACTCCAGACCAAGATATGCTTGATGAAGGATTTGCACGAGAAATAATAAATAGGGTGCAAAAGTTAAGAAAGAAGGCTCATTTGGTTCCAACTGATGAAGTCAATGTTTATTATTCAGTAAATAAGGCAAGCGACATTTCACGTATAATAAATTCGCATCGCGAATTCATTGAAAGTACTGTGAAAGCACCATTGATTACGATGGAAGAAATTTCATCAGCTAAGCCTGTAGTCATTCAGGAAACACAAGAATTAAAAGGCTCTCAATTGAAACTAGTAATAACTTGGAGGAAGGAGGTTGAAGTGCCTGCAAATTCTTGGGCCAACATTGTATTGCAGAGTCTAGTTCCACGATTTGGTATCACTGCCAACCAGGCTAGCATTATTCTTAGAGATAAAGATAACAGATTTCTGCCTTTAGAAAAGCTGTACAAAGAAGTGGAAGTCTTATTTGGTCTTTATGGAGTTAAATTTACATTGTGGTGTAATGGAGTTGCAGTAAAGAACATTACTGATTTGAATACAAAGACAATTATTGCATCTCCCACTAAACCAAAAGATTTTGAGTCTCAATCGAGCCCATTTTGCAAGTTTATCAATGTCGCTAATGGTACCAGGGCCGCAACCCTGTTTTTAGAGAATCCACTGGGAAAAGTAACATTAAGTAAGGAAAATGCCATCAAGTTTATATCGGAATATTTGGGGATTAAAGTGACTGATATTGATAAGAAATTATTTAAATAATGTACTGCCGAAAATTGGTGATAAAATGTTGATTTTTATTACACAGGAAAAGTCATTTACATACATACAAGGGCTGTTCCCAAAATTTTTAGTTAATACCAGACCCAACAGTTACATTTTATTTATTTATGAATTTATTTTAATTACAGTTTTTAGAAGTATTTAGAAAAATGATCTTGTGAAAGTTTAGAGCACGATATTTTAGAGCACAACACTTTTGGAACAGCCCTTGTATCTCTTAGTGCTACAGCATTGTCTCATGTAACTTTGCTGCTAACGTGTTTGTTACTCTTGTAAGCAGCACCTCTTGTAAGAGTCCAATGGTTTGATATATCAAAGCTTAAGATCTTAGCTAAATATACTACGTATTTCTGTTACTATTATCATGGTAAACGTTTTGTGTGAAGTCCTACCTTTTTCAATAAAACTGTAACAGTAATAGTAAGCCTTTTATTCAACACTAATGCCTCACAGCTACTCGTGAGCCTGCTCTGTCCAAACGTATAGTTATAATAATAATTTTATTTTTACAAGTAACATGGACTCAACATTTTTGTTATCAAACTTATCCTAAGTGTTAGTACTTATATCTACATTTTTTATAATAATTTGCCTGTTGGGGTTGTGTACTCCATAGCAGTGAAGCATAGAAGGACAGTCTAACCTGTCTCCTATCATAGTCTAGATACTGTTGGGGCTGTTAATATCGTAGTATCCTACAAGATCAGCGGCATACTCGCAACAGTGTTGCAGTGACCATAGGCGGTTGTGATCACTTACCATCGTGTACATCAATATGAGTGTATTCCTCTTATATCGATGATCATGTGGATCGACCATCCATCTGCCACTTTGGCTATAAAAAAAATATATTTGGCTAACTAGACGTTCAAACGAAATCCTTCAGTGCAATTTTTTTTAGTTTAGAATACCGAATATAAATCTTTAGTGAGTTTGTGAAACGAAAAATCCTAAGTGTAATGTGGTAATAATAATAGCTAATAATAGGTATTAGCTATTATTACCTAATAATAGGTACTAATAATATAAAAGCCAGTAATGCTTTTAATACCGTTGATTTCGATATTATGCTAGGTATATTACGCTCCCTTAACATATCTAATACATCGGTGATTGACTGGTTTCGTAGTTACTTGTGCATGCGACGGCAACGTGTGCGTATAGATGATACCTTCTCTTCCTGGAGCACTACATCTGCCGGCGTACCACAAGGTTGCGTGTTGTCTCCTCCTATTTGCAATTTTCATAAACTCTATTACCCATCAGCTTACTTCTTCCTACCATCTATATGCAGACGATTTACAAATTTATACACAAGCCACGTTGGATAACCTCAACTATGCAGTCGACATAATTAACACTGACTTGAGTCGCATCCTTGAATGGAGCAAATCACATGGATTGCGGGTCAATTCTGCAAAGAGACAGGTACTAATTGTTGTTAGTTCTAAATTCATTAGTAAAATTGATTGGCAAACACCTCCCTGCCGTATATTTTGACGGTCTGTCTTCCGTATAGCGAAAAAATAAAAAAATCTAGGAATACTTATACATCGAATTCCATCTAGGGGACCTCAAATCGATCCAGTGAGCAGGAGGATGTTTGCTACGACAAGCTCCTTGAAGCGTTTACGGGAATTCTTCCCGACAGATACTAAAATCACGCTAGTTCAATCTCTACTTTTCCCTTTACTATGCTGATACCTGTTATCTCGACTTAACGGAAGACCAACTCAACAAACTTGAGCGCCTCCAAAATCTTTAAATGCATCCGGTTTATATTTGGACTGCGCAAATATGACCATGTTTCAGAGTTTCGTAATAAGCTCAAGTGGCTTCCAATTCGACTTCGCAGAAATACGCATATACTTTCACTTCTCTACTTTGTACTTTTTAATCCCTTGACCCCACAATATTTGAAGGAGCGTTTTGAATTCTTTGCTTCATAATCCACGTACTTACGTTCTTTTGAAAAATTATTTTAATTTTTAATTATTTTAATTTCTTTAATTAATTTCTTTAGTAACTCTTTCATTGTGCAGGCGGCTAGGCTTTGGAACTCCTTACCAGTTGTCATTAGACGTGCTCAGTCGCTGTCTAGTTTTAAAAAGCAAGACAGAAATCATTATTCTATTAGTTAGTTCCTTTAGATTTCTATTTCCTTTCTCTACCTAATGATTTCCTCTTGCTACGTTTTTGTTTCTAACCTATTCGTTCTATTTCGCCCCTTGGAGACCTCAACTCCTAATTTTGCTTTCCTTGTAAACTGAATTTATTTGTGAATTGATATTGGGCGCAGTGTAGATGTAGATATGTATGTATGTATTTATATATTACTAAGCTATTTATTTATTATACTATATGTATTATCGATAAGTATATATTGAACATGATCCATTTGTGGATTTCGGTCTGTTTGCAATACCTACATCCCTTTTATTTTTCTCTATCCTAAGGTTGCCTGGAAGAGATCGCCTTAGCGATAAGGTCGCCCATTGTATTCTGTCATTTAAACCAATTGTATGCAATAAAGAGTATTTATTATTATAATAAAAAATCTCGTCATTGTTCGATGCTTTATTTACTCTAGGCTGCTTTATTATCGTTTTGGCATTTAAAACATGCTGCATCACTTTGTGTTATGAAGATAGAAAAGGATGCACCATGTTTAGATTGGTAAAGAGCTATAAAAGGATGTTATGGAACACGGCCCTAGTAACTCGCGCGCAAAATGCCTTAAAGGTTGGAAAAGAGATGATTTTTGGTAGAAGGTGCCCGCTGTAATTCCACAGCCGCTGGGCGCACTAGACTGGCCAAGATACCCCATACTCACAGGACACTACCGTAAAATGTATACATTGTACATTCATTCTATTCCTATCCAAAGCTGTCGAGTTTCCACGGGTCGTAATATAAGATACATAAACACGAAATGTTGAGTTAACCTTTATTTTAAACATTTCCATCATAAATAAAACAAAATAAGCATACAATACGAACAATGTTCACAATTTAATGATTAATGATTAAAACAAGTGCAAGGTGTGGTATATTCATCACAAGTAATACAATTTTATTATCATTTGAAAATTGACTTACACTTTAGTGTCTGTTTTGAATACTGCGTCCTTTTACATGAGTTACGTATACCTAATACACCAAATAATTATAATATTGCAATAAACTGATACGAATTATTATCTTACATGTACAGATCACAGCTATCACCCTACTAAAGTAAGATGCAAATTATATGTGGAAACAAAGCGGAAACAATTATGTAATTTGAAACAATACATTTCAAAATTTAACATATTCTAAAATAGGGATATGTACGCAAATGTAATAATAATTTATAATAGACATAAATAATACGCTGCCCACTGCGGATAATAGTAACTTTGACATATCCTCGGGACTAAGAAGTGAGTACAAACACTTCACACGAATAAATCATTGTCCAAGAGGCAACCTAAGATTTTCTAGGTTATTAGTTTGACACACTAACAATAATTTTCCTTTGTAGACATCCAATGTCTTACTTTTAACATACAGGAAATTACGATGGACAGTGTGCACAACGATGCCATGTCATTTTTGATCTGCTTAGTTGTTTGTTTTGATAGATGTGGCCAATAAGACTATCTTTTTCTTTACTAAAATCTATTTATTATATGTGATTATAATGATCTAGAAATTCTTAGTTTACTCTCCCATTATTATATTGTATAAACTCTGCATTTGATTCAGATGGAACCATGTAGTTGCTTGCACACTTAGTTGATGTATTATGTAACACTCAGAATTTCTATACATTTTGGTAAACATTTAATGCACAAGGAAAGTACATCATATGAATGTTGAACAATCTAGTTTTGAACAAATCGAACTTTGGTGATATAATAATTAACCTAAAGAAACATTACAAATAGTTAACCAAATAAAAACAACGAAATAAATGTCTTTTAACAGCACTTAGGATAGTACTACTATTATATGAAGATTCAATTGATGTATTAATCGTTCGATCAACTATCAACTAAGTTACCTGTCATTTTAAAAAAAACAGCTAAAAATAAAGTGCATGTTAAAAAGGAAAGTGTTAATAGGAAGTGTTAATTGTAATTTGATCACTAAGGTTTGCTAACATTTAACACAACATGGAATCAAAAGTAAAGTTTTGGTCAAATACCAAATAAGAATAAATCTTTAATGGAATAATCGACTTACGCCTTTAAATAATACAAATACAATATGTATCACAATCACACATCTAATATATTTTGATACATTCATATAACATTGTTGAATCCAACAATAGTCGATTAGAAGCATTCATATTCAATTTATTTGTTAATTTTGCAGTTATGTATTATAGTTTATAATATTTGCGAAGCGTTGGATATTTTTATTGCTTCCTTCATAGAAATGCTTTTTATGGAACATATTGCTTCCAAAAAACGACGATTAATTACAAATACATCACATTTAGTAGAATTGGAGAAAACACTTAAGCCTAATGGTGTGCGACCGACAAGATTTTAATATTCATGTAACATTAGGACTCAAAATTATTTAGAATATGTTAACATCATAAAGGTACATAAAGCCAACGAATATTAACACACGGTAAATTGAAATATAATGTTATCCATAAATATTTATTATGCGTCAACAAGTTATATGCACATTATAAGCTAAGTAGATCGAAAGCGGCTATCAGTTAACTAGAGAAGGCTCGACGTCGTCAGCGGTCAGATTCATAAGTTAGCGATTGTGTTATTGCACTCCCATCGATATGAAATACTCCCAAACGTACCACAATGTTATGTTATTAACTACCACTCTCTGTTTGCGGTTTAGGCCAGCCTCGGCAGAGTACAACAGCGAGTGCGAATAAATATATATTTAATCATCTAGGACAAGTTTAGTTACGATGAAAATAGCGTATATTTCACACTAGAAATAACTAAAGATTCATTAACATTTTAAATACATTTCAAGATACAACATGGGCTACTGAGTGACTAGTCTAACGGCGTATGTCCGTGTGCTGCTAGCGGCCGGTGCGACTACGATCGGTCACGTGACGAGAACGCGGACCCTCCCCTCTCCTGTCGACATACGCATTTGCTTCAATTCATGCTACGTTCCAAAACGGACAATAATTTTGACAATCCAAAACCTTTCCCGATGCCTGAAACTAATTCGTGATTGAGTTCATTAAAATATTTTTTTTAATTATTTTTTCATAAAAAACATTTTTATTCAATCAAATATTTCATACTTTGCCAAAAATCTATATTTTTTATATAGTCGGCAAAATTGATAATTAAAAAAAAATAACGTAACAATATATATTTCACGCTTCGCGATACTTTTCGGATGAACCTTGTATTGTGCATCATTTTCTATTTTCGTAATACAAATAGAGTCGCAGCACGATTTGTACTATCAAAGAGCGATTGTCGTATGTTTTGTAACATAGTTTTATATAAAATAGCCACATACAATTTGCTTGTGTAATATTTTCATTTATGGTTTCATTCACGCAATGCAATAGCAGTGAAAGATAACCTAGGAATATCTAGGTAATCAAGAGTACACACTGTTGATTCAACTTCGCGTTGGCGAATGCAGACTTGGCGATGCAGGGAAACATCATGAGAAAATCCGTATGACAAAGAATAAGAAAAAACTGCGTTACGTGTGACTCGTACTATACACTATACAGTGCTACCCACTATACAGCCTGTAATACAGTATACTATACACGTATAGTGGGTAGTAGAGGCAAGAAATATTAGGTGCTTACCTATGAAATGACTGATTTTATTACTGGCAACTTTGAGTTCTGTTCTAATTCGAATTTCAAAATAAAACAAAATGCATCTAGTAGCTAAGATGTTCTTATTTCAAAATCAGTATTTCATTTGTTTTCCATAGTCACCGGACCTTGCCCCGACAGATTGTAGATAAGTGTGTAGATAATATGGTTCAATATTTCGACTAACATATTAAATAATTTTATAATAAAGAAAATTCAGTTTCTCATACAAATCGGTCATTTCATAGGTAAGCACCTAATATACACACAGAATATAATCTACCTAAACTAAACTAATAATTTGTCTTTATATATTTGACCGATCGGGAAGGAATGCTCTCAGAAGTTTGACCGATGGAAGGGGAACATCGAATTAGTATGATTACTTTTCTACGAATTTACTGTCGAAAGCATAGCCCTGTTAAGATACTCAACTATCCAATCGGGGTTCAAGAAGCCGGCTCTACACTCACGCAGTGTCGTAAAAACCGTTCGGTTTTTACGGACTTGTTGCGCGTTTACTTGTTTCCCGGTTGGAAAATAATCCGTGAACGCCGAGAAGTCCGTGAAAGCCATTCTTACTTGCGTTTTACGGCTGGTCGCGGGACTTTACGGCGTGAATGTAGGTAGAGCCGGCTTACAAATTCATCAATGGACATAGGCCAAATTTTCTAACACCCTGATTTTTATTTATTTTATATAGAGTAGAGTAGACCAATATAGTTTGAACCACAAAGTGACAGTGTTAGAAAGATGATAATCACAGAGTTATAACATTTTAGTCTTCATTTATTAAAAGTAGCGTGCCGTCACAGTAACGGCTGCATGGATGAAATCGTTCGCTCCCAAAAAAAAAAACAAATGTCAATGTTGTGTACCTAGGTGTGGTTAGCTCAGTAGTGATAGTAGGTTTACCGAGGACAGAAAAGGACTCCTTAGAAGCACACGAAAAAACTCACTCCCTATGGTTTTGAGTATTCCATACATTATACACAATAAACACTGCCGTTTAATAAACTATCACTACTAAATCACAAAATGCACATACACAATTTTTACAGTGCTATCCGTTTAAAATGCTGAGCGGAAGAAGCTTCAAGCGACTGACGTCACCCGATGTGATTTCGTACCGTCCACAACGTAAACTAAAAGTGTAATGTGCACTTTTTATACTATCACTCACTGCGCACTTCACTGCGCCGGCTCTTTGAGTTAACTCAAAATTGCGCCATGGCGTATCAAAATGGAGCGCGCCGAGTGACTAT
Source organism: Sesia bembeciformis (assembly GCA_943735995.1). Classification (NCBI taxonomy): domain Eukaryota; kingdom Metazoa; phylum Arthropoda; class Insecta; order Lepidoptera; family Sesiidae; genus Sesia; species Sesia bembeciformis. The sequence goes on from OX031040.1 coordinate 10,134,674, forward strand.
ATTTCGTTTATATCGAACGTAAACAAGCCAGAGCTATTAAATTATAACCCAGTAAAATATAAAAAAAGAGTACGATTACTACTGTAAAGCGATATTTAATCATTTGGTCGTTTAGCTTGAAAATAGATGACTTAATAAATATATATACGACTAAGATAGAAGTGTCACTGTGATAATAGTTTACAGATTATATAGCACTGAGTTATAATTTGCAGTTTAGAAAAATGAAATATTAGTTAAAGATTCGTGCAACACCACGAAAAAGTTCCTAATAACGTTCGAGTTAAGTTGCGCTGTGCGCCAATACATTTCGAAAAGGTGAGCAACACATCCGGCACAATGAACCGAGTTGGCGCAAATTGCGCGATGCAGCGCAGTGTTACACATCTCTAGCATGATTTGATTAAATTACAAAAAAGTGCTCAACATTCCACCGAAGTTGTTCTATCTCGTAATTTGTTGAACAATATAGTCAATTACTTGAAAAATACAAATAAAATTACAGAGCGGCTGGCCTGGCCACTGAAGTAAATAAATCTACTGTATTAAAGTTACAAGGAGAAAAGGGGGAAGCTGTGGCATCTAGCATTAAAATATCAATAGCGAAAAAGTTATACAAGTTTAACACGTCTGATTTCTGTAACATTGTTTGTCACTGGTCTTCGTGTACTCTACAATCATACGTGTATCAATTTTAGACAAATTAGTGGGATTTTCCCATACAAATGGAGCCAAGCAACATTGTCGTAAATAACCAAAAATTCAAGCTCAGAAAGAAAGTAAACAAGCCGCAATCGGTTCACAACAAACAGATCGTTGCCACAAATAGAGGTTATGTTTTTATATGTTTAGCTCCGTGACAGATGACAGTGAAGTTTATTTTCATCTGTGGTGACATTACTTTTTTATAAAATATGACAAAAGTAGCAATCCATACAGCCATAACTGTGACGTCATCGCCTATATTTTACATTTTTCGCTATCATTTCCTAGTCCTTTGTTCAAAATAATAAAACTCGTATTAATAAATGATTAAAAAATTTGGCCCATGTGCATTGAAAGTGGTGTAATTGTGTGTGCACGGACCTCGTTCCGTTCAGTAGTGCGCGTGGTGGGGCGGCGAGGCGTCGCGCTCCGGCAGCTTGCGGACCTTCATCGTGCCGTCCGCGCCGCACGAGAACAGCCGCCCGGCGTTGTCTGACAACAACACAACACACTTAGGGCCTTTCTCACCACCTTCTGATAACGTATCGGGGTGTAATAAAGTTACTGTTCACAAGTAGATAAAGTAATTGTTAACAAGTAGGTAAAGTAACTATTAACAATTTGATAGATAAATTATTTGCCAATTAAATCTAGCTGATACTAATTTTCTGATAAACTATAATAAAGTATAAGGAGGTGGTGAGAAAGGCCCCTTACACTTTAGTTTTTTTTTCGTGGACGAAGTGGATGGTCGTAGTGAGTGGATACTATCGCTCATGGACATTCGTGATACAAGTTAACATCAGTTCAGAATGACGCGTCAGCACGCCCTACCTTTCGCAATTAATGCGCTGCCTACTGGAGATTTGGAGGAAAGGTTGGGAAAATGGGGCGAAATAGGATAAGGCGGGAATGCACACACTCATTACCGAAAGAAGTACGTACATTCGTTAAAAATATCCATCTTCGTTAAGATGGATATTTTTATTTATAGAAAAGGGGCATACGAGCATACAGTCCACCTGATGGTAAGTGAATACTGTTATCTATAGACATCCGCGATACATGCCAACATCAGTCCAGAATGACAAACGTTGGCACGCTCACGGATGCGCTGCTGCCCACCTTTGCAGATTAAGGAATGGATTGGGAAAATGGGGAGGGATAGGATGGGAATGGACTCTTGCATATCTCACTCACAACCAACACGTACGTATATTGAAGAAATACGATAAAGTAGGAAATGCGGGTAGTCTTCTGTGAGAGGGGCAACGTGACAAGTTGAGTGCGTCTTGCGGCTGTGGGATTGCACAGCGTGTATTCTCCCCCTCCGTCTTCTGTTCCATTTTGATGTATGTATCACATCATGATAGATATACCAAAGTTGCCGACATAGCTTAATAAAGAATGAACAAGCTGAAGTGGCAGTGGGCAGGCTATAAATTCCGCAGAATCTATAGCTAATGGGAGCGTCCTCGAATGGAGACCACGTACCAGCGCGGGACGCGCGATGTGGCCACGTGAACTAACAACCTAAAGAAAGCCAGTGAAGGTAGATTATAAGACCGTGTGTGATGGCGGTCCTTTGGAGAGGCCTATATCCAGCAATGGAGAGACGCGGGCTGATGGTATGGCATCATATTATGTGGCCGTGTGATGTTGGTTACATTAAGAATATTACCACCGCATCTCTTCTCGTGGGTGTGGTGAAAGGCGACTAAGGAATAACAAAGCCGCTACCACAAGCCCTGAGGAACTACATACACCACCTCTAAAAGATTGGATTTGCCAACCCGCCGCCAACGTGACAAATACACCCCCCCATGCACTAGCCATAGGATTGTATAGGAGGTCCGTTTCCAGCAATGGACCACAAAATAGTTAGTTACGATTAAACTAACTGCGTCACAATAGACGACTAACAAACTAATAGTAAAATGACATCAGTACTATGCCACAATGTATTACTAGCAAAACTTCAAAATTCTGATCAAGCCAACAGAAATGTCTTCATTGTACCAATAAAACTGAAATAAATTTTCTTTTATCAGATTCTTAGCGTAAACAGAACTTATTTTATAAACAATAGAGGGTATATTACAGTTTATAAAAAACAATGCGCACATTCTTTATAACGATTTTTCTAAGAATTCCACAGCATACTTGCTCAGAACCCGCGCATTTGAGATGAAAACATCTGTGTCACCTACGCCATGCTAACATTTTGTTAATATAACCAATAGGCACGTGACACTGGTGTATTATGTACTTCTATCTTTTATTAAATTTCCTTTATATTTAATAGAATTCTTAGAAAACAATGGCATACCAATGTAAATTTGTGTGACGCCCTGTCCGATGTGCTTGAAGAAGGAACTCCTGGCGTGTTCGCCCGCGAACGTGTACAGCAGTTGGTGAGTCGCTAACGAGAACACCTGCAAGTATATACATACATACTTCATATATTCAAATATATTAAAAAGGGTTAATATATAGCTTAAGATTAAAAGGTTTAATAAGATAAGTGTCTTATGTAATAAATAAGTAATAACTCCAGTTAACATTAAGCACTACCGAAATCGCCTTTAGAATCAAAATATGACAAACAAATAGCAGTGACATCCACAGTCTAACAAAATACATGAAACACTACAGATGCGTCATTGAATGCGTAATGAGACGAGACACGAGTCTCATTATTTATTCAAGAACGTATATGAAATGAATGAAAAATTAAAAACCCTATTTAAATTATGGAATAAATACTTTATGTTAACAGCATGTTCAAAATTGTTATGTCACATGTGTCACTTGTTATCGTTGATTGTGAATAAGTGAAGTTTTTAAAAGTTCATAGAACATATTTGAAGCAATATTCTAAATTCAAACTAAATATGAATTTGCGTTGGTTTACATAGAGCAATTACAAGTGTGATTTTAATCAACGAAGTGTGATAACGAAATCTAATAACATACTTAATCGTAAATAATTTGTAGCATGAATCTCCAATCGTTGTGTTCTTGAGGGATATATAGACGAATTTGGTATATATTACGTAATGACATCAGGTTCACAATAACTATTTTTAAAAAACATTTTATTAAAATGTCATATTTTTCTATTTGAATAAAATATTTTCTTCAATTAAATAACTTGCCGAACCTGTGAATGCATAATTTTACCACTTATAAAATCAGGTGGTGACATAATTATTTTGTAATTTATGTTATAACTGCTCTATATAAATATTCGTAATTGAACGCGACCTACTCATATACTGTTTCAAAGGCAACTAATTACGACTCGTGTAATTGCGAAAAAGGGACTAACGTGTAACGAAAGTAAACGATGATGTACGATTGCTTTTCATGTTACTGTTAATATATCCTATTTTTTATTAATAAAAAAAAAGAATAAATTAATAAATAATGTCTTGGCACGGTGAACGTGTGGTGTTGTAAAAACGAGCGTTGACCGGTAGAAGTTTGAGCGCTGAGTGAGGGCTAATAAACTTTTAAGACTAGCGTCAAAGGCTAGTGAGCGTTATACAATAGTTCAAATTTTTAATTCTTAATACCACTAACATAGCGCTCGAGCGCTAAAGCTTTCAGTACTCGTTTTAACAATGCTGTGTGTGTGCATGGGGGTGAGCGTATATGTGGTTACCTTGATGTCCCCGTCGGCGGCGCCGATTGCGTACACGTCCTCTCCGTGCGAGAGCGCGACGCACTTAATAGGCGCGTGGTGCGCGTGCAGCTTATGGCGCGCGGCGCGCGTGCGCACGTCCCACACGAGCACGTCGCCGCGTCGCCCGCACGACACTAGGGCACCCGCACCGCCCGCCCACGCCACGCACGCCGCGCCGCCCTCGTGGCACGTCCACGCTAACCACACACACGACACTATTCAAACATTTGTAGCGACACTGTGTTCGATAAGGACGACATGCTGTTTTATTTAGCCTCTTTGTTAACGACACAATTTTCCTACGGTACGGCAAGTTCGGCGCGCCGTAGAGAAACCGTATATGCTTGTTCACGACACGGTTATCCGCCGGTGCAGGCGCGGCTTGCGTATTTTAGGTGCGAACTTCCTATGTAATTTTTGAGTGCTAAGCTAAGAAAACATAATTAAAATAAAAACTTGAATCAGCACAGGTAGGCGGTTACGAAATAGTGCAAACTCCGGCGTCGTTAACAAACTTTCATAGACCTCCATACTGTAACACTGCTCGATATCTCGCCGTGCGTTTTTACAATGCATACGGCGGTCGTGGCATCGCCGTGTGTCTCAACAAGATCCCATAGTGGCCAACCGTAGGCCAACACTGACAACCGTAGGTTTTCACGGCGAAAAACTGTGTCGTTAACAAGCGGCCTTATAATCAATGCGCTAGCCAAACCTGACATGTGCATTTTTTTTATTTTCCGTTTTATTTTCCACTAGAAACCGCTAGGTTATAAAGCCACATCTATTACAAATGTATCTACAAAGAAAATAAAAATAAAAAGTGAAATGGTTACAAAAGGGTCAATACTCACAAACTACCAATGCTTTCTTTATAGGCATTAATGTATCCCATACGGCAACATTCTTGCTTTCTGAACTGTGCCCGGCTAAAAAAAAACATTTTAATGATATTTTTATCACTTGAAAAAATATATAAATGTCATTTTTGTTTATTTCAGAAAACAAACAATATGATTATGTAAAGTTACTGCAAACATTACCTGTAGCTACTAAACTGCAGGAGCCTAAGAAAACGAAGTCACTTATTCCTTTACTATGGCACTGGTGGGTCTGCGAAATAGGAAAAGCACATTTTAAGTATTTGAACAGTATGTACACGTCTCATACTTCCTACTCGTGTTCAGTACCCAAAGCCGGCACTGTGTTTGAATAATAAAAAAAAATCTAGCAATTATTGTTTAGGTGAAGTAGGTACTTACAAAGAACGGCCTGGGCGAGGCCTGGGTTTGCGCCGCGCCTTGATGGTGCGGCGCCGGTGGATGTAGCTGCCACATAGCCAAATTCCCGTCGGCATCCCCGGCCGCGAACTTGTTCCCGTAGTCGGAGAACCGGACACGCGTCACCTTGGCGAACGCGCCGGGCGCACGCGGCGACCACACGCAAGATGTGTGTCCCCACTCCCATAACTGGACTGAGCCGTCTGCGCCGCCCGTCAGATCTGCGCGCCGCCCACAAAGGGGAGAAGTGTTAAATGGAAAGAGATGAAATAAATTTGTAGGGAGTCAAGTGCGTGCCGGATAGATCCCATGCAAGTACGACGCACACCTTCGACGATTCGGTTCCTTTAAGCTTAAGGCTGGCAGGGCCTTGGGTGGTGGAGGGTCTAAGTTAGGTCTGCGAGGCGCACGACATAACAGGTTAACCATAAAGCGCCTTGATAACGTTCAAATAATTTGACAAATTTTACGTGGTCTTTAGACTTTACTTTAATACGTGTTTGACAAACAAGGGCGCAAACTTACGTACAATAGTATAATTCTACAGTTTAGTATTATTCAGTACAGTAGTTTAGTATAATTCTCAACATGTAGTGTCGTTCCAAAATGTGCCAACGTTGCTCTTGATGATAAAAAAAATGTAGCGTAATTAGATTGACAAAAGCGATTATCGCACGATTTGAAATAGTCTTATTTGACAAATACGCGTACACATTGAAACATGTTTGACAAACATGCTGTCAATCCAAATTTCTCTCCAATCCAACACCTTCAAACAAATATGTAGTTTATTCGACAAAAAACAGATTAAACAAAGTAGCACACCATGAAATTGTTATCATGTACGAGTAAAACATGTAAAATTTGTCAAATTATTATTTGTACGGTTACAGGTCTAGTGGTTAATAAAAAAAATACAAGTTACAAGCGATTCGAACACTTTTCAGAGGAATCGAAATGTGTCACAAGGAAATATTTAGAATATGTTACATGCCCATTTTTTATAGAAAAAACGGTACCCCTGTACCGGTACCCTGTATAAACGGTGAGTTCAATCTTATCTTGATATTTCACATTACTCGTTGTTTCTTTCGAGCATGGAGAGGGCTATACTCGAAGTTTCTTTGCGGGATAAGATCCGAAACGAAGAGATTCGCCAAAGAACAAAGGTCACCGACATAGCTCGTAGAATCTGCATGTTGAAGTGGCACTGGGCAGGTCATATTAGCCGCAGTACTGATGGGGTAGACGAGTCTTCGAATGAAGGCTAGGTGGAGCGATGACTTAAAGAAATTCGCTGGTGGTGGTTGGATGAGAAGAGCCGAGGATCGTGTGTGGTGGCAAGCTTTGGGAGAGGCCTATATCCGGCAGTGGTGAGAGAGAGACATAGGCTCATGGTATAGTATAGTATGGTTTTTCTTTTAAATTTATTGATCGTATATGTTAGTAAAAAATACTAGTATAAAAATATAATAAAATTAGATATTAAAGCTAGGCGCTACGAGTAAATAGGAAAAGGCGAATTCAAACGATTTCTTATGTAATTTCAAAGAGTTTCTTATGTTTTTTGATTCTTATATTCGTTATTAGTATGTTTTACGTTTTCTTATATAGTATATAGATTACAATATACCTTATATTCTAATCTATAATACATAATTCTATTACGCTTCACTTCCATTCCTATTATAATAAGAATTATAAATATGTAAAATAAGACTTACACAATGGTTGTGAAGGATGTGCTGCCATTCGTTTGATGTTGTCAATTTTATGTTTCAGTACCTAATTAGAACAAAACATTTCAATATGAGTAAAAGTATTCGTTAAGTCATTTTTTTTTGTGCGAGAAAAAAAATTGTGATTGCTTTGCTATGGTCTACGTAAAAGTAAATAATCCACATTTATTAGCAAAGATGTTAACGATCAGACACTGAACAAGAACATGCTCTACAGAACAGGCGCCGAACAACAAAAACACAGCTTTTAGACGACAATAGCGGTGACAAGGAGCTCGGGAACGCCTACAAACTGAAACGATAAATAACTGATAACCAAAATACCAAGGGTTGCAGCGGTTTGATGTCTACGAAATCACCAAAGTAAAAATTCACTGTGGGATAAAATGAATGTTAAAAGAAAAATGCTAAACCACCGCTGGTAAAAACTGCTATGAACTATAGAAAACTTAATAATGAAGAAAATAATATAAAAATAAAAAGTTTGATGTTTACGAAGGAAAGAACATCGAGCGTAAAATAAATTATAGGGGTGCGGAATCACTGGTTCAGGAAGTGACGTATAAAAATGTTTTGGTGAGAGTTTAGGGTTGTCACTGACCGGTTTCATGAGAAGCTTGGAGCGGTGCAGCACCATCCGACAGTATTTCGCGTCGTGGCAACCCGGGAACTGCAGGCCCTTCACCTGCGACCAACACTCGGTTACGGACACGCACACACTCGTACGAACATTCTTACAATCTTTCAGAAAAACCTATTCTTATTCAGTTTTTGGTACAACTCTAGATATGACTCTTAACTCATGGACATTTATATGTGTAGTTAATATAATTCAGTCTAACATAGGCGTATATTCGTCAATAATTTAAAAACCTCCTCCCCGAGCCACTTAAGACTTATACATTACCCAGTTAGTTTAGATATTAGACATAAACTAAAGATTACCAGTTAATGTTTGTAGTAAGTATAGCGAGCGAAGCGCGGACAGCGACACGGAAACAGAACACGCGACGGACATACACAAACCCACACCTTAGTCGCCCGACAGTTACTCAACGAATAATAGTATGTGAGGTGAGGCTCACTCACGTCATTTATGCCTTCGACACATCTGTCTTTTCTTAAGTCTCTTCAACAACGATCAAAAGGGACAACCTAATGTGACCCTTTTATCACAATCAAATCAAATTATTACAAAACTGTAAACATTATACATAGATCATATACGTATTACATTAAACACATACAATTTATATACATACTTTATATTTTCAAAAACGTACATTTTATGGAAATAATCTCTGATTAAGTGACCTTAGTTTAATTTTGTTAGTTTGTAAATTCTTTAAATCTATATTTTTAATAATTTTGGTACAGTATATGAAATGGGATTCAGATTTACAATTTAATACCAAAAAAACGTTATACACAAATACTATTTGTATCATTCATATATGTATATATATCTATTGATATCATTTTTGAATTAATTATTATTAATGAATTGTATGTATTTATTGTTTAATGCACACATACCATGATTTAGAGATAGATAAACTATTGTTCGTTGAGCAACTTAACAAATTAATCGTGTTAGTTGTAATAGTGCACGTACTGTGACAATATATGCCTCGTGGCCAGTCGGCTTCGGCTGGTGGGGCCGCTGCGCCAGCTGTGAATTCATTATTATCGTAGTATTTTAGCTCCCAATGATTAGTACCTACTACTTGTGCATTATATTATTACATACATTTATTTACATTTTAGACGTGCTTTGTTAAGTGTAAGTTAATCAATTCTTACTTAGATAAGCGACTGTATAAAAAGTTTAAGAAATGAAACGTTAAATTAAATATTGAATTAATTAATGTTAATTAATTATTTAAAAAAATAATTCTTTTAAACGTTAAACGAAATTAATCAATTAATTTACGGCTTATTATTGATTTTATATCATACAAGTATAATATTTATTTCCAGCGTAAATAAAATTTTTAGAACAAAAAATATACGTTAGTCACAATTTTTATATTTCAAGGTATATTATATACGAGTACATACATACAAACAAAATAATTTCTATAAATAACAAGCATTTTTATTTTAATAACTACAAATGCAACCAACAGTTTCAGTATCCACTGATAGACATGGGCCTCCTCATGCACATTGTCTCGTGCATGAGGGATGTAACGCCTTAAAACGCCACGTTGCCCAAGCGGATTGGCGAGTCCACTCTTTTAGAGGTGGTGTAGATCCTCAGGGTTTGTTGTAGCCGCTTTATTATAAATCCTTTAGTCGTCTGTTATGACACCCACTGGAAGAGATGCGAGTGGTGCTATTCTATAGTCGGCCCACACCACACGACGCAATAAAAACAAACAAAATTAAACAATTTAAATAACAATAAATGTTAAATTATTTTGTGGGATAAGTATAGTTATTAAATTATCGATCCTTATTTGATTAAAATCAACACGTTAACGATGATTTTAAGTTTGTTTTAACTGTCTTTTAACTGATCGTGTGTTGCGGTCGTTAGGGATCGTTAGGGTGCGCGCGACGTTAGCGAGGGGATGCCAATATCTTATTTCGCCATGGCACGAAGCTCTCGCGCGAATAGTATATGCTACTGTTCCTTTATATCACGAAGGCGGCTTATACTTAATAGCGGTCCGTACATGTACATTGTTTGAGTGTGGGTCAACTTGAGAACGCTCAGTTGAGTTCTCAACGCCGCACACTAGATCGTCTTCATATGAGACATGCAATTCCAATTTAATATCTTTACCTAAGTTTAATTGATTTTCAATATTATAATCAAATTCCTAAGTTTAATATTATATATTGTTTCCTCTATTTCTTAAGAGTAGCATTTTGCAGAATAATCTTCATTTCAATTTGACATGCCTACTCAACTTACGTAAAAAGTACCATAGTTTTCAAAGTTAAATATCCCCCATTTTAGACTTCATATACATAGTTTTTCTGTATTGTTTAAAGAAATATGTTATAAATGTTAAAATATTATAGAATCATAGTAGATATAGTTACATTTTATACACTTACGGTTGTTATTCCAAAAGTAATAGAATTTAAAATTAAAATACACTTTTTAAAAAATCCCCAGCGAACCGCAACATACAGTTACCGCGATTGTTAACATATCATTATTAGGAACAATTTCGTGCAAAAAATTTTAACGCAAGTTGTCGCTTTTCAAAGAAAAAAAGACCAAAACAGTTTTGCGCCTGCGAAAATAAGAAAAGCAAAGTAACTTTTCTGTATAATTATTATGAAAGGTTTATAACAATTCAGGAGCTTTATGTCATCGTCGTTGATAATGCATCTCTAATCACAATAAGTTAATAGCAAAACAGCTGAATTGTATGTTTCTTTGTACAGTTGATCATACATTTTATATTGATGCTAGTTATGCTAGTTTAGATAGATAGATAAACTCTTTATTGTACATCAATACGTTGCAAAAGGCAATTTAAGTAAGTATTAACAAGAAAAGTACAATAGGCGACCTTCTCGCCAAAGCGATATCTTCCAGGCAACCTCTGGGTGATAATAAGGTAACAATATCAAAAATTTTAGTCCCCAGAGGAGACATTATTGAATATGACGAAATTGTTTCGATAGGTCAAGTATCTTAAGGTGCCCGAGAGTCGAACAATATTTTTTTTAGTTATGTTGCGAATACGCTTTTTTTTACTGAAAATTGCTTCATTCTATATTATTCGTAACTAGTTCTCGTATTTGTAAATACTAAAAGGATAAGATAAAGTGGAATTGATTTCTATACCAATTACTATGAGCAGGGGTTTTCCTCTTCATAATAGCATTATTTATTTAAAATTTTATGAAAACATTAAGCTTTTCTCCTATACACTGTGCCCTGAAAATTAAGTATACCTCTTCGGGTTCAAAAGTAGTGAACAGTTAATTGTGACACTACGGGGTGTCCAAACGTTTGTATGTAGTCGATGCACTGTGCGCCGCGGCGCAAACTAAAGCAATGTTCATGTAAGAACACAACCACTACCAAGAGTAACCCGCCTTCGTAGAATGAAAGAACTATATCATAATGTGAGATGAGTAGTGATAAGGTGCATTTAGACTGCGGTCGATCGACGTGGATCGATGATATGATTGTTCAGATCGAACCAGTGTGGAGGCATAGCACCAGGGTCAATGTTGATTGATATTTTCATCCGATATTCATCGATGCACGCAGTCCGTCTCAATGTGTGCCGTAGATATCGATCGATCCATAGACTCGTCGTTTGAGGCGTTTATACCGAGTGATCGACATCGATAACCGCAGTGTACTTTGCACGGTTAGGGTGTGAGTACTTACGACACTAGCGCCTCGTCCGGTCTGGCTGGCCATGCCCACCGGCATCTGCGGCGCGTTGGGGTGAAGCGGGGAACTGTTGCCAGTGCCTGGCACTGAACCGCCGTTCGGCCTGATACACGACATATTGCCATTACACTATGCCGTCAGACATCTCTCTTCTCTTACGTTTTTTTATTAAATTTACGATGCTAGGATTATTTTTTATGCTAGTATGATGGGATTAATTCATGCTAAGATACTTTGTATTGAGATATCAAGAAACAAATGAAGACGAAAATTAAACAGATCTAAGTATCCTAAAAAAAAATCTCGTTAAGTTAGCTTATTAAAATTGAAAGGATTTTCAAAATCGGTGCAGAAGATTTTAAGTTTACCTTTTATATATAAACTCCCAGTTTCCAACTACAAATCAAATCATTTTATCAAGTTCGAAGGGATTCAGGGGAGGGGTCCAATCCTCCTAGAACCCTCCCCCTGAATACGTACTCAAAGCAAAGCCAACGCGAGTCGAGATAAATAATGTAAACAAACATTTGACGACCCATTAGCCCAATTGGTGGTGACCCTGCCTTCTGTGCAGTAGGTCCCAGGTTCGATTCCCGGTGGAGCATTCATTTAATTAATGACAAATGTTTTTTCGGGTCTGTTAATCCACATCTACACTCCGTGCCATTTAGCATGGCAATAGCCAGCATTCACACCTCCTTACTAATGTACTACTTGTGGCTGCTACCAGGATATGCTGGCGATAGCTATTTTCGATCATTACAAGAAACATTGACTGGTGTCGCTATTGTAAATACGAGTACATTAGTTCGGGGTAAAAGTCGAGGCAATGACCGCTATTGCCATGATAAATGGCACGGAGTATATGTGTACTGGTGTGTGGTGTGCGCACTCACTTGTCCTGGTTGTGTATGAGTAGGAAGCCGGTGTCGGGCAGCGCGGCAGGGTCGGCGGCGAGCGCAAGCAGGTCCACCTCGCACTCGTCCTCCGCCCACCATGCGCCGCCGCGCAGCAGCAGCGACACGTCCATCTCCTGCACCTCACGCGCCGTCGCAACTGCGAGCAGCCCGCCGCCCACCTACACGGTGATCCATATTACTTATACATCAGTATCCAAAAAACTCTCCATCTCCCTATACACAATGTTTCTTCTGTTTTAAACAATTTCAAAGTCAGAGACAAAACACATCTCGTCAATGTCCAGCCTCATTGAAGTAAGTTAAGAGTCGTTCAGTTAAGTGATCGTAGGATCACTGAGGAGATAACTGTTGGACTTAGTATTGTAAAAACGAGCGAGCGCTAAGTGAGTGCAATAAACTTAAAAATTAATCCATGATTTTTAAATTTTAATCTTTCCATGCCGAACCCGAGATATCTTGTAGACAAAAACACAGAAATAGTCGTAGACTCGTAGACCGAGACATCTAGTGCTCAATACAGTAGATTATTATGTCAATTCATAGTTCTAAACCATCTCGTTTCTCCATGGGTGTCAAAATTAGGGAGAGACGGTATAACCCTCGGAGGAAGCACGGTCGGCCAAGGCTCACGACTTCAGGGAGAGAAACCGGCGGACAATACGCGCGGTATTGAGCAGCATCGCCTTCTACATCTTCGCTGAAAGCCAGCCACTACGGAAGTTCCGCTTCAGATTGGTCTCGAGGCTGCTGGGGATTGACCCGTTCACGCACAAGACGACTGGGATGATTTTAGTCGACGTCACGTCCCACATGTCGGTGATCACGCGCGCCAGGTCGAGATACTTTCTTCTTTTCTCGGTTTCGGCTTATACGAGGCCGGTGCGAGGCTTATACATCAACGTGCGGTGATGTCTACTAAAAACACCCGAGACTGTGGCCGGTCTGTCAACACGGTATCAGGTTTATTCGCGAGAATTTATTTATTATTACTGTTATATAAAATGTATTTTTTATATAATAAAGCCTATCTATCGTATCGATGTGATTGCGGCAATATTAATATTTATGTGACAAGTGATTTTTTGTTAATTTTTATTTACTACATCTTAAATATTTTAAATAGATAAAAACTTAAGCGAACAAATAATATCAACCTTCTTCATTTATTATTCATTTAAATATTATTGAAGTGGTAAAACTGTTCTGAATCGAGTCCTTGACCCTGTAAGGCCACGAATTTAACGAGTTGTCAGGTTTCCAAGACATGTAGCTAGCAAACTTAAAAAAAAGAGGTAGATGTCTTAGGTTTTTTTAAAAATTATTTAGTGCATAGTTAATAGAACGATTTAATATTTTTATTTGAAGGTGTTTATTTTTTCATTTTCATTTTTAGCCGAACCCTACTTACATATAAAACGAAATAACGCGTGATTGGCACTGGAAAAAAGCAAACATTTCACGAGATATCTGGGGTTTGGTATGTGGAGAAAGATTTTTTTTTTTCGATTTGACACGGTGATGCTTTTGAAATATTGCTTCCAACAGGGAAAGGGTTAAGACTCCAGCATTAGAGGCTGGTGAGCGTTAGAGCCCAAATTTTTAATGTTGTGATAGTCTTTAACCCCTGTAGTTAAAAGCTCGAGTCTAAAACGGTTAATAGCACTAACACTCGCCACCGATTTACACAGATATAGGTATCTAATAGAAACAGCTCTTTATGAATGCAGTGTGTGGCATTGCCGTTCATAGTAGCGTGTATTGAATAGTGAAGATTAACCAAGTCACAGCCATAGTTTAAAAAAAAAATCTTTTTATCAATTTTAGAAAAAAGTAGTACAAAAAAATTGAAGCATATGAACCAACATTGTTTTATCACTAACTTCAAACCCTGCTGCTAACTCAGCTGTATTTTGAGATGGATCTGCTTCCACTATAGCCTATAATTCATCGTTATTAATCTTGGTCGAAGGTCGTCGGTGAGCCTCATCCTTAAGATCGAAATTTCCAGAACGGAAGCGTTCAAACAGACACACGGTGCGATCGTTTGTAGAGTTTGGCCCATACACTATTGATATTGTAAGCTGTCTGACAAGCGTTGGTGCCGCCATGAAACTCATATTCAAAAATAGCACGAATTTTCAATTTATCCGTGAACAATCAAGACAACCACATGAACAAAATTTATGTACAGAAAAACTAACTAAATGAAATACTGATTTTGAAATAAGAACATCGTAACTATTAGATCCATTTTGTTGTATTTTGAAATTCGAATTAGAACACAAGATATCGAAACTCAAAATGGCCAGTAATAAAATTGGCCATTTTATAGGTGGTACACACATACCGAATATATACACAAATTAAATAACCTTACCCTATTGAGACAGAATGCAGCAATAGAATCTTGCTCCTTGTGTATAATCCGCACTGGACTATGCAACTCGTCGTCTCGCGCGCTATGTTGGTGCGGAATGCACCCAGCGCGGGCTTCGCCCCCCGGTTCGATGGCGGACATTGACGCGGTGCGACGTCGAGAGAATACTGCTCGGATGAATATTTCCTGTTTACAATAAAATAAAATGCGTAAAATGGTATAAGGCGAAAATACACTATGCAATGTAATAATGAAAGTTTATGTCTCTTTTATTTACATTTTATTGTTTTAACGAAAGGCGGACTTAATGCTATAAAGAATTTTCTCCCAGCCAACTTTGGGCGCTCACAGACAACTACATGTCTGTTTGCTAAACTGTTCCTAAAATGACCTTTTCTTATAATGCCCATTTTCCATTTCACAAAATGTCCGCTTTTCAAAATATTTACGACATTTTAGGAAGACCATTTAGAAAACAGACACTTTAAGAAGAGGACACTATGACCCGGAAGGTTTTTGGGCTAGTAATGGTCTTTCGCCAGGTATAGGTTGTACCAATAGTCAGATCTAATCAGCAAGCTTGTCTTGAGAATGGTTAGTGCTAGAACTAGAAATGTGTCGACATATTGCTACTGTATTTGTGTGAGTGTTCGCTATTAGTTTGAGCTAAGCATGTGCGAGCTAAGCATGTGCTAGCGATACACGTGCGTATTTTATGCACGATTACATATGTATAAAATAAACTTATACCCAGTGAAAGATAAGCAAAATAATTCATCTTTCATTATTATTGCACTAAAGATAATACATATCTCTCCCGATAGCCTAGAGGTACCTATTCTCGACTTATTATCCTTATCCTATCCCTCCCCATTTTCCCAACCCTTTCTCTCAATCCATTCTTTAATTTGCAAAGATAGGCAGCACATCTGGGGGCGTGCTGACGTTTGTCATTCTGGACTGATGTTGGCATGTATCGCGGATGTCTATGAACGACAGTATCCATTTACCATTATATAAAAAAACTAATTCGTGAGGGATGAATTTAACTCCAGCCCGTAAGTAATATCGGGCGCCATGGTCATCCCATTATGTTGACTCAAGTTGCAGTTTTACTGCTGCAGTACAGTTTTTGCTTATTATTTGGTTAATTCATTTCTTTTTCATTTGTACTCTTTTTATTTTTTAACCTTGAATGTTAGTTATTTATTTCTAATGAACTGTGTTGGAGTGGCAAAAAAAAGTGTTATTGTATTCTATTGTTGAGTTTCTGTTCAAGTACGGAGTTGTAAACATTAATGGAATTCGTGTGAAAGTATTATTTAGTTTAGTTTAAACACACTAACTTGAACTTGTTCCTGACGAACTAGATAGCTCCACAGTCGTCTTGCTGGAGCTGCGCTGAATAAATTCGAATTGAACGGAGTGTTGTGTTTCTCTAACAGACATCTGAAACAATATGTTGTTTATTAAAACATTGTCTAAGTCGCCACTTTATAATATGTTCATAATTTACCACAGGTATGCAGTAGTTCTCTATAAGAGAAGTTCGATAAAAGGAATGCTAAGCTGCCATCAGTTTGAACAACTCTTCAGAATGCTACATTTTGTTTCTTTGTGAATTACATTAATCAAAATCACAATTAAGGAAGAAAGGTAATAAATGTGACCTGTATTTGTTGATAGGAGGTCCAGACGTCTGCTGGTCGGGGAAGCAGCCGGGGATGTAGTCGAGCGGCGGAGCCTGCGACTCTAGCATCTCATTCAGCTGTTGCTGCCACTGGTCCATGCGCCTCAGCGCACCGTGCACCATCGGGCTGGTCGTTGCCAGTTCTGCAAGTTGAATACACATGAAATGCCTTCATTAGTTTGTTTATATTATTTTGTTTTGGGAGGGGGAGGATTGCACCTTGCAATCCTACAGCCAATAGGCGCACTCGATTGGCCACACTCATAGAATAGTACCGTGAAATGAACTGAATTTCCAACGCCATCCTATTTACTCCAATGTACGTACGTGTTTCAGGGGTGAGTGGGATATGCCAGAGCTCCTTCCCATCCCGTTCTACCCTATCCCACACCATTTTCTCAACCCTTTCTCCAAATTCTTAGGAAAGAATGGTGGTCTCAGGTTCTTAGGTCTCAAGGTGGACAGCGCATCCGGGGGTGTACATACGTTTGTTATTCTGGACCGATGTTGGTATTGTCGCAGGGCGACAGTAGCCACTTACCACCAGTTGAACTGTCTACTCGTCTGCGGCCTTTTTTCTGTAAAAATAATATAACGATATGTTGTTACATAGGAGAAACTGACAAACGTTTTTATTTGTGTATCTAAACTGAATTACAACGACTTTCTTGCAATCAGTGTCACGTAGCTGCTTATTGAATAAAGTAACAAATTGCAAAGGAATTTCTCATGATTCGAAAGTCTGTTCAGTCAAAAATAACGAACATTAGCACATCTGTAGACACATTTCATACTTTGGGAATCTAGAAATCAACATTTACAAAAACATGACAAAAAAGATTTACTACAAAGATTTATTTACAAAAAAGATGAGATGAAGGAAAGGAAATGGTTGGGATAGGAAAGCAGATGAGAGACGGGTTCTGATAATTTTCACTTACTGAAAATTACTGAGAGACGGTCGAAACATTGTGAATTTCACGTCGATCTTTTGTAAGAGTAACTCGGCCATTTGGACGTACTCAGCGGCTGTGGAATGTCTTACCCGATCCGTCCGATGAACTATGTAATAAATTGCCAACTGACCGGACATCTCAATGCCGCAGAGCTGCAAAAAGTGTTGCAGCTTGTGTTGCGCCAGGCGGAGCACGGCCACACGCATCACGTACCACGAGTACGAGTCCGGATCCGAGTGTTCCGTGTTCCCGCCTTTGCGGCGCTTCTCGGTTCTGCGCTCACACAAAAATATACTGTAAATGTATAGGATGGTACATTGAATAGAATAGATGAACTCGAACAATGATATTTATTATTATTTGTGTGTGCAATACATATTATAGTAGATAGCTAACGAATGTTTCGATAGGTTGATTGTTCTTGGCTGTTTAATGGCGCGTGTCAGTTAACTGTAATAACCGTTGTTCCCCATCCCACGGTCTGCCTTAACAGTAGACAAACAACTACGAGGGGCGGTCAAAAAGTTCGCGGAATGCAGGGGATGGAAAGAGGCCCTCTGGGATATCGCCGAGTAAAGCAAGTCAGTCTGGAACAAATCGTCAAAAATGCAAAAATTTGAATATCGCGCAGTCATTAAATTCCTTACGAAGCAAAGACTATTTTAGAAGAGATGTCGGCAGTTTACGGGGACTCTTGCCCTGGAATAACAACAATTTAAAAATGGCATGGTCTTTTCAAGCAAGACCGAGACTCGGTTGAAGACGACCCCGCCCGGGCCGTCGACTACTTGAGTTATCTTCCCCTTTTCCACCTCATTCCGAAAACTTTTTGACCGCCACTCATAGCTAGCTAGCGATTGAGAATAAAATAATAATCGAATTAAACAATTAATCCACGAACAATAGAAATTATTCTAAAGTCCGATTATTTAATCGAGTCAGGGGATATGACATATAGAACTGTCAAACAGAGTGAAATTTATACGGAGATGACACTATTAACAGTGCTACATGTCACATCCCTGACCCGAATAAATAATCCTAATATGCATTACAGAAATTATTTACATTAATAGTAAATAGGATCAACACGCCTCCATTAATCGACCCGTTTCATTTATTAGAATAATGCATTTAACTTTAATAAATAATCGAAGAATTCGATAATTTTTATTTGCTATCGCGCATCGCTACACCTAGCTGTTACCGGCTTGTGGCTTTAAACAAATATACGAATAACGGGATGTAGTCACAGCGCACCGTCAGTTTGCCGTCGACTTTTATGACGACTAACCGTGCTGTTTGTTCCAGCTAGTTTATGTAGAATGCACACCCGTTGATGGAAAGAGAAGTGGAAAATGAATATACAGATATAAACCTCTTAGTGGTGGTGTCAAAAATGTCATCATCGTCGACTTCGCTTTCGCTATCCTCCGGGTCTTCCGCACCAGACTCCGCTGAGTCGTAGTCATAATTCTCAGTCTCTTGCTCTAAAGTCGGCTGGAATAAAGTCAATACTAGAATGGTAAATTCACTCAGTCATAAGTCTGTAGGATCTTGAATGATACAGATCTTGAATCATAAACCATGTATGCATTTACGAACGTGCCAACGTGCATTAATTTTGAGTGATGTTAGCACGTACAAAAGTCACACTGAAAATTTCCGGAACTGGCCACTTACATAAACAATATTTAAAACTAATTACAATATTTGATAATGGAACTTTGGCTGTAGAATAAAGTTTGTTTCATATAAGTTATTTGTTTTTTCATTGTAGCATCATTTTAAAAATTGCGTGTCTGCATTACGATGGATTTAACTCGTGAAAATTTTCGATGTATGATTTTCTACAATTTAAGTGTAATTTGACAGCTCAGCAGAGCCTCGCGTGGCTTCAAATTGTTTTTGGCGCTGAAGCATCAAAGCAAGATCACAATTTATAGCTGATTTGCAAACCAGAATTCTGCAGAATTCAAGCGCAGTCGTGTCAATCTCACTGAAGAATTTCGTCCACAGCTGTCAACAACTTTGGGTCAACAACAACTTCGTCCATTTGGGTGTTTCAAGATGAGCCGAAGCCCACCAAAGTGGCGCGTGTGCAAATTGACGCGAAGCAGATGATCGCTTCTTTTTTTAGAAAAACTGAACATGTAGCTACTGGCTTTGGAGAATCGTCGTACCGTGAATGTTGATTGGTATACGACAATTTGCTTGCCGGAAGTTATTGAAGAACCCCGTAAAAACAACCGTAAACCGCGCATAATCTTGCACTATGACAATGTCAGCTCTCACACGGCCAAAGAGACAAACGAGTTTTTGAAGGCGAAAAACGTAGCACTCATGAGCCATCCTCCATACAGTCTCGACTTGGCACCGTGTGACTTCTTCTTTCCAAAAATTAAGAACCAATTATGCGATCAACGATTTTCATTGCCAGAAGAGGCTGTTTCCGAGGTCACCACGGAGGAGTGGAATAAATGTTATGGGAATTGGTTTATTCGTATGAAAAAGTGTATTGACGTTCACGGCGAATATTTCAAGAAACAATAAATTGATTTTTACTATTCTTGTAATTTTTTCTTATTGTTTCCGGAAACTTTCGGTGTGATCTTCGTATCACAAATATCAAGGATGCGGAATTACGCCTGACGGTTATGGTTACCATCAGGCGGAACGGCCATTTGTCTGCTACTTTCTTTCTATAAATAATTCTGAGCCTCAGTTGTATATAACAATAAGATTAAACGTCTACAACCAGGACTGCAAAAACACACGTAAATCGCGACGTAATTTAGAAAACGATTTAGACTTTTTAGTTATCAAGGTATCAAGTATATTGAATTACTGTCCTGCTTTTAATATAATAATTGAAATACATAAGGATTCTTAGGAAAAGTAATAATATAAAATAGATATTAAAATATAAAAATACAATGCAAAAAAAATTGTAATTGTGTGAACGGCTCAAACGCTCGTTTGAATGCTTATACAGCCATAGTATAAAACCTATGTTTTATACTATGGCATGTTTTATACTATGGCCTGCATAGAACCTATGTTTTATACTATGGCCTGCATAAAACCTATGTTTTATGCAGGTTTATTGTATTTCGTGGACTGCAATTTTTTGTTAAAATGGGGATCAGTAGAAGGCAAATCCTAAAAAGGCGACACATACCTTTGTGAGTAGGAAGGTAAGTATACTAAAGTATGGCGGAACAAATTGTTCTCTGTAAGTGGGTCGGCCTTCCTGTATGTTTTTGTGCGGCGCGGTCGGGCCGAGTCCAAGTAATCTCATGTTGAGCAGAGCACGCTTTTCGCGGAGAGACGACCACACCGACTGCCCTTCTGTACGCTCCACTAGTTTTGGCTGTGGAAATTTGAAATTATATTAACGAGGTATTAAAGTAATAACAATATATTCAATGGCCCACACTAGAATTCCGTGTCATGGGTCCACAGACAAAAAAGAACAATAAGTGCATAAGTGAAAAGTGTTGTAGTTTCGGAACAGTGTGTCTATGAAATAATAACATGTGCATCTTGAAGGGGAGAATGCACCCTGATATCCAACAGCCGCTGGGCGACCATTCTTACAAAAAACTACCTTGAAATGTACTTCCCACTTGCATGCGGGGCATGTATAGCGGATGTCCATGGGCTACAGTGTCCACTTAACATCAGGTGGACTGAATGTTCGTCTGCCGCCTTCTTCCATAAAAAAAAATATGCAACAGGTAAAGTGCATCGGGAGCGCTTTTATTGTATTAAACATGTGCAGTAGAGACAAAAGACAAAGTTCTAACCTCTTTCCTACGAGAATATATAATGTTATTTAAACGGCTGTTTAGAAATATTTTAGATTATAATTTAGAATGTTATAATGTCATAGTTTTATGTGGATAATTATTTTGTTGCTTCTTGTGTTTCATTTCCCTACTTAGTTCCCTTATTTAATGAGTATTCAATGTTTGTTTAATGTTTTATGTCCTTTACACTTGCTTTCCATTTATTTTATATTATGTAGGTCTATAATATATATATTATTTTATATAAGAGAGAGGGATAACAATATAAAGTAGCAAATTAAATAGAAAGAGAAGGAGTGACGCCGCCGCGACAAACTCGCGTCCAGGCCCTTCCTCTCACCCCTCTATAGCTTACTGTGAATAGCAATTCACAGTGGTGAGTACGATATTAGAATGTTACGATTAATTAAAGGACTCTATCATTTCCTGTCTTTAAGTGAAGAATATAGTTGGAATTAGTGTGCAAGACTATAATTATCAGATATGCATGTTTTTTTTTTTTTTTTTATGTAAGAAGGCGGCAGACGAGCATACAGTCCACCTGATGGTAAGTGGATACTGTCGCCCATAGACATCCGTGATACATGCCAACATTAGTCCAAAATGAGAAACGTTGGCATGCCTCCGGATGCGCTGCCTACCTTTGGAGATATAGGAATGGATTTGGAGAAAGGGTTGAGAAAATGGGGAGGGATAGGATGGGATGGGAATGGGCTCTGGCACATCTCACTTACTACCGAAACACGTACGTACATTAGGGAAATACGATAAAATGGGAAATGCAGTACATTTCAAGGTAGTTTTCTGTGAGAGAGGGGTAACGTGGCCAGTCGAGCGCGCCCAGCGGCTGTTGGATTGCAGCGTGCACTCTCCCCCTCAACACTGTTTGACAACTTGTAACCTATGTAAAAATATGGAAAAACGAATCGTAATAAGTCCTCAGGTTACGGGGGATTGCCTGGCAACACACTCCAATAAATATGGGAGGCACGACCCTCCCGTCACAGTTCACGACCGGTGACTCTTGAAAGGTCACTAGGGACACAAGAATTTAGGCATTCCGAAAAAAAAAATTCTATCACAGTCCAACTTGAATTTTCGCCTAATCAGTATGTAAAGTAATTACTAGGCGAAACCTCTACTCGAATGCGAGTTCGTTGCCAATTTCCGCTCCCCCTGCACCCAGGAATTGTGTGGAATTAGTTGGCGTTTTCTTTATTTTCTCCGACAAAATATTTTTTCATTCAAATTCAGTAAATGAATGAATGAATGAACATTCATGAACGAACAACTACACGAATGAATACTAAGGAAACCGCGGGCGACAGTTAATAAAGGAATAAGATCAAACATCTTACCTGTGGCGGCGCGGGCGCAGTGGTCAATAACCGTCTCACGCCTCCCCCGAACAACTTTGCATGCGCTTTAGTATCAGTCGTATGAGCCGCTAGTCTGTACAACAGATGTGCATCCCTGGCGGCGAGCGCCCAGCCTAATAACGCTAGGAATACGGCGCAGAATGCCTCGGCAAGTAACACTGGGAGGCGCGGCGAGTCTTCCTCCTCTGACGCGCGTATGGCGAGGGCGCGAAGGGCCGATACACCTAGGGAAAGGAAATTAATAGTATTTATAGGCGAAAAGTTAAGTTGCATATCTGGATCGCGTGTCAAGGCTTAAAAGATACGAACTCTTGCTAGTTACAAGAAGGGCAACATCACCGGAAAGAGGTGACTTTTTCCTGAGACCAATCGCAGGAAAAGTCATGGTTGCATAACATACGGGAGTGGACTGGCATCGCGAGTACCGCCGTACTGTTTCGCCGTGCGAGAGATAGAACAAAATACTAGAAGCTGATTGCCAACCTTCACCAGTTGGAGAGGCACCATAATAAGATGAAGTAGGGGTTGCCTGGAGTATAGAGGGTTTTTAATTTATATATACCGGGATGCGCCACAGTGCGACCTCCGGTCAGGTGAACTGATCGTGCCAATGAGATGCCGTGCCGTGCCGATGACCGTGTGGCGAGCTTTAGCCTATATCCAGTAATGGAGACATAGGCTGATGGTATGGTATATGTGATTGAAGAAGTAATATTAGCAGTCGCGATTAGGACCCAATATATTTTATTAATAGCCGTAATATATTTTATTAACAACCGACACACCTAATGCTTAAATGCATAACTTGAACCTAATGCTAAAATGTATTAATAAATAATAAATGTAATTTATTGTTTACATATTATCCTAAATGATTGGTTTTTAGTTGCGGTAACCTTGGTCGAACACGACCAAGGTCGATGAGCGCGTCCGTAGTAATTGTTAAGTATGTGCTTGGCGTAATTATTACGTAGTGTCGCTACGGTTTGCTAGTAGTAACATTAAACAAAATCCTCCAATTCCACGTGCAGGATCATTCCATAGACAATTTATTACATACAAAGCCAGAACCGGCGATTTTAAGTAATTTGGAAATCCAGGTATTTTCGGTCCCTCCCTCTCCTATTGTAGCATTTTGTCACATTTTTGTTAACTCTCCAGAAAATAACGTCACGATATCTCCTCCCTTCTCAATAGATGTCTCTTCTGTCTTGTATTAATAAATGTTAATGGTGTGTACATATACTATAATTGTATTGATGAGGTACAATAAGAAGATAGAAAATAAATCAGTCTACATTTGACATTTGATCGATCTGATTGAATCTTGTCGTCTTATTCTATCTTACCATTACAATAACAATGTATCTATGTACCAACGTTCACATTTATTAGTAGGTACCTGACTTTAAATTATAAAGTGCTAGTAGGAATATAAAAACATGTTACCTATGTTATGATCCCCTTCTCTTAAAAAATATCACGTTAATTAAACTATTGTTCTCCTCTCCCCTTATTACCCCTTTTTGACCCCCTTTTATAACATGATTTTATTCAAATGGTAATATACTAAAGGCAGCTTAGGAAAATATATTTTTTTGTTGACATTTGTGACATGAAATATAATAATTAAATGTTAACTTACCGGGCCACTTGCTCGGCGGCGTGGTGACGTTGAGTTCTTCTATAGAGTAGCGCCTCTGTCGCGCCAGCAGGTGCGTGGAGCCGGGCGTCTCCGCTATTATGCTGGAAAACATGATAAATACACTGATATTTTAAATAAATATAGCACCTGGAAAGACAAATACCCAGCATTTGTCATATGATCTGAGAAGACACCATATTGTCGATTCTAGTTCTCAAATATTGAGACATTAATGAAATTTAATAAAATAACATTTTCTATAGATTTAAAAAATCTTAAATGTTAAAGCATGTTTCTATTTGAAGAGAACCTTTGAAACAATAAAATTTTAATTCAGTAAATCTTATCCAAAGTCCGTACAAGGTCCATTTGTTCAGCTAACGTGACATCGATTGTACTTCAGACCTGACGTATCGGAGTCACAGAGCCTCTGTTCAATACAAGCGAACAACGCCACAGTCAGAGCTCTTTGTGTGCAGGATACGTGAACGATGCGTCTATCCAACATTAATTGTAGTACAGTGTAACGTGTATTGTCTGTGGTTTTGTCAAGCTGGAGTGCTTGCTACCCTATGGCGATAGACTATAGAACGGTCACTTGTCAGGTGACTTCTGTAAGACACATGGTTGTAAGTAACACTTGTAAGTTATCGAATCTTTTAATACACACCACATACTAAATAATACATGGCGCAGTCGAATTAAGAACTACGTGACTGAAAATATAGATTGGCACAGTTATTTTGTTGGAAAAAGTTTTTTCACAAGTACCCGGCACCGTGGTCGCCTGTTTTTGACCGGAATTGAACCTGTTTTTGACAGAAAAAGGTCTGGCCGTCCACGCACTATTTGTACTAAACAGCCGATTAAAACTGTGAAGGAGAGAATCCGAAGAGATGAAAAGATTTTATCCAGAGCGATGAATATTTATCCAGAACCATGTCGCGTCTTTTAAAAGATGATTTAGGACTTTCTGTTCCAAAAGACGTACTGGTCATTTCATAACTGATAATCTAAAGAAAAATAGTGTTGACAAATCAAAACAACTTTTTCGGTGGTACGCAAAGGAAGTTCACAGATAAATCTTATTTATGGACGAGAAAATGTTCGCCTTCGAGGAACATTTTAACAAGCAGAATGATAGAGTTTATGCTCATAATTTTAAGGTGCTGCTCAATTGGTTAGTAGGGTGCAACGTGGCCATTATCCGGCTTCAGTGATGGTTTGGTGAACCACATTATGCTGAAAAAGGTATTAAAACGTCGGCTCAAGTGTATCAAGATACGATTCTTGAGAAGGTCGTAACACCCGGTTCCATAACCAAGAATGGTCCTTTCAGCAAGACTCAGCACCAAGTTATAAGGGTCGCTCAACATAGGCGTGGCTAAAAAGGAATATTCCCGACTTCATTAGAGCCGAAGACTAGCCGTCCTCTAGTGTCGATCTTAATCCGCTCGATTATGATTTATGATCTGTTCTAGAGGGTGTGGCAACGCCAGGATAATATTGAGTCCCTAAAACATTCCATAAGGGTGCCTGTTGCCAATTTTCTCATGGAAAGCGTGAGTGTTTCAATCGAAAACTGGTCACCATGTTTAAAAGATTGTATAAAAGCAAATAGTGACCACTTCGAATAACCTTATTTTTTAAAATGCTTACCTATTTATTTCTAAAATAATACAAATTCTTCTAATAAAATGATAATGTAAAAAAGATCAATGTTTTCTTTGTAACAATATTTATACATACGAGTAGACTGGACATACGTGTAATATGTGTATAACGTACCCGTCGTGGTGGTGCGTATGCTTGGGGCCGAACGTGTCGGAGTCGCAAAGACTCTGGTAGATGCAAGCGGAAAGCGCCACGGCCAGTTCCCGTAACGTATGCAGAATGCGCGTGGCCGCCCCGCCCGGCACGCCCATCTCGCCTATCGTGCCCAACATGTCGTGCGCAACAGACTGGAACAATTGTATATTTTTTGATATAAGGACATATAAATAGTGTGAAATATTTTAATACGCCAATTAGTACACTAAGAACGTATTTCACGATCTCCGAGTAAAATTCCTATAGACCAAATTAAACAAATCTATCTCACTTGCAAATGCCTGACGGGATCAGCAACAACGGTGTTATTGGTCGCCACAGCGGCGGCCAGCAAGGGCAATGTTGTGGGGAACGGTAAAGGTGACAGCAACTGCTGATGTTGTTTGTCTTGGCCCAATTCTTGTAGCAACAACACAAGTTCCATTCGCACGGAAGCCAGCCCACCGCCGCCAGCGCCTTGTAGCGAGCAGTACGAGAGCAACGTGCGGAGAAGGGTTTCGTTGGCTGCAAAGGAAATACGAAAAGAATAACTTTATTACTGTGTACCTACACAGAAGGACAATTATTTGTATATTTCTGTGAGTACCTATGAACCATTTATGGAAAAAAGTTATATAAATCCGGTTTTTAAGGACTGCTATAACATGGACACCATTACCAGTCAGTAGACATATACTGTGGTCATCGATCTTTTGAACTGTAATTAGAATTTAAGTTTGTGATTATATAATGATAATTTCTTCCGCCTGACCGCTCGTTGCACTTTAGGCTCGAAGTCTGCCTTATCACTGATGATCAGCTTATGTAAGGTAGTTCGTTCAGGTAAAGGAATGAAGATACGACTAAGAAGAAGTAATTATTCACCTTTGAGCCATTTCTTCCGTCTGACCGCCCGTTGCACTTTAGCCTCAAAGTCGGCCTTTTCCCTGATGAGTAGCTGGTGTAGCGTGGGTTGTTCGGGTAAAGGCTGCGAATCGCTATCGGCGCATAACAACTCGCCGCCGGGCCCCGCCGCGTTGGACGCGTAACCACAAAGTCGTCGTAACGCCTCGACTTCGCGCTCCAGCCAGATGTACAGCTGGTAACGTAGGTGACCACCTGCACATATGTATAGGAGATTGCGTGGAGATTTTATCTGGTATATGTGAATGAAGATATAATATTAGCAGTGGCGATCGGGACTCAATATATTTATTATAACTGGTACATAAGCCTAATTCCTAAGATGAATGAAGTGAAGTAAATAATTAATAAACGCACCTTAGACATTACATAGGTCACATTGAAACTTTTCGGAACTAACTACTTACATAAACAATATTTGAAAATGGAGCTTTTTGGCTGTAGCATAAAGTTTGTTCCATCTAACAGTCATTTATTTTTTTATTGTAGCGTCATTGTAAAAATTGCGTGTCTGCATTACGATGGCTTTAACTCGTGAAAATTTTCGATGTATAATTTTCTACGATTTTAAGTGTAATTTGACAGCTCAGCAGAGCCTCGCGTGGCTTCAAACTGCTTTTGGCGATGAAGCACCAAGCAAGACTACAATTTATAGCTGGTTTGCGGTCGTGTCAATCTCAGTGACGAATTTCGTCCACCGCTGTCAACAACAAAAACGTCGATGCTGAGCGCCATGTGATCGAAACAGACAGGCATGTGACTCACCGTGAGATTCGGGCATCCATTGGCATAGCTGAGTCAGATACAATCAATCTTACACACATATTTGGCCGTTCGAAAGCTGTGCTCGCGGTGGATCCTACACAATTTGTCTGAGCCTCAAGCAGATGACTGCTTCTTTTTTTAGAAAAACTGAACACGTAGTTAATGGCTTTGAAGAATCGTCGTACTGTGAACGTTGATTGGTACACGACCATTTGCTTGCCGGAAGATATTAACGAACCCCGTAAAAACGACCATAAACTGCGCATAATCTTGCACTATGTCAATGCCAGCTCTCACACGACCAAACAGGCAAACGACTGTTTGAAGGCGAAAACCATAGAACTCATGAGCCATCTTCCATACAATCCCGACTTGGCACCTTGTGCTTCTTGTTTCCAAAAATTAAGAACCAATTATGCGATCAACGATTTTCATTACCAGAGAGGCTGTTTCCGAGGTTACCACGGAGGAGTGGTTATACAACGTTTTTCAACACTTGCGAGGAAAAGTAAATAAAATTTCATTGTCTTATTTAGTTAATAAAAAGTTTAAAAAGTACTATTATTAAAATGATACGCAACAGTTTTTGTTGGCATTTGTTTGTTGGCGTTGGCAGTATTATTCATAATTTCATTGTTTAGTGCGGTAATGTAAAGTATAAAGCACGCGTGTTTTATATGCTGCATTATGACCCTAAAAACACTGCAATAAGGGCCACTTTACGAACAAGTGTGTTGAATCGTATAATATATATGTTTAACAGCTTTTTTATACCTACAATCCACAAATAAATGAATTTTGAATTTGAATTTACCATTGGGCTAAGTTGGGAAAAGCGTATGTCCTTTCCCTGTGTCTATTCATATCTTATCAAAAATTCTGTAAGCAGGTCAACCTATATTTTTTCGATAAATTCGGAGATTGCTTAACATATGCTTAACATTGCTTAACCTTGATGATATGTGTTAATTATAATGGCGTGTTTAAATTATAGATGTAATAATAATATTTGTGACCAAGGTCGAATAAAAGTAGAGCAATACTTTCCGGGCTAATATTAAGTAAAACTTTGGGGGTAAATACAATATTTTAAAATCGTGTCCCACCCAAACAAAGCCATTTAAAAATCATAAATAACTAGGATCTACACACCATCTACTTCAAACCCGGTAGCCAGAGTGCTCAATTCTTCCATTAATATCTTCAAGCAGGCCACAAACTTCAGCTGTTGCGCCATTATGTCCACCGTAGGGGTGTCGTCTTTCTCTTCCTCCGGTTGGCCATTTACTTCCGGCTCTTCGGTATTGTCCATTTTCATTTCTAGAGGTGGGGTTGACACGCCGGATTCTCCAGAACTAAAATAAATTAGGTATTTCGATTATAACAAGTGTGGTTTACAATGCAATTGAAACGGATTTTTAAATTTTTTGTATAGTACACAACTGTTATGAAACAAACGGAAGCAGATTTGATTTGATAGTTCATTGGTAGAAAAAGATTCGCCGGTTCCCTCCATCGTGATCGCGGGTTGAGTACGAAACTTAACTTAAAGTTAACATACTGACATTGTTTGTTAACAAAAGTTGGCATGTGTCCTAAGCAACGCCCTCTGCTTTAAAGAGTCATCAAAATCGAAAAAGTATACAAATAAGAGTTAGTCCATTTAACAAAGTTTTCCAGTGTCAGAGCGCATTTCGCATCCGTTCCCACTCCGAGAATACTCTCTTCTGACGAGATGGAATGGCACAGGATTCATTCAGTCATGCCGTCCCATTTTACTGGTTCAATAGAATGGGAAACACGATAAAGGTTGGTATGGAATTGAATAACTCCCTATGAAGAATAGTTTTTTCAATCCATCAACCGATTATAAATCCGATCCGATTCAATCCGATTTATAAATGTCCATAGGGCATATATTGAGCAGTTAACACACGATGATGGTATGTAGTCGGTACTCACTCCTTGTCGTCTTCGTCCACGTCCCAGTTAAGCACGAGCTCGTCGGACTTGTTGGCGACAGGCGCGCCCCAGTCTATGTCCCCGGAGGACGCGCTCCAGTCGATACCACCATTCTGTTGCTCCTCCTCTGTCGAATACAAGACTTTGTTATAACTTCTATTTTACATGTCAGTAATTAATGGTGTGTGTGAATGTTGGCCGTGTGGTGTCGTGTAGCTTTATAATAGCCCCACCCCATCTGTTCAGGTGGGTGTCGTAAAAGGCGACTAAGGGATAACAAAGCCGCTACCACAAACCCTGAGGAACTACACCATAGCTAAAAGAGTGGACTCCCCAATACGCCATAATAAAATATATTTTTTACGTAACGTGTAACGTAACGTAACGTTCTGTGTACAGAGACAAAAACCAACTTAAACCAGTCAGACCCAAATAAACCAAATATCTTTAAGCAAATGAACGTTTAACTGGGATCGAATCTTGGAATTGAATTCTGCGCAGCATATCACTACCAACTGGGCTAATCTGTCGTTAGTTATAGGACATCACTTAAGTCCTTAAATATTGAAATAAGTTTGATTGAAACATAAATACTTCTTAGTCACAGTAAAATAATTCAGCATTGCGCGTTCTAGGGTGGATAAATAACTGTCCTCATATAAGTGTGGAAATTTGAGATTTTAAATTCAATACACACTTAAAACATGACCTACATGAAAAATAAAAACACAATCTAAATCTAAAAGCTATAAAACCACAAACAAAACAAAAGCACATTGACGTACAAACGGACGTGAATGGGTCGTACTTTTGACAATATTATCTTCGATCAGCTGCCCCGTGTGTATGACAGCCTCGTCCATAGATGGTGCAGACACCGGGTGCCTGGGCTTCTCGTCGCGGACCCTGGAAGGTAACTTGGAAAGGACTTCTAGGGCTAAAGCGGGGCAGCCGGCTTTGAAGTGCCCGTGAGCGGTTTGGAAGTATAGGCGCCGCTCGAGACGCGTTATGCCTTCCTCTGGGTCTTGTTGCAGAAGAGCTATCGTTGCTCCCTAGAAATTAAAGCAAACAATGTGAATTTCTATATGGTAACACTATTTTTGTAGTCATTTTAGGCAGTGAAATTTCTGTATTGTGGTACTATTAAATATTTTGTACCTCGTATACATACATGGTTTATTTATCACTGTCCGTAAACTGTCTGTAGGACTTCGTAACTGACTAATTACGAAGTCATGTGTATAGTCGTGTGTAGACCTTTACTGAGGGGGATCTTTTATGCCGAACTCGCAGAAGACGGCCATGAAATGTTCCGGCGTGTCTCAATACTAAGTGAGATATGCCAAAGCTTATATCCTGTCCTAATTTGTCAAGTAGGCAGGATTCCTATTCTTTTTTCAAATTCATTGGAAGTATTTATGAGCGGCGGTAGACATTTACCGCTTGCTATGTGGACGCTATGCTATGAGAATCGCCAAGGATAAACGGCGCATTCCGGAGCATACTAACGTTTGTTGTTCTTGACTGACATCGGCATTATCACGGATGTCCACGAGCAACAGTATCCACTTACCACCAGGTGAACTCTATGCTCATATATCACATTATTTCTATAAAAAAAGAACTCACCTGACTGGGCATATTGTGCCGCTTGAGACGCGGATGTGTACGTAAATACACGTAGAAGTTGAACACGCTCGGTACGGGCTCGTTGTCTTTCGCCGCGTGTAATCTGCCCGCGGGACTCAACAACGTGTCTAATGATTCTCCATAGCGTTTCAATTCCCATAGGGCCATGGAACGGATGAAGGGATCGGGGTGAGCGCGTTCCAAGTCTATTTCGGCGTCTTCTGTTTCACCGCTATGGTAAGATGGAAACTTTCAATAGGTAGTTTGATACATAGATAAAACTCTTTATTGCACACCAAAACAAAATAGTAACAGGCATTGTAAACACATAAAATGCACAAAAAGCGCTCTTATCATTTATTTCCTTTCCCTTTATAACCTTTCCCTCGTGCCCACATTATTGTTTTATAGATCCTGGTGCTATCTCTTTCTAGCTTTTATTGGTGTTTGTTTCGTACCCGTTGGCTCTGTGTTACCAAAACGGGCCACAGAGGTGCGGGAGGTCAGACTGAGGGGTGAACCGTGTTCCACACGCTGGCAAACACGGGTCGGGTCATTCATTACTTTACCTCGGTCAGCGCATCTTTCTTTCTTGTGAATTATTATATTATTTTGACCTTAACTTATTTTATGGTTTATTGGATCATCTTCATACGATAACCTTGGCTTGAATTTACGGATTATAATTTGCTGCAACTAGATTGTGCCTGTTTGTCTACTATCTGGCAAACAAACCATACAGTGAGTCAAATTTTGATGTATTTAAGAATTTTGTGTTTTTTTGTATCAAACGTGTCTGACCGAACCTTGATGAAACGTTAAGATTACATGTGCAATTTAAAAAGTTATAGCGATTTCTGTAGACATTTTTTTTTATTTTTACCATTAGTTTTTAAAAAACTGAAAACTCAAAGGAGCTTATTTTAAAGCAAACACTGATTTTAAACAATTAACTGAAAAGAAATACTATAATAGCATGCGTGCAAAGAGGGGAGATTTTTTTGGCTAATTACCCTTTTTCATCGAAAATACTAAAAGAGCCAAAGGCTTGAGTATTTTAAAGTTACGGAGATAAGTTACAAGTGGGGTTTACAGAGAGTAACAACTCGTTGATTTTATTCCTGTGCAAAAAATATTACTTATGATCTAGTTTCAAAGTGGAAATTTTTAAAACAATCTACTTATTTCCACGCTACTTCAACGTCGTGGTATTTTTTCTTAGGCAAATGTTTAAATTCATACACATTTGTAATTTTAAAAATAAAGATAAGAATAAAATATATTTGCTGCACTTTTACTAATCGTCAGTCCAGCTGTTTCTGACGAATCGTTACTGAGAAAAGTTTATTTGGACATTCTTTTTAAAAAGAAATTAGCCTCAATTTATAACCAATATTACAAATCAAAAGCTGTGGATATCTTTAGACTAAACAAAAAAATATTTAGTTAGATCTTTCTCGTAAAACCCTTAAATGAGGTTTCAAACAAACCATTCGTGAAAAATGTTAGAAGTTGTTAACAGGAACACAATAGCTCAATTTGTGATTGAATGTCTACAAAATATGTGAGACTCCTATGAAGCCAAAGTAGGAGACGTTTTAGTCTTATGTTCTGTTACGGCAGCATATATAAAAGCGGGACTTATTAAAAAAAAAAACAAATATGAAACACGTTACTTGCTTAGCACATGCTCTTAACCGCGTAGCAGAAAAAATACGTGCGGAGTATTCAGATGTAGATACGTTGATTTCAAATGTAATAAAAACATTTTTAGAATCTAACCGAGTGAAATTATTAAAAGAAAAATATTTTATATGAACCTTTTACTATTCTCGTGCCGTAGAGTGTCGGCCGGCTATAGAATAGGACGACCCCATGACTTCCCGTGGGTGTCGTAAATGGCGACTCAAGGAAAACAAAGCGGCTACCACAAGGCCTGAAGAACTACAACACATTTAAAGTTCTAACAATGTCCTATATGTATTTAGTAGATAACTCTTAAATAAATAAAAGAGTGGACTTCAAAACCCACTTGGCCAGCGTGGCGTTTTGAGGCCTCATTCACGAGACAATGTGCATGAGGAGGCCCATGTCCAGTAGTGGATACCGAAAGGACTGGTTGCACTCTTACCCCAATATTTCGTCCATAAGCAATTTCTTCAAACTTAAAGGCAGTTGAGTGTCGGATTCGTAAAGTCGGGCGACAATCATCGCCAGTTGTAAATCTCCTAGACGCGTTATCAAAACCTGTAATAAGGACGATAAATATTGTGAATGATAATTTTGAATATGTTGATAGATAATGATAGTTTGATGATAGACATTTTAAGGAAACTAAGATCAATAAGCATAATCTTAGCTAATACTGAGCTTATTGATAATGAACATCCGTAAGTAACAAAATATTATAAATAAATCGTGATGTGTTTTCTTATTCATCTTTGTGTTTTCTACGAGTTAATATAAAACATCTTTTTCGTAAAATTTACTATTGTTGCTTACAATGTTCTTCCTGAACAGGCACAATATTATGAATCAATTCGTGAAAATTGCAAATGTAAATACATGTAACGTCGAACGGAGAACATTTTATTTTAAAGTCGCTTATAAATGTTGTACTTACGATAGTCGAGAAAACACAGAAACAAATAAATATATACTATAACTTTTGTATACATTTTATATTGTAAATCCCATCCACTCGGTCTAATTGTAAGCGCACCTCCCATCCTGGATTACTTACTACTTTAATTTTACGCGATCAGACCCTATTTACAATATAAAAATGTAGTAACTGTTAATAATGACAAGAACAATGATCTCTCTGTAATAAACATATGCTTAGAACATAAAGATCCAAAATGTCGATTTTATTTATTTATAAAATTGTTTATTAACTATTATCAAGGTTTCTACAATATGAACACTATAAATTAAGAAACCTATTATCTGTTGATAAAAGTTCGGTGAACATATTAGGGTCTTACCTATGAAATTGCCTTTTGTTCATAGTGGCCACTATGAACTTAGTTATCTTGAGTTTGGCTTGGAATTCCAAATTCAAATTCATTCTTTTTCAAAATCAGTTATTCATTGTTATTCCGGCAAACGACTCTTTGATTAGATATCGTTGTGTTTGCGACCATGAAAATCTTAGAAATTCGGTTTATTTTCGAATATGAGATCCGTCGTGGCAGCAACACAGCACAGACGGCACGCAATATCAACCATGTGTAGGGACTAAACACCGCAAATGAATGCACGGTGGTTTTTGGTTTGATCGTTGCAGTTCTGGAAATTTCGACCTCAGGAACAATCCCCGTGGATTACCGAAGACTAAAGTTGATAATAACGAATCCGGAAGGTGGGTATGTACCGTATTTGCTTAATGGAAGTCAGCTGCAAACACGCGTCGAAGCTTGCCTTACATTGCTGGAGCGGCACAAAAATGAAGAGATTCTAAATCGTATTGTTACTTGTGATGAGAAGTGGATCCTGTATGATAATCGTGAACGTTCGTCACAATTATTGAACTCAGGAGACGCAGCCAAACAATTTCCCAAACGTCTCCACGATAATGCTCGCCCACACACTGCAGACAGACAGACAGTCTCAAAGTTACAGGAGCTTCGACTGAAAACTCCGTCACCCACCGTACTCGCCAGACCTTGCCCCTACTGCTTTTCATATTTTCGGAATTTGAGAACTTTTTACAGGTGAAAAAATTCAACTCCGATGAGGCAGTGAAAAACTCCTTCAAATAATTCATCAATTCCCATCCCCAGGAGTTCTATAGGACAGGCATCAATCATAATCCATTATAAAGGCATAAGTGCATTGACAATAATGGACAGTACTTCGATTAATTAAATATATAATTTTCATATTCATATAAAAAAAATATATTTTTTTCCATATAAAACGGTAATTTCATAGTTAAGGACCTAATATTAATTACACAGCATGTGCAGACTATTATAATCAAAAATACCATAAAGTAATGATGAAATATAAAAAAGAAAACATTTTTATATACGAAACTACACCATTGTTTCAACAAATACATTACCTCTAAAGCATCCTTCAACGCTCCACCGAGCAGGAAGAAGGCGGCGGCGTGTTCAAACCGCTGCTTCCCAAGTAGAACAAATGCGTTTTTCAACGCGGCTTTACGCCATCTGTCATCCGTGAAATCGTTTGAGAAGAACTGTAAAATACAAATGATAATTTATATATCAGCCTATCATAGAGGTGGCAGACAGGCGGGCGGTCGAGATTTATTTTATTTTAATTAATAGGTCGGGGAGAAAGTCATTTAGTATTTTATTAGTATGAAGTTATGATCCAATATTTTTGATTGAACTGTTTGTACCTGGCTGGTTATAATACCATTAAAAAGGTAATATTTAAAAAAAAGAAATAAAAATATAAAAAACTGTTTCCCGCCATTTTTCAGTCCAAGAAAATGAGTGAATCTAACGAAGAAATTCGATACATTTTAAAGTTTTATTACAAAAAAGGGAAAAATGCGACACAAGCCGCGAAAAAAATTTGTGCCGTTTATGGACCTAATGCAGTGTCAGTAACAGTAGCACAAAGTTGGTTTCAGCGTTTTCAGTCAGGAAATCCTAATGTTAAAGATGCAGTTCGCTCCGGTCGCCCTGTTACCGATAAAGTTGATGCCATTTGTGAAAAAGTGCAGCAAGATCGGCATATAAGTAGTTACGACATTGCTGATGAACTGGGCATTGACCACAAAACAGTTTTAATCATTTGAAAAAGTCTGGATTCACAAAAAAGCTCGATATGTGGGTACCACACGAGCTCACTGAAAGAAAGCTAATGAACCGTGTATTCGTTTGCGATTCTGTATTAAAACGCCACAAAACCGAAGTGATTATTAGTGTAAGGTTAACATCAAGAGAGGACTGTCAAAACTACTTGTCGCAATTTTTTGACCAAAAATCCCAAATTTCTACAGCAACGGGATCATGTCACTACCTACAAGATGTCAACAAGTTACACAACAAAACGGCACATATATATTATAATTAAATGTAATTAAACTTTTAAAAAAATTGTCTTGAATCTGTATATAAAATACCAAGAAACTTTTCCCCCGACCTAATATTTATCAACAAAAATCTATAACAAAACAGGAATGTGAACCTATTATACATGTAAATTGAGCTTATTGCGAAAAACGGATTGTAAGTGATCGCCGCCGTCCGTGGATACAACACTAAGAGGGATGGCGGGTATGCTATTGGATGGCATAAGAAAAAAGATGCCACAAAATAATTCACCATGCAGGTCCTATTTTACTAGAAATAAAATAAAAAAAAACTAAATTCTTAAAAAAACAAAGTAAATTAACTTCAATCAACTATTACTATTCTTAGTAGATATTTTTATAAAAAGACATTTTCTTTTATAACTTTTATAACTGCCAGGGTCGCTTACACAAATTTTTTACACAACAGACACTATTGTCAAGTTGAAATTTTAATGATTTCAGAGTTGCGACCCCTCTATTAAGCATCAGTAGTATCAATACATAAAGTCAAATTAAAAATATGAGCAGAAAAATTGTAGAAAATTTAAAAAGTACAATTCGAGAGCAGTAGTGACTAGTAGTAACGCGCACGTAACATGTGTCGTCGGATCTCTGACGCGAGTATAACTCCTCTCCGCAGTCCGTGCGCCAGTGGCCCGCGCACTCTGTTGCTCTAGGACACTAGGTAAATGAGTGCATTGGCGGCAGTAGGTGGGCCGAGAGCCGAGAGCCGTCCTAATAATTACGTCGCGGCTCTAATACTACATATAAAAAAGTCAGCGTGTTTAAACATAGCACTAGTTAGTAATGTATACTCACAGCGGTCATCTTCTCGTCCCTATTGGATCGGAACAGTCCCCAGAGCAGCATGCGCTTCTTCATGGCGAGATAGTAGAGCGCCGCGTCCATGGGGTCCTGCTTGGCCATGTACTCGGCCCGAGCCAGACGCTCCACGCACGTACGGAGAAGGTCGCCGCGCACCCACCAACCGACACCTGGATGAAAACATTACATACATGTTTCCATCGATCAACCAAAATACAGAGATGGAGCAATGGAGATGGATGAAGGCTCGCGCACATTATAGCCGCGTCGCACTGTAAAACTGCGACAACGCACATTACAGACACGGCGGCCCACAGCTCACCGCCATAATTTAAGTCGGTTAGTTGTTGACACTCAATCCTTCACGCCATCGCACAGCGAATAACTCTCAAATTACGTCCATTAACTGCGACTGTTCAACACACATTGAGGCAGAGGACTCTTCGCAGCGATCCGTCAGTACGCTGCGCAGCGGCACGATGTAGCCCACCTGAAGTGTGCGATGGTGTATGAAGTATGAAAGTAATTCAGGAGGATCATTGCAAAGTTATGTGCTGCGGTGCGGACCGCCGTATTATTCGCGCGCCTTTACGGCCCTAAAACGGAGGTATATGCACTGCAAATTTACCGACCTGTCAATTCAGTTCATGAAAAAACTATCAAGAGCGTATTATTGATAGTTTGACTTTTTTACAAGAACTGAAATATTTTTGATATAACGGTGTTGTCAATGTAATAAATATAAGAAATTTAGAAATACATAATTGAAAAACAAAACTTTATCAATATAATCTCAAATAATATTTAAGATGTAAGCGGTAAATGTTTATTAAATGACTGATTTTAGTAAATGAATAAAACAAAGATTCTAAAAACGATTAAATCAATTTCTCAAAAAATATATATGAATGTAGCTTCAAAACTTTGCCAAAACTAATTCTTAAGCCTTCAAAATTATGTGAACTTGTCAACGTTTATAATTTTTGATGAATTTCCGTGGCGACAGTATTCACTTACTGTATGCAAGTCGTCAAATACGAATCAACTCACCATTGATATGATATGTGAGTATATTTAGAAGTTACGCTTGTTTTTATTCATTGTACAGTTTAGTTTGTGGTAAATTTGCCGCTAGGAACTGAGTATTCGGGGTTTGTACGTCAATGCTAAGTTTTCACGTACCTAATTCCCTCATAGTGGTCCACTTGGGCTGGCCCTTAGCATAGCCAGGCACTAACTGCAGCAACTGTTCGTGCGTCTCCGAGTGGAACGCCCACACGAGGTTGCATGTACCGACACCGGTACGTTGTACAGTGGCGCGTTGTGCCAGAGGCAAGCACCGTAGTAGGTAGCCGTAGTGTTTCATTGCTAGTAGGAACCGTAAGCCGCAATCGTCCAGAGAATCTGTGGATTATATTTCTGTTAAATCAGGAAAGCTTTAAGTTATCAAGAGGCCCTTGTGTAAATTTTTTCATTTGCAAACGCTACTATCACCTATATGACAAGCGGTATTTCTTCTATTTTTAATTTTCAATACTCCTTTAAGACTGATGCTTGATTTTATACAGAGATGAAGAACCTAGGGCTATTGCCATGGGAGTGGCGAGGGTGGGGCAGGTTGGGGCGGGTTTGCCCCCGCCCTGGCATAGGGAAGAATAAGTATCAGACTTTCTGCATTACACTACCTCTATGTAAATTATAAGAAAATTGTTTGCTTTGCCCCAACCTGAATAAAATCTTGGTTTGTTTGTGGGGCCCTGGATAAAATCCTTACTACTGCTCTCGTTTACTATTAAAATAAAGTCTATTTTTGTGTTCGAAAAATTGTTATTGCTCTCATTGTTCTCAAACAATACTTAAATGCTGTACTCTTCTTATTCTTCATTAATTCCAATCCTTTACTAAATTTCCGAAGGTAGAGACATCGCGTCTGTGGACGTACGTATCAATATGGTCATGTCGTTATTTTTGATGATGTTGGCATATAATGCACGCCAATGGATAATAATATCCACTTACCACTGTAACAATAATACTCTTTCGAGTATTGCCTCTTGCTCTGAATGCTCTAAAAGATAATTTTCGCCACATTCCCCAGAATTTTGCTTGATCTTGAAAAACGATTCCCACGATACAATTAATTTCACAATTCAATTTCCTACGAACTATAACGCATATTTTAATACAGACCCAATTTGTTTATACTAATGTTTATGGCATTCACGTATTTATCCATTCTTAAAATTTATTTTTTATATTTTTAGTAATAAAGTCTAGGGTGAAGCTAAGCTGGTGTATTTTATTACTAACTTCTAAATAAAATGACCAATTTTAATTTAATCAGAATGGACACAATTGACATTCAAACTTTTTTTCATACTAAAGATTTTGTGACAATAAACTAAAATATTGTACATTTTTTTGAATTAAAACGCTTTTAAAACTTAAATTAAGACCTTGGAAATCATATACACATTGTACTTTATGCCAATTTTTTGTTTATATATTTGTTTTAGGTTTTGCAAAATGCTCCAGCATCATAAAACTACATGTGGGTTGGATACTACATTAAAGCCGGTCAAATACTCTTGCATTACCAGATACACTATATTCTCATCTGCGTTCGTCTTTCTAACAAAAATAATTTGTCATCTCACCAGGTAGTACTTCTTGTCCAATGCCCGCAGCGACGTCAATGCGCGTGTTCGTAGCCAATCGCTCCGCAAAATCCGCGTCGCAAGTGGACACCGTGTCGGCGAGTGCAAGCAGGTGCATTTGGTCCAGTGAGCTCAACCCGGGTAAGTGTGTGTGGGTCAGCAGCCGAGAGAGGATGCGACCTGATAGAATTACATATTGTCTCGTTTATAATCAAGTTAGCAGTTTTTTGTTTTTATTTATCAGTGGACGTCCTGCGGCTAAATAGAGCGACGAATTAAAGAAGTTCTCCAGTACTGGCTGACTGAGTTGGGCCTGAGATCGTGTATGGTGGCGAGATTAAGACATGCATAAGCATATCAATCAATAAGATTATGCATAAGATTGACATAAATGAAGCAGTGGAGTGATAGGTTGATATTATGGTATAATAGTTTTACTACGTGTAACTAAAACATTGAACATCAAATATTTTTAAATAAATAAAAGTCTAGATCTCGTCATATTGGATTGATCTTATTAGAAAGTATCTTCTTTGCTTTTAGTTGCCTCTAAAGAAATAAAGAAATATTTAATAAATGGATGAAATCTGTATTAGACTTTTATGGGGTGTGGGCTAAAAATACTCTCAAAGAGATTTTAAAGAAAAAACAGGAGATAAGAATAATGTGACGAAAAATAGAAGATTGTTGTAATAGTAAATAAATGTACAATCGCAGGTAATTACTTAAATAAATAGTATATTATTTAACCTTGTCTCGGTCCAAAGTGTGAGAGCGGTTGTCGTTCCGGCATCGACGGCCGCCGGTCAACACCCTCCTCATCGCCCAGTAACAAAGCGTCCAAGTCTTCGTCTGTGTCCATTGTACCCTCGAATAGTTCATTGTAATCCTGTTAACGGAACAAGACAGAGAGGTTTGGGTAAAAATTATAAATTAAAGTTTAATGTTCTCATTTTGTAGGCCGCAGTTTTAAACGTGTAATGTAATATTCAATATTTAATTACAAAGTAGCTTACTCCCTGAATACAAACAGCATGTAACAAAACATTAAGATTTAGTTCTTGTATTTCAAAAAGCCTCCTGATTTATAGACGTTAGTGACCCATTAATGTGTAGGTTCTAGACGAATGTTAATTAAAGCTAAATTTTAGGAG
The DNA here is from genome assembly GCA_943735995.1 of Sesia bembeciformis. Classification (NCBI taxonomy): domain Eukaryota; kingdom Metazoa; phylum Arthropoda; class Insecta; order Lepidoptera; family Sesiidae; genus Sesia; species Sesia bembeciformis. Next base: position 10,176,018 of record OX031040.1, read on the forward strand.
TTTCAGTTCTCGAAGACACGAAAAAGATACAAGTGTAATCTAATATCTAAAAAACGTAATGTTGATTATCTTTTATGCTTTTTTATATTTAGTTATATTATACCTTAGCCTCTTGAATAGTGGACGGATGATGCGGCGACTCTTTGTCGGCGACCAATAAGGTCCAAAGCGGCAACGGTGGGACCGATTTGATTTCAGCGTAATCCAGCTGCACATCTTCTGTAATCTACATTTTCATAATTCACTTCAATTGTGTCATTTCAATGCTTTCTCATATCATTTTATTACAGATTTATTTACATGCAAAAGGACAAAATACGCTTTAGCAAGAGCGAATAGCAATAATGCCAAATGCAGGTAAAAAAATTTGTTTGACAGTCTTAAACTCGATTTACATGTCAAGAGTAGTAATTTACAAATTGCTTTCTTTTCAACAGACTTATTTAATTAATGTTTTATTTATGTATATGTGTATTTTTTTATACGTTTCATATATTGTTAAATATTTTGAACAAATTAAAAATAATAACATATCAGTGGCAAATTAATGAGATATACTACTACACTCCACAATTTCAATCTACATAGTTTAAAGTCCATTTTTGACATGCGACAATCCATAGAATTGTAATTTATGTGCAAGAGATAAAATAATTTTAAATGCGAGTGAGAGCCATTTTACTAATGCCCCTTTTTTCAGTGAACAATGTTTTTAATATTTCCTTTTTAATAAAAAGCAATATACTAGTGTGTCCATAAATACCGTCACAATGAAGAAAGATAAATAAATTACATTTGAATTATGAACCTGCCATTCTCACGTGAATAATTAAATGTTTTATTCGCATTTTGGCGCTTGTCATTATTACATATTTTACTAATATTAAAATGGAGTAGGGTGATGTCGAAAATCGTATTGCTGTACTTGCATTATACAAAGTAGGCATGGAACCAAATGCAATTTTTAAAACTCTCCATCCGCTTGGTATTAGCTGAATGTTTGTGTACCGGGATATTGGTAAGTACATTGAAATGTCCTCTGTATGTGACAGAAAAAGGTCTGGCCGTTCACGCACTATTCGTACTATACAGACGATTAAGCTGTGAAGGAAAGAAACCGAAGAAATCCCGTCCGGAAGCAAGATTTTATCCAGCGCGATGAATATAGAACCATGTCACGTATTTTATAAGATGATTTAGGACTTGGTGTTCCAAAAGACGTACTGGTCATTTCATAACTGATAATCTAAAGAAAAATAGTGTGGATAAATCAAAACAACTTTTTCGGTGGTACGCAAAGGGAGCCCACAGATAAATCTTATTTATGGACGAGAAAATGTTCGCCATCGAGGAACGTTTTAACAAGCAGAATGATAGAGTTTATGCTCATAATTTTAAGGTGGTGCTCAATTGGTTAGTAGGATGCAACGTGGGCATTATTCAGCTTCAGTGATGGTTTGGTGGGGTGTTAGCTATCAAGAAGTGATTGAACCATATTTTTGTGAAAAAGGGATTAAACGTTGGCTGTATTGGGGCTCAAGTGGGCACACGTGGGCTCAAGTGTTGATAGATACGATTCTTGAGAAGGTCGTAAAGCCTCTTAACAACACTCTGTTCCATAATAACCAAGAATGGTCCTTTTAGCAATATTCAGCACCAGGTCATAAGGCTTACTGAACATAAGCGTGGCTAGAATGGAATATTCCCGACGTCATTAGAGCAGACAGACCGTCATCTAGCCCCCCATCTTAAACCGCTCGATTATAATTTGTGGTCTGTTTTAGAGAGCATGGCATGCTCTAAACGACATGATAATATAGAATCCCTAAAACATTCCATAAGGGTGGTAATTGGCAATTTTCTCATGGAAAGGGTGCGTGTTTCAATTGAAAACTGGCCACAACGTTTAAAAGGTTGTATAAAAGCAAATGGTGACAATTTCGAATAAATATTATATTTTTAAAATGCTTACCTATTTTTTCTAAAATAACACAAATTCTTTTAAAAAAATGTAAAAATAAAAATATGATTGTTTTCTTTGTAACAATATTTATGGCTAGACTAGGTATATTACAATCATGAATTGAGATTCTGGGTACCATGAATACGAGAAGAAATTAATAATATGCTCCAAAAAATATAGTTTAATATAGTGGCTTTGTCTCCTAGTTCACTTAGCAGATTGTTGTAATCGCTATAAAAAGTCTCGACTTGATTTTAGGTCTTAAGTTTGACATCCGATATTAGTGAAATAGCTCACACAAAGAGATAATCTGTTCCGATTCGTATGTGACATATATTTGAGAATACATACTAGATATGTTATACAAGTCCTCTAGGGCAGGCATGTTAGAGTCTAATAGTGCTCTATATTCAGTAGCGCTCGAATTCTTTAATTCATATGTGTTTTGAAAATGGAGTTCAAATTTTACTTTTTAATGGACCCCTCCTGATCTGCTTTACCTCCCCCAAAAATTTCCAACCAGGTTTCTTTGATAAGAACTTATGATGTGTCATCTAGTCTATTCCCATATCGATGCTATAGGATAATTTACCTGTGCCACGCCATCTAGCGGAGAAACGGCGCCGGCTGCAAACGACACGGAGAGAGTGCGTGAGCGCGACCATCCGCGCTGAAACACACGTGCGACATGCGATGCGACAATGCGACTAGGGACTGAATCGCCGGGCTGCGACACTTCTCAATTGATGTGATTGTACAATGTGACTGGTGATGCTTTGTTTTGTTTTAGAGACTAGCATTTGTTGTTAGATAATGACTCGATATGAGGTGTACCACAGTTGTTCTTAAGGTTTGAAATAGTCTTAATTCATCATTAACTCAAATTGATCGTATTTTAAAACAAAATATCTTTTGTAAAAATTCTCTGAATCAATTAATTTATTTTATTAGAATATAGGTAACAAATATGGCGTTCTTTATAATCTTTCATTATGTTCTGCCTCAACAGGCGTGCAAATATGAACCCGACATGATTAATTAAAGGTTTCACGAAATTACTTTTCAAACGGTTTGATTTCAAGACAAAATATGCAAAACCATTTAATGATAATTGATTGATTGATAGATAAAATTGATTCAGCGATAGATCAATTCTGTACTCGGGTTAATGAATCCACGCGCACCGATTTTAGAAATTTATATTAGCACAGTGGCTTAAAGATATAAGGTCTTTACGTATTTTGAAGTTCTCGTACACGTTGAAGACAAGGTTTCTCGTACACTTAATAAATTATATAATTTATTATTAGTAGTTACTGTTTTCGCTCTAGATGTCTACTTATGTGGGTACCTAGGTACAGATAAACAATATTGATATACAAAAAAAATATTTGGATTCTAAAATACTCTCCATTAGTACTGGCGATACTCTTCTTTAACGAGGTCCTCACCAGCTGCCATAAAAGCATTCCGAGCGTCCTCAGGGCTGTTGAAAAGAATGCCACGGAGTCCAAGCTTCACTTTTGGAAAGAGAAAGAAGTCGCATGGAGCTAAACCATAGATAGCTATGAGGCGGGTGGTTCAATTCTTGAATCTCTTTGGTCTTCAAAACTCTTGGGTAAGTATCGCATTGTGAGAAGCCCTCTCAAACCTGTTTCAGGACGTTTTTGGTTTAACACATCGAATACAGTTGGTAAACACAATTAACTGTATCATTGGGCTTTAACAGTTTTTTAAGCATCTACAGAAATTGTCGCTAATTGTCTGCCCATTTAGCGCAGGTGCAGAGAAGAATGTTGCCATCATTTTTTTTGCCCACATTGCGCCCACGTTTGATCTTCCCGGGAGGCTCTTCGTCTGGAAACACCCAAATCGTTGATTGCCGCTTCGTTAGTGGGTCATACTGATAGATAAAACTTTTATCTCCAGTAATATATTCCGTTTCTCTCCATTTTCGAATTTTACAATCATTTACTTGCACCATGTCATGCGAGCCTGTTTTTGATCAGCAGTCAGTGAATGAGAATCCAACGCGAACAAAGCTTCTTAACTTGAAGGTGTTTTTGGTGTAAAATTTTATGAATGACCGGCGATGAAATCTTAAGAGTATTCTTCTATCTGTTTGTAGGTAGTATTTGGGTCTTCGTGCAATATTTACTTTACCGCCTCGATGTTTTCATTTGTTACGGAAGTTAAGGAGAAAACCGTCTAAAAATTCTTGCACGGGACGCTGCGAGGTCTTCAGAAGCTGATACTAATCTATTTTACAAGCTTTTATTTACACTCACTTTCATTTAAACCAACTTTAAAATCATATAATATCATTGCACGAAAATGTTCTCGTTCGAATTCCATTGTTGCAAAGAATGGCGGGCGAAGTGCAATAACAAAGTGAATACATTTTTATTTCTTTCGTTTTGACTAAATGGCTTTCGGAATTCGAATTTCAAATATATGATGTTTTAAAAACGGTACAGCTCAAATGGGTTCTCTTCCTGAAATTTGAGTATCTCAAAATTTACCTAGTCACCTATTGTATTTACCTATTGTATTCACATTTACCTATTGTATATGCTGACCACTGATGCTGACTTTTACATATAAAACGGCAAATAAAACAAAATATATTGAGAAGAGTCACGCTGAGTTGTCTCCGTTCACAGTTCTGTGTGCAGGAGACTAGTCCACTTGACAATGACAATGTTAGCCTAGCGACAATACAGATTATCCTTATTAATTAAATAGAGTGGAATTTGAAAAATTGTGTCATAGAAAAAGATTTTCAAGAAAAACGTAACAACATTCAACTGGCAAGTAACTGCTTGAGAAAAATGTTCATTCTTTCATACACATGCCAATTGCCAATTCTGCTGTTTCAGTGTTGCGATGTACTTGTCTTGATTTGTTAAAGATGCTATAACATTTGCACTGTAATAGCACGAGTCACGACACATACACAATATGTAAAAAATAAATGTACTTTTGAAAGTTTTAGATAGCGCTTGCCGGCTTGTATGAAGCTTGCAAATTGGTATAAAATTAGACACAATGCTTGTAAATAAATGTTATGTAGACGGACCCCAGCATTACTGATTAAACAATGCCGGTCGGCCATCTTCGTATTGCCGACCGTTACAGAACGCTGAGAAACTGTATATAACATAGAATGGTTACAACGTAAGGTAATGAACTCTTGAGTGTGTTTACACTTTTTTTTAATCAATCATGCTGAAATGATTGTGGTTATACGAAATTGGCCGAACCGTATTATTTAATTAGTAGTACTGTACTGACGATTTTCAATTTATTTTGTGCAGCCGATATTTCGGTCCAGCTGCACGATAGTTTGCATGTAGTTACCTAGTAATATTATTAGTATAGTGTTGTGAATATTTGCAAAAACAAGTTCTGCGAATCAAACATAAAATGGAAGGCATATATATTTTTCTTTATGGTAAAATGGTGGCAGACGAGCTTACAATCCACCTGATGGTAAATGGATACTGTCGTCCATGTACATCCGCAATACATCAATCAATATTCGCCTGTCAATAGCAACAATACCCACCGCAGTCTCGTCGTGACCACGGCTCTTATAACTGGACAAAAATATGGGCTATACAAAATAAATAAAAATGGTAACCCGTTTACGCAACATTTATTATGTCCAACCACGATAATAAACGTTTGAAATTATATTTCGGTATACTTGCGTATTTTGTTAAGCTTGGCATTCACTTTCTTGGTGTAACTTGGGGTTTGGATCAGTGAAGGAAAAAAATCAGTGTGAAAGAGAACAAAGAAAGGCGTTTAGAGTACTACAAGACAGTTTACATTGAACACAATTATAACTTGTATTAATTATTAAAAAATGAAGTGATAAAGTAAGCGTGATCAAATTGTTAGTAACGACTACATTGAAATCTATTATGTAGCTACTTTCACACTAATTTCCCTAAAACTGTTACACATTGAAAAATTAAAAAAAGAGAACTAGGGTAGTATAGCTGTGACATACCTGTCTGGACAAACTATCTTCGTCACCTTGTGACCCACGGCCGGGATAAGACCCGCCGATACATCTGAATATACCGGGAAAATTCCTTAATAAATAGTATTTAAATAATATCGTATATCTAAAAGTGACAACAAGACTAAGGCCGTATTTAGTGCTCCACTGACGGACGGTCAGCTATTGTATCATATCACTATAGAATTCAACTATTGTGTTTAGTAGCGCACTGACTGTACCATACGTACCATACGGTAGCTACGGAGGACCGACCTCAGTACTGACCGTCAGTGGAGCACTAAATACGGCCTAAGGGCCTTTCTCACTACCTCCTGATACTTTATCAGAAAGAATCGGGACAGTATAATTATACTTTATGAGAAAGTCAGTATCAGCTAGATTTAATTGGCAGATAATTTATCTATCGGAGTGACAGTTACTTTATCAGGAGGTGGTGGAGAAAGGCCCTAAGATTTATTGATTTATTTATTTCCTTAAACCAGACGAATTGCTTAAAATAAGTGGTCATGCATGTTAAGTACATGCTACTGTTCAATGAAATAACACGACGAAACAGAATACGAGTAGTTGGAGGGCTTTTACACTAATTGGAAATGATGTAGTACATTGAAAATAAAAAATGTTACTCTATCTCATACATTTAACGTACAATAAATAATCTACCATTAATTGCAGTTACTTTATACTAATACAATTAATATTATAAATAATTTTAGCGGTAGCATTTACCTTACAAGATGTGCGAGGATAGCTTTGACCCATCTAATTTTGCCGCTGTTGAGTAACTCCATCAGTTGTTTAGGATGATACTGTGGCAACACTGGACAGGCCATTTGTGACGCCTCGAACAGACCGTAGTCAGGCATGTAGTCTAATAGAGGCTGTCGTTAAAAAAATATCAATTTGAATTCTGAATGATGTCCATTTGTAGTCTGACTAAAGATAAAGGCATTTTATAGAATTGTTACGTCACCTAGAGACCATTTTAGACAATGTAATAATAATAATTAGTTTTAGTTGTTATACCCGAACGCTGTCCTGCCTTTTACCAAATTTACAAAACTAGATATTCTAATCATGACTTTGAGTTGTAAAATTAGTTCAAAGAAAGTTTTAGTCTATTGGTCGTAGTGTAAATTCTTCTTCCGAAAATTGTCTCTTCCTTGCTCTTGTGTATCTATATTTTTTTTAAATATCTTTCTTGTCATTAATGCAACCTTAGAGAAACGACCTGTAATTTAATTCTTACGAATTTTCTGGCTTATTTGTTACCCATCGTTTGATCCGCGAGGACGTGCTAATAAGTGCTAATAATTATTAGTACAAGTGTCGTAGAAACGTTCAGTTCTCTTCAGTGCTTGTATTTGTTTATTGTATACAGTTACGAAACGTGTACTTCTTGAACTTTGAACGTGTACTACTTACAGATTCTTGAAATGCGTAATTCGTTGCACTTCTAATAAATACATGAAAACACCTTAATATTTTGTTCCTTATAATTTTATATTAAAGTTGACTGGTAACCCTTAATTAGGAACGCATACTCTAAGCTAACGTCGCAGAACCTTCGATATAAAATGTTTAATTTTATTTACCTGTGGTTGATCCGGCTGCGCTTTATTACGCCTCCGTGCGTCTCTTTCTAGCAGCTGCAAGTTGATGGACGAGACGCGTTGTAAGTGCGGAGCGGACACGCGCAAATCGGAGTCGCGTAGCGCGCGGGACTCGCCCCCTTCCTCTATCTCCTACAAAAACGTTCACCATCTATACATATGTATAATAAATTTGTAACAGAGTTGTGTCTGTACATGAAATATTTTTGAAATAAAATAGTTGCAGTGTACTCTACGAACGATATAGAACACAATACAACCATTTTTAGAATTTTTGTCTGTCTGTTTGAACGCGCCTCACGAAAAACATTTAGGGTACATTTTATCCAGATCTTTTATAGAAATCACACAAAAGTTCACACGAACGAAATCGCTGGCACCACTAGTCTATCATAAACATAAATATGAGGTCCTTAACTATGAAATTTCTGTTTGTTCATAGTGGCCACTTTGAACTTTGTTTGTTAACAATCTTGCGTTTGGCTTGGAATTCCAAATTCAAATTAATTTCAATTTAAAGCTGACATTCTTTTTAAAATCGGTTATTATTTTTTTTCCGTTAAATGACTTTTTGCTTAGATACCGTTATGTCAGTTAAAAATTCGCGCTAATTTCGAAAATAACTTATTTCGTTATTTTTGAATATTCGTTATTTTCGCGTTATCGACGGCACGCAAAGATGTATATGTAAATACCCGAAGTAAATGTAAATGTAAAAAACGCAAATATGAACTATATGTAAGTAATAAACACCGCAAACGAACGCACGGCGCGTTTTTTATTTGATCGTTTCCGTTCTGGAATTTTCGACCTTCAAAACAAACCCCGTGGACGACCGGAGACTAATGACGAATTGAAAGCAATAGTGGAAGCGGATTCGTCTCAAACCACGTCCGAGTTAGCAGGAACCTTCGGTGTAAGTGACACAACGATATCGATTCATTTGCGTCTAATGGGGAAGGTTAGTGATCTTAATGAAAGTCAGGTGTGAACACGCGTCGAAAGTTGCCTTAATTGCACAAGTCGGCACAAAAATGAAGGGATTCTGTATCGTATTGTCACTTGTGATGAGAAGTACATTCTGTATGATAATCGTAAACGTTCGTCACAATGGTTGAACCCCAGAAGACACAGCCAGGCAATGTCCCAAACGTACTGATTCAAAAGAAGCTTATGGTGACTGTACGGTGGTCCGTATGCCGGTATTATCCACTACAGCTTCTTGAGATCTGCCACTAGAATTAATACAGATGTGTACTGTGAAGAAGTGAAATGATGATGGACAAGCTCGCTATCAAACAACCAAATCTGGTCAATCGCTCCAGTCCACTGCTTCTCCATGATAACGCTCGCCCACATACTGTACGACAGAGAGTCTCAAAGTTATCAGGAGCTTTGACCGGAAACTCTCCGTCACCCATGGTCCTCACCAGACATTGACCGTAATGATTTCCAGTTTTTTCGGAATTTTTATATCTTTTTACAGGTGGAAACATTCAACTCCGACATTCTAGGAGTTCTATAGCAGAGGCATCAATCATCTTCCATTATAATGGCAAAAGTACATTGATAATAATAGACAATACTTAGATTAAATAAATATACAATTTTCAAATAAAAAATATATTTGAATTTTTGGATTAGGATTGGACTAAACTATTCACGTGAGAATAGTTTAGTTTCGTCACGTCTAATTCCATATAAAACGACAATTTCATAGATAAGGATCTAATATTTAACAAATATAACATGTATATTCCGGAAGATAAGTTTGCGAAATACACGTTTTATAATCGCAAATAAGAAATTAATGTATGTATTTGTCGGTAAATTATTAGGTGCTTACCTATGATATGACCGATTTTATTTACTGGCCACTTAAGTTTCGATATCTTCTGTCCTAATTCGAATTTCAAAATAAAACAAAATGCATCTAATAACTAGGATGTTCTTATTTCAAAATCAGTATTTCATTTGTTTTTCTGTACCTGAATTTTGTTCATGTGATTGTCTTGAAAATAAAATGGATAAATTGAAAATTCGTGCTGTTTTTGAATATGAGTTTCGTCGCGACACCAACACAAGTCAGACAGCTCACAATATCAATAGTGTATATGGGCCAAACACCAGCTAATATTTATCCTATTTGCCGTTTAAGTTATATATGTATACCTCTCATCGCACCTGTCTATGTATCTTTTGTTTAACCCAAAGGTTACCCGGTAGAGAATGCTTTAAGGCTTTAATAAGCTCTCCTTTTGTAGCGCATAATGTGCAATAATTTTAAATAAAATAAATAATTTTTTTCTGAACATATAGCTTCAGGACTTACAAGACAAGACTTACAAGACTGTAACCAGCCCTTTTACCGTTTACTGATTGTCTGCACTCTTGTGCATACACAAGGGATGTCTGGCCTTAAAACGGCACGCTAGCGGTAGGTTAGCGCGTCCACTCTTTTAAAGGTGGTGTGTAGTTCCTCAGGGGTTGTTAGGCCTTAGTCGCCTTTTACGACACCCACGGAAAGAGATGGAGATTCGGATACCATACATTTTCTGTTTCTCACTCTTACCTTATTCGAGTCACACGCTACAAACGAATATTCCACTGACCTGTGCACTTATCTGTCCGGTAGTCTGTTGATGTTCGGGTTTCCACTGCGAGTAGACGTGCATTTCAGAGTCCATCCCCACCACCAATATTCCATCCCGCACCCACGATATCTGCATCGGTAGTGGTGGCAGTCCATCTGCGGTTTTCAGCAAAATACGTCGTAATTGCATCCAACGGATCTCTTCCACGAATAATGGTGCCGCGAGAGATGATGCTTTGCGGAGTATTGGACGGTTATTGTTCATTGACTCTTTCATTGCCTGTAAAGTACGATATAATAAAATGTTGTGTAATGAATTCGTAAACAAAATATTTATATGATATTTATATTTGACTATTCCCAAAAGTGTTTTAAATTGTTTATTAGTTGTTTATTTACTATGTAGTTAAGATTCGTTATTTTCTTTATTGGTATTGCCATAGAGCTAAGATAGGTATTATTAATTTAATTTTATATCGGCGCGAACAAAAATAAAGCAAGTGAAGGCGCTTAATTTCATCGTGATATGTATCGCGATGAAATGCTGACCAGGTTGCTATCGCCATTATTTATGTATAGATCGACATCACTGACACATACTACCAGTATTTTATGATTAAAAATCTAAAGAAGTAAAGACAATTCTTATAGTTTCACATTGTATTCATACAATGAAATATCCTAACACTAAATTTTAAAGATAATTGTATGATTAAAATTTACAAATTTAAAAGTTGCGTAAAATTATGATTTATAGCCATAAAAGTCTCAAAATTGCCTATCATGAACTCTTTTTTTACAGGGGTTATATTTAAGTTTACCTTCAAATTAGCCTGCGCCAAATCACTGGACACCGCCGTGAATAACAGTACTCTCGAACCAACTGCCACTGTAAGTATATGAGATCCATCTTCCTTCGAAACCCAGTCCAATTGCACCAAATGTTTCTGTGTCAACGGGCACGTGTTACCATTTTCCATAATACTTCTACGTAGAGATTGGAGAGTACTAAACGATGGCACGGCCAGTAATCCAGCAGATTTGACAGGATTGCCACCGTCCGTTTCGCCGTTGCGATTATTGCGGGTTTCGTCCGATCTGTCTGATGACAGGGTTTGTAATACCTGCAATGAGACATTGTACAAAAATTGATACAGGAAAGCACTGGCCAACCGAGCGATCGCATTCGTGGTATCTTGAGGTCACACTATTTTCGACAATTCGTCGAATTTACTTAAGGACATTCAACAATATTTAAATTCATCAGGACACTTATATCTTCGAATAGCGTCACAACTTGTCCTTTTAAACATCGCTGGTCATTCAGAGGATGTATCCAGAATGCTTTTAGTTTCTTTCGCCGCCTGCTTGCAACACAAACAGCTATTGTTAGTAATTTTGCGGGATTCATTTTAAAGTATTTTACGTCCTAACTGCAACGAGGAACGAGACAGTGATTTTTAAGCACTCATATGAACACACCACGAGTCCATGATGAGAACGTTGTAAAAGCGCCAACGTCCCATTCCAACGCAACGCATTTTTAACTCCCTTGCGAATGAGGCCTACAACTTTAACCTTTTGCTGATGACATTCGTTTTTGTCCTAATTAGAACGATTGCAAAGGCTAAGGATTTTAGGAATCTATTTTAACTGTCAAGACAATTTAGAGGCAAAAACTCCATGAAATCTTTTGTACAAAAAATATCATCATAATGAAAAAAAACATTTAGCTACAAACCTGCGTCAACCTCTGCTTCTTCGCTATGAAAGACGTATCGTGCAGATATGACAGATCGATCTGCGTATCAGCACATACACCGACTCTCGGCAGACTAACATTTCTCAATGGTATTGTATCTTCCATAAGCCACTCGGCACCGCCGGTACTCTCGCACTCATACACGCCGACGCAAAGGTTCACAAACCTGGCGTCTGGGTGTGATGTGGATTGTGTGTGCACGCCTTTAGGTCGCGTGAACGATCGACCGCATTTGTACGCTACCGCTATACGACCGGAGTATGCTGCGCTTATGTGTAACGGTTGACCTGTAGAATATCATACATGACTATTTAAAAAAAATACACTAGTCTGAAAGAGTATTTGTATGTCTGCCTGCATTTTTGTTACGTCTTCTCGACTAAATATTGAACCTACTTTAATCCGGAGAAGGACAGAATATTTTTATTAAATTAACATCATTAACACGGGGGGAACCGTGGGCAAAAGCTAGTAATAACTAAATAACTTAGAATATTATATTTTTTACACAATGAAAAACTAAATATTTTGAAAAGTGGCTGAAATATAGGGCACATAAATCTCAATAAAAGGTCATAATAGTCATAATAGCTCCCCATTAGGTTCCTTCAAATATACTCTTATTAACATGTACCTAATTTTCTAATATATTTGGAAAATCATTTTTAATATGGGTTCGTTTTTATATTCTAGCAGTCAAATAAGCCATGAAACACCAATTTCAGAACAACCTAGTACCGTATTGTGAAGTACTTATACTTCTATTCAGATAATTAGTAATTGAAAGCAAAAAATAAAAATACAATGAAAATGATATAGTTTAAAAAAATTCAAGACAATATTTAATATAATTAGCTTTGTTAATTTTGTACCTGGAATGTCAATAGTGGACTCCTGATCTTTATTCATCATCTCCCATTCTTTCCACGTGTATGCATATTCGTCGTCCTCTTGTTTCGTCACATTGCATTTCCAAAATCTGAAGAACAAACGTCATATTAAAATAGCTGTATTAAATACAACCTATCGATCAATGAAAGTACAGTGATGTAATATTACTGGCATAAAACGGAGGCATATGCAACGCGGTCATATTTACCGACCTGTCAATTCAGTTCATCATTTGTCGGCAACTACTAAGTACGTATCGTTGATAATTTACCTTTTTTATATTAACTGCAATATTTTTGACGTAACGGTGTTGTCAATGTAAAAAAATATAAGAAATTTAATATTAATTGAAAACAAAAGGTTTTCTACATAATCCGAAATAATATTAATGATATAATATATTGTGGTAAATGTTGTTGTTGTTCTTTATTGTATTTTTTTTATATACTAGTGGGCGGACGAGCAAGCGGTCCCACGTGATGGTAAGTGTTACCGCCGCCCATGGACACCTGCAACACCAACCTTGCAAAATCCTATTCACTTAATGGATAGCTTAATGGAAAGACCTCTCGAGGCAGTTCGTACCTCTTATAGTACATTACTACAGTAATAATACCAAGTACAAAGGCGGACTTAAATGTGTTCGCGTAATTAAGTGTAAAGAAGGAGTGGACTCTCCAACCCGTTTGGCCAGCGTGGCGTGCTAAGGCCAATGTGCATTAGGAGGTCTATGTCATGCAGTAGACACTGAAAGGATTGATTGCAGTGAGTTGCAATTGATTGTAAATAAGCAAATAAAGACTTAAAAACGTAATTATGATTACTTGTATATTTTATCGTGACAGTAACATTTTATTTATACTACTGGTATCACTCATGTTCACAGTTTTGTTACAAGAAATTATCCATCTATTGTATTTTGGTTTATCCATGACACAACCTTATTCACGCAATCCATTGTCGGTCTTTTATGAAAATGCGATTAATTTAGCTTCGTACCTCAAGGTGCTGTCGGAGCAAGCTGTAGCCAGTATGTAAGGCGCTAAACAAGCTGGGTATATGGATGCAGAGCTCAGGTGTCCGGCCGCTGGCGTCGCGTGGATCACGTCCACGCCATCAGGCAATGCCAGAGGGCATTCGCACACCTACCAAATAATGATAACGTTTTTATAGAAAGAAGGCGGTAGACGAGCAGACAGTCCACCTGGTGACAAGTGGGTACTGTGGCCCTGGGACCTGCGCGATACACGTCGACATCTGTCCAGAATAACAAACCTTGGCACGCCCATGGATGCGCTGCCTACCCTTGGAGATTCCTACCCTACCCAGGAATGGGTTTGGAGAAAAGTTTAGGAAATTCGAGAGGGATAGGAAGTAAGGATGGGAATGAGCTCTGGCATATCTCACTACCGAAACATGTACGTAAATTGGGTGAATAGGATACAGTGGAACATGAAGTACATTTTACGGCAGTCTTCTGTAAGTGTCATTTTGATGAGAACAAATCGTTTATCGATATATGGTGTGACGCATATTTACCACAGAAGAGATCGTAATTCATGCTAGCTCTTACAGAAAATGAGTATGAAAAGTTAAAGTTCTGTAAATAATATCAGTAATACTGACCAATCGAGTGTTTGAACAAACTATTATGCAGCTGATTATAGTTATTCAAGGTGGCGCCAACGGCAAATATGTTGTAGAACAAACCTGTACTTTCAGTTAGAGCAACAAATATGAATGTTAAACTCACCACAATAACTCGTTTACGAATGGAAAAGGATTTTGTAATCGTGCGAATTCTCGTTTAGTTTTACGTCATCATCTCATCTACATGTCTCTCATCATCATCTTCTTAACATGTCTTCATAAATTAGCTGACACTCTTTTAATGGCTGCTTTAGAGTCGTCCCATATTTCCCCGTGGGTGTCGTAAAAGGCGACTAAGGCGACAAAGCCCCGAGAAACTACACTAGTTATCAATTATAAAAGATCATAAAAGGATGTCTGCTAATTTACAGAAACGCGATATAAAATCATATTATTATAAAAGAACATAAAATACACTGCTGCTGATAGAAATCACATCATAAAAGGTTTATCTAGCACACTTATCATTCAGCATTGATAATTAGTAATGAACTTTATCCTTGTGGTATTACCATTGAAAGTTTATAAGGCATAATACACTATACAATAAGATTTTTTAAAGAACTGTGAATATATTATTCGTTTATCAATTTTGTGAACAGTGAAAGAGTTTTCTACTATATACAATACCTTCTTAGTAGTTATAGCGAGGTGAGAGTTGGCTGGCGGAGGCGGCAGCATGCGGTCGTTGTCCATTGATATTGAATTCTTCCTGGATTCTCCTTCGTCTTCTTGGATTAATGCACTGTCGGGGACGTACATCATACTGTTTGTTAGGTCGTCTGTAATGAGACAAATATATATTGTATGTCAGAATTATGACAATATGTTTATTCTCTAACAGTGAGTTTCCATTTACAACAAAAAATACATCGGCGATATGACTGAAGATATTACAAAACTATAGGTAGGTATTATAGATTTTTTTTACTAACCGTAAAGATCAAGAAAACCTGCCAGCGAGAATTCAAAACATATAAGCAAAAAAAGAAACAACTGTCTTACGCTCCTTCCCAAACTTATTTCCAAATCCACTCCCACATATCTTTAAAGATAGGCTAGGCACCGCATCTGAAATGTGCCAACGCTATCAGATGGATAGAGTGTCTTTTTTTATAGAAAGTAGTTGGCAGACGAGCACAGTTCATCTGGTGATAAGTGGATACCGTTGAAGATTTAGAGGAATGGATTTGGAGAAAGGGTTGGGGAGAATGGGGAGGGAGGATTATTATTACTGTATAATTCAAAATATCCAAAACTAAGCACTAAATCATCAGAGTTCGACAATCTACTAATGGAATTTCTTGCCAATGTAAATTTCTAATGGGACTTTCTAAAAATAGCGCATTTTGCGTTAACGTGAACTTTTGCGAATGTAACTTCTTGGGGCGCATCCTTAAAATTATTGTCTTTTATATTATTAGCCCTATTAGGTCAAGTCGCACTTGACAGGACAACTTTATTACTCAAAAACGACTAATAAAATATGAGTACAATAGAACTTATTATTTATATCTGAAAAAAAAAAGACATTGTCTAACCTGATGGGTCAGCCTGTGAGGACACAGTAAGCCTCCACATATGCACCGTTGATCCTCCATCGGTCCTTTCCAACACCACAATATAGAATGGTTCCTTGAATACGGCAGCTTTGCGAAGGTCCACTATAGCTTCTAACCCGGCTTCGGTTATTGTGTGCACGTCTGAACCTTCTACACCGGAGTCTGCACTATCTGTATCTGCTGTCGTACGCTCGCCTGGAAATATGGGGTCCATTAAGTAAAAGTTTCTTGAATTTTTATGGCAAAGGCAAATGACATTATGCCAACGTCTAGTAAAAACGGAACTTGCTGATCACATGGATTCGTCCGAGTATGCGATTGACAAAAAGTTTGTAATATTTAAAATCAATCTCACTGTTTCGCAAAGTGCAAAAAATCAGCCCCTTGTTGATCCTGTGGAAGAGTTGTCATTTGCCATTGTATATTTCCCTTGCTAAATGACATTTGACCTTGAATTGTTCTTTTTTTGTACGAGTATCGGTGAACTTATTGTGCTAAGTTAGATAGTTGACTGGTCAAATAATGTAACCAATAACAAAGAGGGCACTAATTATATTATTTCTAATGTCACTAAACTTACCAATGATCATCTTTTCCCGGAACACGTGTAGCAGTTGTGTATTTTGATCCTTCGTGCCGAATATCACTAAACTTACCAGTGATCAATTGTTCCTGGAATACATGCAGTAGTTGTGTATTGTGCCAGTCGTGCGTTGCGTCCGCGATCGCATGGAGTTGAATAATAGCACCAGGTCTTGCCGTGGATTGTTGCGACACGATTTTAATGCGGTCATGTAGTGGGACCCCACTGCCCTCTTCTAGAGTTGAGTCCGATGATAGGGACATTGTGTCGTGCTGTTGCTAAAATAAACATAACATGATCCATTTGGTAACTTTTTATAGATAAGTTTTATGATGATTTAATGGTAAATAATTATCTATGTCTACATTTCGTCAGGGCCCATTTCGTATCCCTTCGAATCCTACCGAGGGGAGAGCAAAACGTGATAAGGAATGTTTCTCATTTCATGATACTCCTTACTGCTTATTTCGTGCCAACCAATCACATCTCGTCCCATTGAATAGACATTAGAATGAGATAAAGGTAACTCCTTATTCCATTATACATTTCTCATCTCGCGTTTCCTCCCGAGGAAGAATGGAAAGTGTAATGAGACTAGATTAACTTCCCATTCCGTTACACTTCTTATTTCCCATCCTTCTCAATCCTTTTTCCAAATCCACTTCTAAATCTCCAAAGATAGGCGGCGCATACGAGGACGTGACAGAGCTTATCATAATTATCTCATGTTGGCATGTGTAGCAGATATACATGTGCGGCAATGTGCATTTATCATCAGTTGGACTGTCTGCTGGGCTGCTGAAAAAGCCAGTAAATTACTTAGATACATAAGTTAAGAGCTGTTAAAAAAATTACCCTAGTATTGTTGTGTCGTCTCTCTGAGGTAGCGATTTCGGCTAGCAAAGTGCGTGCATCAATGACAGCTTGAAATACTCGAAGACTTTCCCCGTCGCTCGCTACGAAACACGCTGATGGAGAGTTTGACAGATTTCCGAGGGTTGTACTGAAAACAACGCAGGTCTATAACGACTGATAACTTTCGTGAGGTCGTAGCTCAAAATAAATGAAATTTTGGGCAGCTGTTTTTATTTTTTTCACAAATAAAACAAAACAATGAAACTGATTTTTAAAGAGAAATCACTAAATACAAGACATAAATAGCAAAGTTAATTTAATGTTCTTTAATGTTCATCTACAAACTAAAACCTACTTTCCGAATATTTATATTACGATACGACCTCGCTGAATAGTAGATAATAAAAATAATATAATCAACACCACAATCAATGGGCCACACTGAGATTCCCTGTCGTGGGTCCACAGACACATACAAAGACGAAAACAACACATGCAATACCCCGACCAGAACAAACACCTGTCTTTAAACGAATGTTTGTACGACCGGGAATCGAACCAGGTACCTATTTTCACAGCGGGCAGGGGCACCACCAATTGAGCTAATTGGTCGTCACACAAACATTTTAGTTTGTGTGATTAGTGTTAGACGTGCAGTCATTTTTTACCATGGATACGTTTCGTTACATGGTTAGCATTCACCATCTGTAGCTAAAAATTAACGGCAATCTACATACAGCCTTTAAGAACGATGCTCCCTTAACCAATCATCAACCAACCTAACCAATACCAACCTTAACTGAACCAATCATAACCAATCACCAATCATCAAGTTTAAATATGTTGCAGCAAGAAGAATGAAATCATTGGCTAATATTAAGATAACCTTTATATGTATTTAAGTTTGTAGCAATGAATAAAAGTATATCTATTTTATTCTAAATTTCCTGTGCAGACTGTACACTATACATACCTGGGTAAAAGTGTAGGCAGCCAGGCGACATTACTAAATGCGGAAAGATGGGGCGAGTTAACTCTTGCCAATTCGGAAACTCCCCCGGATTTTCCGAGCGGACCCACGCATTCCACCCGCCACATGATCAGCTCCGAGCATAACCCACCCGCTGCTGTGTCGTCGTCCGCTTTGTCAGTTTCTCTGTCACTGTCTGTAAACATCCCGTCATGAATTGTAACTCGCTGCTCCCTATCCCATCGCATTGAGTATTGTAGACAATAAAACCAGTTCGGTCTAAAAACCATTTTATACCGCGAACCCGTAGGAATCCATAGTAGTTCCACAGAACGAACTGCCTTAAGAGGTCTTTCCAATATGCTATGATATGGGATTCTTCAAGAAAGCTGTGAATACGATTTTGCAAGCTCAGCCGCGTACCCGCATACCTCCTAGTGTTGCAGGTGTCCATGGGTAGCGGTAACACTTACCATCGCGTGGGACCGCCTACTCGTCCACCTACTTCCCTATACAAAAATGTATTGATAGTTTTACATAAACGTGAAACAAAAAATACATTCTTTTTTAAATAAATAAAAAATATGATATTTAACTTAAATGGAGAAATTAATGGAAAAATAAATAATATTAAATAAAAGTAAAAATTGTCCACACCTCGTCTACAAGTATAATGGATAAATAACTTTTCTCCAAGATAAAATCCTCGTTTCCAAAACGATACATTACTGCTCGCTGGTCGACGACGTGACGAAGTGCTTAATGTTTTTTTTCGGAAATGCTAAATTCTTTTGGCCCTAATAGCCTTTCAAGAGTCACCGGATCATGTATGGTTTAGGGCGAGCGCAGAAGGCGCTCAGCCAGGAGCAAAAAATGTATGCAGCAACGAGCCGACGGGCTCCCCCGTCGGTAGACCGGCGAAAGGAACGGACCTGACTTAGGGCGTTGCTTTGGGATCGCGAGTCGGTGAGAAGCACCCAGGTACGTGCTGATACCCGGTAAAAGTGTTGGCTGAAGGCCGATGTGTGTTGACGGTGTAACGAGGGTGACGTCCTCGAACACGTTACGTTACGGGCTGAATATTACAAGTTAGTCTTGTGTACTAAGTCGTATTGAGAATTAATTCCTAGCACTGTCTAGAACGAACTATTCCGCGAACGCTTACAGTTTTCATTCATTTACTACATCAGAACGAGTAAACGTAGGACCCACGGCGAAGGAACGAACTACATACATAAAAATGAAACAAACGTGTGATTACGCGTGAATCTTTACGATGTGGGAACTATCTCTCTACTCTAAGAAGCCGACTCACGGAAGCGAATGAGACATAAACATCACATTACCGTATTTATTCAACTGCTTAGTCCTATACTGCGTAAAAATAAAATTGAACTTTATTAATAAAGTAATAGCGGCCATTATTCCAAAAAAAGTAATTGTAAAAAAATTGTGTACTACTGTACTAACAGTACTAGAGACTGAACCAGTAAATTTGAGTGACAATACCAATTCGGAGGGTTCTCTTCAATGTCCGAGTAAGAACAAGACCATTACAAGTTACATAGTATGCACCTTCACAAAATTCGTTAAATTCACATGCAAGAAAATAATATATTGAGTACTACTTGGTACCTAGAGAACTTGTTATTGGTATATAAAAGCTTACCAGATATATTGTGGTGACTCGTCGTAAGCAATAACGGTAATACTGGATGGCATGTGATGTCATTTACCCTAAACCTATGACCGGATGCTCTTGAGGCGTGTCCTATTGATAACACCTGCAAAATAGAAGATTTTCGGTCTTAGAATAAGTAGGTTTTATTTTATAACATCTTATTCGGTCTGCATAGAGGTTAATTTCGAACCTCTAAAACTAAAACAGTATGGTCTAAGCCAAACTAAGGAAGTTTAGTTCAGTACTAACTAAGGGTGCAAGGCGCTATTAAATAATATTGCGCCCTGACATTATTGTACAATTTTATTGGGTACAAGTCTATGGGCTGTTTAACGAGTAGAACAGGTAACTTTTTATTAAGGCAAATTTCTGGAAAGTAAAAGATAATAATGATCGTTCATAACAGGGACAGAATATTAGGTAGTCGAATAAGTTCGCGGTCGTTTTATAGTGAAAACGATAAAGACTTTTTTCGTATTACATAAATATTTATTGAAAGGAATATTGTCCATTTAATTCGACTATCTTTCGTCATTTTTCTGGCAGAGCCATTATTCCATCGCTATAAAAATTTTGGGGTTTCTGAGCGAAAGACTGTCTTAAATAGTTTATACAGGCTTCTCTTGAATGTAATATTACTGTATTTGGAGAATTTTGTAAAGAGCGGTATAAATGATAATCCGAAGGTGCTATTGTCTGGACTGTATGGAGGATGTATTAAAACTTTCCAGCCAAGGTATTAATACTTTTGGCTTAGTCATCAAGGATGTGACGTGATGGAAAACTACACCTTTTCTATTCATTAATTCTGGCCGTGTTTCTTCAAGTGCTCGTTTCAATTTTACTAATTTCTGACAGTAGACATCAGAATCAGTCGTTTGGCTATGTGGCAAAAGCTCGTAATACACAATGTTTTTCCAGTTCCACCATACACATAACATCACTTTGTTCTGAGTGAGGCCCGGCTTTGGGACTACTTGTGATGGCTCACCTCGCTTGGACCAAGATCGTTTTCGAACATTGTTATCGCAGGTGATCCACTTCTCATCGCCTGTTACCAATATCTTCAGAAATGGATCGATTTCATTTCATTTTAGCAACATCACGCATATGGAAATTCTACTCACCAAGTTTCTGTCATTTAAATCATGCGCCATTCGAACATCTACCTTATTTACAAAATTCAGTTTATACAGGTGATTGAAAACTGTTGAGTGATGAATGCTAAGCTCTTCCGCAATTTGATGACTGCTTATGTATCGATCTGCTTCAATTTTTTCAATGATAAGATCAACATTTACCTTAATAGGACGACTACAGCGAGGAACATCATTCACATCAAAATTACCAGACCTGAATGGACTGAACCATTTTTTGCAGTAGTTTTAGATGAGGCATCTTCTCCGTAAACACCACACATCTCTTTTCGAGCACTAGAAGCATTCATACAGGGGTATAAATGTAAATGTAAAATAAATGTAAAACACATCAAATTTTCTACTTATTAACTTCCATTTTAAAATTGTTAATAAATATAAAACTTTTAACTTGTACCGCCATTACAAAAAGTCAGCTGTCAAACGGGTGTAACATTTTCCCGCCAGTGATCGGTATTGCCAGAAATATAGCACGCTAAATTAATACGTATAAAAAGGCCGCGAACTTTTCCGACTACGTATTATAATGGTTGATGCGGACGGTTGTTGATACCTGCGAAAACTTAAGTCTTGACATCCAAAGTTACTAAAAGTAAGCACTTAAGAAAACGTAAAACTCGTTATCAGAATTGAATTGCCAAAAATTGGTGGTACCTGAGAAAACATAGACTTGTCCTCAAAAGTAAATTGGCAAAGGTTGATAGTACGTGAGAAAACTTGGACTTTTTATCAAAAGTGAGTTGCGAAAACTTGGTGGCCACCTGAGAAAACTTGGACTTGTCATCAAACGTGAGTTGCCAAAGGTTAAGCGTGCCGTTGGTGTGGTTGGTGACCATGGATATGACGGGCGCGGAGTCGAGCACGTCGCCCTCTTGCTCCTCGCCTAAGTCCTCCGTGGGCACGCTTGCCTTGCGCTGCATTTCGTTGTTGTTCTCTTCACGTGGACCTGTCAGCCATAAATATACTGTGACCACATATATACAGGTATAGATAACGCAAGCTTATCAGTCGATGCGTGCCAGAAGTTGGCGCTATGCTCCCACTTTTCGCAGTACTCGTCTTTGTTACAAAACAAAAATGCTTAATTGCGCAATTATAAAAATCGTCAAAAGTGGTGAACCGAATCAAGGGAGATGTTTCGTTTCATCGGTGAGTGGTTTCCCATCACTGAAATTTACTCGTGATTTAGTCGTAGGTACAAAATAAGTGACACGCTTGGTTCCATACAACTACTTGCGTCGTCTATGTCTATGACTGTGACCCATTTTGTTGTAACGTGACCACTGTGACCTAGAGTTGTAACGTAGAATTGCCGTCTTTGAAAATATTCTTTTCCAGAATTCTATACAAGGTATAGATCCAATGTATAATGAATCCAAGGTATAATTTGCAAAGCCTGTACCATGGATTTCATTCATGAATCTGAGTTAAAATTGATAGGAAAATTTCACGAATATTCAATTGTTCCAGTCAATGCTTAATATTTCTACATATCTGTTAAATACAAACCCAATGACATTTTCATATAAAAATACGTAACATTTTATGTCAATTATAAAATAAACAAATTTTTTTTCGAATTAGTTACTTCGCTGCGAGTCTATAGATGGGACTATAGTCTATAGATATGACGTTGTTTACGAAACAACTAATTAGTAAAACAGAAAACAGAGATGTCACCGATAATTTCAAAACTATAATCTATCATTCCTATCGATTATTTACGATCAAGAAGAATTACAAAAATACTTTTTGTTTCACATACCATTCTCCTGTGGCTCTGCTTGTTCTTCATTATTTTGTGGCCCTTCATTTTCTTCCTTTTCTTCCTGCACACTTGCTAATGGAGTCGTAACCGTTTCCGCTTGTGGTGGTTGACCTAAAATACAATAAAAGTGACAATCTTAGGTGGTTATTGCCGGTAAAAAGTAGCTGGTAAAAATATTGCTTTTCACAAAATACTACATTTTTTTCGAGTATGAATACGAAGACTTTGAAAAGCGCACGTACCATAAGTACCGTTCCTCAAATGTTTTTTGACTCAAAATATTTAAGTACATTCCTTTCATTCTCTACATTATTTCTTGCAAAGTGAAATAATATTGTCAAATAATTATTAATAAGGCTTACGCCAAATCTCAGCGTAGAGACGGTAGAAGAGAAAAACAACATGCTAATCGCCTTTCTTCAAATACATAGTGCACAGTGGAACAAATACTGAAAAGGTAGGTAAGTAAAGCAAATTTTGTATGTAGATAGTGCTTTATATAGTGTGATTGTTTGTTGAGATGAATTTTGTTGCATTATTAATGTGAGTAATAAATGTGATAATAGATGGTAATTAAATACAGCATCACATCACATTTACCAGAATCGGCATTGAAATTTTGGGAATTGCAATTAATATAACGTTATTATAGGAAGAAATCATAGAAAAAATACAATTTAAATAAATATCAATCATAATTAATTACATGTCAAACATCAAAAAAAGGATTCTTTTGTTATGAATTGCAGATAGACAAATACAAACTTTTACAAAACAATTATTTTCCTTATCAATAAACGACTATAAAAATATATACAACGAAATCATGCTTTTAAATGTTTTTACTTTTTCTTACAGGTAATTACTTATTTTCAGGGTATAGGTATGGGAAAAGGGAAATCCAAATGAGAGCACAATAAACTCGTACATCATTCTAAAAGAGAAGGAGGTAGGTAACAACATCATCCAATCCAAGATGGCGGCCATAATATTACATGAATTATCCGTCGTGGGTGTCATTTGATCAAGACGAATAGATTGATGCCTCATTTATTAGCAACAGCCGCTACATTTTCAAAACTAATAGGACGATTTTAATAAAAAGTACACTACAATATTCCGAATAAACAGTCCCGTATTTAAATTCGTTAAGTAATTTTCGACTATGTATTGAATATACAGACAAAATAGACTTTTAATTTTAAATATATGTTTAGAAGCGATGTCGGAGTTATACTCACCTGGTGTAACGGGCTTGGTACGGTGACGTACATACAAAGGTTGTGCAGCGGCGTGGTATAACGCGGCTGGTGTGCACATGGTTGTGGCGTCGCCCAGTGGGAACGCTGAAGGTATTCGCGCTGAGAACGATACTTGCGCCTGTCGAATCGCGCCCGCTTGAAGTTCGTCCAGCCATTCGCACACCCTGCATCAAAAAGCGTTCCTTTAATGCTATCCAGTGGTACGTAAAAGGCGACTAACGGATAACAAAGCCGCTACCACAAACGCTGAGGAATTATACCGCCTCTAAAAGAGTGGACTCGCCAACTCGTTTTAAGGCCATAAATTCTTCATGCACAAAACAATGTGTACGAGGGTCGAGGAGGCCCATGTCCACCTAAAAGTGCTGGTTACAGTGTTACGTAAACGTACTACAATTGTAATACAGAATCTATATTCTAGCTTCAAACTTTTGGTTCCTAGTGCCCTCAATGAACGTGATATAACGGACCTATTTATCTGCTACCGCAATCGTGGGAAGTTGCGCAAGATTTTAGACCTCATTTATTGGTTTCACTTCTGCATTTTTTAGACGAACATTTAGCAGAACTGGCAACTGACAAATTACACGGAGAAAATACTAATCAACTTCTTTCCTTGACGGCATTTTGACGCTATCGTTAAATTATAAATAATGGTGTAGCTACTAGTATATAGTCTATATGTAGCATATAGACGCTGTCAATGTATCGGAAAGTACATAGATCTGAGAAGAACCGTTTTTGACGTATAGTTCCATAGAAACCAAGATAAATCGCAGTCGAATATCAAGCACCTCCAAAATGGATTTATTGTTTTGTTATATTTATAATCTCAGATTTTACCTTGGACTTGAGTTTTATTCTAATAAACTAATTTATTTGCCGACTTTATTGGCCGATACAACCGAACAAAAACCGAAAATGTAGTGATTTTTTAGTTGAACAGGAAATAAGGCCGAGCAGAATCGTATGTTTAACATCCCTTACCTTCACATTGAAACTCAGTGGCGATACGCTTAAATGGAGCTAATAAATATAATGAAAATTATTAGTAAATTTTACTGTCAACTTACCAAATAAGAAAGCTGCCGTCAACGGGGTGTATAGAGAATAGCAAGTCGGGGCTCTGATGCCAATCTCTTAGCAGAGCTTCAATTTTAGCGTCCAGTGAGTCGGGCAGGTGCGTACAAGTGACGTCAGTCGCTATGGAGTTTATTGACGTCGTGTTCGACAGACTCGGGTGACTGTGGTTACTACCTGATAAGTTGACGAAAAAAATATAATCGAATGGCTACATTGTTAATATCAGTTTTATCTGTTTGACCATCTGCAAAATAAGTAACAATTATCTTTTAAAACATCGACTCAGTTATTTATAGATACAGCGTTTTTTTTGCGTCTAACATTTACGGATACATTACGAAAACATTGGCCATCGGCTAATCTGGAAACACCTGAACGCGTAATCCACGTCTATGCAACAAAGTATCTCCTAATAAAGTATGCAATTAGAGGTACGGTAAGTCATAGACGTGGATGAGGCATATATTGTCATGATATATGACATCGATATGAAAATAAACTCCCATATCGAAGACGTTATGATCTTTCATTATGCAACTATATGGTAATATTGTATTTATTGTTAATCCAACCATCAAGAAACATATGATTATTACAATTAATGTTTGCCATAGGAGTCTGCCGTAAGGAGGGCTTATAAAGTCTAACTTATAAAAAATATCTCTCATAAACAAATCACATTTCTAATCATATAAACATAAAATATTTTGTTTCCTTATAAATGGTTAATTTTAGTTATCGATCTATTTTTAATTGGCGTTTGACTAGCTAGTTTCAAAGAAAAAAACTATTAACTAATCAACATTAGCGATAGTACATTTTGATCATATAATAAACAAATTATATGTAGAATAAGGCTGAAAATGATTATTAATATCCATTAACCACATTTTACCTGTTTAGAGATCCCATAACTGACAAAAAGCTAAAAAAAATTAACAGTAAAGCCCAAGAATATAATTACATTTTTATTTAAATAAATAAATACCACTCAAAAATGCATTTATATACTTGATAATTTCTTTGAAAAAGCTTTATCGCGACTAAAACAAATGAATTATACGTGTACTTGATGATATCCATATAAAAGAGATATTATAAATGGGACACTAAATAAATATACGACACTACTTTCATGTAATATGTTAAAATCCGGCTACAATCCGCAAACTAAAAACGAAAAGCAAGTCTGTTGAAATTGTGTATTGTTGATATGAGAATTTTACTCTACTGAGGAAAGAAGAACAAACACATTAAGGCGAGTTCACATTTGTATCATTTCACCGTTGCGTATCACCGTATCGTATTCGAAGTTACGAGATACGCCGCCGTTGTAACTGCGTATCAAAAACATTCATACCTATGTTTATGCAACACGTTGCGGATATAATTCGGTGAAATTATATGTACAAATGTGGACCCAGCTTTAAGTGATCTCCCTGTTTCTCTCAGATCGATTCTTGCGGATAGAAGCCATATGATGTACGAGTCTTACCCGGTTGTTCATCGCTATTGCTGTTATCCTCGGACTGAGCTTTAATCAAATGGTGACTGGGCCGTCTATGTCCTAATGCAGCATAAAATGACGCAGATAAGCATTACCTATACTACTACATCAGGCACGTACAATACTACTTATTATATAATGCCGGTTGGTCATCTTCGTATCTCTGACCACGAGCGACCGTTGAAAGACTGTATAATATAGTGTCGAATTAAAGCTATTGGGGGCCGGGGACTATTTGAGAGCAGAGAACCTCTGAAGATGAGCAATTTTATAAATTTTAGATGAGTTTTTAAATGGTCGGGCTTGGGGCCCCCGAGAAGCGGGGCGCGTGGCTGTGGTCTCCGTATCCCTCCCCTTAATACGGCAATTAAATAATATAACCAGTAGCGTGCATTGGTTTTAAAACTGAACGGTAACGGCAATATGCAGATATCTATACAGGGTGTGTCGTAAATAGTGGTCCAACGTTAAGGGGTCGATACACCATATATTCAGCTATCACATACCAGAATTTGAATTATTTTTTTCCACGGGTCTCTGTTTTATTCATTATTATTATTATTTTGAAAAATCGATACCTTGAGTTACTAATTTGGCTGTTATTTCCACAAATAACATTATTTTTTTATTTTGTTTCTTATTTATTATTGATAAATACATGTGCTATCACATACAATACTTTTTTAAATGGAAACTTAAAGATATTAAAGAAAAAATGTCTTTATTTCAAAATTCAACTCTAATCTCTAGCAAATCATGTGAATTCGGGGGCAAATGGTGTAAAAAAAATGTACTACACAATCGGTGCCCATTATTTTAAAAACTTGTCCAATAAATGCAGATTCTAAAATGATATTAATAATAACCGATTCCATAATGAAAAAGAAGTTATTGCCATTTCAATTGAGAAGGAGACGAATTTAAAAAATACACTTTTTCATTTTAATTAACTTACCGGTATTGCAAAATGTTTTGGACCCATTTAGAAGTAAATTTTAACTTAGCTATTAACAGCTGAGTGGTATTTGAGTCATGCACAAACATATCACAGGTAAACAAACGTGTCTCATGTAAAAAAAAGGGTACTTGGCCAGATAACACAAGACTCATTGAAACATCTCAGTATAGCGCGCATAAGTAGTGAAAAAAATCACAAGGTTTTTTTTTATTGCTATTCTCTTAAGTATGAACGAGACAGACTATGTCAAGAAGATATTCGTAATAATCTAATCAGTTAAAATGCTTCAGTGTGATCCCGTACGTCGCATGCGCTTCTAGTCTCTGTGTTTATCTCCGCCATTGAATTGCTTCTTTTACTTCCTGGACTCGGATTTGCTTCTGTTTGGACTTGTTGGTTTTTGTGATCCCTACGACATCGGCTACGTTATTTGGACTTTGATTTGCTCAACGATTTCGACAAACGTGCAGTGCAGTGAAGATTAGGCGATGTCTCAGTACACACCGCGTGAATATGCTGACATGCATTTTATTCATGGCGAATGCATAGGCATCGGCAGCCCGACTTTATTGTGACAGACATCCAGATCGAAGTCATCCAGATCTTCTTTTGTTTAATTAACGGCGGGATAAACACAGAGACTAGAAGCGCATGCGACGTACGGGATCACACTGAAGCATTTTAACTGATTAGATTATTACGAATATCTTCTTGACATAGTCTGTCTCGTTCATACTTAAGAGCATAGCAATAAAAAAAAACCTTGTGATTTTTTTCACTACTCATGCGCGCTATACTGAGACGTTTCAATGAGTCTTGTGTTATCTGGCCAAGTACCCTTTTTTTTACCTGAGCCACGTTTGTTTACCTGTGATATGTTTGTGCATGACTCAAATACCACTCAGCTGTTAATAGCTAAGTTAAAATTTACTTCTAAATGGGTCCAAAACATTTTGCAATACCGGTAAGTTAATTAAAATGAAAAAGTGTATTTTTTAAATTCGGCTCCTTCTCAATTGAAATGGCAATAACTTCTTTTTCATTATGGAATCGGTTATTATTAATATCATTTTAGAATCTGCATTTATTGGACAAGTTTTTAAAATAATGGGCACAGATTGTGTAGTACATTTTTTTTACACCATTCGCCCCCGAATTCACATGATTTGCTAGAGATTAGAGTTGAATTTTGAAATAAAGACATTTTTTCTTTAATATCTTAAAGTTTCCATTTAAAAAAAGTATTGTATGTGATAGCACATCTATTTATCAATAATAAACGAGAAACAAAATAAAAAAATAATGTTATTTGTTGAAATAACAGCCAAATTAGTAACTCAAGGTATCGATTTTTCAAAATAATAATAATAATGAATAAAACAGAGATCCGTGAAAAAAAAAAATTCAAATTCTGGTATGTGATAGCTGAATATATGGTGTATCGACCCCTTAACGTTGGACCACTATTTACGACACACCCTGTATAAACATTGTTTTTATTCACCCACGCTAGAGTAGGATTAGGGTTACATAAACGGTAAGCTTTACTTATTTTCTTCATACGAGATTCATGCTCGTGTACCTGCACAAGGACTTGAAACTTCCCTCCATCGTGAAATACGTAAAAGATTCCGCCCGACGCTACTACGACAGAGTACCTCACCATCTCAGCCTCCTAGTAGTTGCTAGGCTAACCCATGTCCTCGACAGGACTGCCCCTCCCCGTTACGGTTGTCGTCGTCCTCGACACATCCTGGATGACCCCGATAACCGAATTACTGCTGTCAGTACGGTTCATACACTACATCAACAAACTATACATGTACACCGTCCACGCCGGCGGAGACGAGGACGTCCCCCTCGCTACACCGTGAACACACACCGGTCTTCAGCCAACACTTTTACCAGGTACCGGCACGTGCCTGTGCGCTTCTCACCGACTCTCACTCCCACGGTACCCTTCATGCAAAGCAAGGCCCTAAGCCAATGTCCGGCTTAAAGGCGTAGGAGCCCTTAGGCTCGTTGCTGCACATACTTTTGCTCCTGGTTGAGCTCCTTCTGCGCTCGCCCTAAACTATACATGTCCGGTGACTCTTGAAAGGCCATTAGGGCCACAAGAATTTAGCCATTTCAGAAAAAAAGGTGTATAACATATATCAATAGTGGTTACAACGTAACGTAATGAAGTTTGGAAGTGTGTTTGGATGTTTCTTTTTTACTCAATTATATTGAAATGATGACGGAATACGAAGATGGCCGACCGACATTCTCTAATTAGTTGTACTGTATCCAGAATTTAATTACGGGGACGATCCAAAAGAATCTTTATCTTAATTATGAGAACGTCATTTACGAATTCTTCTAAAAAGGCGAAATTTCAATTTTTTATAATTTTGTCTCCTACTGGTCTTTTATTTCCATTTATTTTGGACTGATTTCAAGACAAATTGTTTTATTACATTTTTTTTTATTGTTTGTATATAATGATCGAAGGTCGCTACAGAGCTAAGGGTTTGAAAGACAATGGGGAAGACATCTATGGGACGTAATGGGACATAGTATAAGAAATTTTAGAAAAGTCAAGGGATGAGTCCTCTTGGATCTTTCCCCTAACTATGTGTCTGATCTATATTCCACTTGCTACAGTTTATTACTTAGCACACTTAATTCCGGCACTCCACTGTAACTGCTATGCACCTTATGATAACACAATAAAAGTCATAATTGTGTGTGTCCAAGTTACAGTTGAACTGATGATGGCTGGTAGCAAACTATAAGTTAATGATCGCAAAAACGAATGTAGCTTAAATATTTATTTTATGTTATTTGATGTGAATGTAAATTACATACTTTCATTTTCTCCATCCGGATGTGTTGTGTGGTCTGACCCAGATCCCCCTTCTTCAGATTCTTCCTTGTCTAATACCTGTAATTAAAAGTAATTATCAGGAGTATAAAGCTAACCGTGCGTTTCCACAAGCTAACAAATATTGTGGTCTACACTGTCTTAATTCTGTTTCCATCTAAGATCAGTTTTACAGCCGACAATGTCGCAAATTGAATAGAGTACATAGAACTGACAAACGTTTTTGTCGATATTGTCGTGGTATCTTTAATATTTATGACTTCACTGTCTACGCACCATAAAGAAATAACTACGGACTTGTACAAAAAAGTATCAGTAAAGTATAGGGTGTCCCAGATTGAACGCCGGTTTTAAATTTCGCGCCATTTTCTTGTTCGGTGGTTGGCAAGTGTGGTTTGTTTATGGATGTCACATATGACAGCTGCAATTAGTAAACATGGAACGCAACGTATTATTATTGTTAAAACTTATTACAAAAATAATGAAAGTTTTGCTGAGACTGTTCGCAAACTTCGTTCAATTGCAATGACTTTACTTGCAGAGAAGTTTCCAGAGGCTTAATGTCAAGACGGTCGGAGGTTAATTGGGCGGCCAAATCTTGATTTAACCCCTTGTGACATCTTTTTGTGGGTCTTAAATCGAAAGTCCATGCCAATAAGCCGAATTCAACTGCTGAGCTGAAAAATAAAATCCGGCGCGTCATCGGTCAAATTGATCAGATGATCTGCAAAGACGTCATTGAAAACTTTGTCAAAAGAACCAGATGCTGCAGCCTTAGCATGGGTGGTCATTTGACCGACATCATTTTCCATGTTTAACCGCGAATTGTCTACTTTAATATTTAAGAATATTTGTTTGAATTAAATGCAAAAACTGATGTTTTTTTTTTTCTAAATTAAATACGGCGCTCAATCTGAGACATCGTTATAACGTGGTCCTACCTACGAAGGCGTAAATGAGAAAGCTATGATCGACAAAACATAAAATATTAGTGTTGTGTATCGGTGTAACCTGGTCGCGGCTGTAGTGGAAATGAAACGGTATGATAAAATTCAAAATCACGAAACTGTTTTAAAAAAGTAATATATGGGTCATTCCATTGTGACGGGTGGGACATTTATACTCTTTTTTGCCTACACTTTGCTTTATTTCTGCCAAACGGCAACAATTTACGTATTGAATATGACATTATCACATACTTGAATAGTCATTGCATACTGTACCATCGAAAAAAGTATGAAAATGTTATTATTATTTTGAAAAATTGATGGTATAAGAAGTGTGACGGGTGGGACTTCAAAGTGCCTCTCCTCTCCGAGTTGACTTACACCATTCGCAATTGGTAAGAAACTATGAAACTTTTGTTACACAACCTATTTTTATATAGTTCCTGATATTGTATAGATTAGGTATTAGTATAATTTACGCAAATAACTCGTAAAAACAAAATAATTTTGCTTCTCAATGCTTGTGACGGGTGGGACAGTACTTTGTGACGGGTGGGACGAGTAACATTTGGGCATACAAATGTATGAAAAATATAAACACAGTTCTTTTTAAATCAGCTCTTTAATGAATTATTTAATTATTTAATGTTACAAGTAAGTTTTCTTAGAGCAATAAGCCAAAAAAAAAATATTTTTTCTCTTCAATGTTTATAGGTTCAGAAAATTGATAATATAGTCTATTACCACATACTTTTATCAGCGGTTCAGATAGAATGTCTAAAATTTGACTAGTTTTAATGAAAGAGACATCTTCCTCATTCATTCGAAATGTTTTGCTGGTTTTATCAACACATTTTAAAAACATGACCTTTAATTCATTGTCGCGGTCAACGGCACTTTGCGACACTGCGAGGTATTTATACACTTTCGACTTTTTCCTGGCAGTAATCTCTAATTTAACCAAAAGGTATGTGCCAATCTTAATTGTGTCTTTGTCGGCAGCGAAATTATTAGTGGTGGAAAAACTTGATCCTGGCGTTGGGTCTATATCATCCTCATCTATCGTCTTTGAGTCAGTTTCAGCATCCTTAATCTCATTCTCATCATCACTAGATCTGTCATTATCCAAAGTGGATAGACTTAGTCCTGATGCTGGGTTTATTTCATCCACATCCATTGCCGGCGAGTTAGTGTCTTCGCTTTCACTCTCGCCTATAAACATCAGCATAATTAAGTTTTCCCTCTTGCAACAATAAAACCTTCTTTTCTAAAGACTTCGCTGTGATAGCATAAGCAAGACACTTGTCGCTTAGTGCATGGAAGTGGTGTTGCTTTTGAACGTAAGGAATTGGCTGGATTTTCGTCCATCTGGTGTCAAGCTTTTCCTTGTTGCTCTCGATATCGTCTATTGCAATAAAGAAAATCTTTGTAGAGTTAACTTTGGATTTTAAATATTGGTAGCAATCCCAGCTGCTATGAATGATTGCCCTTCTAGTCATTATGGCAGACCAGAGCATTTTTTTGGCTGTACCTCCCACCCCATCCATTGCGCCCTTTCCATGGCTCGTCGCGAAGAAATTCCATTCTACCTCGACCCCCCAATCTTCCAGTGCCCAGCAAAGATTTGACATGGTATATCTGTTTTTAAATTGTGCAGCACAACCATCTGAAAAGATGTACACCTTCCTCAAACCAGGATATTGAGCTTGTAAGTGCTCAATAATTTTCTTCAAAAATGTCCACACTGCATATTTATCATGTGAAAGTTCATTGCTGAAAACAACGTACGAGTGTTTGTCTTTACCGGAGGCTGCCCATGAGCACCCTGTAAAAATTGTAGCCTGTGGATGTGACCAGTGCGCACTTTGAATTTCGTCCTGCGATAAAATCGCAAAATTTTCGGCAAAGTCAACTTGCAACACAACTTCTTCATTCGACGTTTGCTCCTTGTGGGCTTCAAATAGTGCAGACTGCTGCTTTTTTATAAAAACGTGGGATTTGAATTTTTGCGTCTGATCATGCAATTCTCTTAACAGTTCTTTAATTGTTCCAGATATTGTTGTCTGTTGCAATCTATTTTGCTCTGATTTAGCCCACTGTTTCCACGTTACTTTTGTGTTTTCTATAAACTTCTGGGGTACCATATCATACACATTGAAGCATTTTTCACAGGTGCTGGTCATACATGCCTCATTTGCCAAATCGCAACACATTTCCTGCAATAAACCTGTAGATTTATCTGGAAACTCCGGAAAAACTTTATGAATAGCCTCTAAAAGATATTCGTAGTTGGCGTGATGAACACAGACGCAAACATTATGAGGCATTTCCGACATTGGACGGACATGCACAGGCCTCATTTCATAAAACATGCTTTTTTCCATTTTTATATTTGGGTTGTGTTCTTTGAAAATCGCGTAAGCCTCAGCCACTGACATGATCATGTGCCTTTTAGCCACGTGATTTCGAATTCCTGTTTGACTGTCTCTGACGGATAAGGTGTCTTTCCGCCCTGGAGCAGCTCGACTAATATCATCTCTTTCATAGAACATTTTAGCTGCGCTCTTTTCCTCCTCAGATATAATTACTCTCTTTTTTTTTGGTAACTCATTCAGTGACTCAGATAGTTTAGGTATGATATCCTTTGCTAATTGCAATACAACTGCCTGTTGTTTCATAGGACTTTCTGGCAACAACTTCTTTGTCCTATTTGTAGCCTTACGTAGAGTTCGCAAACACTTGTACGAACCTAAAGGTGACGGTAACGACCCATTTGAGGAAACAGTCTTCTTTTTTTCCCTAGTTCTCCTTTTCCGAATTCTTTCCTTTTCCTGATATCTTTTCTTAGCCACACTATTCATATTCACCAGTTCTTTATTTTTTTGTCTCCTTTCGGCATCGCGCGTCCTTTCTTTTGCTAAAAACTCTTGCCATTTTTCTGGGTTTCCTTTTAGTTTTTCCCGTGACTTGCGTTTCCTTTCCGTAGCATTCATTGTGTTCTAAAAAGGAATACCACCACCGAATTAAGCAATATAACATATAATTTGCTTTAGTATAACCCAGCTACGTTTAAATACAGTTAAAACAACGATTTTATATTCACTAAGTCAGTTTTATCAGATAACCCATTTTGCTCACCCGTCACTGTGACGGGTGGGACATACTTTGAAAAGCGTTAAAAGCAATTTTTATTTACAAATGCAACGCGTTTTTTAGCTAAAATAATCGCCCTCAACCTAATTGTTACTTTCACAAAGCAAGACAACAAGAGGTTAAATATTTTTAGGTTAAACAAGAAAAAACATTGTTTTACTGTGACGGGTGGGACATGAGTTAAGCATTTTGTAGAAGCCCAATAAATCCTAACCATGAAACTTTATTTATAATTACTTACCACTAGTTTAAACTGCGTTAAATATATTTTCTTTTACACGTATCACTTTCTCCGTAATGTTCAGAAAAGGCGCGAAACAGTGCTGCCAACTTAGAGTAAAAATAAGCTACCATACACAACTGGCGCTAGGGGTACGTTCAGAATCGAATAAAAAGCAAAAAAATAATATAAAAAGAAAAAAACTCATTGATTAACAAAACAAGGTATAATGTTCTATTCTCTAGATATGGATTTAAGTATAAATTAAGTTATTTATTTTTTATGCCTATGGTGTCGGTTTCGTTGGAATGACCCATATGTAGCTGTGTCGCCGATGTTTTCCTCATAAGTGGAAATGCGCAGTTAGAATAAGAGAATACGTACACTATAACTACGTTTACATACGTAAAAACGTATGAGTGGTATGCATACGTTACGCACCAACGTAAGATTCGACTTTAAAGCGCGCGAAGGAAGAATGTCAGTCATTGACATGAGCTCAGCCAAGACTTAGACCCCTCATATTATTGAACCTTAATATGAGGGGTCTAGTAAAGTGGTCGATGATCGGCGATTTCATACAAATCTCTTTACCGTTCAGACTTGGCTGATCATGAGACCAGCCAAGACTGGACGGAGAAGAGATTTGACATGAGTCAATGACCAAAATTCTTCTAGCTCGTGGCGCGCGCTTCAGTAAAACTGAACGTAATAGCTGTGTTGTATGTATATATTCGTCAGAATTACGTATAAAACAGGTACGTAAGAACTTGGCCAACAAACCCAGCATATACCTATGCCTGCCATATGAGTCTCTAGCATAAACTTTTTGATCGATCAAACATTTTTTTTAAGCTTCAGGCCATCAAAATGAATATGCAGGGTGGCTAGATTCAGGTGTCCGGGAGTGTATATGAAAGATGTAAATGAACTGTCTTCCATAACCTCTCCATTGTGTTACGAAAGACAATATGTATTTACATGTATTTCAGCAGCGATAAATCATTAGCGATAATGTGAATTTTTATCTAAACACAGTAAATTATTTTAACACAATATTAAAACTTACTTTTTTAGTGAGGTCGTGTAATATAGCTTCAGCTTGGCTGGTAAAGTGCATTTCTTTATTGTGCAGCCAGTGTAGTATGAACCGTCCACCACCCGCCAACGATGGCACCAAGGGGATGTCTGTTTCCGCATTTATAGATGCCGCTAGGTGGAAGTGGAGACCTGGGAATAAAATATTACTGGTGTATATTGTACCTTAAGTTTTGGATAAACACATTAAAAGAAACATTTTTACCAGAACGCAAAATTACGGATGTATGTCGAGTGCAAATTGTTGATTTGTATTAAACATACGTGATACAAATTTTAATGAGCCCTGACTCATGCAATAACATATTTTATAAAAATGTGTGTGTGAGAGTGTTAAATAGATAAATAGTTAACGATTTATCATCGAGCAAATAACAAAATCGAACGACTAGTGTCTTCTGTTAACTGTAACATTGATGCACTCACCACCGGTGTACGAGGTAACGTGGTAGGGGTTATGGAAGTCGTGGGCGCTGTACGTGGAGGGCAGCGTGGGGATCGGCGCACCCGGCTGCTTCGACGACTGCGCCGTCCGCCGGATGTGGAAACACGTCCTGCCATACCACAAACGGTAACTATCTATATATGTGTGTGTATGTATTATTGTATTTGTAAATTTGTATGTATCTATATTTATTTATATATATTTACATTTATTTATGTTTATATGTATAAATATATCTAGTTTTGTTATATGTTATACCCTGCTTTTTAATAATAATCTCCTTTTGGTTATTCTACGGTTGGGTGGAAGAGATTACATCTAGGAATAAGTCCGCCTTTGTACTTCTGTAGTGACTTATTGTAACAATTCATTATAAGTACAATAAAAAGCAACAATAACAACAACATGTTATTAGCACGTGTAGTTTATAACACGTGGCATATGAACGAATGAAAATTCTTTATTGCATTCTTATTTTAACTTAACCTACTTTTTTCCTTCATAAATATATGGCAACGATACAACTAACACATTCTGCAAGTGTCAAGTTTTCTTCGAAATAAACAATTTCAAAGTCTAAAACAAATCCTGTCAATGTACAATACCGTCTAAGGAAGTCAGGAGTCGGTCAGTAAAGCGATAGTAGGACAGAACAGAACAGTATTTACTGAGGACAGAAGAGGACTCCTTGGAAGGACACGTCAACAGCTAACTGATTTACATTATTGCGTAGAGTTGCGGCCCGCCTTGTCTGTAATGTGCGTTGGCACAGTCTAACACAATTGATACAATACCTAATCAAGCAAAAACTTCACTTCTAGAGTTCCGACCTAAAGTTCCCTTAATCTACTTAATAACTTTTAACCTAAGCCTAAGATATACTATTATATTAACCGACCAACGGTTGGAGTATAGTACCAACATGTTGGTATAGTAGGTAAAACAGATCTATATATGTATATAAAAATGGATGTTGGTATATCTGATGTTAATAGACTTCGACACTCATTATATTTGATATTGTTGATGATGTTCAACCGATCGCCATGAAAATTGGTATACGTAAGTATTTGAGCACGGAGAATATTTTCGAGCTATCGACTCTGTTGTAACTCGCCACTAGATGACGTTGCAGCACATCAACTTATATGGCAGGACAACGTCTGCGGGGTTTTGCTAGTATTATGTAAAAAGGAATAAAGAATAATTTTAAAACAGTTTACGTATCTTTAACTTGAAGTTAAAGATACGTAACCAGCTAGCATGAAGCCAGCATAGGTTTAGGTTAGATAAGCGGTAGTCAAATGATAAGATGTTATATGAATGGCACGCCCTCGCTATTACACCGATACAAAGTTTTAAGAACGATTGTTTGAGTGATTTGAATAACTGTTTCGATTAAAATGGCATATAATACGTACAAAAACACCGATATTTCAATTTATCTAAGTTTCGTTTTTAAAATTGCGATTTTCCAGATTTTTTATTTTAGGTTATTATTTCTTTCTTTCTGTAAGTGTATAGTAAGATAATAAATAAAATACATACAATAACCAATTGTTTTCAATTATATATACTTATTTACAGTCAAAATAGGATCAAAACATAAAATCAGTTGTTAAAGTTCCCATTAGGTACTTCTTGTTCTTATTACTCATCCCATTATTACGATATTCTCACAGTAAACTTCATATATAATCACCCATTATGGAAAAGTCCAACGACCCCTGATAACGTTTTCTCATCATTTTAACATCAATATAATCTTTAATATAAACTGAAGAAGAAATACTTTCAAAAAATGTTTTTCAATATGTGAAAAATAGGATTTTTAAGACTTCTAGACACAAAATGGCTTTTTTAGTTTTTATGAACCAACTAGCTGTGGCCGCGACTTCGTACGCGTGGAATTTTAGTTTTTAAACTCTAAATTGGGATATATTATCTTGCCGTCAGCCGATTTCGATGAAACAAGGCCTATTCGAAGGGCCAAGCTAAGCTTAATTAACCTGTGGAAACTCCATTAAAATCCGGTCCGTAGTTTTGGAGATTAGCGTGTTCGAACAGATAAACAGACAGGCAGACAACAAATTTCAAAATCGTCCTTTTGTATTCTGATACTCTTCCTTCGTCGCCTACAATCAGTTTTTGGTAAATATATTCAATGTACAGACACGCTGGTTCTACAGTTTTATTATATGTATAGATATATCTGTGCTAATATTCTTATTTTGAATAAAAGAAACTAAACAAAAAGAAAATGAACTGAAACAATTTTTGTTACAATGTTATCGTATAACGCTTATGAGAACAAATAGCTATTATATACAGTATCTATTAATATACAGTGTGTATACTCACTTCATGTGCTTGAGCCTCTGCATGAACCGGTGCTTGTGCCTGTGAGTGGCGCGCTGCCTGCGTGGCGGGCTGCGCGCATGCGCCGCGCATCCACCGGCCCACTCATCCTCTGGCAGTAATGTCTCCGCCCACACGCGGCAGATATTGTCCACGCACGACGTCACCAACACGTTGCCCACACTGCCCCTGGCACACCACACAACACCCTATAACACTCCTAAATCGACAAAGGTAGGTAGCTCCCGCTCCATTCAACGCCCGCCAGCAGCGTCTCCGCCCACACGCGGCAGATGTGCAAGCACGTCACTAGCACGTTGCTCACACTGCCCCTGACATACCATACAACACCCTATAACACTCCTAAATCGACAAAGGTAGGTACCTCCCGCTCCATTCAACGCCCGCCAGCAGCGTCTCCGCCCCACGCGGCAGATGTGCAAGCACGTCACTAGCACGTTGCTCACACTACCCCTGACATACCATACAACACCCTATGACACTCCTAAATCGCCAAAGGTAGGCAGCGCATCCGGGGGCCAATATTAGTCCATGGGTGAAAGTATCCACTTACCAACAAGTGAATTGGCTACCACTTGCTTTTTTCCTTTTTTTATAGGAAAGTAAGTGGACGAGCAAGCGGTTAGACGTGATGGTAAGTGTTACTGCCGCCCATGGACACCTGCAATACCAGGAGGTATTGCAAGGTACGCCGCGGACCTTGCAAAATTCTATTCACAGGTTTATTGAAGAACCCTATATCGTAGCGTAATGAAAAGACCTCTTGAGGCAGTTCACCCTAAATTACAGTACAGATATATGTTTACAATCAGGTGATAACTCATCACATATTGTGCATACCTACCTCAGATATATTTTTAATTCTCAAGCATGCACTTTCTCATGATGTTTTTCTTTACCGTCGATTCAGTGATACTCGTAATTGAAAAATTTGAACTGGGTCTTAGATAGTTGCATATATCCTTGGCTCCACGACACAGGGAATACTATTGCGGGCCATTAAGTGTGCTGTCATTTGTCTATTGGTATCCAACTTACTTAGGCATGTACTTGCTGGTTTTCCGCCACGACAGATGCGTGACGGCGCGCGGATGCGCCACATAGATGAATGTGTAGTTGAGCTCCGGTGAAGAGTGCTCAGTCTGCGTTTGTGAGAGCACTACAAGCAAATTATTTATTACTAGCGACCCGCTCTCGTTTCGCTTCGGTTTATAAGTTTTATCTTTTTTGTTTTTTTTTTAAATTTTAAAATAAAATATAGCCTATATTAGACACAGATAATATAGCTTCCTATTTGTGAAAGAATTTTTGAAATCGGTTCAGTAGTTCCAGAGATTATCCACCAACATACCTACAAACACACAACTTTACCTCTTTATTATATTAGTATAGATAGTATATATAGATTGTACAAGTAGTTGCCCACGGCTTCGCTTTCGAGCATTAATTGCCTTAACACAATTTTGAAAAATGGTAAATAAGTGTTGGTGGTAAATAAATTTGTACAAATTGTTTTACACTAAATTTGTACTTTAGCCCAATTTTGAAGACACTTTTTCGAATATTTATAGCAAGTTAATAAGTTTTAGTTACTCAACTATGACAAAATAATTTTATATGAACACTAGCGACCCGCCCTCGTTTCGCTTCGGTTAATAAGATTTTTTTTTTAAATTTCAATAATAAATATAGCCTATGTTACTCAGGGATAATGTAGCATTCTAATGGTGAAAGAATCTTTGAAAACGGCCCACTAGTTTTTGAGTTTATTCGTTACAAACATACAAAAATACATACAAATATTTCCTCTTTATAATATTAGTATGATTGACACCCCGTTTTACGCCTTTTGAATTTGGAGACATCCCTTTTAAGAATCTGCATCATAAAAGGAAGCTACTATCCAAATTTCACATTTCTATCTTTAGCGGTTTCGCGTCGGCGCTAATGAATCAGTCGGTTAGTCGGTCAGGTTATTTTATATGTATAGATGTATAACATACATATATCAACAATGTCACGCGGCGCGGTCAGTGGCATACATTTCATATAAGCAGTTAAACAAAAGTTACCATTTTAACTACCTACTGTTTATCTACAAACAGTTATTACCCGCCCCCGGTTTGAGGAATAAAATTTCGATAGCATTATTTGAAATTAAACTTAATTTCATGTTAAAATTTACTTTAAATCGGATAGTAAGCGAGTACACCGCAGGGAAAGCTAATGTAATTATAAATTGATACAGTTTATTGTTTACCTTTATTCTGGTACCAAATCTTGACGAGTCTGTCATTGATGCCAGATGTTGCGAACAGCACGCCGTCTGGTGAGAACGCCAGGTGGTGCGCGGGCGTCGCTGTGTGGCATTCCCACACGCGAATCCAACCCTGACATTACCGTATCACAATTAGAAGTTAAACTTTTCAGTTAACTTTAGAGTTAGCTCTAATTTAAAGACTTCATCGGTATATGAGTATATTGCAAAATAAAGTATATCTGTATGTTTGGAATGAACTCGGGATAACTGTTAAATGGATTTAGATACGGTTTTCTCAGTAGCATAAGGTTGTAAGAGTCACTTGATTATAACGGCGCGAGTTGAAGTATATATTACCAGTAAATTAGGTATGAAACTTATAATTTGTGTTCTTGAACGTAACAAGTTGCTTGTTGCAGAGAAAAGATATAATTTATTATAACAA
Organism: Sesia bembeciformis; assembly: GCA_943735995.1. NCBI lineage: Eukaryota > Metazoa > Arthropoda > Insecta > Lepidoptera > Sesiidae > Sesia > Sesia bembeciformis. The sequence continues at coordinate 10,217,722 of OX031040.1, forward strand.
AAATACTGTAACTACATATATACAAAAACAATAATTTAGATTTACAATTAGGGGGTGGTAATTTACGAGCGAATCCCGTAAAGCATTGGTTGCTATGTATGGTACACAATGTATGATGTGTAAGTAAAATAACGACATGTACTTCACATCGCGGTGTTCTAATCGAGTGGATGCTGCAAGATATTTATTTTGGTAGATTTTTGTGTAGTACTTTTTATGGAAATCAGTCTAGTAAATTTTATAATATAACTCTAACTAAAGTTTTATTGGTCGAGATAACCAAAATTAATATATTTCAGGACAAAATAGAGTTCTAAGCGGGCCAAGCAGCAAGTAAGTGCTTGTATTATTGTAAGGGATTATGACTTCTATTAAATCATTGATAAAAACAACATGTCAGTTGACCATCTAGATTGAGTGATAGCTATTGTAAGTACACTTTCCACATTTGAGATAAGCTTGTGAAAAGACGGTTTATTTAAGAACATAAAATATATTGATTGTATGCTCATAGTTTCAGTAAATACCTTTTTATGTCAATAATGTATTTTTTTTGACTCACTATGAGATATTTTGTATATCTCTAAAAATTTGTTTGGAGGTCAATGTGTTGTTGATAGCGGTATGAAACGTGACTGGAAATAGCATATTTGATTGACCTAAATATGTGTAAAATGTCATACTATATACCAGAGAACTATTCAAAATGAATAAGTATTTATTACTCTGTAGCTGTAAGTACAACTTGCAATGAATCTAATAAAGTTAAAGTATAAATGCAAATCATGTAATTAATCATTAAATTATTAGTTTTCTAGGTAAACTGGAATAAACGTCTTACATACAAATTAATAACTTTGACCTTGTATTAAATTTTTTAACAGCGACGGCCAATCAAATTAAACTGGGTTTAATTGCTGCAGTACATAAGCGCACATAAATTTGTATACGTACGTAGACGCAAATAATGATGTCAGCTGACATGCGCGGATACAGTCATCAGCACTAGAAAGAGCACACACCGTTCCATTCTAGTCATTATTATTATCGAGTTAAAGTGCCTCTGTATAGATGAAGCTGCGACCCACTATACCGCACATTGCTCGGCTATCTTATCTACGGAAATCTACGCGACAGATAACACTTACAGGTTCCTCCTCTTCGGGTTGTTTTGGTTTCTCATCTTTGTCGCCACCGATCTGGAATGTCACGCCTGAACTGGCTGAAAATTAATTTCTCGATATAATGACGTCGTAATGGGTTAGGGGATTGTTCCTGACATTGACTAGTTATATGCCTTTATTGACAACTAACGAAGAAGAGAAAAACAATACTTTCTTATTCTTAAAAGTATAAAATTTATTACAAAATGACGTAAAGAGAGCAAGAAATAATTTATTATTGATAAGTAAATATGAGCACGGGAAAATTTAAAATAGTGAGGTATCAGAAATGGAAAAAAAATCAAATTACCGTTTTTTGTCATTTCTCAGTAACAAGGATTGACCATTATTAACATACTAGTGAGCTTCCTTTCTAACTTGTGACATTATCATAAACGATATTTTGATTCACTTATTGATTTTTAGTAGGTTATTTAAACGATATAATTTTCAGAAAATAATAAAATCTACTCTTCACAGTGCATCTACATTTTGTCGCATCATTCAATTTTTCGGGACCAAAATGTGTTTGCAATTATTAATATACATTATTAGGTTGATGCAGGTCTACTTATCTGTGAATGTGTCAAACTTCACCGATGGCTCTGTTATCATTTATCGACGGATATTTATATTACTAAATCAAATCGATGCGTTATATGAAGGGAAGTCCCGGTAAATAATAAAAATAATCTGAATTTTATTTTCAGTCCAAGAAATACTTTTATCATTGCACGATATTTATGTGACTTTATATAATTTTATAGACTAGATGGCAGACAAAATACGTTACCTAATGATAAGGGGCATACGAATATTCAAAATTTCACAGCTCAAACGCATAATTGTGAGAGGCCTCATGAGTAATCTGTAGCCTTAAGGAAAAAAATAATGGAAAAAAATCGCAGTTAGTTAATGGAAATTTTTTCTCAAACTAAATATGTAAGCAAAATCAAAATCTGATTTATAGACAATTCAAGAGTGAATAGAAATGTATCTACTGATAAAACGTCAGTAGAATGTTTTTGTTGGTGTGTTGTAAAACCTTAGCTTGTCTTTATAAAAGCGATTAGTCCTGATATTTTTGTTTCTATAAAATGATCAGAGTGATTATCCTTACGCTTGGCAAAAGCCTCCTTTTTCTATTCGCTGCTATTCAAAGGCGTTTCTATTGGTTTTGTAATCTATTCCACACGGACCTAATACAGATTGGTCGCTTATGTTTTTTGGAAAAACCTATTGTAAGAGATGTTCATGTGTCATTGACATTCCCATGTGTCGTTGACATCAAAAATAGACTTTTCAAAACAATAACATACTGAAGTTTTAAGTAATGTTTATACGGATTTATGCTAAATATTTCATTAATCGATAACAATGCATTACTCGTGTCATGAAGATGAGATTTTAAAATCCTCACATCTGCGATAGGTAATATTATCCGATAGCAAATTTCTGATAGCATGATAGAAATAATTGCATGTACCAATAACAAATAAATAGTATGACCCAATAAAAAAATAAAATGAGTTGTTTAATTAAAATCAAGTCTTTACACTTTATACATTCAACACCTTAATTACAGTAGAATTAACATCCTAATTACATATTTGGTTCAACATTCTACATATTTGATGATTATAACCAAAAACAAAACATTGTACAAACAAACATTCATTGCGGAAATTCCTACAAGGTACATTCTCAGACTTTACTTTCCGTTTTCCATATCACTTAAGAGTAATTTGGCGTAACGATTTCCGCACTTAATCTTATTTTGCAGACAGCCGACGATAAACGATAACTATTTTTTTTTTTGCACGAGTGTGTAATGTTTCAATGATAGTACATATAAATGCTTAAGTTCACTTACGTTGACTGTCGTCCTGATAGAGCGACGCCTGGTGCCAAAGCTGAAGTATCTTGCCACCAGTTAACAGTCGTGTGCCCTCGAGATTCCAGGATAGCGCTGTGATTGGTCCGTCCGCTATCAACTTGCCTGTTTGCACCCATCGGTACTCCAGGCCCTACGGTCATATTTTAAAAATTAGCTCTTTATACCTGTTTAGATAACAATCAAAACTGTCTATATGACGCTGTTAATCAATGTATATATCAACTCATTTGTATGTTAACAATAACACAGGTGGCTCAATAATCTTGCACAAATTTAGAGAATATTACACATTACTCGTCGCTTTCTAAGCAGTTATTGGCAATAACAGTGTCTACAAAAGTCGAACATTAGTTGGCAATGTTTGGTATCATCATTGGTATATCATGGAATCGAAGGAGTAACATTGCGCCCCTGAGATTGCTTAAAGAACAGTAGGAATGAGGTTAATCTGTGAAGGCAGCCTGCCAGTCTGGCTGGCTAGAACCTCTATAATAAACAAAATAATCCGTGTCTCGGTTACTAACCCGGTTAACTCATGTTACGTTAAATTTAAATATGAAAGGACTAAACAAGTTTTAGTTCTTCGCTAAATAAATTCACATTCCACTCATAATGTAGGCAATATATTCGTAATTATAATCACAGTACATTTGACGGCCGTTTAGTCCAGTTAGTGGGTCCCATGCCTGCTGTGAAAAAGGTGTTGAGTTCGATTCCCGGTCGGACATTCATTTGTTTAATGATAATTATTTGTTCGGGTCTGGGTCGTGCGTTGGTCTTCGTATGTATTTCAGGACACACAACACGGGAATCCTAGTGTGGACCATTGAGTGGGACGTTATTTAAATTTATATATTCATTTCCAATTCACATGTGATCTCAGGAACAAAAATAAGCGTTAGGGCTCATCAAAAATTAATTACTTCTCTTCCAATCTCTGCGTAAATTATTTACTATCCTTGTAGGCACACCAGCAACCATAAATTATGTACGAAAATTACGTTCAAACAAATTCAATAGCGTCTATTTGAGTTTTCAATAAGACTATGGAGTCTTATTAGGTACATCATTATTACAAATATAAACAGATACATACAGATACAATCGTTCTGTTCCCTGGGTTTGTATCCATTGATTTAAACAGAAAACGATTTAGTTTGTTTTGGACTGTTTTTATTATTGGCTCGAATAGACTTAGAGCCAAATGGTTTCAGTGATATATGATCACAATGACGCAAGGTGCACAAACAGCCACTAACATTACACCATTTTATCTAAAGAGTTAATAAATGTACATACATGTGAACAATAATGGGTTTGTAATCAGAATTATGAGAAGAACTTGTTAACTTGTCTATTGTTTTTACATAAAAACCATGACATGTATTCGGGGCGCGAGTGGTCCTGGGGGTGTGGACCCTCGACCTCTCTCTGAAACCATCTGAATTTACAATACAACAATAGAAATATTTTTCTTGAAAACCATTTCGTTGATAAACAAATACGGAATATCGATAATGATACTTTCAAAAACGACCGAAAGCCCGGTTAGCTAAGAAATCTCATTAAACCAATATTAGTGGTTTGGATTTAAACCAAATTAGTATTATAGCTATTATAGCTAATTAATGCTGAACTGTGAGGTATGATTGTAGACAGTAATAAATAACATTAACTGTTAGATACTTAACTTGGCTAGTAAAACTAAGTTAAGGGAACCAAGTCGGTTAAATAAATGCACAATAAGTTTATTTTATTCTCTTGTTGCCAACAAGGTCAAGGTCACGTTAATTGAACACCATTACTTTTTACCATATCATACATAAATGTATGCTAATGCTATCTAAAAACCTGCTACATACCAATGCTATCTTAAAGGGTGTTTTTTTTAGAGGTATAGAACTTTGAAATGGAATAAAACAAGGATGAATTTTTAAAATTGACCTGAAATTGACTTTATTCAAAAGATAATCTTTTGGCATTATAATTTAAATATGATTTCTGGCATTTGACCGCCACGGTTGGCTCGGACGTAATCCAATCTGGAGGTCCAATTTTCAATAACTTTTTCCAACGTTTGTGGCCGTATATCGGCAATAACGCGGCAAATGTTGTCCTCCAAGTGGTCGATCGTTTCGGGCTTATCGGCGTAGACTAGCGACTTCACATATCCCCACAGAAAATAGTCTAGCGGCGTTAAATCGCACGATCTTGGAGGCCAATTCACGGGTCCGGAACGTGAAATTATGCGGTTACCAAACGTTTCCTTCAGTAAATCAATTGTGGCACGAGCTGTGTGACATGTTGCGCCGTCTTGTTGAAACCACAGCTCCTGCACATCATGGTTGTTCAATTGAGGAACGAAAAAGTCAGTAATCATGGCTCTATAGCGGTCACCATTGACTGTAACGTTCTGGCCAGCATAGTTTTTAAAGAAGTACGGACCAATGATTCCACCTGCCCATAAAGCACACCAAACAGTCAGTTTTTCTGGATGTAACGGTGTCTCAACATACACTTGAGGATTATCTTCACTCCAAATACGGCAGTTTTGTTTATTGACGTAGCCATTCAACCAAAAGTGAGCTTCATCGCTAAACAAAATTCTCTTATGAAAATCGGGATCAACGGCAATCTTGTTTTGGGCCCATTCACCGAATCTACGCCTTGCTAGGTGATCGCGTGGCTTCAATTCTTGCACGAGTTGGATTTTGTAAGCACGCAAACCAAGATCTTTCCGCAAAATCTTCCATAAAGTGGATGGACACATATCCGATTCCTGTGCACGATGGCGGATAGACTGATTCCGGTCTTCCTCTACGCTACGCTCTACAGCAGCAATGGCTTCTTCTGTACGCACTGTACGACGTCTCTGTAGATGCGTATTATCATTTAGAGTAAACGTGGTGCGAAAACGGTCCATAGTTAGTCGAATTAATTGCTCTGATGGACGATTATGTTGACCGTAAAATGGACGTACTGCGCGATACGTATTTCGAACAGAACCATTATTTTCAAAATAAATTTGCACAATTTGGAAGCGTTGTTCAGGCGTCAGTCTATTCATGTTGAAATGCCAAACCAAACTAAACACAAATCACTTGACAGCTGACAAAAACGCCGCCAGTTAAAACAGTGTTGCCAACTTAAAGTTCTATACCTCTAAAAAAACCACCCTTTATTAGTTGTACAATATCGCGTTCGAAGGTAGTCAATGACGCGAAATATATGGCTAGATTTCATTTAGGAATAGCCTTTGTATCAATATTGTATTGAATATTTGTCATTTTTTCGTTTTATTTTTATGCAACAAAAATAGAATGATCAAAATAGTTTGTATAAAATATGAAGGATTTCAGTTATAATATAATATTACAAGCATTTCTTTTTCTTTTTTCTTTGGTGTAAGGCTCCTCCAATTCTCTTTTGTGCGCAGCTGCCCGCCAATCTCTTAATGTCGTCGCTCTATTTAATTTGCGGCCTCCCTGTAAGTCTTTTCTTGTCCCATGGTCTCCAAACTACCACTGTTCTGCACCACGAAGTAGTTTCGCACTACATGTTCATTACAATTATTATATACATATATGTATTAGTTTACATCATATAACTGAAGATATGAAAGTGAAATATTGCCTACTACTACACAATAACATAATATTGTTAAATATTTTCCATATGCTAGTAGTGATTTTATATACAAATAAATTTTAAAATATAATACCCACCTGGGTATATTGCAGTTGTGAAAAAAACTACATAAGAACAATGTCCATATTCATAAAGTAATATAAATGCCCCCATTATTGATATTTTATGTTGTGGTGAATGCCAAGTTGTTCCTATTATATATACTAACCTCATTTAATTTAATTTAATTTACTCATTTAATTTACTGTATATACTTAACCTCATTTAATACTCGCGCAACATTGGTGAATACAACATTATCAATTAAATGACAAGTGGTTTAATTGGTAAAGGCAAACAATGGGAAATCTATTCATAAAATCAAAGTGAATCAGTGCATATGAGCAACTCGTTAGGAGTCTACTCAGATTTTTATCACTGTAATTTCTACAAACAGGAAGGCATAACATACTTATTTTCAACATAATCTCATCTCTCTCACGTACATGTTTTTGATTGCAATTCAGGTCCCTATCATCTCATCATAATAACACTTACTTAAGACTGATAGTCCTGGAGGTGATCATGAGATTATTAAAAAATGAACCAAACGTGAATAAGTAATATCTAATCAGGAACATGGTTTTGGCATGTAATCCCCTTACTTACATTATATTCATATCAGATAAAAAAATGAGAATGAACACATTCGTTCGTTGATACAATTAATAGCAATATGCCAATTTCACATTAATCAATATAAAATGTGCTTATAATTGTGAAAACACCGTGGTATATAACATACAACAGATTCCATCACAATTAAAATACTAACAGAAAACTGATACAAATACAAATTATGAATTATAAATAAAGAAAACAATATCAACACATTCAAATCAATTAAAATCTAGCTTCATGATGGCTAAGGTGCTTTTCTGAAGACTTAAAAGGAAAGTAATGTAGATCTCGTAAAACACTAAGATTTATGGAATTTAAAATATGCCAATCAACACTTTCCAAGGAAGACAAACTTCCTGTATCATAAATACTGTAGTGTCCAACAGTGGAAAGATTGAAAAAAAAATCTCCTTTAAAAGTCTATTTTATAAAATTTTAAATATATAATTTCCATACAAATACTCTGAAGTACAAAATGGTTAATGAAATATTTAATAGTATGGTTAAAAATATTTTTCAACCATCTAATTACAGTATTCTTTTGTATGGTTATAGATTCTTTATTTATGAATGCCATATGATTTATTACTGGTAAAAGTCTAATATAAGGTTTCAATTTTTGGATTTGTCACACATATTTATTTATTAGAGGACTCTTAAACGAGTATGTATAACTTGATGTTTCAGTTGGGTTACATCAACACTGGTCACAAGGTGTATCCCCAGTTATTAACCGTTTAGTCATTAGTAATGAGTACAGTAAATAATGTAAACATGATTGCAAACATTTCTAAAATGTCAATGAAAAGTTTAACTTTTAGGGTAGTCTTAATCAAACAATTGTATTTGGTGGGTCCTTTGAGAGAATGTAAAGGAAACCAAATTTGACACTTTATTAATGTGACCATTTCGATACAGGAATGCTAGTGACCGACTGTATAAACCCTTAAATTTGCACTGAAAACAAAGTGCACTGAAAACATAAGAATTATACTGCTGACCCTACATATAAATTTAATTGCACCTACATATCTATAGTAACTTCTCGATTGCACATAGTTGTAGTAAAATAAAACAATCAGTTAATCACTCATAGTTATAGTAATCACTCATTAAGTATCAGTCATAGTTATAGTAATCACTCATTATGTATCACTCATAGTTATAGTAATCACTCATTAAGTATCACTCATAGTTATAGTAATCACTCATTAAGTATCACTCATAGTTATAGTAATCACTCATTAAGTATCACTCATAGTTATAGTAATCACTCATAGATCCCATACATTATATTATAATATACAGAGACGTAAGAAAGCAAAATTGTCATGAGTAACCCAAACATAATTTTACCAATACCAATATTAAGTAATGTGAATCAGTAAAAAAAATTGTGTCAAATTGTATCCTGTGAATTATATAATACATTATAATGTATATTTTTTAAATATAATATTGTGTTTTATATATGTATTCCCAATGATCAACAACATAGATTGGACAAATGATATTGTATAGCATGTGCTTACTATGCAAATGATATGTATTTATTATTATTATAAGTATTTATATCTGACATCTAGCAAAACGATAAGTCAATTAATATTCAACATCAATCAGAGCAATTTAGATATGTATGTAGGTCATGTATTTTCATATGTATTTTAGGATCACTGTAAGAAATAGTTAATCTTTTTAAGAAGTGAAGAATAATATTTTTGGTTGTAGACTTTCCAGTTTTCTTTGTTTCTGTTTTGTTCTTTTATATGTATATTCTAAATTAAACATTAAAAAATAATTCAATTCTTGTTTTTATTTGGCCAGTAGTTGGGAATCAAAAAGTTTTCCAAACTAAAGTTGCAAAAAACCAGTCTTTTAGCTCCCCTTTAGAACAGAATAATTTTTAATAGACTCAAGCTCTTATTAGAACCTTGAGCCTTTTTAAAACCTGAATTTCTTATTGAAGTTGTTAGCTGAAAAAAGACTTGTCTTAAATAAACCTTAAGTTTTTAATAAGGCTCAAAAGTCTCAAGTCTAATAAAGAAGTTTTAAACTTTTTATGCATTGTATTTAGTAGGTATATGCTTAGACGTATATAATTATTAATATTTATTTTATTTTTTAAATAAATTGATATACTTAAATTAATAAATTGTAAATAATAGTAAATAACAGTATACAATACTATATTGTCGATTTTAGTGATCTTTCAGATTTTATTCTCAATAACAGTGATACTTGTGTTAAATCCAGAAGATGCACAATGTAGTTTAAGGCTTTAACTACTTAACCATACAATTTTTATTTCTATGAAATATTACGATTTAATGTTTAATTAGTGGAAGTGGAGAGTATGTATCGCGTAAGGGCCCCTTATTGAAATAAAATTTGATAAATCATGAGTTATAATAAAATAATACAAAATTTGTATTATATTTTATATTGCATATAATACATTTTTAATACCTTTATACGAAGGTATCAGAAAGTCAGTTATACATAACAGAAAGTCAGTACCAGCTATATTTAATTGGCAGAGACAGGTGTAGTCATGGTGGGGCAGGTTGGGGCGTTTGCCCCCTGGCATAGTGAAGAATTTCTGCATTACACTACTATTTAAATTATATGAAATTGCTTGCATTGACCCACCCTGAATAAAATGCTGAGTACACCCTTGTTGGCAGATAAGTTATCTATCAGATTGTTAACAGTTACTTTATTCAAGAGGTGGTGAGAAAGGCTCAAGAGCTTTAAAAATAAAGTAATATATACAGTACACTATAGAAAAGTACTTGTACACCAGACCTAATCATACACTGTACACTGCTGACTAAGAGATAACAAAGCCCTGCCACAAGCCCTAAGGAACTACACCACTTCAATGTGCAAGAGGAAGCTGGTGTGCAGAAGTGAATAAAAAAGGGTATGAGAAAAGGGACCTTATTGTCATTTTCCAGTTACTGAGACTAGTAACATCTTAAAAAAATAAATAATAAAGTTTTTATTGCTATGTTTATCTTAAAAATCAGAGTATTTAAACAGAATCTTGAAAAAAATGAAATTTTAAATTAGAAAATCATACTCATGTTAATGTGACCATATGACAATAAGATTCCTTTACTGAGATAATATCACATTAAACATATAAAAATCATACTTACATGGGTGGTTGCAGCAGAATGGATCAATGGTGTTGGCTCAAATATACACACTTCAGCGCCATATGCAGCTGCTATCTTTCCAGTATCTGTGCTACAGTCGAGTGAACCAATGCGAACATAACCATGAATAGCCCCAGGTATAATTTGGACACGTTCAAAGTTTGATGCTAATATAACTATGTTACATCCTGCTGCATATGCCTGAAATATATTTAGACTTTAAAATTCATGGAAACATGGAAGTAAAATTAATTCAATATAAACTATTGTAAATCAAAGTGGGACAAAGTTGTGTGAAGGCTTTTTAATCAATATAATAAATTGAAATTACATTGGGTTAAATAAATAACATTAATTTCCAATTTTAATTGTTTGTTTGTTTTTTCATGATGGAAGAGGTAGATGTTGAAATAACAATACTGTTAAAATATATACTATAAGCAATTTTTGTAGATAGATTGGTTCTTAGGCTACAATGTGGTGTTGCCAAACAGTCAAGTAGTCAATGTACAAATATAACAGTACACTTAAGTACAGTATACAGCTTAAGCCTAATGAGCATACAATTTTATTTATTTTCATGCACACAAGACAATATGCTTGTTATTTAAAAAAAAATGAAAATCTTTATGAAATATGTTTAGCATATCTATGAATGTGAAGAGGGTGTAGAAAAGGTAAGCCTCTCTCCTGCAGATATCTCATCTAGCAGTCTTCGGAAAGTGATGTACTCACTCTGATATATCAATTGACATGTAGAGTAATGTAGTTCTGTTCAAAGTAGAATAGGTGCAGTTTATTAGTATGATACTCCTTTATCTGATATAATATTTAAATCTATACTAAAAAGTCAATAAAGTGATTTTATAAGGAATTTTACAGTTAAGTAGAAGTAGATATAATGATAAGTAAATGACAGATCACCTTCAAGATAAACAATACTGTTATTTAAATAACCATAACTGAGTGATGCAAATTAATTTTCAAGGAAATACAGTGCTGTGCATACCACCGTAGCTAATGGGTAGGAGGTTCAATATATAGACAAACGGCTTGTGATAAGAGTATTTAGTGTCCAAACTAAAACGATTTTATGCTTATCAAACTAGGCTAAATTAGATTTTCCTGTTAGGGCCATTACTTCTCAATTGTCACATTAGACATCCAAGATCTTCGGTCACGAGACTTAGTCGTTAAAAAGTGCATAGTCCTTGCCCTGTATACTTACTGTAAAAGGTATTCCTTCAACTGAACCGACAGCAAAACATTGATCTCCCGAATTACAGGCACCACTTAATACTTGGTGACAGTTCATAGTGAACCACTAAAACGAATATTTTTTCGCTATAATTCTACTATACAAACGAATCTCACTGGCAAACTTGCTTTAGTAAAATAATACATAATTAGTAAAATATATAACAATAAATGTTCTAAACATTTCAAGAAAAATTATTAGTGTTGGATCACGAATCTATATGACACCACACATCGAACGTAAGAAAATGACGTAGGGAAAGAAAGAGACAGAAGTATAAAATGCGTTTGAAAACCAATTTCGAAACTAAGTCATCCCTTACAAAAAACAATTTTTTTATATCATATTTAATTTGTATAACACTAAAAATATTTCTAAATAATTAATATGTTAAATAAATTACTACTAATGTAAAATGTTGGCCCATGAAAATAAAATTTATCCCACTTACGTCAAATATAGCTTAAATAAATGTTATAATATATGACTTCTGAATGTTCTTTCGGGTTTCTGTTATTAAAATAAAAGTCCCCACAAATCAGAAGTCCTGAGAAGTCATTTTTTTTTAAAACTACCTCACACAATGTGACCTATAGACCTACCTACACACGTAACTTTGCCGCTGGTTAATTTAGGAACTAAATATCACATTAAAATTTAGGAAATAATTAAATTTAGGAATCCATAAAGTATTAAACGTAACATCTTTCTTAAAATATCAATGATCTTTACCCATAGATTGAGTAAAATTATTTATAATAGTAATATTGTCGTCGATAGCAAAGACATCCTTCATCGGCAAAGTTAGGTGTGTAGGTCTATACAGATATATCGATAGGCGATGCATAGACGTTACCGTTACTGAAATATTACGACTGAACGATCTCTATAAAATCGTATCACAGCATAGTGTCTGAAGTGGAATTTTTTATTCGTTATGGATATGACATGTAAAACTGTCAATAACGGTCCACACGGTTCGATATAAAATGTTTGTAGAGATTGGAGGTGGAGACTTTACGGTCTAACTTCATTTTAAGTCCTCAGATAGTTGTTTTTATTTTTCTTGAAGATAGTTTCCCAGTTCAGTTCATAGGGATCTTGAACGTTTCAATGAGGTTCCCTCTCTTCCTTCTCTCCTTGAGTGTAGATAAATGAAGAATCTTCAGACATTCCTAATAGGGCTTGGTTTTGAGCTGTTTCGGTAGCTTTGCCGCATGTTTTTGACTCTCTCCAGCAATTCCATGTCCTTCATAAAGTACATTCCATATTTGGTATGGATGTTCTAGTAGAGGTCGTGTGAGTCTTGTAGATTAGGATGAAGGCCACGATGGTGATATGACTGAAAGCTTTCTTAATGATGTACCGTATACCTATCAGTTTGCCTTTTTCACAGTGGTTATGATGTGTCTCGCACTTTAGATCCTTACTGACAGCGACGCTCATATCCCTCTGTGTATCAACTGATACCAGTTTAGTGTATTAAGAAATTATTACAAATTGTTTTTAACAAATTTATACAACATGCTCAATATATGTATAGGTAGGTAAATATTGAGCACCTTGTACGAGTATAATAATAATAATGGGCTCATTTTTTATTATTATTATTATTTTTATATAAAGAAGGAGGCAGACGAGCATACAGTCCACCTGATGTTAAGTGGATACTGTCGTCCATAGACATCCGCGATACATGCCAACATCCATCCAGAATGACAAACGTTGCCACGCCTCCGGATACGCTGCCTACCTTTGCAGATTAGGGAATGGATTGGAAAATGGGGAGGGATAGGATGGGATGGCAATGGGCTCTGGCATAGCATAGTGTATAGTTTTGTATAGACACTCACTACCGAAACACGTACCTATGTACATTGGGGAAATACCTTAAAGTAGGAAATTCAGTATATTTCAAGGTAGTTTTCAAGTATAATTCAAGGTGGGAATGCAACATGCACTCTCCCCCTACAAAATTATTATAGTATTAAAATTATTTATACAAATGGTTTATTATTATAGTTATTTTATATTTTATTTAGACTAATACTAGTTTTTAATAAGTTTTTTTTTTGGATATAAATATTAGAAAGGTTGATGAATTGAAAAGTCTAATAGTAAATTGAATTGTAAATTTCGACATTGATTAAGCACCTTCGTTATATATTATAATTTAAGTTACAATTGTAGTAATAGTCTTAAATCTTTAAATTCTACTATTGTAATTTGACATCACATTGACATTTCAAGTTACCTTCTATGGTTTACGGCCAAACAATACTTGATCGTTTGACGAATTGTTTTTGTATACCTATTGATTTGTAAATCAAATTTCAGATTATTTTGTAATTGAACCGCGTTGTTTAAAAATATTTGTCGACCTGTGATTTATTACAAAATTTCTGTTAATGTGAACGACGAATCAAGAAGACCACATTTCCTTACGGGTAAGTTTACATTGATAATTGTCCAATCCATCCAGTCAATTTCTCCAAAATTTTACAATAATTGTAGCAAAATGAAAAACAGGATTATAAGTTGTTTTCATGTGACCAAAATTAATGTAAAAGGTTTTCAATGTTAAAATATATAAATAAGTACAAATGCTTTATGATTTCCAAGGACCCAATCTATTTTTTATACTTAATTCTCTAATTTCTAGCCTTATTTTCTTGTAAATTATGGTGTAGCATATATTTTCCTATGAAATTAATTATAAAGTCATGCCTTATTTGATAATGTACATATCTAATGCATTTAACACTCCTTAATTTTTAGAGTATTATCAAATTAATTTTTGACTTTAAAAGATATTTTAAAACGTATTTTGGTACAAATGAAACATAAAAACGACAAAGCAAATCATTCTTCAATTGCATTATCTAAACTAAAAAACAATCCACTTGATTTTTAGTTGACACTTCATAACTATGCAAATTTATTTTAATCAGGTTTGTTTGGAATATACTAATATCATTTAATTATATTATATTTATACAGGTATACTAATACCTGTTTATTGGACATCTTATAAGAAGCCAGGAGCTAAAGGCTGAGATGGACTGATGAGTTTTGTAACATGAAATTCCAACTAGATTATTTTCTTTTTTTTTTTTTGTTGTTTAGAGTTGCAAAGACATTTACATTTAGGGATGAGCACTATATTTTCAAGTAATACATCATAATAAACATTAGGTTTGATTTGTTTGTATCCCTCTTTATTGCCTCTACAGTTACGAGTGATATTCTTTGTGTATTCTTCTGTTCCTCTTTATAGTGAATCATCTATCCTCTGAGCATATTTAACTGTGATGAGCAAGACATTTAACTTTATGTCACATAAGATATTTATTACTATCTAATTTCCTATTTTTCCATAATTTTTAACTATTTTAGCAAAATCATCTAAACTGAAAAAACTATTTTAGACCTGTCTCATTTACTTCTATTTATGTATGCTTCCATTGATCAAAAGAGGAAACATAGAATTCATGTATTTAAGGTATAACTGAAAGTCTGGTATTGGGTCACTATACTCTGTGCTATTTACCATGGAAATAGCAGTCATTGCCTCGACATTCACCCCATGGTTCATTCCATTGACATTGTTTGTGGTAGCAGCTACATACAATATCAATGTGGCTGCTAGTACCACAATACACTGGCGATAGTTATTTTCACTCATTGCAGGCAACATTGCAAAGTGTCGCTATTGGAAACAAGTACATTAATCGCTATTGCCATTCTAAATGGCACGAAATATAGGTGAAATTGTACTCTAAAGTCATCTACTCATGCTCCTGACATAGATACATTTCCTTTTCTGTTTAATTATTAGGATTGTTTAATTATTATTTGGGGGAGAGTGCACGCTGCAATCCAACAGCCGCTGGGCGCGCTCGACTGGCCACGTTACCCCTCTCTCACAGAATACTACCTTGAAATGTACTGCATTTCCCATTTTATCGTATTTCCCCAATGTACGTACGTGTTTCGATAGTGAGTGAAATGTGCCAGAGCCCATTCCAATCCCATCCTATCCCTCCCCATTTTCTCAACCCTTTCTTCAAATCCATTCCTATATCTCCAAAGGTAGGCAGTGCATCTGGGGGCATGCCAACGTTTCTCATTTTGGACTAATGTTGGCATGCATCACGGATGTCTATGGGCGACTGTATCCACTTACCATCAGGTGGACTGTATGCTCGTCTGCTGCCTTCGTACATAAAAAAAAAAAGGAAGAGTTTATCAGATTACTAAGCTATAAATATTAATTTGTGATTAATATTATAGTTATAAAGGGATAAGGAAGGTGTCATTATATAGAAAATTTTATGACTTACAAAAAGCCCATACATGGATACATTATACTCCCTCCGTGTTTGGTTATACTCCCTCCGTGTTCACTCATCTCACTATCAGGCCAATAGCGATCACTTCCCTCCTATCCAAGGAGATGGAGCGTGTTATAAACACATCTCCTTGGATACCTATAGGATCACCAGCTGATTAGCGACTGCCAATACAGATTTCGTCATAATCGTTTTGGCTGGTGACCTTTTAGCACACCGTTGGCTGGCGCCGTTGAGAGTAGAGGTCAGGCTTTAGCTGTAGGACTAATTATTGCTAAAGCGTTAGACTGTAAATGATACAAAGCGCTACTTTCCAAAATACCATCTTTCGGATTGCCGGAAGGGTTGTGTAAATGGGTCCCCCCCCAGCTTCCTAACTGGGGCGAGCATCAGAGTCGTTATCGACTGTAGCTGCTCCGACACTATATCAATAAACGCAAGGTTCCATGCTATATCCAACTCTGTTCCTTCTGCATATTAATGATCTGTTGCAAATTGGTAACATACATTGCTATGCAGATGACAGTACTGGGGATGTCATGTATAGGGGCCGCCCCAACATCCCTCGGATCCAAGTGTTAGAGAGTCGCGTCAGACTAGTGTCTGAAATCGAAGACACCTTGACCAAGTCCCCATTTGGGGTTCTCTGAACCTAGTTGAATTCAACCCCAGTAAGACACAAGTCGAAATTAGGACGAAAATAATTTGGAAAACCAGGCCAAATTGACCTTCAAAAAGCTGGTTGTGCTGAACAGAATAAAGCTGTACATCACCTCGGGGCAATGTCTAATGCTTTACAAAGCGCAGGTGCGGTCCAACATGGAGTACTGCTCACATCTCTGGGCCGATGCGCCGAAATATCAATTGGACCTATTTGACTCCATCCAACGACGAGCTGTTCGAACTGACGCCGGTCCCACTCTCGCAGGCGGTCTAGAATCTTTTAGAGTCCGGAGAGACGATGCGTCCTTCTGCGTGTTCGGATAACGGGGAATGTTCTTAAGAATTGTTCAATTTGATGCCAACTTCGGGTTTTTACCATCGCACTTCCCTTCATCGTTGTGTGGTTAATCCACATTTCCGTTATAAAGAGTCGCTGCGCAAGTGCGCACAGTGCAGTCGTCAAGATACTTTATATCGCGAATCCGAAAATTGTAAAATGAACTGTCTGCTGACGTTTTCCCGCTACGCTACGCTGCGACATAAGCTGTGAAAAGGATTTTACAAGGCCGGCAGCGCATCCGCATACCCTCTGGTGTTGCATGGGCGGCGGTAGGCACTTACCATCACGTAGACCGGGCATGCCAGTCTTCCACCTTCACCATAAAAAAATCTGATTACACTCCCAATTCTTCCCTGGGAGAGGAGGAATAGGATGGGACAAAGTTTCCTTTAATCCATTGTACTCTACTTGATGGGATGTGAAGTAGTAAATATAACAGGATGAGAGACTTCTCATCTACCGTCACACTTTCCACTTGACAGGATGGAATGGAATGTGCTAGAATGTGGGCTCTGGCACTCAATCTTACTCACTCCCGAAACACATACGAGTACATTTAACAGCAGTCTTCTGTGAGAGGGGAGTAACTCGACCAGAGATGTGTAGTAGGCCCTGCAATCGTCGCATTCAAGCAACCGCTCTACTCGTCGAAACTTAAAAAAATAATTATAATCAAATTAATTATAATTTCAAAACGTAAAAAGTAAAGTAAAAAGAATTTGTTAAATATTTCTTTATGACATCACATTTACTACAACAGTTTTCACAATTAAACGTATTACTTAAAATATTTTTGTGAACTATTCAATTCATAAAAACTAACAATATCACGTAGCAATGTTTCATCACAAACATTACAATATACTTATTTTATCTGAAATAAACAGTCTGTGTATTGTATCAGTATTATAATACTAATAATAATATTTTGATAAGAAGGAATCACTGGCCTCCATTACCACCAATGTGATTCATGATGAATGAAGTTTTATTTTTGATCAGACACTTGTATGCCTAATTGAGGCTAATAACTTGTTATACACATGTACAACGTTGTATTTGCTTGTAACGAAATCGATATATACTTTGAACCTTATGCCTTAGATATTTTGAATCAGTTTTGTTAAACTTATGTCAATTTTCGTGTTATGTATGAAGTCATGTATGATTTTTCTTCACCATCTGCCGAAATTAGTGAGATTATGTTATATTGAAAACAACTATCTTACTATTAGACTAAAAAAGAAATGTAATTTCTCTAAGGGCCTATTTCACGATCTTTAAATAAAAGTCTGAGTAAGCTAACCGACAATTAAAGTGACCGCTAATTGTAGCATCACATTTCACAAAGTCCGAGTATGGCTAATCGGTGAAATCCACCAGAAATACTCGAAATCAGAATACCAGAAATAATTGACGATTAGTGATAATTATTGTTAAGTATCAAATCATAACTTTACTCGAAGGTCGTGAAATAGGCCTTAAATTTAGGTATATTTTAATTCATCTTTCAATCTGGGTATTAATTTTCATTATTAAAAGCATGTGATACATCAAACATGTTATTTGCTAATTTTAAACGTTTAATTCTAATAAATCTAAATGTTTCTCATTTGATAAAGTTCTTTGTATTTATAAAATAAAATACCCATTTATATGTTTAACTGTTATTTTTCGTGGTACAGTATAACTTTTACCTGGAACGAAATCTCACGCGAAAGCCGCTTTCAATTACTTTTCAATAATATTTAATACTAGCTTTTTGCTCGCGGCTTTGCCCGCTGGATTTTGTTTTAAATGTAATGGACTCCTACTGGAAAATAAAATGTGCATGTCCTTCTCCGGATTTCAGGCTACCTCTCTCTCTGCAAAAATGTAATTGAAACCGGTGCAATAATTTAGTAACGAAGATGTAACAAACAGATAGACAAAAACATTTCTGAATATTTTTGTGTGAATATTAGTGTGAATAAGGCTAGTTGATGTCGAGTATTAATTGGCAGAACCTGAAGCAATAGATGCGAAACATTCAAAGACTGGTGTTGTCAAACACTTTTCCGTAGTTATTTTTCGTTCTACATTTATTTTATTTTACAAAATTTGACGGCTCCTTCAGCGTGAATTCAATTGCGTTTGTCGCGTGATATTTGACAGAAAAAAACTGTATATTTTTATTATATTATGTCTCCCTTTCGACGCAAATTGAATAAACAACATATTCACTTGAATTGTAAACTCATAAATATTCGGAGATATTGACGATTTAAGTGATTCCATACAAAAATTTTATACCCTGAATCTTACCTCCTTGCCACCATTTCGAAAAACTGTAAAACACGTGTTCAATTATTTGTCTTGGAGAATGTTTATACCAAGTATCAAGTTAATGGAATCATCATTTTTTTCCAAACAAAATTTGACACACTTTGAAAGGGTTACATACAACCCTTTCAAAATGCCCGACATATGTGTATATTTATTTTAAAGTAATGGTTTGTATACCAAATTTCAACTCCGTAACTTAAATAGTTTTGAGATTAGGTTTTTTTGTTTGTTTTTGCGTCCAAAATAGCTCTTTTACCCCCTTCTAGGTCAAATATCAAAAAATAAAAAACAGGCTTTGTTTAATAAAGTCTACATATCAAATTTCACGTCTCTAACTTAAATAGTTTTTCAGATACAGGCATTGCATATAAAAACATCTCCATCCCCCTCCCCTCCACTAATATTTCTGAAAATGATTCCTGTATTTACGTACGACGTATGTCATAAAACCTATCTAATGTGCCACGTTTCTAACTTCAGCGGTTTCGGTTCGGCGAAATTCGGTTCGGTTATCAGTCAGTCAGGACATTTATTTTTTATATGTATAGATAAAATCATTCTGAGATAGATAATTTATCTCTGTTTTCGGAGAAAGAACGTATGCTGACAATTAATGAGCAATACAGCAATTTTACGAAAATCTCATCAGTAGACTACAATGCCACCGGTGAAAACACCCCGAAAATCAATACGGGATGCATTTAAATAGTGCCTCATTCCATCGGAGATCTGAGAGCGTGAGGTTTGCGAGTAAATTTCTACATTGCATAACTATGCACTGTACTGCACTATAAACTTATAGTGCACTCAGAATTGACGCAACATGGGATGACGTGGGGGTCCAATTTATTTATAGTTCGCTCCCCCACGTCGGATCCAGTCAATTAGTGATTTAATTATTCCTTAGTTTTTATATATGTAGTACTATTTGTGTTTATGAATATTATGACATGATTAATTAAAACTATAATTTATTTTATTTTATTCTAATAACCGCCTGGCTTCGCCCGTTTTAATTAGCTTTTTCGTAAATATCGGTTCAATAATTTTAGAGATTACCCGAAATAAACAGATTAAAGTTTTTTGTATCTGTGATATTAGTAACATATTTAAGACTATGTTATGATTATGCTCTTGATAATAGTTAGATTTAATACACGGCCATCATTTATCGAATAAAAAATAAAGACGTGTTATTTACAGAGAAATCAGCCGTAATACCTTATTATCCCTGTGACGTATAAGGGTCAATAAAGTTACGCACCTACTATTACTGCGATTATTGAAACACTAAAATTAGCAATTGGAAAGGTCAAATTTAGCCCTTTCTATAAACTTTACTTCTGCGGATTAAAATTCATAGAACTCTATTTGACATAGGTTTAATAAACTATATGAAATAAATATATCGACTCATTCAGAAAATCGAATGTATTGTAATAATTATATGTAGTTTTTGTCTACTCAGTTATTACAGTGATGATAATATATATAAAGTTAGTATAAGTAAAATCGCCTCAGATGTTCCGAATTTTTGGCATGCGGATTTCCATAGTTTCTTCTTTATAGTTGACCTACTCCAGTTAATACGACTGAATGACTCCCTACGTAAATTTTGAGTCAAGGAGCCAAGTTTTTAATTCACGACCCCACGCTTGTGTGTAACCACTATGCTATCAGCACACAGGATTGTACGTCATCATCGATGCTGCGAATGAAATCATAAACCTATTTATTATCAGCTTGATAAAAATAACAATTTTATGAAATCTCCACATACGTGTCTGCCTCTCTACCTACTCAGGAACAATTCAAACAATTTTATAACTGCAACTACACATTTATATTTAATGAATAAATTCAAATTCTTATTAAGGTTTTTATATATTTTCACTTCAGAGTAAAAATAGTTTCTGTAACATTTAAAACTGTAACAGAGTAAAAATAGCTTTATTGGTCGCACTCCTGCTTTTGTACCCTTTGTTGCTTTAACGCTATATTCGGTGAAGTTGAAAGGTCAACTGAGACCCCCAATATCGCGTCGGTCTCTTTTACTGAACTCTCTCCGATTTTCCCGAATCCCGACTATTTTGTCGCTGTTGTAATGATAATGTTTTTCGTGCCTTATTCACGAGTTCTTCTTTTGCTTCCGTAGGCACTAATACATTTTTCTTAAGCAATACTCGGCCGAATTTTCACGAATAATAGCCAGTAAAAGGATGTTCTGAACAATTTTCAAAAAATCTAGGAGATGTTTGTTTTTTCTTCAGCCTTTTTAACGTTTCAAGGCAAGGCAAGGGCCTCCCCTAATAAATCACTAGGAGGTTTTACTCGTACTACTATCCTCACAGACCTGCGTCTCGGATTATATCCCGAAACCCCTTCGTGATTGCAAGGATAGGCCTGCACTCTGCAGACGATACAAACTGAAATCGCATCATAATATTTATTAATTTTATAAATTTACACTGTATAGTCTGTCTAGTTTTCGCTTTAATTTCGAAATCTACTGGTTCAATTTTCTTGCGAATCTAATAACTTTATAAAGTATTTTTCCGGAAATTTTTGTTTTTAATCAAAAACAGAACAGTAGTTTTCAAAATCGGGTTTCGCTGATATATATCACTATATTTTGACACATTAAAACCACTTACAGAATGCAATTCGCGTCTTAGTTATATACATGATATATTTCGAATATATTAGGTCGGGGGGAAAGTTTCTTCGTATTTTCTATAGAAATTCAAGACAATTTTTCTTAAAGTTTAATTACATTTACTTATAATAAATATGTGCTATTTTGATCGATAACTTGTTGCCATCTTGTAGATAGTGTCACGATCCCATTGCTGTAGAAATTCTGGGATTTTTGCCCAAAAAATTGCGACAAGTATTAGTTTTTTTTTTTTTTTTTTATGTACGTAGGCGGCAGACGAGCATACAGTCCACCTGATGGTAAGTGGATACTGTCGCCCATAGACATCCGCGATACATGCCAACATTAGTCCAAAATGACAAATGTTGGCACGCCCCCGGATGCGCTGCCTACCTTTGGAGATATAGGAATGGATTTGGAGAAAGGGTTAAGAAAATGGGGAGGGATAGGATGGGATGGGAATGGGCTCTGGCATATCTCACTCACTACCGAAACACGTACGTACATTGGGGAAATACGATAAAGTGGGAAATGCAGTACATTTCAAGGTAGTCTTCTGTGAGAGAGGGGTAACGTGGCCAGTCGAGCGCGCCCAGCGGCTGTTGGATTGCAGCGTGCACTCTCCCCCTTCAAATAGTTTTGACAGTCCTCTCATGATATCAACCTTACGCTACTTAAAGAGTTCTAGTGACCGAAACAGGTGGAAATCTGAGGGGGACAAGGTCAGGACTATACGGTTGATGCATCAACACTTCCCAGCCAAGCTCTCTTAATTTTTGCTGAGTGGCTAAAGATGTGTGTGGTCTGTCGTCCCCAACTCTGTTCCTTCTGCATATCAACGACCTGTTGCAAATTGGTGACATGCGTTGCTATGCAGATGACAGTACTGGAGACGCTTTGTACAGGGGCCGCGCCAACATCCCTCGGGTCGAAGTGGAAGAGAGTCGCGCCAGGCTTTTGACTGATATCGAAGACTCTTTAGATCTAGTCTCGATTTGGGGTTCTCTGAACCTAGTGGATTTCAACCCCAGTAAGACGCAAGTCTGTGCATTCACCGCTAAAAAAACCCCCTTTGTCGTAGCACCTCGCTTTCAGAGCATGCCTCTTAAAATCTCGGAGAGTATCGGGATCCTTGGTATCGCCATTTCCAGCAAAGTCGAATTTAGGGGTCATCTGGAAAATAAGGCCAAAATGGCTTCCAAAAAGCTCGGTGTGCTGAACAGAGCGAAGCGGTACTTCACCCCTGGGCAACTCCTTATGATTTACAAAGCTCAAGTGAGGCCCCATATGGAGTATTGCTCCCATCTCTGGGCCGGCGCACCGAAATACCAACTGGACCCATTTGACTCCATCCAACGACGTGCTGTTCGTATTGTCGACGATCCCACTCTCACGGGCGGTTTAGAATCCCTCAGCAGTCGGAGAGACGTTGCGTCTCTCTGTGTATTCTACCGCCTGTACAATGGGGAATGCTCTGAAGAATTGTTCAATATAATTCCCACCTCGGGTTTCTATAACCGCACCTCCCGTCACAGAAGTGCGGTCCATCCGCATTTCCTCGATACGGAGGTGTCGCGCACTGTTCGGTCCAAAAATTACTTTATACCGCGAACCCGTAGGCTGTGGAACGAACTGCCTCAAGAGGTCTTTCCATTAAGCTACGATATGGGATTCTTCAAGAGAGCTGTGAATAGGATTTTGCAAGGTCGGCGGCGCGCCCGCATACCCCCTGGTGTTGCAAGTGTCCATGGGCGGCGGTAACACTTACCATCACGTGGGACCGCTTGCTCGTCCGCCCATTAGTATATATAAAAAAAAAAATATCATGATGAAAGATCAGACCATTTTTGTTTATCAGGCCAGGCCATCAGCTATCAGCTCAGGTCAGCTCAGGCCGTTTTGTCTTAATTTCTTGCTTTAATCTCATCAGTTGCTGGCAGTAGAGGTTAGAATCAATAGTTTCTCTCGGCGGTAAAAGCTCATAATGAACGATACCTTTCCAATCCCAACATACACACAACATCACCTTGTTTCGCGTTAACTCGGGTTTAGCCACTGTATAAAATAAAATAAATTAAAATATAACGATAAAGAACAAACCTGTTTATTCTGTTAGAGCAACGAATATGAACCTTAAAGTTACCATTATAACTCACTTATGAACGTAAAAACGTGCGTGTTTTATACTTAATTCTGACGAACCTAAACATACAACAAAGCTGTTCCGTTCAGTATTACTAAAGCGCGCGCGGCGAGCTGGAAGAATTTTGGTCATTGACTCAGGTCAAATCTGTTCTCCGTCCAGTCTTAAGCTAATAAGTAATAAATAACCCTCACACTAGCATTTCCTGAGTCGTGGATCCCGAAACACGTACAAAGACGAACACACCAGGCCCGAACAAACGTTTGTCTTTCAACAAATGAATGTCCGACCGGGAATCAAACCCGCGGTTTTTTGTATAGCAGACAGGGGCACTCTACTAACTGTGCTAATTGGTCAGATGTATCTTTAATACAATTTGAAGAATGTTAGATGTACATGTATATATTACAATAAAACAAGCTTGCTTTTCATCTTCGTTAATAACATATTTTCCCGGTAACTAAAATTAATTTTAGTAAAATATTATGTAATTAGTTCCATGAAAAGTTTTATTATATTTTATTTGTTTTATTTACGTAGCACTTCTATTTTTCATTTTCTCTGAAAATTGATTTTAGCGTAATATTTTCCAGAGGTACCTTTGTATGAATGCAGTGTATAAGTCAAGGTCAGGGGTGCTAGGAAATCAAGTAGAAAAACGTTTCTTGGAGCCTTGCCAGTGTCCACCTGCATAATGTCCCATGACCAAAATATCGAGTACGGATGTTTGGTTGCTGAGATAAACAATATTTATAAATAAAGCATTGTGATTGGTTGTCTCCTGTTTCATAAACACACGATTTCAACTCAACGTTTCTGTGTCCTGACTCCTGGCATAAGTAAGCTTTCCAATTTGAATTTTATTCTTATCAGCGCCCCATTACCATAAAAGTCACGACGAAAATACCTTATATTTACTTTATGGCTAGCATTTCGTCTAGCCTTTATTCTGTTCAGACGATGTCTTAATTAATTTTCAGTCATAAAAGAATGCTTTTAGTCACAAAATGCTTTCAGTAAATTGACACTAAACCAGGTTGTAATTGACGGTGAAATCGAGACAAAAAGAAGGAAATTGGAGGGGAAAGGTGCATGCTACAATGCCACAGTCGTCTGAGTGTCGTGACTGACTGAGTCACCCCTCTCTTACAGAAGACTGTCGTAAAATGCATTATGTACGTACTTGTTTTGGAAGTGAGAGCTATTCGAAGGGACCCCATCCCTTCGAGTTAGAAGTATAATGGTTTAATAGAGGTCTCATACCATTATATTCCCTGTTATCCCCTTTCCTCCTGTCCAATTCAATCCCCATCCCCTCTAGTATTTAATATTACTCTCCATTCCATTTCACCCGCCCCAAGGAGAAATAGGAGTTGTAATTGAATGAGAAAAACTCATCGTCCTGTTATATTTTCTAAACCATTCTTTCCAATCTTTATTTCAAATTAGTTCCTGAATATCTTAAGCGTGGCAGCGCATCCGGGGACATGCCACAACGATTGTCTTTCTGGACTGATGTTGTTATCACGGATGTCCCTGGGCGACAGTATACATTTATCACCAAGTGGACTGTCTGTTCCGTCTGTCATCTTTTTTCCCATAGAAAATCATAATATTTAAGAATAGAACGATATACATACACATACGAGTACACATTTAAAAAGGCATTAGTACAAAGTTTAGTATAATCATATGCAAAATTACTTATCTTTTGTCGAAACATTAATTAATAGGCACGTGTTTGGAGATTGTTATAATATAATTGTTGTAATAATATATTTTACAATATATTATTATTCTGTGTTTATGGTGTTGTTTCATATGAAATAAAAAAATAAATGAATAATACAGTAACACACTTTCCACTTGGCCTTTCTTATTGCGTACTTTCGTCCAGGTTTTACTACTCTTTTATTTTTACTGCACTGTAGTAAGATGTTGATCTATCAGCAAATATGGGTAAAACCTTGGCCGAGATAAAATGGTATGAACTGTTTTCCAGAAAATTCTACAGCCTATGGTATTCTCAGAAAAAATTATAAATGATAATGAGTTTAAAAAATGTAGTAAAATATGTACGTATTATATTATATAATATAATACGATTACAGTTTTATATAATTTTTATATGTTTACGCAGTTGTCTATAATAGACTAGTAGCACTCTAGTAGTCTTGAGTGCTAGATCAGTCCTTACTGTTAATAAGGAGAAGAAGTTGGAGTCACTTTTATTATTTTTTACAAAAAATAATCCTTGATCAGTTAAAAGAAAAAACATTAGTAACATCTTTCACGTATGCATAAATAACATTACATATATATGTTATTTGGTAATTAAAAATAAAGAGAGTAAACTTTTTTTTTTGTTTAGCCAAAACTCACATGTTTCGATCTTGATTTAAATAATTTCTTTTTTATATTTCGTCGCATGCCATTCTCATACACTTGTGGCTTTTTTGTGAAGAGAGCAGTGTAATTAAACGTATGAAAAAATATTTTGATTTGATTTTCCGTTCATGTAGGTATATGAGCTTACCATAAAGCAGTTTCATAAGATGATCCAAGTATCTCTACGTTGCCTCTCGTCTACAAGGTTTAGTGGCGGACGGCAGACTGTCGGGCGCCGAAAGCCTCAACCACCCACAGCCCACTAGACGGAGGCATTACGCCCACACTACGAACCAAAATAGTTCGTATTTATACCCTGGGTTGCTTGCTGTATTGCTCAAGAATCGTCTTAATTTTAGCCTTTTGACTAGATATTTACGACAAGAGTATTTGAATTGTCAATTATTTATTATATTTTAATTAATTATTATTTTGTATTTTTATTTTAATTATCAGTATGTTGATGTTAATGTAAACTTAGTTTGAATTACGTATACGAGTATTAGTGAACATTTCTGAAGATATAAATAACTATCTAATACATTTTACATGAAACAATGTTTCAGTAATCATATTTATTAATGAGAATAACATTTCAAAGGTGTTTGTTTCGTTTCTTAAGGGTGCAACATTTGTATTTGGTGAGAACTATCGCAATTTAATTTCGGGGTAGTGCTCAATTTAGAATGAATCAAATTTCATCATTAACTCTGTAGAAAGTTGAGGATAATGAGAATTATGAGGGTATCGAATTCGTACTTCAAATCGGATATTAAATGACTCTAAATCGCCTCGAAATGAAGCGACTACGGGGGGGGGTAAGCCGTTAACGGTGGGGTGAAGTGGAGCTCCAGAGGACAGAACGCGACCCACATATTTGAACCACAATAAAGACTTGAATGAACAGTATATTAATATCTACCTACGATAGGCACTTGAAATTAGCGCAAAAATAGAATTCCAGGTGTCACTTACAAATTAATTTTAGATTTCATTAGTACCTCTTCGCGAATTTTTTGTTACTTCAAAATACATGTTTTTTTAATAACGACTAAACATATACGTACCATCACAGCTATCGTTAACTACTTTTATGCTTGTACGTCTTATTCGATGAGTAAAATATTACAATTAATAAATTGTATTACGAATTAAGATTTACTAGTGATCCCAGTCAGTAATTACTGTTCATCAAGAAACATGTGTATTCACTGCGATATCAACTCACGAATGCGAATGATTTACAATAATTGTTTCATGAAGTTAGTTCACCGTTATATCATCATGTTTGAATGTTCCGCAGTAGAAGAATAACTTGCGCCCCTGACACATTGACTCACATTCACTCCGCTTCCACCTGCTTTAACGCACACCACATTTTAAAGTTTTAAAGATAGCCATCGGACAACAAAAACCATGCCTTTAGACGTTAGTTGTCGTAAGCAAATGTTTTATTTCTTTACTGTGTAACTGTACAACGATATTTCCTATCAGAAAACAGGCATGAAAATATAAATCTTCAGGTTTCCAGTTGATTTTAAATAATTATGTAGGTAAATTAATTAAATACGTAATAAACACAACAAATATAACTGTTTTAGTATCAGAGTATCAGAATTTAGTATCAGATGGACATACAAGTGAGTTCTTAAATTAGCTATTTCCAGAATTAAGGAAAATTATTATTATAATAAAAGAAAAGGAAAGAAATTAAATTTTCGGATCATTCAAAATTGAAATTGTATCATGGAAGTAATAATAAACGATTATAAATCAGAAATAGTATAGGAATTAACAGATTGCAAGATCTATTTAATACTAGGGCACCATATGGTTAGTTATAAATAGTAATAAAACTACAGAGGCAAAAGCAATAACAGCCATCGAACGTGCTACAAGGTCACCAAACTGTTAGAAACATCATCTGCGAAGGATTCGTCCTTCGAGCGTTGTAAGCCGGAGTCGCGGGGGCGGGCAGAGTGCGCGCGCACTCGCTTCGATCCACACTCCTAGTCAAATCTAGTTGTTTGAATGAACGAAACAGTCAACCAGTAATGTAACCGTCACGTGTGTAACGCACTTTACATTTTTATTTTAAGCAATGTATTATATATAAAATCGAATCTATTTTTCCACAAATGCTGCTTTCGCAACATATTAAATCGGGACCGGTCAGATCTGTATATTCTTTATTACGGAGTAGAACTTAGGTACAATTCGCGTAAAGACACGTACTGATTTCTGCTTTACTAGGGTGCATCAATCTAATCCAATCCACTTATTTTGCAAGAACATAGGCATCAAATGTGGTCTTAAATTACATATCCCATTATGTTGTGCCTCAAAGGCGTGCAAAAACATGATAATGACATTTATGATTAAAAATGTTACTATTGCAGAATTGCGCAGATTGCCTCTTAGTTTCAGGCGCATAGCCGTAGATCCAGCTTTCGTCACCTGTTACTATATCAAAAACAGCATACGATTGACCGTTATCGAATTTTTCAAGGATTTGGAGACAACATTCCACGCGGTAGTGTTTTTGAGCTTCGCTCAAATTATGAAGAATCCATATAGCATAAAGCTTCCTTACCCGTAGGTGATCGTGTAAAATAGTTTGGACTTGTCTCATACCTATACCTAATGATGCTCGTATCTGCTGAAATATCGTTCGTTTGTCTGCTTCAATCATGATCCGCACAGTATTGATGTTTTCCTCCATCACCGCCGTCGCAGAATTGCCTTCTCTAACATCATCACTGAACTGGATACGACTACATT
Organism: Sesia bembeciformis; assembly: GCA_943735995.1. NCBI lineage: Eukaryota > Metazoa > Arthropoda > Insecta > Lepidoptera > Sesiidae > Sesia > Sesia bembeciformis. The sequence continues at coordinate 10,247,160 of OX031040.1, forward strand.
TAAATTCATTAAACCAGTTATAAACAGTGGATTATAACTGGATGGGTCGCCATCACTAAATACTAACCTAAGTCTTTCATAACTTAGGTTTCTGGTTTAGATCTCAACGAAAATCATAAAAAATCATTGAACGAAAATGTTCTCTTGTTAAGTTTATTTTTCCGCAAACAATTATTAAATTGCCTACAGAAATAAAAAAAAACAAATGACAGCTTAGAAAATTTAATGACAAAGAGTTCCATTTTCAAAATTCGTAATTGTTTTTTTTCTATCGTATTGTACAGAAGCTAATTTTAAGAACTTTTAGTTTGCCATATCGTATATTATTATGGGCAACGACTGTAATACCATACCATAGCAGACCGATAAGCCTGCATCGAGCCTGGGATATCTTTGTGGTATTTTCTTAATTTTAAAACACCATACCATATTATCAGCCTACATTCTTTCACTGCTGGTTTTATTCCCAAGGCTCTCCACCACACACAGTCTTCCGCTCTTCCCATCTAATCACAACCGGCAAACTTTTTCTAGTCGCCTATCCATCTGACCGGAGGGCGTCTCATGATGCGCTTCCCGATACATTGTCTCCATTCAATGACTCGTCTATCCCATAAGCTGTCGATCCTGCGGCTAATATGGCCTGCCCATAACCAGTTCAGCTTACTAATTCTGTAAGCTATGCGGAATATACATATATCTTAAAATAATTCTTGAAATTTCCCTTTAATTTCATCTCGTTTTTTTATACCCTGTGCATTGTTTTTATTACTGGAGTTTTTGTTGAACATTAAAATGAAACCTGACGCAGATTAGACGTGTTTCGCTGCTCAAAGCATCCCTTCGCTTTGGTCAGGAATTTAATAACAACATCGGACGCACGCAAAAGAATTCGTGCCTGCTCCCATTGGGAACAATGTCATGTTTATCTACTGTTATTTATTTATTATTGTGGTCATTGAATTCTTTTATCGTCTTTAATTCAATCTTTAATGGAGCGATTAATGCGATTTTTATGAATGTCACTGTATGACCGATAACGAGTTTAAGTACGAGTTTTATCATGTGACAAAAGCTTTAAATACATATGTACTCGTATATATACCGACTAGTATTTATTTCTATGAATAGGATTCTGTAAGGTGAGCTAGCTATGCACGCGCATATTTCTGATATTACCGGACGAAGCTATAACAACTAATTATGCAGGTCGTAGGTCTCGCCTCTCCATCTTTAGCCTCTCCTATCAAAAATTTATAAGGATTATATGAACATATTTGCGAGACTCTAAAATGGTCGTGTTTATAAACTACTTACATTTACAACTCCTAACAGGTCGATACCCTACTTTCGTTAAATGGATCATCAATTAGCGGGATAACAGGCGGTTTATTGGCGATATTCCATTTACATAATTTTAATTGTCAAAACATAATTAAATGTTCGTATGAATGACGTCATTTACACCACAATCGCGTTTGTTTTTTATACCCTTGAAGGATATTATAATTCATTGCCTTCGTGAGGTGTAATTACACGTGGTAATTAATATGAGCGTTACTTGTATAACCGCAGTTTATAACGCACCTATATTATAAATATTAAATTATTATACTAGCTTCCACCCGCAGCTTCGGTCGCATGGATTAAGCAGCTGTAATGTATAAAAGACATTTAACACCCGTGAAAGCACCGACATGAATTTCACGGATGAAAATCCATCCAGTAATTTATGAGTAATTCTATTGTCATTTTTTATTTTCCTCTATAACTCAATTTCCTTGTGTCATATGAAGATGACGCATATACCAGTTTTCCTTCTGGATACATTAGCTATACATTAGTGATAACCCGATCAAAATTTGTTCAGTAGTTTTTACGTGATTCTCAAACAAACGGACATACAGACAACAATATAAATAACTACCGTTTTGAGTTCTGTAGCTTCTAAAGAGACTTTTATTTTTATAAATGAAGTCAATGTACAGACTCAACCCTTTTACAGCTTTATTATATGTATAGATTGATTAACATATATGAAAACTATACTCTTAAAAGTTTAAGAAATATAACATGTTTGTATCATTGTCGGTGGAAAATAGGTAGAACTTCTGAGTTTCGTCTGGTTTGACCGAGTATAAAGTAAACTACTTCATACATGAAATGATTTTACAACCCAGGATAAATAACGTAATCGGTAAAATTTCTTCGTTAACCGTTATCAAATCTATTCACTAGTTTCAAAGGTATTCTCGTGGCTAAGTGTTAGCCTAAGGCTTTGAGTAAGTTAAAAGCACATTGAAAATAAAAACAACGCCTAGAGTTACTTAAATATAAAGTATACCACAGAAATGTAATTTCTATTCATTTATATTTTCCGTTAAATATACTATAATTGCAAAATGCATCCCTCTGAAAGAGCATTCACCTTCCAAATGTTAAAATTATTAATTATCCAAGGTAATCGAAATAATAATAGCTTAGCTTTTAAAGCAAAATCGTAATTTAACCGAATTGAACTTATTGAAGATAAATAATTTATCTTTAGTTTCCCCGTGGGCGTAATTCCAGATCAGTTTACTTTCTCGCATCGCATAAATCCACGCTTTTTGTAATTGTATTGTTACATACTCACGTGTACCCCTATACACGTACCTATAAATACGCTCGTACGTACGCTCGCGTGGATTTAATTGTGATTCCGTACTCACTATATTTACTCTGAATACTCACTGTATTCTGTACTGTGTTGTAACTCTGTATTTCAGCCCCCTGGCAATTTTTTTGAGAAATGGTAAAACACGTGTTTAATTCTGGAAATTTCGAGTTTGCGATGAAGCAAAGAGAGTAATCGGTGTTTATTGCATTTTTTTATTTTTAATTCCCCAATATACGTAATGTTACTTAATTATCTGTTAAAGCTGACGTAAAGGTATCGCTTGTTTCCGTGTCTTCTTGGCGGGACAGTATATTATACAATAATATAACGTATATTTGTTAGTGCAGAATAGTACATTGTTCACCAAGGGGAGAAAGTGACCGATTATATTACCAACGAGGGTGTAGTCTGCCAACGAGCCTTAATACACACGAGTTGGGAATCGCACTTTCTTCCGAGTGATACATAGTGCTTTATACCACACCTACGAGGAAAATAAAAAACATAATCTTTAATTTAATTTATATTAAAATTGTTACAGTTATTAAAAGTTAATGTAATACTTTTGCCAGGGAGATTAATGTTTGTTTGAGACGTTTGAGACAATGTAGAAGAGATTACTGGCTGTGCTATTGGCACTGCACTCGAAGAAGCCAAAGGGGCAACTAGCTGCACTTTATTATTTTCTTTTTTTAAATTAATGTTCAGAAAAAGCAAGTGACCAGTATCATTTTGCGGACTTGGAGATAAAAACTTTTTGTCTTTTAGAATAATAATTTTAAAATAGGTGATATTACCATTATTGATATTACCGACTTATATTACCCAAAATAAAAAAAAACAGAACGTTAACAATGGATTTCCATACACTTTTTCTGCCCGCAGATTTGAACGATAGTAATGACGTACATTCTGCCTCATTTTTGAAAAAGTACTAAGGTACTTTCCGAGCAAGTGTGGAATAAATATATTTACTCTGAATGAACCTCCGTGGTTCTGTTTCAATTATTTAAAAAAAATCTAGAATATATATACCAAGTTCATATGGCTATCAAATAATTTTGTGCCATAGAACTTTGATTCCGTTCTGGGATTTTAAGAAATCTCTTCTTAGTGAGTATTTACATCATAAAAACAAGTTACAGTGAAAATTTTGATTCTGGCTCAGCGTTGATGAATCAGTCAGTCGGGTCATTTCACTTTTATGTCCCGTCGATTGATGTGATTAATAAAAAGGCAATGTCCTTTATTGAAGTCTTTTAACACACTAAATTGTTTTATTGCTTAGCGTTTTTAAAGATATTTTTAGAAATCTAATAATCAATAATCTAATAATAATCTTCGATCACTTTCTAATTTCGCAATTAGAAACATCGCTTTATTAATTCACTACATTTCATTTAAGAGTGACCAGCTGAAATATTTCTGTGATATAAACTATAGTTTATACATACATAGAAAGAAGGCGGTAGACGGTTGACCTTGTAGTAAGTGGATACTGTCGCCCTACTACGACGTCCGTGATACATGCCAGCATGTCAACATCTTGTTGAAAAAAGACCTTACCTAAAGCCTTTGTTTAAACATTTGATTTTGTAAACGTAATCGCGAAATCTACTTTTCCGAGTGGCACAACTCATCGACCTTTTTTTCTTATTACTATTCCTTGTATTCCCTATGATACAATTTGCAGATGTCCAGCTATTAAACATTTCCAGAGATTCATTTCGCTTATAAACCGATATAGAGGAGCAGTGAAATGTTTATGCTAAGTAAATAATAGAATTCTCAAGATCACTAACAATTTAATACATACCTACTTATTTTAAATAGCTCACGAATAACAGAAGAAAACAAACGCTACTTTTTATTATTATCATTAATAATAATTTTCTAAATTAAGGAAAACGAGAAGTCATAAAGAATCTAATTTGCGAATAAACAACTCAATTTCCCATCGTCGTCTCCTGGAAATAGTCTACGATATTGCGTGGAAGTAAACAGGACCGCGTTCCGGTAAATTAGAAAATTGAGACTGAGCTTCACGCCCGATACCCGTACCCGGCGCTTGTTGGCAGTTATATTAAGAGCTTGTAGCTCTCGTTAATGATATGAACTTTTGCTGCCAGTATAATATTTCATATTACTTTAATATATTGTTTATATAAATTGCATGCTATGTATGTATAATAAAATCAGGACCATAACGTAAAATAGATTAATAAAAAGAAAATGTTACTCATTTCATATTGTCGCTCAAATTCCCTGGACGAATGAATTTAACTTTTCAATTCATATGTCTTGTTTATCAGTAGTGAAAATATGTTTAGAACACGTTTTATTTATAGGAATTTGTTCGCAAAAAATATTCAGAACAAATTATGTGCACGTAGTACACATCCATCTGGTAAAAAGTTAAAAAACCGCAGACAGCTACACATACCTACATAAACATGTTTGAATCACGATATACTTATTTCTTGTGGTTGAAACAATCCTCGTCGCGTCGGGGATTTAAAATGAAAGTGCCCTTACTAAGGGATTTAGGAATACATATATGAGGTGTGTTACAAATTACATTGACGTCCTAGCGATTCCTCTCACGTACCTCATGCCGGAATACTATTACAATTGGCTGTTTAAAGTGATTTGGAATAGCTCTATGGCTGTGAAATAGTTGTTCCCCACCTACTCATACCTACAACGTTGTTTCTATTTAATCCCTACTATTTACTTGAATTATTTATTAAAGCCAGTACGTTAAGAATATTTAAATCTAGCCTTTCAACCTATAATATATACATAAAATTTCCGGCTTTCATTGCTCTCTTTTGTATTTTGCCCTTATTAGAAAATAGAGGCATGAAATGTCATCAAATGCACTTGCGTTACATATGAGGAAAATGCAACAAAATTGTGAAATTTTCATTCATTTTAAATGTTTATTCTCTTTGTTTATTATTAATTTTCGAATATAATGTTACATTATATGCATCCTTTAAAAATATGCTAATATGCAAATGTGCTTTCCTTTTATGTTGTATTTAATGTAGATCTAATTTGTTTTATGTAGATCTCGTTGCAGCGATTTAGAGAAAAATCTGCGTCTCTAACATAGTCCTATCACCAAAAAAACATCTCGAAACTAACAAATGAAGGGCGTTTATTACATACGATTTTTTAAGAGTATACTTTCGACATAATTGACAAGTGAACATTAAAAGTTATTCGGATTCCTTTAACGAATCTTGTTCAAATGCACATTGTTAATTAGTTTGAGTAGTTATGCCTGTCTTAGTTTCGCAGTTTCGTTTTTATTACATCTAGTTGTAGGTTCATGCGTAATCAATAATTATTACAAAAATCAAAGGCGAAGACTTCAAATGAATTATAAAACATGTATCCCGAGTTTTGGGCTTTTATTGAAATAAAAATAAACCCATTCATCTAAAAGTCGATCTGATCTCTGCGAATTGTTGAAGTATACCATAATAAAATCGCAAATGTCACAGGCCATGGTGTAGGCGTAAGATTACGATAGGAGGCAAACATGCTCCGCCTGATAATACATCTCATCTACGTGAATAAATCGTGTACTTGTACGATTTAGGCCTGAAGGCGTTAACAAAAAATATTTACAGGCGAGTTGCTAATTCAATTATAATTCCAGTTTTGCACTGGTGTTTTATCCGCGATACGCGGAGTCAAAAGTTAAAAATGAAATTAAAAGTTCTGACCTTGTAACCTCCTGTTCACCTACTCTCGATATTCCTGGGGGCCCCCGGAAGTGCTGAACAGGGATGCGCTTAATAGCGCTCTTGCAAGGTCGTCGTTACACTGCACTGGTTACTGTCTGTTATATACTATGTACACTCGCGAACGCCAAGGTCTCCCAAAAATGTGCAGCCTACTTGCACAACAATAGATTGCGATCGTACCGCATAAGGATCAAGGGCCGACTCGTACGGCGAAGGGTCAAAGGCTAACTAACTAACTAACGGGCGACCCGCGCCCGCGCAGCACGTGAATTCACCCCTCACCTCGCAGCCCCCGAACAATACCGAACAAACCCCCGTCCCATGCAGAAGAAGTCTGCATGCTACTCCACTGGCAGGCGAGAGAGAGAAGTGACCGCTCTTTTCAGGATTGAGCCACCCACTAGGACCTCCGCAACCCGGGGTATTCCATCCACTCCGCGAAACAAATTAACAATGCGGCCCCGGCGCCAAAACAACGGCGGCAAATTAGCATCCTTGATTAAAACGAGGTCACCGATGCCTGGTGGGTGGGTCTTATCAGTCCATTTAACGCGCTGTTGCAAAATGTGCAAATACTCCAGAGACCAACGTTTCCAGAAACTCTGGGACAATTGTTGCAACAATTCAAAGTGCGACAAACGATTAGAAGCTACCCCTGTAAATGGGTACTCCGGCAGGGCGTTAAGTGGCTGTCCTATCAAGAAATGACCTGGAGTTAGAGCCTCCAAGTCGTTAGGATCTGACGAGAGCGGACACAAAGGGCGCGAGTTGAGGACGGCCTCAATTTTACAAAATACCGTTACTAGTTCCTCAAACGTTAATACCGTTTCTCCGATAACGCGCCTTAGGTGAGTTTTGGCTGATTTCACGGCTGCTTCAAAAATACCTCCCCAATGGGGGCAGCTAGGAGGACTAAACTGCCAGGTGATGCCCCGGCAAGATAGGGACATTCCAAGATCTACCTGGTTAGCATCTAAAAACTTATATAAATCCTTAAGGTAGTGGTCAGTACCCCGATAGTTGGTTCCGCAATCAGATCGAATTAACGCTGGAAGTCCGCGCCGGCTAACAAATCTACTAAATGTGGCAACAAATGCCTCTGTACTAAGAGCGGAAACTACTTCCAGGTGAACAGCCTTGGTTGACAGACACACAAAGACGCACAAATACGCTTTCTCTATCTTCGCTTTTCGAAGTCGCGACGTCTTGACCATGAACGGCCCGGCAAAATCGGTGCCAACTCCGGCAAAGGGTCTGGTTCCCGTGACTCGATCTGCAGGCAAATTTCCCATCATGGGCTGCATCGTCGCTGCCTTCAATCGATAGCAAGGCAAACAACGGAAAATTATGCCACGGATGGTACGTCTGGCTGACAAAATCCAAAATTCACGCTGCAAGATGGCTAACAATGCATGGCAGCCAGCGTGAGAATTTGCAATATGTCGGTGAGTCACCAACAAATGCACTAAGGGCCCACCTTTGGGCTACAACAATGGGTGACGAACCCCAAAAGGCAAATTGGCGTGACACAATCTACCACCAACACGGAGATATCCCTCAGCGTCGATAAAGGGGTTGAGCCTTGCAACGGCTCCTTTGAGTTTAGGTCTGCCACTCTGGAGCGTCTCAAGTTCTAAGGCGAAATGTTTAGTCTGCACAACGCGAATCCAATGCAGAAGGACCATTTGGCGTTCTTCTGGCGTGAGAACAGGAGACAGCCGCTTTTCCTCCGGATGCCGAGCGTTATGAACGAAACGCTTTATCCAGGCAGTCACGCCAAGTAATTTGGACAAGGAACTGTAGCGATCGAGCAGAAAATCAATGCCCTTGAGGGGCTCAGTCAGGACACTCGATGTGAGCCAACCAATGGGGGGAGGAGTTACCAAGCACTGGTAACGTGGCCAATCAACTTCAGAATGTAACAACCACTGGGGCCCCCACCACAAATGGTGGTGAACCAGATCCGGCGCGTCTAAGCCGCGAGAAGCACAATCAGCCGGATTCAATTCCCCTGGGACATGTCTCCAAATTAAAACCGTCTCTGAATCTTGGATCTGTGATACTCGATTAGCTACAAAGGTTTCTAACGTGTGCACCGAAGTTTTCAGCCAACACAGAACGATCTGACTGTCAGTCCAGGCGAAAACTGTTCCAATGTCTACACTACGCCCGAGCGTAGAGCACACGTGATTTAATAAGCGGGCAAGAAGCGCCGCACCACATAATTCTAACTTCGGAATTGTATGTCGAGTCCGTATAGGAGCAACCTTGCTCTTCGACATAACTAAGTGAATTTTTGTCTCCCCTGTGGTACTTACAGTGCGTAAGTACACCACGGCTGCATATCCACGCTCGGATGCATCACAAAATCCGTGGAGGGACACTGAGCATTTCCCAACAGGAAGGAAACATCTAGGTATTGCAACCTGATTGATAGCCGGGACGGATGAGAAATACGATTCCCAATCGTGTAACAACTCTCCCGAGAGAGGCTCGTCCCATGAGAGTCCCGCAGTCCAAAGCTTTTGCAGAAAACACTTGGCCTTAAATATAACCGGACTGATCCAACCGTTCGGATCAAAAGTCCTGGCTACCGTAGACAGAACTGATCTCTTAGTCCATACCTTAGAGGAGGTTAATTCGACTCTGTAGGTAAACTCATCGTGGACTGGCATGTACTGCACTCCAAGGAGGGCTATCAAATTCAAGCTATCCGCATTCTCAAAGAGATGAGGGTCTTGTTGGTGGTCCTCCGGCAAACCGGAAAGGAGATCCGGTGAGTTGGATAACCATTTTCGCAACTCATAGCCACTAGTTCCCAGAAGCCCTATCAATTCATCTCTCAAGGCCCGAGCCTCTTCGAGACTAGATGCTCCGGTACAAATGTCATCAACATAAGCATCCGTCTCCAAAACAGAGGCTGCGCGGGGAAAATACAAACGCTCGCGCTCCGCAAGCTCCAACAATGAGCGAATCGCAACAAACGGGCTAGATTTTATGCCGTACGTATTGGTGTTGAGCTCGTAAATCACCATCGGATCCTCTGGATGCTCACGCCATAAAATCAGCTGATATCTCCTATCTTCTGGATGGATCAGCGTCTGACGGAACATCATTCGAATATCCGCTACAAAGACTACTTGATGCCTCCGGAAGTTGGTCAGAATGTCTGAAATGTCCTTTTGTAATTTAGGACCCGTATGCAGACATTGGTTCAGCGAGACCCCGGTGGTCGTAGACACTGAACCATCAAAAACCACCCGAATCTTTCCGGTAGGGGTCTTTAAAACCGCATGGTGGCTCAGAAAATAGTGCTCACTATGTTGCCAATCAACGGTCGACACCGACATATGCCCCAAATCCACGTATTCTCGCATGAAGTCGACGTACTTCTGACGAAGGACTTTATCCTTGAGCATGCGACGCTCCATGGAAATCAAACGTCGTTCAGCAACGTCCCGAGAGCGTCCAAGGGCAGGTCGAACCGCTAAAAAAGGCAAACGGGTGATCAAACGGCCCGAGCGAAGGCGACCAGTATTATTCTGGTAGAACAGCTCGCATTCCATTTGCTCTGGGTTCACCCGGGAAGCTGTAGGGGGCTCTTCCACCTCCCAAAATCTCTGAACCGCATCAGAGAGAACTGAACCTACAGCTACATCATCAAACTCTTGGGAATTGGCAGTTGTTGACACTGGGCCCATTATTACAAACCCGAATGAAGTCGGCACAGCGACTAATCCGTCACGCTGTAAAAGCCGCTTAGGTCCACACAACAATCTTCCAAGGACATCCGCTCCAATCAGGAGATCAATCGGGCCTGGGGTGTGGAAGTCAGGGTCTGCTAAGTCCAAGCCTGACACTACACTCAACACAGCAGACGGTAATTCTTGCTGTGGCAAATCACCAATCATCTCTTCCAACACAATTGCCGACGCCTCAATCTCCGGGTGAGACGAGGTGACAGGTGTACAATTAAATTTTGTGTGACCGATCACACGCACCTGCACCTTACCGATACCTCGCACATTGTAGGTACCGGTGTGGACGCGTAAGCCTAACTTTCTCGCCAAACAAGATGACACAATGCAGCCTTGGGCCCCCGAATCTAATAGAGCACGAATCCTCATGTGTCCCTTGGGTCCTCGTACCATAGCCGAAATAGTTGGCATGAGTACGTACATCGATTGAACGGCTGCAGTTGGCGAGTGGGCATGTAATTCCTATAACTGAGGCCAATTAACCCCGGAGCGCTCCACATGCGCTAACGGGTCCCAGTTATGGTATACTGGTCGGCGATCCACCTGAGTCCGTTCAGGGGTAGTGTTGCCCTGCGAGCGTTGGGAATGCGGCTGACGTCGCTCCAAGCGCGGTCGTTCCGCTAAAGGGGTATAATTGGTAGGAGCACTGCTCCTTCGAGGCGGCAAAGATCTCCCGGCGATCACAGCATAATCGTGGCGGCCGCCATCATCAACTCTTCGAGGGGGAGTTAGCCGGCCCCCGCCCCTAGGGGAAGTGGAGCCCCCGCCCGTACGGGGAGAACGACGGCCTTCAAACCGAGGAGGAGTCCGTGATCCTATTCTGAGTGCAACCACCCTGCCGCGATTAGCCTCCCCGCCATGACCGTCACGACCATCCCTATGGTCGATGCCATTCCGATTGGCACATAGCAGGGGGTGATGTCGGCCCAAACAATGCTGACATGAATGCGATCTAGCAGGGCACTGCTGAATTAAATGCTCTCCCAAACAACCATAGCACCAGCGGCGCTGAAATGCTATGTTCCGCCTACCTCGGACCGCCAGACCCTCAAACCTTCTACACGAGACCACCTTGTGGCCCTCCGCCTTGCAATATAGGCATCTTGGTGAGGTGCTGCCAGTGGCGACAGCATACCGTTGTCTGGGGATCCGAACATTCCGCTTAGACAATTCCCGTCTAGGGGGCGCTTGGGAAGTGGACGGGATGGGCGCATCCGAATTATCCGCCAACCTACATTCGTCCTCTAAGAATTTTAGCAAATCTACGAATTTGGGCAAATATGTTGCGCTATCACCACCGTATTTATATTCAAATCGGGCCCTTAGCTCCTGAGATAGCTTACCCAACACAATGTGGACTAAAAGAAATGACCAACTATCCACTGGCAACTCAAGTTTACCTAAGGTATTCACCGCCCCCAATAACGGGTTTAACAATTCTAATCTTAATGAAGAAACCCGGGTGACCTTAGGTAGTGCCAGGATTAGTGCCACATGTGTGTCCGCCAAACGTCTCACGTTCTGATAACGTCGGAACAACAGCGTACGTGCCGTGATATAATTTTCATTGTTAACATCCAAATGTTGGATAAGACTGCTGGGTTCTCCCCGAAGAATCGAACGTAGATACGCCATCTTTTGGCTATGAGTTAGATCCTCCCTGGAGTCTACCAAACTATCGAACAGATTTACAAATCCGATCCACTGTTCGAGCCTTCCATCAAAATGTGGGAGATCCAAATTGGGAAGCCTGCTCAACAACGCCGGAGGGGTTGCCTTCCCCTGCCCAGAATCCGACGGCAGACCTCCAGTCTCCTCCGAAAGGGAGACTGCCCTTTCAGTGATGGAATCAGCTAACTCATAGCACTGATTCACATCGGCCTCGATCCTATCCACAACCTCAGAGCCAAGATCCGGCGAAAGCTCGGTAAATTTCGCGTAATGTTGGCCCAACTTATCCAACCGTGCCGGTAAATCCTGATACCTTTTTATTAAGGCACCATGACGATCGGGTCTGTCAATCAGACTAGCGGCCGAAGCCAACCATCGGAGTATCGCCTTTATGTTTCCACTAATGGACAATGCTGACATGGTTGTCACTAAATGTAACAACAAGTGTACAAACAAACAAATAAAATTAATATACAGTATTCAGTTTAAGGATAGTGGCCTAACAAACAAACAGGCCACACCTACAAAGCAACAATAAATGATACAAAACAATAATCCAATATGTAATAGATCCCTGTTACCATATACGTAACTTACAACTTGTTATAAAAAGTAACCACTGCGAGAAATGTTAATATAAACAAACAAAATTCCATTCCAAGTTAGTAAGTGCTCAATACCTATCCGTCGCAGGTAACCGAAACAAAACCGAGTCACTAAAAAAAGGAATGTTAAGATTAAAAACACTTGACAACGGGTAGACCTTGGGATACGTTGCTATTAACAAAGAACTTTTTTAACTAATGTTTACGTTTCACAATATAAGGTCCATATGCACAACCACGCTCTGCTACCAATGTTTTATCCGCGATACGCGGAGTCAAAAGTTAAAAATGAAATTAAAAGTTCTGACCTTGTAACCTCCTGTTCACCTACTCTCGATATTCCTGGGGGCCCCCGGAAGTGCTGAACAGGGATGCGCTTAATAGCGCTCTTGCAAGGTCGTCGTTACACTGCACTGGTTACTGTCTGTTATATACTATGTACACTCGCGAACGCCAAGGTCTCCCAAAAATGTGCAGCCTACTTGCACAACAATAGATTGCGATCGTACCGCATAAGGATCAAGGGCCGACTCGTACGGCGAAGGGTCAAAGGCTAACTAACTAACTAACGGGCGACCCGCGCCCGCGCAGCACGTGAATTCACCCCTCACCTCGCAGCCCCCGAACAATACCGAACACACTGGTGCTGGCTACTTATGTACAAATTTGAAATTAAAAAGTTCCGGGCGCACTGGAAAGGAAAATGAATCTACTTTTTAGAGGACAAAGTTAGCGATACGGCGAGCGTGCGATACACCGGCCACTCTGCGGTCGCTTGGGGCAAACTTCTCGAGTTCCCTTCCAATGTAAAATTAAAATGTACGTGTGGGAATAACTCACCTCTCTTTATGAGTCCACCGCCTCTTCTGCCCACTTTACTACATAAATAATTCTGTACCTACATGTTCTTTGCGACGAACGTGTCAGATATTATACAAAACTTAAGCATTTAATATTCAGTGTACTCGTACCTACCTGCAATTTTGTCAATTTCATTAAAATAAAAGTATTAGATTGCGGTATTTTATTTCTGACGTCAAATTGTGACGTAATAACCGACCATTTGAAACAATCGACGCGTTATCGTTACGTACTTTTTAATAACATTAGATTATCTTTCCATATTTCCCATCTTGATTGTAAGCGCATTATCTAGTAACTAAAGATAAAACGATGCATAATAGTAAGTATCCTTAATATAAATTTAATTAGATAGAAGTTTAAAATTGTATGGAATAACGTGGATTGGTATCGGGTTCACGTGCGAAGGGGCGAGGCTGCGCGCGCAGACTCTACGCCGTCGTAGAGTCGCTACAAAGCGCCTTTCAGTTGCTCCCCAGCTACGACAAGTGGCCGTGTAGAAGTGCTACACCGTAGCACCACAATATAACTGACATTATTATTACCCTAACCGTCAAAGTGTTTTGTGACATTGTGATCTGAAAGGAATTTCTTGGAATACAAAGTATATAAGGTAGATATTTTATGTGAGATTATTTTAATAAAATATATGAGTACTTTTTGCACAGACATAATTTGCAAGAGAGGTTGCAAATTATGCCCAAACGCCCTAAGAACCTGTCAGAAGATTACTTTATATTTTTTATGATTGCTACATGACCCTGCGTTATTCACTTGGCGCATTGAGTCAACTGAGCTTTATCCTCCCTCATATAGAAATGTTAACTGCGTGTCTGGAATTGTAAGAGCTGTTACTACTTAATCAAACGCTATGGTTATCACCACGTTAGTAAGTAATAGTTAGACTTTTTCATATTATAATGTCATTAATCAATTAGTTCTTTATCTACTTAATAAAAATCCTACACTTAATACTGACTAACAGACAACACACAGCCTAAACCGGTGATTCTAGAAGTATGGAATTTTGCACAGGAGTTCCTTATATATTGGTGAGCACCTACGGTGAGCATTAAGAAAGGATTTTTGAAAATACATCCTCTAAGGGTGTAAAATAAGGGACGAAAGTTTGTATGGGAGAGAAGTCTGATGGTTCCTGAGATGTTGCCGATGAGAAATATCATCGGACACACGGCTAGTTCTCCATAAATTCCATACTTTAGCCATTTAAAAAAATGAATGTACAATTCTGTTTAGATTTTAGTAGTTTCTGTTATAAAAATTTGCCTGCTTTCATTCGGTTAACTATAATGGCAATAGTCAATTTTGGCTGCCCATTGTACACACCATTAGCTTGTAACTTTCCACTACATATATAGGCTTGATATATTATAATATATCTTATATAAGCTTCGCCTAAAACTCATTTATTATTGTCCTTTTTAACTTTCTTTTACTACTGGAAACATTCATATCGTCGGTCCTAGCAAGATATAGGGTTCACAGTCAAAGATTTTTCTACTCCAAGGTTTGTCTTTCCTGCGACCTTCTGCAACAGACTTTTTATTACCCTATATAGATACGCGTAAATAGTCTTTGGCTTCTAGTATATTTTAAGAAATTAACGACCCATGTTGTTTGCGAACTACGAATTTTGATTATACTCTTATGTCAAATAGACATACCAATCAGCCAGTGTCTCCACTGCTGGACATAGGCTTTTCTTAAGAACTGCACCAAACACTGTCTTCTGCTCTTCTCATCCAGCCACTACCAGGGACTTCAACTCGACAGTCTACCTGGCCGGAAGGCGTCCCACGTTACGTGTCCCGATACGTGGCCTCTATTCGAGGACTCATCTACACCTGCATATACATACATTTGACAATAATTATAAAGACTTTGTTACGCGTTGGTTTGATTGACATTTATTATGATTGTATTTCAATTTAAGACTTGTATTAAGTAATGATCCGTTGAATGCAATTCTGTACTAAGATGAAGAGAGAATAGTTACCTCTACTATAAAAAATATATTTAATAATACCTAATCATACTGTTAGCCTATCTCTTTTCACTGTTTCTCTTAGGGTGCTTTCAGACGGACTGCACTCTGCAGTCGACTACGTGAACTGCTCGCAGTCGTTTGTATTATTCGGCTCAGTCGTTAAAGTCGGCTACAGTCCGTCGTCCGACACGGACTACAGTTGACTGCACCTTTTACTAGCTGTGTACAGTACTTAATTTCGACTGCAGAGTGCAGTCCGTCTGAAACGCCATCAATGTTCGCTACCAAACTCGAACGTCTACAAGTATAATACAAGATAATAATAAAATAACGCAAAATGTCTAACATATTAGACGCCTGATAATAAATGGACTACCGTCGTGGATGTATCTACGGGTTTGGCTTGTGCCACCCTGAATTCCAATCAGTCACACAAAGACAAAAAAGATTTCCTAGGGAAGGAACTTCATCCGACGAGCTTTTTCGCTACGTTGAACAGTCAACTGCTAGGTAAATCGGACAGTTTGTCTAATTAACGAATTCTTTTAAAAAGCTCTTGTGGAAATGGCGTAGGCAAGATACCAGGAACTTAGATACCATATGATTGAAACTTAGGTACCATATGCTTTCTTGACATCTTTTCCATAAATAGAACTGTCAAGTAACTGTACTAACTTAAAAAAAAAATCATCAAGACGCACAGTAGGTACCCATAATAAAACTAAACATAGCTTAATATGGTCACATGACGACAATCTCCAGTTAGATTGACGGCATTATATTATCTCCAGGACGCCAACTGACCCTAAAATCCTACTGGGAAACGTCGATCAGCATAACGAGTTCCTAAGGGAACACGAAAATAGTGCTAGGGTAATGGGCTCTTCAACAAAGTTGGTCTTGCCAATAATCATGCCAACACCTGACATTGTGTGAAAGTTTTTCAACTTCAGATACTATTTGTTTTTTGTTCACGACGATCTCAACGGAAAACTTGTAAATAGACCAAAAAGGGCTCTAGTGCTTGTACTTCTATTGAAATCTATTACACCTTTACAGTAGGTAAGTTAGTTTAGGTAACTTTACGCAAATGTGAACTTAGCGGCACCCTAATATTAAGGGCACAAAATTAATATTCTAGTATTCTGGAGATCCAAATTTAAGTGAAACGTAGTGCATGTAAGAAATATATTTATAGATACTGAACAACCATGTTATCTTACGTGGGATACGAATCGAGGCTTACAAAATAATGTTGAGGCTAATCCAATATACGACATTGTAGCGTAAACAAGCACTTTAACATTTGAGGATATTGAACTATATTATTTTTAATTAATGACGATTCTTCTTCTATACTAATATAATAAAGAGGTAAAATTGTGTGTTTGTATGTTGGGGGTAATCTCTGGAACTACTGAATCGATTTCAAAAAATCTTTCACAAATAGGAAGCTACATTATCCATGTCTAATATAGGCTATATTTTATTATGAAATTTTGCAAAAAAAAAAAACCTATAAACCGAAGCGAAGCGAGGGCGGGTCGCTAGTTTACTCATAAAATAATAATGGTAAACACCTCATAGATGTGTGCGAAAGATATTTGAATCTACACTAAACAGAAAACTACAATTCTTCACTATTTGTCCACCCAGAGTTTCTCAAGTCTTAAATGACTGAGGATATTAAAATAATAATTGAACATGACGGAATAATAAATACCGTAGAAAGTTTAAATAATATTTGAAGAACGCAGTTAATATTGCAACAGTCTTTAAAACAGTGACGTAACTCAGATTGATGATACGATAATCTTATATTAATCAGTGTTATGTATTTGACGTAACTAATATGTAGTATGTAGTTGACGAGTAATACATAGGTCACACTGAAAGTTTCCGGAACTGGCCACTTACATAAATAATATTTAAAAGGTAATTAGAATATTTGAAATTGGAACTCTTTGGCTGTAGAATAAAGTTTGTTTCATCTAACAGTCATTTGTTTTTTAATTGTGCCGTCATTTTAAAAATTACGTGTCTGCATTTAACTCGTATTATTTAAACGTATTTAACTCGTGAAAATTTTCGCTCTATGATTTTCTACAATTTTAACTGTAATTTGACAGCTCAGCAGAACCTCGCTCGGCTTCAAACTGCTTTTGGCGATGAAGCACCAAGCAAGACGATAATTTATAGCTGGTTTGCAGAATTCAAGCGCCTTCGTGTCAATCGCAGTGACGAATTTCATGAAGGTCGCCCGTCCACCGCTGTCAACAACAAAAACATTGATGCTGTGCGCCGCGTGATCGAAACAGATAAGCATGTGACCTACCATGAGATTCGGGCATCCTTAGGCATAGCCATGAGTCAGATACAATCAATTTTACACAAACATTTGGTTGTGCGAAAGCTGTGCTCGCGGTGGATCCTACACAATTTGACAGACTCAAAAAACGGAACGCGTCACTTGGTGCAATGCCATGCTTACCAGATTCAACGAAAGGACGTCCAATTTGGTGTGGAACATAGTTAAAGGTGACGAAACATGGATTTACAGCTACGACCCCGAAACAAAGAAGAAATTGACCATTTGGGTCTTTCAAGATGAGCCGAACCCCACCAAAGTGGCACGTGTGCAAAGTGCCGCGAAGCAGATGATCGCTCCTTTTTTTCGAAAAACTGAACACATGGCTACTGTTGCTTTAGAGAATCGTCGTACCGTGAATGCTGATTGGTACACGACTATTTGCTTGCCGGAAGTTATTAACGAACTCCGTAAAAACAACCGTAAACGCCGCATAATCTTGCAGCCAGCTGCCAGCCAGCTGACAATGCCAGCTCTCACACGCCCAAACAGACAAACGACTTTTTGAAGGCGAAAAACGTAGAACTCATGAGCCATCCTCCATACAGTCTCGACTTGGCACCTTGTGACTTCTTGTTTCCAAAAATTAAGAAACAATTACTCGGTCAACGATTTTCATCGCCAGAAGAGGCTGTTTCTGAGGTCACCACGGAGGAGTGGAATAAATGTTATGGAAATTGGTTTATTCGTACAAAAAAGTGTATTGACGCTCACGGAGAATATTTTGAGAAACAATAAATTGATTTTTGGCCATTCATTGTAATTTTTTCTTATTCATTCCGGAAACTTTCAGTGTGGCCCTCGTAATACGATCATGGTAGTAGTTTCATATTACCATAGTAGTATTCTGAAACTTTTACGAGCATATCGTTTAAAAAGTAATTCGCTCTAAAAGCAAATCTTTCAAAATGCATTTTAGAAAATTGTCATCACATTCAGTTCCATTATTCACTTTGATGTTCTACCGAGCTGACATTGTATTGTACTTTTTTTTATCAAATGATAGAAGTGATCTTAAAAATAATATTTTCATTAAAAAAAAAATAACCGTTATATCGGCCTTTTGTAATGTAAACAAGAAAGAAGGACACTGAATTGGATGAAAATTTTCTAAAATATGTTTTGAGCGAATTCATTTTGGACGACTTACCTTGTTAAACTAATTGCTTTTTGGACGATATGCTCCTAAAGTTTCTGAAAAGGTAATAAAACGCTAATATGCAACTTGAATACTTGAACAAACAGAAGTGTACGCCCACATATTGGCTCCGGAACATTGTTTTCAGACGCATGCAACGTTCTGGCAAAGAGTTTTATTTTTTTATTTCTGTTTACCTGTTATTCATATAAACTTGGAAGTGTTAAATTTCAGGCTATTGATTAAAAAGTTGTGGTCTCGTAGCAAACTTCCTAGCACTTTTATCACTGCAGGATGTGTACGGGACTATTTTGCATCTTTAAGAACAGTATTAAAAATTTGAACCAGGAATTCTCACGCGGATGATTTTGTTTCCTCATATTTTCTAAATTTAATTGTTTTTAACTTGATAAACTGAAATGGATATGATTTGTCGCAAAATGTAGTCAAACGAAATATAAGAAGAACGTCAGAAAGAAACCAAATAAAATATGCAAAATCGGAATGGTACAAATAGAACATTTTATTGTTGCCTGTTTTTTAATATTTGACATCATCTGCAATTGCAGCATAAAGTTGATTTCCACGAAAGGTAAGGTAAAATAAAGGTGACAATATATAAAATAATAAAATTAATATATAAAATAATAAAGGTGACAATATATATATAGGTAAAATAAAATAAAGCTGATGTACCTAAAACCAACCGCGTGAAGCTTCATGATTCTGGAAGTAATGTTTTGATCATATAAAATCATGCCTGACAAGCAAACTACGTGCTGGATATTGCTTGATAAATTTTTATATTTTTACAAGCTTTTATTCAATCTTGCAAGTCGATTTTAACCCACTTTTACTTGTACTACTCCTTTGAAATTTTACACATGTTTAAAAAACCGATGAAAATACAATAATCTGATGACCTTGACCCGATGCTGCAGCCAGGAAGGTCAGCACACTGGAACTCAACGGCGAACAGTAGACACTTCAAATACGTGTTCATTGTTGTGATCAGTCAGATTTTCACTCTTGCACCTGTTTACCACCTGAGCGAGTGGCAATTGTTAGATATCTTGGAGTGCTCTTAGACCAGCGGTTGAATTGGCGACAACACATTCAGTTACTTTCAGGTAGAGTGCGGAAACTAATAACGGTCTTTAAGAGGTTTCGCCACATATTTGACTCTACCCAAAATATTACTCCATGTGCTAATTGATTTTAAGTCATTGTATAAGCGCATGGAGAGGCACTCACAAAATGACCCTGCTTCAAGTTGAGAGATCACAACGTGCTGTCTTAAAGGTCATGATGTCCAAGCCTTCGCTCTATCCCACCATCCAATTGTATAAAGAAAGTGATGTACTTACTGTCCGACAACTATTTATCCTAAAACTTATTTTAAAACAATATATGATCTCCAATTTTTGGAAGAATGGGGGAGAAAAACATAATTTGTAATACTGTCAGATGTAACACAGCTTTCTGTACTAGATTTTTCACCTTTTTGGTTTATAAGTACTTATACAATGAAGTAAATAAAAAAATATCATTGTACCTCTTAAATGTTTTCCAGTGTAACAAATGTGTTTAATTATTTCAAAGGTTTGTAGGTACAACAATGAAACGAAAAATTTACTTGAAAAAATATATATGATCTCTACATGTTATGCATATATACCTACGGCTACACACATATACATACATACACACACGCATACTCTCTTGTTTACTTTTTACCCCTTTCGAACAGCATTTGTTATTGTGTATATTATTAATATATTTATAAACTTTGTATAAAATTGTTATAAGTATGTAATTTAAAATAACAATTGTATAATAACTAGGAGAAGGAAATCTCCAAAATCAAATAAATTATATGCGTTACTGGAAATGCATAGGTTGAAAAGTTTCTGCAACTTAAAACACTAAAAAGGAGTAAGAAACATTTTAAAAAAGCTTGTTTTTAAAAAGTTTTTTTACGTTTAATTATCTTAAGCAAGTATTGCGTGACAAGCACGCTTGACCGTTTAAAACTTGTTTGCTACATCAGTGTGACGCAAAACATCATGGCAGATATGCGCGATGACGGTGACAAGTACAAATACCACTGTTTAAGCCAACGTCTTATTTTTCTTCTTTACTTTTATGTATAGAACAAAACGCAAGAGCGAGATATGCCTTATCGAGAAATGCCTACTCCAACTCTCATCACGTATGTTTATGTACGTACTTTAGCGTCACCTTGGTGCGAATGAGACTAAAGGCTTGACAAGCGATTTGACCATGTACCTATAAAGGTTTCCATGATTATAAGTTATAAATAAAATAATGTAATTCTTTATTTTTTACTATTATTATTGTTATAGTTTGACTTTTTGCGACTGTACGGAACTGGTCGTAACCCAATGTATGTGCTACGATGCGATAGCATACATCTTGTGCATATTATTAGGATCTTCCTTACATACGTTTCATATCGAAAAATTCAAATATTTTTTTGCATGAAAATTATACATTTAATTAATCGAAGTATTATCCATTATTATCAATGCACTTTTGCCATTTTATTGGAAGTTGATTGATGCCTCTGCTATAAAACTCCTGGGGGCGAGAATCGATGAATTCCCTGAAGGCGTTTTTCACTGCCTCGTAGGAGTTGAATTTTTTCCTTGCAAAAAGTTATCCAAATTCCGAAAAAAAATGGAAATCAGTAGTGGCAAGGTCTGGCGACTACGGCGGGTGATGGAGAGTTTCCAGTCGAAGCTCCTGTAACTTTGAGACTGTCGTGCAGTGTGTGGGCGAGCGTTATCATGAAGACGTTTGGGACATTGTTTGATTGAGTCTCCTGAGTTCAACCACTGTGACTTATTATTATATATACTCATATTATATGATCTTATATTATTATATATACATACATCTTATATGTTTGTTTATTTAAACTTCATTGCACAAGTAATTGTACAAATGGCGGGCTTAATGCCATTTATTATTGTTGCGCAGCCAAACGACTATCAGGAATTTCCGTGGGACTCACTCGGGTTATAGCATTTTTTTCTTGTTACTCTATGTTTGTGTCCCACTGTTGAACAAAGGCCTCCCCTCTTTTATGCTAAACCGCTCTGCTTAATGACCTTTAAAATAACAGATATATGTTATTTTATGTAACGCGGTGTCTCATTTCTAGAGACGAAATGTCATCAAGATGACAGCGGATGCTGTTTATACCTTTAAATATCCCGAGAACTACTTAACTGATTTCCACGTGAAATATCATATGATGATTGCTAGTACATAAAGTTTATTGAAAAGTGAAGTAATGTGGCAGCAACTTATTTGTAAATACATATTTTTTATTCACCATAAAGTGAGTAGTTTGTTAGCTACATATAAAAAAATAAGTAACTAGTGAAAAAAAAAAAAATTTTGTCAATACTTTTATTGAAAATTTTAATAGCTTTCATATGATACCTTTCACGTGAAAATCGGTTAAGTAGTTATCGAGATATTTAAAGGTAAAAACAGCATCGGCGGTCATTTCCTTCGACATTTCGACTTAGAAATGAAGACACCGCGTTACAAAAAATAACATATCTCTGTTATTTTATATGGTATTGTTATGATTTATAGTTTATTAGAAAGTAAATTAATGTAGCAACAATTTCTTATTGAATGTTATTTACCATAAAATGAGTAGTTAGAAAAAGATTAGGCAGAGAATGAAAAAAAACATATTTTTGTATTTGTAAATATATATGTTTCTTTAACATCTATGGTATTAAGTCACTGAAACATTTTTATTAATAATTTAAATAACTCTCATATGATACCTCATTCGTCAAAATCGCTTACGTAGTTCTCGATATATTCGAAAATTAATAAAGCGTCGCCGGCCATCTTGATTACATAACTCCCCCTCCACGCTCTAGGAGAGCGATATCCGGTTTTTCCAACGGTAATCCATGCTCTAAACGATTATGCTAGGCATCGGTATATCCCCGGTGAGTTCGACCAAAATCGTTATTTGACGACTTTATGTAATTCGGCTGCCCTACATTATGGTATTTTCTACCAGTCAACCACCAGATCAAACAGAAATAGGGACGCGGGTGTAATTTAGGTTCAATATGTCATATTACATACTTTATATCTCGCACAAAATGGCCGCTATGATCGCATAATTGTGGAAAAGAGCCCAAAGAAGAAGAAGGACCTTAATTTAGTTTTCAATTTACACTTACGGAGAATTATTACGAGATTACTATTTGAAGTCGGACTAGTAAACCGTATAATGGATAATAAATAGTTTACGATTCTCTGAACTACACGAGTGCTGAGAATTACAAAAGAGCTCGTACGCTATATTTGATTTAGATATAAAAACAGAATATAGGTCCAGGTTGAATTAACTTTTTATTGAAGAGGTAGCAGACAGACAACCTACCGGCCACTGGAAATAATTGGCTTTCATCTTTATGAATATCTGCAACATGAGAGCCGTTGCAGATGCGCTGCATGCCGTGCCTTTTATTTCTTTCATCAATAGAATATTCTATAATAGATTTTTAGAACTTGTAAAATTACCCGTAGCTAGCTTGTAATTGTTAAGGCCATCCTAATTGCCCTCCAAGCGTCCCTATAAGTTAATAGATTGAATCAAGTTTAAATGACTAAAGCGGTCAATAGTTCTAGGATAAAATAGGTTTATTGTTGACCAGCTATTACATAATGTTACTTACGGTTCGCGGCATATCGATCGTCCCGCGTGGCACGATGCCAATAACAAACTACTTTACGCTTAGGTATATGCTAGAGATGTGTTCACGAAAGAGATCAGAATCTGATTTTGCAAGGCGTTTTGAAAAACCTGCTTTTTGAAAGCCTTTTGCAAGCTGTTAATTCAATTCAATCCATTAATCTCGTGTCTCTCCACTGCTGAATATATAGGTCTCTCTCCCAAGGCTCGCCACCAAGCATGGTCACGGGTTTTCTCATACAGCCATTATCAGTGAACTTCTTTAAGTCATCCGTTCACCTGGCCGGAAAGTATCCCATACTGTGCTTTCGGATACGTGTTCTCCATTCAAGGATTCGTCTACCCCATCGGTCGTTAGGCCTGCGGCAGATATGACCTGTCTATCATCACTTCCTATACTGGTTTTGTGACCTATTTTAATTTTTTTATTGGTAATCCAACAGCGCGCAGCGGTACAAAATTTCAGTAAACATATGTCTTAGGACGCCAATATAGAATTCCATGGTTATATTATTTAAATATTATTAGAAAATTTTAATATTACTATAAATACTAAATGTTATTATTAGAAGAATGAGAGTAGAGTGCAGTCGGTGGCAGTCTGTATGTTATCCCGCAAAACTCCGAGTATAGTGCTTTCCATAGTTCGCTGAACGATTTTGAACCTATGGATACTTATGGAGCAGTTACCTAAGGTTATCCAATTACTTAGTAATATATATTTTACGCTTATTCCCCACTGCTCAACTGAAGTGCTCAACTAGTTGAGCAGTGAGACATTGCATTGTATGTTCGAACTTTGTGTTCCCCACTGCTCAACTGACACTGGCCACGTTACCTACCTATATTTGTAGATAATTTATAAGATATCGGTAAGATTGACAGATTTAATGCGTGGTTTCAGCTTATAATAATAAAGTTATATCGAGTATAATGTTATAATAATAAGGAATAATGAAGGAAAACTATAAAAAATAATCACAAAAATTTGTATGTAAATTATTTGTTTTTACTGTATTTATAAGGAATTTTTTTAATTAAAGATTTTCGCGTTTTTCACACATATTTATGTTTTTAAACAGAGTTTTAACGTGTGTTTTTACTTTATTATTTCACCTGTTTGGGTTGCACCAAGCCGAAACGTATGGGCTAGTTGGATTTAGGTATTATAATTTTAAATATTGTTATACTTCTTGTTTTTTAATGTTACACATTGTTAGCATTTAGCATTGTCATCGAACTGTGAAGATGAAACGAGTGTTATTGGTGTTATTGAGAATAACGAGGGGAAAGCTGTTGGTGTTCTCATTAAAAGCCGTTTTCAATTTGGGTCTTCTTCCTACAACATAAAATAGATTTTATCCTTGCTGTGATTCGACAAACAGGTTTTTTGATTCGAAAATTTCTATAATCATGAGTTTTTTGAAAACACTAATAAAAACGCTTATTCCCTACTGCTCAACGAAAGTGCTCAACCAATTGAGCATTGGGACTTCAATTTCCCCACTGCTCAACTATTTAAAATTGAGCACTTCAGTTGAGCAGTGGAGAATAAGCGTTTTTTTAAGCTATGTAGGCATTTAACATATTAACCTTTTCTCACTACACTATCGACCTTGAAATAAGTTTTTTGTTAAGGTGAAGTGATCGTAAGGAAACTTATCAGCTAGTGGCATCGCTATAGCGTCACCTAATTTGGAACCAGTTATGAAGCATAATGTCTTGTTTCGACATACATACAGTGCTGTACACAACAATACTTTTTTAACAAATTCTCCTAGGAACCAATGGAACAAGTTCCTGTATACTCCGCGCCTTAGTCGAATCATGAAAAACAATCTCGCTGTAATAAATCGCATAATGTTAAAGTTTTTTTTAATATTCTCCCTCCCTTTTAACCATAAAATCTCTGTACACCATTTCTGAGAGGTAATATTTTTGTTTTCCTTTATTTTCAGATCCCAATTAATTTGAAGATTTCAACATGGCTTTCGCTGGACTTAAGAAACAAATTAATAAAGCCAATCAAGTAAGTTTGTGTATTTTATTACGAGCAAATTAAGAAGTTTTGTGGGCATTGTAGGCAATTATAAAGTTTGTACGATTTTATTGGGTAAGGACTTATCATTAAAGACTTATTATTAAGGACTAATCAGTAGTAGTCTTACCTAATGTGTGAAAGATTGGGTAATGTGGTTCGATTCCTGGGCAAAATACCTTTTTAAAGATAATATTGTTTCGGCATCTATACACTTTCTCTTCGTCTTTGTGTGTATGTCGGCAACCACGGAAAAGGAATTTTTAGTGTGGGCTATTGAATGTGGTGTTACTCCTGAATATTACGGTGGTTGCAAAGCAAACGATCGAGTTCTTTCTAGAATTTCCTAATGTTCTTCCCAGGTTATCAGTTTTTAAACACAAGAAAATAAATGAAAGTTGAACTTTCATTTAAAGGGTTAATAAATGAACGTTGAACTCCAAACTAAGTGCCCTTTGTAAAGTTATAGAAGTCAAAATAATGAATTGAGCGCTAATAAAAAAACACCCTAAAACACTATATGGAACCTAAAACGCTATTTGTACATGGAATACAAATATAATAAAATATCGCGAATATGTAATTGTAATTTGTAAAGGAGTTTGTAAATTTTCGTGAGATTCCTTAAACGTCAAATCTCGTTTGTAGTCATAGCAAATCATTGCACGAAATGCTTCACGCAACACGTTCATTGTTGCAACCAATTATTGTCTGACATCTTGTCGTAAAAAAATTTAAAAAAAAACTAAATAAAGGTGGCCAGTGATTTTTACTATAGAGATTTTACATTGAAATTACCCTCCAATCTGTTATAAACATAGGACAAATTGATTGATAGCAACAGATTAGTTAGACACTTTCGGAATAGCCCACGTATTTGTAGCTGAGAGGTAAAACTCGAGCGTCGATCACCGAGTGAGCGCTAATGACTTTATTGAGATTTCTACAAGTATGGGTTACCAAAGG
The DNA here is from genome assembly GCA_943735995.1 of Sesia bembeciformis. NCBI lineage: Eukaryota > Metazoa > Arthropoda > Insecta > Lepidoptera > Sesiidae > Sesia > Sesia bembeciformis. The sequence goes on from OX031040.1 coordinate 10,273,746, forward strand.
GCTACTTGATTATATGGTTAAAAGAAATAAGTCCTACAAGCAATAGTCTAAACATATCCCTAAAAGTTATTTGCGCTTCAGTGATGAAATTTCGCTCTTACGACTTATTTTAACTCGCCGTCTAAATTGTTTTGTTCTTTCAAACTACAAATATTTCCTCTGTTAAACTTTTTATCTCACACAGTCATAAAATTGAAGTCTGTGTATTCAAATCCAACATAATATGATTAAATAACATTTATTTTCTCTATAAAGGTATAATTTCATATAGTAACCCTTAATCAACTGTCACGCCCATCTTAATGTTCATTGTGATCTTTGAATCGCTTTTCGCGCACTATTGCTAGAAGCAGTTGTTCAAGCTAATTTTACTAAAATTGCTGTCTTTATTAAAGGTTTTTATCATAGTGTACGCATACATTACTGTTTTGTTTCTTTTACATTTACCTATAAAAACTTGTTAATGACTGCACATGCTGTGTACTTCTGTGTTTAATATGTTCACTAAACCTTTGTCAATAGATAACTGAAATTCAAATGTATATTGTGTCATATTTTAGAAAAACTTTCTATTAAATAATTTAAATTAAAGTATTGCCCAACTGAGTGTTCGCACGATTCCAAACTATTTTTATATTCTCAGGTCCAAACTTCTCTGAAAATCAGGTTTATTCTACAACTTTGTATTTGCAGTTGGCATCTTATAACCAGTTATCGATAAGTTGATAATTAGCTGTAAAGCAGCTTGTATTTGTTCGAACACTTAGGCGCCAACTACACGACGCGCGACGATACGCCGTGTTTAGATAGACTCATATAGTTACTATTGATATTAGTGGCACGGTGAAATTATCGCTGCGAGACACTCGCTTGTGTAGTTGGCGCCTCAATTGGCCAATACAGTACACATAGTGTGGGTTCCATAAACAAATGAAATAACAAAACAAGTAACATTTTGGAATTTAGAATGTATTGGTAGGAATATGAAAAAAATATAATTCCTGGAAAAAGTGCGGTACATCATTCTAGTTTTTCAGATTTTATAAACTAAGTAGGTATGTCGTTGAATTAAACAAAAAGTTTTCTTTTTTTTACAAATACACACACTGAGCAGTAAAAGAGAAGCGTGTTAGTTTTACAAAAGTATTTATAGTAACTGTTTTTTTGGAAAATATGAATATAATATTACGTCTTGAGATTTTACGCATTTTTTCCAGGAACTGCTAGTGTATTTTACATATACGAGTACATTCAAAAATGTTAGTTCAATCAGTTCTATAATTTTTGTATGGTTTATGAGTTACACCGATGACGGACTGACGAACAACGCAGCTCCGTTAATACGAGTATTGTATAGGCAAAGAAATTGTATAGTCATTTCTTTGATAATAGGTTTTCGTCTTGATAGAACCGTAAAATCTGCTGCGGTTAGCTCAAGAAAAGAATTGAAAACTTTTTAAGAGAAACGCCAATAATTATATTCAACAGCGTCTTCGGCGCCATTATCGCTAAAGTTTATTTAAAGCTAAGTATATAAGTCCCATTATCGACGCTCGTTATCAAATTTGATTCCGTAAAATGATCCACAATGCCCCGATATTTCCATTCGAATACTTGGTGCAATTTATACTATAAGTGTTGTTTTATCGTTTCCATAACAGACATTAACGGACTATAATAATTTTATTACGTTTAACGATTAGGAACGATTGATTAAATGTTTAACGATTTAGAAAACTTCCTTTACGCAAATTATATTATTAAGAAAACTAGCTTATATTTATATCATCACTGCTATAAGTTATGGTATAAGAATAATTATTATGTAGTTTATTTTACTTTACACAAAATAAAATAGAGAATTCTAAAGGGTGATCCAATTCGAGTTTCCTATATTGGCAACACTGTAAATTAGACAGCTGTCAATAATGGCACGGGTTTGAAACAACACAGTTACGAAATGGATTGCTTAACCACCGCTCAATGTGTTAAAATTGTTCAATTGTTCTACAGAAATAACAATTCTGTACGAACTGTGTATCGACGTTTACGGGAAGATTATGGTCATTCTAATCATCCTACTGAGCATTGGAGATAGGGTAAGCCGTGTGCATCATCGTGAGTGATAGTGTGGCCGAAGACCCGGAATTATCGATTCGTCGCCGTTCGCAGAGTTTGGCCCTTTCTTATGACGCCCTTTGGCGCATTTTGCATAAGGACTTGCACCTACACCCGTATAAAATTCAGTTAACACAAGAACTGAAGCCCAGAGATCATGGACAGCGAAGAATTTACGCAGATTGGGTGTTAGAGCAGCAGGAAGTTGATGCCGATTTTTCAAAGAAAATTTTCTTCTCTGATGAGGCACATTTCCAACGCTCTGGGTGTGTTAATAAACAAAATTGCCGCATATGGGGGGAGGAAAATCCCCACGTGATACACGAGACACCATTGCATGCCCAAAAAGTAACTGTGTGGTGCGCATTGTGGTCAGGCGGCGTAATTGGGCCTTACTTTTTTGAAAATGATGAAGGTCAGACAGTAACAGTCGACGGTGAGCGCTATAGGCACACGATAACCGATTATTTTTGGCATGAAATTGAAGATATTGATGTGGGAGACATCAATATCTAACGTTGCACACTAAACTGCAAGCTAACGTTGCACACATCGCGTGCAACGTTAGCTGTTTTGCGTGAAAAGTTCAGAGGTCTCATTATTTCACGTTGCGGTAACGTCAACTGGCCGCCAAGATCATGCGATTTAACACCGTTGGATTTTTTTGTGTGGCTTTCTTAAAAGTCGCGTCTACGCCAACAAATCTGCAACGTTGGAGCACCCAAAAACTAACATCTGCCAAGTTATAGCCGAGATAACCCCCGAAACTTACGAAAAAGTCATCGAAAATTACTTCGAACGAATCAACTGCTGCAGAAGATCCAGAGGCGGCCATTTGCCTGACATCATTTTCCATAATTAATTAATAATACCAAATATTCGATTAATAAAAACTAACATAATGTTACATTTTGTGTGTTTCTTCTTCAATAAAAGTTAGGAAACTGGAATTGGATCACCTTTATAAAACGCAAATCCCATAAGGTTGATAAGGTAGCAGATGAGGTATAGATTGATATATACATTATCTTTGAGTTTTATTTATGCATGCAATGATCGACTTATAATTCCTTCGGGATCAGCAATATTACGTAATATACAGATGATATATTTTGCAATTTACTGAACCATTAGCACGGGGACACCATTAGGCTAACGGCCTTAACAACAATTTCGTATTCAACAAGCGTTCGATTATAGACATTTAGTGAGTTGTTTAACGTTTTATTTCGCGTTAGCTGACCATGTTTCCTTCATAATACCCCACCTTTTTGTATTTATACAACTTCATTTCCTTATTCGTTTTCTATTTTTTTTTATTCACGAGGGAGAATTTGTAAAGGACCAAATTCTTATTTAAATGCAATTGAATTGATCTTAAAATTCAACCTTGAATTCTAATCTGACTATTAATATCAGTAGAACAACATTTTGATAACGCTGGTAATTGTGCTTGCTCGTTTCTGCCGATTTGTGATGCGTCATCGTAGACGCTTGTAATTTGTGCCGAGCACTAGCACATCGCGCCCGTGATTGATGGTCCAGTAATGGCGCATCCCTAGTGCCTCCCCTCCCCCCGCGCCAAGCCCTCTCAGCCCCAGTTCCATTTCTTTCGAGTTCGGCCCCTATAGGCATAATATACTGCCGGTTGTACTGAATAGTCGTTATGAACCGGTCATCGTTTGAATGGCAGTTTACACATTATTTGTCATCAGGATTTTCCATTATGTCAACCTTTCTAATTTGTAAAATGTACTCATATTTTTTAAAGTTTTTTATGTATCTAAAAAGGGCTCGGAAAGTATGTACGTCGAGTTCTACCGTAATCCTCTGAATCTCAAGTTATGTAGTATGTCGAGCCACATACATACACGACATCATTTGGACTCACAAAAAATAAGGATATACTATTCCTTTTATTGTAATCTAATAGTACGAGTATTTTCAAATAACGTTTCTTGAAGTTTGATTAAGTTTTCCACCATAAGTTACGTAATTAGAAAATACTTCTAACGCCTTCAAAGGTCGTGAATAATTTCTAGGTATCGTACATTTCATGAGTAATTTCTCTTTCCTTCATTCAGTCGTTTTTCGTCCTTGTTAAAACAATTCCTCTCGTGCCTTAGCGACATGAATATTTTGGATTTTAGTTGTGAGAATTTCTGTAAGGATAGCGGTAATGCCTGAGGAAGACCTTATCGTTCGAGATAAATACTTTCATCAAATGCCTTGAATGTTGGGTGGAAAAAGCCGAGGCTTATCGCTGATCGTTGTTTGGCCACTTTCAACCTTCGCATAATTTCTCTTTATATTTTGCCTTGTGTAAGGACGACGCCACACTAATTTCAAATCAAAATGTATTTGAAATAATATGTATTTAATTATGTAATTAGTACAAGATCTTAATGTAAAATTGTAGCAGTCAATATATTCGACCTGCATGCAGGTGTGCAAATATTCCGTACTGTATCATATACTCATCTATACATACATATAATAAAACTGTAGAGCCAGCGTGTCTGTACATTGAATATATTTACCAAAAACTGATTGGGAGCGATGAAGGAAGAGTATAAGAATACAAAAAGACGATTTTAAAAAAAAATGTCTGTCTGTCTGTTCGGACACGCTAATCTCCAGAACTACTGACCGGATTTTCATGGGGTTTCCACAGGTTAATTAAGTTTAGCTTGGCACTTCGAATAGGCTTTATTTCATCAAAATCGGCTGCCGAGAAGAAAAGATATCTCAATTTAAATAACTGGTTTAGTTTAAAGAATTCCCTATTTAAAATTTTTAATTTTGATTAGATTTTAAGATAAATAATTTCTAATAAGAATTCAATTCTCAAATTACAGAAATTATACAGTCACTTCTTCTTATAAACTTCTTATAAAATACTCTATATCAAAGGTAGAGAACAAACACGTACTGTGATCTTATATTCATATTTCACGAGCTAACCATATGATATATGACACTGATTTCATATGAAATATTTATGTATCATCGGATGGCGGAGAATCCGCATCAAATCCTCTATATCTCGGCATTGCCATTAGGGGTGAGACGTAAGAGTGTGGGGGGGGGGGACCAGCCGAGTGCGGCCCTGACCCACACACCGTGACCCATATAACGATGTGTCCCAATTATATCGGCCTTCGCAACGTATCTCTGATCGAGAGAGAAGGTCCTGTGACACTGCACCTTCAATAAACGAACGTGATTTATGCGAATTCTGAAATTAATATTCGTGTTCTTGTCATTTTCATTTTTATTTTCAAATATAATTATTTTTGATTATAAATTTATGCAGAAACGTGTCCTTTAAAAAAAACAAATGTTTAATTTTTAGCAACGTCTAAATATCTGTGAATTGATAAAAAAAAATACACATAAATATTCCTGCTGAGAGTTCATTAAAACTTAGAAGGTCTCGCATTAATTTGAAAGCGAACAAAGTAACGAAAACAGAATTATGCAAAAGTTTAAGCATAATGTAAAGTAACTTTTTGCGCCCCCAAATCTGGCTTGTAAAAAACGGGGCTTGAATTGTGAACGCTGTTTACGAGTACGACCCTAGTTTTTGTAAGAGCTACAATACTTGACAAAGGCTTTGCGGCTAAATCTCCTAATAAAACCTTTTACTATAAAACTGAATTTTTCTGTTGTTTAATTTTATTTTAACTTTAGTAATTTGAAGATTTTTTGCAATGTTAAGAAAGCTTTTTTAAAATTGAACCTATTGAAGATTTCTCACAAGAAACTTTCTTTATGTTGTAAATATTTCATAGTGGTGTTTCTTGTGATTTCCTTATTAACTTACCATCCGGTATACCACAGTAAGGTTGAGAAAAGGATCTGCTTTCAAAACAACACTTAGGCAAAATTGCGAAATGAATGGTTGTGTTTACAGTAGAAGATAACGGTTAAATGCCCATTCAACCCGTGAAAGCGTTCAGCGTAATTTTAATTTTCCTATAGTACGGGAGCTCAACTTGGCCAAGGTTAGACCTCGACCCGAGCTTTGTTCCCGCTTTCCGATACGGTTATCCTTTGTACGACTTTGGGCTTTGCTAAATGCATCGTTTTAACGACGATCTATTAACAAAACCTAATTAATTAAATTATTCAACGTAATTGTAAAGCAACGTCAGTCTAGTTATAAAATATTAACATTTTCAGATTATGTTTTAGGTATGCGTTGTCTTGCCTTGCCTTGCTTTGGTGAGCATTGCATTTGGCTCCATGCCTACTTTGAGTAATGCAATTTACAGCAATACGGTTTTCGTTATCACCCCACTCCATTTTAATATTGCTACAATATTTAATAATGATTGGCGCCAAGATGAGAAAAAACATTTATTTTTCACGTGAGAATGACAGATTCAAAAATCAAATGTATTTTTTTTTTACTGTAACGGTATTTATGGCCAGACTTTACAATGTTTACTCTACTTTACAATGTTTAAAAAGGGAGATTCAGATATTTTCCTTATGTTTTAGAAAATAAATGTTTACACAAAAGTTGGAACACTATTCAGCGATATATCGTTTGTACGTAAGTTTAATAAATGTATCGTGACGTCACTCTCTGCTCGGCACTAATTGTCAACATTCAACATTGAAAGGCCTAATTCGATGACTTAAAACAATTTACAGGAGAGCATTTTGATGATTGTAATGTGTGTCACGAGTGTATTTAATAAAGGATTTGAAGTCAAAAAAATCGAAGTGATCTAAAATCCGTCTTATTGTAAGAATTTCCGCTCTTTTTTGTCACAAAACTATACCATTCAAAAACTATGTATGTAGGTTTATTTTTAGCTCCTTTTTAAATTGCAATTTGCGCACTGTCGCTATCAGCTTGTATATGTACGCCGTACATATACAAGGTATACATATACCGTACTTTGTAGGTCAGATATTTTACTGTAATACTTTTTATTCGACATTTCAGTAGATATTTAGCTCCAATTTTCTTAACTATTGTCGATTCATTCCATCCAGCCATCTCTTGCTCGACCTTCTTCTTAATGTTTTTCCTCTTGTCATCGTTGTAGCCTTTATCTTTCCTTGTACCACACTTTCTGCGTTGTATTGAAGGTAGCATAGATGGATTTATTGAGCGGGAGAACGGACTGTCCGCCTGTGGCGTCGACAATAAACTGTTAGTAAAAAAGGGTGTCGCGATACAAACGGTTCTACAGAGAACCTCCTACAGGAAAATTCTAGTAAATTCTAGTCACTAAGTTAAAAACCAAAATCGCCAATTTGTGGGTTACGATAAACGTACGTAGGAGTCATCGACTTCGATTGTTTTCAAGATATCGTATTCTTTCATTAATTAATTAATATACTAAAGTATATTAATTACTATTAATATAATATATTAATATAATTAATATACTACGATTGTGCACACAAATTATAAAAAACAGTTACAAAAGGCGTACTTATCCCCTTAGATTTCTATTTTTTCATGACATTTTTTGGAATTTTTCCAACCTCTTTTAGGTAAGAACTAAATAATGGTGCACGTAAATATGCTGGTACTTGAAGGTGGTATATGCTAGTGAAGGTGCTTGAAGACGTGCTTACTATCGGTTGGGTTTGTGGCATCAAACAGCAAACGGTTTATATAAAATGAATATTCTCAGTAATCATCGTAACTCCGGCAAACTGTTAACTGCAAACCACAGATTATAACTTATAAGATAAGATTATAAGTTATTGATAAATTAAAAGTATAATTTGATAGGATTATAAGACTAAACTGAACGTGGCCTAAGAGCTAAGCATTGTTGAACTTAACGTCGCATCGCAATAAGTCAAGAGTGGCGGTGCAACTCAACAATTTTCATTAAAGTTATATTAAAAAAGTTTGTCGCTAACATTGTGGTCGCTATTGTTTCAGTATGTCACGGAGAAGATGGGAGGTGCCGAAGGCACTAAATTGGATTTGGATTTCGTGGAAATGGAAAGAGTGAGTATTTTTCAATATTTGTTTTAAAACCGTTTAAAGGATTATTTAGAGAAGGATTTTTTATTTATTTATACACTCTGTTGCACATTATCGTACAAAAGGCGAGCTCAATGCCTTAAGGAATTCTCTACCAGACAACCTTTGGGTTGATCAGTATAATTTTAATAAATAAAAGAGTTGAGTGGTTTAATTTTTACAAAACTACTGACGCTTAGAATATTATGAAAGTAACCTAAACAAAAAGGGCTAATATTGATAACATCACAAGACTATTAAGTGTTGAATCCCGGAGTTATATGTATTTATTGAGAGTTTACTAAGATTTCTGAATGCATTGTTTGCAGAAAACAGACGTGACATGCGAACTGGTAGAAGAATTACAAGCAAAAACAAAGGAGTTCCTACAGCCAAACCCGACTGCGCGAGCAAAGATGGCTGCCGTGAAGGGCATCAGTAAACTGAGCGGGCAAGCGAAAAGTAACACGTACCCACAACCCGAGGGCGTACTGGGTGACTGCATGCTCACCTATGGAAAGAAACTCGGCGAGGACACCGCATTCTGTAAGTTATGACCGTTTCATTAAAGAAGTTCTTTTAGTTCAACCTGAAGATGGTGGGTGGTAGTGAAAACCATCAGCAAGCTGTGAGCCAAGAACAAATAAGTAGATGCATATGTTAGGCGCGCTGAGAGGACCCATGTAGATTCTAGTCCATCCACTAGAATGAACTTGAAGAGAATTCTATATTTTCTATCTGACTTGGTATTTATCTTATTTTTTAATTTTCCCTAATTTTATGAGAGATCTAAGGCCCGTTATCACCAGATATATACGAGTAATAATACATTAACATCTAACAGATTTAATTTTAGCCTATAAAGTTTCAATAGGGCGCAATCTTTTTTCCTTGTAATAACGGGGACTTGTACCAACGGGGACCAATGCGGACAGGCGCGGATACAGGATTTCGTTTAGGGGGGGGCAATTTTTGTGTGATTTTATCTATCTTCCAGAAAATTCGTTTTAAAGAAAAAAAAATGTAAAATTTTAAAATGTATCATGTAATACTTGCATTTGAATAACGCTCTGTTTGCCTGTCTTAAAAAAAATGAAATAAAAACACATAGATATAGAGAAAGAAAAAAACAATTTAATTTGAAGTAAGTAGGTACATAATATGGTTCTTAAATAATAATCTCCAATCTCTTCCTACGGCCGGTTTTTGCAAATCTTGTAATCACTTTCTCAATGTCAATAGGAATATGCCTATGGATGTGCATAAGGGCAAGACCGAGGAGGCGGTTTTCAGTCATGGTTGCTCTTAAATCTGTTTTAAGGCGCCGCAAGGACGAGAATGACCTCTCAGCAGATGCATTTGTCACTGGAAGCGTTGCAAGGACTAGTACAAATTCATGTATTATAGGAAATGCATCCTTATCGCACCTAGCCAATATATCCAGAGCAGTTATGGGAAGCTCTTTTTGCCGTTCCTTTTCTTGAATCCATTTCTCTCGCCACAGCAACAATTCATCTTTTAGCAGAAGAGAAGCAGCGCCCTTATCGACGTCAAGAAGCAATCCGAAGCGGTGGAGGAGGGAATTTATACTTTTGTCATTTTCACCAGGAGAATTTTTAACAATATTTTCTGGAATGAAAACTGATAGCTGAAAGACGTCCAAAGTTTCAGCTGAGAACCTTTCTCGCAGATCTGTGAGAACAAAGTCTATAAGTCGGAATTTTAATTCGATTCCAGATTTGACAATTTCAGTGTTGCAACGTTATGACAAGTACTAAATACGGTTGCGAAATTATTCGATACGGAAATGGAATATTTCCGGATCGATTCTTCTCGTTTATAATTTTATTCTCGTAAACTAAGTATATCAGGAAATTAAATATTTGTGAACGGATAATTTAGTTATGACGATTAATTTTATTACGGATCTGAGAGTTTTCTTTAATAATTGTGTGTGAAATAAATAAATAAATGTGATCATGAAGGAACATGAGAAATAAAACAAATAGATGTATTATGGTAATATTTTATTTTATAAATCGTCGCCGTCATCGCTATCGCTATCGCTGTCACTTTCTGTAACATTTATTATAAATGTGTCTGTGATATTGTCAATTAACATATCTAGCCTACTAATTTTTTCCTCTTCTTTGACAACATGGGATACGCATTTAGACCATTCGGTGGCCGTAATTTTTTGAATGCCTTCCTCAAATAAATTTCTCACGTCTGTCAATTTGAAGGTTTTATTATTTTGAGCTACATGCCCCTTTACCTGAGCCCATATCAATTCGATAGGGTTCAGCTCGCAATGGTAAGGGGGCAGTCTTAAAACCGTGATCCCATGTTGTGCTGCCATTTCGTCTACAGCGTACTTATTAAAAGACTCGTTATGTGGAATCAGTTCTAAAAGCGTAGCTTTAACCATATCTGGTTCGTAATGAATATTTTTATTTAAAAGCCAGTCTTGAATGGCAGCTTTTTTATTGTTATGAATAATTATGTATTTATTTAAATAAAAATCAATAATTTAGTCTTTAATTGGCACACCAATATTATGATTACATAAACATAAATCGCGATTGTTTATCGATTTTTGTGTTCATCACTACACTATTATATGTGGTATCATTATTTTACAAAATGACAGTAGCTAATGTCAAATGTGGAATCGAATTATAATTCCGACTTTAGTAAGGGTGCATAGATTGATACTCTGTAGTATTCCTCGGCTGAATTAATTTGATAGTTGGCACGATAAATTTGGCATCCACCATGGCGAGAGAATATTCAGGAATATTCAGCTCGACACCCAATTGATTGGCTAGATTTTCTGCACGCTGCCAGACGTTGTTAAAACTAGCGTCCATGTTTTCCCGACGACTGGCAAGAATAGAAATTGTGTTATTTACTTGCATAGCACTGCCATTGAGATCGAGCGCCGTCTTCTGTAGTAATTTACTCAGAGACTGCGTTAGAGATAATACATCACTCAGACACAATACTGATACCATGAATTGTGTGTTGCATAAAGTTGTTACCAGTGAAGCAGGGGGGAGTGGAGAGTGCGCTCCCCACATCCCCGCCGGCCGGGCCGACTACTACTGAGTACTACTCGTGGCGTAGTCTACTCAACCCATAGGTATGGAAAACATAATACATGGACCATGCGTCTTAAATTCGTTCCATCATTCGTTTGTTGGCGAGAGGCCTGGAGCGATGTTATTTTTATCAGTAATTTCGAGTTAAACACACTTGATTAACCGATGTAATCTACTTAGATAGTAATGAGTTAATAACGATTCTTGTAAACAGGTAGTGATGTCCTTATGACGCTTTCAAAATTTTGGATTTGGTCAAAATAAAGTGCTTGTCAGGGGGGGGGCAATTGCACCCATTGCCCCCCCCCCCTGTATCCGCGCCTGAATGCGGATTAATAGATACACTAATAGTTAATAGTTACACTTGCCCTATCTTTTTTCTCAGATACTTACGCGGGTTTGATTAAAGTTTAAATAAAGTTTTTTATGCGTCATAGCCGAGCTAGGGATAATTAAAGGAAATTTAACAAAGAATATACTTATCTGATGAATCTTTACATCAGATCAGTATTCGATGTAATTGGAAATTGCGAATTCCAGCTGCAATCGTCCGTGAAGACTTTTATCGTTAACAATGCATAAAGACACAATCAGTAGACCGTGAAATATGCTAGACTGTATATTGAATAATTCACATTATGATCATGTACGTTAAATTATAAAATACATAAGTATAAGTAATCGGATAGGTTCGCTGCTTTTTGGTAGTTAAAATAATAGACTTTTTTTGTAATACATAAATATTTATTGAACGAAGGCACGATTCAATAATACTTTGGAATAACATTATTGTACAATTTTATTAGGTATAAGTCTACGGGCCGTTTAACGAGTAGATCAGGTAACTTTTTATTAAGGCAAATTTCTGGAAAGTAAAAAATAATATTGTCGTTCACAATACGGACAGAATATTAGGTAGTCGAATAAGTTCGCGCCCTTTTTATAGTGAAAATAATAAAGACTTTTTTTGTATTATATAAAGATTTAGTGAACGGAATATTGTCCATTTAATTCGAATATCTTTCGCCATTTTTCTGGCAGAGCCATTATCCCATCGTTATACAATTTTTGGGATTTCTGAACGAAAAACTGATTTAAATCGTTTATACAGGCTTCTCGAATGTAATTTTACTCCGTTTAGAGAATTTTGTAAAGAGCGGAATAAATGATAATCATATGTCTGGAGTGTATGGAGGATGCAAACTTCCCAGCCAAGGTCCATCAATTTTTATTTAGTCATCAAAGATGATACATGCAGTCGAGCATTGTCGTGATGGAAAACTACACATTTTCTAGTCATTAATTCTGGGCGTTCTTCTTTAAGTGCTGGTTTCAATTTTACTAATTGCTAACAGTAGACATCAGAATTAATCGTTTAGCCATGTGGCAAAAGCTCGTTCTACACGATGCCTTTCCAGTCCCATCATACATATAACATGACTTTGTTCAGACTGAGGCCTGGCTTTGGGACTATTCGTGATGATCCACCTCGCTAAGACCAATATCGTTTTCGTACATTGTTATCGTTAGTGATCCATTTCTCATTGCCTGTTACCAATGTCTTCAGAAATGGATCGATTTCATTTCGTTTTAGCAACATCTCTCATATGGAAATTCTATTCATCATGTTTCTATCATTTAAATCATGCGACGCCCAAACATTTAGCTTTTTTATAAAATTCAGTTTATGCAGGTGATTCGAAACCGTTGAGTTGTGAATGTTAAGCTCTTCCGCAATTTGATAACTGCTTATGTGTCGATCTGCTTCATTTTTTTCAACGATAACATCAAAATTACCAGACCTGAATCAACTTAGTTTTAGATAAATAATCTTCTCCACAAAAGCTCTTTTCGAGCACTAGAAGCATTCATACCCTTGTCGAAAAAAAAATGTGAAACATTTCCAATTTTCTCCTTATTAACTTCCATTTTAAAGTTGTTAAAAAAATGAAAAGATAAATCTTTTAACTTGTATTATAATTTAAATTTGCTGCCATTACAAAAAAGTCGGCTGTCAAACGGTATATCACTTTCCCGCCAGTGATCAGTGTTGCCAGAAATATAGCACGCTAGTCATGCGTTCAAAAACGCCGCCAACTTTGCCGACTACCTATTGTATCATGATGTCAGCCTATAAGGTCCCAGGCACAGTCCTCCACTAGTAAATCACTGGAGGGTTTATTAATATATCACAGATTCAGTGGGACGTTATAGGCTGATATATACATACATACGGTATGCTTATAATAAGTAATGAATGACCAGTCCTTTCCGCCGATGGAATACGGTTACTTGCTCTTATTCCTGGACCTCTGCTGGCAATATATGTCAGTATAGATAAAAAATTACACATGTTCGCATACACACAGTTTGTCAATCTTTGGAGACTTAGGAATAAAGATTAGGGATTTCTTTAACACATTAAATGTAATGGATTTTCCCATTAATGTAATGAAGAAAACCAATCGAATACGAAGGGATGTGATATTGAGTTGATAGTTGATGGAAAAAAGCTCTCCCTTATAGTAAACATGTGGGGATAAATTGAATTGTATGGGATGAGTTGAGAAGTAAAATTCATATATTTTGCCACGGATTTTATTGGTTGATATTCGAGGTATAAGAGATCTTTAAAACGGTATTCTATTGATTGCAGCACAATGCCTAATTGAAATGGGCGAAGCGTTGAAATTAATGGCGGACGTCAAATATTCGCTTGACGACAACATCAAACAGAGCTTCCTCGAACCCCTGCACCATCTGCAGACGAAAGACCTCAAGGAAGTCATGGTGAGTCTTGTGGTTTAAAGCCAGATATATAGAATTGTCTGATATGTAATTTTTGCTTAGGCTGAAGCCTGATTCCCACCAACCCCACATTACGGCAGCGACGCGATGCGTCAAATAGGTTGTTTATTAGTGACCTTTATTTAGTTTAAATTTGGTTTGGTTTAGTGACTTACATGGTTTAAATTTCTATGACGCTTGTGATCGTCGTCGGAGACGCGCCGCGCCGCTGACTATACTTGCAGTGTCATACAAATTTAAACCATGTACGTCAAAGATAAAGTTCACGATTAAATTAAAGTATAAAGAAACTCTTTGATGCTCCGCGCCGCTGCCGTGACTTGCGTTTGGGGTGGGAATCGGTGTGATTGAAATGTTACGTCTATACAGACTATATACAGACCAACATGATTGACACTAATTCTAAAGTGAAAGATCGTGCTCTTATTGCACTAATCTAAGCTGTGGGATTTTTTTGGAAAAAATCTTGCTTAATCATAGGTATATTTAACTGAGTACTAAGTTCGCGCCAAGTCGCTCATTACGTATATCTCCTTTTCTTACTCCTGCCCCCAACTTAAATGTGTGTATGACCGCTTGCTAGTTCATGACTCAACCTCGTCGTCGCTGGTTGTGTACCGATTCGGGAGGAAACCGCGTGGTCGTGGGCTATGTCCACAACTGTAATTTCGCTGGTTGGTGACCCTTCGCCCTCGCGTCGCAGCTGAGTGTGTAACCAGTTAACGAGGACTGCGTGGTGGCGGACCTTGTCTGCAACTGTAATAACGCTTAGTGAAGTCTATGATGGAACCTTCTTGCCACTGGATCTGTGCTGGTGCATAAAGACAACCCGCGAGATCGTAGGCCCTATCTGTGCGAATCCCATTTATCGAAAGAACGCAAGAAGTTGTGAGCTCGAAGCGTCTGCCTGCCTACCCAGTGTGCCCTTTACGAAGAGGAGGAGAACTACCAGACTTCACAACGACCGTGGAAGGTACCCCCAGCTGTTGTATGCAGGAGGCGTATAGGTGAGGTCTGTAGATTTAGCTCGGTCATACACTTTGTTATTCCGCTTTAATCCGATAAAGTTACTAATAACCTAAGATTGTTGCATCCTTCGGATGTCATGGTCATCCACACTAATAATATTTGAAAGTGAAAACGAATACAAATATACGGAACATTTATGTCGAGAGTAATCATGACTTATGCTATGTTAAATAATTTTAAAGAGATTAATCGAAAATCCGACAAACGGAACATGTACCTAAATAAATGTACTTTCCTTTGCAGCACCACCGGAAAAAACTACAGGGACGTAGACTGGATTTCGACTGCAAGCGACGAAGACAAGCAAAAGGTGATTATTATCATTTATTCATTAATGTCAGGATTTAGTCATTTGTGGTAATGTGAATAAAACGAGAGCATTTGCTACTAAATATTTTTTCACGAAGCATGGTGCGGATGACAGGTCCCATAGAATATAACTAACCATACACAGAATATAAATTGTTTACTTAAAATAAAAACCTGAAATATTTTGTAGTTTAAATATTATAAAATGTATTATAAATACTTATAAAACGCTATAATATGACTTAGAGCTTAAAAATAATGTGTTTATTTCCCCGTCTTCTAATTTTTACTAGTGAAAATTATATATATTAATATATAATTTGTGGCCTGTTTACCCGATGTCAAGCTAGTGACTTGACTAAAAAAATAGTTGAATAATCAAATGTAAAACAATAAATCCAAGGAATCGGATTTATTTTTTTCTTATGTGGGTATATAGATAGTGTTAAGATAATAATCAAAATCATTTCTATACTACGTTCGGAAGGTCTCCTATATATTGAATAATAATATTCATGTAGATCAAGATTTAATTCATGTTTTATTTTGTGTTGAATAAAACACAATATTTTATAAAGAATTTACTGCTTTTTAATTTAATGGTTGGCAACCTAAATTCACATCTGTGCCACTACTGCTCTTAATTAATTAATTAACGAATTTATTATTTAACAAGCAATGGTATCAGTAAAAACAAATACAATTCTACATTAATCAGTTAATCAGGTGCTATAAAAGTTTGTAAATTATTACATTAATCATTTTTTTAAACGCCGTCATGTAACGTTATCGTATTAGATGATTTGACTACGCTAATTGAGCCACCCAGCACATAATAAATACTCTTATCAACTTATGTTGTAAAGAATTTAAAAATCAACAAATTATGATTTGGACTACTTGCAGATAAAACAACAGTAATAAATCAATCTTATTGAAGTTACTACAGTAGTGTTTGAAAATCAATTCTTTGATAATTTTCTTTCTACGACTAGTTATGTAACATATTAGATGGTTCCTACTATGGTTTACCAGCTAGAAGCTACCTTATGAATTCTAAACAAGTATTGTTTTTCAGTAGAGTTTAAAAAATCTACGAAGTTATAAAACTTTTTATAACGATATATATCATGTAATCTACTACAATAATCAATGATGGTAATTTCTTTGACAGAGCTAGTATAATAAATAGCTCTTATATATATTTTAAGACTAATCATTTAAAGTATTTGGAGATTTCTACTACGGTGTATTAATAATAAAGGCGTTTCCAATTAAACATATGTCTGACTGAACCAATTCCTATCTCTTTTTTTAAATTCATAATCGTAATTCCTATAATGACATTATTTATATTATTTAGAAAGAGGAGCCATTGTACCTTTAGATAGTGGCAGGTATTTTTTGTGAAAACTGAAACCAATTTAAAAATCTTAAAAACATGGTTATCATTTTTGGCCTGAAACAGATTTTTTACCGTTTTTCCGGTTTCGGTTAAAACCGGTTTGCATTCCCTGCTGAAAGGTGTCAGCCGCAGCATGCTACATGAAAAATATTATAGCATTTGGAATAAGTATTAGCAACAATGTAGTAAAAGGTATTACATTTGCTTTATTGTCTTGTGGGTGTTTAGAATCATGTACACTCTATTTACATTAAGAAAAAAGTGATATCATCCGTCCAATGTAGCACAACACAGTGTTAATTGATCAATGGAGGCATGCTCCTCAAAAGTGGTCAATAAGTGAAATCACCGACTGATCATTATCAGTGATGACCGAGTATAGTACCTGAGACACCTACTTTGATTTACTTTTACATCAGCTTGCGGAAGTGGTTTTTATACATTGCATTGATAAAATTTAACTCCTAATTGAAATACTGTCATCGGCTGAATAATTCTAGATACACCTTTCCTAGTAAGTAAATGAATGATTAATGCAAATAAAAGGGCGAATGCAATTTATAGTTTAATATTTAAATAATAAGGTCCTTTTTAAATGAAACTGTTTACAGAACGTATGAATCTTTGTTAATTAGGAACGGAAAGTAACAGATTTAATGAACTGAGTGCCCAAAACAACGCGCTCGGAACTTTTTTCAAAGGCTCAGAATAACAATAAAAACTTGGTACATGAAGTTTTTGCAATAAATGCCATACAAATTATTCTTAAACCATACTTTTAAAAACACGTTATAAATGTATGATACATTTTATTTTTTACAGTAATATAGTTTACCTTAGATTTTATTTATATAGTCATACATTATTTATGACATAATTAAGTCTTTATTTTATATGTTTATGTTGAAGAATTATTTCGAGTTTTTTATTATGGTGCTATGATCAGGTAAAATGATTGGACCGTACGCGAGTCCATGTCGCAGCTCATCTCCAAAACAGGGTATGTGGTGAGCATATACGATATTGCAGCTAGAATATAAAATAATAGGGTATTTGCTACATCTATGTAAATAACTAACACAAGATACTGAAAATCAATTCGAAGAAACAGAATTAAAATATTTTGAAACATTTCTAAATTACAAGACTTAGAAATCAGAAGTTAGAAAAGAACTGCATTAGTCAATACACAGTATATACAACGTGTCACCGAAAAAACTCAAAATTTGAAACACCTTAATTAATTCAAAATATATATATCTGTTCTAGCGAACAATAAAATTGTTTTAGGGAATAGATCAAAAGTTACCAATATGTAAAGTTTTCTTGTTCTATATAAATCGTTCGTAGCGCTCATTACTCACTGCAAGGTATTGACCAGGCTGCACGGCGCGTTGCGCCCGGTAGTTGCAATAAGCACGTAGAATAATAGACATACTACGAATTAACAATAAGATATGAAACAAACCCTATTGTAATAACTAAAAAGCAGAAAATGAAAAGACAACATTAAAAGAAATGTTAAAACTTCGAGCGTAACGTCGTGCGTAACGAATCTTGTTTCTTTTACATTTTACATTCTTCTTTTGTCGTCGCGCGTAAGGGAGACTTCCCTTACGCTCGACGACGGTGATAGGTTGTATTAAACTATTGCAGATTGTCAACAAGACTGCTGACTGGTTTACTCGAATATTTTTATTTTAATCTTTTAACCGACCGCGTCTGGGGTTTCAATTTTGTCTTTTTATTTTCAGTTTCTTAGCTAAGAAATATCCAATCATATCTTATCCAACCCCATTTCATCTATCAAGTAATATTATAATGTGATGAAGGCAACACTATATCTCACTATGCTAAATATTTTCCATACGCCGCGCGCATAATATTTATATTTCGCTATTACCTGCATTACATGTCAATATCAGTCAAAAGTGACAAAACTTGCCTCCTCCGCAGATGCGCTATCTACTTTTCTGAATTAAGAATTAGGAAAGAGAATTGGGATGGAAGGGGAATGTGATAACTCATATCACCCCGTCTATCTCGCTTTCCTCAATCCACTGGATGAGAATAACGGGACGGGATGGCATCAGATAAGAAAGGGTTGGACTCGAGTTTTGACAACTTTTATTCACTTCTGAACAAGTTTGTACATAGCGGTCTTCTGTAAGAGAGAAAACTCGGCCAGCTCCTGGCTGAGCGCCCTCTGCGCTCGCCCTAAACCATACATGTCCCATGACTTGAAAGACCATTAGGGCCACAAGAATTTAAGCATTCCGAAAAAAAATCAACAACCTATTTAAAGCTTTTGCATTATTTTAACGACACGCTGTATATCCACATAATTTCCTAATGAATTTGGAAAATTATTTTTGACGTATTATTATTTTTTCTTTAGTGGTTGAATGAGCCATAAAACGTTTTAATTTTTGGAACGGTCAACTATCCTATTGTAATTTAAATAAAAGTATCTAATGTAGATTGCTAAACTACGATACAAATATTTTGAATCTAATGTTTTCGAACGTTTTGGCTCGAACCATAAAAACTTTCATGAGACATTTTCATGAAACAAACTAGTCAGCACTTATGCGTTGTGTTTAATGAAATTGTTAAATAA
Source organism: Sesia bembeciformis (assembly GCA_943735995.1). Taxonomy (NCBI): domain Eukaryota; kingdom Metazoa; phylum Arthropoda; class Insecta; order Lepidoptera; family Sesiidae; genus Sesia; species Sesia bembeciformis. Next base: position 10,293,137 of record OX031040.1, read on the forward strand.
CTACTTATTTTATTGGCGATCTTTCGGCAACAAAATAATTAGTATTACTTAACAATTTATGATACTTTGCGCTTTGTCTTCTAAATCAGTAACTTTGATCTTATTTGACAACATGTAATGCTCGAGGAGTTTCTCGAAACAACAGCATTTTTTTCATCATATTTTGTCACAAATCCTATAACAAAATCTCGTTTCTTCCATGGTGTGCTCCTGCCACGCGCCTGCGATGATCCTTACCATCAACGTAACATTGCTTGAGTACCATTTCTACGTTTGGTCTGTATATTTTCTTTTGTTTTTACATTTTTTTTACACATTTATTACGTTGTGGCTAACACGTGCATTATATTATTTTTTTATTTATCTCGTCGCTACACGTATGTTTTCTTTTTAATTTCGCCGAAATATTGCGTGTGTACTCAAATGTGTTTGTACGTAACTGTGCGTGGTCATGTGCGTGTATAAGCGTTCACGCGGCAGGCTCTCACATTCCAGATGATGAGATCAGGCAGGCGGAGGAGAAGTTCGCTGAATCGCTACAACTGGCGCAGATTGGCATGTTCAACCTACTTGACAACGACGTAAGTGCGATTTGTATTTATTTTGATTTTTTTTTTAAAACAGATGTTAATTTGACTGTTCATAAGGAATTATTTTTTAGTGATTTCCAAATCAGTTTATTAGTATACGTATGTGAATTATCGACCGTTTGTACGGAGACAAACTCCTTTGCAGCTCACTATCAACTTATTCAATAAGCGGTTAGGTAGTGCCAGCCGCAAATATAATGTTGCAGTACAAATCTATACACGTAGTAACAAGTTTGTAAGCGTGCGAACGCTCGGTTGGGCAGTGCTTTATTGTCTCATGTAGATATTAACTACGTTATCTAATATAGATAGATGATATTATACGATCATGAAGGTAGGGAAATTTATTGTATTAATGACCTGTGCTCCTTATTTTGTTTTACTGAACCAACTTTTATAAGGAGTACCCTATAATCTTTCGCAACAAACACAGTATTGAAAATCAGCTCAAAAGATTCCGGGACTAGCGCGAACAGACATTGTCCTTCATAAGTATAAGTATAGATATATGTAATTAAGTAAAGTATAGATTACTTAATTATATATAAGATAACAAATTCGTTAAAAATTATAACAAAAATGTAGCATGTATGATATATATTTTAGGTGGAGCAAGTGGCGCAGTTATCTTTCTTCGCGGAGGGCCTTTTGGAATATCACCAGCAATGCACAGAGATCCTGAAGGGGCTTGTGTCTACGCTTATGGAACAGTGAGTTATTCTATCGAACATCGTGTTTAACAATCTTTGTCCGTTATGTATTCAAACCCCCCTCGGTCTTGCATAGCAGGCAGTGGGCAGCACCAACTGAACTAATCCATAATCTGTCGTCTATACTATTTAGTATATTGGAACCTACACAATCAGACTCTCGTTTGTATACAGTATAAATGCCAGACTGATGGATATATATTTTTGAAAATCGATAAATTGGTAAATTCGATGGTTTCTTTTTAACTTAATTAATTTGTGCATTCTCTGGCGACCTCGTATTTAAGCACGATATATATGTCACGTTGTGTTTCAAGATTAAATATAATAAATATTGGCATACTATTCGAAATTTTCTCTTCTTTTATAAAGGTTTCATAGGTTAAATTGTGTACAAATCAGAATCTGCCTTTGTACATATGACAGACAACAGTTAAAATCAATCGCATTAACCGCTTACAGGAAAGAAGAAGCGGTGAACCGTCCCAAGCTGGAGTTTGTCCCTAAGACTCTCGCGGACCTCCACATTGAAGGAATTCACGACTTGATCAATGGTAGGCGGTACGGTTCCACTCAGAGCCTTTCCCGGCCCCAAAAACCCTTGCCCCCATCCTCTTCCGTCGGCGACCTTAGTACCGGTGACCCTTTTAGAGCCTGGGATGCTCCGCCTAAGAATCAGCACTTACCGGTGCGTGCGAACACGCGCCCTATCGGGTTCAACACGAAACCTACGCCTGCGTTCAAACCGCACCCTGCACCGAGAAACCAATTCAATGGCAGGGATCCGTGGGCAGGTGATTCTGGTTTTATTTGCTCTTTTCTTGTGTTGGTTTTGATTGTGGATTGCAATTAGGTAAACGGTGGTTGGTCGCTGTAAATGTTAATTCTACAAGCATTATGAAAGTTTGTGCTGGTTTTAATTATTCGCTCATTTTAACTTTATTAAACTTGAACCTTTTAACCCATTCTCAGTGCATAACTAATTAAGTATTTATCAGTATTTAGATATTCTCAAAAAGTAACCTAAAGTATAAAAAAATCAGTATTTTTCTCACAAACCTATTAGCGTTTGTTTGAATTAGGTGAAGTTGAATATATTTCATTTCTTATACAAAAAGAATACCGAGAAGGTCACCACCACCACGTGAGACTAAAGAGACTTTGGGGAAATTGAGAAATATGGTAGTGCAGTCCATAGTCAAAATTTTGTATTTTTATTTTTCATACGCGATTTCACCAATCACAGGGCACAATGCATGCTTCACATGGGTTCCAAGATTGTGACGGGTATGTGGTGGAGGCACACTTAACATTTGTAATCATTACTGTACTAACTTTCAACCAATACCATTTTATTAAACATTTTTGATGTATATTATTGACCACTTTTGCAGTAATTGTAGAGCAATTGTGATATCTAAATTATCGGGGATCATGTGTATAAACATCAATTGTTTTACGAGTTTGTCACTAATCGCAGTATGGATTCTTTCTTAAAAACATTGTACATAACTTTTTTTTAAATTTAATATTATTTTTTATTTAAGCTTTTAACGGATTCAAATGAAGGTTTGCACAGAAGGCGTGGTTATTATACAGTGACTAGATTCTTTTTCAGGTTGCCGAATATCCCATTCCCATCCTATTCCAAACATACTTTAGATTAAGATTTGAGAAAGTTGAATATGTCGTTATTAATGAGTTATATGCAAAGCGTAAATAAAAATACTTGGATATTCTAAAAAATATTTAGGATCTTTATGATGTTACTACCTAAATTTTTGCTGCTTAAAAGACTGAAATGTTCAAGCGTTCCTTTTAATTTCTTTTTCCATCGATTCATTGTTGATAACACAGTAAAAGTATCTGCAGTCTTTTTTTTAGAACAAAACGTTTTATTGTTCTAATTATTTTGATTTTTTTAAAATACAATACAATACAATGAATACAATGAATCGGTTAAACAAAAAGGATCGTCCGAATATTCCGCCGTTTTGCGTATAACAAATAAGTGTTGTATCCCCTCTATATTTGTGGTCGATTTTATCCTCCTCTATGGTAGGGAAAATTAGAGTAATATTTCCCGAAACTTTCTACTGTTTCTTTGAGCAAGTAGACAGTATTTGATGTGTACTCTCTCCTTTCAAAGATGTTGTTCAGTCATTCACAGACGAACAAATTGACATGCAGTCAGATATACATTACACATTTTAAGACGATTTAGAATAAATTGACATATAACGTATAATTTAGAGGAATGTATTTCAAATAGTGCTTCAAATAAGCCACTACTTGATCGAAAGGCAAATCACGAATATTTGTATTTTGTTACGAATCTAAAAAATATTTATTGTTAGGAAAGAATTCATTATTGCTAGAGATCTTCTACCTGGCACGCATCTCCAAACTATTGCATTAATGTATGTGAATTCAAACAAATAGAACAATTAATATCTGTTTGAATATTCCCATACACTAAAATTGCTCGATATTAAAGTTAACACTTTGTCAATCTTCTATCAGTGGCCACTTTAAGAACCGATTTGAATATGACTTATTCTACTTAACGTATCATTGAGACAAGGAATTTTTATATCACCTGAGGGCGCCACTAAGAAGTGAGATACAAAATACATTTGTATTTGCTATCTAAAAATTATGGAAAAGATTTTACACAATTTTTGTCAACAGACCATAACAGCGAATGTTGTAAAGCGAAAGTGAATGTTTCATTAGTTTTTCGTTACGGGGGAAAATATGTATTTCTGTTTACTTTACCAAAAATAATAAAATTAGGCCATAACGTTGTACCATAATAACTTAAACAGCAACCCTAAGTAATGACTCTTTAAAGTGTAACCTCACGTCACGGTGTCGCCCTCTGGTGAGTTTTAGTAATACGGTAGCCCTCACTATAAACTGGAGGTGTATAGTTTGGTGAGGCGGCCATGTTAATGTAGAAGATATAGTAAATCGATTCGGGTGCACTGAGTGTGGGCTATTTATTTGCGTTGTGGAGAAGGCGGGTCGCACGCCGGCTCGCCGGAACACAAGCCGCCCTCCAACCTCGAGCTGTTCCCCGGCGCCAACGCGCAGCGCTCCAACAACGGTAACAAACACACACACGTAAATGCGATATACACGTGAAACATCGGTAACGACACCGACACAAACACTCAGGCATGACACAAATCGGGTAACGAAACTAACATAAATACACAGACATGACACATTGGATAAACAAACACACATGATATGGCACACGTAGGGTAACGAAACTAATACAAGCAGGAAACGTCACTCACACACACACACACACTCAGACATGAGCATAACACTACGGTATTAATAATTACGCACTCAAACCAAGAATACATACATCAGTGACACGCGTATGAAAAAACACGACGAAATGAGGTGTCCATTTTTTCCAAGCATACTGCTCACTTTTCGACACTCACTTTTGAATATCACGGATGAAATTTAATGATTATATTAAAAAAAATATCACATACGCACATACTTGTGCTGCACATAATAACTAGTTCATTTTGAAATAACATTACCTACAACTATTCTACCAAAATTATAAAGTTGTAATATACGAGTAATTTATATCTATTTAATTACACAATTTTACACGTACCCAAATCATCACAAACTATCAACGTGGAACTATCTCAAAAAATCTTAATTACATTATCTTAAAAATATAACTTCCATAAAAATTGTCTACAATCGACAAAATACGAGTAAAACAAAATTACACACATTTCATACATAAACATACACACACTACTACACATTCAAATAGGTTCTTAGTGTTTTTTTTTTTTTTTTTTGTTCTATTTATTTCTCTTTTTACATTTAGTGGCTTTATTTTTTACGAAGCCTTTTACGATAGCGTCATTGAAGCGATTTGTTTATTTTATATTGCTATGTGTCGCCTTGTGTTCGTTGTGCATGTTAAATATCATGTTATAGATTCTTGTTTTGTGAACGAACATTAGATAGTTTGTGTTAGTCATCGCATGTTTCACGTCATAGACTTTTTACATGAAAGCTTAAAAGCGTTACTCTTAAAGTTATAACTCGACCATTTATCGACCTTAATCCATTTAACTGCTAATGAGAGCCGCATACAACCACCCATATTGTTCGTTGTATTCTTAAAAAATGGTTAATATTTTACTGTCACATATTCGTATGGACTTTTGCAGACATAATGCTTTTTCATTCAGGGCTACATTGTAATAATAAAAATTACATAAATTGTAGTAGATTCTACGCATAAAGCATACATAATTTTTACTTTTCCATAAATTAATAAAAATTAAGTTTAGTTCTATGCAACGATTTTCCTGAATTCTTTTCTTTGGTTACATTCGTAACTTACTTGGGTGTCGAGCAACGCGTTGCGTCTCATTTACTCAACGCGTCGCAGCGTTGATAATTACGTAAGATTACGAAGTCACAAATGCAGCGTAGTATCTACTCCAGTACAGTTCGACAAGGATCACAATGAACGTGACGAAAAGAGGTTCTAACGGTTGCCCATCTTGAAAGTCAGTGTGTTGATAGGTATCTATTGGGTAGTATGTGTTGTCGTGTAATGGCTTCTAAATATCTCTATTTTAATACGCAAAATATTTATGTTTCCGAAAATAGATAGTATATTTTAAATTATAATAACATTTCCCGTTAAGATTTTCTTTTCAATATAAAATTGAATGTCACGGTACACTTCCAATCGAACTTGTAACCGCAACTAGCCAGCCCTCTTATCGTCTACTGCTGGACACCGCCCTCCTCATACACATTGTCTTGTATTATACACAATGGATGTATTTATCTTAGATCAAAGCAAAAAGGGAAGATACGGTACGTTCTTACATTGCGTCAACTGAAAATAGGCTCGAATTCACAACTACATACACACAGACTCGTACAGCTATAAAAACCGAAAGACAGAGATGAGCGATGAACTTGGACAGTGGCAAGAGTAAGACAAGCTAAACTTGTCGCTCGCGCATATTTCGTATAGTTTTATCTCGCTCACTTATCAATGGCCGAATGTAAACTAATAATTTTAAAAAGCTTCTACAAATTATATTACTTTTTGGTGTACTTACGCGTGAAAAGTGATTCCATGTATCTTGTATTTGCTCCTTAAGTCTTTTGTGCACCGAATAAATGCACAGGAAAGTATTTTTAAATGTATTTTCCACTACAAAACTGTGTTAGCCGTGTGAGCGTATCACGTGTAAGCAAGTCGCTGTTCTATCGGTGACTAAATGAAGCAGGTCCATTGGACTCGGTTTTGTAGGATCACGCCCAGTAAGTGACTAATATATCTTCCTCCTTTTGACTTGATCTAAGGTATGTGTGGCTTTAAACGCCACGCTAACCAAGCGGGTTCACTGGACCATTCTTTTAGAGATGGTTAAATTCCTCAGGACTTGCGGTAGCTACTTTGTTATTCCTTAGTCACCTTTTACGACACCCACGAATCTGTAATTTTAAATGTCTTGTATTACAAGTCTAAATATCATTTATATCTCTTAAAATATAGAAATTTGGTTCAATTGGTAACCTTTAACTGATTGTCACGGCCTCTCTCTCGTTCGTTATGACCCTCGTCGCACTGTTATGCGTAAATATGCGTGAATTGTATATAAACGCGGCGTGCCCGCAGCGTCGCCGTTGCCGTCTCCGGTTAAATCGCCGGCGCGAACGCCGATAGCGCCAACCAAGACCGCTGCACCCTGCTGCACCGCTCTCTATGACTTCGAGCCGGAGAATCAGGGCGAGCTCGGATTTAAGGTTTGTCATTTTACAAAAACATTCGCTTTTGAATGCTAAACGAGGAACAAAAAATACTAATTGGGCAGCAAACCATTATCAACAAAACCTATTGCCATCAGAGAACCTAACGCTAACCCACCTTTAAATTTACTGCCATCGATTTACTGCCCATTCAGTATTTTTTGTTGCCGATTTAATAATTTCTCCTTTTGAAATTTTTTCAGGTCACTCAGTTTCCTTTATTCCGAGATTATATGAGATAATAATAATACTTCACCTGATGGTAACATTAGGTGAACTGTCTGTTCGTTTGTCACCTTTGTCAATAATAAGAATAAAAAAAACAAATAATCAGTGCCCGTAATTTCAAATGTACGAGTATATGGGAGTTCTTATATTCTGTTTAAGTTAAGAAAAAGTGAGGTCATCACTGTCTGTCACGTGACTTCACTTATTAACCAATTACGAGAGGGAGCTTTCCTCCATTATCCAATTAACACTGTGTTATGCTACATTTGACGGATGGCGTCACCCTTTTCTTAATATGAATAGAGCTTAATTCGAATAGAGTCATCACTTTTTCAGACATATTCATTGACTGTGAAACAGTAGAATGTAAGTTTTTTAAAGTGTATACATTGTGTGTTTAATTATTTTAAATGGTTAAACGCTTACGTTTCATTTTCCAGGAGAACGACTTGATTACACTCGTAAACAAAGTGGACGACAACTGGTTTGAGGGCTCGCTCAACGGCAAGACCGGCTACTTCCCCATCAGCTACGTGCAGGTGACCGTGCCGCTGCCCAACATGTAGACACACACACACACTTACACACACACACCACCGTCGTATTCATTGCCCTCTCTAACGTAACACCAGGGTCGGATTAAGGGGAGGCTTCACGGGCTATAGCCCAGGGTCCCATCGAGAAAAACTTTATAGAGAAAAAAAAAAATTAAAAACGATTGACCAAACAAAGACAAGCGAAACAGTTTAAGAACTTGAGCTCAACTCTGAACCCACAAAAACGGGGGAAAGCGAGCCACGCGTCCACATCTAGAGCAAGCGGACGTTTTTGAAAGTATGGGGGAGTCTAAAAACTTGTTTCTCTTTAAAAGGGCCCCGACGCACGATAACTATAAGCCCGGGCCTCATGAGTCTTTAACCCGCCCCTGCGTAACACATGACTGTTTGTTAACACAACGCCCTACTCTATCTTTCTCTCGTTTACTAACGCTGTCACGGGGCGTATTATGAGTTTTTACAAAAACCATCTAACTGTGTTTACTACTGTAAACTGCCTTGCTCTGTTTCGTATTATGGAACTTAAATATCCGAGCGGCTTTTGCTTGGTTCATATTTATGAATTTCTATATGATCGTCAACAAAACTTGGACCCTGGTTTGTTTGTAGTACATTCATAATACGAACTGCAAGGCAGTTAATTTCCCGGTAAGAATTGAGGCAGAAAATAAGAGCTCGTAATAGATTCCTCTCAGACCAAGATCATTCGGCTTTTTAGTTATGAAAATGCCTACATAAAGTGGTTCAATCGACCGAACTCCACTACTGAAATCAGCCGGTTACTGCGTGCTCGGAGTGCAGCATGCGCAATGCGGACTCGACATAGTTACCCACCGATATATAGCCAACTCTACTAACCACTTGACATATCTATAAAAATAACGTTCAATGATTATGTAGTCAGTAGAGATGACTTAAATTTAATTCAGCTCGTGCGAAACGGTTCGTTCACTGACTCGTTTCGGTTAGTGGCTGAAGCAGGGTGGATGCTGATTTTTACTTATAATGAAATACCTGCTTAAATCTTGTAGTGTATATAAATTTTATTTTCTACTTTAAAATTATTCCAAGGCGATCACAATGCTCTTCGAAGTTAGTTATCATAGACAAGGAGTGAAAAATGTTGACCAGCATGAATATTAAATTAATCTAAAGGCAATGACAACAAACTCCATGTACGAGATACAATCTTGTTTAGTGGGTAGATGCAGTTTTTGTTCTAGGGAATATTTCTTTTCCGTGTTTTAGATTAATACGTATTCTATATTCGTTTTTCTAAATAAAAATGTTAAGCGTGTCAATACGTCGACTAGGAGCACTGCTTGATTCTATAGAAAATAATAAGATGCAAGGGTGACAATAGCGTTTATAAACGAGAAAAACATACATTACGAGCACTGTAAGAGTCAAAACTAGCCGCTAGAGACAACTAAACAAATAATTTTTCATAGCTGTATTTCGGTATTTTGAAGTAATTACGTAACATGCGCACGCGACATATACGTAACTATATTTTGCTTTATTTCTACATGAGCAATGTGTCAACGAACAGTTATGTGACACATAGACAAATTGTTACTATAACGTCGTTACGCAGTATTACGTAGAACATTTGTATGATTTGGATTTTAATTGTGTCAAAAGCTCAATGTTATAATTACGATTTGTTCCCCATTTATTTATTGTGATTGTAAATTTTAGTCGATGGGACCTCATGAAATAATTTCGGCAACGTCTTCCAATTTACTTTTACCCTCAATCAGAGATCAGCCCTCATATTTTACATATTTTTGCATCTATTTATTTATCTATTACCATATTAAGGGAAGATGTTTTAACTAGACTTTAACTTGTCATAAGTTTACCATTTTATTTCGTGACATATTTTTTCTATAATGAATTTTATGAAATGCAAATGGCTGCTATCGTTTTAATGTTTACTTAGGTGACCCGTCTCAACTCATACTGAATGCATGTTTATCAGTCGATACCTTTGCTCATAAATACATACGTGAGTGAACGTTGGGACGTTGTTTTGGTCTCGTAGTTAGGGGTCGTAGGTATGTGGTAACAATGAACACCAGTTCAAGAGATGCGTACTGTGCGAGACATAGAAATTAATATAAGTATGTTACCTTCATAAGTGCAGAAGTAACGGTTTGTAAACAATTGTGTCGTGTCGTATTGCACACGACAACACAGTGTTTCGGGAATTTGTGAAAGTTGCCAAAGTTCGTTTTTCGTTTTATCGCATTCCATCGATAATGAATAAGGGGTTATCTAGTCCCTATCACTGGGTGTCACAGGTCAAAAAGTCACGAATTATTCGACGTATCGTCGACGATTCTGTATAAGTGAGTCCCAAAATTATACGCAAACAAGCAAGCGCGACTCGAGCGTTTCTATGAAGATAACATACTTGTGTCACTTTACTATGGCGGAGACGCCGTGTTGTCGATAAAGCAATGTGTTTCGTTGCCGTCGGGCAGCATCAATTCTGCGAGGTGATATTTTGAAGTAATGTTGATAAATTAGTTATATTTAATTATGAAACTATTTTTGTAGGTGCGCCCCCCCACTCTATAAATAGCATCCCCTGATGAGTTTTAATTAGTATATTCCGTTTCCCTCGTTAATTATTACCCTTTAAAGGCACAGGACATGATGTTTGTAAGAATTATAATGTAAAAACTAGTTAACATAATTATGAGATTAGATTTTATAGTTATATCTTTGCGGGTAATTATTTATCTATATGGAGAAATGTATTCAATGTGAAACATATTATACAGATAATATTGTCAAGTGATGGAGGTGTGAGGATTGTTGAAATGTTGCCGGAGACTTGTGGCGTGTCGATGTTTCATGTATTATTGGCAACTTGTATGTAATATTAACGTAATTATAATGTAAATGTGATAACATTAGATTATCATGCCGACGCGCTCTCCCACGTCGTATAATTTTGCCTGTTTTAGGTTCAATCGCTCGTTTATTTTTCTATTTATTTTTACATAATATTTTAGACTTGTAAGTCTACTTTCATCAATACATTGTAATGCATAATCGATACCAAAAATTAACAAATTAGTAATTTTCCTACATGGCCTCTTATTCAATAGTATTATTAATGTACTTATTAATAAATGCACTTATCAATTAATTAAAATCTTAAAATGGTCGTTACACTTCGTCCTCTATTGGTGTTGCAGTAATATTGAACATAATGTTTAATAATTAATTCATGCCATCATTATTGTCGTTATATAAACAGAGACCCCATTGAATCACTTTTCTGGCATACAAAAGACAATACCTAGATCTAATGTTAGTTGTACGTAAGTTTATAAATTAATCGTTCTATCTTCACGTGTCTCTAAATGTAAGTATTTTGAGTGACTAATACATTGATCAGTGGTGATACATCCATTAATTATTGTACTTATGATTACTGTCTTATTTCAATGTTTCAAAATTGTCGCTGTGTCGTCGTTTCTATGGTGGGTCCGTGAAAATGTTGAGCATGTTCGCGTTTGTTTCGTTTGAAAAAGCAGGCAATGATAAAGTACCAAATATAAATTTACCAAATTTTGCAAGCGAAAATCGCCCTTATATTTTAGAAATGCCTTTAAAGTGCTCAACATTGTCATTAACCGAGTGTGGTGTAAAGACATTGCCGCGTTACACACACTAATAAAGAACATTAGATTCACAGTTCCTAATAAAAAGTGTTACCAATTCGTTTGTACAACATATAGGTATATTTTTTTATCATAACACCAGAACAGTAAATTTAATTGTTCTGTTTTTTATCTATTGTACGAAGGCGGCAGACGAGCAGACAGTCCACCTGGTCGAAAGTAGATACGTCCATGGACGTCCGTAATACATGCCAACATCTATCAGTAATGGCAAACGTTGGCAGGACCCCGAGTGCGTTGCCTACATTTGGAGTTGAGTGGATTGTGATAAAGGATTAGGAAGAATAGGGAGTTACACTCCCCATTCCACCCGAACGGAAGGGTGCGGGTAGGAGATTATGAATAAACAGTATAATAGTATACGGAATTTCCTCTATTCCAGTATAATTTCTAACCGATAAGATTGAGTGCGATAGGTCAGCACGCGAAAAGTATAATGGGCTTACCAATATAACTTTCATTATACTTCCATTAGATGAGGGTAAAGATGAGGAGTGAGGACTAATAATGGGACAAAAGTCCTCTTTACCCGTTCCTCCCGACTCGAAGGAATAGGAAATGGATCTGGTATATCTGACGCACTCTTTGATGTGTCATTATTGAATGATGAATACGCAAGACAAGCTTATTTGACTAGTATCATAAAAATGAGCGTTGAACGCCGAGTGAGCGCTAATGTACCCGTTAAGACTCGAGCGTCAAACGCTTATGAGCGTTATAGTTCAAGTTTTTAACGTTTGATGATCTTAAACCATTGGGTTAGAATCTCGAGTCCAAAACAGTTAGCGTTTTTAAGGTTCATTAGCGAGGGCTCCGCGCTCATTTTTTATCTGAACACTTGAACAGCGCACCGTGTATCTGGTGTTCTTTTATAATGACTACACACCGCTACGATTTTCTTAACACATCTGAATTAATCGGATGTTGAAGAACATCCGATTAATTTCAGGTGACAATGATTGTCCTCTTTCCTCTCACGGAATGTGTTAGACTGTTGTTGTATTTTAAATATTCTATTGACTTGGAGATGTTTGTCTAACTAGTTGATATTGTGATTATATTGTACCGTTGCCCTTAAATATGTTGGATTAGTGTTGCTTGTCATAACGCCTGTGTGCAGTGACATTTGGGAAGTTGTTACTTGTTGCACATTATCACGGCATAAACAAATAAACGAATGCAAACTGGGGCTTGAAATACCGACATTTTTACAAACCGGTGCCGCCTCAAATCTATATAAGTAACTGAAAGGAATTGGTGTAAAAGTACCAGTAATTAATATTATATAGTAGTGCCGGTATATTTAACTAATATTGGTATTTTTGATATAGTATTTCAAATCAGTATTTATGTATGACGAATGGCGCCGAGCGAAACGCGAGCCGCTAAAGTTAAACCAATAAAATACATTTACTACATAGTAATAAAATAGTATTAATATTGATATCGATTTTTCCTGAAGCCTGAAATCATGAATTCTGTTTATAATTCTGAGTTAATTGATTTAAGTTACGTATTTTATGGACTTTGTATTTAGCAAATTAACCTGTCATCGCAAACCAGCGGTTAATATGAAAAAAAAAATAGATGAAACATAAACTTATCTATTTTTTCCATAAACACAGTTGAAACCAATAAAACTATATTGTTTTTTTTATTGTAGAAAAAGGTTCATTATATTTTCGTATCAATGAATTTAGAATCATGTACGGAATCCATGATATCTGGAAAAGATCAACTTATATATTGCCGATATAAACTGCACCGGTGCATAGGTATATAAATGAAAATATCCGTAATTACCGAAAACTAACGGTATTTTTGATACCGGTTTCAAGCCCTTCGTACAAGCGCAGCAAGTACCACTCAACGGGATGACGCGAGAGCGATTGTGCCCTATCCGAATAACCTAATAAGTATAGTAAATTGCAATTGGTGCGCGAACTGTGTTTGTTATGATGATGTATTCTTGTTCATGTTACTGTAATCTTAAATACTGTGTAATTCGATAGATTTAACGTGACGATTTACGAGGTGTGATACAAATATTATTGATTTGTATTAAAATTTATCCCGAAACTTATTGCTCGTTTTCGCCTCCTAATAAAATGTTAACAAATATGCTTGTCGTTTCATTTTTATGCATATCAACTCTTAACTCGTATTCAGACATAGGTACCTACATCGAGGATAATGCGGTATGATAAGTTGGATATTAGGAAAACAGCCAATTAGCACCAATTCATATCGCTTTCTCTTCACAATCTTGAATATTATTTTCAATGTGAATGTTGCTTTAAATTGATCATACGATCAATGATCAGCATCTCATTAGTTTACATAAAATAAATGATGCATTTGTTAGATAATCTTAGTGAGTTTAATTAAAATCAGTTCAGAATTCAAGTGTACTTCAAGGGACAGACTCTCGGTTTGCTTTGCGAAAAGGTCCGGGTTCGATTCCCGGTCGGACGTTCATTTGTTTGATTAAAGTCAAATGTTCTTTTCGGGTCTGGGTATTAGAAACTAATATCCAGTATTAATTGGGAATTAGACTGACGGTGTCATTTCGAACATTGATTTTTAGTATTCCTTTTTATGGTCCGGTTATTATAGGAAGAGCTCTGACAGCAGGCAAATCTTTAACATGTAAATATCATTTTGCAACTAGTCTTATTTTATTATGTTATGATGACTTACGAAACTATTTACATAAAATGCATTAAACAACTGTCAAAGCTCTTTTCCTATGATAACTGGTTGGTGGTACAATTATAAGTAATTAGGTACATTTTTTTCATACCAGTCTGGAGCTGTTCGTACGCTGCCATGTCACCGCCAGGAACTAGGACAAATAATCGTCAAAAATATTTAGAAACTATATTCGCCATCGTTTAATGCGAGGGGTCTAGTAAAGTGGTCGGTGCGAGATTTCATACAAATCTCTGCAGTCTTGGGAGACTTCATTTCAATAAGTGTGAAATTCTACGTTAGTGGTTAAGTTGCACCCTGAATAAGGGGCACCTTGAGAAAATTTGGTGTTTAAAATCCAGTTTACCTCCTAAATAGACGCCTACTAGGGGAGATTTATAGAATAAATAAATTTTTTTACTGTATTCGTAAATATAACGAAGATAAATTTTAGAAGAGTTCAAAAATACCAAGAGATTGACATGATGGATTCCTCAATGGTGATTTGAAAGAGACGACAAAAGATAATGTACACAAGTACAAGATCAACTACTGGCTCGGCGTTTATTATCACAATAATAAAAGCTAGGTCAGGTAAATAGAAATAATAGTTTATTAAAAATATGTTGTCTGCAAAAATGTCAAATAAAAATTTTTTTAGTGAATCATTTATTGAATAGAATACCAGTAATGGAATGATTACATAATATATTTTTATTCAAGAGTACATTTCTTGGCTACATGTTTTCATAAAGTTTCAAAGTAATTAATTTCCACCTCGGAGACGAAGTACCAAGTGCAAGGTAGATTCTTTTTGAATGTTATAATCGGAGAGAGTGCGTCCATCCTCTAGCTGTTTACCAGCAAAAATGAGACGTTGCTGATCAGGTGGGATTCCCTCCTTGTCCTGAATTTTAGCTTTAACATTTTCAATGGTATCAGATGGCTCCACCTCCAAGGTTATAGTTTTACCAGTCAAGGTTTTTACAAAAATCTGCATACCGCCTCGCAAACGAAGTACTAAATGCAAAGTAGATTCTTTTTGAATATTGTAGTCTGAAAGGGTGCGCCCATCTTCAAGTTGTTTGCCGGCAAAGATCAAACGTTGTTGGTCTGGAGGGATGCCTTCTTTGTCCTGGATCTTGGCCTTTACATTCTCAATGGTATCTGAAGGCTCCACCTCCAAGGTTATAGTTTTACCAGTCAAGGTTTTTACAAAAATCTGCATACCGCCTCGCAAACGAAGTACTAAATGCAAAGTAGATTCTTTTTGAATATTGTAGTCTGAAAGGGTGCGCCCATCTTCAAGTTGTTTGCCGGCAAAGATCAAACGTTGTTGGTCTGGAGGGATGCCTTCTTTGTCCTGGATCTTGGCCTTTACATTCTCAATGGTATCTGAAGGCTCCACCTCCAAGGTTATAGTTTTACCAGTCAAGGTTTTTACAAAAATCTGCATACCGCCTCGCAAACGAAGTACTAAATGCAAAGTAGATTCTTTTTGAATGTTGTAGTCTGAGAGGGTGCGCCCATCTTCAAGTTGTTTGCCGGCAAAGATCAAACGTTGTTGGTCTGGAGGGATGCCTTCTTTGTCCTGGATCTTGGCCTTTACATTCTCAATGGTATCCGAAGGCTCCACCTCCAAGGTTATAGTTTTACCAGTCAAGGTTTTTACAAAAATCTGCATACCGCCTCGTAAACGAAGTACTAAATGCAAAGTAGATTCTTTTTGAATATTGTAGTCTGAGAGGGTGCGCCCATCTTCAAGTTGTTTGCCGGCAAAGATCAAACGTTGTTGGTCTGGAGGGATGCCTTCTTTGTCCTGGATCTTGGCCTTTACATTCTCAATGGTATCTGAAGGCTCCACCTCCAAGGTTATAGTTTTACCAGTCAAGGTTTTTACAAAAATCTGCATACCGCCTCGCAAACGAAGTACTAAATGCAAAGTAGATTCTTTTTGAATATTGTAGTCTGAAAGGGTGCGCCCATCTTCAAGTTGTTTGCCGGCAAAGATCAAACGTTGTTGGTCTGGAGGGATGCCTTCTTTGTCCTGGATCTTGGCCTTTACATTCTCAATGGTATCCGAAGGCTCCACCTCCAAGGTTATAGTTTTACCAGTCAAGGTTTTTACAAAAATCTGCATACCGCCTCGCAAACGAAGTACTAAATGCAAAGTAGATTCTTTTTGAATGTTGTAGTCTGAGAGGGTGCGCCCATCTTCAAGTTGTTTGCCGGCAAAGATCAAACGTTGTTGGTCTGGAGGGATGCCTTCTTTGTCCTGGATCTTGGCCTTTACATTCTCAATGGTATCCGAAGGCTCCACCTCCAAGGTTATAGTTTTACCAGTCA
Organism: Sesia bembeciformis; assembly: GCA_943735995.1. NCBI lineage: Eukaryota > Metazoa > Arthropoda > Insecta > Lepidoptera > Sesiidae > Sesia > Sesia bembeciformis. Next base: position 10,309,786 of record OX031040.1, read on the forward strand.
AGGTTTTTACAAAAATCTGCATACCGCCTCGCAAACGAAGTACTAAATGCAAAGTAGATTCTTTTTGAATATTGTAGTCTGAGAGGGTGCGCCCATCTTCAAGTTGTTTGCCGGCAAAGATCAAACGTTGTTGGTCTGGAGGGATGCCTTCTTTGTCCTGGATCTTGGCCTTTACATTCTCAATGTTATCTGAAGGCTCCACCTCCAAGGTTATAGTTTTACCAGTCAAGGTTTTTACAAAAATCTGCATACCGCCTCGCAAACGAAGTACTAAATGCAAAGTAGATTCTTTTTGAATATTGTAGTCTGAAAGGGTGCGCCCATCTTCAAGTTGTTTGCCGGCAAAGATCAAACGTTGTTGGTCTGGAGGGATGCCTTCCTTGTCCTGGATCTTTGCCTTAACATTCTCAATGGTATCTGAAGGCTCAACCTCAAGGGTAATGGTTTTACCAGTGAGGGTTTTAACGAAAATTTGCATACCACCACGGAGACGCAAGACCAAGTGGAGTGTAGATTCTTTCTGGATATTGTAGTCTGAGAGTGTGCGGCCATCCTCGAGTTGTTTACCAGCAAATATAAGTCGCTGTTGGTCTGGAGGGATGCCTTCTTTATCCTGGATTTTGGCTTTAACGTTTTCAATGGTGTCTGAAGGTTCAACCTCAAGTGTGATAGTTTTGCCAGTGAGAGTCTTTACAAAAATTTGCATGCCACCTCGGAGACGAAGAACCAAGTGAAGGGTAGACTCCTTTTGAATATTATAATCAGACAGAGTGCGGCCATCTTCAAGCTGTTTTCCAGCGAAGATCAAACGCTGCTGATCTGGCGGGATACCCTCTTTGTCCTGGATCTTGGCCTTAACATTTTCAATGGTGTCTGAAGGTTCGACCTCGAGAGTGATGGTTTTGCCAGTGAGCGTCTTAACGAAGATTTGCATGCCACCACGAAGACGCAGGACCAAGTGAAGAGTTGATTCTTTCTGAATATTGTAATCTGAAAGGGTACGACCGTCTTCAAGTTGCTTTCCAGCAAAGATCAAGCGTTGCTGATCTGGAGGAATACCCTCCTTGTCTTGAATCTTGGCTTTTACGTTTTCAATTGTATCCGACGGTTCAACTTCTAATGTGATGGTTTTACCCGTCAAGGTTTTTACGAAAATCTGCATTTTGTGATCTGTAACAAGGACGAAACAGTGTTAAAGATAAAGACACTATAAATTTTGCTTTGTATCAAATGTAAAATTGGGAAACTGTAAAACGTAGGACAAAGAAAGAACGAAGAAAGTTCGGCACTTCGATTACAAAACAAAATGGCGTCGTGGCGTATTGATTTTTATGACGACACATTACAATTATTGTGGCGTAACAAGGTTGTATAGAGGATAATTGAAAACTATAATGACGATAATACTCACCAGTTTTTGTAGCTATCGGGATAAGACAATATGAGCATAAAAATGGAGGTAACTACTTAGTACTTATTTATTGGAAATAAAATTAAAATATACAAGTATACACAACGTTTGTTGCTATTAGAAGGAATTCGTGAGAAAATGAGAGTAGACCATAAAATGTCACGCTTTTTATACGCAATGACCTCTATGGTTAATTTTGAACATGGCAATTAATTTTTTACCTTTTTGAAGCACAGATAAATAACTCTATGTGGTGGTATTCCCGGCCGGTTTTCAATTGACCCCCGGCCGGCCATAAATAATTTTGAGATCTCCCGAAAGTTAGAAAGATTTGCAACGGTTGCAATTCGCTAGTATTTTCTGTTTTATGAAATTACATTCCATATTCATTCCTGATCTTGAAAACCGATGAACTACTGATCATCATTGTATCTGATCTTTACCATCTGTTCTATATATTTTTTACTACGGTTTAATAATTAATGTAAGAAATTAACTTAATAATCCCATGCACCTGCGACTATCGCCCACGAGGATAACGATCGTCGTGCGAAGTTGACCCGCTATTTATCGATGATATCCCGGACTTCAACCTGGTTGAGATTAGTATTGCCCTCGGATAGGTTAAGAACGGTAAAGCCGCCGGTGACGAAAGGTGACTGTGACGAATCTTTTGAAAGCTGGAGGAGCTTTCTTCTTACAAGAGCTGCAACACATCTATAATGCTGTCTTACACGGTGGCATAACACCGGAGGCGTGGTATGGAAAACGGTAGTCCTGTTTTTCAAGAAAGGACACAATTATTTACCTTTATTTACTGTATTCAAGTAAATAAATAAATAAAAATAAAAGTGAAACATAAAGATCCTAAAATATTTACTTTTAGTCGTAGAGCTACGAAACTGATATCATCGTTGGTAGCTTTTTTTTGATTCCAAACATATTAAAACAAAAAATACTACGCGTCATTACTAATTATTCGCTTTCCAGTGTCTTGGTACTTCTTTGTAGGTTATGATGTTTATTTAGGAAGGTTGATTAACTAAACTGTAATTGTCCTCCCTAATGATAAATTAACTGACCACTTAATTAAAACTACACATCTTGTGGGCGTCCGTGTGGGAGACAACTTTTGAGAACAATGTTAACGGTGACGTTATATAATATATATATTGCAATATATATATATAGCATATTTTATTTTTTAAACTTAGGGCATATTCTCTCTAAGCTTTGGGTTAAAAATGGATGGATATACATTAAGACGTTTTTTATAGAGAAAAAAGGTGACAGACAACAGACGGAGAAGGAGTGACAGTTATCCACTTAAGACAGGGGATAACTGTCACTCATTTGTACATAATATATGACATGCATGTATTTATAATACGCATATCTACATATATACACACACATAGATACATAAGGAACCACTATCGTAAAATTACTTATTTATTATTTTAATGTTATGATGTGAGTTCAAACGACAAAAACACGAGCAGAGGACATAATGATAAATTTTGTCTTTGTCGATGTGCCAAAATATTTGTCATATAGATATGGCAATCATATATATGGCAAGACTGCAAAAGAATTGTCAAGAAAATCTTCAACTAAATGCCATTGCGGAACGGGCGTATCGAGTGAATTCTAAAGGCATTCTACAAAAATAGAATTAAAATGAAAATTTCTTGTGATTATTCATTTATATTTAGATTATATATCGTAGTCTAATTGAATTTCGTGACTTCATGAAGTCCTACTTCCTTAGTAGTTTTTGTTTTATTCGCAGTGTAGTTAAAAATATTTTGTATGTATTGTAAACACGTCTCGAGTATTTTTTTGTAATTTTTATATTGGGTACATTATATATGTATAATGTATGAGGCACTGTATTTTGTTATACGCGTTTAAAGTGGAGAAAAATCCAGGTTTAGAGTTAAAAAGATGTCTGAACTGATTCGCGCTATGGGGGCGCCCGTTGGACCCCCTGTAAAGGATAAGCTGGGATCTCCTTCTACTGAGTCGGAGGACGGCGGCGGAGACCTTGCGGAGCTGGCCGCAGACTTAGAGTTGGATGAAGTGGATGCACCTAGCACTAATGGTAATTACTTTATACTGTTTCTTGTGATGTTAAATTGTTAAATGACCAAAAAGTTGTTTTAATGACTGGTTAAGCTTTTACAATTAAAATTTCCGTTGTGTCGTAAAAGGTTACGTTTATTAAATCTGGTCTTACATCTGATTTCCACCTTACAGTTCATATAGTCATAATTTTAATGATTTCACTAGTCTAAATATCTGATAAATTGATAATAAGGTCCCATTTCTCAGTTCACATTTTACATTTTAAATTTATTGTTATCTTTTCTTTTTTTTAAGAAGCATTATGCACTACAACCCATTACAATATTTCACACATTTATAGAAAATAAATGCAAAAGTGCAGATATTTGAAGTATTGTCTTAGAGTAAGCTATTTTCTTGAGTCCTATTTTTTATAACCAAATAACAAAACCTGTTCTATGTTACATCTTCTGTAAATATATATGACTTGATCCATTATATTATAATTTTGGAAAACAATCTGCAATATATTACATTTACTCTAATATTTATGTATTGATATATATGTACATTATAAAGTGTACATAATTAAGAATGTCTTGTAACCAATTGCTACCTATTTATATAAAATAAATACATATATCATGTATTTATATAGAGCCCACTGTCATCCCATTCTATTCCTCTCAATTTTCTCCACCCTTCCTCCAAATCAATTCTGAAATCTCTAAAGGTAAGCAGCCCATCGGGGGGGGCTTGCCAATATTTGTCATTCTAGACTGATGTTGGTATGTGTTGTGGATGTATATGGGTGACAGTATCCACTTAGCACCAGGTGGACTGTATGTTTGTCTGCTATCTTCTTTGTATGACAAAAATATAAAACCTTTTAATTAGTTTTTTTTAACTAATATCTATTTAAAAGGACACTTTTTGAGTTGAAAGATGGTACATATAGCTTCATAAGCTATTTACTTCTGAAGCTATATGCAACATATCTCAATTCTATATAGTGACTCTGTCATTGGTAGGTTGGAAGTACGTAGGCTGGCATTACTTGCCATTTATTTTTTCAGCTTAAAATTACATCAAAGCACCATAAAAATAATTATATTCTCTGTTAGGTGAACGTCAAATGCTTGCCCCTCCAGAGACAGAATGGTATCATGGTCGCCTGGATAGGTATACTTCAGAGGAGAGGCTTTGGGCAGCTGATAAACTTGGCAGTTACTTAGGTAAGTTATTTAAAATACAATTTATGTTTTGGGTGATACATTTGTTTGCTTTTTGTAAAGACTTTTGTATTTATGTAGTAATTATTTTACAGAATAGGGCTTGTTCAAAATACTGCAAAATCTTTTTGTATCTTTTGTGACGATCACAATGTGTTTGTAATATTGTAAGTTTGTAATTTGTAATGTGTTTTTTATTTACTTAAGAATTTGTTAGATGTCCCGTTTTGTGGAGAAAAATAAATGGTCACATTATGTAAAGCATTACTTGTTATGTGGTAGCTAAATTGTAAAGCTATTAACAAGTACTTGTGTCATAATACTTGTTCTCACAATAGACAATGGTTGATAAATAGTATTTTCCATAATGTCTAGTGGTAATGTTGCATAACGGAGTAAAATATTTTCTTTACTTCCTATTCATACTAGGAGAATGTTGCAATGCTTCATTGCACTAGAATCTAGATGATCATTGAAATAAGTACTTAAGCAAGATAGGAAAACTAAGAGTCAGCTAAATATACTTTGATAGTGTTATTGAAAACTAGCCACTGTAAATTGCTCAAGGCGCTAATAAACACAAATACCATTTGTATACATATATATATGTATAAAATATTATACAGGTATAATAATTTGGTTACATATTTTCAGTTCGAGAGAGTGACCGAAAGCCTGGGTCTTATGTTTTGAGCTATCTAGGACGTACGGGAATTAACCACTTCAGGTAAACTGATATTATTGATACCTAACTAAAGTTTTACTTAAAAGCTTTTTATGTTCCAATTATCCATAGGAAGAGCGCTGACAGTTCTGTATATAATTCATTTTGTGTAAATACCATTTCTTTCTTATGTTATCTTATAACATATCATAACTCAAATAAAAAGAAAAAAGGACTATCGAGTTGGAAAATGATTTTTACTAAAGCGCGCGCCACGAGCAGGAAGAATTTCGGTCATTGACATGAAATCCTTATATTATTATTGAACGTTAATATGGTCTAATATAGTGGTCAACGATTTCATACAAATCTCTTTACCCTCTAATCTTGGCTGACCTCATGTCAATTACCGAAATTCTTCCTGCTCGTGGCGCGCGCTTAATATGTTAAAGATTTATGTTAAAATTTATGTCAGCTGTCATTGCTCTTCTATAATAAGCTGACCATAATAGTATTGCTCAGTCACGAAGTCGCGCGCCCCCCCCCCCCCCCCCCATCCGTAACTGTTTATTTTATAAAATAAGAGGTTAAGTAGAAGTAGAAGTATCAAATATATTTATATCATCATCAGACTAACATATCAGTGGATTAGGAATCATCTTGAAGGTTTATCACTAAAATAAAGTCTGTTTCAAAGTATCTCATATATATTTCTTCTACTACTTGCAAGTGTTCTCGACGACAAGTGTTCGCCCACATTGTAGATGATGATAGACACGTTGACACGCTCTTTCACTAGTTTTACAATAGATTGAATATTTTGGTCAACATTTTTACATTTTTTCAACATTATTTTTGTAATATGTATTTCCTAAACATTTTCTATTGCCTTCAATTCGGGATGATAAGAGGCTGGAATCTTAAAATATCATGGCCTTTACTTTTTATCACTTCATCTATTTTGAATTTGATGAACCTGTCTTTATTTTTTTTTATTGAATAATATAGTTCGAGCTTTATCTTTGTTCCGTCAAAATTTATTTTATGTTCTTTCAACCACTCTCGTATTGCTAATTTATTTGAATTAGATGTGGGATGTTTCGAATCCTGGACAATAAGCGGCATTATCCATTATTATAATTGTGTTCTGTTGGAATGTTTGGTAACAATTTCTCATTTAACCATTTAAGGTAATTGTCGAAATACATGTTGGAGTGGTAATCTCCGGTTTTAGTGTCTGATTTGTACATTAAGAAAGCATTCAATATGAACCTATTCTTTGTTCCTGTATGCACAATTTTTTAAATAAAGTTAATTATTATAATAAATTAACTTTCAAAGATAATAAATACATCCAAACAATAAAAAATACACACCACCACGAATTACCTTTCTTCCATTTTTTGACATGCTGACTGTACAGTGCGATAAAAAGCAATAGGAAATACACACGTGCGACTCGAACAAATGTCTGTCCGAGACTGAAGACGCGCTCTTGTTACGCACACAGAGACGTTATACAGATATGTTCACAACTACAGATTAAAACAAAGGAAGGGCGCGGGTTCGTGACTGAACAGTAGATAGTATAATAATTAGGAATGTACATAATTTTTTCTTGTACACATGTACATAATTCGGCTGGTATTATATGTTTACATAAAACTCAAATTCTAAACAGAATAACAGCAGTATGTGGAGACTACTACATAGGAGGTCGTCAGTTCGATTCTTTGCCCAAGTTGGTAGGCTTTTACAGCCACTGTTCAGATCTGTTGAAGCGTGAACGCTTGGTCGAACCTGTTCCCCCACCAGAGCCTGTTAATGATAAAAAAGTAAGTAAATTCAAGACACTTCAAATTTTTATTGTTCAGTAACGTCTATATAATTTTAATTAAATTAATAAAAATAATTTGTATTAATTAACATATTAAGACACTTCCCCTTTTTACTGTTCCAAATCAATATGGATTGTCGGCGACAATAATTATCTGCTATTAGAAACACATGAATATAACGAACCTTTCACATTTCAGAAATAATTTTTTACGCCTTTAATGGTATTCAATATGTAACTTTGTCAACAGCGTGTGGTGGCAATTCTACCGTACGTGAAAATGCGTGATACAGACGAGTTGACCTTCCAGAAGGGCGACATATTCTTTGTCCACAACGACATGGGCGACGGCTGGCTTTGGGTAACCGCGCATCGGTAAGTACTGGCAATAGTAAAAAAAAAATTCTAATGGCAATAGTAAATCGAACAATGTGACAGTAAAATTCTGTGTAGTTGCATACAAATATAGCATACAGCGCAAACCGTGATTTGTTGAACATAACATGCATGTCTTTTGAAGTCTATTTGTCTTTCAATTGATGTCTTTTCACAAGCTTTTATTCAACCCGACTTGTTAGTTAGAATGTGTGGGTCAAATTTTGCACACACTTTTGGGGCTGGTGACAATACAATTTTTTCTCCTTTTTTCCCCGCGGGTGTCGTAAAAGGTGGCTAAGGGATAACAGGGAATAACTACCACAAGGGCTGCGGTGGTATTTATATTTATACGACCTCACAAAACATTGTGCATGCGGCCCATGTCCTAGTAAATGTAGCATTTCTGTGCACTATGTCTATTTGTGTTATACGCACGGGTGTCCCTATTGTCTCCGAATTTGCAGAAAAAACTTCTAAGGAGATAAACTCACCTGTTGTACATCATCCTGTTAATGCCCTTTTTGCACTATATGTACATACAGTGCAAAAAAGGGCATTATGGTATTAAAAAAGTACTATAGAGTATATTGTGAATAAGTTTTACTACTGGGTTTAGAACACGAACTTGTAATAAAAAAAATCGCTAATGATAATGAGATCACAAAATTGTGAGTCATTTGGAATTAATCCAAAGATTCGCCAACAAATTTGAGGTACGCACCCCTTTATAGAGAAAAAGATTAGTCAGTGAATGTACTGTACAACTGTATTTCTTGATTTTTAGACCCAGAAAAAGAAAAAATAATATATTATTCACAGAAGTTTGTACTTTTTCAAAATTATTTTTGCTTTACTTACAGGAAACAAGACTTTTAATGAATTTTCTCTTCATTCAACATCTCCCAATTTCATATGAGTATAATATCCCTCCCTTAAATATTTCCAGTGCCACTGGATAGTGGATGCGTTTACTTTGCTTTGGGTTAGTCTCCTAAACAAAAAATATATAATTATTGTCGTTGATTTGTCATCGATGCTGATACATCAATACAGACAAGTAAACACATGTTTAATTGCATCATCGCTAGCAATAAATTTAGTATCTATACTATAATTACTCAATTTAACGCTTTGAAGTTTTTCTTATAGGTATATCTCATACAGTCTACTTGCCAGATTCTATTACTCGACGCCCATCAAGTGGGGTGTGGAATAAGGGTTGTCTCTCATCCCATTACATATTCTGCTCATCACTCCATCCCATCTAATCTAATAGAGAATATGAGGGAATAAAACAAATCCCTTATACTCTACTCAACTCGCCATGTCCCTTCCGAAGAGGAATGGAGATTGTAATAGGATGAAGAAAACTTTTCGTCCTATTATACTCCCTCTATATCAACCCTTTCTAGTTATTTTTTTCAAATGTGGTCCTAAATCTCCAAAGATGCGTGGCGCATCCAGGGATGTTCCAACGTTTGACATTCTTCTCTGATGTTGGCATGCATCGCGAATGTCTATTTGTGATCCATTTACCACCAGATGTACTGTCTGCCACCTTCATTCTATAAAAAAATATCACATAAAAATAAATGGGTCGCTGCCATTAACTTTGCCAATAAAGAAATAGTTCTTAATCTGTCGCTTTACATGTTATAAACAAACTGACAATAGCATCTCCAACATTGTCATGGAGTATTACACATTTAGGAAAATGCCATTAAGAATAATTCATGAAGAAATTTCATTCAATATGTTAAAATTCGTTTTTGGTGGTCCCTTTTTGCAGGTTGCATGGTCTAAATAATGTGAGTCATTGACCTCGTAGCCTTTATTATAATTTAACCGCGTCTTGAAAATTTCACGGTAGGTAAACCAATTAACGAGTTCGCGAGGCCCGTACAATGTTGACTCAACTATAATAATTATCGAATGTCATCATGATTTGTTTATGTCAAAATAAAAAAAAATACTTACACGAAATGCGCTTGTATCTTGTAAATACTTGTATTCTCGTATACTCGTCTAGAAATTTTAATATGTTATTATTTTATCTATGCGTTTCTGTTGTTTTGTATACAGGAACGAAAGTCTTATTTTTCCTTATAATTAATTAACGTAATGCACGAATCCCTTTAGTAATTACAAGCAGCGATAAAATACATTTTGTTAGCGTATCACGCGATGACTACTGTAGGTACGGATTTCGATATCCTTTTATTGATAGGTAGCTCATTCTAAATATAGGGCAGATTCATCAATACAAATACAAAAAAATACCATATACAAAAATGTTCCTGATAACATCTGGATTAATAGTATGCGACTAATTCGTCTATAATCAATTGCTAATTACTGAATGTTACAGCATATATTCCTTTTCTAGAACTGGCGAACAGGGGATGATCTTCAGAGAACTGGTCGAAGATTTGGACCCCTCCATCGATCCGAATACAGTATTCTCTTGGTTTCATCCCAACTGCACTAAGAGCGAGGCAGTAGACATGCTTGTCAAGGCCGGCCCTGGAAGTTTTCTTGTCAGACCCTCTGACAATTCTCCCGGAGATTATTCGCTTTTCTTTCATATAAACAACCAGATACAAAGGTTTAGGATCGAGAAGAAAGGCGTGAGGTACCTTATGGGAGGCAGGACGTTCGAATGTCTGGATGCGGTGATCAATAGGTACAGGAAAGAGCAGATTGTTGAAGGCCACACATTGGGACAACCGGTAAGTCTTATCTCAAAAGTAAAGTATGAACATGTATTAGTATGTTATAAAATGTATATTTTATTACGTAGGTTTTTGCCAGTCTGTTTGTATTGTCGGATTCTTATTATGAAATTTTTGCTATAATTGTTTCAGGAAATAATTAGATTAAAAGGTATAGATTGAGTTACTGAAACGAATTCAAATACTGGATATCATTTCAATTAATAATATATAACAATACTTCTTAGGAAAATATGTGATTTGCTAGCAATCAGAATGAGATTTAACATTTAATTCTAATGCATTTATATTTGTTTTTTGTAAAAAAGACAATCTTATATCAATGCGTCGATATAGTATTATGGGTGATACTGATGATAAGATATGGCAGTGAACATTGATATATATTATTTATATTGTCAACAGTTGATTGCTGAGGGTCACCAAATTGAGCCACAACAGAACACAACTGGCGCTGCTGCTGAAAAAATATACGCGACGTTACGGGAATGTCGCGATCAGATCGGTCTTAAGAAAATGAAAGGCATAAAACACCAGGGCTATTTGAACAAGAAATCTGACAAGGGAGCTAAGAAATGGAAGGCACTATACTTCGTGCTTTTACAAGAAGGAACCGACACGCACTTGTACTTCTACGACTCGCCGAAAAGGACCAAGCCGAAGGGATTGATCGATCTGTCGTGTGCATACCTTTATCAGGTATGTTAGCTGACTTATTTGTTATTAATTACTGAAGACCGAGGAAGTTGTAATTAGGTTGCTGACAAGTTTTTAATTAAACGTAAATATGATGGGGTGTGAAGACGTCGCTGGGTCTCTGTAGCTACGTCACAGGACAGCGGAAGAAAAACCTCGCCTCTTTCACGTCATTCCTTTCCGTCTTGTGCTAGTCGAATCCAGGCCTTGTTTACGACTAGTATAAATTAAATACTTTATTTATTTTTATAATAGTGATTACTTAGCGCTACAGCTCGCTGAGTGACTTTGATCAGACCTACGGAGGTCCCGTTTCGGTATAATTGGCAGGATGTTGCGTCTCTGCGTTTTTTACCGCCTACATAATAGGGAATGTACCGAAGAATCTCTATTCCTATTTACTATTCTAAGTTATAACACAGTTTACACGCGAAAACAAAGTTTAACCGCGTGTTTGGTCTCCAGGTGCACGAGTCGCTGTGGGAGAAAGAGTTCTGCTTCCAGTTAGTGGAGCGTGCGCTTCCGTGTCTTTCCACACACACGTTCCTCGCGGCTAACTCCGCGGTTGAGGAGCAAGCGTGGCTCGAGGCGCTACGACCGCTGTGCGTGCCGCAGCAGGCCAGGCACCAGTGCAAGGTGATGTTTGCACTAAATCTGTGTGATATTTTATCGTAACTGTTAAGAATGTTAGTATGTTAATTGTAAACAATATTGCATCAATACAACTCGCCTCGCCAGCATTTGTGAAAATGCGTTGCCTCTTCTCGTCGCCTATACCATAATGCTTGAAGACAAGTGCTAATTAAGTTTGACCTATGGTAGTGGATAATTTTTTATGTTAGAGATAAGTTTTTATCATCGCACTACTTGTCATCGTCGTGCGGTTCATCAGACTCGGTAAGGTGTACAATTGTCTGAATGTAACATAAAACACATTTATCGTCTGCAGGTGCCCCGTGTTGTATGGCTGCGCGCCCTCCGCGTGCGTTGTCTAACCGCGCACCGGCTACCCGCTCGTTTGGCGCCGCGGCCCCACTTACGCCTCGCGCTGGGTGCGGCGCCGGTCGCCCGCACTCGCCCGCGGCCCTCGCCAGACCCGCACTGGGACGACGAGTTTGTGTTCGAGTGAGTTATCAACGGGTCAATGTCATTTCGTCTGGCGAGAAAAAATGCCCAAAGTAGTGTCAATTCGCCTGGCATTAATCTAATCTTAATTCAACCAGACGTATTGCGACTTTTTAGGAAATATATATTAATTTTTTGAAAAATAAATTGAATCCATTGACAATTATTTAATGTGTTAATCAACTGAATATTTAAAAAATCTACTTCTCATTATTTTCTCTTATTCTACCCTCTTTAACTAAATACAAATAAATATTAGCGGTAATTTTTAAAAGGCAAACTTTTTAGTAATTAACCTTAGAAATACAACAAAAATAAATATACAAATCCATTTAGTATAACTGGCTTTGGAGTTTTATTACTTTTTATGTCTAACTGCACTCGACTATAGGATTTTTCAATTAAAAGTAATTTGGTCTTTACAGTGACGTACCTCCAGATGTAACATCATTCACCATTACTGTGCATAATACGGGAAAGAGAGGGAAAGAGTCTGAGGTGAGTTAACAAGATTCAGAACAAAAACTTTCGATACAAAATTAAATGCTTTCTAGCAACAATTTGATAAACCATTGATATATGATATCAGCGTAATGTACCGAAACCCATTTCGTTGTATTATTGCTATCATTTTAAGGTGATTAATTTTGTTGAATGTACAAATAATGAGATGCACAAAAACATAACTTTTGATTACCCCATTTACAAACTTCACTTTCAATTAAAACTTGTCCGACGAACACATCTCTTTGTTCTTGAAATACGAAAAGCAGTAAAATCTATGAAAAAGTGCCGTACATCAAAACAAAAGCGCCGTTAGCGCTCGTTATTACCGAGTTATGTACAACACGTGTAAGTTACTGTTTAAAGGTTGCTAATATATTTCTTTTAAAGTTCATTGAAAACTACGAAAGAATATGAAAAGTCCATTACCATATCTTCTGTCTGCTTTAAAGTTACAATAGCCGGCAATGATCGACTAGTTTCGATTCTATATATGAGTATAAAATTGTTCACTGTATATGAATATAAATTGTTGACATTTTTGTAAAACTAGATGTAAGATTGACGTAATGGTTTTTATAATTTATACGTTTACTCTATTAATTAATTTCCCATACAGGTTGCAGAATTAACAATAGAACTGGCAAACCTTGCGAACGGTGAAGAGATTGAAGAATGGTATCCGCTTGCTGGTATGACTCCGATTGGCGAGTGGGGGTCTTTAAGGCTGCGGATTAGGTAAGATTTATGATTTGATTGTATAAGTAACGTAGTAAAATCTTTTATTTGATTCTGTTTACCAGTATGTTTTACGCTTAGACATATTAACACCTAAAGGTTGTCTGGCAGAGATCGCTATTAGTGATAAGATCATCTTTTGTGCATTTTATGTGTTAAAATATCTGTTACTTTGGGCAAAAACTACGTAAAACGACGTAAAACTACTTTAAAGTACACATGGTGTGGATTATTTTGTTGAGTTGACACTATTTCTACAAATGTCACGTGTTCTATTGTTTCTCGGTCAGGTACATGCAGGAACTGGTGATGCCTCGTGAGGAGTACAACCCCTTGCGTCAATTGCTGTTAGAACCTGGATTGCCAGCAGTGAAGGCATTGGCAGATCTCTGTCGCACGGATAGACAACCCCTCGCTACTTGTAAGTAAATAATGATTTCATCAAATCAAATTATTTTTTGTGGATAAATAGGTTCATATTACTTGTTGTTAGTGTTAAATTTATGATCTCTATTAAAACACATTATTTACAACTCTAATTTTATTATTGAACTTTAAATTACATTATTACAGGAAAGAGTAAACTTTTTTTTGTAACATGACTTACTTCGCCCAAAGAACAGAAAAAGGGTGGAAACGGAAACCCAATATTTTTTTTTTAAATGTCCATAATATAGTAATATATATCAGTTGATTAGCTAATTTTAAATCCGCAAAGAAGAAATTCGATGAAGAACTAAAGTAGCTCATAGCTCTAAGAATCAGTAAGCTGAAGTGTCACCGGGCAGGCCATATATGTCGCAGGATATATTCACTGATGGTGAACGCGAGTCCTCGAATGGAGACCACGTAGCGTGGGACACTCTCCGCCCAGGTGGATTGACGACTTGAAGAAAGTAGCTGGTAATGGCTGTATGAGAAGAGCAGAATACCCTGTTTGGTGGCGGTTCTTGGGAGAGGCCCATATCCAGCAGTGGAGAGACGCAGGCCGATGGTATGATATGATTGCTATCTTTTGCAGAAAGAACCAATACTTGATTGGGTGTACTCGACTGGCCAAGTTACTGCTCTCACATCTTACAGGAGACTGTCTTAAAACGTATCAACGTGTCTCAGCCGTGAATGAGAGATTCGTCGGTTCGTGAATGTCGGTATAGAATTCGTTTTTTTTTTGTAACCCATCAGCGATACATAACATATATAAACAAAAATGAAAACTAAAAACCAAGCTCAATACAAGATTACAAGACTCGTCAGTAAAAATTTAGAATTTAGTCGTAACGCCTAGATCTCTAACCCAGGAAGCACTTTTTATAACAGTATTATTTATCTTATAAATAAATTGTTTTTAATTTCCTTGTAAACATTATATTTTGACATTTGTGAGTATTTACAGTTATTCTGTTTCTTAAGTAATATTCCCCTAACGAACTGAAATTCTTTTGTATTACATGACAATCGCTCATAGAACCAACCCTCAAGAATACCCTTTTGTTATCAGCAAACATTAGATGATGAGTATATCGATCATGTGTAAATGTCGAAAAGATAAGCATTGTATAACAAGGGGCTAAGAATCGAACCCCTTGGGACTCCGGATGTAATAACAATAAAGTCGCTAAGAGCACTGCTTAATCTGATAGCTTGCTGTCTATTCGTAATATATGATATGAACCATCAATACAGGTCTCCCCTAATTCCAAGCGCCTGTAGTTTTTGCAGCAGAATGATGTGATCTACACAGTCGAAAGCCTGTATAGATCACATTAACCTGATGCTCCTCATCTATGGTGTGCAAAACGTAGTTGGTAAAGACTGCCAAATTTGTTACTGTTGAACGATTTTTCATAGCCTTGTTGTTCCTTTGGTAAAGACTGAGCTATGATCGGACTAATATGTTTTTTATGGACGTTGGCGGCAGAGGAGCGTACAGTCCACCTGATGGTAAGCGGATACTGTCGCCTATAGACATCCGCGATACATGCCAACATTAGTCCAAAATAACAAACGTTGCCACGCCCCCGGTTGCGCTGCCTACTTTTGGAGATATAGGAATGGATTTGGAGAAAGACTTGGGAAAATGGGGAGGGATAGAATGGGAATGGGCTCTAACACACCTTGCTCACTACCAAAACACGTACGTACATAAGGGAAATAAGATAAAGTGGGAAATGCAGTAAATTTCAAGGTAGTCTTCTGTGAGAGAGGAGTAACGTGGCTAGGCGAGCGCGCCCAGCGGCTGTTGGATTGCAAGTAAAGTAACTGATAAAGTAGTGGGTGAAACATTATTTTGTTAGGTATTATTGTACGTTTTTATCATTCAATTGCTCTGTTTTGTTTCTGTTTGGTCTGGATGTAGATCTATTCAATTTTATTATGTTAAAATTACTGTGTGACTGTTTGTTCCTGAATAAATAAATCAACTCATCAGTTAAAGGTTTTCAAGGCGCATTAACTAGTCAAAGTTAATTTAGTACCACCTTTCCACGGTAGATGTCGCTGTACTTTGCGGAAACATGCTATCGTTAGTTAACCTCAGAATGTAAGAGCAAGTTAAGAATTTTTACTTTTTAATTAGAAACTGAAGCAGTCATGGATGTTTGATTTACACCCAAATTAACTATAGAAGGCGTCCTAGTTGAAGTTCGGGCAAGAACAAAAGGCATTTACGATGTCCGTGTGTGTGTGTGCAGCGTTGCTTCACGTGTTCGCGGAGTGCGGGCGCGGCGCGGAGCTGGCGCGTGAGCTCGCGGCGGCGGAGGTGGCGCGCGAGACCGACCACCGCGCCATGTTCCGTGCCGCCTCGCTCGCCACTGCTGTTGCCGACCAGTTCATGCACAACCACTGCAAGCCCTTCCTGCAGGTATGTGTGTGAGAGTGTGTGCCTGTGTACAGCGCTGCTTTTCGCGTTCGCGGAGTGCGGCCGCGGCATGGCGCTAGCGCGCGAGCTCGCAGCAGCGGAGGTGACGCGCGAGCTCGTGGTGGCGGACGTAACCGACTACCACGCCATGTTCGTTCGCCACCGCCGTCGCGAACCAGCTCATGTATAACCACTGGAAGTTCTTCCTTCAGGTATGCACAACACCTGCGACTATCTAAGCGATAGTAAAGACACGCCGGAGTCTGTTTTGACCCGCGTGAAAATTGATACGAGGGGCGCTAAGTATAAAAGAAAAGATCTTTAAGGGTACTATTTTTTTATCTTTCAATATAGTCCCCTGCGACTGTAATGTACTTTCCAATGTAATTTACTTTGTTACGTTTCCAAATAAAGGATATCAAACTATTTCAAAAAAAATTCTTCCGTTATTTCGTCAAAATGATCATTCACAGCGACCGTCATCTCATCAGTCGAAAATCTGCATCCCCTTAATTTTTCTTCAAATGTCTAAACAGAAAATACTCGCAGGGGGCCAAGTCTGGACTGTAAGGCGGATGATTGATT
Source organism: Sesia bembeciformis (assembly GCA_943735995.1). Classification (NCBI taxonomy): domain Eukaryota; kingdom Metazoa; phylum Arthropoda; class Insecta; order Lepidoptera; family Sesiidae; genus Sesia; species Sesia bembeciformis. The sequence continues at coordinate 10,326,615 of OX031040.1, forward strand.
TCTGTGAAACAGTTTTTATTTAAAGCCGACAGTTAATGCCGTGTGGACTGGAGCATTGTCGTGCAAAATCAAGACTTTTATGGAGTTTGCCTCTTCTTTTTTCATTTATCACTCCTTGCAGTTGGTTGTACATAGGTCACACTGAAAATTTCCAGAACTGGCCATTTACATAAACAATATTTAAAAAAGTAATTACAATATTTGAAAATGGAATTCTCATTTGTTTTTGTTGAATTCTCATTTGTTTCATTTGAAAACATCGATGCTGTGCGCCAAATGATCGAACAGACAGGCAGAACAGACGATACCACGAGTTTCGGCCATTCTTAGGCATAGGCATGAGTCAGATACAATCAATCTTACACAAACATTTGCCTCTGCGAAAGCTGTGCCGCGGTGGATCCCACACAATTTGACTGAGGCTCAAAAAACGGAACGCGTCACTTGGTGCAATGCTATGCTTATCAGATTCAACGAAGGGGCGTCAAATTTGGTGTGGAACATAGTAACAGGTGAGGAAACATGGATTACAGCTACGACCTCGAAACAGAGCAGAAATCGACCATTTGAGTCTTTCAAGAAGAGCCGAACTCCACCAAAGTGGCGCGTGTGCATAGTGTCGCGAACCAGATGATCGCTTCTTTTTTTAGAAAAACTGAATACGTGGCTATTGCTTTAGAGAATCGTCGTACCGTGAATGCTGATTGGTACACGACCATTTGCTTGCCGGAAGTTATTGACGAACTCCGTAAAAAGAGCCGTAAACGCCGCATAATCTTGCACCATGACAATACCAGCTCTCACACGGCCAAACAAAAACGACTTTTTGAAGGCGAAAAACGCAGAACTCATGAGCCATCCTCCATACAATCCCGATTTGGCGCATTATAACTTATTGTTTCCAAAAATTAAGAACCAATTACGCGGTCAGCGATTTTCATCGCCAGACGAGGCTATCAAAGAGTATGAAAAACATGTTTCCGAGGTCATCACCGAGGAGTGGAATAATTGTTATGGAAATTGATTTATTCGTATAAAAAAGTGTATTGACGCTCACGGAGACTATTTTGAGAAACAATAAATTGATTTTTGGCCATTTATTGTATTTTGTTCTTAATTCATTCCGGAAACTTTCAGTGTGGCCCTCGTAGTATTTTTTGGCATGTAATCTATCAGTAGAATCCCATCCACATTACAAAGAATGGTTGTCATCAGCTAGGCGGCCGATGGCCGAACCTTTAATTTTCGTGGTGGATTTTCTTCCTTAAATTTCCATTGTAACGATTCTTGTTTGCTTTCGGGGTCCCATTGGTGAATCCAGGTCTCATCACAGGTCACTTATTCCTGAGATAATCTCTTTCTCTCTATCTTTAATCAGTCATGTTCAATAATATCTCACTACTTTCTACTGTTTGTCAAACGGCGTCAGCATTCTGGGCACCCAACGAGCGGTCACCTTAGACATCCCCAAAACATAGGTACTATATTTACGAATAATTACGTGAACTCGTTCCTTGCTAATGCCAATTTCTCTCGTGATGCACCACTGCACCGCTCCGGGGGTCATCTTCCAAGCCCTCATGACTTTGACTTTGACTGCTTTGACCAAAACTTTATGACGAAATCAGAAGGACATGAATCACCGAACACATTCAATAAGCGTTGCCTGATCTACGATGGCGTATTTTCATTTTTAGTTAGCTACTCTTTAGTACTTATTGGCCTTAAGCACCAAAATCTCCTTATTTTCCCGTAAGCACTTCAGTTCTTGACGCTCCTCTGTGGTTACATTGCCCTTAGGTCAGTCAGCTCGTGACCATGGTTGGGGCAACCCAACCTAAACGTCGAGTAAAATAAATAAGGTAAACATTCGCCTTAAGACCCGTTTAAATCGATAAATATTTGACTGTACACCTTTTGAAAATGCATTTTACACATCACTCCCTAGAACTGCTGGAATTAAATACATTTGTACCACTTTTTTCGCGTTGCGTCAATCACTAAGTAGCGCATCCGAATTTTGTATTTTGTATTATTTTGTATCATCCGAAAACCGCCTATTGAAATAAACATGTTTTTTTTTATCAGCTCTCATTCAAATTCGACTATTATTTGATTGCAGGCTGCAATAGCAGAAACTGTTCAGAAATTAATAGACTCGAAGCAATCTGCCGAACTAAACCCAACCAAAATGGATTCTCCGGACGATGCGTGCAATAACGCCGAGTTCCTGCTTATGATTCTCGATCAGGTATTTATTGCTGAAGACTTATATATATTATAATAAAATTCTAGACTGTCTATAATTAATTATTTGTTTGTGTGAAAGTTAAAGAATGAGTAACTTCAATGTATTTACAGTACGAGTACGGTTGAGCGGCGATTGATTGCATATTGATATATGCAGGTCCCATCGTGCAACGCAGTTATGAACAAAAGTGGTGGCTTGGGACTATACTACAAAGTTTAAAACCCCTTTAAGGAAAATACATATTTATCAACACAAATTATCGTTTCATTGCACAGCAAATACTCTGAGCAATAAAAAGACAATTAATTAATGAGAAAAAGCTACTGCTACCTTATTAGATTAGATCACCACCGTATTAGATTTAATTTTGAGAAATAACAAAAATCAAAGTGCCAAGTCGGAACTTTAAGCAGGATGGTCTAAAACTTTAACAGGACAACCTTTGTTACCCTTTGTTTTTATTACCTTTGTTATTAAGAGTGCGATTTGTCAGATAACGTTGTCGATCTTCACGTCGCCGGAGGCGTGCCCGCGGCCAGTGCGCTACCTGTGCGGCTGCTTGCAGCGCGCCGCTGTCGCCAAGTGGCCCAATGAGCGGTTCGTGCGCACCAGGGTCGTCTCAGGTCGGTACTCTCACTGGCTTTGTGCATATGGTAATGATGCACCACGCAATGTAACCTGGGGGTCTACTCCGATATCACAAAACATGAAGTTTAGGCCGCAATTTCGTGCGATTTCTACTTCCTACCACGAAAGCGTTCACTCCAATATATCGGCCCGGACGATATTCATTTTACACTTGAAACTAATTCGATCGCACGAGACAACAATAGAAATATAGATACAATATCTCACCTTTTAAATAATCGGAGATAGTCCATATATAGAGCTCCGAACGATGGAAAGGTAGAGTAGGATTATACCACTTCATTCGTTCGAACTTTCGGTTGGGCCCGAAACTTCGGAAGCGTAAAATCAAAGTAGACCACGGGTTTTGGGTCGCCCATGTCCCGCGGTGGTTACTAAGGACCTTTTAGTAATCACCGTGGGACATGGACCTCCTCATGCACATTGTATACAAGGGATGTACGGCCTTAAAACGCCACGCTGGTTGGCGGGTCCACTCTTTTAGACGTGGTGTAGTTCCTCTAGGCTTGTGGTAGCCGCTTTGTTATTTTTCCTATTTGTAATAATGTTTCGTGATAAAATAATGGAGCTAATGATATTTTTATATAATTTTCTACATATACTTATCATTGGAACAATCATAAAATACAATAATTTGAATACAATTTTCATTTGTAAAATTCATCGGAGTTTTACATGTGTAATATTTAATTTCTGATATTAATCTGTAATAAATGTCATAGTTTAAAAAATAAAATGACAATTCATGGTTACAAAAGTCCAATTTACTACTCACTACTGAACTGTGTTGCTGTGTACTACTCACTACACGCTACTACTGACGTCAATGGCGCACACTCCAATCATAAACAGCTGCTAATCAAACCGCTACAATTAGATTACAAACTAAAATTATATTTTACAATGCGCTACTCTACATAGTTACTTGGAATATGAGTCTGTAGTTTGGAATCCCTGTTGCAGTGTTCATTCACAGCGTATAGAGTACTCAAAGGGCCTTTTCAAGATACCTTGTATTTTCAAGATACCGATACCATTTACAAGATACCGCATAGGAATAATTATGACCGGAGACTATATTTTTTTTTAATATCCATGCTCTAGCAAAAGACGGACCTTACATGTTCAAGTCTCTTTATATAAATCATAAACGGATATATATATAGATTGCGGCTATATAATTGAGAAGATTTTTTTAACTGTTCTTAACAAACTTCCTAGGAAACCTACTCATCTTCTCACGTTCCTCAATGTAAAGTGGATAAGCCCACAACACGAGACTAAGTCCTCCTCTTCCATACAGCATTCACACATGTAATGTTTACAAAGCTTAATGAAACTGTGTATATGTGTCAGGGTTCATCTTCCTGCGGCTGATCTGCCCGGCGCTGGTGGAGCCGCGCGCGTGGGGACTGGTGAGCAGCGCGCCCCCGCCGCACGCGCAGCGCTCTCTGTTGATGGTGGCCAAGTGTCTGCAGAACCTCGCCAACCTCGTTGAGTTTGGAGCTAAGGTTAGATAGGAGCTAATCATTAAATCGTGGACTCGATTCACGGACGGGCACTCGTTTGTTGTCATAGTATTATAATTACTGTAACTACATATGACTATGTTGTCATATGTAGAGTAAGTAGTTCTACAATATAATAAACATAATAATCGGATAGATAAAATAAAGTTAGCCTGACACCAACGGTCGTATCATTGTGGGCGCCTCTTTCCATACTCAGGCGCTAACTACACCAGCGAGTCTCGCGGCGATATTATCACCCGTAGCATGGGTGATAATATCGCCGTAATTTCAATAGTAATTATATGAGCTATCGCCGAGCCAATTTACACTCTGCAATAATGGCGATATCCACCGTGTGTAGATTGGCACAACGATAGCTCATATAGTTACGGTTGCAATTAGTGGCACGGGCGAGAATATCGCCGCGAGAGACTTACTCGTGTAGTTGCGCCATATTGAGGCGCAGTCGCGTAGTTCGTAGGATTCAAACCTAGATAACCTTAATTACTGACATATGTGTTCCGATCTATATTGTTTGTATTATTTTTTATTAATTATTATGTGCGGCGTTATGAAAAATTAAAAAAATAATGTTACGGTTTTTTTTATAGAAAAAGGCGTCAGTCGAACATACAGTCCATCCGATGGTAAGTGGACATTGTCGTTCATAGACATCCGCGATACGTGCCAACATCAGTCTAGAATGGCAAACGTCGGCACGCCCCCGGATGCGCTGCGTGCCTTTGCAGATTAAGGAATGGATTGGGAGAAAGGGTTGGGGAAATGGGGAGCGATAGAATGGGATGGGAATAGAATAGCATATCTCACTCACTACCGAAACACGTACGTACATTAGGGAAATACGATAAAGTAGGAAATGCAGTACATTTCAAGGTAGTCCTCTGTGAGAGAGGGGTAACGTGGCCAGTCGGATGCGCCCAGCGGCCGTGGGAATGCAGCTCGTTGTTGGTAGTGGCAAAAAATGACACGGAATTATCCTCATTTGTACCTTTATAGATTTACATATATTTTTTTATTGAGAAAAGGTTTCATCTGATAGTAAGTGGGCTGATAGATACATTTCATCAGTCCAGAATGACACGTTGGCTCATCCCCAGATACGCCGTGCCTAAATTGGAAGTTTAGGGATTGATTTGAAGAAAGTATAGAGAAAATAGGAAGGATTATTTATTCGAAAGAATTAGACATGTACAACATTTCGTACCACTTTTTTTTTGGACAAAGGACTAGGAAAATATAGCGAAAAATGTGAAATATAGGTGATGACGTCACAGTTACGGCTGTATGGATGGCTACTTTTGTCATAATGTAAAAAAACCGAAATGTCACAGATAAAAATAAACTTCACTGTCACTTGTCATGGAGCTAAACATACAAAAACATAACCTCTATTTGTAGCAATAATCTCTTTGTTGTGAACTGCTTCCGTTTGTATTCTTCCTTTGTGAGCTTACATTTCAGATTATCTACGGCAATATTGCATTAGAAACTGCACAATGAATATTGCTTCTCTATTTGTACGGGCAAATTTCACTAATTTGCCTAAAATTGATGCAAGTATGATTGTAGAGTACATGAAGACCATAGACAAGTCTATCCATGCAGCCGTTACTGTGACGTCACGCTATTCTATATATATAAAAATGAATGTTTCTTTGTTTGTCCCGTATGCGTTCCTATACCATACATCCGATTGCGATGAAACTTTGGTGAGTTGTTGTGCGTACGCCCGCGAAAGTTTCTGAATTAGTACTTGAAGACCACGTGAACAAAGTCGTGGGCAACAGCTAGTTTTTAATAAATGAAGACTTTAAAATGTTATAACTGCGATTTATCATCTTTCTAACACTGCCACTTTGTGGTTCAATCTATATTGGTCTACTCTATATAAAAATACACAAAAATCAGGTTGTTAGAAAAATTCGCCTCTCTCCATTGTGGTGTTGTAACGATGAATAAATAGGTGTTTTTTCTTTGTTTGCCCATTAGTTATTTATATCTCGTGTAAATAGTTCCTTAATGTAATCAAATGTTATAATCACAGGAGCCGTATATGGAAGTGGTGAACCCATTCATCCTGAAGAACAAGGAGCGAATGGTCGTGTTTTTAGATCAACTGAGCAACGCGCAAGAGCCGGGCAACGTACCCAATTCCAATAATACCTTGGATATTGGTGAGGATGTGTTTAAATTCCCTACAATGAAATCAAAACTTTAGTATAAAAATACACAGTTCCTAGTAAAAGTGATAAAAGGAGAATGCCCGTTTGTAGACCCCTAATTTTACGATGGCAACTATAATATAAATTCCAATCATATTTTAAGGGAATCTGTAACAAAGATGTACTCAATTAGCTCATAGGGATAATATTTCATTAATTATGTTACTAGTTCTATTGACGCAGATTATATGACTTTGACTCTAAAGTAGCATTTACGAATGTTGTTTGAAATTATTGTACTCGTATTTTGAAAAAATATTATTTTACAATGTTGAATAAAAACGTTACTAGTTTTATAGATATTGAATTATATCTTGCTTAGGTGATAATATTTAGATACGATTTTTCTATTACATAAAAAAAAACTACGAGTATATAGCATACTTCGTAAATGTTTTGTCGTTGTCAAAACATTAAAATAAAAATCGTTGATTCCTATATTATTTTTTGCGTAATCCCTATAATGCGTAATATAAAAAAATATATATATTGAAATTACGCAAATAGGTGCTACATATAAAAAAATCACACGACGAAATTATCGAAAAGGGGGCCTGAGTTTTTCATACTTTCGTGGGCATTCTCCTTTGTTATACAAATTTGTTTACGTGACAAGAAAAAACATAAGCACCAGCGTGCAACTGTGGAATATGGAGGAGCAGAGTCCCCCCCCCCCCCACTGTTTCCGCCAAGTCGGCGTGTATCTCTTTGGTAGAAATTTTTATTCAAGCAAAAGTACAGCTTAACGTAATTACAGCTCTCACTTCATTTTTCAAACAATAAACATCAATAAAAGCTAGAAAGAGATAGGGTCCAGGGTCCATAAAACAATAATAATGTTTGTGTGGCCGCGAGGGGAAAATTAGAAAGGAATTGTATTATATTGTTCTTCATGTTGTATTGTGCATGATTGAATTGAGAACGGATTTAATATTTGTTTACACGTTCCCGCAGTTAGTAGTCCCTAGTCTTTGAAAGGTAGTATTGGACAAGAATTTCAACTCAAAATTTATAATCAGAGTGCCCCACAACCTTCCGATAGAGACCAATTTTCAATCGAATCAAATCAACTTGATTTTTCGGCTTCCATTTTGGATTTGCCTTTAAAAATATATTTTGTTTTCTATTAGAATTGCTAGGAAGTCCAACAATGTGAGTAATTTCACGTGTACTAAGTAGTAAGACTGTTTCCGGGTTCACGAAATTCAATAAAAATAAATAAATATATTTCGTGGTTTTTAGTAAATTAGCCCTACCCATTGTGATCAACGACCATCACATAGCCTCAAGTCCCGCCGGGAGATTTATAGCTTTAAAGCATTAAGTCCACCTTTTGTTAAAACGATAACCTTGATATATGTGACCAGCAAAAGAACTAGCGACCCTGCACCACATCTGCGTGTCGCACCTCGCGGAGCTACAGAACCTGTCCAAGACACAGCCGACCATCAGGAAGCTGGTCACCGTTACCGAGATGCTCACCAAGCACAAGCACAAGTACCTCGAGATGATCAGATAGGGCACGCCTACACACGACACAGGTAACAAATGTTTTATATATTAGGTAAGTCGCAGACGACCGACAATTGTCGGTGAAAATAGAACATAGAGTACTTTAATGCAATTTAAGGGCGCGTGCATACCAGGCCGGATGTTAGCTGGCTGACTCTGAGCCGGCGTTACGCCGTTGTGTAGGATTTACATATAAAATTGCGTTTTCGGAAAATCCGCCATTACGCCGTGCGTGCGCAATCATAGACTGCCAGCGGCTGACTGATTACTCCGACGCGCGTCGTGCGCCCGAGCGAGTGAGCAACGTAGCGACTTTTTTTTTCTATCTTCTTTCAAATCTTAATCAATAGCACCCATCATGAAATAATAAAGGATAGATAGATATATTCACTTTATTGTACACCAAAAACAGAGTAATACAAATTACAAGTTATTAGAAGTACAACCGGCGGCCTTATCACTAAAGCGATTTCTTCCAGGCAATCTTTGGGTGGTGAAGAGAAGCCCTAATACTCTAACATAAACATCCCAAAACAATATTTTTCGAAATTAAATCTCTAACTTTATTACTCTGTACTAGTTATTAATCGAACCGGTCTACTATTAGACCTATAGTATATCTACGTAACTCTGTGCGAGTGTACGTACGCAGCGCGAGTGACTGGTGGGTGGTTTGTATAAAAAAAATGCTAAAGTCGTAGAACAAGTCGCAGACTCGTCGTTTGGAAAGCGGTACTTCACCTCGGGGAAACGTCTATAGAGCTCAGATTCGATCCCATATCGAGTGCTGCTTACATCTTTTTGCCGGTGCACCGAAGTATCAGTTGGATCCACTTGGCTCCATCGAACGATGCGCTGTTCGAATTGTCTACGACCCCACTCTCACAGGCGGTTTGCAACCACTCAGCGTCCGCAGAGACGTTGCGTCTCTCAGCGTGTTCTACCGCCTATATAACGGGGAATGGTCCGAAGAACTAACTGTTCGATATGACTCCCATCTCGGGTTTCTACAACCGCACTGCCCGCCACAGAAGTGCGGTGCCTCCGCATTTCCATAATACGGAGATTTCACGCACTGTACGGTCTAAAAATAGTATTTTGCCGAGAACTCGTACGCTGCGGAACGAACTGCCTCGTGAGATTTTGATACTACCACATGGGGTTCTTCAAGAAACCTGTGTCTTCTGCAAGATCGGCAGCGCACCTGCATACCCTCTAGTGTGGCAGGCGTCCATGGGCGGCGGTAGCCACTTACCATCACGTGGGCCGCTTGCCCGTCTGCCTCCATTAATATATTGTATAAAAAAGTTGTTAATTTTCACGAAAGAATTATTTATGTGTGTAAAATCTATAATAAAATTCCTGTTGATATGGAGAAACTAATTATTACACTATGTAAAAAAATGTACAGTTGGCTATGTGTTACTCGTAACTTTTATGACATTAAGGAATTTCTTGACCTAAAATTGTAGAAAATTATTTCATTATGATCTCATTTATAATTCATTAATCACATTTATAATGGCGATTTAGAGATGTGTTATTATGCTTCTTATGTATGTATATTATGTTATAAGTTTATGTCATGAATTTTAGTATGTATTCTTATATTTAAATTTCAATTAAACATATTACATGTGACATGCACATTATATTTGCATGACACAAGTACAATGTGGCGAAACATGCATGTGCACTATGATCAACAATGACACCTGTAATATAACCATGTTTGACGCAAATAAATATTTATTATTATTATTAAGAAATTAATGTTAAGATGGTTTGCAGGTATTTTTTTAATCTTGTAAAACCTAATTGAATTTGATATCAATTATTGACTTTCTGAATTTGTTTACCTAAAATGTAAATTCTTTGTTTCAGTGTAAAAAGCCGGAACTTCACCGTAAGATGTAAACGCATAAAAGTTCAACCAGGGATCAGGAAGTATTGTGAACATTCTTTATTAAAAATAATAATATATAAAGCATGTACCAATTGTCCCTGTATTTACACTTACTAAGCCCAATTGACCCTTGGCTAGGAACTGAGAACTTTCCACGAGTTAGTTGTAGTGACTGTTAGCTTTAGCCTTATGTTAGGTACCCGGTAGTGCGCGAATTTACGTTCCGCTTCCCGTGCCAGAACATACGTAATTCTTATTTAATATTCATTAATTAAATCAAATCACAATCATTTGTGACATTATTTACAGACCTTATTGTCGTTCCTGTTTCTCACATTTTGAAACTTTAGAGAGATATTGTATATTTTATTATACACCAAAACAAACAAAAGATATACACAAAATACAAGAACAATCTGTGGGCTTGTCGCTAAAGCTAATTCATTTCTTCCAGACAAACTTTGGGTGATAAAAATCTGTGGACGAATATGGGTAAATATGCAATAACGAAATTTCTTTATATACATACATACATATATATATATATATGCATAGATACAAACACATATACACGTACATATAAAAAGAACTAAGGAACTAGAAAAAAGATAAAGAAAAATATATTGGCCGTAAGAGAACTGTTAGTCTGCGAGATTTCTTTCAAGAGTCGTGAACACTTAGTGAAATCTTTAAAAAAAATACAATGATATTATTACTTTATCTTAAAATTCAGATCTCAGAGCACGTTTCTATTCAAACAAAATCTAGAAACAACGAATTTTTAAGTTAGAAAATCTTAACCAAGTCATATAACGACAATAAGGTCCCTTTGCTCAGGTAACGTCACATTTAACTGCCTATTAATTTTTATTTAAGCGAAAATTAACAAAAAAATGCTCTCTAGTTGCGTAAGACGTATTTATTGCTAGATGTACTTTCAGCATTTGTTTTATAATAAGAGGTATTTATTTACATTGGGGGAAATCACAAGTTTGGTCAACAGAATATGGCATAAAAATGTTGTTGAATGAGTAAAGTGAAAATATCAATATTCTCAATTTACTCGGTATCTTTTTGTATCTATCGAATGTATGGCAGTATCAATTAAATAGGTGTGAACGTAAAAAACGTAATTATAAATATCAAATTTTCTCCTTATTAACTTCCATTTTAAAACTTAAAAAATATGAAAAGATCTTTTAACTCTTCTTGTGCTACATTTCGTTGGCCAGACTAACTTTTTATATTTTATTTCACTGAAATGTTGAAATTATTGGTACATAAAAATTGCAGGAATCAAATGGTGTTTACCTCTTGTCAGTGCTTTAAATCAATAAGGACATAGGTTCTATAATTTTAAGCGTAACCTATATAATCATTTTATATACCTAACTATTATTGTTTAGCATTTTGTACTTGAGAATTAGCCCTAGATGCCCTAGATATAAGTATTAGGGAAACCGGAAAGTATTTCGTTTTTCTTGGTATTAGAATAAAAACAAATTAATACAAAACTTTGTACTTTATTCAGTTTTATATATATAGTTGTTATCAAGATCTACATATAACTGAAAAAATATATTTAAAGGTCATTTTAACAAGGTTGAAATTTCTAAGGGTCTCGTTTCTTAAAAAAATGTTCAGTGCCCGGAATATTAAGTTCCTTGTAGATGACAGTGTTGTTCATCATATACCATGATGGAAACTATACTGTTCAATAAAGTCTATTGATTTGTTTGTATTTGAATGTCAAGAAAACTGTATTAACTTTCCGGTGACCCTAATGTTACTCTAGAGTAAATGTAACTCATAGATGTAGACATGTAATTTTAGAATATTCGACCATCACTTTTAAGACACCAAATAAGTAATGTTGAAGAGTATGTGAATGATAAATGTGTGAGTGGTGTACTTTTCAAAATTTTGATTTCGGTTGTGAGATTGCACAGACTTTAGCCGTGCACCTCAACAGTAATTGATTCTCTGTGATAATGATTATTTTCTTATTGCTTCCAGATGCATTTAATTCTGTGATTTCATTGGTTTTTTTCTTAAAAATTATTTTATTTACTGAAGTGTAAAGAGAGAAATTTATTTTCGCCTTTTTATGCTGTCTTAGTTAGATAGTAGTATAATAGCTATTACATGAATGTTGTAGACCATTTTGTTCACGTTGTTCGTAGTATTTACAGTACACTGATTCCACTGTTTAAAGTTGAATCTTTAAAGATATATAGTTTGTCCCAGGACGCTCGCACGATAGACGTATTTTTGCATAATTCACTCAATTCACATAATTTTTACATGCGGCACTTTTTTCATCTACTTTTCCGCAAAATGTCGGACACTTTAATGACGGCCTTAATATATCTTAAAATGCCGCGACTCATCTTCAAATTAATCTCACGTATAGACAGCTGCAGAGGAGTCCGACCATCTACATTACGTAATTAATGTAGGGGGGGATCAGATTTTTCTGCAGTAATTGGTACATTTAACGCAGTCCAGAGGACCTAGTGTAGATTTTTCGTTTGTAAACGATACTACCGAATTTCAGAGTTTTCAGATTCAGAATTTCAGGTCTTGCTTATATGAGATGGACTTGTTCGTATTGGGCATGCTAGCAGTTCCTGACAAACTATAATACTGCTTTATATTTTACCCAGCTATTTTGAAAACGTGTTTTTAGTGTTATATAAGTATCAGTAGGTACTATGCAAAAAAAGAGAGTATGTAATAGCACCCCGTAGAGTATATGCAACTGTATATTTCCCTCCCCTTTGCTCAAACAACTTTTTATATACCTGTTTCTAGTGCCATATGTGTTTACTATATATACACACACTTATGTTTTATTGCACTTGCTTTATATCACATTTTGCTGTTTATAGCCTAGATAATCATAATCTTGTTTGCTTGATATTTTATAGATTGGGCAACACTGTGACATTGATGCAACGTTTTTTACCTGGCGACCTTTAGGCTGAATATTTTCATAAATTGTAATGCGTGCATCGCATGTTGTGCATACGTTTAATGTATCTTCGATTAGGCTATGAACTTTGATATAAAAGAAAATAAAGGCAGCCATCTTGAAATTAGACCTAGGGGCATGTGTTGCTGTAAAATTATTTTTGAATGATGCAGTTTTGATTCCCAAATTCACGATTCTATTTATATTTCCCGTACTTTTTAATCTCAATATCCTTATTTTCGTATCCTTTATTCAAAAATTAATGTTTAAGTATCCTTGTAATTAAACTTATTAAAATTTAGAGAATTTATTCTAACAAGTTTAATTAGAAGTATACATAGACAGAGTAAATATTAAAGTATTGTAATAAAAACATGAATTGTAATTTTGGGTACCAAAACAAAGTAATCTAGAATTTATTTCACGATAACACGCCTATGGTCACCTTCACTAGTCCTTTTATCATTCACCGCTGGACACGGGCCTCCTCATGCACATTGTCTTGTGCGTGAGGGACGCTGGCGGCGAGTTGGCGAGTCCACTCTTTTAGAGGTGTAGTTCCTCAGGGCTTGTGGTAGCCGCCTGTTTATCCCTTAGTCGCCTTTTAAGACACCTACCGGAAGAGTTGAGGTGGTGGCATTCTAAAGCCGGCCGACCGACACCACGTCTATCAATGAACTGATATTTCAAGATTGCTGCCGTTGCTTCCTTTTTCGGTACATTCTTACACTTTTGTAGAACAGCATGTCACCTGTTCACCTGAAATCATGCATTCTGCTCATGATTCCGAGTTACTGACGTAAGAAATTTACAATCTTTTTATACTTACAATTTTTGTTTTGGTTTTAGGCTTCGGATATGGATTTGTTCGATTTATAACTAATTTTGTCAAATATTACTTGCAGTTAGTTATCAAAGTACGTAGAACGAACTAATTGACTTTGTAATCTTATTTGTATCGAGCCCACCAAACGAATCAGCCTAGAAATTCGATAGGGATTTGTAAGCCACCTTACACAATCGATTCATTTTTGTTTTAGTATTAGTTGGTAATGTAATATTTTCATACTACAATACACAACAAACAAATACAAACTAAAATACAGTATACTATGTACAGTAGGCAACACGCTGGTTTACCCAATCCAATTTCCTTAGTAGGGCATTCGTAGAGGAACCTTACTAGAGATAGTGCAGTGTAATTGTGTGTCGACAAAAGATCTGTAGCTCAGCATATGCTACAACACCAAAGAGGGTTACAGCGCTGGTTTTCAGCTACATCCTGGGATTTAGGATGACTCATGGATCATCTTATGGGCGTAAAATACTTAACGGCTAAAAAAGAGAACATAATAATAAATCCAGAAGTAATCGAATAGCACAAATCCGTCTTATTTAATAAAACACGGGAAAACGGATAACACGCATTATGCTTCCACTCAAATTGCTAACTTCTGTCACGCCAATTTACAATTTACAAGAGTTTGGAACTGAAGGAGCCAACTGTCCCAATTTGATGTAACGGCGGAGATGACGGGTAAATTTCGAGATACAAAAAAGTATTTGGGTTCTTTAAATAAATTCTTTAAAACGCATAAATTTTTATTACAACTTCTCAAAATACTCTACATTAGTCTCTATACAACAATTCATTCGTCTAACTCGTAAACCAAGATTAAAAACATTGGCGATACTCTTCTTTAGCGAGGTCCTATGGTCTTCAAAACTCTTGGGTAAGTTTTGCTTTGTGAGATTGTGCATTGTCATGATGTTAGAAAAGCCCTCTCAAACCTGTTGTTTAAGGGCGTTTTTGATTTAACACATCGAATGCAGTTGGTAAACACACTTCACTGTACCATTGGGCATTAACAGTTTTTTGATTATCTAAAGAAATTGTCGCTAAATGCCCATCCTCAGTGGGCCGTGGGCCAGTGTTGCCACCATTGTTTTTGCCCACACGGCACTCACGTTTGACGTTCCTGGGAGGCTCTTCGTCTGGAAACACCCGAACTGTTGATTGCCGCTTTGTTAGTCCGCCCCTCTCCATTTTCGAATTTTACAATAATTTCCCTGCACCGCGTCACGCGAGCTTGCTTTTCTTTAGCAGTTAGTGAATGAGGAACCCAACGCGAACAATATTTCTTGACTTGAAGGTGTTCGTGTAAAATTTCATGAATGACCGGCGATGAAATCTGTTCGCAAGTAGTTTTTGGGTTTTCGTGCAACATTTTCTTTACCGCCTCGATGTTTTCATTTGTTACAGAAGTCGCAGGAGGGCCCCTTCTTTTATCATTATTCAAGGAAAAAATTCATTGTTTAAATTGAGAAAAGCATCTAAAAATTGTTGCACGGGACGGTGCCAGGTGCCCAAAATTTGATACTAATCTATCTTTAAACTCACTTTCATTCACCTTTAAAATCCTATAACATCATCGCACGAAAATGTTCTCGTTCGAATTCCGTTGGAAAGAAAAGCGCGCGAAATACAATAAAAAACTGAGTACATTTTATTTTATGAAACGGGTTTCGGAATTCGAATTTCAAATAAATGATTTATTTTATAAAAACGGTACAGCTCAAATGAGTTCTCTTTTTGATATTTGAGTATATCGAAATTTACCATTATTATATCGTTCCAGCATGTCGTAGCTGCATGCTTGAAAATATCTCGAAAGGCAGACCGTTCCAACGAGGGAAAAGATAAGGAGAATGCCTACTGCTACAGTGGTTAGGGGACTAGGTTAGTTTTAACGTAGGTAACTTGGCATTTCACTTTTTAGTACTCCGAATAATAAAACACTTAAATGAAGCCCCCGCCTGTACGCCATTTTAAAAATCTTGCTTTATTAAGATACGGGGTTACATGTATGCACGGAGGAACGCCAAAACAGTATCATGCGCATGCATTCTGTAAACGTTGTATGACTCGCTCCGTTCTTCCAAACAGACACGGGCCATAAACAACGTCAGCATAGTTCAATTTTGAGAGAACTAACGACTCGGACAATCTTATTCTTAGCTCAACACTGAGAAAATCTCGCACTTCGTACAACACATTTACGCGATGAAAGCAATTTTGTACTGCTATGCACATGACCTTCAAAGCGAAGACGTCCACCAAGAGACCCAAATTCCGAGCTTCACATACTCGCTCAACATGCTAACCCAATATAGTAATAATAGGGTTTCGAAGGAGTATATCATTTTGTTGCTTTCTAAATCCGAGTATCATGTATTTTGATTTTACAGGATTTAGAACAGAATTCCTAGGTAACCAAGCCGCAATACGATCGAGATCTTCGTTTAATATGTTATTAAAAAGCTCAGTGTCCTTTGATGGGAGGGTAAGATATAATTGTAGATCATCGTCATAAATGTGGTAACTGTAATTTTTAATACACCTAATAATATCAGCGCTATACATCACAAAAATAATTGACCGTAGTATTGATCCCCGTGGAACACCTTTTGACAGGAGAAGCTTCAGAAAATAAACTCGATCCATCAGCTGTACGTACTAGGAGTAGAACGATTACAAAAATAGCTATGAAATCATCTCATTCTTGATACATGTAAACCGTAGTAAGGCAGTTTTGACAGTAAAAGGGAAGTATTTATCGAGTCAAAGGCGCGGCGTTGTCACGCAAGTGCATCATGAACTTTATGTTGTCAGTGTGCCAAGGGTATGAGCACTCCCCGATCAGAGTAGTTTTTTAAGGGGCATGTGGATTAAATAAGCATATAACATTAGCATAAAATGCAGTTAACATATCATTAACTTTGGATTATGTTAGAATATCTTCCCATAGCATATAAATCTTTGTTGAAAATATCAGGTAGAATGTCTTATAAAGGTTGACTGGTGATATGTCTAGGTACAGGTTTAGCTTTCTTAAAGTCAAATTCAGTAACAACCAGTGCTTGGCGGCCTGTATCCGGGTGTATCCGTCACACGTGTACGCAGATCATTGGGCCCATTGGTTAGATTGAAGTGTTGCCCACCATACACTAGTACTCATCCTACGACTACAACAGAAATAAAGGCATGTCAATGCATGAAAGTTGTTATCATTCAGTTAGCTTTAGGGGTGTATTGCTGTATTTAAATGTGTTATTTAGTACTTGTCCAGATGACTAAAACTGCTATGGACCCGACAGAAATACTATATAATTTTTATTTTGCATTCGCATAAAACAACCGTAGTCATGTTTTTGAAATACATTCTCCTTGTGAGCGCTGCTACATGATTGCAGTCTCAAAATCGTATACCTGTCATTTTTATTAGGAAATAGCTGATAAAGACCTTTTCGTTAAATAAAAATCTAATCATAATTTATAAGCTTTTAACTTCATCTGGACAAGCTTTTAACTTATCATAGGAAAATGTCTAGACTGATTTACGCTCCAATTAATTAGGCGAGTAATATTACGCACTAGATATTCAAAATTGTGAGGAGTATAATGCAACACAGCCCATTTCATAAAATAATGTATACTAAATTTCAGAGGTCATATTGTATATAGTATGAGGATTAAAATCGTAATACTATACCAGGTATGGGCAACCTTTGACATGTTGAGGGCCAAAGTTTAGCGTGCAAATACGTTCGCGGGCCGCGTTTAAAAGTACCTACTTAGTGCATTTTAAAGTAGTGATAATATTTTTTGCGATAGATATTAGACATGAAATAATACGACAATGTTATTATAGTACAATTTATTAAAATAACAAAATGAAATTTAAAAAAATGGTACATTACAATTAAATCGTTAAATTTGCAATTGTTACAAACTACGAAAGTTAAATACACCGAAATCAATGAGACACTTGAGCTTGAATTTGGGAAACTAATCCATCGATATTTGGATTAATTCCACTGATACAAAGACGTAAAGAATTTTCCAAATTATCGTCAGTCAGTCTTGTACGATGTGTTGATTTATTAACTTTCATCAATGAAAAGAACTGTTCGCATTTATAAGTACTGCCAAACGCACAAATCAATCTTCTTGCGAATTTTCTAAGCTGCGGAAAATTGTCTTTTTCTAGGTATTTTTTGTAGAAATCGCACAACTACGTCTTCAAATTTGGATTTTAGGAGTGAGTTTTCTTGAATCTCGATCAAGTGTATTGGAGCATTTTGTACATTATATTTTGTAGGAGTAGCAAATAAACTGAAACAGTCTTCCATGTTTTTGAAGTCGCTAAATCTGTTCGAAAATTGTTCCGACAGCTTGAGTTCTTCAGCATATTGAGCATAAGCAATATTTTCATACGCAGAGAGCGTGTTAAAATGGTAACTGTTACCAGACAGCATCTGTGACTCCCACAAGCGTAGTTTGATCTGAAACGCTTTCAAATGGCTGTACAAATCATTTACTAACTGTCCTTGTTTTTGAAGTTTCAAATTTAAATCATTCAAATAGCCTGTAAGATCGACCAGAAATGCTAAGTCACATATCCATTTTGGGTCACTTAATTCAGATAGTGGTTTATCTTTTATTTTCATAAAGTCTGCTATCTCATTTCTAAGCTCGTAAAACCGTTTCAACATTTTTCTTTTGCTCAGCCATCTGACTTCACAATAATATGTTACGTCGTTATATTCAGCTGATATTTCATCCAAAAACGCCTTGAACTGACGATGGTTAAGCCCTCGGGATCGAATAAAGTTGATGGTTTTTACTACCACATTCATAACATTCTGGAGTCGAATGGACTTAGAACACAAGTTCTGTTGGTGGATAATGCAATGAAGGACTATCAAATAATCTTTTTGCACATTTAATTCTGTTGCTTTTTCATTCAAAATTACGATGAAACCTTTACGTAAGCCGACCATAGAAGGTGCACCATCAGTGCATACTCCAATTAATTTTGACCATGGCAAGCCAAAACTTGTGAATACCTTTTGAACTTCAATAAAAATATCCTCTCCTGTAGTGGTTCCTTTTAGCGGCTGTAAAGCAAGCAATTCCTCAGTAACAGTGAACTCCTTATCAACACCTCGAATAAATATAGCCAGTTGAGCTTTGTCAGACAAATCGGTGCTCTCGTCTAATGCTATGGAAAATGATTCAAAACCAGCCATACGGTCAGTCAATGTTGTTTTTATATCATTAGCCATCATTTCTATACGTCGAACAACAGTTCGTCTTGACAAACTAATTTTTTCAAATTCATTTTTATTTTCAGGACACAAAATACCGCAAACTTCTAACATACACTCCTTGATAAATTCTCCTTCGGCAAATGGTTTTAATGCCTTTGCCAATTTTGAGCTAACTATAAAACTAGCTTTCACAACATTATCAAGTTGTGTTCTTTGTTTATGAAACATTTGTTGCTGTTTTTCCAAATTTGCGGTAAGCTTCTGGATTTTGTCTGTTCTTAATTGTCCTGTCAGTGAGTGCAGCGTAGCATGCTTAGTTGAGTAATGCCTCTTTATATTGAATTCTTTCATTACTGAAATGGATTCATTACACAGCAAACAAATAGGCTTACCATTGTGCAAGATAAAAAAGAATTCTTCAGTCCATTTTTCTTGAAACTGGCGACCCTCTGTATCTACTTTTCGTTTCTTTCCACCAGACATCATTTTTGTTTACTTTTCGTTCAATAAACTTAATAACAAACTATAGTTAGTAACCACTCAAGATGCACACAAAGTCACAAAGCAAGTTGACGGCTCGAGCAGTTCGCTAGGATATCGCTTGTCCAAGTTATCACCTCGGTAGCTCAAATAGAACTGAACTAACGTTCGGGCCATCCACCCGCTTATATAGGCAAAATGAAGGAATAATCTGGAATAAACTAGTTTAGAATAATTGAGAGGCAATAAATCTTTTGATGTGTCGCCCGTGAGGCGGCAAACCTCAAAGAATTTGATCGAGCAAGCCGAGTGGCGGCGATTATCAAAGAGTGAGGCGGCAAACATCAAAGGATTTGATGTTTGCCGCCTCACTGTCACTCCCGTGAGCATAAGTACCTAATGTAATATTTTTTTAATTGGGTTTTTTCAAAATGTCTCGCGGGCCGGATCATATCTTACAGCGGGCCGGATCCGGCCCGCGGGCTGGTTGTTGCCCATATATGTACTATACCATTAAGATTTATAACAGTTTTTCTACAAGTTTGCTAATTTTATTGTTGAAGAACATTGTATTCATCACAGACTTGAAATGACAAGACTGCTAAAGCCAAATTTAACTTTGTACAATTTTCAAGCTTCAAACACAGATGTCACATATGAGTGCACTTTTTCTTTATTTATTTAAACATAACAGAGGGTACATTCAAATAAAAATTTAAATTACATTAAAAGACATTAATACATTACATTAAGGCGTTTTCGATACATTATATGTATTGAAACGCCTTACATATATAATACAGTAATGATAAATTTCACCTCGCTCGTTCTTACGGTTTTTATCCTACGTTCCCACTAGTTCAATTAATCATTTCAATCATCAATGATCTAGTGGAATTTTTACCTTGTAGTTCAATTGAAGTTGAACTACTGGGACAAAAAAAAGTCTTACTACTACAATTTTCTTCTAAATTAGTTAAACAAAATTAAAAAAAGAAATTATTAATCTTTTTCTTATAAATAATCAAATATTTATTGGCTTAATACCATACAAAAAGGAAATAAAAATGAATACAACACAACATTTATCATATAAACTTCATCATTTGAACTAGTGGAAATGTAGGTTATCTGTAACTGTGCACGATTTGTCAGAATGCGTGTAAAAATCGCATATCAAAATACCATCAAAAATACATTGGAGAGGAATTCCGGTCTCTCCGACTAGATGGAAACTGTATACTATTTGACAGCTGTATCTGATTGTTTCTATCTTCTTTTTACGGTGAACATGGTGTGATTTCAATTCCTACTTGCATGTTTTGTTGAGCGGCTAGCAAAAAAATTTAAATCTAGCTATGAATCATATACAAAAACTTGTTATATGTGTGTAATTAAGTTTGGCATCTACCTACTTCACTATGTAATGCTGCCCTCCTAAGAAAAAAGGCATTAGCAACATTTTATTAACTAACATATTCAGAAGTTCAAAATAAACAAAAATAATGTTCTCCTTTTAGCCAAAGGTTGACTGGTAGGAATGCCACAGGACATTAAATCCACCTTTTGCACAGTGTTTGTGTGCAATAAAGTATAAATGGATATTCTTTTTATTTTATCCAAAACTCCCCAAGTTTGTAGCTTGATTTTAAATTAATGAAAATTATACAAATGTTTTTTTTTTCATTTTTCTCGAATGTCATCAAAATGCACTTGTGCCTTTTTTCCTCAGAGGGCAGTATGATTCCACTAGTCAATATGATGTATTCTCCCATATTGATGGTTCCAAATATGCTATAATAATATGTATGTATGTAGTACATATACAATGAAAATATGTTCTAATTGTAAGAATTGGTGAACCTCATGCACAATTTCACTGCCAATTTGTAAATGTATTTACATCGGTATTCAACAGTTCAAGGATTTTTTATACCAATATTATTGTGATAATATACCTGTTAGTTCTTGTTTGCATTTAAATAGCAAAAGTTCTATGACAAACGCGATATTTACTCATAATAATCTTTGTATTTTAGTTGTAAAGCACATAATATAATAATCATAAAGTAAGTAATAAAGGCTTGTACACTTGTGGTTCTATTGTCATCTTAACCACTGTACCACATAAAAGCACACTAATGACGAGATAAATAGGCGTTTTTTTTTTTTTAGATATTTCTAGCCTTGGCTTAGACTGAGTGGTTGAAAACTAGCCTCTATATGGAGTGTGTAAGGTGCTATGAGACAAAACTAAGAATCGTCTATTTATCTGGGCCTAATATGTACTGCAATCATGTGTGGTTCAGGCCTAAGACTGCACTTGTTAATATCTGCATTCATGGCATTGCTTTTTATCTTTGTCACATTTTATAACCATTTTGCTAAACAACTTAGTTGCCTATATTTTTAATTACTGCAATTGTATATAATGCAGTCTGTTTATGTTATTAGTTACAGTGTATGTAATGACTAGAATTGATTAGATCTTGTCACTGTTTTGTAATCTCTTTATATTCTATCCTTTAGTGTGTACTATTTTTTATTCAATTTTTATCTGTGCTAGAAATGCAGTCCCATATGAAAATAAACCATGGAAATTAAAAATTATTTTATTTACTTGTTACATTACATAGGAATGACAGACATATTCTTTATACAGGACTTATAATGCTAATTTCATTAATACAAACACATTGGTTTGTGCATGTACAAAGGCAATTATTACATGAATTTTAGAAATGCTTCATGTGAGAAATAGTATTGTGAAAGCCATTGTTATGCAACATGCTGCAACATATGGAGATTTCCTTTCTCCAATTCTTGCACATTTCCAGAATGTTCCCAACAATCTAAAATCAAATTGGTTAATGAAATAAAAGTAAATACTATTAGCCTTTATCTATTTTATAGTCTGCATGAGACCACAGCCTGTGTAAAGCATTAATACATGCATTTAAGGCTATCATTACACTATCAGAGTTCTTTGATTATATTTCATGCACATTACTTGTTTTGAAATATGTCAAGTGATTCTGTTAACAAATAAGCAGTGCATGTAAATTATTATCAAACATCTCTGATAATGTAATAGCAACCCGAGATTAACTCTTTATAGAAGTGGTCTGAAATGGAGAAGCAGTCCACCTGCTGGTATGTGGTCACTGCTGACCATGGACACCTGAAACACCAAGAGGGATGTGGGTGTGCAGTTTTAAATAAAATCATGGTTTTAGTATAAGTAAGATTATTGTTTTATATAGGTATTAAAATATATGATTACTAACCCAGTTTTATTACGATCCAAAATACTAGGGAAAAATGATCTCAAATATGCACATGTGCATATTAGCAATAATATTACAGATAATAAACTTTGAAAATTAAATATCGCGCTCTGAAACAAATTGAATAAAATAAGACTTTCTAATTTAGAGGTTGTAATGATAGTTTTATTATTTTTTATTACTGACCATTTTGATGTATTCATTCACAAACCGATATGATATTACTTAGGTCTGGCTATTTCACTTTTATTTCGTACTTCCTCATTTATTTTAAAAAGTTAAAACAAAACAAGAAGAAATAAGAATTGACAGTTGACACTGACTGGCAGTGAAGGAAAGGAATTTAAAGGAAATATGTAATGTAGTCACAGTGTTGCCAACTCGGATTTTGGAAAAGACGTAGACCAGACTAAAAAATTACGTAGAATTAGCAAAAATTGCATATGAAAAGTTCGTAGATCTACGTACTTTTTATTAAGCAAGATGAAGAGGATAAAACTAATGTTAGAAATATAAGTTATGTGCGGCTACACCAGAGGATTTAATAAAAAACAATTTTAGAATTTATTTATTAACTAAGAGTACAATTTATAATATTACGAACTAAAATACTATTCTAAAAATATGCGTCTTGACTCTTGACCGAAGCTAGGTCTAAAACGAAGTGCCTACATTATAAAATACTACAAACTAAAATATTAATTAATCCTTGTGATTTTTGCTGTATAGCTTGCATTAAAATAAAATTTCTTCAATAAATTAAGTGTAGGTGGGCTCGATATGTGTCGCATTTATGTTTTTATAACATTTTTGAAAGATTACCACACAAACAATAAAGTTTAATTAAGACCACGCACTTTAACACAAAAAAATATTTTTAAGCACTCAAAAATATTTGGTGTTTTAAACACTAGAAAATGAAGAGTTTGCGTTTTTCTTTATCGTTTATCGTCTTTATCGTTTCTTTTTCTTTATCGTCTATACGTTTTAGTATTGGGTGTTTCCTCCTCTGGCCCCGCTAACCGCCTGCGTTCGATCTGGCATGCTTTGGATGATGTCTGACATCAATTTGCGGTATGTTTTCCCAAGCGTCCATTGCTGCATTTCGTAACTGATTGAGTATCTGTGGCGGGTTGGAGCTTCACTTTATCTTTCTTTTGAGCATTTCCCAGATGTGTTCTACTGGATTTAAGTCCAGGCTATGAGCTGGCCACTGCAAATTCTGAATACCGACCTCTTGAAGGTACGCATTCACGCAACGTGCGACGTGTGGGCGTGCATAATCGTGCATTAAAAGAAATTGGTCGTGTCCAGTGGACCCCGAATAAGGCATTACATGATCCTGAAGGATCTCCTCGATGTATCGAGTTGCAGTTAGCCGTTTATCGACGATAACCCACTCCGTACGAGCGTCGGAATTTGTTCCTCCCCAAACCATTATGGAACCTCCGTGAAAACTCACGTGGTTCTCTTCTTCTTCAGACTCATTCTCGACTGTCTGGAGCACCTAAAGCGATTCTACATTCATCTGTAAAGTGTAAACAGAACTTTAGCCCATTGCTCGTAGGTCCAATGTGCGTGGTCTCGTGCGAACCGAAGTCTTTTTTTTTTTTTTATATATATACTAGTGGACGGACGAGCAGGCGGTCTCACGTGATGGTAAGTGTCACCGCGGCCCATGGAAACCTGCAACACCAGGGGGTATGCGGGTGCGCCGCCGACCTTGCAAAATCCTATTCACAGCTCTCTTGAAGAACCCCATATCGTAGCTTAATGGAAAGACCTCTTGAGGCAGTTCGTTCCACAGCCTACGGGTTCGCGGTATAAAATAATTTTTGGAGCGAACAGTGCGCGACACCTCCGTATCGAGGAAATGCGAATGGACCGCACTTCTGTGACGGGAGGTGCGGTTGTAGAATCCCGAGGTGGTAATTATATTGAACAATTCTTCAGAGCATTCCCCATTGTACAGGCGGTAGAACACGCAGAGAGACGCAACGTCTCTCCGAATGCTGAGGGGTTCTAAACCGCCCGTGAGAGTGGGATCGTCGACAATACGAACAGCACGTCGTTTGATGGAGTCAAATGGGTCCAGTTGGTATTTCGGTGCACCGGCCCAGAGATTAGAGCAATACTCCATATGGGGCCTCACTTGAGCTTTGTAAAGCATTAGGAGTTGCCCAGAGGTGAAGTACAGCTTCGCTCTGTTCAGCACACCGAGCTTTTTGGAGGCCATTTTGGCCTTATTTTCCAGATGACCCCTAAATTCGACTTTGCTGGAGATGTCGACACCAAGGATCCCGATACTCTCTGAGATCTTAAGAGGTATGCTCTGAAAGCGAGGTGCTACGACAAAGGGGGCTTTTTTAGCGGTGAATGCATAGACTTGCGTCTTACTGGGGTTGAAATCCACTAGGTTCAGAGAACCCCAAATCGAGACTAGATCTAAAGAGTCTTCGATTTCAGACACAAGCCTGGCGCGACTCTCTTCCACTTCGACCCGAGGGATGTTGGCGCGGCCCCTGTACAAGGCGTCACCAGTACTGTCATCTGCATAGCAACGTATGCAAGTCGAGCTACTCGGTGCTGTTTGAGAAGCTGTGGACCACGTGCTGGTCTCCTTGATTTAAAATACACTTCCTCCATGCGTCTTCTCTCTGTACGTTCGTTAACATTCACGCATCTCGCGATTTGGAGCCGCTGGCGGATCTCAACAGCGATAAGATGGCGGTTTCTCAAAATTTCCAGGCAATAAATCGGTCGTCCCGGGCTGATGTGCATCTTATCCCTCCACTGTCTGGTCTGCGGATGTAGTGGTCAGTCTCCTGGTATCGTTTCAGGGCGTACTGCATTGATGAACGTGGTACATTAAGCGCCATAGCAACTTCACGTTGTGTCAGGCCCTGATCAATTAATGCTTGTGCAACCTGAGCTGGTGTTATGAGCATTTTGTTTGGTTTCAAGGTACCTCTGAATATTGAATTTAAATTACAAAATCACGAAAATGCAGTAATCTAATGGTACACTATTCACAATACCAGTGGGGGAGAGTGCACGCTGCAATCCAACAGCCGCTGGGCGCGCTCGACTGCCCACGTTACCCCTCTCTCACAGAAGACTACCTTGAAATGTACTGCATTTCCCATTTTATCGTATTTCCCCAATGTACGTACGTGTTTCGATAGTGAGTGAGATGTGCCAGAGCCCATTCCAATCCCATCCTATCCCTCCCCATTTTCTCAACCCTTTCTCCAAATCCATTCCTATATCTTCGAAGGTAGGCAGCGCATCCGGGGTCGTGCCAATGTTTCTCATTTTGGACTAATGTTGGCATGTATCGCGGATGTCTATGGGCGACAGTATCCACTTACCATCAGGTGGACTGTATGCTCGTCTGCGGCCTTACCATATAAAAAAAAAAAAAAAAATATTTAAGACTTCGTCGCTCAAATTACCAAATTCAACTAAAAGTTAAAAGAAATGTCACAGTACACTCAAACATAATGTCAAAGAAACCTTGTTGAACTAAAGGTAAACATTTTTTCAACATACCGTCCTTTAATTAATACAAAGTGCAACAGATTATGTAAAATTTAGTAAAATATTTGGTTAATGATAAAAATATTACCTGGAAACATTTGCCCTAAATGAGCTATAGATGGTACAGAACGTTTTGAATTTGGATCCAGCAATATGTCAGGGTTTAAAAACCTTAAGTTCTTCAGCCTTTGTCTCTGCTCATCTTCTCTAAAGAAAAGTAAATGATCCCATTCAGCCTAATCAGTTTAATATTATTTTGCTAATTTGAATATTTTGAATATTTGATTGAAAGTACGTAGATTCTGGTACTGAAGTTCGTAGGTTTGCGAGAAAGGCCTAAAGTACGTAGATCTACGGAAAAATACGTATAGTAAGTGCCACAAATGAAGTCTCTTAGGCGCGGCGCTGTGATCGGCCGACGTAAGACTTCCACAGCTTATTGGTTTCAATTTACTCTATCAAAATATGTATTTTTATTTACACCTACCAATAAAGATGTGTCTAGATTAGGAAGTCAATTATAAACGGACATAATATTATTTATTATGGAGAACGGACGACCTGTCCTATTTAGTTTCCTTAAATTCCGCAGGACTTCTTTGGTGGCGAGCACTCTAGAGTTGGCAACGCTGTGTAGTCATGTCATATTAGGTATGTTACAAAATAAGCGAAATCTACTATTTGACGTACCTAGTCACAGATAGGAAAATATAAAAGTATCAAATTATAATTATACATTACCGTTTTTTCTGCTTAAAATGTGTGCGAACAGGCTAAAATGCAGCTCCTAAGTTGTACACGTTTTATTTGCCAGACTACAGAGTTTAATTAAATAATGTAATTTGCAACTTTTGGAACACAGCTATGTTGCGTTTACAATCGTGTAAAAAGTGTACAATCGGTCCAGTAGATGGAATTCTTCCAATAGAAGTAGGTATTGTATAAAATATAGTTGCAATATTCTACTTATAGTTGCAAAAGTTAATAGATATACATACTTTTTGTATATATATATATATATATATATATACATATTTGTATTTTATTATTTGTATTTTATTTACATACCTAATGTAAAGTACTAATGTAGGGTTAATATTAAACTAATAATCTACTTATTAATGGATAGTTAAACATTGTTTCTGTTTCTAAACGATTTCCGAAAATGACAGAGACAGATAATTGACAGCTTGTTTTTCATGTTCGAGGTCCCAATTCTTGAAAAGAAAACTACTTTCATTGGTATTATTATAATAAAATAACCAATTAGCATCAAGCAACTTCGTACAAACCAATCATATACAACCTCGTTGTAATACAATTTTTTGTTATAGAATCTATTGATTGTTTATTTTATTGACATTTCAGTTTCACTTTTATTTCGTTATAATTTTACAATTTCCTTTAGACGTTTTTGAAGTGAAAACACAATTTTATGATTATTTCTACTCGTATATGTTTAAATAATTTGATTTGATTATAACGTTCATAATGGATGAAGATAAATTCGCTTTAGTAGAGAAAATATTGAAAGACGTTTCTAACGTTATGTCGAAAAATGCTGAGTTGTAAATACGTTTTTTATTGGCACGGATGCAATTAAATTATCACAAAATTATAAACTAATGTTTTGTTTTAATTTTAGATCTGCATTCGACATAGTTCCCGTGGAAACAAATTTTCAAAACAGGTCTCCTGTCCTACATTTAGAAAATTGTCTTGGCTTGGAGTCTTGGTGTGTGAAACATGTTTACATGTATTGTTATTCTGAACTCATGGATAAATATTTTGCTAAACCTAAGCGAAAAGCTATTAAAATTACCTCATTAAATAGCGAGAGGCCTACGAGATTATTAAATGTAATACTCTTACTGAATCCAGAACTTCCTACTGTTTGGAACAAAAGAAGAGAGATGGTACTTAAATCTTTGTTGAATACAACAACAGAATTGCAGTTTACCAAATTGGTATTGTCTAGGAAGTCAAAATGTAATGATGCTTTTGCTTATAGAAGATGGATTCTGGATGAAATTTTGAGAGGTAATATTGCTTTTTTCTTACTAGGCAATAGGCATCTTAATGGTGTATTATGTATGTATTTATATCACATCATATTCTAATAAGACAAAGCTATCTAATTCTGACCACTGAGTATTTTTTAACTGATCTCTATTTAAATGGGCTCTTTTTCAAATTAGAAGATTTGTTTATATGTAATTGAACCTATAGAGCTTTACAGTTGCAACATCTTTTCAATTGTAAAAGCATCCATTTAAATAGATCTTAGTTAAAACAAACTCAGTGGTTAGTATTCAATTAAGTTTTACATTTCTTGTACCCATTATACTATACTCATACTTATACTCATTTACACTATCAATTTGATATTAGTTTATACATATAGCATAATTTTATTGTGTCTAAATTTTAATTATAACCAGTTAAAGCTTTATATATATATATATTTTTATTTATAGATGAGACACTCCAAAGCTACTATATTGAAAATTTAACAGTGGAAGAACTCAGTGTTTGCCAATTGGCATCCGATAAGAATCCAAACAACTATCATAGCTGGAACCATCGCATGTGGCTCATCAAAAGACTCAAGAGTCTGGAAAAGCAGTTTGACTTAAATTATCTGTATATCAAAGAGTATGATTTCTCAGAGAGATGGACAGCAAAACACATTTCAGATTTCAGCTGCTTCCATTACAGACAGTTTTGTATCAAAAACATTTTTACCATAAGCAATGAAAGTTGGAAGACTTTTGAGAACATTGCAGGTGTCAATTTACGTAAAAGTTTTG
This sequence comes from Sesia bembeciformis, assembly GCA_943735995.1. NCBI lineage: Eukaryota > Metazoa > Arthropoda > Insecta > Lepidoptera > Sesiidae > Sesia > Sesia bembeciformis. Next base: position 10,355,891 of record OX031040.1, read on the forward strand.
TCAGGGTGATGGCTACAAACTTCCCCCAGGATGCTACAATTCAAGCCTCCGAAGATGACTTGATATCATATTCTGAAGACAACTTAGTTAACTTGCTCCTGTGTTATACATTTAAAAGCTGCAATTGTGCCACAAACAATGTATTAGTATGTAGAAAAATGGAAGTTTTATTTCATGAGTTGGCATTAAATAATGAGTTGTTGAGGTTTTACAAACATCATGAAACCTTATGGTACCACAGGAGATTTATTGTGCATGAGATTATTGATGTTATGTATGATTATTTTGGTTTAATTAGAGAGAATGGTGCTCTAATCAAAAATGTTTGTCGTAAATGTAATCTTGAAGATTTAAGGCAGAAGCAACCTAAGATTGTGAGATACGATTGTAATCGTATTTATTCCAGTGTACTTTTTAATGTACTATTAAGCCATGAGAAAAAAATTATTGAGGAAAGACTATTAGATTCGGATAATTATGCAGGTAGACATGAAAAATATTTGAAATTTGTAGAAGGTCTTAATAATGTTTTGTGAACTAAAGCAATGAAATGAAATTTCATAAAGTTATTTTTATTTGTTTGTTGTTTGATGGAAAGTATTTAGTTAAATATTATTTTAGTTGTGTAATGTAAGTTATTTCAATTGTGAATTTTGTTTAAATCAATACAGTCAGAAATTGAATTAACTTAGTATATCAATTAATATAATTTTATGCTAGTAAAAACCCAACTTAATTGGTGTGTAGGCCTTCCTATATATAAAGTATAACCAACACGAATTTTATGAAGAAACTTAAAATATTTGAAAAAAGATATGATCTTTTAGTAAAATGCAATAAAATTAAAAGAAGAGGTTAAAAATTGTGATGTTTTTGTAAATGTAAAGGTGTGGTTGTAGAGTAATTGTGTCCTCAATGTATTCTAAATAATAATGTTACCTCAGTATTCCATAAAATATTTGTGTATTCTGTTTTATCAGAAAAATAGTTGGAACACTGTATTACATTTCATTCTTAATTTTGGTATTTGAATAGATCTATACAATTCAAGACGTGGATGAAATTATAGATATTATATTGTTTTTTAAATTGCATTTTTATCCAATCAAATTGTAAAATCTTTTGAATCTTGTTTGAATTACATATATTTAGGAATCAAAATCAAAATATGTATTCTTAAATTTATCATAATTGTGAGTAACCAAATATATTTTATCGTAGGTGAGCTAAGTATACAATAGTTTATTATGTATCTACATAATAAGTTAAAGAAAGACATTATTATTTTATAAATTTAATAAATATTATCACAAACATATGTACTTGTTTTTTTTCTCAGCTGCAAGTGACAATGATTTGTTAATTTATGTTAGGTATACCTATATATAATAATTAATTTATTACAGTTGTATAACTAACTGTTGTAACAATTGTAACTTAGACTAATAAATAATATTAACAAATTTGACGTAACCAGGACGGGGGACTGGCTCGTTTGCTCCTGATCACGTTCACGTTTGTTGCCAGTATTTCGTAAATGTATAAAACAGCAAAATAACTTTATTGTGAGCTTTTCTAAAATTACGAAATCATCCAATAACTTAGTTTATGAGTTCAAACAAATCTGTTTTAGTCTAGAATTTTTAGTTTTTCAACAATTTTGACTAATTACTCCACATATTTGTACTACATTGGTTCATTACATTGTTACTAATTGGAAGTCGGAAAAGTTCGCGGCCTTTTTGAACGTATAACTATCGTATTATATTTCTGGCAACACTCATCACCGGCGGGCTTAGATCAAATCAAAAGGAGTAAGATACATTAGCTCACCGCGCGCGGTCCTACACAACCAAGTCGAATGGACCTGCTTTGTTTAGTCACCGATAGAACAGCGACTTGCTTGCGCACGATACCCTCGCACGGTGAACACCGTTTTGCAGTGGAAAATACATTTTAAAATGCCTTCCTGTTCATTTGTTCCTTGCACAAACCACTCAATGAGCAAAAACAAGACACATGGAATCACTTTTCACGCGTAAGTACACCAAAAATAATAATTTTTAGAAGTTTTTTGAAATTATTAGTTAACATTCAGTCATTAAGGAGTGAGCGAAATGAAAAAAGTGCGACATAAGGTAGTGCTTGTCTCGCTCTTGCTACTGTCCAATCTCATCGTCCTATCTTTGTCTTTCAGTGTCGTATAGCGTGACTTCAATTAAAGCTGTCGAGTTTGTGTGCATGTGCATTCGAGCCTATTTTCAGTTGACGCAATGTAAGAACGTACCGTATCTTCCCCTTTTGCTTTGATCTAAGCTGGCGGGAAAGTGATATACCATTTGACAACTGACTTTTTGTAATGGCGGCAAATTTAAAATTCAAGTTACAAGTTTTATCTTTTCATATTTTTTTAACAATTTTAAAATTGATTAGCTTAGCATTCACCACTCGACAGTTTTAGATAACCTGCATAAACTGAATTTTGTAAAAAAAGCTAAATGTTTGGGTGCCGCATGATTTAAATGACAGAAACATGGTGAATAAGTGAAAAATTTCCATAAGTGATATGTTGCCAAACCGAAATGAAATCTATCCTTTTCTGAAGAGATTGGTAACAGGCGATGAGAAGTGGATCACCTACGATAATGTTCTAAAACGATCTTAGCGAGGTTAGCCATCACAAATAGTCATTAAGCCAGGCCTCCCTCACTCCAAAGAAAGTCATGTTATTTGTAGATATCGTGGGACTGGAAAGGCATCGTGTATTACGAGTTTTTATCACATGGCCAAACGATTAATTCCGATGTCTAGGTACTGTCAGCAATTAGTAAAATTGAAACAAGCACTTGAAGAAAAACTCACAGTATTAATGAATAGAAAAGGTGTAGTATTCTATTACGACAATGCTTGACCGCATATATGTTTGATGACTAAACAAACATTGTTGGTTACTTTGGGGGATGTTTTAATGCGTCCTCCATACAGTCCAGACATAACGCCTTCGCATTATAATTTATTCCGCACTTTACAAAATTCTCTAAATGGAGTAAAATTACATTCAAGAGAAGCCCGTATAAACCATTTAAATCAGTTTTTCGCTCATATTTTTTTTATAGCGATGAGATATTAGCTCTGCCAGTAAAATGGCGAAAGATAGTCGAATTAAATGGACAATATTTCGCTCAATAAATATTTATGTAATAAGAAAAAGTCGTTATTAATTTCACTATAAAAAGGTCGCGAATTTATCCGACTACCTAATATTTTGTAAAATGTCCGTATTTTTCCTTAAAAATCCATTTTCAGATAGATGGTAGGTAGTTAAATAAGAAGTCGGGTTAGTGTTCGCTCGATGCTCGAGCGCCGAGTGAACGTTAACGAACCTTTAACACTCAACCGTTTAACACACGTGACCATTATAGTACATTTTTTTAGTTTGATGATTTTAAACCCCCTTGAGGTTAACAGCTCAAAACTAAAACTGTTAAGTTTAAGATTCGTTGGCGTCGACTTAGCGCTCGAGCGCTCATCACTCATTTTTATAACACTAGTATGTAGTCTAGATTTTGTCTGGAGTCGTTGCGCTTCCCACTGACATTAAGAAATCCACCAATAGAAGATTCCTTCGTAACATTAATATATAATTACAGGTTTAGTTTCTTTGCTCATCTTCCCTACTATTTCTACTTTTGGTGTACCTATGTATCATATTATGCTTATAGTAAATACACATTTATGCTTATAGTATTTAAATGAATAAATAAATAACGTCGTCGACAATGCGGCTATCCAAATTAAAAACGCAGTAAGGGCACTGAACCAAATTTTACAGGAGGACCGAGAAACATGTTTGTATTTACCCTTCTAAAGTTACTAATTTTTTCCTTACCACCCAAAAGTTGCCTGGAGGAGATCGCTTAGGCGATAAAGCCGCCTGTTTTACTTTTCTTGTTACTTACAATTGTCATTTTGCAATATGTATTGGTGTACAATTAATATTTAATTATATTTAATTCAAGTGACTACAAGACCATGCTATCGTATTCTAGGCGTACCACTATTGCGTGATACGAATACGACGGACGAAAACATAAAAAATCTGGTTTTTCGTACGTGTCCCAAATGTTTGTCTGTTATTTATCAATTATTATCATTAATAATATTGTAAACGTTGGGATAGACATCTGTCGGTGCTGTCAGGCCTTATTTCCATCAACCGCACGTCACGCAGGCGGTGTGTTCCGCCGCACGTCTGTGTCGACGGCCGCCGGCTATATTCACAGCGTTATACTCAATTACTGATAAAGTTCACTTGACACACGTTCACTTAATACAAGTTCTACCTGACTCACTGCGCCGCTACCGCGACATGCGATTGGCAAGAATCGGGTTTCACCATGGCCTTATCATTCCTTACAATTTCGTGTTATTTTTAGCGGAATGTGCGGAATGAGTGTATAACGTATAAATAATACATTTTGACGCCAGATGTCGCTAAATTGCGTTCCAGCGACCATTAGTGCTAGACTAAAACTTTTCTTGACTTTTTTGAGTCCCGATTTGCTACATAGGCATTCAGATCGTAACACCCTATTTTCAGTGAATTTTTTTCTTTAGAACCTATTTGGATTTTTGTGTATTTTTATGTACCTATAGGTAATAATTATACTCGCAAGTCTAAAATTTCCCGTCGATATCTTCGGCTTCTCATGTTATTCAAGGTCAAAGATCACGAAATCTGATTTTCGCGGATATTTATTTATTTAAGTATCTATACCTTGAGTAGGCTTACAGTGTTGCTCACCAATTCGCGTAGGTAGGTAGTCAGGATCCCTTACGATTGTAAAAGAAAAACAAATAATCATTAAATGTAAAACACTAATTAGTAGCTACTGTCGCCTTGCGAAACGATAGCACGGTGCAGTGAATCAAGTCCAACTCCGGGTTCCGAAGTACTAGATCGTTGAGCGGGCGCAGAGCCCGCGGGAGAGGGGCTTTTCCTACCGATATAGTTATTTGGATATTGTAGTTCATAGACGACAGTATCCACTTGCCTCTATACTATGTTCAAGATCAGAAAAAGTGATGTCTTTACTATCAGTTACCCGTTTCTCAATTAACCAATTAACGCTGTGTTGCTACATTGGAGAGATTACGTCACTTGTTTTAAGGTGAATAGAATTTCCTTTCATTCCATGCCAACGTACCTGCTTCCTGTATTAGTGTTTCGTTCCTTATTCCAATTCTATATAAACTTATTCCGTTCCGTCATCTGGTTGGATAGGGAAATGAGTGTGGAATGGGATATTGATACTCCCTATTCTCCATCTTTTCTTGTCCTTATTCCTAATCCTTCAACTAAACGTAGCGCAATTATAGAAGTACCAACATTCGTATATTTGACTAATGTTGATATACGCTATTACATAATGCAATACGTAATTATTATTCATTTATTCAGTCTAATTACAAATTTTATTTTCAAGTCTCTAACTTAAAAGTTTTTGAGATACAGAATTTGCGTGCTTTTTCAATTTCCTTTTATATGAAAAAAAAATCCATTCCTACAGTTTACCTATCCCCTTCCTTTACTGTCCCCTTCTAAGTCATATATCGAAAAGTGCCGAAACACGTGTTCTCCCCTTCCTTTATTGCCCACTTCTAAGTCATATATAAATAATTTTAAATGAAAAGTCTGTACGCCAAATTTCATATCTCCAACTTAAACAACTTAGAAGATAGAAAAAGAAAATAGAACAGAGACTCATAGAAAATCACATCCCCCTTTTGCCCCATTCTAAGTTAAATATTGAAAAATGACGATACACGTGATATATTAGGAGGGGGAGAGTGCACGCTGCAATCCAACAGCCGCTGGGCGCGCTCGACTGGCCAGGTTACCCCTCTCTCACAGAAGACTACCTTGAAATGTACTGCATTTCCCATTTTATCGTATTTCCCCAATGTACGTACGTGTTTCGATAGTGAGTGAGATGTGCCAGAGCCCATTCCCATCCCATCCTATCCCTGCCCATTTTCCCAACCCTTTCTCCAAATCTATTCCTATATCTCCAAAGGTAGGCAGCGCATCCGGGGGCGTGCCAACATTTATCATTTTGGACTAATGTTGGCATGTATCGCGGATGTCTATGGGCGACAGTATCCACTTACCATCAGGTGGACTGTATGCTCGTCTGCCGCCTTCATACATAAAAAAAAAGAAAAAAAAAATTATTTTAACCTAAAAGTCTATACACCAAATTTCATACGTCCAATTAAAATAAAAATGAGATAAAGACTAAATGCCATAAAAGAGGTGGGACGAAAAAATAATTACAAAAAAAACGTTTTTTGGGAAGTATCATGTCTAACAAAAATTTTAAGGATAGAAATTAAATGTTAAGGTTAACAGAGAGCACATATTTTTTATTTACACCTGTGTATATTGATAAGACATTCTTTTCTGTGTTTTGTTTCTGCTTAGTTTTTGTTCAAGCTTTTCATTTTATATTCTAAAATGGGTCTGAACGCGTGGAATAAAATTTCTAATAAACTGTATAATATTTTATAATACAGATTTAGAATATAAAATGTGTACAAAACGCGAAAGTTTAAAAAGTTAAGCTTTTCTTGTCAATAAAAGTTCAAAATTCACGATATTTTTAAAATGTGTATGACAATACGAATTCCATCATGCTAGTAATTTGATCCTTAAGGCACGTCATATCAACGACGTGTGCGAACATTAGATAAAATATTTATATAAAATACATTTATAAATACATCTATACTAATATTATAAAGTGGTAAAGTTTGTAAGTTTGGATGTAGGAGGTAATCCGAAACTATTATTAATCAGATTTCAAAATTTCTTTCACCATTTGCAAGGTACATTATTCCAGATGGACATAGGCTATATATTATGTGCAAATTGACTGAAATGCAAAAAAAGCTAGTATTGTATACATTGACTAATAATAATAAGGAATTAGGATTGTATGTAGAGATCTCGCTCATTCAATCACACTTCCTACTCTATGTGATTGGGTGGGGAATAGGGAATACGGGTATAAGGAGTTGAGATCTTTCTCTTATCCCATCATACTTCACACTAAGATTTTAAAAGGTTGATTGATATTGATATTTTAAATATAGATTGTTCGCATCTTTTCCGGCTGGCTCGTGTGCGATTTTTTTCTTTATGTTCACTGAAGTTAAGACCCCCCACGAGAAATCATTAAAAGCTCTATCCGTCTCTGTGTACGTGTTCATTATTTATTAACAGTAAAGATACTGAGACCTCTTTGTTTTTCCATCTTATTTACAAATATATTTCAAAGACTAGGTATATTTCAAAAGAAATAATTCAAACTAAAGTAAGGAGTAATTTCAACCAGTAGTAAATATATAGGAGTAATTCTGTAGAATACGTAAGATGTAGTACCTTGTAGAAATAACTTGAAACGAAAAGTATGAAATCAGAACAGCGAATTTCTGATTCCTATTATATTACTTGTAGATGCAATAAGTATGTTTATACATAAATTTAAAAACTACAAACCCTCTCTCGTAGTAATATATGTAGATTAGAGTACGAGCATATAGCGGGTGCATACGCATTACGCATCGACTTCAAGGCAACGGGTACGTCCGATGTGGGTCAGAAGGCTTGCGAGAGGGGGAGGGGAGTCTACACCTACTATAATCCTTCCTGTGTATAACAATCTAAGTTTCTACATCCGTCACGTAATTTTGAACCTTAAGCTTGTAAGAACATGATTTGTAATCATATTCCTGCTTTACATATGTAAGGCATAGTGAGCTTCTGCTTGGATCGTGACGTCACAACCGCGTCGCGCATTCGCGAGCCTGTTCGATCGATATTTGATTTCGTGTTCGGAGGTCTCCGCGAAAAGCCGGAATACCCCGAGCGGAGTCTATACCACCACGTGCGAGTTACGTAACGGTGATAACTCATTGACAAAGATTTATTTGTGTAACGAAGCCTCGCGCTGCTCAACAAGCGAGTGTCGCCGGACACCGTTTGTTTAACGAAGCCAGAGACAGGACACTGGTGAATAAAGTAATTTTCACTAGAAGGGTTATATTTAAGTAAAGAAAAACATATGTTAATGGCAGACGGTACCGTACAGCAAATTTAAAAATCATTATATTTTGTACTCAGTTACAAACGGCAAAATAGATAAGTTTACATGCAATAGTCAATAGACTGTTCACATTCTAGAAGCTCAACCAAATGAGCAACGGAAATGTTGAGAGCTATTGGTAAAATTTTGTTATACATTCAGCGAAAAAGAACGTTGTATTTATCTGTGCGCGTGTGTTGTACGTACCGAACAAGGCTAGTTGCCTGCAAACTTATCTATTTTGCCATCTGTACACGAATAAATGATCTCACTGTAGCTAAAAATGTCAAATCTGTCATTCATTAATCAGTGTGTAAGATTCGTAATAGTCAGGCGACAGCTAGCGGCAAATCCGACTAACTATTTAAAATGCAGAACACAAATGTAGATTGCCGCCGACTTCGCAACTCGGTCGCTAAGTCGCGAGTTTTACGCAGAAAGATCTTATGAGAACACTCCGACGAAGCTCGTTTTAAAACGCGCTAGTAAGTTTACAAATTCTTTAATCTATCATAACTGTTCATGTCGATTAATTGATTGCTTATGGTGCTCTGTTTCGCTTTTATGACCATATACACAAATGTCAATGAAACTTTGGAATGGCGGGTGCACGCTGAAATATTGCAGCCGCTGTGCGCACTCGACTGGCCATATTGACCCACACAGAACAACACAGTAACATGTATTGCATTTCCCTTTACCCTATTCGAATGCATTATTCTTTATCGTATTCCCCCAACGTATGTTCATGTTTCGGTAGTGAGTGAGATATCCCAGAGTCCATTTAAATTCCATCTTGTTCTATCCCTCCTCATTTTCCAACCCCTTTTCCAAATCCATTCCTACATTCCAAAGGCAGCTCATCCGGAGGCGTGCCAACGTTTGTCATTCTGGACTGATGTTGGCATGTCCATGGCTGAAAGTATTTATTTATCACCAGGTGGACTGTCTGCCACTTTCTTTCTATAAAAAAATATATACAATCATTTAAAAAATGCATGCGCTTTTTAATACAATTGCAGAAGTCGACCATGATTGTTAATTAATAATGAAATTAGTCCTCACGATTTTGCGATCGGTACACTGTTTATTGTAGTTTTTTTAATAGCATGGCATTCTCTTATAATATGACTGTGGTGTCGGTCGGCTGTAGAATATGACCACTCCATCTCTTCCTGTGGGTGTCGCAAAAAGCGACTATGGGATAACAAAGCTGCTACCACAAGTCCTGAGGAACTACACCACCTATAAAAGAATTGGCAATCCCTCCCTCATACATACATCCCTCATGCACAGGACAAAGACCTGCAGCAGTGGACAATAAAAGGGCATGGTGACAGTGTGATTTTTAATATTCTCAATAATACCATAATTAATAATTATTAATAGTTCTTAAAGTAATGGGATGTGTCATTAACCTACAGCTCCTCGGGTATCTAGAAGGATCACCAGCTGATAAGCGATCGCCTGAACGGTTTCCGTCATAATCGCTTAGCTGGTGATCTTTTAGTGTATTTTACACATCGTACTTTCTTGCAAGGTTCTGTGCTCTTTCCAATTTCTGTTTCTTCTGCATATCAACTTGTTACAACATGCATTACTATGCAGACGACAGCACTGTTGACACTTTATACAAAGGCCGTGCAAAAATCCCACGGGCTTATATGGAACAGAGTGTAAGACCAAGTCTCGATTTGCGGTAAATTTAATTTGGTCCAATTTAACCCCATAAGTCTATGTATCCACTGCTAAGAAATATTTATTTGTCGTGGCACCTTTATTTCAGAACATTCCTGTCAAGATCTCTAAGAGTTTTCTCATCTGGAGATCAAGACAAAACTTGCTGGTGAAATGTTCGGTGTACTGAATAGAGCGAAGCATTGCTTTACTCCGGGGCAACGCTTGTTTATAACGATCAAGTTTGACTCCACATGGAGTACTGCTCACAGCTCTGAGCCGATGCACCGGCCAGAGCTGGACCTTTGCCTACCAACTGAACTGAACACTTTGTCCAACGACGTGCTGTCCAAATTGTCGACGATTCCACTTTCACAGGCGGTCTAGAATCGTTCAGCATCCGAAGAGATATTACGTCTGTCTGTGTTTTTTACCGTCTAATAATCAGGATTGTTCTGAAGAGCTGTTTAACTTGATGTCAACATCGGGATTTTACCATCGCACCGCTCGGCATTGTCTTGTAGTTCATCGGCACTTCCTTGACAATTCCTTTCATCGGCAACGCACCCGTATGCCCTGTGGTGTTGCAGGTGTCTATGAGCGGCGTCGACCACTTATCATCATGTGGCCAGGCTTTTCGTCTGCCATCTCTTTTATAAAAAAATAAATAGACAAATCCGACGACGAGACTCACCGAGTGATTCGAGCTCAATTTGACATCACTGTAGTCACATTTCGCATTATCTTCAGTTTCATTTTCAAAACCAAAATGTATTTTATCGCTTTTCTCACATAGTTTTATGTCCTTATTTATATTATTTTGTCGAAGTGTTAACTAAAACTTTTGAGTTTCATATCCTATCCTATGTGTCTGATTAAATTCCTACCTCAATAAGATAATTTACCACGTAACGTCGAGTTCTTAAATATGTAGGTCATTGAAATATTTGAGTTACTTTTTAGTAACTGATTTTAGTTTTGATTAAAATCGAAAAATTGTGCACCTATTTTATAAGATAATGCAATTTTAATCCTGGAATTGCCTTCATCATCTCACTGTAAATCTGTTGCAAAATCCATTTGATACCAATTCAGACTCCACTTCAAAAACAGATTTGAAATTCAATACAAATTTGTTTATATGGAGTTTTGTATTGTGACTTTATTTGTAATTAAAATTTAAAGTATGAGATGTAGTTTATTGTTAGATTCGTTCACAATTGGTTTATTTAGAGTCAAAAAGTTATGATAGTTTTTGATTTCATTAATCAATACCAAGTATATGCATAGTATTTATTAGAGTTGTATTTGGCGCCCTTTAAATCTGCGCTCTGGCGGCATTGGCAACTTGAGCCTCCTCATCTATTAGTAGCATAATACTACGAGTAGGCTATACACGTACAACCATCAGCTAGTGTCCCTACATTGTTGGATAGGCAAAGTTCACTACCACATATGATTTTCGGAGATTTAAGATCTCCGAAAATCTCGAAAATCCGAAAATTTCGGAGATTTAAGATGAAGATTGAGCCGTGAGTGTGTTCGTATAACAGATTGCGTGTTCGCGTGCCGGTCGGCTCTGGTGCGTGTTATGCGATCATTTTTGTTTTGATCGGCCGAAACGGTCGAACTTTTTACACGAATGAAGGTAGTCAGTAGTTTTCGAAAAAAGACAACCCTATTAGCGTATAAACATACACGTGGAACTTATTTTAATGCAAAATGACAAATATGCCTATACTGTTCACATTCTCTTTTAATTCACATTTTTTAATTCTCAGAAAATTAATAAAATATTTTAGTTTTCTTTAACTTTTCATGAATTTTGGTAATAAATGTTAGTGTAGGGTAGGCAGAAAGTAGAATTCAGAAAAATGCCTTGAAAATTTATTCCTCATGAAGAGAACAGGATGTCTAATCCCGACGGCTACTATAAGAACAATTCAAAAAAGAAAATGAGGCAGTAAAATCTAAAAGCCGACCTAAGCCAGCCTTTAGGTCGACTGGCAGACTACTTGCCGTTCAACTCTCAGCTCAGAGTAATAACACTCAAAAAATTAGACGTCGTATGACCCATAATCCGTGAGGTCAACACTCACAGCAACCACCGAGAAAGCTCGATCGTTAGCGGAGCATTAAAACTGCATTACTAAGTACATTCTAGGGCTAAGGCAGTGCAATAATTGCATCAAGTTTAACTGGGCCCGATCGATGTGAGGGTATTTACCTCGCCGGGCAAAAATAATCCGTGTACCACCGGTGATGTCAGAGGGTGTTTTCTGTGCGCATGCGTGTCGGAGCGAAGAGCAGCCGGGCGTCAGTCGGTCGCCGGCCCGCGTGGGAGCCGGTCGCGCGAGTGCGAGTAATGGCGTCCCGCGGCGGCCGGTGAGGCACCGGCCCCGCCGACCGCCTCGGGTCGACGGGCCACCGGCCGGGGCTCCGCCACGCACGTACCCAACATGTCCTTGCTCAGCGTCACAGGTACCACGTGTTATGTGTAGCGATGTTTTCGCGCCAGTTTCAGTGGTGGTGGTCTCGGCCCGCTTTGTGCTAATATATCTGAGAGTTACGCAGTAATTTGTGGTCGTTTCGGACGCGTATTGAAAGTAATCAGGTATTTATGGCTTAAATAAAGACGAGCCGAGCCGTAAAAGAATACTATGTATTAGCGTCGAGATTCGCACACAACAAAGGATTTTGATAGTAGGTTCTAAAAGAAGGCTTCGCTTTGAATACAATATTGATAATTCTTTACTATAAAACTGTCGAGTATATTTTCCTGTGAACTATCTATCTGCATGCGCCAATAAGTGATAACGGTTGACGATAACTGAAGTTTGATTACAGTTTGAGCACTGTAGCTTATGCGATGCACTGGATGTATATAAATCGCGAGATTTATGCATCATTTCTGTTGTTTACTGGTGCCTATTGACATTTAGGAACAAAAGCCATTCACGGAAGTGGCCGGTTTAATTGACACGAGACTGAATGCAGTTGCTTGGACGTCACATTCTTCACACGTGACAGAAACGGTTTTTCATTTATCTTAAGTAACTACCTAATTAATTTGTGTTAATTGGGCATGAAAAATAATCTAAAATAACTCCATATTTATCTGCAAATTGATATTTTCTATATATTTTAACTCTCTTAAAGATATTTTTACTTATTATATATTTGAAAGGTTTATTTACTTAGAATTATTTGTTCATATGAAAAATATTTACCCAAGTAATGCGAGGAATTGTGGAATTATAACCATAGGATACATTTCTATGTAAACAAAATGTTTTTACGCTTTTCTTTCCAAAAATCATTTGCTGAAAGCAAAGCGGCTATTTATTGATCTATAAAACCAAAAATAAATACACATATGGAGCGCTTAATATCGAATCGTGACACATAGCATAATTTAATCAGTTCAGTTACCTTATAAATATATATATATATAAGTTAGTCATTATTTTAACATAATTTAACATATATTCTTAAGTATATATGTTCCGAATATATTCATAGCGTAAGTTTTTTGTTATACTGTAGATAAGAGGCTGTTTTATATTAATTTCTTACGTTTGACCTTAAACAAGTAACAAATGATTTCAATGTTAGCTGAGTCCAATGTCAGTCTTAATTCATAATGACTACAGCACACAATTAAATTTGAACAATAGCTAGCTTGGAATCGAGAGCATTGAATTCAACACAAGAGAGTTGAGACGGCCGGACGCCAAACCGCATACATTTTGCTATAGGTACACAATGCCTATAGAGCCCTAAACTTTACTCCAATGTTCCGCTTGTGTGCCGATATAGGTCACAGCACAGAAAGCAGATTGTTCTGTAAATAGCAGTATGTATAAAATTTAAATTACAGGTAAGTATACTTTGTATTGTCATTTGTGATAAAAGACGATTAAGTAAGGCGAAATGTAATGAATGAATATTGACCGTATTAATACAGTTATCAGTGCCAATTCCAGTAAAAATCAATTATTTATGGGTAATTAATTTCATGTTTCCCAGGGTCGACATCGTCGATTGGCCATGTGTCGACCCGGCTTTAGAATAACATCACCCTATCTCTTCCCGTGGCTGTCGTGAAAGGCGACTAAGGGATAACAAAGTCACTAACACAAGTCTTGAGCAACTACAGCACCTCTAAAGGACTGGATTCGCCAATCCGCTTGGCCAGCATGACGTTTTAAGGTCATCTCTCATGAACAAAACAATGTATTATACATGAGGAGTCCCATGTCCAACGGTGGGCGGCAAAAGGTCTAGTTACGGAAGACGTCATAAGCATGTAAGAGCTTTGCCACCACCGGCTTCGTCAGGCCGGTCAATCTAGTATTGGCTAGACTTTATAATTTCAATACTTTAAACACGCGATTTCGAATACTGCAAGCCATTCATAGGTCAACACTTTGATCGGTTTAAAAATTGCTTTCAGGGTAAATGGGACCACGCATAGTCACTGGTTTAAATATCTATCAGTCACAAACATATCGCAGCACTCGTATGTATATATGTATTTATGTACTCACTCGTATGCACTCGTATGTACACTCGTGTTGCATACGTTATGAAACATAAATGAAACATAAGGTGCTCATACAGGATATGATTTCTTAACGTGTATCCAAGCAAGCATGGATACACGTATCCATGATGTAACAAAGGTACTCTGAACATGTACCAGTGAGGTCCAAAGTTTCTGGCCTGACATATTGCTAGATGTCTAAAAAAACAAATTATACGTCATTGTAATTGTCATTTATCCAGCTAATTCGTGTATATTTTTTAGAGTTCAACCCTCATAAGTTTTGATTCTTCGACTTTTAAAACAACAGGTAAATTACAAAATCTTTAAAATGTTTAAACTGGAATATCGTTTCGTGATTAAGTTCCTTACAAACGAAGGTGTTAACCCGACCGATATCAAACAAAGGTTCGATAATGTGTACGGGTATTCATCTCCATCATTTTCCACTGTCAAAGATTGGTATAAACAAGTTCGTTTAGGACGAGAGTCCATCGACGACGAACCTCGCTGCGGTCGATCCTTTAAGGCACTCACTCAAACAATATCAAATTAGTGGAAGAAGAAGTTCTGAACGACCGACGGCTAAAGACGAAAGAAATAGCAGCAAGGACACGGCTTTCAAAAACTATTAGTCCCTAGAAATCTTCATGAACATCTTCATATGAATAAAGTTAGTGTGAAGTGGGTGCCAAAACTTCTTTCAATTGTACAGTGAAGTGAACGAGTAGCGTGCTGTAAGGAACTTTTGGAGGCCTTTCAGAGAAACCGAAACGATATTTTGGAGTCAATTGTTACTAGGGATGAAACTATGGTTCTTTACTTTGATTCCTTGTCCAAAAGGGAGTTGATGGAGTGGCGTCGTTCTGGTGAAGCACCGCCTAGAATGACAAAGGTGACTCGTCCTCCAAAAAGATAATGGCTTCGATATTCAGACATTGTCAAGGAATACTGCTTATAACATCACGTGAGACCGCTTGCTCGTCCGCCCATTAGAATATATAAAAACAAAAAACATAAAATAACGCAATACTACGGTGACTGGAAGCTATTATGCTAACCTTATAGAGCAATTAAGAGAAGCAACGCCCGTCCACGCCGCTGCAGTTCGCCACCCACCTGACTTGTCTCCCAGTAATTACTATTTGTTCTCAAAACTCAAGGCGGACTTAAGGGGTTGAACATTTTCCACTGATCGGGAAGTGACCGGCTGTGGCTTTCACCCACTGTGAAGACAAAATTTCTGACTATTTTAATACTGGGATAGAAATTGTAATTAATTGATCCGAAAAATGTGTTCAAATAGACGGACGGAGACTATATATATATATATGTATATATAAATAAAAATTAAATGCTGTGCGTTGGTAAGCGAGCCACTTGAGAACGGCTGGACCGATATGGCTATTTTTTTAAATGTTCGTAATAGTCCGAATAAGGTTTTTAGGGAAAGAAATATTGGAAAAGTTGCCCGGAAAATTGGAAAATTCGAGAAAAACTGAGTGATTTTTTCTATAGCATTTTTGTATGAACTTATTGAAATATTGTATTATTGAAATTTGGACAGGACAACGTCGGTCGTCGGCTCAAATAGTTGAAAAATAAAAATTGTATCATGAACTTGAGTGTCCTTTTTCTTTGTCAGGCCGGAAACTTTAGTCCTCCCCTCGCAAGTAGCAATGATACATTCACGTTCAGAGCTTTGTGCATAAAAAATGCAGTTAGAGACCTGGAGAAAAATAAGACTCACTGGGCAAATGTTTGAGTACGTATATGAATTCGTGACCGCTATATCATAACCACTCGTCACCGCTATATCATATTACGATATATGCAAGATTTACACGTCTATTGTAGAGTTTTATATTCTGTAGATACATATTAAATTACCTGGTTATAAAGTCAAAAATCATGATCTTTTTCAGAAAATTTAAAAAGAATGTATGTGTGAGAATTCTTTATTACATAATTATTTGGACTAAGTTGGGCTGACACGCTGCAATTCCACAGCTATCTCATCTGGTCAAATTACCCCTCTCTTACAGAATATTGCCGTAAAATTTCGCATTTCCCCCTTTATCCTACTCCCCTAATGTACGTACGTGTTTCGGTAACCAGTCCGATATGTCAGTCTATTCCCATCCCATTTTATCCTATTCCTTACCTTAACTCTTTCTCCAAATACATTCCTGACTTTCCAAAGATTGGCATGCCCATATTTGTCATTTTTGACAAACATCTGTCGTCTGTCATTGATGTATCGCACATGTCGCAGGGCAACAGTACCCACTTATCACTAGGTGGACTATATGTTCGTCTGCAGCCTTCTTTCTATAAAAAATATATTTGGATGTCATTGAATGTTTTCTAAAGCATGAATGCAAAAGAAAGCTCTGTTATAGGATACAATGTAATATAACTGAAACAGAGAAGTTCAATGACTCGTAGGTAAATCAATTGTGGTTTGTTTATTCTATTTGCTACCGTACACTACGGAAAACCGCAGTGCAATGCTACCGCCGTCAGAAAAGGGACTTTAATATCTATTGCATAGGGATGTATTTAGTTTGCAGGTATTTTATGTATATATTTGTATGAATTTATGTAACTGACTGTTTGTAAACATTGAGTAAAATATATTTAAATAATTTTTAAGGGCTTTTTTAGAAAATATGCAAATAGTATCTATAAGTATTTAAAACTGTCTATAACATTGATATGCAGGGAATGTTATAGACCAGGGTTTCATAACCTGTGGTCCATGGCAGGAGTGCTGGGGGTCCATGTCAGATATGAAGACAATAATTACTGCGCTAATCTTTACTTTCTCTGTGGCAATAAATAAGTTTTTTTTTCAAAATGCCTTGTTTTCTTTCTCTACAATTAAGTTTGGAAGGGGTCCGTCAGATTTTTAAAGTGGTCCGTGACTACAAAAAGGTTAAGAAACCCTGTTATAGACAGTTTTATCAAAAATCCTTGATCAATTGAGTAATTCTGTTGACGAATAAGCAATGTACATGAAACATAATTGAAAATAATAATAATGTAATAGTGGCCTATATTGTTAGGGGGAATTAAGCTTTTCTTTTAATAATAGGGCTTTAAGTAAGCCGGCTTTGCCGTTAGTAGCAATACTGTTCGCTAAACTGTCCTTCTAAGCAAATTGCTCTTATGTGGCGTTAAATTAACCGTTAGAGAAATATTTAACCGATCGATTTATAGATTACTAGTTGTTGCCCGCGGCTTTGCTCCCGTGAATTAACACAATTTAAAAATAAATAAATAATGTGTTTATTTATTCATTAATTTATTCGCCTTAGAATATTAAAGTGATTTCACACAAAGTTTAACAGCCTTTATTTTAACTCCGTGACATAATTTTGAAAAACGAGAAGATACGTGTTTAATTATTTAGATTCTAGAATAAATACACAAAGTTTCAAGTAAATTACACCATCAAATATTTTTTCCCCATACAAACTTTGACTCCCCATTTCATTTCTGTAGGGGTTAAATTTCAAGAAATCTCTTCTTACTTGAGTTTTTTCGGTAGATTCAAGTTCTAAATTTAAGCATTTCTTAAAATCATTTGTCCTTTTCTATTTTAACCAAATAGCACCTCAGTATCAGTTCTCATATTGAAAAAGTTGAATTTAACTTATAACTACATTTATGCACCACTACTTGGCCGCCCCACCTCTTATAAAAAGAAGTATTCCAATTGGTATACAAAATTGGTGTTAAATGTCAGATAAGGATGTTAAAATTGCACTGAAGCATTGAAGGAATTTGGCTCGTGATCAAATGACACAAAATAGAAAGACCTTATTCTAGAATATGCGGAAGCGCGTTCTTGTAATACTGGAAAATTAGCAAGATATAAATAAATAAAGTAATACAGTTGCCGAGGAGACGATCCAGTTTCTTAAGAAGTTCTTGACTAACGTCGGGATAACACACATCCGCATAATCGATAACCGGCAATTCGTCTTTGTACAGGTACAGTTTTGGGTCTTGATGGGCAGGAAAATTTTAAGCCAACACTTTAAATTACCTTAAAGTACCCTAAAGTACCTTAAAATACCTTAAATTACCATAAAGTACCACCGAGTACCTTAAAACATCCAAAGTACCTTAACTTATCTTAAAGTACCTTAAAGTACCCCAAAGTACCTTAAAGTAACCATTGGACATATTATACTTCCACTATTTGGGGACGCCAGTTGAGTGAATTATTTATGGTAAACCCAAGATCCTTAAATGTGAGTGTCAATAAACTTAACTTCTATACATTCCTTCAGTTCACTATAGGTTTCTACAATTGTTGGCTGACAGACTGCGTGGCAGACCAATTATGAGTAGGATCCATAGTTACCCAGGAGTCATGCGAAGACTGGGTTTGAGCTCTAAGTTGTGCGCGAGTCATTACATTTATTATGCTATCATTCATGTCCCTTAAATCTTTAGATGTGAGAGATAATCTCCGCAAAGCGTTATTGGATCCATTCACATGCTCCACACAAAATTCATACTTTTCTAACACTAGCCTAAATTTCATGAGTCTGCTCGATGGGTTCGCGTACTAAACAAATAAACCAATGGTTTATGATCTGTGTGAATTTTAAAGATTCACCCGTACAAGTATGGTCGAAAATGCTTTATAGCCCACACAATAGCGAGTAATTCTTTCACTACCGATGTGTAGTTCTGTTCGGCCTTATTTAAATTTCACCTAGCATTGCACCTAGACTATAACTAGACTAGACTTTCTGTAAAATTTGGTTCTTGTAAGACAGGTAGTATCATGATGTTTAGTTTTAACGATGCAAATAATTTTTTACAGCTGTGATCCCAAACAGAATTTAAAGGATAGAAAATATCCGTAAGCCCTATAATAAATTTTCGATAGTAATTGGCAAAATCCACGAAACGCTTACCTTCACTTGAGTTTCTAAGAACAGGATAATATTCAATAACGCGTATTTTTTCCGAATCCGTCAATACACTGTCACCTGACACCACATGACTTAAGTATTCTTTTTTTAAGAAATCACACTATCTATCGTAATCTAGCAAAGACATCCCAATTTTGTTTATTGGGTTCCTGCAAGCTACGCCCAAAAATTACTAAATCATCAAGATGTATAAGACATTTTTCGTACGTTAATCCCGACATTGCCATCGTCATCATTCTAGAAAATAATCCGACACTAGTTTTAAGACTCGAGGGCATTCTCATCATCTGATATTGTACAGAGCAAAAAGCTGTATATCTTCTGCTTTCTGGAGATAAAATACATTGAACATAACCATTTTTTAAATCTAAAACTATAGAACTCGCCATACAATTCCATCATATATTTCACGCAAATAATTATATAATACAATCCTCATCTATATTTGTATAAATAAAGTCCTGCGATCTGTTTTAAATTAAATCGTAAGTAAATTATCGCTATAATTTATTAATATTAAAGGTATATTCACTTCATGATTCTCTATTGAATACTTATAGCGTAAAAGTATTATTACCTACTAAAATCTTATACTTTTTAAGAAAGTCTTGTCGTATTATACCATTTGACTTACAAGGTGAAGAATCGAAAACATATAACTTATGATTAATCAAATTATTACCTTCTCCTCACTTCAATCAAACATTTCCTATGGCCTGTACTTGTCTCCCTATACTGTTTATAAGCATGTTTCCTTTATGGGTAGGAATGTTTAATTCTAATACATGTTTATACTTCACCGTTGAAATTGATGCGCCGGTTATGAACGAAAAAAACTTAAATTGGCACTTTAGACGGTTTTCTTTGGTTTCAGTCCCATTTAAAACCTGAACCGTACTTCGCGTCCCTTGTTTTCCGCGATAACTACGACTGAACTTACATCTGTGACTGCCATTTGAAGTCATTTGACGACTCCTGCTTCGACTGTTTCCAGGGTATTGTATCCCAGGCTGCATGATGTTGTTAGCTTCATAGTGGTAACATTGCCAATGCATACCTTGGCCTTGAATATTATAACAACGACCTCGACCTTGGAAACCACTATGGGCTCTACTATTATACCTATAATTAATTAGGTTTATTATCATGCAAGGACAAAATCTCACCTGATGTCGACGGTGATGAGCTCCTTAATCTAGAGCTGCCTGCACGGCGTCCTTAAAAATTCTAAATTTCTTGCGGCTATGATCGTGCTAAGCTTACGATTGTGTAAGCCTTCGGAAAAGCATTTGATCGCCTGTTTTTCGTTAAGAGATTTTAATATTTTATAATTATCGCTATTTCCGTTTGCTTGAGCAATGTTCAGGTCCGCAAATATTCCGACAATTGTTTACCGAAGTCATTTATAGACATTGGACATATCTCCCTGTTTTAAATTTTGCATCCTATTTTGAATTGGTCGCCGATTTTTTCGAAAGTAAAAAAAAGTTCATGCCTTTTAATAATCTAGCAACACTGGAATAAGTCGGCATTTTAAAACAAATAAAATTAGATTTTGCTTAGATTGTTAATTTAAAATAGAATAGTAATAATCAATAGAATCGATGAGCTATTTTGTAACTAGCTCTTCGTTATTCATCACCGGCAACATGCACAATGCTGTTTTTAAATTGAAAGTTTCCATGTTTAATGATTCAGTACGACACAACTACTTAATTTCTTTAAACAAAGTATCAAGTTTATCAAATGTCGGAAGCTCAGGAGTCAAGTGAAACGACCGAAGCCTGTTTATTCAATGTTTAATTATACACGAATACATAACGTATACTACTGCAATAGTAGTCATATGATTGATAAAAACAGAAAACAATAATATAAAAAGTATACCGCCTTGTGGAATACCAATAGAAAAATCGCACCAATAAGAGGTCGAGGCGAATCGCCTGCTGGCGACCACGAAAATGAGATGAGAACCAATCTTGAGACGATAAAGATAATTTTAAGTGAGCTAGGTCAACAAGGAGGATATCGTAGTTGACAGTGTTAAAAGCGTTAGAGAAGTCGATTGAAATCAGAACTGTCAACCGCGAATACTCCATACCCGCTCTGAAATCTTTAGTCAGTTTGAGAAGTGCGGTGGTAGTGCTATGACCACACCGGAAACCGGACTGACATATGCTGAGCAATTTATTATCAAATATGAAACTGGAGATTTGTCTATGGGCGGCGGCCTCAAGAATTTTGGAAAGAAAAGGCAGAATTGATATCGGGCTGAAATGTTGGGTTAGTTATATTTTAAGAAGTCGCCGAACAAGGGCTTTTCGTCAAAGAGATGGAAATTCCCCGGAAAATAGTAAAAAAATGATGTTGTGATCGTACTATTAGCATCTTCAATGTTAGATACTGGCTTCTTCAAAGGCTTTAACCGTACACGATCTTCTGCTTTATTCATAAAAGAAACTCTGAAATAGTTTTCTGCATAATGATGGCATTAAACAATATACAGAAATAATAGGTACTTTCAACCACAATAGATAAGTTCAGATCTTATCTATATTTATCACGAGCTCTAAAATATTCAGTTACCGAATTTAGTGGTTTTAAAGATAGGGAGTATTATTAATCTATATATATAATAAAACAGTAAGACTTAAGTTTGTACATTGAGTTAATTTAAAAAAAATTAACGGTCTTTTTAAAATCTATAGAATCCAAAAGAGTAGTTATTATAATGTTTGTTTGTATGTCTGTTTGTTACTGCATTCATTATGTAAAGATTACTGAACGGATTTTGATCGGGTTTACACTAATGTATAGCTAAAGGTCCAGATGGAAAAGTGGTGTATGGTGTTATCTTTATAATATGAGACAAGGAAGTTGAGTTATAGAGGACAATAAAAAATGAATTAACAGATTTACTTAAAAATTATTGGATCGATTTTAAAGAGATTTTCACTGTCGTTTAGCTCAGTATGCAGTCTAATTACAGCGCCAATATCTTATCCGTAAATGCGCTATATTAAGAGTGATTTGAAAAAAGTTATAAAAATATTTATTGTCTCTTTGTGCAAATACGTAATGAATTAGGATTTTAATGAATTCTTCACCGGGAAGCGCAATGTTTGACGCCCTTCGGCCAGGTGGACCAATTCACCAATGACTTGAAAGAGTTCGTCGGTGGTGTCTGGATGAGAAGAACCGAAGACGGTCTATGTTGGCGAGCCTCTATCCAGTAGTGGGATATAGGCTGATGGAATAGTATGATACTCACACAAGCGGTTCAGAACCCATTAGCATACAGAGAGATATTGCGTCTTTTGGCGTGTTCTAATAACGCAATTGCTGTTCAGAACTATTGGTTACACGCCCACCTCCAATTTATAATACTGTGTCTTCCATCATCAAATTGCGATGTATACCCACTTCTTTGACAAGGAGCTGTCGTGTACGATGCAGTATACAAATCGATATATATCACGTCCCTCAAGGTTGTGATAAGAACTACTTCCTGTAGTTTTCCGTAACGCTACATCTTCAATTATTTCAGAAATCAGTAAGGAGCATGTGGAACTTTTGGAAAATATGCAATTGGGCTGTGAAAGTATGCGCGATTAGTCGGAATTTAGTATTTCTGAAAGTAGTGACGAGGAAGAACTACATTTGACATATACTCTAGCAGGTTATGAATAAATACGAGAGAAACGAGAAGATAATGTCGAGGCTGAAAGCGAGGGCATTCGAGAGGTCCATCATATCGGTGCTTTTACGAGTACAGGTGTTAAAAAATCGTATATAATTAGTTAATCTACGCGAGCGAAGCCACGGGTAAAAGCTAGTATTCAATATAATTAGAACGGTAATCGATATCAGCCTATATAGTCTAACCGGGTACTGGCCTTCCCTTGTAATGACGGGGGCGTACGGGATAAATCCACCACGTGAATTCAAGGGTGATTGATGGATGTTACAAGTAACCCAGTTTTTTTTTAAATTTTCGAGCACTCGAATTTATTCATGATATGGAATCAGGACTGGGAAGGACGGGGAGGGGAATAGGTAGTTTATGGGATGAATGGGCACGAGAGGTTTTCCTCATGCCATTATACTACATATATTCGATACCTTGAAATGGGATGGCTTTGAGTAGAATGGCTTGGAATTGGGTGGGAAGGGAAACTGGCTGTATGAATTCTCATTCACAGGTAGACTTGGTACATATCACTGCTGTCTACTTTGAGAATGGTGTGTCGTGGCCAGTCAGACACGCCCAGAATGCAACATGGCTTCCCAACATACTTAAGTAATGTGGTACGGGCCCGATTCGAATTGATGACTTCAGGAATGTGAGTCGTGAAACAATTTAGGTAGGTAGCTCAACAATGATCGCTTCTTCGACTACTGTATAAATAATTCGCGTGGCACTGTAACATTGCACTTGTAGTAGATAAAGAAATGTTTATCTTTTAGTTAAAAGATAAACTAAAAGTTAAAAGTTCTAAGAAGTACAACGTAAGTCGTACATAAGTACAACCTATAGATTATTCATGAAGTAGAATAACGTAAATTTTCGATAGAAATATATTTTCTTCTTATCATGCACATTTTTCATGGATTGCTAAATGTGTAATATGTGTAGAGCTGTCACTTTGGAAATGCTTTTTCATGAACATTTGCGAGTAACCACTTATCATTGGATAAATGTGTATACATTCATATACCTTCTATATATGTGTTGATATCTAATAATAATATTTTCTTTATTTTGTGAATACAACGATAATATTGCACGCATATAAATTACGTAAAAGAAATATAATATGCAGTATTGTTGCAAAATACAATGTCTGTTAGACAACCAGATACATATTGTTCTGTACTAAGAAAGTGAACTATTGTAAACTAAATATAATATAACATACATAGATGTGTAATAACATATCCATGAAATATTCAGATACGAGTATTCGTATTAAAGAAAAGAAGACAAACACAAACTGAAGTAAAGAGATTTAGAGGAGACTAGATACACTAGATTTTCATAATATTGGTGTATATGCGATAATCTAGCTAGATTTACGCTTGCATTACGTATTCTCAGTTCTCCTATGTACCACTTGAGGCTGTCACCTAGATAGCGGGCTCTCCTAAGCTCACATTGACGTACAAATGGCTTACAAGTGTCAGGTGAGAGCGGAGCGGACAGCAGGAGACGGTCGGATAAAATCGTCGTATGTATATTTTCGGGGCTATTCGTATGAGTTGAAATTGAGTATTACCACGTGGTGATGAGCGATGATACTCATATTATATGGCATAGTAGTCTTATAACTTTTTAAACTTTCGCGTTTTGTAGACATTTTATATTCTAAATTTATCTAAAAATACTTTTATTATACGCGTTCAGACCCGACTTAGAATCTACAACATACACTAAAATTCACGTTTTACATTTACTACTCTTCAGTTTGGCAGTTGCGTCCATAAACTATAGTTACGCTATAAACCCTTTAATATGTAAGAGGCTATGGCGTAGATTTTGCTTTAAATTAGTTGGTCTCTGTAGATAATTCAGCAGAAAATAGTTTATGGAACAGACTGCGCGTATAGTTAGCAGGTAGTAACGCTATCTTAAACCTTTCAACAGGATGTGGTAGCTACTATCAACTGGTAGGTGCGTCATAGATACTGCAATAAATTGGGTCTACGACCCGGACTTTGGGACCAAGTAGTAGATACGCCGTAGACCATTCAACGGTAACGAGTCTACGGCGTAGACTGTGCTCTATAGGAGCTACGGCGTAGGCTCTCTACGGGTGCGTAGCATAGATTGTCGTCCGTTTCCACTTACGACAAAAACATTGGCGACACGTGTGGTTCTTACAAAACACAGTCTGATGTCACCTGCGTCGGCGAGTTCTTGTGGTGCACTTCTGCTCTTCGCTCGTTTAACTTTGGTAGATGTTGGTTCACTTTGAAATACCCGAACCGTGGATTGAGCTTACGTTTCAGATCGTATTGTTAGATCCGAGACTCATCAACTGTAACGACGTTTTAATAGCTAATTTTAATGCTATTAAAGTTAGTCAGTGTTTCATAGCCGAACACTCCTTGTTGCCGAACTTTCTGAGTGGCTTGATATTTGTAAGGTTAAACTATAAATATATAACAAAATTGTCCCAATTTTCTTTTAACAAACGGTTCCTCTTTTTGTGATCGTTTCAACGGGTGTATCACCTACGCTTCATTCAGTAGATGTAGTCACATAAGCGGATACGGATCTTCCCGTTCGGAAATTGCACGCGGGTCCCTTCTATCCGGATGCTTGCCTGTTAATAAAGCTGTCCCACCATTGACGCCTACACCTCGCAATCGATCAATTAAAGTGCACATTGACCTGGAAGCTCGCGGTCATTGTGAGTTTTCCGCTAAATCGTGAAAGTGACATCTTGGCTTATTTCCAGCAGTAAACCTGCGCTTCTTGCGCCCACTATTTATGACTATTCAAGTTTATTATTTCTTTGCCATGAAAACTTCACGTCTCATGTTTTACACATTGGCAACACCATCAATATATTGATGTGTAATTCAACATTCAAAGCTACTCGTATATTGACGAAATTATTAAAGATTACTCTAGTTGGTAGTGCCCCGGGTTTGATTCCTGGTTTGTTTAGTTCGGGTCTGTGTGATGTGTTCGTCTTTGTACGTGTCTATGGACCCACAACGCAGGAAATTTCACCGAGTGTGACATACTAACATACAAAAAAACAGTTTTTTGTATGTCTTGTAATCACCGAAAGTCCGAATATAAGTCCGATCCTACGAAAGAATTTTCGCTTGTGAAAGGACTACGGACGGCGGCTGTGGTTAAACGCTAGTTTTTAGTTACATTTACATGTCGCCAGCTACTCATTTCTTGCGCCGTCAAAAATAAGGTGTATTTTTAAAAGTATGTCAAGACGGACCATTTTAAAACACGTTGCTATAAAGGGGTGAAGCACTTTACAGGATTCATTTTGCTGAAAAAACTCATAATTAACGTAGGCATGTTTATTTCTGGTTAAAGTGAGTATGATAATCCATCATATTTCTTCATATTAATCAACGTACGACCTAGCGCAGCGGTTTGCTTAGACGGTACTGTTATGAGGCAATCCAATCAGGCTAGGGTGCTTTTCCACTAAAGAGTTCAGTATACAAAATTCGGATTTAATAAGTAAGAAACCGACTACAAAAAACCTTTAAAAAGTTAAATACTTTACGTTACGATTTGTAAAAGTCTGAAATTAGAAAGGAATCACAGGTACTTACGAATATGAACACCTTCAACGAGTTTAAGCCAAATTTATAAAGGACGTGGTTATATTAAATTTTGTAGTCGTTTTAAAAATACTTTTTCGTTTTTTATAAACAACTTATTTTATTTTTCACTTTTCAGTGGTAAAAGAGTGCTCGGAGTGCTCGGAGTGCTCGTGCGACTGGATGCTTGGTAAAATAAAATATAATATATATTAACTTTATATAATATTCAAGTCAGTTTTTGACAATACATAAGTAGTTATTATTGCTAAGTTATTATTATTATTAATAATAATAAATAATAATATAGTTATTACCATAATTTTTGACTTACATTGATTGTTAAGTTTAAAAATAGTTACAGGTATATTAATTAAAACTTAATTGACCATTGTAAGCAAAATAATTAATTTTATTTGATGTTCTTTTATGTTACGTGAAATTAATTTAAGGCTTTGTTAAAAACTATATTATTTAGAAAATTGTCCACCAGTTTCTTTCTCCGTATTTTAGTTAATGGTTTATATTTTTAGATTGTAGGTAAACGTATAGCTAGCTGCAAACGGTAATGGGAGACTGTGACCTTTGCTTCTGAGAACCATCGCTAAATGTCACGTATAGAAGCCCACGTCAACAATACAAACTGTATCGAGTGCCCTCATTGTTAGCCTTTCATTGTGTTCAGTCTGTCATTAGCAAGTTGTTAGAAGTAATCATCCTAACTTATTATTAAGCCCATCTTTCTAAATTTTCTTCAAAAAGTAAGGTATTGTTTTTGGATATTTTTATTAAATTGGTGTCAATTAGGGACAACCATAGACTACAAGCACACGCCATGTCTGTGAAAGTAAGGTGCCAATGTGAGTGAATAAATTGGCGTCTATTCGCTATGAAGACTGAACGTAGCACTTGAATGCGTTCATATGCTATATTCATTCCTCGAAATGAGTGTGTTCGAAATTCGAAATACATTAATTTACATGTGAAGCCGATTTCCCGTAGCACATAGTACATGAACCCGCCGTAAGTCATGCCCCGTCACACATTGAAGTAACGTTATTACATCAATTCCTGACAATTCCTGAATTGACAACAAGTACCACATTATACTTAACTTTTGCTATATATTTATCTATTTAAACGGGTCTTAACGCGAATGTTTACCTTATTTATTTTACTTGACGTTTCGGTTGAGATGCACCAACCATGCTCACTAGCTGACTGACCTGTTAAAGACCCGTTTAAATAGATAACTATGTGTGAGAAACGAAAAAATCTCAAATGTTATTTTACTATATACTCGTATTAATTATGTTTTAACATGAATTTTCATTTAACATTTTAATCTTAACATTTTCGACTTATAACATGAATGGGGTATGACTTATCATATCACTCGTCTACTTCATCGATTATCAGTCCTGCGTCAAATACGACTTGCATATTGCCACTTTAACATGTTGATTCTACAAGCTATATCGGTGATTTTATTTGTTTGCCGCTTGTCTTCGTTTTCAATTTCTATCCCTCAAAGAAACTTCATAGCTCTCTCCAGAGCTCCATAGCTCGTTTATAAAATATAATAAAACTATACGTAGATGTATGAAAACAGCGAAAATCTCAAAAATTGACACAGTCATTTCATGAAACATGTACTATATACTGGACTGATAGTGGAATAGTGTGATAGTTTTACGATACAGAATGGCTAATTGCACTAAAGATTTGAGACATGTAATTAGTTTAGTACTGAATTTTGAGCTAGCTGTTACACACAGGTTGTCTGCAAATTATGGAACAGGTAAATACGGCAAAATATCATATTTATATAGCATAAGCAAACTTTTTTTTTTTAATTCTTATTTTTAAGGAACTTTCATGCCTTGGCACATGTCAGTTCCATCGTACCCTAAACTTACATTCTACAACATTAATGTAGGTACCAGTATGTCAGCCCTAGTGAGGGCTCACGAATCTGTACAAACTAAATGCTGCTCGTGAATTTGGTTCTCCTAGTATCTTATGGAACATACAAACATCATTCCTGTTCAGATTGAGATCCCTCACTAAGGCCTCCCGTTCCTGTTGATTCCGGACACACTCCACTAACAAACTTATATTATAAGTTTGCAGGCAACCGGGTTTCTCACTGCACACATACACATAGATAGATACGTCGTTAACTGATTCACTGAATGTGTATTGAGAGATTATTGTGTATTGATTGAGGGGGAGTGTGCACGGTAAATTACAACAAATGTCTACAACATGTATATGTCGAGCCATTAAATATTAGCCGCCAATTACAGACATGAAATATATTCTATGTATATTCCACCTCAATATTGTGAGACGCAGACAAAAATAACGCGGCCCACAATACGTTGCTTTGTTGGTCGCCTAATAGAAGAGGCGTTGACTCAGCATTTCGTATTCAGGTTTTTCCTTTACCATTCTTTGTGGTTTTTTCGTACGTTTCATTTGAAAGCCAAGTAGGTCAGTCGATTCGCTCACTTATATCTGCTAAAACTATTTCACATAGGTTTAAAATTGGATACATTAGTATAATGATCTCATTTTTGTAATTCTGTAACTCGTAACTGAGATATTTACCCGTATTCGTATTACAGATTCAACCAGAGATATGAACTAACAAGCAACCAGTTTAAAAGTAAAAAATATAACCTTGTAATTTCAATTGGTGGTCTGTGCCCTGCATTAGATCATAACATATGCATATTGCAGTAGATAACAAATGTAATAATGCATACCAAGACAAAAACACCACCCGAACAAATATTTCCAACCTGGACTCGAATCGGAAGACAGGACCACTATCAGTTGGGCCAATCGGTCTTTAGAAAAGGAAAAGTAAAGGATAAAAGGTTCTATTGTCTAACGTTGGTGTACTTTTTATTAGTATTAAGTAGCGAATATATTCCATAGCTAGAGTCATTACTACGTAATCACATTACCTTTTTGTGTGGGGATCCGCGTGTATCCCTCTGGCGAGTCACGTCCCGACTATTAAGCGGGCTTAAGTGGGACGATATGACGGGTTATCAATATTGAGCGTGCTCGCACGTCCACCATCCTAGCTCGGGCTTTTTCGCCTAGTTTGATCTGATATATTGGCAAGCCGTCGTGTTGTCCGATTCCATATATATTGGCGGTAAGATACTCAACTATCATCTTAAATTTTCTATCCTCATGGGTCTTATGTTATGTTTTCTAAAATAACGGGTGCGTTTTCCTTTATATGGATAGAGTAATGAAGTGCAGTTGAGTAACGTTAGCACGTTACTCAACCTTCAAAATTTCTTCAAAATATTGGCGAAATAGATTAGTAGGGTTGATCGTAGGCTGTCTAGATCAGCGATTGCTAAAGTGGGTTCCGCGGAACCCTTGGGTTCCGTGAACTAATTTAATTTGTCATTGGACCGCTTGAAGTCTTGGCTACGAGTAATAATAGCCAATATTAACACAATGAATAAAAATTCAAAATTTTATAATAACTAATAACTATCTAAGTGTAAATGACCTATTACGATTAGCATAGCAACACGACATGGCACCCCACTTCCTCCCGGCCTTTTGCGATCCTAGTAAATAATGTGCGATCGTAGCAAAATTTATCACTAACAAGGAAAAACGATAACATTTGGTTTACATGTCAACAATTACATGTTTATTTTTTTTGGTGTTGGGGTTCCATAAAATAAAAGTAATTTACTAGGGTTTTGTGGCCATATAAGTTTGGAAACCACTGATCTAGACAGCACTGTGACTGAATACACGAAGTACCTAAGTTACAAAATGACCAGGTAAGAGTAAAGGCTTGCGCACATTGCAACCGCGTCGCGCCGCAGCGCGTCGTACTGCAAAACTGCGACATCGCACATCGCAGAGGCGGCGGGCCGCAACTCATCGCATTAATTTAAGTCAGTTAGCTGCTGACATTCAATTCGTTACGTCGTCGCACAGCAAGTAACTCTCGAAGTATGTCCGTTAACTGCGCGTGTCCATCGCGCATTGAAGCGGGCCGCGTCGCAACGCATAACATTGGCGCATAATTCTGAATATTACATAATTCTGACTATTTCACTGTTCTTTACATTTTATTGTGAAGGCACGGATGTAATTACCTATTAGCACTTCTTTTTAGTTAGTCCAGCTGTTTTTTTACACTTTCACATTTAATAAAAAACATATGTATTCCTAGGTGATTCGCCATATTGCTCAGCAACGCAACAAAAAATAACTCAGTGTTTTTATGCAGAATGCGGGTATTTTTTTTAGATGCGAGAACAATTTGTTCTAGGAGTTTGTTAGTTGGAGTCGCTCATACACTCATACAGGGCGTTGTTGTCTGGAGTCACTCATGCAGTCACTAGTACGTGGTGAGTGGGCTGTAACACTTGGCCTACCTAACCGCGACACCAAGCAACATTTTGTATAAGAAAAACTTAATTGTACACGCGGTTGTGTGAGCCAGCCAGCATCACATCCGTTGCCTCTGGACGCTGCTTACCAACTGGCTTAGATAGCGAGAATATTTTGTAATCAGGAATAGTGTCTGAAATCAGAAATAAAGTATGAATGTTATTTATTTTAGAGTCCTTACAAAGACCAAAATACCCTGTATGTTCCAAAAAAAAATATTGTTTAGATCTCAGAGTTGAAATTGATATCTGCTCTGGTTATTAACGAAAATAACCAGGCAAACTTTTAAATTTCGGAGTTCCGAACGTACAAGTTATCATTCACATAATTCACACGTGGTTCATTCATCGGACTGTGAACATGGTAAAAATAAGCTTGTACTAAACGAGCAGAAAATAAATATTAAATGAGCAACAAATCATGATCACCGATGTCATCACCACGTCGACGATTTCTTTCTTATCACCAGAGAATCTACGTTAAATTTGCTACCATCGATTTGCTGTCCATTTTGCGGCTAAATTAATTCTCTTAAAAATATAGTGAGGTTTGTGACAGGTTGCTGAAAAGCCGCGATGGCACGTGCTAATCGGAAAGGTATATTTCCATATTTTCTATTTGTTTAATGAAATGATTAAACAAAAGTTGTATAGTTTCATGAGCTTTTTTCAACAACGTATCATGTATATATTGGCCTTGAATTTATTTTTAAAACTTTTAAATGTTATATTATGATAATTTTGAAACTACGTAACTGACTTGGCATGTAGGTACGAAGCTAAAACAGTTTGTCGTTATTCGTTCATGTCAATGTATTCATTGATTCATTGTTTGTATTCAACCGATCATTCATAGTCGAAATGCAGTGAAAAGTTTCACTGAAACTGAAGTTGATGAGATCAAAGGGAAACATTTTGTTGTGTAATAGGAAAATTTCTTCGAAATCTTATCTAGTGTCTTACTTTTTGCAATCCTATGTGACTTGTTTCTTTTATAACTTTCAAGAAATTGCACTATTACATGCCATCGTGTAATATGTAAATACATAAAGGGTACATAAAGGGTAAATACATACATGTAAATACATAATACTCTTACTGTTAAGGTTATACATAATATTAAGTTTGCGCTAGTGAAGCGTGCTCGACGCGCGTGTAGCGGGGCGACCTTGTCTCGTTAAGCACTCTCTGCTTTTGTGGATTGTGGTCCAGCTGATTGAGTTAAGCGACTTATTTTGCCATTTTGTTTAATAAGGTGTGGGTGATGTACAGGAAAGATGATGAAAGTGATGACGTAAAAATAAAGTGTAACTCACTATTTTGAAATTTAGGTTACTGTACAGTTCTGTCTAGTCTTGTTCAGTCTCGTTCATTTTAGTTCAGATAATAAGTTCAGTAGTTTACCTACTTATATTTTTATTTTGGGATACCAATCTTGGAATTTAATTTTTTGAGGGGGAGAGTGCACGCTGCAATCCAACAGCCGCGGGGCGCGCTCAACTGGCAACTTTGCCCCTCTCTCATAGAAGATTACCTTGAAATGTATTACATATCCCACTATATCTTATTTCCCCAATGTACGTACGTATTTCGGTAGTGAGTGAGATGTGCTAGAGCCTATTCCCATTCTATACCTCCCCATTTTCCCAATCCATTCTCCAAATCCATTCCTATATCACCAAAGGTAGGCAGCGCACCCGGGGGCGTGCCAACGTTAGCCATTTTGGACTAATGTTGGCATGTATCTCGGATGTCTATGGGCGACAGTATCCACTTACCATCAGGTGGACTGTATGCTAGTCTGCTGACTTCGTACACAAAAAAGCAAATAATTACTAAAATTAGCAATTAATTGCATAAAATAACTTTTATAGTCCTTTTACTTAATTTTTTTTCAATTAACATCAAAGTATGTATTCTTAAAAAGATATATTTTGAAACATTCTTAACATTACTGTTATTGAATGGCTAATATGTAGTATTTATACCAATGATTATAACATCAGATAGAAGCAAACAGAAACAACGTACATTGGGGAATAGGATAAAGTGGGAAATGCAGTACATTTCAAGGTAGTCTTCTGTGAGAGAGAGGTAACGAGGCCAACAGTGTGCGCCCAGCGGCCGTTGGATTGCAGCGTGCACCCTCCTCTAAACGTGTTGTTCGCTAAAGGCTTCATAGAACAAAGAGTTTATCGCGTTCGAGTGCTTTTATCGCTATTCTTGACGCCTTTGATGTGAAATGCAACGCACTTTAGGACAAACTAGGCTAAAAGTTTAGGGGTCACTAACCTTAATTTACCTTCAGCCTATATCTATCCGCTGCTTACTATAGGTTTCTACGACGGCTTTCCAATTTTCTCATCTAGGCACTAGGGACAAACTTCTCCAACCTAATAAAGTTATGGATTTCTCCATATTTGATGACCAATTAGCTTATTTGGTAATATACCTACATGCTGTGTAAGAGGCTACGAATAGATACAGGTCGGGCAAACATTTGGTTAAAGATTTTTATTTGGGTGTGAGAGTTCTGTTCACATTTATGCGTGTCAATGCCAAAAAATATCATTTAATTGATAACTCTTTTCAATAGTTATTAAGAGATTCTGTGTGCCTGAGAATTTAAAAAAGAAGTCTGGACCATGTGTAATGTCCACCAATGCGCGTGGTGGTTTATGATTCGAAACTCTTTCGTGATTGCAAGCGGAGACTTGTGCTCTGCAGTGAAAAGATCGATCGATCGAATTTTATTCGAAATTCATTATATAAAATCGACGATTGGCTGGGAAATGTTTTACAGCCGATTATAGCAAGCTCCTCGTCAGTTATTTGTACCGTTTTCCAGTGCAGCTATAACATGCAGTCAACATCTGTCCCGACATTGCATTAATTGACGCACCCATGCTGCACACCGCTCAGCCAGCGCGTGACTGAACCAATTGAACTCGTACAAGGTCGCTGCATCAACAATTTATATTTTGACCTATATTGCCGGTTCATTAAAATATAGTATAAAGTCTTTGATTTTGACTCACATAATGTGTAATGAGGTTATTAGTTTTTTTTTGTTCGAACTCATAACCTCAGATATTGGTTTTTAATTAGCTTAGCGGTAAATGAAAAACGTGTTGAACTGTATTGAATAAACCATACTTTAAATTATCTGTAATATTCACAATTTGAATAATTAAAATGAGAAACAGTACTCTCTCAAGCACATTCCAACGTGCGTAACGTAACGCAATATTTTCGCTTTAAACTTGTATCTGTATGAATCTTGATACACTATTTAAATTAATTTTATTTACCTTCATCTTTACTTCTAAATGTAATTTTACTGTCATATGTTATGTACAGTTGGCCAATAATAATACCGAGTACTTCAAAGTTCAGTTTCAATTTGACATTTTTAAAACATGATTTTCGCTTGCATCTATCTAGTCAATTTATATTTGGAACTTTATCACTGACCGTTATTACAAACGAATGGAACACGAATTTGTTTAACATTTCCCACCGTACATATTTCCGCTACATTGTACATATATTACGTATAGTACATATATATTCATCTTTATAATTTTATTTCTGCTATAACATCTTGGTTGTGAAGTAAACACACACATTATTATGTAATGTGTGTTTGGTTATTGTTTTATCTTTCAATGTGTACTTGTGTTTTACATTAATGTAAAACAAACCTATATTGATTACAGCTATGTTTCAAGGTCACTGTTGGCTGCAGTTTGTGTAATGCATATGACTAGCTTCTAGTTTGTTGTAGAAGATTCCAAAGGAATAATTTTAAAGAAGATAAATTTTAAAATCATTAAATGGCCATAAAACACATTGTAAAACCAAAAACTCTCGGACAGTGCAGAGCGTGTCTACTAGCAGACAGTAAAAGTGGTCGTAAGGCTTTATATGACAGAAGTTTCTCTGAGATTCCTTTAGCACAAGCAGTTCGAAAGCTATTACGCTACGAACACGCTACGTGCTACGACATAGGCCTTGAGCACAGTGCGCAGTTGCTAGGGGAAATCGTGCGAGTATATTTTTATTATTTTCCGCATTTTATATTTCTTTTACCTTTTTTTTCTTTTTCGTTTATGAAGTGTAAAGTTCTTTCAATCTTTGTTTTATGTTTTAGTATGTTGCAATGAATATTTTATTAATTGTGTTTAAAATCAAATGCAGTACCTTTCTGTCCTACTTGAATATTGACTTATTCGTAGGTGTCAATTTTTCTTCTCAATAGACGAGAGAAATCGATACCTACACGTAGAAGTGTTTCTCTTGGTCCTTGGCGTTAACGTTTCTTGGGGATTCAGTAAAATACACATATGTATTTAAAATTAAGTGACAAATATTCATGCGTATATACATATATATATATATATATATATATATACGCATGAATTTGCGGGATATATCCGAGGTCATGTCGGCTTGAAAGGAGCCCAGTATGCATTTAAAACATCAATCTAGCGAGATTAGTCGGACAGGTTTGTACCGAGGAGCGGGGTGAGATGATAAATCTGCCAATATAATAACATATAAAACGGTAGTACAACTTTGTTACTGTTCTATTAATTTATTTAAATGTTATTGCACAGAACACGATGTACAAACGGCGGACTTAATGCCACATAAAGACATTCTCTACAAGTCCACCTCTGGGCAAACAGTGAAACAAGGGGTACACAAAATTGGTACTATAAGAGTCTGAAAATATAACATAATCGTAACACTTAATCAAACCATAAATATATACATAACAATATAAGTACAATATTACACAGTATGTAAAAAATCATGCAAATACATATCTATATGGAAGTCATACTAATATTATAAAGAGGAAAGATTTGTATTTTTGTATGTTTGTAATGAATAAACTCAAAAACTACTGGACCGATTTCAAAGATTCTTTCACCATTAGAATGCTACATTATCCATGAGTAACATAGGCTATATATTATATATAAAAAAAATCTTATGAACCGAAGCGAAGCGAGGGCGGGTCGCTAATCTATTATAAAAGGTTCAATATTAATGTTTCTATTTGTGCGATAAAATATCACAGACCTTTCTTTGCACGGCAGTTGCAATGAAACAAAAGCCCAAAATTCTAATACGACAATGGTTAATAGATTTTACGGTAGAAGTTTTGTGAGACATGAAATTACATATGTACCTAAATGTAGTATATATTCTGGGGTATATAACTACCACAGAAGTTAGATTTTCCGTGGTAGCTGCGCATTACATTTGCATGTGATATAAATAGTAACAGTAAATAGTAATCAGCCGTTTTAATGTCCGCTGCTGTCTCTTCATGGGTCTCCTCATGCATATTGTGATATCTCTGGCCAAGCGGGTTGGCGAGTTCACTCTTTTAGAGGTGTTGTAGGTTCTCAGCATTGTGGTAGCGGCTTTGTTTTCCCATAGTCGCCATTTCTGATACCCACGGGAAGACATAGGATAGGGAAGACTACAGTCGGTCGACACCGCATGACTCGATATAAATAAGTAAATTGCAAATTATATGTATTGCAAAAATGTAAATCATGCCAAAAGAGCCTGTGAACATGCTTCTGCAAGGTCGGCAGCGCAAGCCTCCTTCCTGGTGTTGCAAGTGTCCATGGGTGGCGGTGAACACTTACCATCATGTGGCCCGACCGCTCGTCTGCCATCCATTCTAAATAGAAAAAAAAAGGTGTGGCAGAATAATTTACGGCAGCTTCACGTCTGGAAAGTATTTAACTTTTTTGCCGTCCCATTTTATTAAAAGTTTTAAAAAACAATGGTTGTCAATAATTTCTTAAGTCTGTATTCCGTAATTCTTATTTTAAGTTCAAAAGGCGTATTATCCAGACATTTGTACCATGATTCCATACTTCCTTTTCAAATTGTATTGCCGCCCTTCGGCTTCGCCCTCTCACGGTCACGGCCGGGTTGCGTACGCTTGCGTCATCGCCAGCCGCAGTCTTGTAAGGATATAGCCGGTGTAAATATTGCTCTGATTATGTAATCGTCTGTCACTGATATAATTAAGGAGCGGCGACGTTTTTAAACAGGTATAGTTGAATAACACGTCTGGTTACATGATGAGTTACATCCAACGTTTATTGAATTTTGATTGAATCAAACTGTCCTTGATTATCAATTGTTCTGTTTTGTGGTACTGATGGGCGAAACCGCGCTTTTCTGGTTAGTAGTTAGAAATGATTATTTGATGCTAAGATGACGCTTGTTGTAAAACAGGTACGATATATTTTTTAACTTTTAAATGTTTTTTTTTCGAAAGCA
Organism: Sesia bembeciformis; assembly: GCA_943735995.1. Classification (NCBI taxonomy): domain Eukaryota; kingdom Metazoa; phylum Arthropoda; class Insecta; order Lepidoptera; family Sesiidae; genus Sesia; species Sesia bembeciformis. The sequence goes on from OX031040.1 coordinate 10,393,272, forward strand.
CAAGATGTATATTTTGGTAAATTATTGGACTACATAAAATCTAAAAATAGAAATTGAAACTAATTAAATCTTGCATTTATAAATACAATATTTTATTGGTTTTGTAACAGAAGCGAAACATACTATTACCAAAACGGAACGGTCAATGGTATCTTAATATTCGTAAAATAACCTTATAGCAGTACAGGACACAGGCTTTACTTAGTAAATCACCAGGGGAGGAGGTGTCGGACTGTAATCTACCACGCGGGCCCAGTACGGTTTCCTCACGTTGTTTTCCTTCACCATCGAGTTAGTGAATAATTAAAAAATACATATTTAAGTAGGAACTCGATAATAACGGCCGAATATTTGAAATCACGACCTAATATAAAATAATAATAATAATGAGTATAAAATAGCTCTTTTTATAGAAGTTATGGCAGACGAGCGAGCCGGTCTCATGATGATAAGTGGTCACCACCGCCCATGGAGGCCTGCAACACCAGAAGCCATCCGGGTGCCCCGACCTTGGAGGATACTGTTCATGGCTCTCTTCAGCTGGCAGTTCGTTCCATAGCTTTCGGGTTTGCGGTATAAACCGCTCTTCTCTATTCCTAGTTTTTTGATGATATTTTCTCTCAAAATCGCCACAAACTTAGATACGATAGATGCATACGGGAGACAGTCTCCCGTATGCATATTATCTAAGTATACACATGTGAGTGACGTGATATCATTAATAGGTGAGGTGACCTCGTAAGTCCGTATTTGATTGTATTAACTAACCTTACACAATTAACCTGAATCTTATAACCTGTTATATCGGCTTTACGCTGCTCGTAAAAGCTTCTATTTTCTTGACTATCTTTATTAATAAATAGGCAATTTTCATTTATGTTTAGTTGTTTCTAACCACGGACCAATTTGTAATTAGAATTTCATGATAAAATGCACTCGATAATGACTGAATTGATAATAAGTAGAAATATATTGTACACGTTAGTTTAGACACAAAGGAGAATCTGCTAACATGGCCAACAATAAAATAATGAAGATATTTTTTTTTATAATATAATTTATCCAAAATTATTTAAATCACTAAATGTTCACCAGCGTTTTATCATAAACGTTTAGACATCGGCAAATCATTTCCGATTAATCGATTAATCTATCGATCTACCACAACGTGGTGATTAGAAGATACAAGTTGTTTACAAAAGCATTAATAAAGAAATGTCACATAGTCATAATAAGATAAATATTTTACATGTATATTTTTTCTTTTCCGTTTTAGCACATGCGCTAATGTATTGTAATTAATACTAAGTAATCGCTACAGGGCACCAAAGTTAGAAATGAACGCATAACGAACGATTAAAAAGCTCTTGTCAGATTATTATTTATTGTCACTGCGTGGACTAAAGAATTCACAAAATAAATATAGCAGTCAACTGTCGGGCTCAGCTTTATCATTTCATTTACTTTCGTGCGTAAACGTTTGTGATTATTAATCTTTTTTATCTTCTTATTATTTTAACGATTAAAATTTGTACTAACGTTTAATACTGGACCCGACGAATACGATTACTTGCACATACGATTACCTTGGCTGTGAAGTTGGACTCGGACCCACCTTGCTTGCTGACATCGGATTTCTGACACTGGGTTGCTGTAAATTTGTTTCTTGAATACGGAACTTACGTGATAATTGTGGCTTGAATGTCTCCCGGATGAGAACACACTAGTATTTCAAATCTAGCTTGATTAGAATAATAGCTGTCAAAGTGCCTCAAATAGTGCTCTATAAAAATAATTAATCTATAAAAACATAGGCGCCGGCTTTTAGAAAACCCCGTGGGTGCTCAATGCTCATTTGATGACTCGTTTAACCCCTGAAATGTCCAGTGTACACACGTGTATGCGTAAGGAATAGAGTTACTTTTGATATTCCCGATTAGTTTAATTACCTTCTCGTGGGTGTTGGAGCCCCCGATCACCCAGAGTGCCGACTGGGTGATCGGTATAAAAACCTAAAAATCACAGCAGGTTTTTGCTATACGTACACGCACGTATTTTTTTATTTCTAGTGCATAACAGTCGATAAATAAACACATTACAGATAACATTGGCCAACAGCTAATACGTAAACACCCGAACGCGTCATCTACATATATAAATTACAGTACCTCTCTCTAATTGCATACTTTATTACGAGATAAATATAAAACTTAATGAACATGTCACGAGTCATTGCAGATAAATATATGGGAGCTATTTTCCCTTGAGAAGCTAATGACACTAAAGCTTTACTAAACAAGTCACTATATTGCTAGATAATCAATCGTTTTTTCTACTTAGTTCTAATTTAGTTATGTATATTTGCATACTAGATAATTATAATAAGTATCTATATTGCGTAATGGATGTAGATATAACTTTATATTGCTTTTATTAACCGCATTCTCATTAAATCTTAAAAAATCAACACCTATATCACAGCGCCTATATATCAATCATCAGTCAAAAGTTACAAATCATTTAGGATATTTTGGTTGACCCTCTGGTGGTATGTATTCAATATGTTCCATGTCATAATCAAAATAATAGTAGTATTCACTGTCACTTTCTGAATTATCAGAACTCGTAAGAAGTATTAATTATTAACCTATCCATAAAATCATTCATGGCATGGTTCATATTTTCTATATTCATCTTCGCATTTGATTGCAAGATCACAAACTTTTTCCATTCATCTGGACCAATCATATCATTTGTTCCAATAACATTTTTTTTTTTACTGTTGTCATCTTCATATCAACATTTCCTTGTGTTACATAACACTTAAGACCATATGTTTTCAATCGGATTAAAATCCGGATGATATGGCGGTTTTCTAAATATAGTGTGTCCATATTCAGCTAAAATTTTGTAAATAGAATATTACATAAATATTTCCTTATGACGAAGAATACCTTGGTAAATTTGTGGCTTTGTACAAGTGGCTTTAGATCTTCGTTTATATCATGTTTTACCACTCAGTTTATCATATCTTGCTTCAATGTACATATTTGAATTCGGTTGGTTTTCCATATATTTATTATGATATGCAGCATTATCAACGACCAATGCCGAATTGTGTAAGTATGTGATCCATTGTCACTTCAACTTGCTCGTCTTTTCTGCAACGTCCGGTTTCTTTCATTCTTTGGCTTTTATCCTTCAAAGACACTCAGAGTATTACCTTCTCTATAGCTCCCTGAGCGACTTTTAACTTGTAGACCAAACCCACTACTAAAATTCACGCTTTCGCTCCATTAGTCGTTACGAGCAGGACACATTCTCTGTTATGCTAAAAATAACTTTTGCATTCAAAGAATTTTATTACGAGTATGTATGTAAGTATTTAGAAATGTATTGTGTATAGTTATGCTGAGCTTGTATTCAAGAAAATAAAGAAATTACTACGGAACGGTTGTATAGAGAACTTCTATTGCTCTGAATACAAACGTGATATAAATCGATAAAATGTACTATATAATCTTAGGCGAATCTTTCAAAATGTCACAAATTTGGTATGGGGTCACAAATTAATATTATCAGAGTGGAATATTTAACTTTTAATTAACAAATTGTTGAATGAAATTTCCAACATGCGAAAAAGACATTGTCCACAAAGTTTTTACCGTGTTGAAATTAATATTTATCATGTCCACATATGTAACAGAGCTGTCACAACTTTCTTGACAAATTGCTGTTAAAAATATTCGCGCATTTTTTTACGTTTTTTTTTGTAATACGTAAAATCCAGGGGCATTTTCAAAGTTCAACGCGTTCAGGCATTTTCATATAATAAAGTGAAAATGCTTTCGAGATTTCGAATAATACATTTTTAAAATTAAAACGGTGTACTTTACAGTATCTAAATGATTAAATCTAGAATTATAACTAATTTAAAATAAAAGATTACATGTACGTACATGAAGCGGATTCATCGCAAACCACGTCTGAGTTAGTAGCAGCCTTCGGTGTAAGTGACAAAACGATATTCATCCACTTGCGTCAAATCGGGAAGTAAAGAAGCTCTGAAAGTGGGTACTGTATGAGCTTAATGAAAGGCAGCTGCAAACACGTACAGTATTGTTAAGTACCGGAAAATGTAGCGTGGGCCTCCCACAGCCAGGTGGGCTGACGACTTGAAGAAAGTCACCGGTAGTGGCTGGATGAGAAGGTCACTAATCATTTAATTAACTAATCACTACTATTTTAAAAGTACACCACGTCGCATCCCTGGCATGGCGTTGAACCAGCGACCTATGGATACCAGCATCTGTAGCTACTGTACAGCATTTCTACAGTCCCCTTTAATATGTATAGGCTCAATTATAACAACATATTTATTTGCGTAATATTTCTAGATTACGCTATAGTTGTAATAGTTGTTTTAAAATTGAAAAAACAAAAACTAATTTTTCAGAACCGAATATAGTAACGAAGAACAGTAAAGTAAATTAATTAATTTCAATTATCCAATCAAGTCAGTTTTAAAAGTTCAGGCAGTGAAGCAGACTCATTATAACGAGATGTACACTTGAATTATTTCCGTCTCACTCGCTCCCGTATAATTTTCACACAATTAAAACTGTTATCTCGCTCTACCGCATCCAATTATAGGAACTAACGTACGCCTGGCGACGCTGGTAGAGACTTATAAATTGTATACAACTTCGATATAGTGTAGTGTAAAATGTCGCTATTCGTTAAAATTTAGTAGTCGGTGTTAATGGTACTGAAGCGAAAGTAGAGACAATTAAAAGTGGAATTATTCCTTCTTCTATAATTAAAGCAAGAATAACGAAAAAGGCATGTAACGAAACTAACGAATACTTGTTTTTGCTTTGGCAAGAAGCTAATAATTCGCTAAATGTATTTTTATTCGGTTTTGCTTTCCTTACTTTCATTAGGAATTTTTTGTGAATGTTTTCTTGTTGATCTGATTAAAGTTTAGTATTATTTAAAATAAATGAGGGATTATTCAATAAAGAACAGTATACTAGTATATATGTATTTCATTTTATTACTGACGTAATGTATTGATAAATAATCGGGACGATAAATGTGTCTAATGTATATTGGCGTATGTATTTTATTTTATTTATTAGGTATAACAACAAATTTATAAACTTAACTAGTTACAGACACATTTTACAAAACATTTGTACGTTCGTAAATTCACTTACAGTTATACACAACTTTAACTCTTAACATGCAGAATAGGTAAAATGAAACTATATATAAACTATCTAAAAGGAAAAATGTCTATCTAACAGAATTTTAAAACGGGCGTTGTTTAAATAGAATATGTGAAACTCGACATCCAGGTCGTTATAATAACGACTTATTCTATAAAATTGATTATTGTGAGAAACATTATTTCGAGCCCGTGGTATGTCAAATTTAAATAGCACAATAAAACTATCGGCGACGACACATTTACCGGACGTTCTGCCACGATTTAACTGTCAGGTTGAATATTATTAGCATACAACTATGTATTTTGTATTGTATTGCCGTTGCCTTGACAAGCCGGCCTACGATAAAAGTATAGGCACGACATATAGTGTGAACAGCAAGAGCCGACAGCAGGCCAACGACAAATCTTTCGGTCCGACCTAATGTGAACCAGCTCGGGTACACAGTAGGTATATGTACCTACGCGTGTTTAGCAGTGTTCTGCTTGCATTGTGGAAGGTATCATGTTCGATTTCCAATTGGACAAAGATTTTTTTAAAGACAAGTTCTTGCTCAGTTATGAGTAGTTTGTGTACCTCTATAGTTTAATCTATTAGTTTGTGTGTATGCCTCTGGACCTATTATGATACAAGGAATCTAGTTGGACCATTGAGCGTTGCATTATTTAATAAGAAACTTGTGTTCGCTGTTCAGTCCAATGAAATTTCTCGTAAAGATACTGACGACTACAGCGCATCTCTCCCTCTTTTTTAAGTTTAAAAAAACAGATGCCAATCGTTCAAAAGGGTTAGTTTAAGTTGATCGCAAAAGCCCGTTTGCTTTAGCAAATGTCTTCGGGCGGTTGTAATTACCATTATACGACTCACGATTATTACAAAAGTTTTCCAAGAAGTAATTCAACTTGTAGCAAATTTCACATAATGCTTATATAAATATATTGTAATGGGGCTGCCAGTATAGAAGTATAAATTGCTCGAGCCTCGGGTAGATTCCTTATTGTTGGCACAGTGCCATTAACTTCCACCCTTATTACGAAAACTTCCTGTGGCCGGCTGGTACAATATTAAACCTTATAACAACAAGTGTAGACTTCGAACTCCTTCGTTTGATCGTGGGAGTGTGTGCAATAGTTTTTGCATGACGATATGGTCGTTTTACATTGAGCGACATTGGTTCGTAGCGATTCGATTATCTGTATCTTCTAAATCCATTCGCATTCCATACTATTTTTAAAGGTTTTCCATTTTTTAAATAGACTGATAAATGGTTTTTATAGACTGATATTTATTTGAGTATATTTACTCTTAAGTAGGTATTGAACAACGAGGATTGGAATTATTGGACTTACGTATAAGTACATGTGGACATACGTCCAGGATTCCCGTGATTTTGTAATTAAGAAGTACCTTAATTTTCCCCCATTTTATCAAAAATATATTATGTAACATTATTAATTACACGGTACTTAATTACTTAACATATTTTTTATAGAAATTTTCAAATCATGACTAAGTTCGTTGAAATTTTTGAATATCTTTGTCAAAGTTCGTCGCGTAGTCTTCATACTTCTTATAATCTATTGTTTTATTGAGAATTCCAAAAAATACTTAGTAGTTTAGGTAATATTAAAAAAACGAAAAAAATTGTCGCAATGAATCTCAGGATAAGTACGATTAAACAAACAGACAAACAAACAGATAACGTTTTCCTTTACATATGTAGATATTATAGCCATTTACCGATCAAATTGCCGCTTATAAATATAAAATAAGCACCCATTTCATAATGAAAAGCCAAATTTTCATCAATCAGTATCCACACTATCAATAATGTGTCATTTTATTGGCGACCGCTAAACAGTCTATAAATTATTCGAATACAATTCTATAGCACTTTCATCAAATTAGGCACTTTGATAAATTCTAGTAATTGAGTTAGAAAATTACTAAATTGCTTTGGTTTTATATAAAGTAATCCAAGCTTTAGTGCAGGATTTGATCAAGGAGAGCAAGATTAATTAGGTACAGTCTGGCCGCGTTGATGTTATTAATGGACTCGTCGGCATCATGAGAAAACGCTCCAAATATTACCAGACGTTACGAATTCAGGAATAAGTGTAATTTTTATATTCCTTTACAGGCAGGCAGAATACCAGTCGCTATAAACTTTTATCTTTCTACAGACATTTATAAACGTTATTTCGTGGGATTACTGTGCTCATAAAATAGCCCTTGCGAGGGAAACGTAAGGAAATCTTAAAAATTGATAAATATTTCTCAATTATTTTATTTATTTCCCTAAATAATCCAAAAATAAAATAAATACATACATGCGTGTATTTATTAACTTTATTTAGTCACAGCAACGTTATACATACTAAACATGATTTGAGTATACAATTAAGATAAGACTGAAGTCCGGTATGTATCCCAATTATAGACGTGCACAACATGGATAAAAACTGAGGCTAGATTATGACACAAAAAATCTAAGAAAAAAAAACTCGATTGAAAATAAAAGAATAAAAATTAAAAATGAGTACAATGGTGAACTGAATTTACAGATTTTTAAAATGATGCTTCTGATTAACCAACAATACAATTCTGTATGTATGTATCTATAAATGTATATACAGACATTATTTGAAATAATTTATTTCCCTATTACACCATCTACCTCTATTTCGTCTACTGACTTCTCTTCACCACCCAAAGGTTGTCTGGAAGAAATCGCTTTACCGATAAGGCCGCCGGTTGTACTTCTAATAACTTTTACTTTGTATTACTCTGTATGTTTTTGGTGTACAATAAAGTGTATCTATCTATCTATAATCTATACATGTACAATTGCGACGGACAACGGACCGTTTCATACGGCTCATTGTAGTGGGGTATCTATAGCACAATGGACAAATTAGTAAAACCGTTATTAATTCATGTATTTTTAGAATTTTTAATATTTAATTTTGCTTTTCATATAACTTAAAATGTACGTAAAGATCGTTTAAAATATAGATTAAAATAACTTAAAATTTAGGAACAGCTATCGAGTGTAGCTTGATAGGTTTATGCGATGCAATGCAACCAGCCCTTATAGTATTCACTGTTGGAAGTGGGCCTCCTCATGCACATTGCCTCTAGTGCATGAGGGATATATGGCCTTGGCGGGTTGGCGTCTCCACTCTTTTAGAGCTGGTGTAATTCCTCAGGGCTTGTGGTAGCCAGTCGCTTTGTTATCCCTTAGACACCGACTGGAGAAGATGGGGTGATGAAATTTTATAGCAGGTCGACACCACACGGCACAAAGGCGTTTGTATTTGTGCAAATAATCAATTGACCGGTACTCTATGTACATTCCGGTCCTTTTCTTCAGTTAACGTCACTGATGTATGTGTACATAAATTTCTTTTTTATAGAATGACAGGGTGACAGATGAGCCAATAGTCCGCCTGATGGTAAGTAGTTGCTGTCACACATGGACATTCGCGATACATGCCAACAGTAGTCCAGAACACACCCCCTGATGCGCAGCCTACCTTCGTAGATTAAGGAGTGAATTTCCAGAAAGGGTTGGGAAAATGGGAAGGGATAAGGGATAGGACAGGAATGGGCTTTAACATTCACTATCGTGACACGTACGTACTCCGGAGGAATAGGATAAAGTATGTTACAGTAGTCTTCTGTGAACGAAGACAATCGAGTGCGCCTAGCAGCCTTGGGAGCAATCCCACAATAAAATCAGTCAAGTATTTACGAAAATACTAAGCTATTCTATATAGTAGTTTTTACATATATGTATGTTATATTTACCATTCTGAGATATCGTGAAATATTTTACTTCCATATTACTACAGAATGGGCTATAAAATTTAATGTAACTGGTGTAACAACCTCTGTCACGAAATTACCCAGTGAGTGCTTTGTAATTAGGCCTAAAAGCAGAATATTCTGATAGTTACTACGTCATTTGTTATTATTGCACCTGTTATCTAGTTATTATTATATTAGTATGTGATTTACAATGAAGTCCACATATCACGTGTAGGTAGGTATACGAACTGCACTGAGTTCGATTGCCTGGTGATTGTCAAATGAGGCTATGTTCCCTGTATAGGCATTATAGGTTGATAGGAGTATAGTATACAGTATACAGTATATATACAGTATATATTCATGAGTCTTACAACTCATGAATATGCGCGTCTACCTTTGTTGTGAGCATATCCTTATACGCGAGTAGTAACCTTCATGCCAATATATTTAAAGGTATATTGTCTCTTTTTACGCATACGGACATCAATACAAGCAAAGCAGAACTTGCAAGTACTATACTGAGTTAAAATCTTCTAATAAGTAAGGTAGGTATGGCTAAATTTCCACATGTTTAATTCTGAGTATGCGCTGATTGAGTATGCGCTAGCTAGTCTACAAGTACTTTGTAGATATGACCCGAGGAGTTCGACTTATTGGAAAAACCTTTTGTTATATTATTATTTTCTCATGGAGCGATATAAATAAAGTAATTTTACGCGTTTGCATGCGGGTAGCTAGCTTAAGGAACTAGTTAATTAATGGTAATTTGAATACAAACTACTTGTTTGCATATCTATCTGCAAATCAGGCGCTGCTTTTTTTACGAAATTAACCTGCGGTAAATGCTTGCTAGCCTTTATGTAAAACAGAATGTTATAGCTCAGGAAAAAGGGATAAATTCTACAGATATTGCAGAAAACACATGACGGAACTGGATAGGATGGACTGGGGAGTAGGGATTTTAATGGAATGAGAGACTTCTCTTGTCCCATTATGCTCCTGGAAAATGGTCCTTGGTAGTACTTACTCAAACTCAAGACTAGAAAATTCACTGCAAGCGACACCGATGTCGAAAGCTAGTTTCAACAATACATTGCATTTGGCAATATTATTTCGTAGTCAATAGATTCTCGGTCCATCTCTTACATCAACGTCGCCGCTTGTAAATCCCTTAAAAGGGTCTTCGATGTTTAGATAGGCCCCGTTTGCTGAAATGAAACATTTACGAAATCTTGTAGTTTTGTGACGATTTTTTTTCACTTTTTCCTTTGTATACATTAATTTGTTGGTTAATATAAGCAGTATATTGTACATATATATCATGTATATACATTTTGAATTCTCTACTCATGAATTGTACTAAAAAAACCATTAGATAAAAATAAAAATATTTAGACAAATGAGACCTATCCAAGGATGTTTATAGATAGGATATATATAGGTAGTCCTATCTACATGTATATATACTGTATATATGTATCCTGTATCCAGTATACAGGCCTGTATCCAGGAAGTTGTTAAAAGGCTTGTTACGGTTTATGGTTAAACCTTAAAACTGATTGGTGTTCTGAATTCAACTGGTGACCTTTAGTCAAGATGTAGTCATTTTTTTTCCGAAATTCTAAAGTTGTGACATTCGAAAAAGGAAAACTTTTCCATAGATTTCTTCGAAACATCCCAAAATAAATTTGTTTCGTCAGCTTGGCCAACGATTTTGGCTCTATAATATAACTTGTGTTTACTAGCAACCAATGTTTTAGTAACAAGTTCCGCAAGTTCGTATCTCCGACATTCTGTGAAAACTTTACGAAAGCGGTGTGTTTATGGTTTTCGGTAGTGCGTTGCTAGAATTACAAACACGTCACCGAGCGTTGCTGAAACATGTCTTTATTTTCTCTAAACTTGTATTACATACAGGATGTGTATACTCTGTTTGTTGTTGAATCAGTATACAAGATTAAATACAAAATATCTGCACCCTCTTAACATTGAATTTCTTTCATGAAATTTTAACAATTTTTTTCTCCGACTGTAAAATTACTTTTACCATGTAGGTACACTCCAAAAGATTCACATGAATGTACAAGTATGGGTAGGTATCTAATAGTAGCGGTTCGATTAGCAGCTGTTTATGGATGATGAAGTGAGTGGTAGCAGCGTACAGTGAGATAAGAGATTGCACAGAGTAAATAAAGTCAGAGAATAAACTTAAAAAAAAAATGAGAATAAAAGTTGTTAGTTTTAATGATATGATTAATGATTTAATTTAATCCTGTATAATATGTATATTATTATGCATAATGTCTGTTTAAAATTCTATTACTTATGTCTAAATAAATAACACCATACCAATGGTCCACACTGGAAATTCCTGTGTGCCAGAGACATTCAAAGACAAGCACACTACCCTAACGAACATATGTCCGACTTGGACTCAAACCTGTGACATTTCTTGCACAGCAGCGAAAGCATACCTAAATATAAGCGTAATCAGTACCTACTGAGTATCCAATGCCACCCTGTGAAAAGGTCGTAAGAAACAGTGAAATCATTTCAAATTCGGGTTTTGTTGTATAAGATCTGATTGATCATCATCAATCAATTTTGCACACTGACGGAAAACAGCGAAATAATCAAAAGAAATTGCTTGGTAGGTCCTGATAAAACCTCGAATTTTAGAGCAGCTGCAATTGCGATTCACTCACACACACGGACAAGCCCCAGCGATGTTCTATAAATATCAGCACTTGTAATATGTTAGAGTGAGAGCAGTGTCAAGTCCTCTTAGAGCATCTTATGTATTCCAGTTACATAATTTAACTTGTATATTTTCCCGTTCCCTAATTAATTACGTGACCCCTTTTCACACAAATTTGTTGGAATATTTACGTAATGTTATTATTTATATAATAACAAGTACAAATACGTAATGGATTGGTATCATTCTATTAATTCACGCAGAAGTGTTATTACAGAAGCACGCGGTATTACGGGTTAGCCTTCAAGCTAATGTATATATGTATTGCAAATGTTAGGCGACCCCTAGTCTACTCCAGTTCTAGTCTAGCGGTTGTAGGTCTAGACCTACAATAAAATCGATGCACAATAGTATTGAATCGCACCTTGCATGAAAGCGAGTTTCAATGCCCTTCCTAAACGATCGAAAACATTGCGCAATCCCTAAATTTGCACTATACAATTGATCATTTTAAGCGACGAACTGCCTCAAGAGGTCTTTCCATTAAGCTACAATATGGGGATCTTTAAACTGTGAATAGGATTTTGTAAGGTCGGCGGCGCACCCGCATACCCCATGGTGTTGCAGGTGTCCATGGGCGGGCGGTATCACGTGGGACTGCTTGCTCGTCCGCCTACTTCACTATAAAAAAATGTCCGAGGTTTTCGGACCCTAAGACACGAATTTACATTAAATACATATAATTACACTATACGGCGTATCACTTGATATCAGTCCATTTTCTTTTTTCGGAGGCTAGATCTTCGTTCACTTCCCGAAATTTGTGTTTATGTATATTTGTTTATAATAAGTATTCATGCCGAAGCGACCGTATCTGACCTCTCCGAACCAAAAATAACTGCCAAGCAATTTTTTTTCAAAGTGCGAGGCAAAGGGAAGCCCTATTCGAAAACAGTAAATTTTATTCTTTAACTTACTGGATAACTGCTCCCCCTGTGACATCTGTAACATGGTTTGAATATAACTTTATTGTAGTTTATTTAAGTGTTTGTTAAAATTGTGTCCGCTAACGTTCTTTCTCGTCGATTGTCAATAAAGTTGTCGTTCGCCAATATAAACAAGGGGAAGATTTTTGGATTGACGCCAGTGTGGTCATTTACTGCCAAGTTTGTACATAGTTTACTATTGACCCGGACATTGGGCAGCAATGAATAACCCAGACAGACAGAATGCTACGTATCTAGTTGTTACTCTAGATAACAACTAAAGGCGAGGCATTCGCCAATATTAATGTCAGTTATTTAATTATATATCGTGTACTACTTCCTTCCAGTGTTCCATGACCTTCCTTCCATTCCTTCCATGACCTAATAGTGACCTAACGGCATTGTGATTTTGAATGTGAATTGAGCTCTGTAAAATTATAATACAATATTCTATAGTTGAGTCTGGGACCACTGCGGTCGTAGATCTTTGCAAATTGAAATAATGAACTTGTTCACGCCACCGCCTCGACTAAACTTGACCGCGTTCGCCCTTTGTTATTCGCAAAATTATTCTTCTGACTTAAGTCAGATACACGGTGTAACGAACGTGAAACGTGATTCAGTCGGGATTATTGTCTCTAATGAAACTATTTGATTAATTATAGTGTATAAATTATTTGGGGGAGAATGCACGCTGCAGTCCCATAGTCGCTGGGCGCACTCGACTGGCCTCGTTACCCCTCTCACAGAAGACTACTTTGAAATGTACTGCATTTTCCAGTATCGTATTTCTCCATTGTACGTACGTGTTTCGGTAGTGAGTGAGATATGCTAGAGCCCATTCCCATCCCATCCTATCATATCCCTCCCCATTTTCCCAACCCTTTGTCCCAATTCATCCCGGGGGTGTGCCAACGTTTCTCATGCTGGACTGATATTGGCATGTATCGCGGATGTCTATGGACGACAGTACCTATCCACTTAACATCGGGTGGACTGTATGCTCGTCCGCCGCCTTTTTTCTATGAAAAAAATACATTACATTAAAAATAGTTTTGTGTATGTATTATAACAATTTTGATTAAAAAGTAACTTTATGCTAAGTATTGCTAAGTGACAAAAAAGTAACAACGCCTAGTAAACTAACTGTAGCAAAACCTTTTTGTGTACACATAATAAATAATTCGGTAATTATTACGTATAATTTAAATTCACTGATTAATTACAATTATTATTTTTGTACATTATATAATAAATCAATTTCGTTCTAAAATAAATTATACGCCCAAGTTTAATTAGTGAAATTATTTAAAAATACGAGAATAAAGTATCTCATTAAATGGTGTTATTATATAACTTTTTTTGCTGTCGCGCTCGGCTTCCTTCGCGAGGATTTAATTTCGTTTAATGTAATTCCATACAAAATTTGACATCCTGTATTTTAGCTCCCTGACACATTTTTTAAAAACTGTAAGATATGTGTTTAAGTATTTGTTTATGTTGTAGAATATTCATTAAAGTTTTAAGTTAATAGATTATTTTTTCCATATAAACTTTAGGGATTGAATTTCGCGAAATCCCTTCTTAGTCAGTCTTTACGTTATAAATAGAAGCTACTGTCCAATTTCAGGTTTGTAATTTCATCAAAGTTGTAATTGGCTTTGATATGTTAGTCAGTCACCCAGGACATTTCTTTTAGAGACATTATATGATAGAGCACGGTCTATATAGTCGCTTGTAAATTTAACGTAGTTTTTAACTGTACTTTAACTTTTAAATTTAAAATGAGATAATGAAAATATTGTTGAGTACGGATACAATACGACGGGCGTAATTAACATGTAAGGCGTGAAATCTAAAGAGATAATCGCAGACAGTTACAGCCCATTATTAGGCTGTGATCATACAGGTGTTCTGTGTAGTTAAACGGCTGCGATGCACGCGAAGTAGAAGGAATCAACCCACGTGCACAATAGATGAATATAACAAGAACATCATAATGATAACGTGGAAACACGCTGATTTTACACCAACGTCAGTCCATTTTTACAATACGCCTTTATTTTAAAGTCTATTTGATTTATTATTGCATTATTTGCGTAGCTACTGTGCTTTTAAGACCACTAATTCACAAGGACAGCCTAAAGACGTTATAATATCAATAGTTTTTTGGATTGATTAGCCATTGATAAACAGCATTTATTAATAGCAGTTCAAATTGTAAGTATGTACAATAAGTATGTACATTGAAGTAGGCACATAACATTGATACGTACCTTATTATTAGTGGCTTGATAACTGTCAAATGTAATAACAGCTCATAACCACGAAGACGTATAAATATAGGTATAGATTTTTTTTTTATAGACTAGTGGGCGGACGAGCAAGCGGTCCCACGTGATAGTAAGTGTTACCGCCGCCCATGGACACCTGCAACACCAGGGGGTACGCGGGCGCGCCGCCGACCTTGCAAAATCCTATTCACAGCTCTCTTGAAGAACCCCATATCGTAACTTAATGGAAAGACCTCTTGAGGCAGGTATAGATGTGATTGAAATTACTTAAAACATTTAGAAACCTCATTGGGAATTTACAACCGATTTAAATGCTGTCTAATTTGTTTCTCGCATGGAGAAACTCCACTTCGTTTATGTGCAGTTACAGTTCTTTTCTTTGTTGCAAGGAATTTCACGACTTTATAGTGTTATTGTGGAATTTTCTAACATCAAGATTTTATAACATTTATGTTTAAGACAACATATTTTTATGTTTGATGATCACATATAGTTTTATATAGCATATAGCTTAGAAATATTATTGACCTTGCTTGTCTAGTCTAGAAATGTAATTAATAAAAGTAAGAAAGAATCAGCAAGCTATCTATTTATCGAACAACGGTCCCAGGTCCCACATAGACCTATATATCCAGAACAATAAATAAATAATTTATTAAACAGTGTACATACATACAGGTATATTTTTACATAGCTGTATACAATTGAAAAACTTTCAATAATTATTGCACGTAACAGAAAATACTAAGTTTAGCTATGGTTAGATAGTGCATACTAGGCAGATATTGGAAACCTTTATTCTATTTTTCACTATGTAGATAACGAAATTGCATCATTCTAAAGTTTCACATTTACTTAAAGTGGATACAACATTACAACGGATAGCAATTTAAAATTCAACATCGATCCGCTGTAGACGGGTCTAATTTTAAAACCTTGAATTCGTAACGTCCATTGTCTATTCCTAGCTCTATGCCGTATTTTAGAACCGTCTACGGCTTTAAATGTGGTCAATTGGATGAATAATTTAGCCGTGTTTCAATTTGAGATAATGTTTTATTGGCTATAGAAATATTTTTAAAAGAGCTCCAGTTGTAATTAATCTATGTAATTAACAATACCGGTTTAAACAATTATAGTTATTTTGTTAGTTTAGTGGCTGATTATAGACTAATACGTAAGGTCGTTAGTTCAAACCTACTCTTAATTACATAAATACAGAATTATCAACAATAAAATATTTTGTAATACTCGATTTTTCCCATGTCTACAGATTCCCAATTTTACAGAAGTATAGTCTAACGCAACTCGTTTATGATAATAACTGGTCTAAAAATCAAATCATCTAATATTTTATTTATAGTTGCACAGGGTCCAAAGAGACGGTAATCTAACCAGATTTGTATATATTGTTGCAGAGTGAAAACGCGCAGTCTTCTAGTAACTACCAGTTTATTTTAGATAAAAATTTACATAAAATTATCTTCATATCCATTTACAGAGCGCTATTTTCCTACTCACTTTTTTATAATCTAGGTACAAAGCCTAATATTACCGTAGGAATACAAATGCCCATGCCACTGTATCATTCTGCTAAAAAAGGAAAACAAGCTGTTAGAAAATAACGTTAGTATTCGAATAATCGTTGAAGACTACACAAATTAGAAAATTGAATATTACAGTGCTTGCGACGATTAGCGGCAATTAGATAATTTCTATATGTTTTAAGTGAAGTTATGGCTTTCGTTATTTAATATGAAAAGTTAAGCGAATAAAATTTGTTATAAGTAAGGTTGTTTGACTGTACTTTTTCTGTAGAATTGGGAATCTGTACAATTGAAAAAAAAACCGGTATAATTTGTTATATATAAGTGAGATAAGTAAATAATTGGAATTTTTTGTTTACTGCCTCAAGAGGTCTTCCCATTAAGCTACGATATGGAGTTCTTCAAGATAGCTGTGAATAGGATTTTGCAAGGTCGGCGGCGCGCCCGCATACCCCCTGGTGTTGCAGGTGTAAATGGGCGACGGTAACACTTACCATCGCGTGAAACCGCTTGCTAGTCCGCCCTCTTGTCTATAAAAATAAATTAGAAAAAAATATATTCCTAAATCACAATATTGATACTTTTCTCATTTATTCGTCATTGATTGCGTGGTGATCTGCCTTATGAAGGTTATGAAGGTTTGCCATTGGCCAAATTTAATCTATGCTGTATCAAGTCGTATATGCTATGAATCATTCTGTTAACCTTCAAATAATAGATAAACTATTGTTGACGGCTTCGACTGCATTAAACCTGGATAAATCGCTCTTGTGTTAATCGCTACTAATGTGTGTTACTAACTACTCGTATATACTCGTATATGCCAAATTTTCTAGTGATTTGTTACAGTCATTAAAATACAAACCAAACAAACTATTTATAAGAATAGCTTGGACTGGAATTAGTATAATTAGGTAATAGTAATAAAAATGTGTGACAATAGGTAAAAGGTTAGATAAATAGGTAACAGATGACTATCAATAAATATTTTTTACTTTTCTATTTTTGTAAATTCATTGTCTATAAAGGCTGATCTATCCTTTAGTGCAGCGTAGACTGTACAAAATTTATCTCAGATTAGATACAAATAAAAAATGTGAAGAAAACAATGTGTCGTAAAAACACTGAAGCTGCTATTCAATAAAGTTGTTATCAAAATAGTTGAGATAGATAAAATTTATTTCTCGAAGAAATATCTGAAACGACTGTTTGGCGGCGCTGCGTATTCCCAAACACCACAAGGGTGTTGTTATGTGTATCGATTTAATAAGAAGGACTACACACGTACAGCGACATACGGACTTAAGTTGCTTAAGGTTCTTGTAAACTTTTAGAACATGAAACTAGTTAGACGTTTATTTATGTATGAATTTAGGAAGGTGGTCTATGCTGACTACTCTATGCTATATTAATTTTCTCGGGTTCACATTATTTGAAACGTTACATATAGGTACGAGAATTTATTTTTAAACAAAGGAATTTGTACAGTTTACAACAGTATTCAACTTATACCCGTTACTTTAATACGTCAGTCATAAGGGCTAGAACTGAACGATTTGGTTACTTTAGCGTGTTCTTGATTGTACCACAAATGACTTTAAGGCAGATTTTTTGAAAACTAATTCACGCCAATTATATGTGTTATATATATAAAAACATGCAACGAAGTCGTGTCTGTACATTTATTATAATACGGTAACTGTAAAGTAACAATGATGCAGAGCTCAAAATAACATATTTTGGTGTTTTTGTCTGTCTGTCTGGAATTGTGACTGAATGTGCATCACGCAAAAACCATTGGATGGATTTTAGTTAAACTTACCTACCGAGGTAACATTTAGGGAATTTTTATTTATGAAATTCCTACAGGAATCAAACTAACCAAACATACTTCGGCAACCCGATGAACAGTTTTGTTTTAATATTTTTTGATTTACAAATCTTATGTTCTATATTATCTACATTCTTTTAGTCTAGATTCTAGAAATTATTTTTTTAAATTTTTAATACCTGGGGACCCTTTTTTTCAGTGGTCGAAAAAAAGGAAACTGTCAATTGTTAGGCTGATGACAATATAGATGTAGAGTGTGTATGCTCCCTTACCAGTTGTCGTCGATCGTCTCTAAGAATTGCCTATATATCGCCCTCAGCCCGCATTTATTACATTTCTGTAGGACACTGCGGTATTGCAAGGGTATCAAAAATGGATTTCCGTGGCGAACGTTGTTGGAAAAAGGATCGACATATAAAAAGTTAAGAGAACCCCATTCATAGAAGTGCAAAGTAAACGACTTAATTTTGCTGTTATAGATTTGAATGTTCACACACATATATACTATCCAGTGGGCTATTAGTTATAACATTTGAGATTTTCGCGTTTTTCCACATATTTATCTATTTAAACGGGTCTTAACGTGAATTTTTACTCACTTGACTCAGCTGGTCATCTCGTGACCATGGTTGGTGCATCCCAACCGAAACGTCGAGTAAAATAAATAAGGTAAACATTCGCGTTAAGATACATTTAAATAGATAAATATGGACCATTAATTGTCAGGAAGCTGTTCAATGAAAAAATAAACAAACAATAGCCATACAATCGTTTAATGTAATGTATTATTTATTACACACGTTTTATTTTTATTTTGTCATAATCTTCGTTCTTCACTGAATTCCAACTGGTGTCACTCGAGGAAGGAATTGTGCTGAAGAACAGCGTTGAATTGGTACTAAACAGTGCCCAATTAGCATTTATGCTCGCACAATTCCTTTTGTTGCAGTAAATGTGTCATTGTTGTAATGTAAGACTTCTAATTTTAAATAAATGCTTACTGTGGTTATAAGCGATTTATTTATTTATTATAGTGCTTATTAGAAAATGTTAATCTGTGGAATCCTTCTAAAGACATAACGAAGATCCTGGTCGACACCACCGGTGACCCCAGAGCTGGAAATTCCACGGGTTAATGCAGCCGGAATTATTTTATTGCAGTTCTAATCTTTATAATCTATATATATAAAAGAAAGTCGTGTTAGTTACACTATTTATAACTCAAGAACGGCTGTACCGATTTGGCTGAAAATTGGTGGGGAGGTAGCTTAGAACCAGGAGACGGACATAGGATACTTTTTATCCCGTTTGACAGCGTTTCCGTGTGACGTGACATAAAACGTCAAGTCACTATAAAACGTGGTATAACAAAAACGCATCTGACTTGGAATAACAAAACGCAAATGACAGCTAAACGTAATTTTGTCTATGGTTAAGTATGGTTGAAAAATTGATAATTATTATATCAGTAATAATCAGTAATTTGTATTCTCTTTGAATCATCATTAACAATGACCCCTTTTGCACCGTTAAATTGGTTGGTACGCGTATCAAGCTGGTGCGCACTAAACGTTTGATACGTCTCTGTTTACATCGACCAACTTTGAAACAGGATCAAGAGTATCAGACCAAAATAATCCACTAGCGTTTATACCGTGCGTAACAAACGATTTAGTACGTATATAGTATTTAGTCCGCGTATCAAGTGCTCGGTGTAAACTAGGCCAATGCCGCGACCAAGACGATCGAATCTTTCCCGAGAAAGCCGTAACGCAAGAAGGATACGAAACATTGCGAATGAAAGGACTGAAGAAGAACAAGAAATTGCCTGTGAAGAGCGCCGCGTTTATATATTAGCGCCATACTAATATGGCTCGACTTCGTGCTTCTCAATCAGAAGAGCAAAGTGAGGCAGCCCGTGAAACGGCTCGGTTGGCAATGCTAAATCGTCGAGCAAACAACAGATATCAACAAGTAGATAATTTTAGACGCACAAGAAGAGATTTATCAAGTGCTGATTTGAATCGAGCAGCGTTTCGATACGATTGCAGTACTGATTACTGCTTGCATCCTAGCGTTTGTATTGGGGCAATGGACGTTGTTTGCGAGTATTGTGGCGCATTGAAGTTTTCCGGAGAAACGCCGGGTTTGTGCTGCCTTAGTGGGAAAGTGAAATTGCCATTATTGACTCCGCCACCTGAGCCATTGCATTCATTGCTTTGTGGCGAAACACCCGAATCACGTCATTTTCTTGCAAACACTCAAAAATACAATGGTTGTTTCCAAATGACCTCATTTGGGGCAGACATTATCGAAGAACGAGGATTTAATCCGACATTCAAGATATTTATTTATTTATTGTACTTACACACAATATAGTAGAAGAATAATTACAATACTTATTTGTACGTATTATGTTTGCTAATTCTAAAAGAAGTGTTTATAAATCAGTAATACTGTCTTTGCTTTTTATTTTGTAGATACAAGGACAGATTCACCATCGAATTGGATCATTGCAACCTCTCCAAGATGCACATCATAAATTTTTACAAATTTGTGGTTTGAATCTGGAATATCCATGTTTTTCCCATGGTCAATTATATGTGGCATGTTCATGGGTCGGAAGACCATCTGCGTTGTTTGTTCTTGCGCCTGATAATAAAACAAAAAATGTCGTGTATCACAAGGTACTTAACTGAAGAATGCAACCTATGCACCAAAATACATGAACAATAAAGAATCATTAAAATACTTATTTATTTTATTTGTATTTCTTAAAATAAAAAATTGAACTTAATAAAAACACAAATTTTGCTTATTTATTGCCTCTAAGGCGGAACAGAGTTCGCCGGGTCAGCTAGTGTACTCAATATAAATATTAGTTCTATTTATTGATATAGTACACAATATTTATCGAATTTTAATATACCGTCAATCATTTGATAATATAACTATTTGTAATAAACTTAATATTGAACTAATATTCATATATGTATTGTATATGGTATTAAAATTGGCACCTTGTGGCTAGCTGGCGTCATTACCCCGTTGGATGGCTATGTGCTTATTTATTTATAATATTGGTATTTAAGTATTCATCACTATGAGGTCCTTACATAAAAATTCTAAATGCTAGAAGTTGCTATATTTTTCTGTGATGAGCGGCCACTCGATGTTGTGCGTCATTAAAACAATTGAAGTTGATTTGTGCTGAAGTGCACTTGAGTATATACTTATACTCTCGAAATTCACTTATTTGCGCCAGTTGGCTCGATTAATTGTAACTAATATTTATAGTATTTTCATTTCATAAATTGTGGCAATTAGTTGCAACTACCGACCTATAAGATAGGTCTAGATGGGAAACGTTCTTTTGATAACGTAATAAAATACAATGGCTATTTATTGTATGATATTTATTGCTGGCTACTATAAATACGTTCGTCTGCCTTCATTGAATTGGTAAAAGATTCCACGAGTGTGAGATTACCGATACAAAATTACGAAGATAGGACACAGCAATAATAAGGCATTTTCAATTGCTTTCCATATGATTATTTTGCTTACTTGAACATTGTGATTACCGGACTTAAGTACAAAAATACAGTTATGATGTATCTCATGTAATGTGATATTAAAAATCTCCAGTTAGGAATCCAGTAAAATTAACCCTTTTCCAGTCTACAGAGTATTTGGTCATCTGGTAACTCGTTCACAAAATAATTTAACAAAGAAATATTTATGTAATATAATAATTTTATGTAACATAATTCTTTCAGTGCTTAAAAGCTTTAAAGGAAAAATCCGATGTTGAGGAAACGCATATATCTGAGAATCCAAAAAGAAACATAGGCATTTGTAACAATCAATAATTAATCTTTGGGTATTGGGTACACGTATATTGTTTGATTGTGTTTGAATTATTTCTCCAAGGTCTCAAAACCCTTGGAGAAACTTATCAACACGGCTTTGAGTAATCACTCATCTGCAACGGAATATTATACTAATTATGAGTATTTTAAAGTGTACTTTTTAAAGGTTATTTTAAAAAAAAAACGTGTGCGGTATGGCGTTGGCATGGTTACATATTCTTTAAATATAACTCTAACTCTTCAAGGTGATATTAGTATGCTATGCGAAACGCATTGAATTCTAATATTCACCTTAACTTCTGTCATCAAACCCCTTGGGTTTTTAAAACATTGGCCAACAAGATTTTGTTACTAGTTCAATTTATATCCACGAGCACCTTAATTGCCTAGTAAGAAGGGCTACAGTGGTGTCTTTGGATATTTAACGTAATACCGCTTGTACTCTGCCTTATATCGACCGAACCGAAAGTGGAGCCGAAATTACAGTACCCGTATAATGACATGGGTCATTTATATACCGGGCTTTTTATAAATGTGACCCGTACAGTGATTCGAAGGAACGCAACAAAGATTTATTACGCTTCAGTTCAGTACGGTCATAGCACACGTTATAGATTACTGGAGATCCGCCTTCGTGTTTCACGAGGATACGTGTAGTTTACAATAAGATACTCATAATTGCTACGCTTTGGTATTGATTGACAGTAATCAACTGACAAGAATATGATGAAGAGGAAAACATAGTAGCAGTAGAAAGTCTTCAGCTCATCATAATGTGAAAGCAAAGTTGTGACGGAGCGGCGCGAGTTTAGTATGTCTTTTTGAACGAATATAGTCCCGAGGTAATCTATTGCTAAGGCATATCTGAAAAACTCAGGAGCTACTGGTTTCATTCCTTCAATGTTCTTGGTTAGAATATATATTCCGTAAAGTTTTAATGTACTTTTAATCAAATACAAATTAAAATTCTTTTATTTGCGCCAAACACTCGGGTGATGGCTCTTTTATTTTGATAATGGAATGATATGGAGCCTCTTTAACGCATATCAATATCAAATTTAAACGTAATGTAAAAAAAACAAACTAAGCACGTCGGACGCACGGGGTCGCCGTCAATTATACTTAGCTTCTTTACAGAAGACTGTCGTAGAAAGTTTCTGCACTAACTTGTTTCAGCAGTGTGTGAGAGTTACTAGAGCTCGTCTCTCATACTATCCTCCAAATACTGTTTTAATTTGTAAAGGTACCATCAGATCTCATATATGCGGCCAGTAACAGCTTAGTATGAGATGAACTGTCATTACATCTGCCATATTCTTTATATAAAAAAGATTATGTTAGACATTGTGTAAAGTTGATGGATTCTCTAGAGTGAATTCAGATAGGTAAAGAACGAGTCCTCGAATAGAGGCCATGTACCGGAAAGCGTAATGTGGGACACCCTCCGCCCAGGTGGATTAGCGACTTAAAAAAGTACGCCGGAGGCAGTTGGACGAGAAGCGCCAAAGATCGTGTGTGGTGGTGAGCCTTGAGATCTAGTAGTTGCTTTCCACTTTGTCTTTACATAGGTCAATGATATGGTATGGTAAAGATCGTTTATACCAACCACTTCTACTGTATGCTAAGGATGAAACAGAAAGTATATTTAGCGTAATATCAGATTTTGATGAATACTTCACCACTGTGCGCCTTAGATTACACCCTATACTTTATATCTACGCTAACTAGATACTTTATATCCGCTAAACCTAACAAATGGTTAAATCGCAGACGGTCGCCAGTAAATGTGGGTAGGTCAAACGGAGTTGAGATTGAAAACGGGCGAATTGACGGCTCTTTGCGATAACAATAAAATTCAATTCAGCTCCAGAAGCCTGACATTACGCGACGCATTAAAGGCTGTTGACCTATTTCTTTAAGAAGGAAGAAATTCTTCGCGTGACGTGACTTCATTAACATTGCCTTAAAGAAATTTACATGGCTTGTGTTAAAATTCCGCCTTTATTGTACGGTAATCTTTTGCGGAAGAAGCTCGGGTGACAAAATTAATTAATTTATTAAGAATATTAATTATTGCAAAAACATTTGACATTTGGCAGTTTAACCTGACAGGGTCATCGTTAAATGTAATGGTTACTTCGTCGGTAAATATGAAGGCGTATCATACACGGAGGACCTAATCTATGTGAAGGCGTGTATCAACCGTTTGTATTGTGATATTTTCTATTTTTAAGATTTGTTGACTTATTACAAGTTCTTCGAATACGATACGAGCGAACAATAAATAAAACGTCAAATAAAAATAGTACCCGTGAACGATTTTTGATAACAAGTTCCTCCTACTCTCTCGTCATATCAACTGTGACGTCGCTATCAAAGATCTCACATCCCATAAACAAGCTTTAATACCGAAGATAGGATAGGATTTTATTATCTGCAGATAATAGGATGTCGGTTAAATATCTTTTGATACTTCAAATATGGACAGATGAAAAGAAAGAAATAAGTAATTCTCATATTATAAAAATCAGAAAAGTTATTATAAAGATCAGAAAAGCATAAGATCGTGCATGGAAATAGATCTGGGGACCTGACTTACTAAATATAGCGACTGTTTTTGGCCGTTTTGGTCTCTCATTTAATTGTATCATTTAGTAACTTATGTACGGCAAAAGACAAAAGCGGTACTGTTGCAATTCGGCGAACTTGAGTGACCCGGCTCGAGCCAAACCGCGGTGATTCCTTACCATCTTCAGGGAAAGCTTGCTTGAACAATATTGTCAAAATCGAGTTCTTATTAAGGCTTAATTGTAAAACCAGTGAATAAAGAGCTAGAACGATTTCTTTCATTGGTTATGTAATTTTCGTAACTAACCGCGTCGCTGTACAGAAGGCTATGTGTAATGTATACACGTGTATATACATAATATTTTTTCGATTTTAGTTTTGAATTATTTCGTTTTAATGTGAAAATTTATTGGGAATAGGAGAATTTATTGTGTCGTATGGTGTCGCCCGGCCTTAGAATAACACTACTCTGTCTCTTTCCGTGGGTGTCGTAAAAGGCGACTAAGGAATAACAAAGCGGCTATCACCAGCCCTGAGGAACTACGCCATCTCTAAAAGATTTGACTCGCCAACCAGCTTCGTCGGCGTGGCATGTTAACGCCTTACATTCTCCATGAACGAGGCAAAGGCATTAGGAGGTCCACGTCCAGCAGTACTAAAAGGCCTGATTTTTGTCGTTGTAATGAATTTAATAAATACAAATTAACACATAGAACGTACATCCTTTTTTTCAAGTATGATGAGTACATAAGAACTACTCGTATTTATCATAAATTTACGATAGATACGATCACATTCAGAATTTAATTAGCAGAATGGCTTTTCAATGAAATCGGGAGATCTTTTTGTAGTGGCGTCAATGTGAATATTTTTGCGGCCGCCATTATCCGAAACGTTCCCGTTTTATGAGGTTTTATTTTGCTATTTCGTCTTGATATTTTTTACGGTTTCAGTAAATGCGACTTTTGGCTCAGTGAATAAGACGAAGAAGGTTTTTTCAAAAGGCCGTGTAGGCTTTTGTAAACACGAGTAAGTCTTGCCAACATTTCGCACAAGAGAATTTTTCAGGAACCTATTTTTATTATTAGAATTTAATGATCGATGATTTTTTAATACAATATATGGGAGATGGGTTTACGGACCACCTGATGGTGTCACTATACTCTTCGGAGTATTGTCCTTTACCGAACTTTTGCTACTAAATTCCCAAGGACTGGCCGTTAATGAAAAATCTAAATTCAAATTCGCTCCAAACTCTTTGATTCGATTGTTCTTTGATTGATTCTGCTGTCTACTTTTCGATCCGTAACGACGTTGCACTTCAGTAAAGCCTCCTGTATCAGTTCCTCCTGCTTATGTATTATATTACTATAAATTTATAAAAGAATATAATGCAATGCAACCAGCCCTTTCAGTATCCACGGCTGGACATAGGCATTCTCATGCCCATTGTCTTGTGCATGAGGGATGTAAAGCCCTGAAACGCCACGCTGGCCAAGCGGGTTGGCGAGTCCAATATTTTAGAGGTGGTGTAGTTCCTCACAGATTGTGATACCCGCTTTGTTATTTCTTAGTCGCCTTTCACGACAACCACGAGAATATATGGAATTTATAATTTATAAAAAGTTATTAATTTTTTTTTTTTTATAATCTGTTTTCTACAATAAATTAAAAAAAAACCTTATTAGGTGTTGTTTTTTATTTTCATCATTTTAAACTAATAAATTGCTAACGTGAGGACTGGCTGTTCTCCATTCCTTGGAATCCCTACCAACTAAACAATCGTCGCAATGTTAAGTGGTCACAGCGGCCCATTGATTCCTGCAAGAACACAGGGGTTGAGACTGTGCTTGGACCAATCATATACAAATTGTAGCATAATACGATAGAAAAGGATTTACTGATAGAACGCAGGATATATATACGACGTTGTCTGAGCCCACTGTATTTATTGTAGGTATGGTCTTATTGATTTTTTAAAGATTTCAAATTCCTTGTTTTAAGATTTTGCTTAAATAGAAACAAGCTTTAACACACTTTTTTTTTTGGGTAAAGCGAAAATCTATTTGTTTTTAAAATTTCATAAAAGTCTCCGAATATCGTATATACTCATAGGAGTATGTAGTATATATATAAACATATTTATTACTAGCGACGCGCCCTCGCTTCGCTTCGGTGTGTTTTTTTTTTCCAATTTTTTTTTTCAAAATTTCAAATTAAAATATTAGACACGGATAATGTAGTTTTGCTATTTGTGAAAGAATTTTTGAAATCGGTTCAGTAGTTCCAGAGATTACCCTCAACATACAAACACACAATTTACCTCTTTATTATATTACTATATATATATTAATATTATATTATATTATATTATTATATTTTGTTTCCAATATGTTATTATAATATGTGCACTATCTATCTATTATTCTTTTGCTCGCCATACATCCTCCAGCAAAAAGTTGTATGCAAGAGATCCCACAATTTGTATATTATTGGTGTGCAATGAAGTGTACTTACTTACTTAATAAAGTTTCAAAATTTCGAAAACTAGAATCCCTCAAGATCCCTTTTCTCAGATAATGACATATACGTGGGTGACGCTGAAAGTTTTTAAAATCTCAAACATGAAATCAGATATAAAGATGGAAGTTGTTTTATTACTTTTCCAAGTATTCCTCGCAACAATCGATATACTTTTTTATGCGATGAAACCATTGTGCGAAGCATTCAGCCCACTCTTCTTTAGGCCCCCCTTCAACAGCCGTTTCGTAGGCTGTTACTGGCTCTTCTGCATTCATAAGACATATTCTGCTTCGTGGGCGTCATTCTTAGACTTTTTCCAAAACAGAAGGCAAGCAGCTGTTCACATACCAGTCCGCAGTTCCTGTTCTTTTATTTTCTTAAGTTACTGAAACAGTTATTAACAGTGGCACTGGATCGGACTTCATCACTAATGTTAACTAGTCTTTTATAACTTTTTTTCTGGTTAGACCACAACGAAAATGTTTTCTTGTTAAATTCATTTTTCTGCAAACACTTAATTTCAAATTTCCGCCAGAAATAAAAATCAAATGACAGCTTTGAAAATTTAATGGCGTTTGACAAGCAAAGAGTTCCATAATACTGATTAGGAAAATGATTTTTTTGTATTATTTACAGTCAGTTTACTACAGTTTAATGGGGTTTGTTTTATTATCTAGTTACCGAGTAAGCTATACAATATATCAATTGTATTTCAACCACAGTTAACTACCGTAGTATTAAAAAAACATTTATACACCAGCAGGGAGTTTTTTTTAAAAATGATCATGAAATATCTCTCGGTTTACTGTAATTTCTGTTCTCACTGTCCTTTAGGGCTCGCAAATTTCGAGTTCAGAATGGAAAAAAATATTCGTCCTGAGGTTTTGAAATGTTTAACATCGCCTTTTTTACTTACAGCTTCACTTTATCTTCAAAGGGAAGAATTTACATACTTACCTTTCTCCATGTTTGTTTTTTGAACCAACGTTCTCGCTTTATGGGCGTTCGCAAATTTTTGTTTACACGGGACATGAAATATGAATGTAAATATTTCTGCTCTAATTCATTTTTGTAATAATTTTCCTTCTTTAAATTACTTTGGGTTGTAAGGGGACGTTTTGAGTTGTGAAGTGTTTTTGTGGATTATTAATGGTGATAATAATAATATACTGGGACCGGTGCTGATGAATCGGACACAATCTCGGGTGTTTTATTGGACCTCATCGGCCTCCGTGACGAGGGTCTCGTGAAAGCCGAGACCAAGAAGAGAAGAAAATATCTCGACCTGGCGTACTATATCACCGACATGTGGAGCGTGACGTTAATTGAAATCATCCCAGCTATGTTTGTAAAAGGGTTAATCTTGACCAGCCTCGAGACCAAGCTGAGGCGGTTGGGTTCTCGTGGCGGCTTGATACCGGTGAAGATGTAAAAGCTGATGCTGCTCGATACTGTGCGCATCGTCCGCCGGTTTCTATCCGTGGGGTTTTGAATCGCGGCCAATTGTGGTTCCGCCGGGGGTTATACCATCTCGTCCTCGTTGTGGCTCACCGGGGAGAGACGAGGTAAAATGGTGACCATTTTTTATAATGAAATATACTCGATGGCCCACATTATGAACATCTGAATCACTAGTCTGGAGGTACCGACAAACATAATTACAAACTATTTGTCGGCCAATTAGGCATTTTTTTAAAACAATTGTTTTTTCCGGCGAATTTTCCGGCCCAGGGTTTTTGCAGAGCAGACGAGGTTATAACAAACTGGGTGAAGATTAAAATGCTAATAGTACCAAACACTGCTTAAGAAGTTTCTTTTGTAGAGATTGCGTATTATAAAACTGATGAAACTTTACTGTAATTTTTAGAATGTTGATCATTGACATTGTTTTGATAAAACCTCAAAAAATACCGATAACTTTCGAACACTGATAATACTTGGAACACTTGATAATATGCTGGAAATATTTACGACAATAAATAATAAATTCTTTACTAAGAATACCTTGGTATAAAGATGCCGATAAATACACGAGTTCGCCGAAAAAATATTCAAATCACGCAAGCGATCGTCTTACGTAACCTCTGATAAGTAAATTGACGTATTTTTAAAAGCTAACAGAAATAGCTAACCCGAGAAGGTTTAATGATTTACAAAGGTTTAATGGTGGTAATGATTTGTCTGTAATTTCCCCTGAAATATCAAAACTACTCTCGAAACGACTTTTATAAAGATGTTTGCAGTTCATTTCATTTTTATAATGTTAGGTGTTATTAATAAAGAAAATGACAATAATGTTTGAGAATATATGACTAACAAATCAAGCTGACTAGTTTTGATGTATGAGATTAGAAAATGCTCTAAAGTATCAGAATATAATTATTATATTTTAATCAGTTATAATACGCGTATGAGATTTAAAAAAACGACCAGAATAACTATTGCGCTATTTAAATTGGAACTAAGAAATAACAGTGTAAAAAATAAAACAGAAAACCAGTAAAAGTAAAGCATAACATAAAACCGTAAGAATATTTTTATTTCTTCACCAATCCTCAAGTCAAGTCGCTTAAAAGTTTAATAATGAATATAACGAGAAATAAGGGGATAAGAAGGCGTTAAATTCATAACGAAATTGTTATCTGTTTAGAAGATAACCCGATAAGAGACATTAGGGTGAGTGGACTGTCCTCCCTGACGTACACTTTCCGTTTGGTACAAGTCATGGGTTCTGAGCTATATTTACTCAAACCTTTTGTTTATCGTTAATATACATACGTTAATGTGTATATAGCATAAGCGAAGTTCGTAACGCGGAAGTTTGTACTCCTGTCTGAATCAATGAGTTTAAAGACTTATTTTTCAATTATCATTACCAGGGGAGTAAACAAAATCATCGTGAGGAGAAACAGAGTACCCGAGATTTAAAAAAAAAAAGAGAATGTTCAGTATTCACTAATCCGCACTGGTCAATTATGGCTGATTGATTACAAGGGGAGGATTGTGTCTAAAAGTGGGATGTTACTGATTGATATCAAAGTTTTTGCCATTTTTATATCAGTCTACCCCAACCTATACTTACAACTAGGTTCTCTATTGTTGAATATCAAAATAGTTGTTTTAAGATATTTTAATAGTTCAGTACACTAATGTTGTTGTAAATATGAAAAGGTAATGTTTATTCAATGAATGTACCCGGTTTAATCTACACTGAAAGTGGCCTAGTTTGTTATAAATGAGTGCATGAATTACAATGAAACGACGTATGCCCCTGGGCCGAATCAAGCTAGCCACGTGCCATATATGTAACTAGAACTTGTGTGTAACTAGGTTGTGTTCTAGAACTGAATGGTACTCGTACTAAGTATATGCTTGTTAAATAATTTATTTCTATTGCGTTGACTACGACTAAAAATGCGAATATCTAATGCATAGTTTTAAATATTTCAATGCTATTTGCTCATCGCTTGTACCAAACGCAAAATTTAATGTTTTTGTTATCGTTCGGCGCGGGAGCAATGTTTTCAATGAGTTAACTTCTTAAGAAGTTTCTACAAGTACCTCTGATGCCTTCTGAAGTTAAACAGATCGATAGGTATAAGTAGATTTCCGTTAGTTGAAGTGCGCTGCTTTTTTCTTGTGAAATGGTGTAGTATTATATAAATGTACACGTATTAATTTCTAATGAAAAAAATATTTGAACAAAATGTTAGGTATTTTAAAATTTAGGATTCTCAAGGGGCTCTTCCCTTCTCTGTACGCTGCAATCCAACAGCCGCTGGGAGCGCTTTACTGGCCACGTTACCCCTCTCTCACAGAAGACTATCTTGAAATGTATTGCATTTCCCACTTTATCTTATTTGAGTGAGTGAGTGAGATGTGCCAGAACCTATTTCCATCCTACCCCTCCCCATTTTCCCAACCCTTTCTCCAAATCCATTCCTATATCTTCACAGGTAGGCAGCGCATCCGGGGGCGTGCCAAAGTTTGTCATTTTGGACTAATATTGGCATGTATCGCGGATAGACATCTAAAGATATGGACGATAGTATCCCTTACCATCAGGTGTATGCTCGTCTGCCGCGTTCGTCTATACAATAAATAAAGATTATAGATTATGCTTAATAAATTGTATTGTTATCGCTAGCTTATTGTATTCAGAGATAGATATTATTTTCGGTTACTCGGTTGTAATTAAAAAGGACATTATATTTTAGACTTTTCCCGTTATAAATACCAAAAAAATAATCATACATATTGTGAAGATTGATTACGTATATTTTTAATTATTAACGCTCGTAACAGTAAATAATTTTTATATCGAAGCGTTATAACGTAACAGTAAATGTTATTTTTAGAGGAAATTTAATAATTATTTAATAAGGTAACGTGCAAAGTGACCACCACCGACTGTATGGCTATGTCGGCCTCACGTGTAACACGCGAAGTTTATGTGCTGTAGTAATGCCACTTGCGGACGACAGTTTTTGTTTTTACTCAGACTCGTTCAATAGTTCTTTATAAACAAGCAGTTATAAAAATAGAAAAATTTGTTTGTAAAAAGTAAACAATATTTCTGAGCTGAATGTTTGTGTCATTATCTCAGATGTTTCCATAATGAACATTATTTTGAATCATTTGAACACAAAAGTATGGTCAAGACGTTTATAAAAACTGAAAGATTAAAAGCCCTGCTTTTTAAATTGAAGTTTGATAATTTTAATTAAACTGAGGTTAATTCAAGTTGAAATGAAATAAAAAGAAAAATGGAAAACTATTATTATAGAACTATTAGAGAAATGACAAACATTTCTTTTAATTCATATTATAATTTATTTTTAATGTCATTTACTTAATTGTTTATTTTTTATTTTTCAGCAAACATACTTTTTTTTACTAAGAGAATATTAACAGATTTCGAGTGACTATAATAATATTATTCTAAATATTTTCATGTCGCATGTTGCTAAAATGTTATTATTCCACCCTAAAGCGTACCGTGGTATTGTTATCTAAAAGATTTATATCTCATAAGACTATGTAAGTACGTGGCATTTCGCAAAGTAAATATAACTTCGATTTCCAGAACTAGGGTCGCCCTAGTTCTAACATGAAATTTCTTTTTTCTTGTTACTTATTCATTGTTTTCTTGTTTCAGTAAAAAAGGCGCGCTATGTTGGTATGCAAGGTAAGACCCATTTTCCTTTTACGTAGAAATTGTGCTTGTTTAAGTCCAGCTTAGATACCTTGTTTAAGTCCCGATATGAAAAATTGATGGAATAACATATCAACCGTATTTAAAAGTTGCTCGTGTTTAGAACCTGAGAAAACTATGGACAAAAGTTCGATTCTGTATGATGTAGCATGGTTCTTCAACAAGCATACATATATATATACGTGGTACATAACGAATGATTCAATTTACCTATAAAACTATTTATTATATGAGTGTCACTGTTACGGGTACAATTGATTTTGGAAGCATAAACTGGTCATAGTTACAGTAGGCTAATAACGAGTCCTCGAGTGGAGGCTATGCACCGAGAAGCGCAATGTGAACTTCCGGCTAGGTGAACAGATGTCTTAAAAAATTCGCCGGTGGTGGTTGAATGAGAAGAGCCGAGAACCGCATGTAGTGGCAAGCCTTGGGAGAGGCCTATATCTAGCAGTGGACAGACAGGTTGATGGTATGGTATATGGTAATGATGATGTTGAGCACTTTGTTCAATTTGATATTTCTAACATATAAGTTCTATTACAAATCCAACATGTCAATTTAAAAATTAAATTTTATCAGTCTGTTCTTTCAATGGAATTGCTCGACACTTTCATCGGCCCGCCTCGCCGTATGTGTATAGTTAGACCTCACGACGTTCGCTTATGACTTGGCTTCTACTGGACGAATTTTGTTGCGGTTTTCACTATTGTACAGATGATTTTTTTTGGAATTGTACAGATGATTTTGTACAGATGATTTCTATTGTATTTTTTTGTTTGTAGTAATTATTGTTTTTGTTTGTGCTCTATCAGTATCCAATGTTGGATACGGGCCTTCTAATGCACATTGCCTTATGCATGAGGGATATGAGGTCTTAAAACGACACGCTGTCCAAGCCGATTGGACTCCATTCTTTTAGCGGTGGTGTTACTTAGGGCTTGTGAATGCCGTTTTGTTATCCCTTAGTCGCCTTTTATGACACCTACGGGAAGGGATGGGTTGGTGCTATTCTATAGCCAGCCGAATGAGGAAGCCCATGTCCAGCAATGGATGATATAAGTACTGGTTCCGGTTACATGATCAAAATATTGAATGTAAATTACATGAACATGTCACTTGGTGGAAGTGTTGTGTCGTTACTAATTTTGAAAGCGCAACAGATCTGTTTATTGTGTTTAGCAAACATTACGTGCAAAGATTATAGTATATGTCTATCACCCATATTATCTATTTGGAATTGTATACGTAGTTGAATCCGTTTTTGGCAATAAGCTTGTATAATAAGTTCATATACTGTTTTGCTGTGGATTTTTTGTTCATAAATATAATTAAATTTATTGCCTTTGGTTAAGATTTTCTAACGTAAAATTTCGTGGTTTCATGATTCTGTTTAAATATTAACTTGCTCTAACATCTGGTTTTTAAGATAAAGAACTAATAATTATATTATTTTTTAAGATTTCAATAAACTTAATGTTTGGGGAAAAGAACCGACAATAAAGTCTCTTTTCTTAGATAATTAATATTACATATGAGTAAGTGATGCCCAGATAAATGTGTAAATAAATATTAGACCGAATAATATGCATCTAGCCTATAATGAATGAATTTAATCTGATTTCATTTAATTATGTCTTAAATGAAATATTTTTATAAAGCTTGAATAAGTATTTATGTAATATTTTTGTTTCCAGCAACACAGTTCAACACGTACGTGACTCTGAAACTGCAAAATGTCAAGTCGACAACGGTGACAGTTAAAGGTCCGACTCCGTGTTGGGAGCAGGACTTCCTATTGTAAGTATCTATTATAGGTAGATAAAAAAATATTTAATGTACTCAAACGATATACGTTTAACAGTTCATACAGCAATCAACTAAAAAAATTAAATTAAACAAACTAATAGAAATACGAGGCCCCATGTGTGCAAAAAGGGCATCCGTCCTCAGTACGAACAAAGAAAGTATTTATTAACTCCGTTTTAGAACAAGCCAAGAGTATCTTAACGTAAACTCAATTATCGTTTATTTATCTATTAACAATAACAACTACGCTATTACATTTTTATATTAATATATTTTTTTATATTCATATTAGCCTGAATATTTGTATATATATTTTATATTTATCCTGAAACAACATGTAAACTGTGTACTCGCTCGAGGTTATCTCACGCCCTCCCTTATATGGGGGAGCGGAAGATCTGTTCCTGGGCTATTGCCCACTACAAAGGTTTCGTCTCTACCCGCTGGCCACGCTCTGGGTGGGCCTCGTGAAGCCCTGGGGTATATCCGTTTTTCACGCCGCTGCAGCTGACGCAATCAAGCCCACCGCTTGTGTAAAGCCCAGTGAGCGACCGGCACAGATGCGATTGTGTCTCGTCCGTATGTGGAAGCCGCCCAAGTGTGGTAATGTCCAAAGGTACTAGCAGGTCGCGTAAAAAACTACGTAGGTACTAAAATGTATGTAACCTTATGAGAAAAATATATTTTCTTCACTGCTTAAGAAAAAAAATAACCCATCAAGTATCAATCAATATCCTATATTGTATTGATCTCGTACAGTTTTGTTTCTTTATTAGTGGCCCTATTGAGAAACGTGGAAAGTTCACGGTATTCGAGTAATATTTAGTGTTAGAATAATATTATAAAAAAAATCAAAGGAAACAAATGCTACTGAAACTGTTTAATTTATATTTACAAAATGTATTGTTTACCATTACAATGGGAATGAGAAACTCTGTGTCGCATAACAACATTACTCGCGTCGGTTTCGCGGTGACGTGACACAGGTCGAGGGTCCGTGGATGCCTGTCATTCTTCCGCTGAAGTTGAAATGTGCATACATAAAAATTACATTCAAGATTACATAAAGCATTAATTAAACATGTTAGTGGCCAGTATTAATTACATACCAACGTGACTACACAAATCTTAAAATTATCCATGCATTATACGTTACTAATGTAGTTGCCACCAGCTTCAATATACGAGTAGTTGAGCTATTACATTATTAACCGATATGTTGTTATCAATCACAGTTTTTTTTAAATCTTTTCTAATTACTATAATATTGGAAAAATATATTTAAACAATTTAAATAATAATAATAACGCCACACATTAGATTTAGCTGGGTTTAGAGACACATACAAAGACGAAAATCAGACCCGAGTAAACATTTGGTCTTTACACAAATTGGGTAAGTATCTAATCGCGAATCGAAGCTAGGAAATCTTGCACAGCAAGTACTGACACTACTAACTGTGTTGGCAAATAGATCATCATGAACGTTAAGAACAAAATAGTATAAATTAAAATAAACAAACAATGTTATAAATTTAATATTTTGATTTAACAGTTTTTACTTATACATTTATTACTAGTACGTTGTCTGAAGGTTTTTAAATATCTTTTGCGGGACAAGTGGGCAACGAGACTATATGAAAAAGTACACGAGTTCCAGATATTGCGATGATAGTGAAGTTGAAGTATGAGACAGGTTAGGTGACTCGTAAAGACTATAATTGCTGGCCTCATGAGGTACTGATGTGGAGACAGCGCTTAAGTAAAAGAATCGTTGATTGACCTTCGGCATGATGATTCGATGATGTAACGGCTATTGCAGGAGCTTCCAAATGAAGACATTTAGAAGATGTATTCGTTCTAATCCGTGCTGGCGTATATCTAGCATTGGTTGCAAAAGGGCCATGGATGTTGATGGTGATGATACGTTGTTTCTAATAGATATAAAGAAATAAAAAAGGTACAAGTTAAGAAAGAAAAGTCTATCCATTTGTGTTTACATTATTAATATTTACATAAACCACTAACAGGCCAATTTTTTTTTCTTAGCCTGTATTTGCGTTCGACTGTTAAGTGCTGTACTTCGCCAACTTTTGTTGTGTGTCTAGATTCCTAATCCTAGGTAGAGCCAAGAAACAAAAGGAGCCGATTGTTAAATTGACTGTAGGGGTACATTTTAATCATTTGAAAATCTTCTCAGTATCTCTTGCCAACGGCACTTTGTGTTTCACTTCGTGTTTTATAAACAAGATATAATTGTTTATAAAACGCGACATTTAATGATTTAGTACGACAATATAACGTTATCCAGATAAATTAAACTGTAAGTTGAACGTTTAAAACAGACGTTGAATGAACATACTTTGTTTTACATACGAGTAGTGTAAAACAACTCAGTTATTTGTATAAAATAATTTACCTATATAACAAATGACTGACACTCCTGGTACGTGCATTGAGGGGGAGAGTGCACGCTGCAATCCAACAGCCGCTGGGCGCGCTCGACTGGCCACGTTACCCCCCTCTCACAGAAGACTACCTTGAAATGTACTGCATTTCCCACTTTATCGTATTTCCCCAATGTACGTACGTGTTTCGGTAGTGAGTGACATGTGCCAGAGCCCATTCCCATCCCATCCTATCCCTCCCCATTTTCCCAACCCTTTCTCCAAATCCATTCCTATATCTCCAAAGGTAGGCAGCGCTTCCGGGGGCGTGCCAACATTTGTCATTTTGGACTAATGTTGGCATGTATCGCGGATGTCTATGGGCGACAGTATACACTTAACATCAGGTGGACTGTATGCTCGTCTGCCTACATAAAAAAAAAACGTACACTGCATACGGTACCTTTTTCGTCCAGATTCGGATTCTTTTTTGGACGCAAGATAATGTGCATGAGGGATGTGTCTTAAAACGCTGCTTATGCTCTTGTGCCGCCTTATTCTATAAAAAAAAACGCCAAGGTGGCCAAGCGGGTTGGCGAGCCCACTCTTTTAGAGGTAGTGTAGTTCCTCAGGGATTGTGGTAGCGGCTTCGTTATCCCTTAGTCGCATTTTACGACACCCACGGGACAAGATGGAGTGGTGTTATTCTACACCACCATATGGGTAAGCCGGTTTACACCACACGGCCACTACAGTCTGTAGTGAATTTATGATGTGCTGAGTACATATCTTAAATTCACTACACACTATACGCACTGCTTGTTTCGTAACCAATTAGAAATTTTACTGCAATCATATTATTTTATTCATATAAACGATGTACCAGAATAAGTTGTATTTATAGTAATGTACGTACTTTATTGTATAGATATTATGTGACATTATCCCAGAACAGAGGGACCTTATCGTTTGATGTAGTGATGTAATCGTGCAAACTATCCGTAGGTTAACGCTTTATATAATCAATATTTTTCTGACAAAACCAGCAATCACACTAGCTTTTTTTTACTGTGATAGAAACTTGCAATTTCGTAGCGCTGGCAACATCTGTTATCTCTATACCAATAAACGTACAGCCTCAGCCTGACTGCCTTTCACTCAATATGAAAACCTTGAAGTTTTTCGTCATGTGATCAACAAATGCGAGCGGCTGGAAGATTATTTTTCCTTTTCAATAACCGCTCCCGGAAAATGTTTTGGTAAATCCCCGGAGATAAATATCATATGAAAAAAATGACACGACAACCATTAATTTCGCAACATTCTTGGAAAACACTTTTTTATTACTGTGGTACAGTTAAGGATAACAACATCAAAATGTAGAATTATTGAACTTCTGAAAATATGTAGTAAATTAATACTTGTACGAGCAGTAAAAAATACTAAATCATGATCAAGAAAATAACCATTTTTTAATAACCATTTTTATATAACTTCAATGTAAATAATTTTAAACTACTAAGAATGTCACTATCAGGTCGACGGAATCATGCTTCGCGGGACTTCCATTTCTTTGTTGTCACCAGAGAACCTAATTCTAACCCACTTTTAAATTTGCTGCCATCGATTTGCCGCTCATTCAAACAATATTTGCTGCTTACTTAATTGTTTCTCTTTAGTTAAACATCGAGGGGGTCTTCCCCATCGATATTTAATATTTTAATCATAAATTGATAAAAATTTTAATCAATTTATTTAATTTAGATCTTAAGTTTACTGTAATTATTATTTTTGTATGTAAGTCGTAGGTGTAAAAAAATTTCTCTGAAAGCAACACGCAAAAATTTGGAATGGGTAGTATAAATACTTTTTCATTATTTTATTCATTCATTCATATTATTTACTAAAATATTTTCTCTTTTCGGAAAAGGTCTTTACACCCAAAAGTATAAAAAATATCGCCGGATAATTTTTTTCTTCAGCCCACAGATTATTGAAGACTCTGATTTAATGTTCATTTTATTCGTCAGTAAAGCTGGCTGGCTTATTGGGATTTGGGCTTGGTTATTTTTCATGAGGCTAATGGCTATTAATAAATGGAAACATAGTCAAAAAAATCTACGGTGTGGACTTGTAAACTGTTTTCAATATTAATCGGTTTTATTACTACGTAATATTATTTGGTCTATAATTGTAAACTGTATATCGTAACCAGCCCACTGCTGGACATGGGCCTCCTCATGCATATTGTCTTGTGCATGAAGGATGTATGGCCTCAAAACTCCACGCTGGCCAAATTGATTGGCGAGTCCACTCTTTAAGAGGTGGTGTAGATCCTCAGAGCTAATGTGATGGCTTGGTCGTCTTTTACGTTAACGGTTTATCATTGGCCAAGCTTAATCTATGCTGCATCGTGTTATTTACAAGTATTTAATACATTAAGCTGAATCTTCAAATAAAAACAATATTAAAATGAAATATATATTATTTAAAAATACATAAACAGACAATCGATTAGGCCAGTTGTTAGTACCTGTATCTGATATGCAGTCGGATATTTATTTGTTTGTTTGTGTTCGTCTTTGTTTGGAGAGAACCACGATGCAGGACTAAAATGGGCAGGCTTAAATGGAGCAGAAGAATTATTTATTGAAGGATTGGGGACTATGGTGCAAGAAAAGACCTCAAATATGACTCGACGAAAAAACTACAAGAACAACATAAAGAGAGTGAGAACTGGACTTTACGATAAAATATCAATCTATAACGTCCCAATTGCAGGTCACAGGGCTCCTTTAGTAAATCACTAGAATGGAATAGGAAAAAGGGGAGAAAATTGAAGGAAGCTTACGCCATACAACTGGTTAAAGAAGACTAAAGAAGAAGAAGAAGAGTAAAGGTGCCTACACGCTCTACACGTCTGCACGTCCTCTTCGCGGAACCATTTTCTATATCTAACGTCGGTAAACGCGCGCCACTGCGACGGATCATTTAGACTGCGACATTTAGCCGACATATTTATCCGTAGAAAACCGATTTTCAAGACAGAAATTCCAATTACTATTTCCAATTACACAACTATTGCTTTTATAAAACTTTAGTCTGTCACTTAAACCATATTTTTTCTTGAGTCTTAGTGGAAAACATCTTAGGAAATAGTTTAATCTTTATATTCATTATGTAACTATTATTCTATGCGTCTGTCTAAACTATGTTTCCGCTGTTTTTCCTTAAAAAAATAACAGTAAATTCGGAAACAGGTGAACCTATACCCCTGGGCAACTTAATGCGCTATAATAAACGCTTCAAATGGACAATTGAATTAAGTACAATTGGTTTTAGGTACATTAGTATTCAAGGTACACCTATCTGTAGTTTAAATATGTCTTCTTTAGTTTCCAGTAGAAAAGTACGTACTACGATGACTGTATTATATTGCTGAGTTGCAAGGCTAATGCGTTGAGCAAGTTCCGTATGTCGTGTAAAGTATTTTTTGCCTTGTAAATCGCCAGTTATACTAACTGATTAGTATAACTAGCGATTATTAAGGTCAAATACAGTTAATATAGTTGAATAGATAAAACTTTTATGGTAAAATCAGAATTGAAAATTAATTACATTTTAAAGAGTACAAACCAGAATCTTGAGTTGTGATTAAGGTGCATTGAGTAGTGATCCAAATAGATGGTATTCGGGCAAAATTGACGAGTACTCGTATATAGTTATCCGGAGACACGGATTAGCCTTGGTTTATTACATGGTTTTTACTAGGCTACGCAGAAAGTTTTGCTACAAAGAGTTTTTATCTATGGAACCCCGGTTGGTTTTGATGTCATTTTTTAAATATGGCAATGGTGCAATTATCACATTCTGCCAGTGTCGAGTTATCTTCGCAATAAACAATCTTAAAGTCTAAAACGTATTCTATCAATGCCTAGTCTCGTCGGAGTGAGTCAGTAGTCACTCAGTAAAGTTATAGTAGGTTTAGTGAGGACACAAGAGGACTGCTTGGAAACACACGAAAAACGCAGTCCTATGCTTTTTTTTCAGTATAATAATCATTATGCACAAAAAACCACTTTGAAGTTTAATAAACTATCATCACTATTAAATCACAAAATGCACAATACACAATTTTCATAGTAATCAAACAGAAATTCAACTTCATTTCTCGAGTTCCAGCCAAAAAGTCTTGATGTAAATGAAAACTATGATTATAAATAACATAAAAACAAAACGTTCCAAATACAAATAAGCCTCCATATTTTTTACGAGCTGAATCAAAATACTATGTCTCATTAAAAAATGGATATTCGATGTTACGATTTTGTATGATTTTTAAATGTTCTTTAAAACCTGAAGATTCTTTTAATAGACTTCAAATAGTGTTTGCAGACAAGTGCCCTTCTAAGGCAATTTTATCGTTGGTACAATGAATTTAAGCGCGGTCGGCTAATTTTTGGCTGATGAACAAAGGAGCGGTCGCTCTTTAACGGCTGTTACGGTAGAAAATGTGGCGGCAGGGAAAAAATTGTGGAAACAAGCGAATTACATACGAGGAGATTTAGGAGAGATTGCAGATTGGATCTGGGAGCGTGTATGAAATATTCCATTGGCATCTACGAGTCAGGAACATAGTATTGCGCTGTTTGCCGCACAACCTCACCTAGGCTCAAAAACAAGATCGTGTCGAGTGGTTCCGTAATATGATAACAAAATTTGAAGCACCCTGCGTTTACTGCGTCTCGGCGCGTTTACGACATTGTCACAGGTGATGAATCTTGAATATAGATCTTGGATATTTCAAAGTGAGCCAACGCTCACCAAAGTATAAAGAGCATTTTAAGCATTGAAAAAGCATTGAAATCGCTGGAAAATTTTTAATCGCGAGTTTTTTCACTTTGTCTGGCTACCTTTTTGTGCATTTTTACGGATAGCACAATGTTTTTTGTCGTTTAGGGAGTGTATTGAAACTCTGCTATTCAATAATATTGTGCAATTACATTATTGTACCATTTTTTATAGGTTTATGGGCCGCTTGAGGATGTGGAGAAAACAGTTGCTATCTCGTAAAAAGACAAAAATATTAAACAAAGAAGTACTTACTACTCAATAGAACATTATCCTGACCAGGCAAATATTTTCAAATTATAGTACCATACTAACTGTTAGAGAATATAATAGTAATTCAATAATGTTCCTCCAATATATATTTTTTATTTTTTATATACTAGTGGGCGGACGAGCAAGCGGTCCCACGTGATGGTAAGTGTTACCGCCGCCCATGGAACCTGCAACACCAGGGGGTATGCGGGCGTGCCGCCGACCTTGCATTTAGACCAATCTTGACTCCATGATACAGACAATTCTAATGTTGTGTGTGTAGTAGTCATTTCTGTGTAGTTGGTCTATTTTGAATTACAGAGAATTCTAATGTGAGGTGTAATGTTTGCGACAAACGTCGCGTAGTATTTTTAATATATTATCCTCTACAAAATAAATAGCTCATTTTCTTCCAAGCCGACACAATGTCCACTTTTCTACTCGAACGGAGGATACCATAAATTGCATTATGCATATTCATATTATCCGTTGTATGAGTCGTTTCAGCTTGTACGAGTTTTAATTCATCTTCTGTGAAACATAAATAACACTCTGTTTATGCACTTTTGTTCGTATCAGTGGTTTTCTAATGTAATTTTTAAGTTTTCAATTGTATTTAAACACTAGCGACCCGCCCTCGCTTCGCTTCCGTTTATAAGATTTTTTATTCAAATTTTATTTTATTCAAAATATAGCCTATATTAGACACGGATAATGTAGCTTCCTATATGTGAAAGAATTTTTGAAATCGGTTTAGTAGTTCCAGACATAACCCCCAACATACCCACAAACAAACACACAATTTTACCTCTTTATTATATTAGTATAGACATAGATTAGAAAGTAATTGAAATTTGAATTATGTTGAACTAAACCGCTTTGTCTCTCTGACGATCAGTCAACAAACGAAATTGACTGGCTTTATATACCACATTTTTTTTGTTTGATGTAAGTGTATTTACTTTATGTATGTATTACAAAGCAACCAGCCCTTTCACTATCCACTGCTGGACATGGGCCTCCTCATGCACAGCATGGGGGGTGTAAGGTCGTAAAACGCCACGCTGGCTAAGCGGATTGGCGAGTCCACTCTTTTAGAGGTGAGGTTGTTCCTCATGGCTTGTGATGGCGGCTTTATTATTCCTTAATAATCACGACAATCACAGGAGGTGATGGGGTGGTGCTATTCTGTAGGCGGCGGCCGACACCACACGGCATATGTATTGTGTTGCGTCAAAAAAAGGCATATGTAGTGTTACGTCAAAAAAAAATTTGCGCTTCCTTCTTTCTTTCTTATTGGAAGACAATATTCAGTAAAATAAACCCTTA
Source organism: Sesia bembeciformis (assembly GCA_943735995.1). Lineage (NCBI taxonomy): Eukaryota > Metazoa > Arthropoda > Insecta > Lepidoptera > Sesiidae > Sesia > Sesia bembeciformis. Next base: position 10,436,477 of record OX031040.1, read on the forward strand.
CATTGTTCTCTCTGCGAAAAGTTATATTGGATATGGCAAATCGCAACGGCTGTACTAAATGTGAAAATGAGATGAATATATATTTGTTTTCTAAAGAAACTTGGAAACTACTAATCATGGGACAAAAATAAATTTTGATTCTTAGAATATTTCAGTAGGTACGCGAATTTAATAATATGTCTAGTTCAAACGGGTCTTAGCGCGAATATTTACCTTATTCAGTCAGTCGACTTGTCTAAATAGATATTAAATAGATAAATATAGTTTAAATAGATAAAAATATGTCTAGATTTGAAATCTTAGCCGATAACCTATTCCTAACTTAATAGAAGTTTTATTATATCCACCCAGCGGTTTCCAAGTTAAAAATGTACAAATAGGCAGTCTATTATTGTCGTTTGAGAATACATCTCTGTTATTCTCGAACACTGGGCGATAGTTTATGTAACTTCGTGTTTAGATAATGTTGTCCATTTGCTCCAAGAGCAAGCTATATCCATACAGTTGATAGAAACCGAAGGCTTTAAACCAAATGCTATAAATAGCTACAGCCTCGTCCACTTCCACATGAAGGCAGCCAACCGCACTGAGTGTACCCGGACAGATACGATATGAGGTGTAAATTAGATATGATACAATTCCGAATGCTAACAAAAGCCCACTTCATCCGACCATGTGATTCATCCCCTGTATCCTTGCCATTGTTAGGTATTTCAGTAGGTGGTAACCGTTTTAGCTGGGTGTACGTTTACCCGTGTAAAAGAGGTTTTTCTATTGGTTAATATTGTAATGAAAAATATTTTGAGATCATTGTTGATTGAGGCAACATGCCTTAGACATGCATGGTTTTGCTACCAGATTGTTATTTGGTTTTGATTATAATAGATAATCGTTTCGACAAATTCATTAAAATCAACAAAAAAATTCTTAGAACATTTTTTGAATCTTATTTAATAAAAACATATGCTAGTGTATTTCATGGCGAAAACATTGACAGCTATAACGAGGCTATAAAACTTTGCTTTGTAACGAGGCAAGGCAAAATACAGATTTATTTCGCAGTAAAAAACAAGTATGTGATGTGATTGTACAGTCAGCAAGTTTATATAAACTATATATAGTCAGCAATGTATACAACTAATTTTATTGACGCAGTACGGTACACTTGTATATATACAAGGTAGAGGTTATAGTAAGTTATAGTTTTGTAAGCCTTTTAATTTCTTAAATTTCTTATAATATTTTTCGAGATTAAAAAAACGTCCATCGTGATTTATTCTGATTTGACAGAAATAAAAGGGGTCAAAGGTGTGCTACCGGTGGCCGTGAGTCAACGTAAACAAATTTAAAAAGAAAATTCTCCTACACTATCGTACTGTCAAATATTTGTTTGTTTTGATAAGTCTGAGCTGCGGAAGTTAGAGCAGACAGGGGGTGCGGCGTTGTAATTCACGATCTTACTTACTTACTATGCAAGCGATTTTGATCCTTATTTGGTTATAAATAAGACACGGGACGATGTTAGTGAATTTTGCGAGTTATACAAGGCGAGTTTCCCATCCCTAAACACATGTTTAATTAAGACGTTGACCTAACTCTGCGTTAATGTGTTTTGGGAAGACCCCGATTCGTTTAAAGTTAACCCGCTGATTATATTCATTCATATTTCATGTGAAGCCTACTTACTAGATTAGAAACCGAATGGTTCAAAACTCTTAAGATGTCATGAAGACCGCACTACGAGTATATGCACCAACTGTTTGTCAAAGAAGTGCGGCAACCTAAGACTAAGGAAACTAAGTACATATGAACATTTTATTTCGGTGTCACCTATACAAATAGAAAACGGATAGTTATGTGGTTTCGTCAAAAAGTAGGCAGGCTGCTTTATTTGTAAACGGTGGATTTAACTGTCGTCACACAGACTTGCTTGTAAATTTGTTTACATCCCGTTGGGACAAAATGCGGTATTTTTACACATGCCCAATTCACTGCTACGCCCGTATTTTTTATGTGATAATTTATTTTACGTGCGATTGTTTGGGAATGTTTTGTGTTGGATTATATTTGAGGTAAAATAAAGAAGAATTATAATTTTTCTAATTCGAAAATACAAATTATAATTTATTTTATTTTCATGACTTTAGTCTTTTTATTGCCTTCTTTTATAAGTGGTCGTGTTTTGAAATATGTTGAAAGATTTTAAAACTTTATTATTTTAAACAAAAATCAAGCAGAAATACATAATTGTTTACATAATTGAGTAGTGGCACTGATGTGCTGTTGTGCCATGCTGTTCCCGTGGGAATGATTAGGCAACAGAGATAAATCAATAGAATGAGACCTACATAAAACATAAAAATTCGCTTTAACCGTAAATTTGTATATACGTATATATTTTTTTTGTTACTTTCACTTTATTCTTTAGTGTGTATTAAAGTGTACTTACTTCCTTGCGAATTTATTTTAAAGGCTTTATTTTAAAACTGTCCCAATGAAATTAAACTTATTATTTCAAATACTATTTTAAAAGTGTTTTGTTTTGTTCCAGTGAAATCAACGATATCAACTTAGGCCTTCTCGTGGAGGTGTGGAATAAGGGTGTGATCTGGGATCGAGCGCTCGGATATCACTATCTGCCTCTCACTTCAGTCGCCTATAACGAGGTAAGGAGAGTAAGAGATAGCCAATAGGTGTAGGTTGCATCTATTGTAGGGCTTCTCGAACTTTTTTCGCAAAAAGAATTAAAAACTTTTCCCATTCCCTTTCCCAAAAACTATTAAAACCCCTGTAATTTACTTTACTTACTCAAGCTAATAAATTTGTATGGTATCTACTCGATATTAAATATTTCACTAGATATAGTTTTATTTTCGTTTATTCACTTATTATTTATTAATGATTGAAAAAGATGAAAAATGGCGTTATCATGTGCAACATTTAATATAGAAACTTCCACCAGTGATAATTAAAATAAAAAATACGAGCAGTTTTTTTTAAATTTATGACATTTATGAAATAAAAATGCAAATTCAAAATAAGTACAAAAATTCAAATCACTTTATTAAATAGGTACCTTATATATTATTGTATATTATTATATATTATTGTATGTACCTTATATATCGCGTTTCGGTTATTTCTTAATTTAATACATAAAACTGATATTTATAGGAAACTAGCATTTGTTCGCGGTTTCTCCTGCTTAGGATCTAATTTTCCAAAACAATTTGGGTCTAGATATGTATGTTGTCAAGATTATTTACATTGTACATTTTTACTTCTAAGACAGATATCAAATGCGTGATGACCACAATCCGTTATTTTCAAATCCACTGGATCGATTTTTGTTAAAAATGACCTATAAGCTTCCGGAATAAACACGCTACGCAGTGAAGACCGCAACCCAATTGATCCTGTAGATCCCCAGACATACGTTCTTTACCAATGGGTGTTACAAATCCTAACTTGTACTAACGTGAAAAGGAACATCATTTCCACGAAGCGTCATCATCATCATCTGTTATTTACGACAAAAGAATCTGCTATCACAAAAATAATTAAATTAGAAATGAAATTTTGAAATGAACACCATCCTCAGGGTTTCGAGCGGCGCCAGGACAATGAGTTGTTAATTTCCGTGGACACTCTTTTATTTCGATTTACTTTTGTTTCACGGTGTTTTATTTTGAGTATGACACGTTTTTATTGTTATATCTCCTTAGGGGCCTCTTGTAATTTCGTAACATTGGAAATTCTGCTCAAAACATTTATGTATTTGATTGAAATTTCATTGATTGTTGCGTCTGGGAATGGCGTGACATACAAGCAAATAATACGTGTTATATTGTTTTTATTCATTCGTTCCTTGCCTTTCATTTCTTTTCCGTTTGCGGATATCGACGAAAATGCACACACATTCACACACAACTGTTTGTCAACATAGCTATGTTCTACAAATAAATTAATTTGACTTTAAAGATTCAAAGTAGCTTGTTAGGCTAGCAAGTGCCTTGTTACGTTTAGTGGCGCTAGTGAGAGCTCATCTGTTCTGGATCCCGTCTATTTTTGAGTCACGCTTGTGAGGTTATAAGCTTTTATTGCGATCCTTATCATTGAGTTTTTACTTAAATTTCTACGAATTGTTTAATTGTTACTAGCTCGGCGTTGAAGTAAAACTCCCTCTCTGTCTCCTTGCTTTAGTCCCACATGATGCTCGGGGTCAGCCTTCTTAGTTTCTCTTTTCCGCTTTGCTCTATCAGGTTGTGGTCGACACGATACTGCTGCATATCTCTAGTAGCTACATCTATCCACCTTGTCTTACGGTATGTTACAACATACCATACCATATTTACCTATTAAACGAGGCTTGCATATGTCGCAATATGTCTTTAATATGTTTTAGGTAAATATGTGTGAAGAAAGAGAAAATCTTACAGTTATACAATACATCAACCTATCTCTCCACAGCCGTAACATATTTGAAAGCATATGTGATATATTTCATTATTATCATCTACTGCTTGTTTCCACCCACTGCTGAGAATAAGCCTCCTTTCGTTTGTGCCACCCTCCTCGGTCCTGTGCTGTTCTTAACCATATTCCTCCTGCAACTCTCTTCACGTCATTGACCCCCCTGCGGCAGCAGGACGACCAACGCTCGTTTATCTACCCTCGGCTACCACTTTGTTAATATCTTACTCCATCTGCCATCACCTTATCTAGCTATGTGGCTTGTCCAATTCAATTTGACTTCCATAACTCTCTTACCAGAATCTGGTACCTTAATATGATGCCGGTAATTAGTAATTTAATTACTTGCTTCCAATTAATTATAATTAAGAATACATCATATCTTCCTGTGCAAAAACGAATATGGTGTCGATTAGATACGAAAAATAACGTCAGGTCAGTCTCTGTTCAAATTAAACAAAAACCTATTTTGGGAACTTTGGCCACTATATTTACGTTGTTCTTACTTAATAAAAAATAATACAGCTCACATAGTTTGCCAAATTGTAGTTACTGTAAATTCAAGGTATTGTTGTTGATTTACTGATACAGGCTGCGACAAATCTACATAGGAAGAACTTGAAATAAAAATGTTTACTTAAAATGTAAACCTTGACATAGGTAAGTGACATAGGTACCAACATTATTACAAAATAGAAAATTTAGTATGGAAAATCCAAAAAGAAAGAAAACCCTTTATCTATTCTCCAATTTATTATCTTCCTCCAACGTGGAATGACGAATTATTTCAGCATTTCTATTATGGGGGGTAGAAGGTGCACGCTGCAATCCTCACATCGCTTGGAGCGCCTGACTGGTCAAGTGATCCCTCTCCCAGAGAATATTACCGTAAAACAATACATTCAAACAACTACATGGGAGTTTCACTTTTTCCATTGCATTCTATCGCATCCCATCCTATTCCAACCCATCCCGTCTTATCGTACCCCATCGAATGGAGTGTTATGGAATAAAAAAAACTTCTTATAGGTACCATTATAATCTTGACTCCCACGGTTCCATGATGGGGTGGAATTTCCACCCCATCATCTCAAGGAGAATTAGGTGTAATGAAAAGGCAAAGCCCTTCGTTCCCTCATACTTTCTCTTTCTCATTGTTGATTTTTTCAAAAAGGATTGCTTTTTCTAAATACACTTTTGAGTCGTCAAGGTACGCGACGCATTCAGAAGCGTGGCAACGTTGGTCATTAATGACCGGTATTGGCATGTACCGTGGGTGTCCACGGGCGACAGTATCCACTATTTGCTCGCCTGTTAGTTTCTTTCTACAAGAAAATCGACTCGGGGTCAAAATGTGCTATTTCAGTAAATAATACTGTTATATAACTTATTCAAACTATACCGTCCGTTACCGAACAAACCCCAATGGATGGGGTCGCAAAAGACGTGGGATGCATTACAAAAAGGCAGAGAAATATACACGGTCTCGGAACCGCCTACTTTCAAGATTTCTAATGTTACTATTTCTTGGCAGTCTTGTGAATTAATGTTGTAAACTTGCCTTATTACCTGATTATTGTAATGACGTATAATTTTACCAACCTTAATGACTTAATGAACGAAAATCGATCCTCAGTGCACGACGAGTCTTCAGATACCATGTACACGCAATAAAGTCGAGACGACTCCACGATCATTTACTGTCATGTCTGCGATTCATATATCATCGACAATCATGTATTTTGCTTTGTTTGCAGTATAATTTGTCTCTATTTGGGGACTGAAATAGTCTGCGATACATTTGTTCAAGTTTGATAAATGCAGGTATGGATTTTATAGGTGCCTTAGTAAATATAGGGTCGATGCTCCCATGTTTACAGTGAAAAGTTTGCCGTACTTTATCGTGTCAACGCTCTAAGAGAATGCCTAGGGATTTGATAAGGATTCCTTTACGTGAATTTACGAGTAATTTCTATTTGGCCGTGCTACATTCATTTCGATATTTTATATTAACGTGCCTCATTAAAAATATCTTAATAATTTATTTTCGTCTTATCTACTTTATTTAAAATTTATACCAATCAATTTCTCGTGATTAAGGGAAGGCCCAAGCCCCCTAGTGGCTCATTATAGGCCCCGTGTATATCAACTGTATAGAAAAGTAGAGATTTGATACTTGTTAGCATAATGCCAGACTAAAGCATAGCCGTACTATACTGGACGTGTGTGGCACACACACCTACAGCATAAAACCTAGTTTTATGTTATATGGAATGGAAGCGATACGGTAAGAATTACAAGCAATCTGATGTGTTTCCGATGGATGCGTGCGTCACATCAGGAAGACATAGACGGCGGCCCGACAAGCCACTAATGTCGCGACGTTAGTGACTCAATTCGCACGATGTTGTCGAGTACATACTTTGTATTTGACGGTACAGACTTGACGGTACTGGTTTGCGGTGCATCACCGTACGTCGTCGTCGGAATCAGCTTGGCGGAGCACGTCATCGTCCGACGATCACTGATTCTAGTAACAACGTTATGTAAATTTATGTAAATTGGAGAAAAAAAAAAAACTATTAAAATATCCGAACTGCCTGCCACAGGTTAGTCGCTTCCGTTAATTTCTCTGCATAAACTAGACTTAATTACAGTTATATTTACAGAAACGATGCAGACATACAAGCCGCACTGTGACTGAAAAGTCCGGTTGATAGTTTTATACGTTGTCTCTAACCAATAACCATGTATGTGAACCTTAATAAGGAAGTAATAAAAGTTAGATTGGAATTTTTTCGGATACATAGACTGTATGTGTGTGGCCTTATTAAAGGGAGATTGGTAAATCCGCATCCTACCCCAAGGAGCATTGGGAGCTGTAATGGGATGAGGAGAACTCTTCATCGCATTATAGTTCCTATTTAACTCTTTTTGCAAATTTATTCTTATATCTCCAAAGGTAGGACACATATGTGGTGGCGTGCCAACGTTTATCATTCTGGACTGATGTTGGCATGTATCGGGGGCGACAATATCCACTTACCACCAGTTGGACTGTTTGCTCGTCTGCTACATTCTCTCTATAAAAAAGTAACGCGATCGATGTTCGATGTAAGATATATTTGATGCCTTATTACTATTGTATTCAGTTTGTATTCGTTTTATCTTCTTTTACGAATCTTCCTTAGAAAGCTGTTTTTTAGAAATATTTTATGGATCCAATGCTCTTCTAGCAGGAGTGCGGCGGCCGCTGGGTGGAGTTAGACGTGCAGCTGATAATGCGAGGGGGCGCTGTCGTCGGCACCACCGGGCCTACAGGCCACGCGCTGTTGCTCGAGTGCAGGTTCGAGCCGCCTTTCGGTAAGTTATAGTACAAAAGTTTTATGGAAGATTCGATTTTACGTAATTTTAATTGTAGGTAGCGTTGTCTATACATACCGTTTTCTGTATGAGGGTCGCTCGAGCGTTCATCAGTCATTTTTACTCTTAAATAAATACGTTAGTAGGTATTCGTATAATTCGCCTTACTTTCCATTACCGATTAAAATATCGGTTAGTGATATAAAAGTAAATTCGTAATTTATTTGTTATTCCTATTTTAACCTTTATCAAAAAGGGACTATACATACAAGGCCGCATACACAAAGTGCATTCGGTTTCCCTTTTCTAAATATAAATCGAAGATAGGATATGAGGGGAGGCCTTTGCTCAGCAGTTGCACACATTATACGTTATTTAAAAAAAACGTTTCACCTGGAATATAAAAGCACAACATCATACAATGTCCTCGGCGTGTGACCTGTCAGTTCTACAAGTACGAAAATTTAGCGTTTTCACAATGAGAGAAAGTTTATGTCACGTTGGAACGTTAAAATTTAACAGTACAATAATTTTAAATAAGTTTAAAACGTCGTTAAGGCAACTTCGCACTAACAAAATTAAATTCTACATAAACATTATTTCTAATGGTGTTTCTTGTAAATGTTAGGCCTCGTATACACTAGGGCACGAATCGCAATATACGAGTAGGACTTTTTGGCAAGAACCCGAGAAGTGAAGTTGAGTTTTTGTTTGATTAATTATTGTAAAATTTGTGTATTGTTGGATCTGTGGTTTAATAGTGATAGTTTATTAAACTTCAAAGTGCTGTTAGTGTATAATGTATGTGATAATTAAATAAAAGCGTGAGTGCTTTTTTCGTGTTCTTTCAAGGAGTCCAACTCTATCGTCTTCAGTAAACCTACTATCACTTTACTGAGCGACTCTTACTTTGACGGCACTGGACAGTGACGTGATAAAAACAATTCTGTTCTATTATTTGCTGTGTGTGGACCAATGGCTATGCCAGTGTCCAAATAATTACATAAAAATAAAATACGAGAATATCGCGTAACTTGTAACCGGACAAAGCATAAAGTTCTGTTTATAGCTGCGTGGCGAGACTCACGCTTCCTTCTGCATTTCGAGACAAAACGGACGATACTGGTGTAGGCATACGTATCGACACATAAATATAGGTATGTTGCAGGATACATTGTGACTTAATTCGCATGTATTTGTATAATTTAAATTTATTTAACGCGACGGAAATGCGCATCTTAGCTAGCTGTCAGAGTCAAGAAGCACGAATGACGCTGGCCAGCATTAAACTTAAAATTAACTAAGGCAAAGGCAACGACATAGTAAGTAAGTACAAAATTCTATATTTGCGATTCAGTCTTGTTCATATTTAGATCTTCTAAATTAAAGAATTGTTAATTTATATTCAGTCTCTTGCTTCTTTTTTCTTCATTTGATATATAAAAGATAAAAGGGCAATGTATATTCTTGGACCAGTTGGCAGGTTCCTCAAGTGTGTCGGTTCGGCGCCGTCTCGCTCAAACAACTTGCCAATGTCCTGATTTAAAGGAGACCTACATTTTTATACACCATAATAAATATTGATTATACAATACTGTATCTGAGAATTGAACAAGCCTTTAACATTCTGCATCTCTTTTTGTTTTTTCTCATATATTGTATTATTTATTAATGTTATTACAATAATATACTATAAATCTATACATATAATGAAACTGTAGAACCAGCGTGTCTGTACATTGAATATATTTACCAAAAACTGATTGGGGGCGCTGAAGGAAGAGTATCAGGATACAAAAGAGACGATTTTGAATATTTTTGTCTGTCTGTCTGTTCGAACACGCTAATCTTCAAAACTACTGAACGGATTTTCATGGGGTTTCCACAGTTTAATTAAGCTTAGTTTGGCGCTTTGAATAAGCTGTGTTTGATCGAAATTGGCGGAGGGGAAGAAAAGATGTCCCAATTTAGAGTTTAATAACTAAATTTCCACGCGTACAAAGTCGCGGGCACAGCTGGTATTATAAATAAGATTATACTAAAGCTTATATACAAGAATAATAATTATATACTGCTAAAATAAAAATATATCTACAACATAATTGTAATATATTTTTGCTAATTTAATTTTGAGTCCAAGACAACGATCTTCTTATGAGGTAACTTGATTATCTCATTATGATGAGGTCTTGGGAGCAATCTCAAGACAATCAAGATATTCTTCTCAATATATAGATTTATTGATATCAAGGTATTGATATGCAAATATCAATTTATTTCAGCATTGAGTGTTATTTATCGTTATTTTTTATAGAAGAGGTTGTAGGAGGAGGGGCGGCCCATTAAATTGTAAGTGGTCACTGCCCCCCGTGGACAGACGGTAACTGTCCCAATTCGCGCGCCAGGTAGCGCGTACGCTGCTGACCGCGCAGAATCATATTGTTGCCGACCGCACAACTTGCTTGAAAAATCCTATAGTAGTAGTTTAATGAAAAAAACCTAAGCTCATTCCACAACTTTTGGGTTATCGGTATAAAGTCTTTTGAAGACTGTACAGTACGCAGTAGCTCTCTGTCAAAGAAGTGCGTAGAAACCGCCCTTCGGTGATACTAGGTACCATGGTACAACCCCGAAATTGGCACTAAGAATGTATTTCTTTCAATTTTGACGAGAAGACTGAGTAACTGTAAAAGGATTTACTACAATTTTAGAGCGAAGTAAAAAGTTATGTGTAATCTTTTACGTATATTATTTTACTGAGAACTTCACTTTGTGTCATAATAGATCAATTATTATGTAGTTTTATGCATTGTACTGCCAGGCTCTTTATACTACAGTTGGGATGCACTGACTCAGATGGAGCATTGTGCATTCATTTTTGGTTTTTATTCCATTTTAATGTTTAATGGCAGTCAACTGTTTGCCAAAATTACATATTCTGTTTTGTGGTTGTTTAAAATGCCATGAATGTCAGTTATTTATTTTTATCTATTAGCCGCATCTTTATAAATGGGATTTATTTATCTATACTATCTATATCTATACTAATATAATAAACAGATAAAATTGTATGTTTGTATGCATGTTGGGGGTAATCTCTGGTACTACTAAACCGATTTCAAAAATTCTTACACAAATAGGAGGCTACATTATCCGTATCTAATATAAGCTATATTTATTTTGAAATTTTGAAAAAAAGTAATTGAAAATTAGAAAACTTATAAACCGAAGCGAAGCGAGGGCGGGTCGCTGGTGAAAAATAAATTACTCGTAGATTTTTACGTTGTAGAGGGTACGTTATTTTACGCCATAAATATACCATCACCAGCCCTTTTATAATCCACTGCTAGACAAGAGCTTCCTCATGTACATTGTCTTGTATATGAAGGATGTATAGTCTTAAAATGCCAGGCTGGACTAGCGAATTAGTGAGTCCACTATTTTAGAGATGGTGTAGTTCCTTAGGACTTATGGTAGCCGCTTTGTTTTTCTTAGAGGTCTATTACGATATCCAGAAGGAGATAGGTTGGTGCTGTTGTAAATCCGGCCGACATCACACGCCCATAAAGAAACCGTTGAGTATGTTTGTGGCCCTTACTTAAGTAACTCTTCAAAGAGAACGAAACTGTCAGTCCTCTAAAAAACTGTATATAGTATACTGATCAGTTGAGTAATCTAAAAAATACTAATACCTTTGCGGCTCGATGTGAACTTATTTAATATATTGCTAATAAGTAGGGCGGATAAATTGCAAAAAGTCGTCAAATAACGATTATGGTCGAACTCATCAGGGATATACCGACACATAGCATAATAGTGTAGAGCACAGTTTCCTGAGTTGGAAAAATCGGATGTCGCTCTCCGAGACTGTCGAGACGCTTTAATAATTTCGAATATCTCGAGAACTACGTAAGCAATTTTCACTTAAGTGATTTTCTCATCACGTGATTCACGTAGTGAGCGATTTCACGTAATATGTATCTGTCTGATCAACCCCATGATTGATATGCCTTAATGCACCAAACTCGCATATTGTACCATAATGTGCAACTAAGTTTTTTTAAATAAGTACATATATTCTTTTTGTTTTCATGTTTGCTTCTCTCTTTTAATGTAACAAACAAACTACTCGCTTTATGTTAAATGACATATAATGATATACTGTTGCTACATTATTGTTCTTTCAAATATACACAAAAATTTATTTCTAAATATTATTTACCATAAAGTGAGTAGTTGTTTAGTTATATATATAAAAAAAATGAGGCAAAACGTGAAAAAAGTCATATTTTTGTAAATATTTCTGTTTCTATAATATCTATGCTAATAAGTCACTAACATATTTGTATTAATAACTTCAATGGCTTTCATATGATACCTCATACGTGAACATCGCTTACGTGCTTCTCTAGATATTTAAATATAAAGAACAGCATCCGCGGCCATATTGATGACGTCACAACTCTCCCCTCCACAGTCTAGGAGAGCGACATCCAGTTTTTTCTACGCAGGAGATCATGCTCTAAAAGATTTTGCTAGGTATTGCTATAACCCGAGTGAGTCCCACGAAATTGTCTGACGTGTTATTTTATTTGGCCACAGTCTAGGAGCGACAACCGCTAATACAAAGTTGAGGAAGAAACTTGTTCTTTCAATTAGATCAATGAATATAACCTTTAAGATCACTATTAATACAGATACCAATCTCGCTAGATATTTTTTTCTAAATCCTCGGAAGATAACGGATATTTCCCATAGCACGCCATGTTTTTTTTTAAACCGAGAGGCAATTTTTTCCTCAAATTTTCAAAATATAGTTTAATTAATATTTTTAGTTCTCAGTTGTAAACCTAACGAGGATATCAATTACTTTATGACATGTAATTTATGACATAATGAGCCATCAACTGCTTTTTTCATCAGTTTCATAGTCAACAATTATTCAAAAAATGTCAAGCTTCTGTTTCATTCAACCGATCATAATAACAACGGACAAGTTTTCGTCAACAACAGTGGGACAAATACCCAGGCAGTATCGTAGGCGCCGTCTGGGCGGGAAAATCAGACTGGTGGGCGAATGGCGCGCCTTTCAAGGTCACAGAGTCACGTGACCGAGGCGGCCCGTAATGAATGGGTCGCTCACGGTTGTAGACGATTTGGCGCGAAAATATCCTGTTACAGGTATAGTAACGTTACACGTACTTTGGAGAGGTGATGATAGCAGGTGTTAAACTTAAAGAAAAAATGAAACGTCCATAATCGATTTTTAATTGAAATCGTTTGCACTTCGATAGTTAATGGCTATTAGCGATTGTCGTCGACAGCAGAAACCGTAGCTATGCTTGTCTTGAACGAGACAATTTACTTTTATACGTTACTTTTATATCATGAAACCCTCTGTTCAATGGAAATTTTCCTTATAACTTTAGTTTTCGCGTTTTGTACAAATAACGACGTTTCGACTTGACGTTTCGGCTGATTTGTACTAACCATGATCACGACATATAGAGTATGAAGAACGTTATAAAAGAACGGTTATAAAAGTACATACATACGTCACACTATCAAATAAAAATAATTAGAATTAATAGAATGACTGCGAAACAATTAAGTGTACTTATAATTTGATTTCTAACAAATCGGCTAATTTAGAAGTTACGGCTCTAATTAGTCAGAGGATCACGTTTGATGTTCTAAAAAGTTTTATATAAGCTAATTAATAAACGAATAGGGAATGAAAAAAAAAACAACGATTTAAGTTGTGTTATTATAATATGCCAGATGTCATATTATATGTTGCGACACGAAGCCGAAGTGTGACTACATCCAGGTCTAGCCAGCTAGAACTAGGCGCAGCCAATCGAAGTCGGCTAGAATTAGGTGAAATCATTATCTAAACTGCTACAAGTAGATGTTGCTATTCGCAGTTGACTATAACTCGTAAGTCAATATTTATTTGGCAATAAAAGTGTTTTTTGAAGTGTTGATGTTACATTTAGTTTTAGCCAACTGCGAACTACTACGCTTAGTTGTAGCCGTTAAGAAAAAGGCTGCACCTTGTTCTAGCCGACTACTCCAACTGGCTGTGTGCAGTTCCAGCCGGCTAGACTCAGATGAAGCCACACTTCGGTTTCCAGCTGTAACATACAAATACAATAAACAATGACACTATTTCTAATGAACTGCTACGGTGTAGCTGAAGCTGCGACTACTGCTACGGCGTAGCTACAGCTATGGCTACTGCTACGACGTAGCTACAGTTATGGCTAACGTAGCTATGAACATTTACGATGGCGTGTAAGCACCCTATATCGTATATTTTAGGGTATCGAAGTAACTAAGGGATCCTCATAATTAAATTTTATCACGTACATTTTACTATGTCAAAGCACCGTAAAATGCTCAAATTGCGATACCAGACGGCTTGCGTCATGTGGCCTATTACTCGTACATCAGTCGGTCGATGTACCGGTCAACCACAAATCGTTTTTATATGAACACTATTTCAAAAATCTTTCAATGTTTTATCTTCCCATTTGATATTGCAATGATATAAGGTTGCTATTACCACATAAAAGACCTTTAATAATATATCAATACATAGCGCGTTCCTTTTTTAAAATAATTCATTTGATATATGTATAAATTAACTTCTACCCGCGGCTTTGCTCTCGTGGACTAAACATCTGTAAAAGATGTTTAGTCCATCTTGAACACCTGTAAAACAGCGAGATGATTTATCTCACGGATGCGCTCGCTTCAGCCTAGATAATTATTATCTTTTCCCGTATTTATTCTGGCTGTGGTACCTATGTATGTGAAATGCCGTTCCTCCTCGTCACTATTTTCAGAAAAACTATATTCCGTGTAATCTATCACCATCGGATATCTTCCAAAAGACTTTTTAACCTACTCTTGATATAACGCATTTTAGGATGAGATATTTGCGCTGTTATTAGACTCGATACTGAGCTAGACAACAGTGAAAACCTCGTTAAATTCATCCAGTTTTGAGTAATTCCATTAAGGTTTTTTTATTTTCCTCTAAAAGTTAACTTCCTTATTTCATATGAAGATTACACGTACACCAGTTTTCCTTCTAGACACTTACCTATACATTAGTGAAAACTCGATCAAAATCAGTTCAGTAGTTTTTACGTTTTTACAAAGAGACATACAGACAAACATAGAGATAAAATTCTGGTAACTACTGTTTTGGGTTTTGATAGCTTCTAAAAAAACCTAATTTTTGTAATTATCCCAATGTACAGACGTCACCTTTTTATTGTTTTATTATATGTATAGATTACATAATACATGAAATGTAATCAAAAATTTAAAAAAACTTTTTTCAATTAGTATACTACAATGTATTATGTAATTTTGCAAGTTAATTACAAGGCCAAGTATATATTATTGGTAATCATCAAAAATCACTAAAAATCATTTTATACCGCGAACCCGCAGGCTGCGGAACGAATTGCCTCAAGAAGTCTTGCCATTACGCTACGATATGGGGTTCTTCAAGGAAGCTGTGAATAGCGTTTATCATTTCAAGGATCATACTTACAGCTAGTAAATAAATTTATCCTTATTATTAACAGTTGGCTACTGTATATCTCGGTGTACTCGTAATCTATGGGCGGATAATTTAGTCGGCTTGCTATTGGTACACTACTTAAATTCTCAGACTTATAATGTTCTGCGATTTAAAGTTCGATTCTCTGATTATTCACCAATTCATGGCCAATCAAGAGAATATAAATATATTATTCTCTAACATGTAAATTTTAATCACGACATGTTTCAAACTATTCATGATTTTGATACATTAGTGAGGTTACATTAGATACTTGCCAAAACTTGATTAAAATTCGAATTCGGAGACTTTTATTGTATCTATGAAATAGTATATACTCGTAGATATAGCGGTTAGCGTCAAATTTGATTGATGGCGCCATATTAGGTAATTCCAACTTCACCATTTATAATGGATGGCTTTCTGAGTCGCGATTAGTGTCGCAGTCAGGGGGAAGATAAGGAAACGTTGACTTTGATGGCGCTTAAAAAATGTCAGAGGTCTGAAATTACGTCGAGGAAATGTCACAAGTTTAAAAATGTTCAGTGTGATGGACTACATTTCTTGGTTATTAATATTCCGTATACATAATTTCGGATACGTGGGGAATAACCATTTTGTTTCGGTTTATATTTACCACCTTGGGTTTTCAATAACAGTAAACACACGATATTTGTGTTATATTGATTTGATATGTCATGTGTGATATTGCTACACAGCAAATTTTATATTATTGTGAAAAGGATTGCATTTTATGTTATTGTGAAAAGATTGTACACTATTTATACAAGTATTAAGAAATATGAAATGAGCAGTTAAAGAACCTGTTTTTGTATAACTAAATTAAATAATTATAAATTATTAAGAATACCATTACCAAGTTGACGGAGTCCTATTTTTTTGTCGTCACCGGGGAACCTAACCCACAAATTTGCTGTCAACGATTTGCTGCCCGTTCGATATTTTCTGCTGCTAATTTGAATATTTCTCTTGTTATTTTGTGACCATATTCTGTGACCGTGTCATAGACTTGCGGTTGCAGAAGTATTAGATCGATGCTATAATATTTTATAGTCACGACGAGCTACGCCTCTATAAAAGGTAGATAAAAGCAGTAACATTTTTGTGTGTCACATGTAATTGTGATGCATATGCTGGCACCGTTGCATCATATTTGCAGCCCACTACAAACATAACACTGCTTTTACAAAGTTATGATAAAAAAATATTTCTTCGGTCAGGGCATAAATTGTAATTATACACGCAAAATTCTTTACTTCTACCATTACCTAGTATATTATAGGTATTGTGAAACAAAAATTAGTGAATTATACTCTGGAATATTATATATCGGTCGCAGATGATGTGAAAGGAATATAACTATATTGTTTATCTACTCTATCTAGTGAGTTTCATTCGTGGAATTCGACAAATGCATTTCTAACAGAGAATTTGGACTGAGATCATACGTTCATCGGCTCAATCTCTCCTTCTAGTTGACTAGGCCGCAACTCCATGCAAACCGATTGATGTTAATGGTATTATATCACTCAAGAATTTCTCTTATAAATCAACACGTTTATGTTGTTAAACTCTTTGTTAAAGTAAAATTGCAGAGGGCAGTAACAGAACGGTAATGTCGAAACTAGATTACATTTATAATAACTATTCAATCACAGATTATCGTTGACACAATATACAAACACAGTTACACTAAGTTTCACAATCCACTGTTGGAGACGGGCCTTCTTATGCACAAGACAATGTATGGCCTTAAAAGTACACAGTGGCCAAGCGGATTGGCGATCCACTCTTAGAGGTGGTGTAGTACTTCAGGACTTGTGGTAGCCACTTTTTATCCCTTAGTCGCCTTTAGCCACCTACGGGGAGAGATGGCGTGGTACTATTCTAAATCCGGCCGACACCACACGGCAATATGTTAATTGTATGGTAGTGCGTCTGATTATTACCCATGGCTCATATAATTACTTACTAATAAACAGGAGCAAAGTGGCGTTGGAAGGGTCGGAAGGGCCCTATGGCCTAGCGTTATATACAGTTTCCCTCTGACATGCCAATAAAAAAACAACCTTTTTACAGCAGACGGTCTTACAGAAGCAAAAACGGTAACTGTCGCGTACGGATATCCAAAATACATACATAGCAAACATCAGAAAACGACGAACGCTGTAAATATACCTGTACAAACACATACATGTGAATAGTAAGAGAACGCGACACGCATCCGTGTCTTGTCTCCGCTTCCTTTCCATATGTCTCATTTCTATTATGCGTTGTCTGGGGGAGTTCACCCACTTGTAGGCGTTGATTGTAAACAACGAATATATTGAAGGGAATTTAAATTTTGAATATATATATTTACTTTTATATTGGTGTCTGTTTTCTCTGACTATACCGGTTATTACTAGTGTTGCAACGAATAGTACATTCGGCCTTCCGCCGAATATTCGGCCAAACTATTCGGTCATATTTGGCGCTAAATTGTCTAGGCGCAGAGAGGCACAGCTTACACTGTCTTTTGATTGGCTCGCGCTCCCTTCATTCCGTCGCAATCGCGTTGCTTTAAACTTTAAAAACCTTTAAAAAATACAGCAAGAATTGGGTTTGCCTGAACACAAACTTACCCAAGATGGAGCATTAGATGGAGTTTTACTTACTATATGCGGACAGACTTCTAGAACAAAAACGCACCATTTCCCTTTACCTTACCGATGTATCAAATATTTCGAATCTGACTGGTGTTCAGTGGTAGTTTGTAGAAACACTTCTTAAGCTACAATAATAAAACCATTTGAAAAAGTAACAAAAATTACTAGTTCTGAATATTCTTGTACCTATATATGAAGCTATTCAACATGTTGTAACTCTGAAGCGTTACTGTGACAAAGTCAGTGCATCAGATCTTACCCCCAAGTTAAAGCTTATGATAGTGAATATGCAACAAGGATTAAAGCAACGTTTTTCAAAACTTGATGAGAATACAAAATATTTGCTGGCGACTCTATTAGACCCTCGATTTAAAATGGATTTCTTTTCTGACAAAGTGCAAAGGGAGAAAAAGTCCAATAGCATCTTTTACTAGAGGGTTTATTCCGCGAATCAAGCAACGACGAAAGTACCAGCTCGTCTCTTGTTAATATTAAACGAAAAAGGACCAATAATGAGCCTAGTCAGAGCATTCACATATCCTTCTTGGAATGTTTTGAAGAGGTAATTGCCGAAAAACAGCCGAAAGATGAGTCAGGTGTTGACAACGAAATTGTAGCAGATCTTATTATTATTATTACGTAATATTTACCTTAATCTAAAATAATTACAATACATTTTTGGTGGGAAAAAATAAAGCAACATTTTCTCAAGGCTTAGTAAAGCTTGCTGCAAACTATTTGTCCCCACCTGGAAGCAGTGTTTACTCGGAGAGCCTTTTTCAGAAGCACAAAGTTCTGAAGAGAAGAGAAACAAGCTTCACAATCTACCGCTTTTAAATTTTGATTACTAATTTCAAACAATATGTAGATATGTTATTACCAATAGAAAAATAAACACTTAAAATTATAAAAAAGGTATTTTCATGATAAAATATCCTGCTTGCAAGACAACTTATAGGTATTCGGTATTCGGCCGAATAGTAATTTAATATTCGGTATTCGGCCGAATATCGAAAAAGAGCCGAATAGTAACCGAATATTCGTTGCAACTCTAGTTATTACTAATTTGTTGATTTATTTTTAAATTATATACATAAGCGTAGGGGCCATTCAGTTATTACGTAAGACGATTTTCGCCAGTTTTTGACCCCCTCCCCCCCTATGTAAGAAAAAATAAGAATAGGCCGACCCCCTCCCCCTGTTTAATTTTTATTACGTAAGAATCTAAAGGAAGAAATGAATACACGTTTGGTTTGTTTTAATTTTTACCTATATGGTTTACCTATATGCATCCGAGCGCGCGCCTCGGCACTGGCGCGGATGCCCGCGCTTTTTCAAAGTATAATCTTAACTTTGCGCATTTTTGTGATCTTACGTAAGAACTATCAAGACTCCCTCTCACCCCATTGTAAGAAAAAATAAGACACAGTCGACCCCCCTCCCCCCTAAATTGTCTTACGTAATAAATGAATGGCCCCTTAACGACACATAGCGAATATATGTACAGAGGCTTCGGTAACCATTTACCATCACGTGGGCCGCTTGCTCGTCTGCCTACTTTCTCATACAGAAAACCTCTCCTGTCTCTCCACTGCTAGATTCAGGCGTCTTCTTAGTCTTGCCACCACACAATATTTTCGGTTCTTCCATCCAACTACCGCCGAACTTCTTTAATTCTTTGATTTTACGTGCAGACATAATGACTTGAATGCATAATGATATAAAATATATACATAACATACTGCGCATAATGAATACTCGTATTTAATGCTAGCTACCATTATCTGCCAGTCAACAGTAAAGTCCTCCAAGAACACAGAACAGTTTTACACAGCTAAATAAATATACTTGTATAATAAATATATTATACAATTTATTAATACAAATTACACACAAATAATACAATACATTTCGTAGACAAAAAGGAGCTTTGTAAAAATACGATAGATAATGAAAAGTAGTTTATTCACCTTTCATTCCGGTGATTAAACGCCATGAAAATGAAACTATTTTTTTTTACCAAGGATATGCCAGTTCTGTGATCTTTGCCATCCATGATATGTATAATCGTACAGTGTTATACTTCGCCAATATTTTTATTCCCTTGTTACATAAATAACAACTTTCATCTGTTAAGCTAGTATCTAGATAAAGATCAAAGACTGACCTAGATCTCACGCTCAGGTGAACATATCGTCTATAGCAAAACGACTATTATTCCTGTGCTATATATTTATAAAAGAGCGTTAAAAAGTGTCGTATTCTACCTCTTTTTGCATACTTTATAATTTTTAACAATAAATAACGGTTTCAAGACTCGTAGTCGTTACATATTGTATTATCTAATGATAGGTGATCTAAATGATCCAATGGTGATATCTAAATTATCTAATGATAATATTATCAAATGATAAACTCTGTTTTGTGGTGCGTTATAATAGACCTAGTGAACTAATATAATAGTGAAACTAATATAATATAATAGACGGTGTACCTAGTGAACATTAGGTATTTATTTATCAGAGTATAATATATAATGGTCTGAAGCGAGAGATCAAGCTCCATTATTCACTAAGCAGTTCCAATGTGGGATATTACACGTTCCCATTGTTTAGGCTTGAGAGACTCTTTATATTTATTTATTTACTGTTGATATAACGATAATTGAAAAATTGAGTATTAAAAAATTCCAACTTAGATAATGCACATGTCAGTGGAGGCATTTCAATCTCAGGTTATCATTGTTTATACCACCTACCAACAGTCAGAATTTTGTTACTTTATATATTTGCTTTCGTTTTTGTTTAAATGTGGCATGAATGTATTCTCCTTGAATTATTCATGTATTGAGTGTAATGAAAAAAAATACGGTAAAAACAATACCTATCATCCTATCATCTAGTTGTCATTTCTAAAGCACTTTATTATTTCGATAATTCCTCTCCATACGTACAATAAATGTATTAGCAAGTACTCTATTTAGTATTTACTAGGATTAATAAATAAGAATTTATTATTGTTTTTTTTAATAATAATATTGTTAAATAACATTTATTATAATTATAAAAAAAATCTTATTTATGTGACAACATATTTTAATAATATTAATGTGATGTTTATCGCATTAAATTAAATTGTCAAACATTTTTTTTTATAAAATGGATGGGCAGACGAGTCCGCGCAGGCCACATGATGGTAAGTGGTCACCGCCGCTCATGGACACCTGCAGCATCACGGGGCATACAGGTTTTCTACCGACCTTGCAGAGTCCTCTTCACAACTCTCTAAGGTAGATTATAAAGACAGCATTTATAATGAAGCAATAATTCATTTTAATTTTGACTATGACTATTTCAAACTTTAAAACGCTATTAAAATAAGATATTCTTTTGACAATCAACTATTTAATTCATACTATTACTTTATTCGTTTTTGAACAAGTGTAGCTTTTGATCACAAAAGGTCTATTAGGCTTATCGCGGCGTCTCGACATCGTAGATCGCTCAATATTCAAGGCAGAAATAACATTGGAGATCCCTAATCCCCATTATGATACCGTAATGCCAATTAGATTAGTCCCCAAGGGAGTTATGTTGTACAAACTAATTCTTTTT
Organism: Sesia bembeciformis; assembly: GCA_943735995.1. NCBI lineage: Eukaryota > Metazoa > Arthropoda > Insecta > Lepidoptera > Sesiidae > Sesia > Sesia bembeciformis. Next base: position 10,458,175 of record OX031040.1, read on the forward strand.
TAACGAAGAAGACCTTTCTATTCTGTCATGGAAGTTATTTATTTATCGAAGGCATTTATTCATAATTCCTTTTTCTATCTATTCCACTAAAATGATAAATGTACCAAATACGAGGCTGATTATGTCATAATACATTAATATACGAGTATAATTGTAACCAGTCCTTTTTCTATCTACTGCTGGACATGGGCCTCCTCATGCAGATTGTCTTGTGCATGAAGGAAGTATGGCCTTAAAACGCTACGCTGGCCAACCGGGTTGACGAGTCCACTTTTTAGACGTGGTGTAATTCCTCGGGGCTTGTGATAGCGGCTTTGTTATCCCGTGGTCGTCTTTTACGACACCCACGGGAATAAATGGCGATAATCATATACACATTAGAATAATAGATCGTAAAAGTTTCAATTGATTTAAGGGATAAACTCACTACATATCAAGACGAATAAAAAAGATTTTTATAAAAAAAAAACTCGTTAACTTTATTAGTACCTAATATAACTGTTGTTTTAATTTTAAAGTGCTCAAGGTCAGAAAAATAGTTGTAACATATAAAATTGTTAATGTGCGTTTCGATTGACGGCCATACCTGGGAATCGTTAAACGAATAATACCAGGATTTGGAAAGTTTAAAAAAAAATTGGAAAATAATCCTAAAATTTGTAAAAAAAAATGTACAAATTTGGTCGAAACTTTTTACCTAAAGTGCAGAAAACAGAACTGTTACACAAAAAATATGAAACTATTTTAAAACTTTTTTGAAATTATCTTGAGGCCATTGCGAGTTAGAGAAGAAGCTATGTTGTATAAACTAAATTACTCTTCACTAAAATTTAGTAAAAGTTCTCTTAAAATGTTCAATAGCAAAAAACATACGAAATCAACAAATTTCTACCATTTCTATTCCATATTTCTATATTTCTATTTGTAGTAAAAATCAGTACCGCTTCCAGACTTCCATTTAACCTGGTCGTTGAGATCTCGTTAAACCTCCATTACGATTGAGGGCCACCTTTCAAATCGTTATAGTTTCTTTAATTTCCTTTTACAAATTTTTGGGTTTTGCTATATCCTGACATCATTCGTTTATCGATTCAGAGGTATGACCTTCAATAGAAACGCACACAAATTGTTATAGCAAATGTATATAAAAAAAGTTTTTTAAGAAAGCACTTATGTGTATAATTCTTATGTACACTTACACTATACTTATACACTATACACTTATGTTATGTGTTATCCCTGAGATAAATCAACGCTGTCAATTTTCCATTCGGTAACAAATAAGGTGTGCATAAACCCGTACTTAGCCATGGACAAAGGAAAATGATGTGTTTGTTAATTATGTAAAAATATCCTTTCACTATCACGTCACTATATGATTATCCCGCGTAACCTCGTGCAGTCGATTATATGCCGCTCACAGAACGTGTCGTGTTAACATCGTGTTGGTGAGCATGCGACAGCCCCATATTAAAATATTTAACTAACCAGTAAGTAAACTGGATAGAAATGCGCATAATTATCAATTCACTGAATTTTACGTGTCGATACAGTTATTGTGGGGATCTCTAGAGTACCATCTCTGGTGGCTATGTAAATGGGTTACTAATTTTTTTTGAATAACCGATACAAATTAACGATTCTCAGGAGAGTCGCTAAATTACGCATTTGTTTCGAAAGCCTATAGAACGAAATGCTAAATGTCAATAGTTTGATGTTATCAACTATATCACGTACATCAAGTTCAGTGTAGGTAGCAGAATCAAAAACAAATTCACCATCGCGTCGTGACTACGGTCCATAATACTGTATCGAAATATTGGCTATTCAAAATAGTGAGTAATGTTCTTACATAATTATTACGTCCAACCACGATAACAACAATTTAACATCTAAACTGCAGCCACAGTTTAAAAACATACAATTGTTAAACGAGCGCGTACAGACAGGTCAATTGTTTTTAGGTTCTGTGCCCTTACTCGATACTCGGAAGCTCATCTTGCAATGCGGTGCTTTTGTGCTGTCACTGTCTAGACGTTTGTCGGTTTTCTTCCTGCGTCAAATGCATTGACCCACTATACACTGTCGTAGTGTGCAGAAAGCGGAACTTTGTGCATGACGCCCATTATCACGCGATTATGTGAAGTTAAGTTACTGTTTATGATGGTACCAATGGTTATACCACGGTACCAGTGGCGTAAATCGCCCAGCAGGCTCCATGTGAACAAATTATATTCGCATGGTTTAATATAATATTATTAATTTCGTGCAGGCTGGCCCTTGTATGGATCGGGCTGGGTGAATGGCCTATTTTGTCGTTGTCGGTTAATCTTTTGGTCGGGGGAACGGATTCTGTGCTGCTCTTTGAAGTTGGAGAGATTCTTAAAAATAATTGTTTTATTTATGACGTTTAGTCTATTATGGTATAATAATATAATAAATTGTACTTAATTGTTAATATAATAATTGTACTATTGTAAATATATATAATAAAATATAGTGTAAATATATACAATATCTCAATAACACGATAAATATCTAATGCAGTGATGTCATACTGATTGTATCCACAATAATAATAAAGAAAATGAATTCAAGAATACAAACAGCACCGTATGAATATATTCCTTATTAAATAGTTTATTTCTACGGTTATATCTATTTAAATAAGAATGGAGCTCGAGATTGCCGGTTTGTTTGTTTCACTCGATCCCATTTAGCTTTTAAATCTGTGTAAAGAGACAAGCAAAGTTACACATTCAGCCTGGAACTAAACACTCTACGTTGGCGTAGTTGGAACACAAATACAAACTCAATTCAGACTGTTTGCTGACATCAGCTTTTGAGCTATAGTCGTATCAAAGATTAAAAGGTTTAATGAATCATAAAGTATGAAATACTGCCTAGAGCTGATGGTAAGTAGGTGTGTGTGTGGATTCAGAAAGTGTGCATGATTAACATAATAAATGAATTTAGTTAGATACAGATTGCCCAGTTTTATCATGCAAATACGTTTTTTTCCCAAAAGTTAAACCAGAATTACAAAATAAATAAATATCCCTATATGAGTCATTGTAAGTTTTAATTATTCCTGTCAATGGTGCCTTTGAAATGTATACTGATATGAATGGTCGTTTTAGTTATATCGTGTTACCTCAGTCATGTTACTTTACATATTGCGTTTTAGGCTCCTGTAGCGTAAAATTATGGGTACTAATCTGAATAAATACGGTTTACTTTTAAATGAGAGCCGTAACTAGCAGGATAATGTTAATTTTGATAAAGTAATAAAGATTTAGTTTTCTATTAGAAGTCCAAAAAATCTCTTCTCTCGCGGTGAACCAAAACGTAGGAGAGATCATATAACCCCTTGCTAAAATATGATCGGCCGCAGTTGAAGGCCTCAGGCATACAAACCGCCACGCGATATCGTTATCGCGTAGCACTGCTGTGTGCGTTTTTACCGAAGGCGAGATGTACAGATTTACGGCAATAAAAGCTAGGATGATTTCAGTGGACGATATCTCCCACATGTCGGTAACCTCGTGTCCAAAGTCGAGATACTTGCATGTTTATTACAGGTTGGTCGGCATATTTATATTGATTTTAATATACAAATATAGGGTAGAATAATGTTTTAGAGTCAAATTAGTATATGTAGGTACTTTCAGATTTTGAACCTTGTTTTTGAAATTTTGAATTTTGAATATTCACTGGAAAATTGTGTATTAACTTGTTGTTATTATTAATTAATGAAGTCCAAATGTAATATTTTAAGTTAATATTCAAATAACATTATAATAAGTGTCCTTTTTTTCTTTCGTCTAATCATATAGTAAAATAGAAACATAGTATCGTAAATTCTAACTTAAAGGTTTACTTAAGTCATATGCGATATTGAAAGCTTTACTCTAGAGAACTAGCCTACTTAAATAAATCGACAGATTTATCTTGGCTTGTGACCGAGAGACGAAGTAAAGTCAAGCGCAATCAAGTTACAAGTAAACAGAGGAGTATTTATTTTCAATGATTTGGTGTTAGCTTATTATCGGCTTCTACTCATTAGGATCATGTGCTCAAGTTCTTGGAAACTATAATATATTGTAATTTATACGTAGAATAAAATTGTAAGAAAGCCTTGCCTATACACAAAATATAAACTGATGTAATGATGACATTAAGACTTACTTAAATGACAGAAAACATGTGCTTTTGGTATCCACTGACTACAGCAGGCTTCTACACACTAAAACATGATGTGCTGCTCAGAAAGCTATATAACAGCAGTATACCAAGGCAAGTGTTGCAGTGGTGTAAGCACTACCTATTAGGAACTGTTAGAATAGGAGATACGTACAGTGAAATAATAATAATAAATACTCTTTATTGCATACAAATAGTAATTACATGTGCACAAATAATAAATGACAGAATACAATAGGCGACCTTATCGCTAAGGCGATCTCTTCCAGGCAACCTTAGGATAGAGAAAAATAAACGGGATATAGGTAGTGCAAAAAGGCCAAAATCCACAGAATGGATCATGTTCAATATATACCTACCGACAATATCGATGATAAATGTAGTATAATAAATACTTATAATAATAAATACTTATAATAATAAATACTTATAATAATAAATACTTATAATAATAAATACTTATAATAATAAATACTTATAATAATAAATAACTTAATAATATATAAATACAAGCATAAATATCTACATCTACACTGCACCCAATATGAATTCGCAAATAAGAATCAATGTTGACAAGGATAGAAAAATAAGACGGAATTGAGGTCTCCAAGGGACGAAATAGAATAGAATTAAATAGAAATCATTTGGTAAAGAAAGAAAATAGAAAACCAAAGGAATTAACTAACAGAATAATGATTTCTACCTTGCCTTTTAAAACTAGACATCGACTGAGCACGTCTAATGACAACTGGTAAGGAATTCCAAAGCTTAGCAGTCTGCACAGTGAGAGAGTTGAAAGAAGAGAGAGTGAGAGAGAGAGTTGAGTTGAAATTTGAAGAATGGGTAAGAAATTTAAGAAGTAAATTCTCAGAAAAACGTACGTACGTGCATTGTGGGGTCAAGGGGTTAAAAAATACAGAGTAGAGAAGTCAAAGTATGTGCATATTTCTGCAAAGTCGGATTGGAAACCACTTGAGTTTATTACGAAACTCTGAAACATGGTCATATTTACACAGTCTAAATATGAACCGGATGTAAAGGTTTTGGAGGCGCTCAAGTTTGTTGAGTTGGTCTTCCATTAGATCAAAATAACAGATATTAGCATAGTCACGCAACGGAAAAGTAGAGATTGAACTAGCGCAATTTTAGTGTCTGTCGGAAGGAATTCCCGTAAACGTTTCAAGGAGCATGACGTAGCAAACATCCTTCAGCTCACTTCATTGATTTGAGGTCCCCAAGAAAGGATTCGATCTGTAAGTATACCCAGATTTTTTACTTTTTCGCTAGGTAAAATATACAGGCCGTCAAAATATACAGCAGGGAGGTGTTGCCAATCAATTTTACTAATGAACTTAGAACTACCGACAATAAATACTTGACTCATCGCAGGATTGACCCTGCGACACCAGGACAGGAACACTCATATCTACAAAGAACGAAAGAAAGAAAGAAAATTATTTTATTGACAACAATACATGAAATCAAATTGTAATGCTAATACAATATTATATCAAATTGGCAAATTCGATATATACCAATTGACATCTGGATGTAATTGAATTCCTGGCGCGCATAATATGACACAGAACAACGTTATTTTATACAGACTCCCTTGTCTCTTTATTCAAAGAATTTGTCATAAATATCATAATATATCTAAGCCAGGACAGGGCTCTCCGGCTTATGGTGAACCTTTGATTCCTATGTTTTGTTAATATTTTCGATTAGTAAAAATCTTAAATTTATGTATTGACAACAATTCTAACCAAAATACTTGTATTTTGTAACCGGAATTTAGTTACCAAACATAGAATCGAAAGAATCGACCGATCAAAGTACATTTTGGTTTATCGATATATTAAAAATAATTAAATTTCGAGTTAAAATTACGTGGTCTTTTTCTTTCTATTAGGTCGATTTGTATTATCAAAATGTATACATGAGCTTGATACAGCCGCGAAGCAAATGTCTTTCAGTGTAGTTTTGCGCAAGGAATATAAAATATTTCCTTTATGGAAAAATAACTAATGTATAAGGTTATAAGAAGTTGAGAAAAGGCTTTATAATAAAGTTTAGCGTACATTTACTTTACAAAGTCAGTTTGCCACTTAAAAATATTTACAAACATTTGCCCCCTTTGTTTATACACTGGCGAGCAGATAAACCGGGCAGGATATCATTATGGCTCTTTCTCTGGTAAATATTGTAATACCTTAGTTACTCTGGTAAATTGAGTGTTATGACTTCATAGGGATAAATAGAAACGATATTTTTTCATTTTAATAAAAAATACACTACAGATCATAAGTGTCATTACTTTACAAAAACATAGATTTAATATGAAGTTCTCTCTTCCCTGCCTCTAATCACAGATTGGCAACGATTTATCATTAACTGAATCAACTGTTGTATGTCACATTATGATGTTCCATCTCATTCTTTTAAGAATACATCTCACAGTTCTTGATGAGTCTCCGCTGCGGGATTTCCTTTTCGAACGTGTCTCTTCAGCTGGTTCCAGAAATGTTTCGTTAGATCAATATCCGGGCTACAAGCTGGCTCGTCCGTTGTTGATAAATTCTAGTCTTCAATATATTAAGTCAGTATACACGCTGTGTGAGGACGATCATTATCATCCATCAAAACAATTTGTCCATTATTTCCAGTCACCACAGGCACGATATGTGACTCCGAAACTTCTCTTACATATAGTTCTGCAAATCTCTCTCCAACTCTACACTTCACATGGTCTCATCGATCTGCACCATACAGAGTTTTATTCTTGTTTCATTCGTAACGAGGGTTGTCCTCCATTCGTCTAAGGAACAATTCAATAGCTCTCTTGTAAAGTTGAGTCGTGAACTCGATGTTTCTGGGTTAGACGTGTCTAACCATGTTACTGACCGATTCAAATTCAAATTGATATCTCGTAGTCCCCTTCTCAATGTCCACTCACAACAGCAACAAGTGCTTGCCAACTGCGTTAGAGCGTCGATTTCGGATGCATGTCGGATATATCGATCACCTTTTCTTCAAAAGCTATCAGTCTCCTGCTACTGCCGTTATATACTTTGTACAGTGGAACGGATTATGATCAAAATTCTGGAAACTTAACCCTGACTACGACCATCTTGAATTAATTCGACGACTCTTGGACATTCAGCTTCAGTAAGATCCATGGCATTTGGATAAAACTATCTAAAAAATGACTGTACCTTTCAAATAAAAAAATAAGTTATGACTGTCTAAAATAAAATAGAAAATCTACAAGAAATCTCGCTTGAAACAAAACCCTTGAAACACTTGAATTTGAAAATCTACTTTAATTGAATTAATGTTATTCATATGTCATTCTTTTTTTAAAATCATGTTTGCAACAAAAGTATTACTAATGAGGTATCATATGAGAGCCATTTAAGTAACCCTGGTCTCGTAATACACTAGAACCAGGTAGTGTATCAACGTAAAAGCTTCCTACTAGATTTATTTGCTCGCCAGTGTAGTTTACATGCTTGTCAGTGAAGTCAGGAATGTTTGCTATTTGATGTGGGGGACCCTAATAGAACCCGACTAGAGAGATACGGGTTGGGCAGAATCTTATTGGTTAGGTGTTGGTATTAGAAGCTAAATATAACATCTAAACATATTACGGAAACATAATTTAAGCAATTTCAAGCAACCCATTAATTTCAAGGAAGTTATTTATTTAAAATCTGTTGACTTCCCATAAAAAGTGAAAACGATCATCATAACTTATATGGAAAATTAATTTCTGTTGAAAGTTAAATTATTCTTTTATTTTTTCAGAACGATCTATTAAGTTTTAAGCTTAACTTATTTAAGCTATATCAGGAATTTTTACTGATCAAGACTTTTGGACCTTTAATTGTTCTCTTTATATACATAAATACTCTTTATTATATTTTATATTCGCTTGACTTGTTAAACATTTTAACTTTTCTCTTGCTAAATCACGCTCTTATTCTCAGTGCTAATGCCGTGCTAATATTATGAACACATTTTGTTTGTAGAAGTATGAATTTCTTGAATAATTTTATTTACAGATCTTAAAACCATGTCATATCACTATGAAAAGGACTGACCATGTATAACCGTGCAAATTGAACTTATAATAATGCAAAATATCTGTTTTCATCGGTAACTAACAAGAATAGTTTCGGTGTCCGAAAAGGTCTATCTATCGTCTGCTCTACCAATTACCACATCTATCACTGTGTCTATTACTCACACTAGAGTTAGGACAATTTTTGATACATAACGGAACATAATTTACAGCTTACTTTATGTGTCTATCTAACTAAGTGTAGTAAGCGGGGAGGGGAAATTGTGTATTATCGGTAATGGTAATTCGGAGATGTATCTGGATATATCTTCGTTTTGTCTACTATGACAGTCGAAACAGTCACAGAACAACGACAACAAGTTTAACAACAATAATTTTTGAGGCGGTGCAGTAGTCAAGTACTGGAAGGCAAACTGTGATATGTAAACTCCATATTTTCCATTTATAGGAACGTACCACCGAAATAGTGAACACTGTGGTACAATCACAGTGTTCACTATACAAGGAATAGCAAATGACAATGTCAAGTTTTACCTCACTCAAAATACTTGTATTGAGATGTGAATAATATAGAAATAAAATATAATACTTAGATTTTATTTAGTGTCAATTATATTCTCTTTAAAGGCGAGCGTTTTAGGACTACTTTTAGCAGCTGTTTGTTAGGCGGGCGAACCTCCGTACATTTTTAGCCATTGTCTATACATTTGTGAAGTCGTTTTACTAGAATTAACGTGCAATACACGTTAATTATGTTTATTCTATATGTATAGGTATTATGTTAAATGTATGTAGCATAAAAAATTTACGGTACACTGTCTACCTATCTTATATACACGTGATTACTTTCGCTGAGTTTGATGGAACAAATATACCTATAATTGATGATATAAAAATAGGTACAATATATATCACCAAACTACGTAGGGATTATGATTGTTCGCGCCACGTATTGTCATTTTATTTTATTTTTACCACACATTACACACAACACTTTTTCTTACTCCTGGCCCAAATTAAATGAGTGTATGACCGCGAGTCTGTGGCTCCACCTCGTCGCCGCTGGTTCCACGCCGGTTTGTGAGGGAAACTGCGTGGTCGGGGCACTGTCACGATTGTAATTTCGCTTATTGGAGTCTATTATTGAACGTCATCGCCGCTGGTTCTGTGTCGGTTCGCGAGGAAACCGCGGGGCGGCAGAACTTTTCTGCGACTGAAATACCGCTTAGTGAACTATATGACTGAACCTTGTCGCCGCTAGATCTGTGCTGGTGCGCAAGGAAGAACCCGCGAGATCGTAGGCCCGGTCTGCACTACACTTATTGAAGGACCGCAAGAAGTAGTGATCTCGAGGCGTGTGCCTGCCTGCCCAGTGTGCCATGACTGAGAAGAGAAGGAGAGCTACCAGGCCCCATAACAACCGTGGAAGATAGCTCTAGCCGGTGCATGGTGGAGGCGTACAGGTTAGGTCTTTTCGATTGGTTCGGCCCCATACTTTGTTTCCCGCTCTTATTCTGCTTTATCCTATGGAGATAGTAATATCCTGAGATCGTAGCATGCTCCAGAGGTCATGATCATCCGCACTTGTAATGATCTTGGGCCATTTTAACAGATTGCATACAAAGTTATGTTACTAGAGTGATACCCTAAAGTAATGTAATATGCAATCTCACTTCCTGTTTTATATCCAACAGTTGAAACTGAGGATTCCGCTCACTACGCTCATAACATAAATTATATAACACCAGTACTGTAAGACCGCCTGGTGGACAAACATGCAGAATTACTCCCCCATGACACACATACAACACACATACAACACACATAAACAAATACATTCACGTCTACGTGACAAAAATACGACTTATTTTCTTTTTCTAAGCTCCCAAACATACGTGATGAAACTGCAATTCTAGCAATTTGAAAGCAGACTCGGTGTGTTGCAACTCAAAAGTGATATAATTGTTTTTTGCATTCTGACATTGATCTGATTACAGTACAATTACAGTACTGCTTACTTTAACATTTAATCAAATATATGTTTTACATAAATAGACATATATGTTTACAGACCTAATATCTAATGAATATCATTTAGTTAATAAATAATATCTAATAGTGTACAAAAAAATATTCGTTAAATGTTTAGCAGTGTTTGCTTAAGCGAAACCGAACGTGAAATAATACATTTTGTGAATATTTTGCTTGTTACAAAAACGAGAGCGAATATTTCTAGAAAATGTATTCAAATAAATCTTTTGTTTTAAGAGACTATGACAGTGTCCGTAAAATTTCAAACATTTCAAGATTGTAAAGTTGATTTCAAACATGTGATACTGATTCGTTTAATATTTATTTTTGTATTTATTATACAGATTTATTATACTGCCTGCAAGTTAGCTGGAAATCGCTAGCGAAATAATAAAGTAGTGATTGGATGTTGTACATGATTGCAACATCTTATAATTTACGAAATTGGTATCCAAGCCAAAGTAGTTTAACGTAAAAGAGAAGTATTGTCTTTAGTATCAAGCCTATTTTAGTCTATGGTATATGAGTCGGAAGAAATGTTTTGTTGTAAGGAATGAAATGTTATAAAGTATTTGTTTTTTTTTGACAGTAAAATGACATTACTTGTTTTTGTGTAATAAATAAATAATCATGCATTCGAATGGTAATAGATTTAAGAGGTATATATAGCTACTGTTTGAGAATTGAAATTTTATTGGTTGTGTAATTCAAGCGGTTCTATTGATTGTTCTCTTTTCCGCTCATCTTTGCTTTGGGGAACAGATAGTTTAAAGAGATAAATAAATTTAAAGAGCAAATAGGCAAAAGCAAAGCACAAACGCTAGTTCTCGAGTAGAGTGGACGTGCGTCGCTTTAAATAAAACATCATTGCAAGAATTAAACCATATCGTAACCGAATATTAACACTATTCCGTGCTTTCAAGACATTCAAAGACAATAATAAAGACGAAGTATAGACGAGGTATAGACGCATTAAGTACCAAGTCTCTTAAATGCGTTAAAGACATAATAAAAGATGATCTTGTAAATTGCATTAATAAGTATATCTACGTCTTGGTTATTTTCCCGACAGTCTTAAGATAGCTAAAGTATGTTCAATTTACAAAGCTAATATTAAAACAGATCCTGAGAATCATAGACCAATCTGTGTTACCAGTAATATCTAAAATATTTGAAAAAGTACTTTATCATAGAATTAACAAACATCTAACTAAAATTACAATTGACCTTGTAACAATAATAAAAATAAATATAGACCTTAAAAAAGAAGCCCGGAATTTTTATTGATTTCAAGAAGGCGTTTGATACTGTCCGTCACACTATTCTCCGTCAAAAATTAGAAGACTTAGGTGTCACTGAATTAGCTTACATAATTATCGAATCTTAACTTGCAAATATAATCTAGGTCGTTAAAATAGAAAATAATCGAAAGTAAACCCCCGAAAATAACCTGTGTGTCCCTCAAGGATAAATTTTTGGACCATTACTGTTTCTTATTTATGTCAACATTTCCACAATAGGCTTGACAGGACATATAACTTTATATGCGGGTGATACTTGCCTTTTCTATTTCGGACATGCTATTGCTGAACAAATTTCTGAAGCTCAAAACGTTCTTACAGTATTCAATATTTGGTGTCAATGTAATCTGCTAACCATCAATACTAGAAAAACTTCAAACATGCTTTTTTCCGCCAAAAATAAAAAAAAATCTAACCATGCGCCACTCACTATTAATAATGATACGATGAACCGATCACGCGAAGAAAACTATCTTGAGCTAATATTAGACGATAAATTAATAAGGATATCTCATCTTGAAAGAGTAATTAATGGAATAACTTCTTTGACCGAAACTTTACGCAAAATGGCAGGTTGTGTTCCGCAAAAGATACGGTCGATAATACACAACTCTCTTGTCAAGTCACACCTTGACCTAATATATTTGATAGAAGTGTGGGACTGTGTGGTTGACACAAATATAATGCAGCTTCAAAGGGCCCAAAACAAAGTAATGAAAATACTATATCATTATGGCTCCATCTCCCCATCTCCACCCGTGGGTGTTGTGTTGTGGCGACTCAGGACTAAGGACTAAGTCTTGAGGATCTACGCCACCTCTGGTGGAGAGCGCACTCGCCAAGCCGCTTGGCCAGCGTGGCGTTTTAAGGCCATACATTGCTCAACCACGAGACAATGTGCATGAGGAGGCCCGTGTCCGGTAGTGGATCGTGAAAGGGCTTGATTCATTTAATTGCATTTAAGACTTAAAAGTTTATTTTATATTAATGGAGGCAAGCGGGCAAGCGACCCACATTATGGTAAGTTTGTGGGGAGAGTGCACACTGCAATCCAACAGCCGCTGCGCGCACTCGACTGGCCTTACTCCTCTCTCACAGAATACTACCTTGAAATGTACTGCATTTCCCACCTTATCTTATTTCCCTAATGCACGTACGTGTTTCGGTGGCGAGGGAGATGTGCCAGAGCCCATTCCCCTCTTTCCATTTTCTCAACTCTTTCTCCAAATCCATTCCTATATCTCCAAAGGCAAACAGCGCCGCAACCGGGGGCTCGCCAACGTTTGTCATTTTGAATTAATGTTGGCATGTATCGCGGATGTCTATGGGCGACAGTATCCACTTACCATCAGATGGACTGTATGCTAGTCTGCCGCCTTCGTCCATGAAAAAAAAAACATTTCATTCATCATTATGGCTACTTAACACCTACAAACACAGTGTACAAACTAATAAAATTACTTAACAGTAACCAACTTCACACATACTACACCTGTATTATAATCTGGATATTACCGTACACACAGATCTGTCCTTCACCTAAAGAAAAATAAAACAACCGGCGAAATAAAAATTTGCCTACATTACAATTATCTAGAACTAACTACGCTAAGAGGAATATTATATAAGAAGGAGCGCAATTGTTTAACAATTTACCTAACGAAGTCAAAGATTGTATTACTCTGAATAAGTTTAAACATACATTATTGGCCTATATTAGAAACAAATTATATATTTTTTATGTGTTTACTCGAATACTCGATTCGTTAGCAAATTTATTTAACATTGAACAGTTTAACATTGAACCCATGTAACTAAACTATGTTCTCATGAAATGAATAAATTATTTGAAACCAAATAATTTAATTATCTTTGAATTTCGTTGAAAATTTTAAGCAACATTCTTTTTATTTTCATTCCATACTTGATAATTGATTCATTCCATACCTATAAATTTTAAGGCCGTAATGTAGTTCAGTGTTCTAATGTAGCTGTTATACCATGCAACCTTTCACAACTGAAAACTGTGTTAATAGTGCTCATACGCACTTTAAACACAAATAAAAAATAAATTCTTCCGCTGCGCATTGCCGCGCCTCTTAGCTCACCGCCGATATAACTTGAGCTCCCACACTCTCTGAGATATTTTTATCACATGTGGAATGTACAGCGTCTGGTAGACCTTCACGTGTCTGGGTAAATTGGACGCTTGTTTTATTACGAAATGGGGGCATCTTCCGTGCTGTCACAATGACCCCCGTTCTAATAATATTTTTCTAAAACGAGTAGTGCAACAAAGTCTCTTGTGTTATTATGTAGCTATTGGCTACAAGCTACGGCGTAGCGTGTTGCTACGGATGCTACGAAAGTTTTAGATTGCTTGTTATTAATGCTTTATGATGCAATTAAGTTATTACATTGTATTTAAGCGTCTTATTTAGCTCAATAGTTATATGTGAGTACTTACGTATATACATATGTATGTACATCATAGGTCTTAAATATAGCGTAAGTACTTATAGCACCAGTCTATATTTTGGCTTATAAATTATACTAGAAACAGAATATCTGCTGTAACTTTACCAGGTATCGAGGATTGCAAACAATACAATTTATAATTTAAATGTCATTGCAAACAAAGTATACTCAGGTTTCTTTGCAACATACGCGTAAGTACCGCGTTGAAAATTTATTACACATGGCCATAACGTTAGTTCTCGCTATAAGGCAGGACGTAACGAGAGGCTCGTGGTGTGAGGCAGTGTATGTGCAAAAGAACAATTAAGTATTACTGAATCATTAAAACACTTTATATACAATTTTAAACAATTTTATGCACAGAAACAGTTTATACTTTACATATGCAGGAAATTAGAAATCTGTGAACACCGATTGGGGCTTTCTGGTGTGTGAACTAAATTCAGAGAGGGCAGAGTAGATGTTTTAAGTCGCATTGTCCCATTGGGTCAAAGCAAACCTCTCTTAAAATAATTATAGATAAATGATAATTCAATATAAAAATAGTTTTAATTGAATAAGGTTTAATTATCAAAAGGTGCTTGATACAATCAAATTATTGTAAAAAAATATTAGACAACGTATTGCATAAAACTGAAATTAAAATGCGCCCTGTATTATCAACAAATCTGATAACTAAGCATTTTAAAGGAGTTTCTTCACTCCGCTTGCCCTGAGACCATGCCCGATCTTCGTATCCTGCTACAAGATAGAATATAATGGCCCTCTTAATGCCTGACGTTTACTGGCAAATAAAATACCCGAGATAAAATGATTACCTCCTTCAGAGAATACTGCGTTTACTTCCTTATTTGTACTTCTATTGTACCTTTGCGAGTATTTTGGAATGTCAATATTGACATTTCATTATTTAGCCCTGGAAACATGTTAAATGAAACGTTAGCCGTAGACAATAATTCAATATTTATTTTTGCAGTAAGATGCTGAACCAGGAATTTAAAACAAAATTGTAAAGTATATTGTACATGTGTAATGTATTACCCTAGGACCGGCAATTATCTAGCTCAGCGCATAGCACTCAACGGGGCATAATACCGCCAGCATGCTGAGTACCTTGCTACATGGTCCCAATCTGTATAATAAATACGATAATAATAGTTATATAAAAATAATTTAATAAGTAATATATTAATTTAAGTATTATATTATAGGTTACTTATGTAAATTCCTATAGTATTAAAGTTATTTGTAATTGGAATAAAAATATGTACCTATAAAATATATTAAATTTGTTAGATTATTTTTATCATTCATATATACTATGAAAAAGTTTCAGATCAAGTCTTTACTAACCTGAGGAAAAACGGTATCATTTGACCGGCTTTACCGATATTTCTTACAGTTACTCGCAAGTTGCCATAAAAAGGTTAAGGACTTGATTTTTTCAAGTCCTTTTCCCCATTTATTGTAAATATTCGGAAATTTCTAAATATTTTCTAGAAAACTGGTTAACTATGCCATGGTACATATTTAGAAGGGTTCTGAAGATGTTATCATTAAATAAATATAAAATTGGAATCCCAGTTCTATGTGAGGCCAGCGTGCCCTTGACCGGTCTTTTACTACTTGAAAGTAAGCTATAAAACCCCTTGAATATTGCTCTAACTGATCTGTCTAATCATAATAACCTATCGTCAGCCACGCCTATCGCAACCATCTACACAGTCTCAAAGAGCTACGAACATCAACTTTTAGTATTAATAAATCCCTTAAATAGCGGATATCGCATATCTGTAGTTCTGACTAAAACAAACAAGACGAAAAATATCCCGGAGTACGCAGCGATATACCTATTATTCCGTTCCTGTCTTTGACTGTTGTTTACGGACGTCCATGGGCGACAGTATCCACTTATCATCATGTGAAAGTCTCCGCTCGTCTGCCACCTTATTTTTGTGATAAAATAAATTGTGAGGTATTCCCACCAAGCAGTAAAATATGAGCAGAATGAATTTGCAATTTTTTTCTTTAATAACTCATACCGTAGTTCTTTTAGCACATGCGTGTGTATAATTATCATCATCATGGAGCGAAAATTTCGTCTGAAACATATATTAAAGGTAAAGACATCTATAAAAAAAAATAGATAAACGTATTGTCTGCACATGCCTGCGTTATTTTCACATCAGGAGCGCATGCACGAGAGAGAGCATACGAACAAAAGATGGGTTTCATTAAGCTGAAACGGCTTATACTGTTTCTATCAACTGATTGTTTTATTTGATTTCTAGTAATATATGTAGATGAATTTTATTGGATGATTACACAATGCACCTAATGAAGTAGTTAAAAGGTCAAAGACTTTTACTTTACTTTACTTACTTATATTACTCAGAAGGTTGAACATAATTTATTTTTTATAATTTCTGAGAAATATGAGTAATATTGAAACGTCGATTCCAATTCCGAATCTGAAGAACATGTTTCCAAAGAGCTGTTCGCATATTGTACCCATGTTTTATCTGTGTTCATGCAAAATGTTCAACATTTTGCGTTGAAATTTCCAAGAAATCAATATATTTTTTTGTATTTGTCGTTCCAGTGCCTAATCACCACAAATTTATGGCCGCTTGATGTGATTAGTGGAAATATAACGGCCCTTTCCGAAGGCGGGTCTTGATTTATACGCTGACTGTCGGCGGTGACGTAGCAACTCTGTCACGCGACACCAACATAGAACTAAAGCTATTTTAACCGAAACTCTAACAAACTTGGTCCCTTATTCATAAAAGTTGGTCTTAAAAGATATTTACTTGTTACTGAAATAGTTTTATCATTTTATTTTATGGCAACTTCCTGGATACTTTATGGGATATATAAAGAAAACTAAAGTTTTTACGTTGAAGGAATATCGGGAGCGAAATGGGATTTAAATTTTAAAAAAATTTAAGAATGAAGCGGTGATAGCCCAGGGGTATCTAACTCTCAATTCTCATTCTTGAGTTCAAATTTTCGGCCATTTCCACTATGTTTCTATTTAAGTATGAATTTTTAAATAAATAAGCTTGCATATTACAGAATTTAAAAAAATACTGAAGTATGTTATATATGTCAATCCGCACTGGGTCCGCGGGATGGATTAGGCATTTTAAAGAAATCTGTAATTATTATTAGGAGAGACCTGTGCTCTGCAGTAGGACGTTAAAAAATATTAATAATCATCATATTATTCAGTATGTTCATGTGAACTATATCCATCTGAACATTCAATATGTATTTTTAAGCAGTTAAATATCTTAAAAGGACGCCATTTTCATTGTAGGTCGACGAGTCCATCCTTTTCTGGTGTTATATAAACTCCACGGCTTGTGAAAAATGCAATGAACAAATATTGAATATGCAATGCAATATTAAACAAATTTAACCATAAAAAATATGAATCGTTTAAATGTGTTAAATGTTTTAAATATTTTATGTGTTTTTCGTAATACTAGTAGACTACTTATGCTTTGGTTGTCTGCGAATTACATAAGTTGTTTCGTGATTTCAAGCAAATATTAGTTGTAAATAGACAAATAGTTACATAATTCTAACAAAAAAGTTTTTCGTAATGCGGGTTTGCGAATAAAAATAGGCGCAATTCACCACACCCGTTCGCAAGTTTTACAAACACTAAATTGTAAGTGTAATTTCGGGTGTCGTATGCACAACGCGTGTCGCCGAACGCGTGTTAAAGTGTAATTCACTTCTTGCTATGCAAATTTTAGCCTTAAAAATAGTGCTACATGGAACGAAGCATTTTAAATTATGTCAGAAAAAAAGGTTTTAAAATATTTTTGTACATATTATATAGTATTATATATTATTTATGTTCATATTTTTATATTGCTTTTGTTTTTATATTGGTTGTACAGATTTTAAATAGACGTGTTACAGTCAATGTACAAATACCGTCTACACGCTAATGTTATACATTTAAGTTTCAATTAAATTAGTTATATAAATATAATACGACCTTCATATTTATGTATGTTTGTAGAGCTAGCTTACTTTGATGGATAAATCACTTATAGGTAAATTATTTATTTATATGGTAAATACACAGCTGTAACCGAACCTTTCATGAAATTCACGAAATATGAAACCATGAATTCTGCTTATGTTTCTTAAATAATTTACATATAATGTAACGTATTTCTTATAAAAATACCATTTTTTTGTTTCGTCTTTAGTAAATGTGCATGAAAAATTTGGTATAAACTAAAAAATAATCTTACGTGAAATGATAGATATTACATTATTTTTTATTTAACTAAAATAATCAGTTCCAGATTAACTTCCTAGTGCATTTCTTTTTTTATTTTTGTTTAAAGACGACATAGTCATTATTTTTTTATTTTTGTTTAAAGACGACATAGTCATTATTTTTTTATTTTTGTTTAAAGACGAGTCATTATTTTTTTATTTTTGTTTAGACGACATAGTCATTATTTTTTTATTTTTGTTTAGACGACATAGTCATTATTTTTTTATTTTTGTTTAAAGACGACATAGTCATTATTTTTTTATTTTTGTTTAGACGACATAGTCATTATTTTTTTTATTTTTGTTTAAAGACGACATAGTCATTATTTTTTATTTTTGTTTAAAGACGACATAGTCATTATTTTTTTATTTTTGTTTAGACGACATAGTCATTATTTTTTATTTTTGTTTAAAGACGACATAAAGTCATTATTTTTTATTTTTGTTTAGACGACAGTCATTATTTTTTTATTTTTGTTTAGACGACATAGTCATTATTTTTTTATTTTTGTTTAAAGACGACATAGTCATTATTTTTTTATTTTTGTTTAAAGACGACATAGTCATTATTTTTTTATTTTTGTTTAGACGACATAGTCATTATTTTTATTTTTGTTTAAAGACGACATAGTCATTATTTTTTTATTTTTGTTTAGACGACAGTCATTATTTTTTTATTTTTGTTTAGACGACATAGTCATTATTTTTTTATTTTTGTTTAAAGACGACATAAAGTCATTATTTTATTGTTTATGTTTTTTTTTGCATTATTTTTTTTGGTTGATGTTGTGTTTTCATTTGGATGCCTTAATGACGAAAGGCCAATTGTCCGTTAACATCTTATGCAAATACCCACATTCATAAAATATATAATTTAATGTGATTTGAAAAAACACACAATATTTGGCACAAAAGATTGAAGATATATTCATGTTAATGAACTTAAAATCATGAACGAAATCCATGGTTATAGGCTACGGGAATGTATCGGTTACAGCCTGTGTTGTTTTCTGAAGAGCTTTAGAAGAAGGCCTTATATTCAACCATCGAAAGCCAATGGCATCTTGAGAAACAATTATCAGATTGCTTCCTGCCTTCTTCAAAACTATTAATAAACGTTTTAAAATAGTTTGATTGCTAAGCTGGTAGTACCATAGCCTCTGACGGATTAGGTCCCGGGTTCAATTCTTGGTTGTCTCTGGGTGTATTACAAATCCTACTATACAGATAATTCTAGAATGAGTGAGCTATGTTATTATTTGTAATATTTATTTTTAATTGACTTATTATCAATGAATAATATACTCTTCGTCGGTGTCAACGAATTGATTTCCTTGAAAGTAGTTCGTCCCGCCTATAATTGGATACGGCTATACCTACAAAACTTAGATATACTAACAAGTTGTTAGCAGTATCCCCGGGTAGTTATTACTCGGGTGGAAATAAGTTTAATCTAAGAAATTGGGTCATGGGAAGAGTGTATTAACTGGGTAAGATGGGCGATGATTGAGGATAACCCTTTTAACTAGACGCATAAAGGATTATAGGGACGCTTATGAGATTTTGTTCGAAGGAAGTAGAAACAGAAAAGTGGGATATGTTGTGGGACTTGGGAATATTTCAATTTTTGAGTAGGTGATTCTACTAAGATGATATTACAGGGATTCTACCATAGAAGTAGATTTTTTTGCCAAGCGCATGGACTTCACACTAATAATAAGTACTATTCTTGTAGGGGGAGAGCGCACGCTGGATTCTCACAGCCGCTGGGCGCACTCGACTGGCCACGTTATCCCTCTCTCACAGAAGACTACCTTGAAATGCATATACTACTTTATCATATTTCCCCAATGTACATACGTGTTTCGGTAGTGATATGCCAGAGCCCATTCCAATCCCATCCCTCCCCATTTTCCCCCAACCCTTTCTCCCAATCCATTCCTTAATCTGAAAAGGTAGGCAGCGCATTCGGGAGCGTGCCAATGTTTGTCATTCTGGACTGATGTTGGCATCTATCGCGGATGTCTATGAACGACAGTATCCACTTACCATCAGATGGACTGGATGCTCGTCTGCCGCCTTTTTTGGTAAAAAAAAACAAACTTTTTAGTGTTCGTAAATAGGTTATTATCGTGACTTTAATATTCATATTTGTTGCTCAAAGTAAATAAAAATACAGTTTTTTTTTTCTATGACCGGCGTAGTGTTAGCGGTTGGCACTACCCTTAGAATAATAAATAATACAAGTTACTATTGTTATGGCGTTAGCCAGCGCTCTATTGAATAAGTAGTTAATGTGCTGTAAGAATGTTAATATTTCATCGGGCGGTTGATTGACCAATGCGAGTTTCCTATTTTTTTATATACAAAAAGGCAGCTGACGAACATACAGTACGCTTGTTGGTAAATGAATAATGTCGCCCATGGACATCTGTGATGCACGTTAACATCAGTTCAGAATGACATTATAAAAACCTTTGGCGTTTTCGGAATGGATTTAGAGAAAGTATTGGGAAAGTGGTATAGGGACAGGATTGGATAGGATAGGTTGGGAATAGGCTCTGGCACATCTCACTCACTAACGGAACAACAACAAGGTAATATATAGCCATTGGTGACTTAATGCGATTGTAATAAGGGCTAGAATGGAACGGTTTTTGTGTTTATTAGTGTTGCTGACTGTACTTATATTGAGCAAATAGCATAAAATGGAAAATATTTTACGGCAGTCTTCTGTGAGAAAGGTGTAACTTGACCAGCCAGTCGAGTGCGCCTAGCGGTTATACCTACTATAGAAATGTTGTGAAATTATTTGCATTTATCATTAGGATACAATTTGTTTGCCGTTGACTCAGTCGGTTATCGGTCCTGCGGCAAATATGACCTGCCCATTGCCACTTCAACATCCCGAATCTACAAGTTATGTCGGTGACTTTAGTGGTTTGGTAAGTGGTTACCACCACACAAAGAAACTTGCAACACCAAGGAGAATACGGGCGGGCTGCGAATCGTGATCAATTCAATTTATAATTTTTTTTTGAAGAATCCCTTCCCTCATCACTAAAGAGAACGAAATAATTTTCATGCTGTCATAATTTAATGTCATATTTGAAAAGGTTTATTTGCTCATGAAAATGTTTTCGTATTTCAGACGCAGAAGGCACTGGTGGCGCTGACCTGCAGCGCAAGCTGGATCTGCTGAATGGCGCTCTGGACGCGGAGCGAGCGGAGCAAGCACGACGGCAAATGGCGTATATAGCTCACTGTGAGTGTAATTTCTAAGGATATTTATTTAAGTCTTTCCGCCATCTCCACTTCTTCGGTCTGTTTAAAAGAGGGGAAGCCGTTGCCCAACAGTGGGATATTACTCCAGACTAGAATAAAATCAGACTGTAATGTCCCAACATACGGTGGCCGATTTTTTAAAATAGCTCGGCGGTAATGGAAAACATCACGAGGAAGAACGAATTCGAAATTGTCACCATTACGGACAGAGTGGAGTATCAGCAGAAGGTTTGCCCTTTCCATCAATAAGTCAAATACGGAAATTATGGTGGTTTGAACAATTTTGGGGATAATACATACATCCTTGTATCTAACTTCCCGCCTTCGATGAACTGGTTTAATAATAATAATAATCTTTATTTGCACGAAATTTGGTACAAGATATAAGTGTAGTTATTTAAAAAAATATAGTTCCACAAACTATACCATAACTGAAATGCAAAATTTAAATTTAAATATCAAAATTCGTAAATGAACGCATTATAAAATTACATATTAGATTATAAAATTGACATCATTCATTTAAAATAAATAATATTAACATGCTAATTATTTATAGCTCCAGTTTAATTATTTATATTTTATTAAATAACAAATAAATAAATAAGCAATTTTGAAAATTATACTATTCAGTTAAATTATGTCAAGCGGTTCAGTTCTGTTGGAAGTTACATCAATTCCTAATAGTTTTCTGCTCGATGTATCGATAGTGAATTTTTCATTCTTTCAAAAATTCCAAGGCTTTTTCGTCGTCCACAAATTCGATATAAGTTACTCATCAATATTTTGTATAATTGGTCGAAATTGATCCATGATTCTGTAATAGTCATTTCGAAACACCAGCCTTTACTAGAACTCGTCCAGCTTTATGAAAATTAAAAGAAACTACTCCGATAAATTTTACTTTTAAAACGGAAAAATAAAACTGTTTCCTAACTAAATAAATTTTCGCCACTAAAAGAATTCCCGCCTAACTCATGTACTTGTATGGTCAAGGTTAACAGCGGCCACTTCACGTCGCCGGCACACTTTCAGTTTCGAATATAAAAACCTAAAGGGCTTGCTTTTGCTCTATAAGTACATATTTTAGATTTATAGTACATTAACTCCCTTTTAATACAAGTACTTTATCCTCTTCTATACTGCCCGTTCCCAATACTTATAAAAGCGTTTAATACGGTTTTTTCAAATCTTAGTAATGAAGTTAGACTTTTGTAAATGAAGCAGTTTTTTCATTACTGTGTATCGGACTTCGGTTGTACAATCTTGATGAAAGTACTTATTGCTTATACGATTTAATGATAATGGAATACAGGCGGAAATTATCCTGTGAGTTACTCGCTCTAAGAAGAAATTACGTTTGCATTGACACACGGAACACTGCAGCCTGAACAAACCTATGTTTAATTTGAAGTAAAGGTTTCTAAAACCTGCAGATTTTGTTCCGAGCAGGATGAAACACCAATGCCCCACTTTGTGAATGTACCTAATGTATAAAAGATGTATAAAACACACCCTGATGTATAAAACATATTCATACGTATATTCCCATATAAATTAAACACCTATTAAAACCGGTGAAGGTCCACCAATTCGCTGCTAAATCTACGCTGCGATATCTGCAGACTATAAATATTGTCAACGAACTATAAGAAAGGTGGCGATCACAATAGGTCGGTAATGGTCGCAGTGATACGAGACTTAATTGACATGCTCCATAATACATATACGATTTGTCTTTTGAAGATTCTAATTTGATACTCTGAATATAACCCAATTTTTCTTATTGGGTCTGGCGGTTTTGTAAATTTAAGTAAAACTGCGTAACTATGTGAATGGTTGCCACTTAATAAATTCCAGACTAACTCATGCATAGTTAGGGTCAATTGCCACTTCACGTCGACGGCACACTTTTCGTTTTAAGGATATATAAAGTTCAAATATTTCGGTAAAATTCATATTAGTAGTGTGATATGTATCTATTTTCTTTTATAAATTACGAGATTAGAGGTATATAACAAACTTGGTGAAACACAGTAGGTACTAAACAGAATGGTCTGGTATATGGGAAGGGAGACATTTCCCCTACAGTGGAACACAATTATTCCAGGTTAAGTAAAAAAGATACTAGGTACTTTTTGTCAATAACGTCGAATAAAGTTGTTTGAAAAAAATATTCTTTTTGCATCATTTTTTAACCAATTTATTGCCACTGTATCCATATGAGGAAAGGATGTTGTTGAATTCCATAGCCGCTAGGCAAGTCCGATTCTACTGAGTTTAGAAATAGATTATAAAATCAAAAAAGGTAAATTCTTAAAAAAAATAAACCTGGCTTCCCGACAATTAACCTCAGCTCACCTTTATTGTTTCGGAGGGCTCATTCTGTATGCGGGATTGAGGTATATTTGTTTAAATGATCTATAGGGCTTCATCATTATAGGTGTAAGTGGCTTTTCTAGAGCTTGTTTTAACGGAATAGTTTCTCGAATAAAATAAGGAATTTATACTCATTTTTTACTCTAATTATTGCATTATTTTCGGAAAGCATAGAAATTTATTACCAAGGAACCTAAAGTTTAAATTCGTCTGATTCACATCACCAGGAACTGTTACTTTTATCATTAAATCATAGTATATTTCATTTATAAACCTTTGATTCCAATGAAAACATCAATACAGACGAATTCAGAGTACACTATTTTCATTTAGTTTTTTATACGCTGAACAAATTATGGTCACTGGTCACTATCCGAAACAGTCGATTCCTGAGCGGTGTTACCATTTTTTTTTGGATAAGGATTTTTAGTATTGCAATGAAACTTCCATCTTCCACGATAACAATACGTTTATTTGTTGTACTATACAGAAATTACAATTTAGCAACTTCTTAATCCTACGTCTTATTCCCTTGGCAGCTTACGATCGAATGAGCCCACGAATGATCCATTTCCTTTTTTTTTTCAGTCACTGACGTTTGTTAGTGTTGCCATTATAATGAAAGATTCCAAACTGTATTCCAAAAAAAACCGTATTCCAGTCAAAATATTGCTAAATAATATTTAAAAACATGACAGTATGTTAATAACGAAATAATAATTCGTGTTTTCAGCGGGTTACAGCGAGGATTCGGATTATACGTCGGACCTCAACTACCCGGTGGGCCAGCACGCTAACTGCAGCGCGTCGCAGTTCAGAAGCGCCGCGCATCAGATGCACACCCCACAGGTACCATACCATACTATCAGCCTGTGTCTTTCTACTGCTGGATATAGGCCTAAGGAGCGCAGGTACATCATTTTATATTTAGGGCGCATCCTAGGATCTCACAGTCGCTGAAAGAGCGCGACTGGCCGCGTAACGGAGACTTGGAAGGGGAGGGTGCACGCTGTATTCCAACAGCCGCTGGGCGCACTTGCCTGGCCTCGTTCCCTCCTCTCTCACCAATGTATGTACGTGTTTCGGTAGTGAGTGAGGTATGCCAGAGCCCTTTCGCATTCTATCCTATTCCTCCCCATTCTCACAACCTATTCTCCAAATCCACTCCAAAGGTAGACAGCGCATTCGGGAGCGTGCCAACGTTTATAATTCCGGATTGAAATTGGCATCTATCGCGGATGATCATGGGCGACAGTATCCGCTTACCACCAGGTGTATTACCATCCTATATGGGATATGGGATCCTGTATAAGTGGACTTTTATAGGAATAAGGTCTGCTACTTTTTTCCTATAAAAGAGTTACCTTCACAGAATACTGACGTGAAACGTGCAAGCATGTTTTGGGAGTGACAGTCAATATAGCCAATTTCTGATTCCGTTCCTTCCCAGAGTATTGTAAAGATGAGCACTGAGCATTCGATCTCTCGAGCGGTGTCAGCGTTAATGTACCTTAAGAATCTTAACAGTTTTAGACTCGAGCTTTTAGCCTCAAACGTTTAACGTTATAAACTTGAATTACAACGCTCACAAGCGTTTAATGGTCGAGTATATTTTTCATCATATATGGCAATGGTGCAATTAGCACATTCTGCCAGTGTCAAGTTTTCTTCGTAATAAACAATTTCAAACTCTAAAACGTATCCTGTCAATGTCCAGTCCCGTCGAAGTGAGGACAGAAGAGGACTCCTTGGAAGCACACGAAATACGTAGTCTAGTGCTTTTATTTGATTATCACAAACACCACGTACGAAAAACGTTTTGAAGTTTAATAAACTATCACTATTAAACCACAAAACGCCTAATACACAATTTTTACAATAATTAAACAAAACCTCAAATTCCCGCCAAAAATGCAATGCTCGAGTTTTAACGGTTTATTAGCGCTCACACAGTGCTCGAGCGTCGTAATAGGCAGTATCACAATGGAAGAATAGAAATTTTATTGTATTCTATCTAAATATCATTATAGGTATTTCTTATTCCTCATTCCATTCCATCTAATCCCATATCATCCCATCGATTGGAGAATATACTTCGCTCCAAGAAATGGGGAGTGCAACCAGCTGAGGAAAATTCCTCGTCCCGTTATATACTCTATAAGTAGGCTCCAAATCTCCGTAAGTAAGCGGCGTATCTGGGGTCATGTCCATGTCATGACGCGTATGTCCATGAGCAACAGGATGCCCTTACTATCAGGTAGACTTTATGCTCGTCTGCCACGTACTTTCTATAAAAAAATCAATAGTTTATGATGGTGGGGTATTTGGAACTTTAGGATTACATTTTGAACCTCAACTTTTCGATGACCTAGCGCGCCTACATATGCCATTGTTCACGTACTTATTTATTCATGTGTTATAATTCTTTTGAAAATAATATAAAGGAATCAATGCAATGATCGTTGTACTAGTTTCTTTGTCGACAAATCATATAAAAAAATAAACATTGAACTTCCGAATTTTCCTTTTCCTTTCCATTTCAGTTGTTGGATTGTAAGCTATTTCAAACACAAACAATAGATTCGTACCTGCTTAGTACATATAAGTACCTATCTACTTAATTCATTTTACCGTCAATATTTTACGCCAAAATTTTGATTGCGAGTACATCATTTATTCATCGTCACTGAGCCTCAGTTGTGAATTTATGGTCCCCTATACACTCCTTTATAATTGCATTGGGAGATCTGTGCATTGATAGATATATAGATAAACTCTTTATTAGACACAAGTTAACACAACACAAGTTTTTTGTGCTAAGTAAGTAACACAAAAAGTACAACAGGCGGCATAACATAACACTTTTTTTGCTATAGGTATTAGGGTGATATTCAAATTGTATATCGTGGGCGTCCTTTGTGATTATGACCTCGTAGAAAATGTATGGATGATAGCTTTTCCGAATTATAATGCGGGGTGGTAACAATGAAGAAAAAAAGAAAACGAATTAAATTGGAAAATATGGGTTCAATTGTAACTCAGGCAGGGGTTAAAGGGAGTAATAATAACCTGTTTATCATCAAAACATGCTATAAATTGCTCTTTTGTGATTTTACTAAAAGCCAACCGGGCGTTCGCACAATTTTAAACTTTTTGAGCGTTCTTAAACGAATCATTATAGTGATTTTAACCTTTATATTCGTTGATCTAACTCAATCAATAGGTTTATGTTACAAAGTTATATTTGCAGTTGGCGCCATCTAACCGCCTATTGAATAAATTGGTAATGAGCTGCAAGGATGTTTGTATTGTTTCAACATTCGACGTTTCAATAGAATATGTATCTATTGATTTTTGTGAGTATTTATACATAGAGTTTGGAATAGTAAAGACATAACGTCGACTTTTGATAAAATGTTGACTGAGTGAGCGTCAGTACACGCCACAGTTCAGGCCATACTTCACCATGCGGGCGCAGTACTGATTGGTGAATACACATACTATACCATCCGCCTGTGTCTCTCCACTGCTAGATATAGGCCTCTCCCAATGAACGCCACCACACACGGTCTTTCTTCCGGCGACTTTCATCAAGTCGTCAGTTCACCTGGCCGGAGGGCGCCCCACGCTCAGTTTCCCCCGTGTGTGCGGCCTATCTTTAAGAATTGATTTGGAGAAAGGGTTGGGAAAATGGGGAGGGATAGGATGGGATGGGAATGGGCTCTGGCATATCTCATTCATTACACATATCTAAAAAATACCTACCTTAAAATACTTGTCGACAATGCTTTATTATTTAATTCCAGAGATCATTGGAGGTGTCTCGCGAGAACTCGTACGAGAGAGAGGAGTACCACATGCACGGTGACACCGATCCGCTCTACTACAATAGCCAGCCGAGGACTAATAGGTATAGTGTTTTAAGGATTTATTGTGAGGATGTTGTAAGGACAGGACGCTTTACTTGTTATCAAGTTACAAAGGATTACATACGATAGGTCAAACTATACATTCTTAGAAGTAGTACAAATACGATAGTAAAAAACTAAATTCGAATTTTGAAAAGTGAACTCGTTACCTGTCAAACGCCATTAAATTTTCAAAGTTGTCATTTGTTTTATATTTCTGGCGGCAATTTGAAAATTCGGTGTTTAAGGAAAAATTAATTTAACAAATGAACATTTTCGTTCAATGATTTTCTATGACTTTTGTTGCGGCTTATACCAGAAAGAAGGTTATGATCGACATAAGTAAGCATTTAGTGATGAAGCTCCATCCAGTACGACTGCATGAGTCAAGTTCAAACTATTTTACACGATCACATGCGAGTAAGGAAGTGAAATAAGATAAACTGGGAAATGCAGTACATTTCAAGGCAGTCTTCTGTGAGATATTATGATAAAATGCAACAAATTTAATCTTCATACGCCATTCTTCCTATGTCATTCTAAGCAATGTTGTTTTCAATGCTCAAGCTTATTTTTGACTAAAAAAAGTTCCTAATAGGATGGAAAAAAATCTCTGCAAACAGTAGTAATTGTTGAAGACTTCTTTCTTAGATCTTAGATCTTTGCACTGGTATTCAACTGTGCTTTGCTATTAATAGACGAAGCAAGACAGGATTCACAGACAAGCATTGAAATACATTTAATGTATTTTTTTATAAAATATTTATTTACACCAAAAAAAGAAGATTAAATTACTTCGACACGTAACGTTCATTTTAATTTATTTTCTCAGGATAGATACATGGTCGCAGTTACACGCACAAGTCAGCGTTGAATCCGCTATATCCTGGCGGACGGCAGCTGACTGGCAGTCCACAGGTAATTTCATCGTTAAGAGTATTTAATACCGTCTTCTTTATTATTAAAAAAAAAAAACAAATGTCGAGTGTTAAATACCTAATTAAAAAACTTTAAGTGAATAGGATAAGTTAATTCAGTTTCGGTTGTTCTCATTAGAAATTTTCCACGATTTTTTTCTATTAAATTGTATGAGTATTATTTACATTTATGTACTTTTACAAGCGACATGCGTTACATGCGGTTACATGCGTTGTGATGTAACATACAGATGTAAGTGGTATAATAAGTATATACAATGTATATAGGTAAACTAGTTTAACATTTATTAGTTTGTTTAACTGAGCCCACGTGCATATGATCGCTAGCTGCTGCGGTTAGGATGCCTAAGGTCATGGTTATGGTTCATTAGGGTTCATTTACACAAGAATTGAAGTTGTGTTATAGAGTGTTTATTTTTATTGTTACTCGAGTGCTATAGAGATCCAAGAATTGAGCCATCCTCCTTATAGCCCCGATTTAGTTCCATGCGACTTCTTTCTTTTTCCAAAAGTGAAGCTTGGACACCGTGGCATTCTTTTCGACCGCTCTGAGGAAGCTTGGAATGCTTTTATGGCAGCTGTTGAGGACCTCGCGGTTTAGACGTTGAGGTTTAGACTTTAGACGAATGAATCGCTGTATAGAGACTAATGGAGAGTATTTTGGGAAGTTGTAATATAAAATTGTGTTGTTATACAAATATTTTTTTTGTATCTCAAAATTTACCTAGTCACTCACGTAGTGGACAATATAAGAATTTAATTAGTGACAATTTATGTTATTTCAGAGGAGCAACGGCGACCAAGTCTTGAGCGTCAGAACACGTTGTACGACGACGGTATGGGTTACGGGTACGATGTATACACAACTAGCACGCACATTAGGTATGATGTTTATAAAATATCGGCCAATCGAGTGTTCGCACAAATAGAAACTCCTTTGTAGCTCATTATCAAGTATTTGATAAGGGGTTAAGTAGCGCACACAGCAAATAAAACGTTGTAGAACAAATCTATTCATGCAGTTATAGCAACGAAAGTGAACTTTAAAATCATCTAATAACTCGTTTGCGAACGCAAAAAACTTTGTAATCGTACGAACGCTCAGTTAGGCAATGCTTTACATATATTGTAATAAGTTATATTCTTATTAATATCCTGAAACACACGAACAATACCACACTATACCAGCAGTCCATGTCTGTTCACTGATGGATATAGGCCTCTCTTAATGACCTTAATGACACGATCTTCTGCTCTTTTCATCCAGCCACTACCGCTGAATTTAAATCTAATGATAGCAACAACAATCTATTGTAGTCAGAAGTTAATTAACGCAAATGCATTTGTTGCATTTTGACTTTATCTTTGACCGGCTCGTGTACCGATATGTAACGAATATTTATTGAAACTGATTGCAATGTAATGTATGAATGATATAGAGCCTAAAGCAATAATTTTTAGAATTTGTGTCTGACTGTCTGTCTAAACGCACATCACGCAAAAACTACTGAATGGATTTTAATTAAACTTGGCATAGGTATTTTAATGTTCCAGGTCCTTTTTAAACATTTAGGGTAGGTACTTTTATCCAGATTCATTATGTAATGGGAATCCCATGGGAATCACTCTAACGTTCACGCGAACGAAGGCTCAGACATCGTTAGTTGGTTAATACGAACTCTTTAAAAAAAAATCAATGCACAATTTTTTATTTCGTTAGCATAGCTATACAATTTTACACACGTTGTGGGGGTCTCCTTTTTAGTATAAGAAATACCTGTGTCATGAGACCCCGCTCTTCCATAACATATATAATAACATCTCAAAAAAAATACATGATTAAGACGTTTATTTAACCAAAGTAGTTTTCGCCGGTATCGGTGGTGTGTGGCCTTCTTGTCTGTAGTGTACTCGATTATATATTGGAGAATATGGATAAAAAACTGATCTGCAGCGTCATCATCAAGCTTAAAACAAAATTCTTGTATACTTTCAGGGACCACTCGCATATATCGCAACAGGTAAGCTACGAAGAATATTATGATTCGAGTAGCTATCCGTACCAATCTTCGTATCTGGGCGATGACTCGCGGCCATGGGACAGCGGAGGGCGTTACTTCTACGACGATGGCTGTGGCCTCACGCCAACCGAGTACGAGAACATTGTCAACAAACGGCGGTCGTCTGTTGTTCAGTTACCACAGGTGCCGACGAAGCAGGTAAGGGTTAATTTGGGGATCCTCTTCTTTGCGTGAAGTTATAAAGACTTTGGTCTTTGAGGATTACCGATGACGGGGGATGGGGATGGGGCCGTATATCACTACCGACTGAGCTTGCCCGACTGGCTGAGTTACCTCACTCTCGCAAAAGATTTCTGTGAAATGCTTCGGGATTGAATAAGAAATGCCAGAGCCTATTTTACTTCCCGTAGTTACATATCCTTTTTTAGGGCGGGTCACACGTTGGCAAGTGGTCACATGATGGTAGAGACATGCGGATATACTACCGATCTTGTAGAATCCTGTTCACGGCTCTCTTGAAGAGCCCTCATGTCGTAGTATGGCTGAAAACCCTCAGCTGGAATTTATTCTACAACTTTCCGATTCGCGGTATAAATTGTTATGATAATCGCACTAAACGCAACGATTATTCGTCAAGGAAGTGCGAATGAACCGTGCGCGATAACAGGAGTTGCGATGGTAAAATCTGTAGCTGGTGTCGAATTCAACTTCAGAACATTCCTCATTATATCTGTTATATAGGTTGTATGACGTAGCTTCTTCAGAAGGCACGATAAATAACTTCTATGTCCTCCATATTATTTTATTAAATGACCAAATAAAAGTATACATCTTGCGAGGCGTGCGGTACCCTCCCAAAGTACCGCCCTAAGCAGAGATTCGTTCTTTCCGCCGGTCTACTGGCTAAGGAGCCAGTAGACCTGCTGCATACACTTTGTGCTTCTGGCTGAGCACCTTCTGCGCTCGCCCTAAACCGTACATGTCCAATGACTCTTGTACGGCCATTAGGGCCACAATAATTTAGACATTCCGAATAAAAAAAGCGTGCGGGAGACGACTGGCGAGTACAGTGACCTTAGACTACAAGTTGCTGACAACGAAAAACACAGTGTGCGTTCAGCGTGCTCTGTGTCAACCAACACTCTGTCCCTACATATGCTATTCGGTTTTATCAAATACTATACCAGCCAGTGCCATTTTATTTCTACCTTATTTCTATAAAAACGATTCCGAAAGTGAACCATGTCATACTTTCCTAAACTTGCTAATGTTGTCAGTGCTGTCAACATTTGCCAGTCGATTAAAAATAATTCTTATGCAGATACCTACAGTCAGCAACAGGTTAATCTATACCCATATTATAGGCATCTTAATGTGCTAATGGTTTTGGGTACATTAGCGTGTTACTGAGCGTACACATGGACACTACCGTTAATCAAGTTTCAAAATCAATGCACGCTACGTGGCACCCCAATCAAGCAAGAGAAAATTGTTTACAAACGATGGCTATCTGTCGTTCTTGCCACATACGAGTGTACTATCGAAATAGGGAAGTAGTACCTTGGGTAATCCTCGATTTTCTTTACGAAGATACTAAGGATACTCACGATACGAATGAACCTCTTTCATTCAATACGAAAACATCGTGTACAAAATGTTGTCT
Source organism: Sesia bembeciformis (assembly GCA_943735995.1). Classification (NCBI taxonomy): domain Eukaryota; kingdom Metazoa; phylum Arthropoda; class Insecta; order Lepidoptera; family Sesiidae; genus Sesia; species Sesia bembeciformis. Next base: position 10,490,771 of record OX031040.1, read on the forward strand.
AGATTTTGTGGTAAGGAGGCTTAGTTTCAAGCGGTCCATTTTCTAGTGTATCATTGATAATGACACAAAAGTAGCATATACCATAGATAATATTAGTCTTCGGAATACGTATTATTATATCTGATTGATATGTTCTAGTTGCCGGCATCATCTCGTTACTCGGACTACAACGGCATGGCGCCGTATCGACCGCGGCCGCGGCGGACTGCAGCCAGTCTACCCGGTAAGGGTTTATTTTTTTATTTTATTCATACTTAAAACACAAAGTAACAAATAATGCTTAGAACCATTATCTCCCAGTCAACCCAGGCTGTCAACCTGCAGAGACGTTGTGGCAGGTGCAATAACAGTTAAGATTAACTAAAACTATAGTGAAGTGTCGTATATAATTAAATATAATATCATTATATAAATAAACATATACCTACATACATACTTAAATACGTTGAACAATACCCTCTTTAAATGGCTTATGTCTCAGCAATATTTTCCACTGTTACTGCTACTGTATATTCTTTACTGTATCCATTATAATCTCCATTGTTTTTCTGTATATTCATACTGTGTACTTTGTTCTGGTTTGTTTGTAGGTACTGTGTACTAGGCGTCATACTTTGCCTTCATATATGAGTGAATCACAATTCGAATCTTACAGAGCTAAAGGATTTTGGTATTTTTTTACATTGATATGAGTAATACTTAGGGCAGAGGTATCAGTTCTCGACTCTCATTCGTGAGATTGAGATTTCTAACCCACAGCTGTACCACGGAGTTTTTTCATAAGAACGAATTTTTCAAATTATCAATCACTAGTTCGGCGCCGAAGAAAAACTTTACCCTGTTTAGTAGAAACTTTTTATTTTATTTGTCTCATTAACGGTGTTTTGTGCTAAAATTCTTATTTTCCCTGGCGTTCTGAGAAATTAATAAATGATACAATCAATGTGAAAATAAATTTCCTTTCGTTGCTGACCTTCCAGAATCCTATTCACAGTTTTCTTGAAGAAGCTTATATCGTTGCATTTCGCGAAAGACTTAAGGCAGCTATGATTGTATATATCAACGTGCTGTGATTTGTATATTGCTTACTATACACAGTGGGGAGGAAAATTCATTCTGTCCCGCTAATAAATGCAATGGGGTGGTATGAACTAATTTTCATTTCCGTTTTGCCCCACTGGCGGGACAGACTTGGCGAAATCGTCAGGAATAAGCGAAATTAATCATCTGATTTCATAGACACGTTCGTGAAATTGTATAAAAACTAAGTGTGTCTAAGTATGTCATCGATGAGTGAAAACTCATCGATGAAAGAGACACCTCCCTTGACTCAGTTCACCATTTTTACAATTGACAATTTACAATTTTTACAATTGATTATAGGTCATTAGGCATTTTTGTGTTTTGCAACAACGATTTGCTAGCGACACTGGTCGTAATAGACCGAACGAGCAGCGCGAGAATTAGGAGCTTAGCGCCAACTTCGGGGACGCAACGACGGACAGCTTGCGTTATCTATCCCTCTATATTTGTGGTGTAATAAAATTGTGAACATGTGTTACCAGCGACCCCGTCGTCAACACCGAAGCGTGGGCGCGCGCTTCCCATGGCGCCAGGCAGCGAGTCGGGCTCTGTGCGCGGGACGCGCGCGCGTCGCTTACCGCGACCCCCTGCGCACCCGCCCGCCATCACGCCTGCACTTACGCAAACACATGTGCCTTACTTACCCGGTAAGTAATACTAATAACAACACCATACTCAATGTCCCACACTAAACTATAAACAACCAGTGACGACCGCTAGGAGAGCTACCGATAGTGATGTTATACACGACTTTAGTTTTTTTTCCTGAATGGCTAAATTCTTGTGGCCCTAGTGGCCTTTCAAGAGTCACCAGTCGTGTTTAACTTAAGGCGAGCGCAGAAGGCGGTCACCCAGGAACAAAATGTGTTTTGCAACGAGCCTAAGCGCTCCCCCGCCGGTACAGATCTCGGCTTAGGGCGTTGCATTGGGGGGATACCGAGGATACCGAGGGGGATACAGGATCGCAAGTCGGTGAGAAGCCCCCAGGCACGTGCCGATACCTGATAAAAGTGTTGGCTGAGGGCCGGTATGTGTTGACGGTGTATCGAAGGGGACGTCCACGTCACACGACTTTAGTGTGTGTGTACTCATCTTTTATACACAGAAAATTCTAGATGCTACCCTCTAGCGCGGAAAACATTATGGCGGCAGACTGGTTTTTGTCTTGTGCTGTGGCCGAACTATTAAAAACCAGTTATTTATTTATTTACCTTATTGTACAGACAAATGATAAAAATAGTTACAAAAGAAGATAGATACATACAGGAGGCGTGTTTGTCCATTTCTTTGTTTTATTTGTTTATCATCTTCTCTTACTGTTGTCCAACGTCCGTGGCGACGTGATGGCTCCACTGAAAACCAGCACAGTGGTTCACTGCAGCTTATGCTGAGTTGGAGTCCATTTCCGGCATATAAATAATAGATTTACAATATAAAAATTCTATCTAAACAGTTTACGACTCTCGAGGTTGTCGAGACATGTCGTCAAACAATGCCCGTCCCTAGTAATGTACAGAATGTACAGACACTGCTTTGTTAGGATTTCATTATAAGTTAAGTGCCTTTATTCATTTGATAAAGTTCTTGTAACTATATACTTTATGTATAGAGCCCGAGAAGACCGTAGTACCGGACGTGAGCTACGGCTTCGACAGCTACGGGTACCGGCCGGAGTATCAGGACACTGCTACTGATCAGTTTCATGATACTAGTTATATTTCGAGGTAAGCTAAATTTCAGAATTTTGTGGGTATTTTATATGTTTTATCGAGGACTCTTCTACCCATTCGATTATCGATTTTGTGGCAAATATGACCTCGTCAATTAACGGTTCAACATCAGCAGTGGTATTCAATGCGTTGAATTGCGTTCAACGGTGGAACTCGCAACTGGGTGGAACCTATTCGGGTTTGTGGTGGTTTGGGACGAAGTCATCAAGACAGACTTTTCCAGCGTAAAGTCGATATTTTGTAAAGACGAAACACAGAGAAAAGTAACATTTCGTCAGACAGTGATTCTTGACCATTTACGACTAAGTTTATTTTATATTAATGGAGGCAGGCGGGCAAGCGGCCCACATTATGGTATGTTTTTGGGGAGAGTACACGCTGCAATCCCATAGCCGCTAGACGCACTCGACTGGCCACGTTACCCCTCTCTCACAGAAGGCAACCTTGAAATGTACTGCAATTCACACTTTATCGATTTACCCAATGTACGTATTTGTTTCGGTAGTAAGTGACATATGTGAGAGCCCATTCCCATCCCATCCTATCCCTCCTCATTTTCCCAATCCATTTCTTAATCTGCAAAGGTAGGGAGCGCATCCGCGGGCGTGCCACCGTTTGTCATTCTAGACCATATATGGGCAACAACCAGCCCGCGGGCCGGATCCGGCCCGCTGTAAGATATGATCCGGCCCGCGAGACATTTTGAAAAAACCCAATTAAAAAAATATTGCATTAGGTACTTATACTCACGGGAGTGACAGTGAGGCGGCAAACATCAAATCCTTTGATGTTTGCCGCCTCACTCTTTGATAATCGCCGCCACTCGGCTTGCTCGGTCAAATTCTTTGAGGTTTGCCGCCTCACGGGCGACACATCAAAAGATTTATTGCTTCTCAATTATTCTAAACTAGTTTATTCCAGATTATTCCTTCATTTTGCCTATATAAGCGGGTGGATGGCCCGAACGTTAGTTCAGTTCTATTTGAGCTACCGAGGTGATAACTTGGAAAAGCGATATCCTAGCGAACTGCTCGAGCCGTCTACTTGCTTTGTGACTTTGTGTGCACCTTGAGTGGTTACTAACTATAGTTTGTTATTAAGTTTATTGAACGAAAAGTAAACAAAAATGATGTCTGGTGGAAAGAAACGAAAAGTAGATACAGAGGGTCGCCAGTTTTAAGAAAAATGGACTGAAGAATTCTTTTTTATCTTGCACAATGGTAAGCCTATTTGTTTGCTGTGTAATGAATCCATTTCAGTAATGAAAGAATTCAATATAAAGAGGCATTACTCAACTAAGCATGCTACGCTGCACTCACTGACAGGACAATTAAGAACAGACAAAATCCAGAAGCTTACCGCAAATTTCGAAAAACAGCAACAAATGTTTCATAAACAAAGAACACAACTTGATAATGTTGTGAAAGCTAGTTTTATAGTTAGCTCAAAATTGGCAAAGGCATTAAAACCATTTGCCGAAGGAGAATTTATCAAGGAGTGTATGTTAGAAGTTTGCGGTATTTTGTGTCCTGAAAAGAAAAATGAATTTGAAAAAAATAGTTTGTCAAGACGAACTGTTGTTCGACGTATAGAAATGATGGCTAATGATATAAAAACAATATTGACTGACCGTATGGCTGGTTTTGAATCATTTTCCATAGCATTAGACGAGAGCACCGATTTGTCTGACACAGCTCAACTGGCTATATTTATTCGAGGTGTTGATAAGGAGTTCACTGTTACTGAGGAATTGCTTGCTTTACAGCCGCTAAAAGGAACCACTACAGGAGAGGATATTTTTATTGAAGTTCAAAAGGTATTCACAAGTTTTGGCTTGCCATGGTCAAAATTAATTGGAGCATGCACTGATGGTGCACCTTCTATGGTCGGCTTACGTAAAGGTTTCATCGGAATTTTGAATGAAAAAGCAACAGAATTAAATGTGCAAAAAGATGATTTGATAGACCTTCATTGCATTATCCACCAACAGAACTTGTGTTCTAAGTCCATTCGACTCCAGAATGTTATGAATGTGGTAGTAAAAACCACCAACTTTATTCGATCCCGAGGGCTTAACCATCGTCAGTTCAAGGCGTTTTTGGATGAAATATCAGCTGAATATAACGACGTAACATATTATTGTGAAGTCAGATGGCTGAGCAAAAGAAAAATGTTGAAACGGTTTTACGAGCTTAGAAATGAGATAGCAGACTTTATGAAAATAAAAGATAAACCACTATCTGAATTAAGTGACCCAAAATGGATATGTGACTTAGCATTTCTGGTCGATCTTACAGGCTATTTGAATCATTTAAATTTGAAACTTCAAAAACAAGGACAGTTAGTAAATGATTTGTACAGCCATTTGAAAGCGTTTCAGATCAAACTACGCTTGTGGGAGTCACAGATGCTGTCTGGTAACAGTTACCATTTCAACACGCTCTCTGCGTATGAAAATATTGCTTATGCTCAATATGCTGAAGAACTCAAGTTACTGTCGGAACAATTTTCGAACAGACTTAGCGACTTCAAAAACATGGAAGACTGTTTCAGTTTATTTGCTACTCCTACAAAATATAATGTACAAAATGCTCCAATCCACTTACAAATGGAGTTGATCGAGATTCAAGAAAACTCACTCCTAAAATCCAAATTTGAAGACGTAGTTGTGCGATTTCTACAAAAAATACCTAGAAAAAGACAATTTTCCGCAGCTTAGAAAATTCGCAAGAAGATTGATTTGTGCGTTTGGCAGTACTTATAAATGCGAACAGTTCTTTTCATTGATGAAAGTTAATAAATCAACACATCGTACAAGACTGACTGACGATAATTTGGAAAATTCTTTACGTCTTTGTATCAGTGGAATTAATCCAAATATCGATGGATTAGTTTCCCAAATTCAAGCTCAAGTGTCTCATTGATTTCGGTGTATTTAACTTTCGTAGTGTGTAACAATTGCAAATTTAACAATTTAATTATAATGTACCATTTTTTTAAATTTCATTTTGTTATTTTAATAAATTGTACTATAATAACATTGTCGTATTATTTCATGTCTAATATCTATCGCAAAAAATATTATCACTACTTTAAAATGCACTAAGTACTTTTAAACGCGGCCCGCGAACGTATTTGCACGCTAAAGTTTGGCCCTCAACATGTCAAAGGTTGCCCATACCTGTTCTAGACTGATGTTGGCATGTATTGCAAATGTCTATGGACGACAGTATCCATTTACCATCAGGTGGACTGTCGCCTTGTTCTATAAATAAAAAGTGACAAACGTCACCCATGGGCACCTGCAACACCAGGGGGTATGCGGATGCGCTGCCGGCCCTGCAGAATCTTACTCACAGCTTTTTTGAAGAATCCCATCTCGTAGCATAAGGGAAGACCTCTCGAGGCAGTTCGTTCCACAGCCTACGGGTTCGCGGTAAAAACGATTTTAGACCGTACAGTGCGCGACACCTCCGTATACGGATGCATCGCACTTCTGTGATGGACAGTGCATTTGTATTATAGAATCAGCTGTAGTCAAGAAGGAGTTAAAAAGATTTAACTGAGATCACCAGCTCAGATATTCCTCCAAGTAAACCGACTCAACCCTATACATCGTGTCCCGTAAGTAGTGGGTCAAACGGATTCTGGAGGGAGAGGGGAGAGGGGAGTCACGACCTATCAGAAAATTAGTGAGCGTTCCCATTACATGTACCGTAAACGAAATGCATATCTGCATATTCACGAGGCATGAACGTGTATGGCATTATCCAAGTTAAACAATATCAAAATCACAAGCACAATCAAAGTCCGAAATCAAGCACAGGTCAACAAATAAAGTATCAGCGAAGTCCAAAATACAGCGAAGTTGTAAAAAAGGCAAAATAAAACAGAAGTGCAGTTTCGAGCTAGTAGCAAGTCACTAAATTTCTTAAACAAATGAACAAATGGGGAACGGCGAGGGGAGCGTTCGCCACCTCCAAGCCTTTGAATAACAACCATGCACTTGAATAACCCTAGTCATAATCAATTTCTAAGAAATCATGCTCACTTCAAATATTCATCCAAAAAGTAACCATGTTTGTTTCGTTTAGACGACAGTATGATGAAGCGCCCGCTCATTTTACTCACATTGTTACGAATTACTTAAATGAAGTATTCCCGGTAGGATCGGTAGGGGAGGCACAGTGAGTGGCATTGGCCTTCGCGTTCACCGGATGTCAACCCAATCGACTATTTTCTTTGGGGATACTTCAAAGAAGCGGTTTACGAAAAAGAAAATAGAATTGAACGGGAGCTACGGCTGCAACCGATATTGTTAAAAACAATCAAAGAGCTCTAAGAGCTCTACATAAGATTTTTTTTAAGACGATGTCGATTATGTATTAGTGTTGGTGGGAGACGTTTTGAACATCTGCTGTAAAATAAAATTATACAAAATATTTAGTCATATTTGTTTTAATAATAAACCTCGACAAATCCAACATATCACATTGTACTTACCGCCACGTTTCCTCTTATGATGGACATTTAACTTAATAAAGTAACGTTTATATTTATTTTAGGTCATAGTATTGTTGATTTTTAGAATCGGCATGAATTTTAAGGCCAAAATGACCTCCAAAAAGCTCGGTGTGCTGAACAGAGCGAAGCGGTACTTCACCCCTGGGCAACTCCTTATGCTTTACAAAGCTCAAGTGAGGCCCCATATGGAGTATTGCTCTCATCTCTCGGCCGGCGCAACGAAATACCAACTGGACCCATTTGACTCCATCAAACGACGTGCTGTTCGTATTGTAGACGATCCCACACTCACGGGCGGTTTAGAACCCCTCAGCATTCGGAGAGTCGTTGCGTCTCTCTGTGTGTTCTACCGCCTGTACAATGGGGAATGCTCTGAAGAACTGTTTAATATAATTACCACCTCGGGTTTCCACAACCGCACCTCCCGTCACAGAAGTGCGGTCCATCCGCATTTCCTCGATACGGAGGTGTCGCGCACTGTTCGGTCCAAAAATTATTTTATACCGCGAACCCGTAGGCTGTAGAACGAACTGCCTCAAGAGGTCTTTCCATTAAGCTACGATATGGGGTTCTTCAAGAGAGCTGTGAATAGGATTTTGCAAGGTCGGCGGCGCGCCCGCATGCCCCCTGGTGTTGCAGGTGTCCATGGGCGGCGGTAACACTTACCATCACGTGGGACCGCTTGCTCGTCCGCCCACTAGTCTATAAAAAAAAATTGTAGAGGTTTTTAAAATAATGGGCAAAACATTTTTTTTACACAGGCTTGGGTAAACACAAACAAACATTTACTTCAGAAAGATGGAACATCCCAAATGAAGGCATTTTAGCGGCTATGAACTCTTTGAAACATTCATTGTGCTGTTCTTTTAGGAATCAAGTGGTGTGCAATGTTTGTGTCAATTGTCTTTTATTGCAATTCATAGTAAGATCATGTGTTTATTAGCCATTATATTTTTAGCTAACTTATTCGTGTACTATCAAACTCAATACTGAGAATTTAAAATGTTAAGATATTGTTTGAAAGTGTGTTTAATAGACAATACTATCTATTATCACCATTTGTATCAAATTCATTTTATATTTGATATAAACGAGAATTATATGTTTTAAAATATTTGAGATTCTACTTACGCACAGTGTCCCGAGTTTCCTACTGAATTAAAAATAGAATTGGAATAATAGTTGGGTACTTATTCGTTCAAAGAATTAAATCAATATTGCTGTATTTAGGTAATCGTATGAATGCAATTTAACTGCAATACATGCAAAATACTAAATAATACTTCATTTTTTGTAGGCTTTCGTGTCAATAATGTAATCCCACGTTAGTAAAAGTATTTTATGACACTTATATTCATTCATATCAGTTAAGTAAGCGCTTTTTTTCCAAGAGCAAGCCTTGGTATATGTTTTTATAACGACTGGATTAAATTTCTTTTAAAAACTATTTTTATTACAGTTGCGAGGAGCAACCTTTCTTTGATGAGACGCCTCACGCCACACCGCCTGCGGCTGGTAATTACCTATGTATATATATTTAATTTTTAATATTTTTCAACAGTCTAAAATGTATGCTTCTAAATTGTTTATTGCATGTTTTCGAGATCATTGCGAGATCATTTAGGTTTATTTCTTTCCTTTGTTACATTTTTATTAGATATCGCCATCAAATGCGACGATCAGATTGTTAACATCACTATAAAGACTCTCATATTGATATTAAGAATACTTAAAGGAACATACATTCCAAAAGACTAGAAATTGTGCCATAATCTTTAAACAACAAATCCACTTATTTATTAAAGATCTTATAGTTATTACATATTTCCATATTATGATAAAATATATAACGCTAGAATTAATATATTCTATTAATAGAATACAATGTCAGTTCGTACGACAATGAACCGATGTCTATATATTGTGTAAAGATAACAGCATCCGGTTTGCAGTTAAATTGTGGTATCATCTGCTTTAGTTGTAATTATACTCTCGACAATGACATGTCATATAATTGATAGTTTGTGTCTGGATTTCACATTCAACATATTTAGAACTTTCTTTAAAATTTCAGCTCAAAAACCTGCGTGGAGTGAAACAGACACCACAACGCAGTTTTCATACCCAGTGACTAGTGAGGTGGACTCTTTAATACCAAAATCAGTGCCGTCTACAATATCATCATATTTACCACAACTGTCCGTTACAACAAGTCAACATGACTACCTTGATCAAAGTTATCAGCAGTACGATGTTAAGTACGAACAAAGTCAGTATCAACATTATGACCAACAGGAGCAAAAGTATCAGGAACAACAAAGTCAATATGGGGATCAAACGCAGAATTACCAATACGACGAAAAATATGATCAACAATACCGGGAGCAGAAACAGCAGCAATATGAAGATCAACAAAGATACGATCAAAAATACGACCAGCAGTTTCAAATAGATCAACATCAACAAGACCGACAGCAAGATCAGCAAGATCAACAGCAATACCAGCAGGATCAATATCAGCAAGATGAATACCAGCACCAACAGCAGCAGTATCAAAAAGATCAATATCGGAAAGAACAACAGTATCAGCAAGAACAGCAATATCATGATCAGCAATATGAGCAAGAACAAAAATATCAGCACGATCAACAAGAGCAACAGCGATATCAGCAAAATCAACAACAGTATAATTACGAACAACAGCGATATCAGCAAGATCAACAACAGTATAATTACGAACAGCAACAATGTCAGCAAGACCAACAAAAATATCAACAGCAACAACAACAACAGCAGCAACAACATCAGCAACAACAGCAGCAATATCAGCAGCAGCAACAACAGAAACAGCAGCAACAACAACAACAATCAAAATTACCAACACAACAACTACAGTCGACTGTTTTAACTGGAGCAGCTACACTAGGATCTTTGATGGCAGGCGGCGCTAAGAAACTCGGCAGCTTCTTCGGTGCTGCTGCTGCTGCTGTTGCTCCTCCTATGCCCCCTGTAAGTAAGCCTGCAACTGTGCCTGCAACCTCTGCTCCTATCAGCCATTTCACGTCAGCCGCAGCACCTGTAACTCCCTTCGCCAGTACAACAACAGTTCAAGAAACCGCATCCGTCCCAGAAGTATCGCCATTAGTGCCAGTGTCTTCAGTGACAAATTCAACACCCGTTACCCTACCAAGAACTCCGTCGTTAAAAAGACAGGAGTCTATACAGAGGCCTTCGGTACGTCGGACACGAACTTTGCCCGAAGCGCCCGACGATATGACCCAAAGTTTTGACGAAAGTGCCTACGAGGACGAGTACAATAAGACTGAATACGAACAATCATCAATAGACCGCGAGCGGACGTCTCTGGATAGGTATCGTAGTGAGAGTTACGACCATGATACCATTCCCGAAGAAGTCGGTGAAGAAACAATGCACGACGAGCCTAGTCTAGCATTGCAAAAGACTGCCTCCCCTACTAGGAACGGATCTCAGATAAGGAAGCCGTCTGTAGACAGCTATCACAGTCAAGCGCCGTCAGTGATTGACCGAAGAACCTCACAAAGTTCTTTTCACCATGAAGATAAACTAGCGGTTCCAATTACACAAGAAGGTGCGTAATATTATAAAACACTTTGATATTACATTTAAAAATAAAAGTAAAATACTTTAAGCTACTATCTATAATATATAAACCAATTAATTAATTAGTTTTCTAATCAAACTCGATTCCAATAATAAATATGGGTACAACAAAAGTGTAAAGTTTTGTATATATTTTGCGAAGGCTTTCCGTTTTTTATGATGTGCTAACAAAAGACACGTATAGGTAGTATGCTTTCCAAAAGAATATTCATAAACAAGGAACTTTTAATTTATACAAAATTGTATTTTAAATTACACAAATTAAATTTTGTATTAGTTAGAAAAAATAGTCACACTTTTATTTGCAGACGCATAGTCTGCAAAAAATATTTGAGTTTGAGTTTATGTAATTGATCAAGGATATCTTGCATAACTCATTGAGGCGTATAAAAATAGATCTCTTAAAGCCAAAGTTTAAAAAGCCTGCAAAGTGATTGTCATAGCCAAACATTTTAGTGTAGTCATGATTTTTTTATTTATGTCAAAAATTGTAATGAAATTTACTAGGCACATACATACTCGTAATATGTTTTAGACATTGATTCTTATATCAATGGTTTTTGAAATCCCTTTACTAACAATTCACGTTTTTACAGAATCAATTGTTGATAAACAAAAAGTGACCTTTCAAGATGACCGCACTACATATCACGAAGCGCTCGAACACAAAGACAGTTTTCACGAAGCCGAGGAGCATTATAGAGAACACGATGACGAGTATCATGACGATCACGAACAGTATCATGAACATGAAGATCAGTATCCGGATGAACATAGCAAGTTTGAGGAACAGGAACAATACCACGAGGCAGACGAGGAGTACCAGGAAGAGGACCAGGTATTCCAGGACGAACATGATCAGGATCAGGAGGAGGAGCCATTGGACTTCCAACCTCAGCAGCCGAAGCTGACGCCGAGGCAAAGATGGCATCGCGCCTACAACAAGATCGTGATGCAGTTGAACGTGAGTACTATTTAATTTTCACTGATGGAAACAGAACCTAACTTTCCAAATTTTACTAATGTTTACGTGCAGATACCAGAAAATTAGAATGCAGAAGTAAAATCCTTGTCTGGCCGCGCCGGAGAAATAAAATGTTTTTACTTCCAGTAGAATTATAAATATTGGGTATTATTATATTTTTATGCAATCATATTTTTAGACAGTTATAAATATTCCCTCACAAATTTTCTTTTAAAAGTTTCCATTGCTTTCTATGAGAGAGTAATTAATCTTTTACGATATAGATGGCGCCTCTTGATTGTGTATGAATTATTTTCCGTTATAACCTTTTTTTACTATTTTCTTTAGTTTTGAAATTTATACTTACAAAAATAAGGATTGGAATAAAATAAATTGATATTAATAAAGTATTACATAAAATCACAGAGTAGAATTATATTTATAACACAGGAGATTATTAATATTGGGGTAATACAATAATAATATTAATATGTACAAGTAATGCACAATGGACAATGCCGTATTCGTAAAAAAAAAATTTTTTTAATTGTTCTGCTTTCATCTTTATTTTTTATTATTACAATTTTATTGACTTTTTTCATTAGATGTATCTTCGTTATCAACGGTTGAAGAATTAATTCTTTACAAACAGTATGTGAACCAGGTAAGTCATTTTATTATTATGTTTACTGATTCTGTTGTACATTTTGGTGCGGTTTAAAACAAGGTTAATGATAATTTAGGGGTACACAATTCGGTGTACTGCATTATTTATTTATTAATCATGGAATTACACTGTCTCAAATCGTATTTATAACCAACGAATAAAAATGATAGAAGATTTCGTACTTACGAGTAATCATTCGAAAATCTTGTGGTAAGAATTAAGTCTAAGGTGAACATTTTGATTTAAATTCACGTGGCGTCATTCCTTTAACTTTTCTACGACCAAATTCAAACTTTTGAAATTGATCATTTCAATTGGAATTTGTGTCTCGACTTTCTTTGTAATTGTCGTTGATACACTATAATTGAATAATACAAGGAGAATATTTAATTTTTCTCTTGTATTTTCTAGTTCTTTGAAACTAAACCCGACGATAATTTGTTACTCTAGTAAAAAGTAAGATATTTTTATACTTTCGAAACTTTATATCTTCTTGTGAGAAAAATAGTAAGAAGTTTTGTTTATACTGATTACGTAGTTCAAGGACGGAATATAAAACAAAGATTTAAATCATCCGTAGACCTCAAGGAGATTCTAGTCGGTGTCTATTTGCGTGTCTCAGATGCATAGCTGGGCATCGTTAAACAAATAGTTAACTTCGTTAATCGTTAGTCCGTTAATAAAAAAGTTAACTTCGTTAATCGTTAAAGCGTTATTTTACGGATGATTTAACGGAAGTTAAAGTTAATCGTTAACTCGTTAATAGTAATATTACAACTTATGTTGTTGTACCTATATGTGAAATGAGATGTTTAGGTAGGACATGGATCACATAAAAGATACAGAAAAAAAAACAGGATATAAATCTTTGCTTGTTTATTATTTATTTATTTATTAAAACCAACAAGAGAAATATGAATCAGATAGCGAAGCATAATGGTATCTGATATAATATTCAGGTTGATTAAATAATTAATGGGATAATTGTTATAAGGGTGATCAAAATTGACAATCTTGCTGAAAATAAAAACCCGTAACATTCATTATTCATCACTGTCTGACATGAGATGCATATTTCCCTTCATGAACATTAACATATTGAAGTTTTCATCGGACAGCGATGATCGTTTTGGGGTCATAATATCTTTACCCATGGAAAAAAGTCGCTCAACTGCAGCACTGGAAGATATAGCGGTATTATATTTAATAAATAGATTTATTAAAATCTGTTCTCCGGCATTTTTCTCCGTTAAAATGCCGCATCGTTCAATGAGTCTTTTGATTTCATGTCCAGCCACATTTTCACTAGACTTTGGGCTTTATTTTTTAAATATCGGTGTCCGCTAGTCTTCTCTTTAGATTGCGTGACAGAAATAAAAAAATCATCATCTTCTTCTCCATTGCTACTTCCGCCACCACCGCTTGAACTACGCCTATTAACTAACTACCGCCTACGCGCACACGACCGAACAAGTAAGAACATCTTTTTCGCGGCGAACTTTAACGATTAACGGACTCATAGAAAGTTAACGGAAGTTAAAGAGTCCGTTAACATTTTTTAAAATTAACTTAAAAGTTAATCCGTTACACGAAAAGTTAACTTCGTTAATTAACGATTAACGGTCTTATGCCCAGCTATGCTCAGATGTAATTTCTATGAACGCAAGATAATGAAGTATTGTGATGAACTTGGTATCATTAAAGTAGTAACATGGTTGCAAATGGCTGAGAAAGGAAAAAATACTCTTAATTATCCCTAGATAAACATTTTTGCTACTTAATTTTTTTCTCAATTGATGTCAATCAATATGTAGGTTTCTTTACCACTTATGAAACAAATAAAAAATCATACCATTTTTTCTAAGATCGTATTCAGCAGCTGATCTGTTATGTTTAATATTTTTTTAATGCAGCAGTCTTCTACAAGATTAACTAATAGTCTGTTACTCATGATTATTCATATACGTCTTTTATGTAAACATATTAATTGAGAAAGAAAAGTGTGACGACACCGCAGGGGGTAGTGTAATGTCCAATATAAATCCACCCGCCTGAGGAGTCATATTACTTAAAAAGTTAGAGCGTCTGCCCCGCAGGCGTCCGGCCCCTACCGCTGGCAGAGGAAAAAAATATATTGACATTTATAGCGATTTAATAGAAACAGGCCTTTTATTACATAAACTCGGTGTGAATTAATAAAAATAAATTTTGATGCTGTGAGGAAATCAATATTGTAAAGATGAAGAAATAAAATTTCAGATGCTGCAAATACTATGAGACGAGAATATGTTATTCCAAACATTATTTTAATGAGATTTTAACTAAACTGAAACGAAACATAAGAGAAAAAAATATTTTCAATAAGTCTATCAAAAACGTATTATTGACCGAATGTAAATTAAATCATATACTTAAAGAAAACCAAGGTTATATTATTTTAATTAAATATTCATTTTAATATCATTTACAGGATTAAAAGCAATTTTAATTAAATATAATAGTACATTTTTACTTGTATTTTACGAACCAATTTTAATATTTTACTATCAAATATTCCTGTCAATTTGTTTCATCAAAGGGTCATATAATTGAATAGAATTTATAAACAATGTTTATAAATGTATTTGAAATTTTCTAGATTTTAAATGAAACCTAATTTTGTAACAAGATAAATGCATAGAAGCACTTTTTTCTTGATTTTTTTTGAAAGAATCTAGGTTTTAAATGAAACCTAATTTTGTAACAAGATAAATGCATAGAAGCACTTTTTTCTTGATTTTTTTTGAAAGAATCTAGGTTTTAAATGAAACGTAATTTTGTAACAAGATAAACGCATCTAGTAACAAAGTGTAGTGGTGCGTCCCGCTGTTTCGCTGAGTTAGTACGAACATGCGCTGCTGTTGGGAAATGCGAGAATGCTGTTACGTCACCCCACTGCTAACCCCCTAATGCGCTGTCCTTGAATATATATGGAGTTGGAATAATACATATGTATTTTTTATAGCTAAGTAAGAGTGACGATTTTCTACTGTTCACGTTGATTCGTTGTTGCTGTTTTGGTACCTATCAATGTGGTTTGTGGTTGTACATTTTTTGTTTGAAATTACTCTAGTGTAGGTGTACTCGTATTAGACTGTATAGTCTAAAAGGGCATCGATTATCGATATTTTAAAGGAATGTTATACACTTATTTTTATCGACAAAAACCTCTTCCCCCAATTACCCATCTTAATTTTAATCTTAATCTATACCATTTTCAAAGCACACGTACTTTTAGCATACGAATAGGAATTCGTGTGCTAAACGTGCAGACCATCAATTATTGAACAATTTAATCAAAAATATTGACATAACATACTTAAAAATGGCCATCATGCAATTTAATACGTAAATTACGCACTGGATGTTGTTGCGTTCTAATTTTTATTGTTCTAATAATTGTTAGTTTTTTGTCTTTATAAATATTTTATCTCTTATTGCCTCCATGAACCATACAAAAAATGATACTTTACAAAATGAAACTACTTTAAAAAATGATGACAGTGGAATTTTGAAATACGCCGATCTAGTGCTTTAATGCATACTTAAAGTTGCATGCAATATTCCTACACAAGAAGTAAGTATTCCTCCGTGTAAGTAATATTTACGATTCTATTGCTATAAGCAAAAGGTTTAACAACTTTTTCTCAAAGCTTAAAAAGAGTGATTTCTAGTGAAAATCGCAGTGTACAGCGTTCACTGCGGCGTAGCATGAAACTGCAGAATGTTCTCTAGAAACGTCGTTTCTGAACCGATTATCCCCTGCATCCATTAAGGATTAAAGTTTAACATCCCGAGTTTAACTATCGTATATGTTCTTAGTTGTGCTGATAATGCACAAACGAATAGTTATTCGAGTAAGCTTATGTGGAACAAGTTCTAGGTAAATAAATAGTCGGTAGCTACTTCGTCAGCAGTTGTTAGCAGATAGTACTTCGTATCGCATATACGTTAAATTCTACCTTGTGAACGTTTAATGAACATTGTTTATTGACTGTTTAATGAACTTAATATTGACGGTTTATCGTTGTCATCATTAACAAACATATTCTACATATTCGTAATATAATTGAAAATGCTCGACCGCATATATATTTGATAACTAAACAAAAATTGATGGACCTTGGCTGGGAAGTTTGATGGATTGATGGACCTTCAGACTGTCATTTATTCCGCTCTTTACAAAAATCTCTAAATGGAGTAACCTGTATAAACCATATAAATCAGCTTTTCGATCAGAAACCACAAAATTTTTAAAGCGATGGGATAGTTAATGGCTCTGCTAGAAAAATGGCGAAAGATTGTCGAATTTAATGGACAATATTCCGTTCAGTAAATATTTATGTAATACAAAAAGTCCTTATTATTTTCACTATAAAAAGGCCGCGAACTTATCCGACTACCTAATATTAGTCCTCGAACGTCCGCCAGAATAGGCCGTCTATCGGTCGGATATTTCCAGCACTAGCTAGTGTGACTAAGGACTTCTAAAAAAATTGACACACGGGGTAGTGTGACTATCAAGAAATAAATTTCCCCACTCCGGTGTGACAACGTAGTGTGACTACGGGTCCGTCGCTATTTTCCAGACAGTAAGTAAGTATACTTGAAACGAACCTTTTACTACGTCGAGTCATAATAACCTATTTTCTAACAGATCAATAATTTTCGGATTTACATCATTCATAGGATTCATCATGTATAAAGTAATATATAAAGGTTCAGTGAAATACCATTCCACTACCCTGAAATTACAGATTTCATAGTTACTTTTCGTTATTATTGTTATTATTGTTGCCAAGAGTTTATTGTTTTACTTTAACAAAATGGAGTAAGAATAAAATTACTCTTATAGCATGCAACAATTTTCAAAAATAATTTCTTTGTTATGGTTCATTATTTCATTATTCATTATTTCTTTGTTATGGTGTTTTCATTAAACGAGCAATCTTATTGTGTCTAATTTTACAATCGATTAAATTCTATTATTATCAGTTTTTACTGGCGTTTGATTTATTAGGTGTTTTAAAATTGTTTATGTAACAAGTAAATACCTACAGTAAGCAAACCATTTTTGGTATAATAGTACGTAGATATTTTGTACATTGTATTATTAAGATGAGCCTAAAAGGTTCCCAAAAAACTTTAACGCAGAATGTAACGGAAAATGTTACTTTATTAAACGGCCAGTAGCAGAATATAGCTTCCGGCGAAAAGGGAATGATCTTCTCAAAAGGATATTTTAATTTTGGTAATTGAATTTCGTGCTCGTTACTATGTTAATATTTAAGTTTTGTCAGTGATTTTATAAGAAAATCGTTTATAAAAAAGTTTTCTCTAGCTTCTATAGTTAATTGGCTAAGTGGCGGTCGCCCGCGGAGACCTGTGGCGCCTTTGAACCCGATCACCTCATTAGTACAGCTGAGTTGCTCTGACACGCATATACGAAGCTACGCACACAACTCAGTCTGTTCACAGACTCTGTACCGTACGCACCCCTTACAGGAAAGAGGAAAATTCGAAGAACACATTAAAAAAAGTTGCGCAAGCGGTGGAAACAAACGAGGCCGCGATACCGGCATCCTGCGGGCGACCGTGGCCCTAATGATAGCGTCGCGCGCGCACCTATCAGTACAATTTGTATGCAAATTTCTACAGGTGCGTTTAGTGGTTATCAAGACGTGTTAGTGTTATGTTCTGAAAATGGTGCGGAGAAGAAAAGGCCAAGCGGGCAGCGAAGCAGATGTACGTTGCGATCCCGCCACGGCGGCGTTCAATGCCCGGTCTAATGTGAGTGGTTCCCGCCTTCGCGTCCGCCGCGGTTCGAGCTTGACGGACCTAGATAAGCTTAGATGCAGTGGCAGATCAAGCGGAGGTGGTTCAATTGGCGATTTGATGAACATGTTCAGTGGTAGTGCGACATCGGTTGGCAGCGACACTTTAGTCGCTAGAACTGTGCCCTTAGAGACTGTTCGGCGTAATGTCGCCCCGCTGTCGACTCCGCCACCACGTCAGATGCCTTCTCCGCTCATCCACGTATCCCGACCCGTCGGTCCTTTAACAATGGCTCAGAGGACGCTAAGATTTAGCCGATTGCTGAAGTATCAGCCTTGTTCTGCTGACGTTCCTATTATATTGGTAAGTTAGAATTGTCAATAGTGTCATACAACCTTTGTTTCTCACTATGTTTTCGCAATGTACTTATAGAACGTGAGACTCTCGCTATTACAAAATAACAAGTAAGCTGTAGAGCTAGTTAAACAATTACTCTGATTACATTACTATCTCATTATCAAATGCTTATGGTATCTGACACAGTGGACTATCGATCTGATGTTTGAACTTATCTGTCAACCGCACCTTTGATTTCCGATAAACGCGGAGGCAGGTAGCCGGGAAAAGATTTCCTTCAATCAGTTTTTATTGTGTACACGTTACTCAGGGTCAAAAGGGTTTCTTCACAAACGATCCTCTTTCATATTTCGGTCATGTTATCTGTAAATATTTATATAAACATCTTTATTACTATTTACACATATGTTTGAAAGCAAAAGCAAATTGAGTTTCAATATTATCATGTCGTATAAATTATTATAAGTGTTTTACCGTCAACATCAAACGATAATGTGATTTTTGAGATTATTATTAATTAATAGTTTCGTGAATAGATGACAAAGGATCGCTTTATTAAGGCCGGATAAGATGTTTATATTAAAAAGGACCAAAACATATGGTATATACTTCCTTACTACATATGGTGAAGGTAAACACGCTCTAAGAAATGTCTAGTGATCCAGATTGGTTGAAACTACTCGTAATATCGAAACTACCCTTTAAAGGTATGTTTGTTTTTATGTGGTAAGGGTTTTAAATAATTTTGCTAATTATGCTAACTACAAAGAAAACTAGTGGTGCTCTACTATATTTGCGTAATTTACTAGATCTTCTTCGTGTTTTCATATGATTTTTCTTTCGAATAAATTGAAAATAGTGGCACGATTTTCAATATTCGTGAAACATCGGTCCAATGCATTGGATCGATGGCAATGCATAAGGAAGCAGCTGCATTAACTGCTGCTGTGATATTCATGAATTTTCAAGAGTACATTTTTATATAAATAGTTCCATTTACATATAAGATGAGCAGAATATGGCAAGTGTGCAGTGTATGAAACGGAGCGAGTCTCTCTTTATGTTTATTTTAATTTAAAATAAGAGACGTGGAAATAAGCTTCGTATACATATTATTGTTGAATTAAAAAAAAATCTTCCAATTTTCGCTTATAACCTCTGCTTGTGGGTTTTGCGTGAAATGATTATCTTTATCAAAAAGTATTATGTATATTTCCCAAAATTAAACATTTATTTGCATTTGAAATTCTGACACTTTGTCTTCTAGACTTTTTCGTGGTCAGTTTTAATTGAAAATATTATTTATATTCTACTTATTTTTTTTTGGTTTGTAGTGATATATCAGCAAACAATAATTATTTAAAATTATTAATCGTAATTCATTCATTATTTTAGTAAAAAATATATAGTTCGGTTTCGGAGTTCATATATCTCATTTACAGAAGGAGGTAGTATACTTCAAAGTACTTGAGTGGATCAGTTTTATTTATTTAAACAGATACATAAGAGAATTAAATGTAAAACCTTTGATAGTCAACATACTTTTTATTTTTCAAATCTATTTTATTTTAGTGCTTTGGTGCTTTTAGGCACCAAAATATGCCACCTGTCAGCCCGATAGTAACCTAAACTAAATAATTTCAAAAGGGATAGTCAACATACAAAAAAAATTAGTAATCAAACACAGCGCAGAACAGGCTCGAACTGTCAAAATTTTAATCGAGCACTATATGCCATTATGATTTATGACAACAATATTCCAGAAGGATATTTAGGTATTTTGTTAATTAAATAAAAATAAAATATACTTAAATACACGTTTATTTAGTAAAATACACCCACTTGACAGTCGCCACTATCTATGTAAATTAACTACGGCGCTAATTGGACCACTGTATCCGAAGACGATATTCTGTTGATAATAAAACGTTGCACTTAATGAATTATTAAGTATTTACCCTCGTTATTTACACATGACTTTTAGGCTGAATTTAAAGTAATCACAGATCATGTAAAGTGTATTAAAGAAAATATTAAATGAAGCTAGACGTAGTTACGGTGAGATGTTTATTACTACCATCCTTTCACACATAGTGTTATTTCAGTCGTAAGGTGATAGAAATAAAATATACAGATTGCCTGACACGTAACCACGTGTATATTCACTAGGAACCATCAGGCTGTGTATCTTCTTCCCATTACCGACGCATAACCTTGCGTGTATTCAATAACATTATCAAGCTTTGTGGCTTCATTTCATTACTGACGCGTAACCGTGCGCCGTATTCAATACTACTCATATTATCTGGTTGCGTCTCTTCATTCCATTACCAACGCGTAACCGCGCGCGTATTCAATAACATTATCCGGTTGCATCTTTTCATTCCATTACCAACCCGTAACCGTGCGCGTATTCAATAACATTATCCAGTTACGTCTTTTCATTCCATTACCAACGCGTAACCGCGCGCATATTCAATAACATTATCCAGTTGCGTCTTTTCAATCCATTACCAACGCGTAACCGCGCGCGTATTCAATAACATTATCCGGTTGCGTCTTTTCATTCCATTACCAACGCGTAACCGCGGGCGTATTCAATAACATTATCCGGTTGCGTCTCTTCATTCCATTACCAACGCGTAACCGTGCGCGTATTCAATAACATTATCCGGTTGCGTCTTTTCATTCCATTACCAACGCGTAACCGCGGGCGTATTCAATAACATTATCCGGTTGCGTCTTTTCATTCCATTACCAACGCGTAACTGCGGGCGTATTCAATAACATTATTCGGTTGCGTCTTTTCATTCCATTACCAACGCGTAACCGCGCGCGTATTCAATAACATTATCAGGTTTTGTGGCTTCATCCCATTACTGACGCGTAACCGCGCACTTATTTTACAACTTCCTGTATTTATACGTACTCCAGGTATCAAAAAAGTTTATTCAATTATCGACAGTTTGAAGATAGTTCAAGATTGTTATGTAGTAACACTTAGACATACTTATATATTTAAAAGTACCTTTAAAACTTATGCTAAGCGTACTTTTTCATAAACTTAAGTAAATACTTCAGTTTCGGCATCTCTATGTTGTGTATACACCTGTTAAAGTCTCCGATGACCTTGACCGAGTGGGTCATCATCCTGGAGATGATGTCCTTTAGGCACACGCTTAGATCTGACACTTCCTTGAAGCCGTGGATGGCTATCTCTGCCATCACGACCGGGAAAGGAGACGTTTCATACAGAAACTGTAAAAAATACGTCATATAAGAATGTTATTATAGTGAGCAATTAAAATTACGTATAATCATTGATATGAAATCAATTCTGAAAAAATAATTCTGATAAACATTATTACACTCATGTGAGATCGTACATCATTACATAAATGTGAATATAAATAAAGTCTGTAGCTGGAAGGACACCCAAGTCGGGAACATAATAATTATTTCAATAATCTATTATACAAACATCTTATTATTATATAACAGAATATCATGCTTATTAGAAAAAATCTTGTAACCAAAATTATTAAGATATTTAAAAAAAATCAATTATTAACAATGTCTTCTTTTAGTAAAAGTATATATGTATTTGCAAAATACTTCGTCTATTTGCATTAACATAACATGAGAAAATCGCCCAGTATAAAGTATTTTAACTAAAATCGTCTAGACGGCTAGAAAGGACTAATTAAATCTTATCAAGTAGTGGGTGCTAACTAAGTCTCTTGAAATTAACATACGAGTATGATTTTAAACTAAACTATGTATATTAAACAGAAACCTTAAATTTAAAGTTAAAATTTGAATTTTAACGTAACACAGTTGAGTCCTCTGCTTTACTCCTACCCCTTTATTTTAATTATAAATGCTCTATGTATAGACATTTAAAAATATAATCAATGTGAATTCAGGCGATCATCCTAAACGTGTATTTATGTACCTATATACCATAATCGCTACGGCTCAATAAATTGAGCACATTAAATTACACAGGATAATTTTGATGAAGCAAGTACCTAGTAGCAAGATTTCGTTTACAAGTAAATCAAGACCGTGGTCTCCCCTAAAGAATGGTATTTACCAGCTTTTTAATGTTACTATTGTTACCTCCAAGTAACAATGATTGCTGGCTACGAAGCTGGTCCGAAGGTCGAAAATGCATGGTTCATCTTTGGCTTTTGTCTTGCTTTCATTTTTGATGAAACATCTTAATTTGACAAATTCATCGTGAGTCCTAGGGTAGCTGTTATTGGTTTGTTTTTTCGACTGAAACAGTTTACTAATCGTTCGATGGAGTAAATTCGAATGAATCGTGTAATTTCTATTCAGTTTGTGTACGAGTAGGAGTAACAAGGTGTAACTAACCACGTAGTTTAATCGTTAATTATGATGACATCGCTGTCCGTTTATGCTAAGAAATTTGTCAAGAAGATTAAGAAATATTTGACTAGATAATTGTTTGCTTCAAATTTATTTTTAAAATTACTTTTGATTTATATTATTATAATGAACTTACGACAGTCCTTTCGAGATCTTGACTCTCGTGGGAGCAGTTTCCGCCGACCTGCTGCTGTTTTTGACATTCAAAGAGTTTTGACGCTGAATACTTCTTCAGATTTTCTAGGGTCTCGAAGTGGACTTGTAATTTTTCTGAAATGAAACTCTATGTTATTATTGTGTTATTTTATGTACCTATAACAATTCCGGCAAATAGGATATTTTGATTGATAGGACAGTAAGAGTTTTTATGATTTCCTATTTTAGTTGAGTTCAATCCATCAACCAATGTTATAGAGTGTGTTATACTCTATTCACATTAATAAAATGTTACTTTACAATGTAGCATAAGTAATGCAATGCAACCAGCCCTTTGAGTATCCACTGCTGGACATGGGCCTCATGCATATTGCCTCGTGCATGAGGGATGTATGACCTTAAAACGCCCCACTTTCCAAGCGGGTTGGCGAGTTCATTCTTTAGGTGGTGTAGTTCTCAAGCGCTTTTGGGAGCCGCTTTGTTATTTCTTAGTCGCCTTTTACGACGACACCCACGGAAAGTGACGGGGTGGTGCTATTCTATAACCGGCTGACACCACACGGCACCACAATGTAGCATCAATAGGCAATCAATATCAATCAATCTTAATTCGTAATTAATCAATAGGTGAAATAACGTGAATGGTATTGATGAAATCAGTTTCGTCTTAACTTGAACAGAGTATAGTATTGATTTTACTGGTATAGGCGTATACCTACCATTTTGTTCGGAGTTCTTTTCATATTTAATTTTAGAAGTAACTATAATAGCCTTGTATTTTCAAATTATTTACAAGTGTTTTGTTATTAAATGTTGTTAGACAAAACAATCCGGGAAATGGAATGAAACGAATTACAATTAAAATACAGTCAAAATATTTCCAAATCCCGTTATTTATTGTTATACAATGTACGTTTATTTGGAACACTTGTCTTCCTTTGTTGTTCCTCGTGGGCACGTTACAAAAATAAACAAAGCAAACAGGTCAGAATAGACATAGGGTGCACACAAAGAACTTGTGTTTTCTTGCTGTTAGGTGGTCTCTGCCCACCCGTACTGATAAGCGTCTTTAATATTTATATTAGTATTAACATATACCAAGCTCGTATTAAAATCTAAGCTGGCTAAGCTGGTGCACAAAGCTTTTAAGCCTGAACTTGAGCGGTTTACTATACCTATAACATCAACTTGTGATTCTCCACTATTGGATATAGGTTTCTACTAAGGCTCGCCAAGATTAGATCGTTCTTAGATTCACCTACTTAATCACCATTCGAGAGCGCTTCATTCCCTTTCCCTAATGGTTGTTGCATAAAAAAAAAAGTCATGCCATCATTGCATCTCGATTTTGAGCCCCCGACAAGTGCCGATGCGCGATTACACTCACAATCATGATCGGCGCCGGAATCGGAATGAATAACAATTCGATGGAACAATTAAGGGATTCTGCTCCGCTCGCGGATTCAACTCTTTTGACTTATTAACTCTGGACTTACCCATCACTAGTACCGAGCTTAAGAAAACATTTGGGTTTATGAAGGTTTTTCTTTTGTCCATCCAATTTCAAAATGTTATCCGTATTATTCTTTGTTGCATTACTCTGTCCGCTTCCTTTTTGTCGTTTAGTCGATGCTGCCCCGCGGTTGGGACCATTTTGTACATTACATTCTGAACGAACAGGAATATGTACAGTGTATACCTACTCAATACCGAATTGTGTACTTTTGAGATGTCAATTTAACATACATTTGAAGCATAGTATATATTCAGTTGAGTAACCGGTTCAGTTGATAGTTCGCGTGCAATGTTTCGGGTTCGATAATAATAATATAATGCACTACACAACAATAATATATAAATATTATATCATATATTATACCTCCATATATATATATATATTTTATAGAAAAAAGGCGGTAGTAGTCCGCATACAGTAGTCATACGAGCATACAGTGGTCATACGAGCATACAGTAGTCCACCTGATGGTAACCCACTTCCACCCATGGTCTTACCAACCTTTTGATTATACGGACCGAATCGTCGGGAGGTACGCGCCGTACTCGCCTGCTGAAGGCTATGTTGCGGCGCGATCTGCTCTGCCTCCCTACAAGTAATTTCTTTTCCCATTTCTTTTATCCACTCTTCCCTTTCTGGAGCTGTTCTAGTTCACATTCTACATCTACAGCACGAGCAGCTCTTTTGGGCTCCTTTTCCTGTGCTAGAGGTGCTAGCAAACTCTCTCAGCCCGCGGAAGTTCGCTTCTGAGACGAAGTCGCAGTAATATACCGGTCCCTCCTCCTGCAGTGTAATCCCCTTTAGCATTCTCAGTCGATCCTCCTCGTATAGAGGGCAGGACTATAGAACATGGTGCAAGTCCCCATCTGCCATGCCTCATTCACACAGACTAATCTCACTTAAGTTCATGTCATGAGCTTTCGGAAACAGCCATGCCCAGTGAGTATCTGAGATGTTTCATAGTCTGGCTCGATTCAACGCGATTTGAATCGAACTGCCACGTCCGGGAAGAATCTAAACAGCTCTATGCCCTTGTTCTTGCCAACCCACCGTTTCTTCCAGCATCCCAAATGGCCTGTTTACCTGATGGTAAACCACTTACCTAATGGTAAGTGGATACTGTAGTCTATGGACATCCGTGATATATGCCAACATCAGTCCAGAATGACAAACGTTGGCACACCCCCTTTTGCGGATTAAGGATTAAGGAATTGGGAGAAAGTGTTGGGAGAACTAGTTTAACTAGCTTTGACGTCTTTAACTAGGGGAGTAGTGCACGCTGCATTCCCACAGTTGCTGGGCGCACTCGACTGACTACGTTACCCCTCTCTCACAGAAGACTACCTTGAAATGTATTGCATTTCCCAATTTATCTTATTTCCCTAATGTACGTACGTGTTTCGGTAGTGAGTGAGATCTGTCAGAGCCCATTTCCATCCCTCCCCATGTTCCCAACCCTTTCTCCAAATCCATTCGTATATCTCCAAAGGTAGGCAGCGCATCCGGGGGCGTGCCAAAGTTTGTCATTTTGGACTAATGTTGGCATGTATCGCGGATGTCTATGGGCGACAGTATCCACTTACCATAAGGTGGACTGTATGCTCGTCTGCCGCCTTCATCCATAAAAAAAATCAATAGTTTAAAACAGAGTCAGTTGATAGTTAAATAATAATCTTTAAGAATTTTTTTAAAGTTTGTCAAAGACCGAGTTTGTCTTATGGTTAGCGGTAAAGAGTTCCACACTGTTCTTTCACATATCTTACTGTGAGCCATTCATATTGTTGTTATTTATATTTATTTACTACTTTAATCTCAATAAAAAAGGGTTACACTAACCATATAATCAAACAGAATAAGTATATTACGATTAACATTTAAGGGTAGTACAATGTTAGATAAAATGAGCATAGTTTCTTCTTCTTCTTGTGGTGCCTCTCCAATTAGTGGAGGTTGGCAATCGGCTCCGAATATTTTGCCGCGTGTCTGGCGTGGCGATACATTTCGGTGGCACTCGCGATGCCAGTCCACTCCCGTATCTTACACATCCATGACTTTTTCCCGCCTCTTCCCGGTAATCATGCCCATCATAATTAGTTGCAAAAGTACCTTAGCACGTGACCCAGATACGCAACTTTTCTGCACTTGACGGTCTGCAAAAGTTTACGCTTCCGATCTAATCGTCGTAGGTCTTCGTCATTGGTGAATTTCTGCGTCCAATTGATGGCCATCATACATCTTGCGCCCACATTTCAAACACGTCTATACGTTTACTGAGCTCTACGTTCATTGTACAGGGTGTGGGGGTTGGCCCGAGTCATAAATGAAAAGTCCTGGTGTTATGAAGCTATAATATTTGGTTTATTGTTCCTTTACACAGTATCCGGTAAGTAACACATAAGAGTACACGGCAGATGTTAATTATCCATATTAGTTAGCTTAAATGCAGGAAGTCCATTTTGCCAATATTGTTAAGGGCCTCCATCTTTTTCTGTCCCGGCTTAGTGATGTGGCACGCAACTAGTGATGTCAAAATAGTGTCCGTTAGAATGCGTGATCGATTGAATCGCCACAAGGACTCGCACCCGTAACGACTCTTAGGGTGCAACGGTGATAACTGGTGATGTTGAAATAGAGGGTATTTGTCTCTTTTTAAATTATAATATTTAGATGCTTATGACCAATACCAAGGTTGTAAATTTTTTTTTTTTTTTAAATCATCAAGAGCATCAGAAAATACTCTACATAAGGATATATTGTCTCCTTATTTCCTTTTACGATCAGGTAAAACTAGATTGAAATTGACCTAGATTGACCTACAGGGCAAAAAATCACAAATTGAGACGAGCCATATTACTATGTAAATGACGGTACTAAAACAGAATCATCTTTACAATAATGAATTAGTGACCGAAAAGTCGATATCTTTTTACCTTAAACCTTTCTATTTATTAATGTTAATTTAATGTCTGTTTTCTTCTAATGATATATTATTCTACATAGATACTTCTATTACATGTCAGATACAAGTATTCACATGTATTACAGAAACGCAAAGATACTTGCCTATCAGGGGCGTGTATCTCTTATAAGCAAATTAACAGAGCTTATTAATTAACTAATACTTATCTAGGCTAAACCTACGTTAGTATGGACGGAGTCACAGGCGTTCGCTAGTGATGTTAGTATTTTTCACATTTACCAGTTTTTATATAGATTTACAATTTTATATAAATATCTGCATACGGCCACCATTGTTTACCACCACCTATTGACGCTACTGCTACGCTATAATGCGCATATAATTTGGAGCAGCTTATGGCTCTCGTGGAATGTCGCGCCGAGAGCACAGTTAGATATGTAAGCTGGGCCGACAACGTTTAACCGCGTTAGATTTGATAAATTTTCATACAGCAGTTAGTGTAAGATATGCATCAAGTGTAACAACATTTTTTTCAGACGAGTCATTACGCCTATTTTTTTCCTAAATTTACTTGAAAATGCTCAGTATCCATCGCCGAATATTGTGTTGTGACACACAATGTGACAGGTACGTACGTATATTGATGTAGACAAAATATTGTTTGATTCATTCATGAAATTTGGAAAACAAATTACTATGTGATCGGAACAATGAAGCGATACAATAACACTGTTTATAAATATTTGTAAAACACGATGACAATGCTGTGATGATGTTTTGTGATTGCGTTTTAGCATATTAAAAACTTTGAAAACCGTCAATATGCTTATAAGTGTCCTTCACTTGAAAGGAAATAAAAATCCTACAGTGAAAGGAAATTATTGAAAGGAAATAAAAATCCTATCCTACAGTCCTCGAGTGGAGGTCACGCATCGGGTAGCGCAGTGTGGGACGCTCTCCGGTCAGGTGCACCGACGATTTAAAGAAATTCGCCGGTGGTGGTTGTATGAGAAGAGCCGAGGATTGTGTGTGCCTTGGGACTGAGACATAGGCTGATGGTATGGTATGGTACAATCTGATGGGCGGCCCACCAGATATTAAATGGTCTCGAGAGCCTGTTTTTGCAGGTTTCGACAAAAAACCTGTGCTTTTTGCACATAAAAAATAAAGCTAACTGAACACTGACAATTATATTTTCCCTACATTCAATCTATGAAGAGAAATGTCCTGACCGACTGATTGACTCATCAACGCGGAGTCGAAACCACTGAAAATAGAACCATGAAATTTGAACAATAGCTTCCTTTTATGACGTAAGGACTTACTAAGAAGGGATTTCTTGGAATACAACCCCTAAATGGGTGAAACAGGGTGTTAAAGTTTATATGGGAAAAATATTTGACTGTCCTATTAATTTGAAACTGGCTATAAATATACTATACAATACAAATAATATTTAAATACGTGTTTTATTGCTTTTCAAAGTATTATTAGCGGGCCGAAATACATATTTGCCGAAGATATGCCTTGCGTTATTTACCATTTTTAAAAATTGTGTCAACGCAATTAAAGCCATGAGAGTGAAGCCGCGAGCAACAGCTAGTAACGTATATCGAAAAATAATACAGCAATATCACATCTGTAAAGTGACTGATAGTTCCCGGACTAGTCCATGACATATATTTCATACATATAAACATGCGTATACAACCAGAAGGATTTCTGGTTTCTGTGGTCTCTATGTTATGGCTAATAAAATAAAAAAAGAAATAACGTTTACCTGGTAATCGCTGGACCCTCTGATATCCTAGCGCAAGACATAAAGTAACGTTCTCATCCGCCAACTGCAGATTTTCACCGAGTAATTTCACGATGTTTTCTTTGCAGTACGTGCCATTGCGGGGCTTGCGATCGTGAATTATGACCTTTAAGTAAAAAAAAAGTAGTCTAAATTAATTACTAAGTAAAATCAAAGTTACGTTAATGTCATTAAGTTTTAGGGAAAGTAAGAAGGATAGAAATATAAATAATTATAACTTGTGCTTCTGTAGAAATATGAGTTCTTTAAGTAGAATAGATGGCAGACGAGCGGGCGGGCCAAATGATGGTGAGTGGTCACCGCCGCCCATGGAAACCTGCAACATTAGGAGGCATGCGGGTGCGCGCCGACCTTGCAGAATTCTGTTAATAGCTATCTTTTTTTTCTTGACTTTTATCAGAAGATAGTGTTTAACTACTCAGATCATAAACTTTAAGAGTAGAAAAGGTATTTTTTTCTTAAAATTATTAGTGGTACGTATTAAAAAATAGTTAAATGTTCACGATTCATAAAGATTCGTATTTTGACAATTTAATTAGTTTTTTTATAATATATAAGTTAATAAAACAAAATCACTTCATAATAGCCGTAGTTTATTTAATATCGTAATTTAATAAAACATTTTTTTTTTTAATATCGTTAAAATAAAGAAGGTGAAAACTAATATACACAAACTTAATGATGCGGTTCAACGGAGTCATAATTCAATACCTAAGTTCTCACTAGTTCGATTGATCAGTTCAATCATTAATGTAATTATTAACGTACGATTACTACGAAATCGCAACTTAATGTTTCAGATTAAAATTATATGTAGTTAATTTTAAGCAGTTAGAATAATTTATAAACATGGTTAGTCCATTTGTATCTCACCTGAAAATACATTGAAATTTGTTCAAGATAAATCGTCATGTAATTGATGGCTTTATCCGCCTCGTTTTTCATGAGAAGCTTGATTTGGGATACCAGCGTGTCCATGTCCTCCCTAGATTTTTGTGTCCGGATCTGAATGTCAGCAATCAGCGCCCGGTAACCATTTATTAGGTTATCCTGGAAATCATTTGTCTGAAAAAAGGGATATTATATGTATCGTTAACTCTTTGCCAGAATTTCAACATAACGAATCTAGCGTTAATCTAGTAATTAATTAATTAATCTAGCGTTAACGAAGGAAACTTGCACATGAGAACGAAACGAACTAACGAGGTAAAATGCTATTTCTTAGTTTGCTATGTAAACTAAAACAAAATTATGAAGTATATTTATGTTTGCACAATGTTCTGTGCTGTTTGGTTCTTGCTTCATGGAGTACTTTCTGCTCCATTTAAACACAATAAAGTACCTATATTCTGTGGAAACTTGTGCCAGGGACATATAATTTTCGGTTTATTTCAAACTTTCTCCAATATATTTTTCATTTGTATTCAGTTTCGAATTTAGTTTAATTAAATTAATTAAAAGTGTTGAGATTTTGAATTGAGATTTCATATAAATACAGACCGTAAAATAGTAGATAAGTTTGCAGGAAACTCGCCTTGTTCACTACGTACAGCAATACACGCACACATAGATGGATACTACGTTAATTGATTTACTGAATATGTAACAAAGTTTAACCGACGGGTATCTTCCGTAGCTCAGTTGGTTGAGCGTCTAGTCTGTGAACAAAATCTATTGCATGCAAACTTATCTATTTTGCCGTCTGTACATCTTTGCTATCAGTAGTAGTTTAGGATAAACTTTGAATTTATATTTCAAATATGGATTTTATATAAATACACTAAATATAAGACGTACCGTTTCATGTACTCAAAATAATTTTTAGCGACGTAAAAATCAACTCAACACAACAAGGGACTTACTAAATACCATCAATTTAACGAAAGTCAAAGAAGTAGGCCAGCAAGTTGTTGCAATAAATTTCCTTTCTTCTCGTCCGCGCAGGTAACATTTTATACCCGAAAAAGAAAAGTTTAGATGAGATGGCAATCGATGAAATGTCCGGGGAGGTCGTAAAATTTACGACGGGGACATAAAGGAAGGAAAAGTGAAACGAAAATGACATTTCACGATAAGTGCTTCCGGTAATTAGGAGTTAAAAATAATTAATATCAAATAATGTCTGAGATGGTTAAAATTAAAAGTTCTTTTTTAAAGATGGACTCTTAAGAACTGAAAGACATTATTTTATTATAATATTAAATATATCATTGACCTTATGACTGATTATATTTTTTTTCATTCATATTTTTGCCTGTTCTGTTCAATATTTTTGGTTTCTAACTACTTTGGGTTGTTTTATATATCTATAAAATAAGTTTATTGCAAAGATACCATAGTATAGTAACCTATAGAAAGAAAGAAAATATCACGAGAATTTACTATGTTGTTAGTTAGTTAGTTAGTTACAAGAAAGTAGATAGTTAAATAGATAATTATTTATTAGACTCTTTATTTTCCACTAACACATGTTGTATATAAGAGAGAGAGAGAGAGTTGTATATGTATATGAGAATGTACACGAAGAGGAAAAGAAAATCTAAGACAGATTAATGTATTAAAAAGAAGTAACCAAAAGTGTTATTATTTTATGCTCGTATATTCCTATGTTAAACTAACCTGAAAAGTGATGACCACGATTGTAGAACAAAGTACAAAGAATATGTTACGACTCATTGCCTCCTTTTTATATCACTTCCCATTTCAGCCTTTCCGCACTCGACTGTATTCAAACGCTTAGGCTATATTTTGTAATCAATCGTCTATTTTTATGACACCATAAACCTTATTTTTAATTGCTTTGAACTTTTAGAGGCCACCGCGCGATTACGTTAATTGACGTTGAGTGAATGAGTATGCACGGGGAATTGAGTCGTCGTCTCGGTTCATGTTTTGCCTTTCTTTCGTCTTCCGTCACCGGTCGAAAGTTTGTTTGTTATGATTTTGTTCTAAATTGTGCCTGATGATAGCGTCGCGATAGTTTACAATTAGTACAAAATTGTTATACAAGTAACTGGTACATGGAGTAATGTTAGGTAAACATTTACTAAGGATGTCAGTTACTTGTCGCCCTTTTGTATATTTTTTCTTGTGTGCAGTGCTATCGTTAAGTGAGAATATCGATATTAAGTTTCTCAATAATATTAAGTTATTATTAAACGATATTAAGTTTAAGGTTCTCAGACAAAAATGATGTGAACGTGATGGATTGCTTCGACCCAAGATTCAAATTTATATTTTAAGGATAACTTCAAGTGTACAATTTAGATTCACAATTTTACGTAATTATTGCTAGATTTTTGATTAAAAAAATCATGTGTCAGTGACTCCTAATTTTTACATACCTATTTGATAAAAAAAATAGGTAAATTATTATGAACTCATTATACTCATTATATTATTATACTGACAGGCTTATAAAACCTGGATTAATTGTTTAATTATTAAACACAATAGAGCGACAATAGAGTTTGCATAATTTCTCGCAGGGGTGCAGGTAAGTCATGTTTTTTAATAAATTTTGGCTTAAGTCCTATAAACATTCAAGATATTCACATATAAGTACCGCTCCATACAGCACATATTCGTAGTTTTCCGTCAGTCGTCTCCAATGACGACTCAAATTTCAGATCGGAGCAGTGTAGAGTCGCCCTAAGGTCATAGTTAATTCATGACAGCATTAATGTTGTATGTATTCCTTGATACTTCAATATTATCATTTCGATCACATTAGTCATACATAACTCACACTAAAACATCAATCAAACGAATGCTACACGTCGACTTAGTACAAAAAGTCTAAAAATTTCACAGAGGACTCATAAACATTTGAACTGTACGCAGGTGGTCGTAACAACGATAAACATACTTACACAATAGTGTTTGAGTTTAAAACATGTGGTTATTGGATATCACCTACTTAAAGTATCGATCAATCAAGCGTTCACACAAATATTATATAACGTTGTCAACCTACTCATTCAGTTAGAGAAACGATAATGAACTCTAAAATTACCGCAATAAGTCATTTAAGGATGCAAATTTATTTTGAGTTAATCGACATGGAAAAGAAACATTTTACATCTGGTTACAACTTTTGTTATGTAAACACGGGTTACTCACGGCTATAATAAATAAATAATATATTATTAAATTATATATATATATATATATATACTAATACGTCCCTGAAAACAATCCTCCCCCTCCTCTTCCTGGGCCGTCCTTCACACAAAACGCTCTTCAGGTCCTGGACCTACTAACTCATTAAACGAACTTAAAAAGTTCGCACTCAATGGGAAAACTTGCCCAATATAATTTCTTCAAAAATAGATGAATTTTCTTATATATTATAAATAATATTATATTATATATAAATCTGTCTACCCTCCATTGTGTTGATTTTTGGTTTACCTGCCCACACCGAACTTGTTTTTTTTATTAATTTAACTCTTCCCGCGGCTACGGTACATGTAACTGGACCGAAATATCGGCTATAATTTATCGTGAGTAACCAGTTTATATAACAATTATAATTTTAGTTCACTATTTGCCTATTTGCCAGTAGAGATTTACTTGCGTATTTTAAATACATTGTTACAATAAACTGCTGCAGTAAAACTTCCTACTTGGACGACCTGCATAATTTCCCCGAGGAGGGAAGCTCTTTTATTTGTAGGTTGTGCAAATTGTTTACGGTTTAAATTAATTTAATTTATTCATGGCGTCCCGTGTACTTCTATACTCAAGCATAAAATTTTATTAGTTTGTTCAGGCATATTCGGAATCTACGGATTCAATTTAATATGTTTTGATTACAGTCTATAATAAAGATGCAAGGGATAGAGATGATCTCTATGCAAGAGATGCATAGAGATGCAGTCATCCGATATTTGGAGTACGATTTTGGAATGATTAAATAACCCGCCAAGTGTGTGTCGGAGACGCATTAATAGGGTTCCGTAGCCCTCTATGAAATTATTTGAGCTAATTACGAGTTACAAGTTGGTAGCCGATATCTCTTTATTTCATTGCAAACAGTTAGTGAACACTATCATCATCCTATTTTATTTGATACCTATTTTGTCTTTATCTTTTCTAGTATCCATGCGTCTACAATAAAAAAAATGTAAAACTATTATGTAACTACTTTAAAATAATATAAAAATTATTAAACTGAAACCAGTTCGTTTTTAATCAATGTATTTCTTATTTTACCTAAAATAAAATAGCCAAAATAGCTCTTATTCCTAAAATAAAAAAATCGTTTGTGTTCGAATAGGTTTTACATAGTCTTTCAATCCTCAGACTGACAGAGGTACAGACTGATAGACAGACAGACAGAGATACAGACTGATAGATAGACAGACAGGCGGACAGACAGACAAAACATCCAAAAAATATTGTTTTGGCTCGGTATCACATGTACTTTACAGAGCAAAATAATATGTTTTTTATTCTATGTATAACTATTAGGTTATATATAACTATCCGCCCTTAGCCGGATATTGGACCACTATCCGGCTGGATACCGGATAGCGAAAAATTGGCTAGATATACCGAATACTGGATAGTTACCAGATAACCGTTGCATCTGTAGTCTAAATGTACCATTGCACGGCACGAGCCCCTCCTTGCACTCACAAGGATGTTTCGAACCATAATCCACCACGTGATCTACTGCTGGTTGGTGGATTTTAACAGTCATATTATCATTGTAAAATCGTTGTAACATTGTAGAACACATTGTTAAAACATTGCCAAAAGTGGCAAAAATTGACCGACTTTAATCAGAAGGCGTCCACCAACCCACATTCATACTCGTAGTTTTGAAATAATGAGCATTTTGCAAAATGTCGTCGCGTGAACATTCTCCTTCTTCAAAATAATTTAGATTTGTTAATTCTTTAATATTAATATACTGATTTGTATACTGATTTGTTTTGTCTTAAGTCAGTAAACGTTTAGAAGGTAAACCATAACAGATAGAGAACCCTTTTAGACGTTTGGTCCTTTTTTGCTTTTAATACAAATTAACCTACAACATATTTAAAGAATCACCAAAGTCACTTGGTACTATTCTAAGAAACAAAAAAAAAGTTACAATAAATGGAACGTAATAACAAAGAATCTTTTCTGATTATTAGTTACGTCAAATTCCAAGATCGTAAAAAGTTTCAGAAATCATTTTGATTCATAAAATATGGATTAGTTTTATGTTTTTCTTACGATTTTTTCTTACGAATACGAGAACAATTAAGCTCTTAAAAATGGTCTATCTAAAAATAGACTACAATATATCAGCTGATTATAGCGACATCTGTTGTCAAAGAATCGTATCATGGAGCCAAGGGAAAACTTCTGAAGTTTAGTTGCCCAAAGCGTTCCTCTTCTATATTCATGATTGTAGGTGGCGCTATGTGTTTCGTATTTTGGACAATTTTTAATTCAATCTATTTTGATACAACAGTTTCTGCTACTATTTCTTTCACTTTATACCAATATTTATAAAGCCATAAATATTGTTACAAAGAAAACATTGATATTTTTATTTTTAAAATCTGTTGTAGTTGCAACCGTTTACTGACTTTCCTGTCTCTCATAACTATTACCCCTTATAAGCTCTTCCTTCAGAGCACCATCATTACCATTTTGAGAGAGCCTTTTTTTATAGAAAATAGGCGTAAGACGAGCATGCAGTCCACCTGATGGTAAGTGGATACTGTAGCCCATCCGCGATAAATGCCAACTTCAGTCCAGAATGACAAATCAGAATGGGCGTGCCAACGCCCCCGGATGCGCTGCCTACCTTTGCGGATTAAGGAATGGATTGGGAAAAAGGGTTGTGAAAATGGGGTAGTGATAGAATGGGATGGAAATGGGCTCTGGCCTAAATAATTCCGTGACATATTCGTCCATCCTTTCCCTTTCCATTTGCGACCTTGAATTGGAGCTCTCATAAATAATATGTCTTTTAGGGGCAAAATAATTGTCAAAATTTTGAAGGATATCTCCTTTCCTTGCTTGACAAATTGAATTATTGTGTGTTCTGCCTTCTCGCCCATGCAGTACAGTAATATGTTTTTTTTTCTATAATTGGTAAATTTTCATTTTCTGTTTTCTTTATTGTAACGGTATTTATGGCTATAGTAGGTATAGGTACCTACCTACATAAGTCACGAACCTCTTTTCAGATGACACGCAAAGATTTCTTTGCAAAGTCAATGTTTCCATCCGTAATACGAATGTTACTGATATGATGTTACTGCTTGTTTTTACATTCATAAAAATGATTTTTATCACATTCAAAAGTATCACGCATTTTGGTGCATGTTGATGGTTTTATACGTATCTAATCGACATTAGTTCATAAGGTCCTACTGCAGGGCATAGGCCTACCCTTGCAAACAAAGAGGTTTCGGGTCCCACCACGCCTTTATTCCACTTTTCCATAATGCTACCAATCTTGGGGTCATTACAACCGGATTCAGGGAGGAGCGGCGCCGTAATACACAGGCGACGCGATATTTCTTGAGTTCCTATAATACAAATTTCTGTTCTGACATTTTTTTGGAACACATGCACCACTTTCCTTATACTTTGTGAGGTTTCCTTACTTTTTACCTTCACTGTTGAGCTAGTGATGTTAAAACTCGTACTTAAATTGAGACTGAGTGGTAGTGTCGGGGTTCGTGCTTACGATTTTACGAATGTGAATCGGTGGTACCTAGATACCCCTAGGTATATGTGCCTTAGGCTGTCACTACAATAAATGTGAACAATATTGCCTTACGACGTAAATAAGTGCTGTTTATGTCAATTAGGTCCAAGCAAACTCTCATCGTTAAAAGCCAAGTTCGAAGTGAAGTTAGCTGAAGTTGCGGACAATTGTACTCAAATAATGTTCACTAACAACTTGTGTTGTCTCGACGATAGTTTACACTCGCAAGAGGGTAGTTTAGTCAACATAGCACTTATTTAACTAAATGGTGTTAATCAAAATACTGTTTGGCTAGAGATGACAAGTACAATATTGTATCGTCTTCACAGAATCTGATTATGTCAGCGATTAAGGATCCTTCAGACAGGGTCATAGCCTAGAGCCTAGCGAGGTGATACCCTGGGGATATCTATTCCTGATTCACATTCTAAACGTCGAGAAATCTCCGACCAAAGACCTCGTGAACCCGGACCATTGCTATTTAAGTACGAATTTTTCCTTTTATTACTCAGTGGTGAAGGTAAAAAGTCGTATTGAAACTGCGATGGACTGTAGCAATATCACTAACCCACACTGGGTATATTTGTAATATACACCAAACTCAAAATAGTTATTGCAACATATGACAGTGTAAGATCTTAACATATAAAAAGGTTCAGTTAAACATAATATGATCCCGACGGGGCGCAGCAATTAAGAGGGTGACAGAAATCTACGCGGTATGATGACCCGAAACCCCACGTGATTGATCTCCGAAATGCCTGATAGTTTAAGGTATCAAGCGTCCATCGTACAAGCAAAAATGATAGATGCATTACTTTGCTCTATCTTTTGTTTGGTATCTACGAGTTTATGTACAATTAATATTGTTAGTTGCTACCAATACAAATTTGCAAACTTTATAGCAACATACAAATACATACTAAATAATGCGAAGCTGCAATTATACTGTTACAATTATGTTTCAAATCGTGTTACGTTCCATTTCACCTTTTAAAACGCGATGAGAGACCGGTAATGAATGCAAAGTCACACTTTTGCACGATAAAACGCAATTTACCTCGAAATTATATCGTTTGGAGTTAATTGTATTATCTTGCCAATTAAATAGCGGGCGAACCGGTTGTATTAATATTATCTTTCTGAAGAGGCGCTTGCTTCCAGAGATTCTGATAGGGTGACAATATGCGCTATTAGTAGATGTATTAAAATATATTTGTACAATATGTACAAAAGTTATCGCCATAGCCAAAGAATCAGCAAGCAATTTGTCGCAGACAAATCACTTCGTTTCGCGTACCGGGAAACGACTCCCCACGCATTGACCGATAATGGTCAGATGAGAAGAGCGAAAGATAGTGTGGAGAGGAGAATCATCGAGTGAGAATAATAATAAATTGAGAACGGATAACGTTCTAATTGATAAGTTAAATATTTTGTATTATAGAGGAATCAGGTCTATACTAACATCAGTCACATATTTTACACTAACGGCGCCAGCGACTTCGTTCGCATGAACTTATGATTCCCGTGGGAATTTCATAATTAATCTGAAAAAGTACCCTCATTGTTAACCTCACATATAAGCTATAGTTATGCTAAGTTTCATTAAATTCCGTCCAGTGGTATTTGCGTGATGCACGTTCAAACAGACAGATAAAAATTCTAAAAAGCTTTGTTAAAAAGTTTTGCTGTATCATGCGTAGAGTAAACTGAATTTACAGTGATTCCCGTGGGAACTCTGTAACGGATCGGGATAAAATGTATCTTAAATGTTAACCCAAGTCACAAGCTATAACTATTAATTAAATTAAATTAATTAACACAGTTTAATTAAATTTTGTCCAGTGGTTTTTGCGTGATGCGCGTTCAGACAGACAGACATACATAAAATCCAAAAAAATATTGTTATTGAGTTCTATATCATTCGTACTATAAAATGCAATCACTTTTCAAAAAATATTTCTTGGACAGACACGCATCTGATACGGTTTTATTATATGTATAGATAATTTAAATCTATCAATTGTTGTGTTCCATTGCGAAAATGACTTTATATTTTGTAATTTTCATAAGCAAAATCACCGTACTTCAATTCATAATATCCACAATGTTGTTGTAAATTTGTAGCAGAACATAAATTTAATAATCGCGAAGCATTTGATTTGATTCCGTACTTGCAATTGCAACTGCAACATCGACAAACTCACTGTTTAGCCAATCGAGTGTTCGCAAACAGTACTGCACATGAGGGCGCGAAGAAACGTAATAAACTTACCATGTGTATTGCTATAAATATTGCTAAATTTTAAAGACCAATAGGGGTGGTAAGGCGCGTACTCTCATTTGAGGTACAGTTAGAATTTTAAACCTTTAAAACCTATCAAGTAACTTCCACATTTTGACTACAAATGAGTTTCGGAATATTTATGTTTTTTTAGTTTTTCGAATAAAGTCATATTCGAAATCATCGATAGACTGATGCTGTAAAAAAGCACTTAGCAACTGTTTGTACGATTGTTAAAACAATCCATTAAAACAGTCGCAGATTTCTTATTAAATAAATTCTTTGCGCTTGAATCGTATGGGAGTTGTTGCACAAAAATTAGCGCCATCAGTGACGAGCAACAACAACAGTAAATAGAACATTTGATTGTGTATTTTAATTTGCCTCAGTTTTATTTTTAATGGGAATTTTGAATTAACTAATCACGTTGAACTTTAATTTCGAAATTGTCGCTACAACTAGTCAGCTGCAATTAAAAATTTTGCTCTCAAAATAGGAATAATTATTGATATTTGACAGCAATGCTTGCACAACCGTCTGCAACAGTAATTTAAGGAATAATATAACCGGCTAAGCAAACGAACCATTCAAGCCTAGTGCTCTAACACAGATAAGCGATTCCTTTAAATACTAATCTTGCTTCTTTATTCAACAAAGAATGTATTTTTTTAGATGCTGAAGTCATCTTAATGACTTGTTTACGAAATGCAAGAAAGCTTCGATCGTTTGAATGTTCAGTTTGCCAACGCTAAACCTCTTTTTTTCTTTTTATATACCGCAATGGTGTTATTAGCACATTCTGCCAATATCAAGTTTTCTTAACAATAAACAATTTTAAAGTTTAAAACGTATCCGTCGGAGTAAGTCAAGAGTCGCTCAGTAAAGAGATAGTAGGTTTACTGGGGACAGAAGAGGATTCTTAAGAAAAACATAGAAATGTACAGAACAATACAGTCCTCTGCTTTTTTTCAATAGGACAAACATTATTAAATTATTAAGTAATGAAAGCTATTAAATCACAAAATGCACAATACACAATTTCTATAATAATCGAACAAAAACTCAACTTCCCTTTACGAGTTCCTGCCAAAAAGGCCCGCTAAACATTGGGAGCAATTACCGATGATGACGAGAGTAATTTACAAAGGACATACCCAGACTTAGTACATATAATATTCACACACGTATTAATTACCCTTATCGTTTGACGCCACGATAATCTACGTTTGATTGATTTATGGTTGGAGATTATGATTAGCGCGTAACGGTAGCACTTCAAAGGTCGTCTTTACCTTCAATTTAGATCTTAATAATTAAACAAAGATTAAAGGCTAAAAGCAAGTTTGGGGCTTAAATTTTCAAAGTAAACAACGAAAATATTCTTAGGATATGGATTCATCTAGAATGAATAGAACGCGTAATAAATGGTGAAGATATCGCTATTAAAAGAAATAAGATGAAATTTATTATTACAAGCATGATAATTTGTAGGCCTATATTGTGGACCGTCATAATTGAAAGTAGGTAAAT
Source organism: Sesia bembeciformis (assembly GCA_943735995.1). Classification (NCBI taxonomy): domain Eukaryota; kingdom Metazoa; phylum Arthropoda; class Insecta; order Lepidoptera; family Sesiidae; genus Sesia; species Sesia bembeciformis. The sequence goes on from OX031040.1 coordinate 10,531,895, forward strand.
TTTGGGAGTCTTGATAGCTAAATAGAGTAGTAGCTAAGTAGTAGAGAAATTAAGGTACGGATGGATTTAATAAAAACATGGGTAGGTTAAGTAGTGGATACCATTTTTATAAATTAACCCTTATAGGCGCATGCATGCTTCGTCTGCACTAAACGTTCTATCCTAAATAATAGGTGCTAAACAAGAGTACGTACCATTATAACCCTAAAAAGAGACTTAAAATAGACCAAAAAGTCTTCCTTTCGACTCAAATGGCTCCTAGGCTTAACTTCCCGAATATTTCCACATATACTGATGGGAAATATTTGAATTTTAATCAGTTTAGCTATTATTTTAATGTATGTGAATAAATAAACACAAGTTTTGATGTGAATATCGGAATCTCATCTTACAAACCTAACAATATAATAAACTAAATAGACCTTATTTATCCCCAAGATCCCCAAGAGTTTACTAACATAGCATTGCTAGGCAACCACTGCTAGTCCAATAACCATTAAATCATTTTTTAGCTAGCTTTAGGTAAAAATGTTTTAATTACTTATAATAGTTATTGATTTCAACCCATATTAATCATTTAACGCATTCCTCTCTGAGAAGACAGATGTGACTTCTTCGTACGTTTTTATTCGCCGAATAAAAACTTACACAATCCATTGGATCCAAGTACGTCGCTCATAGTTTTTAACGTGCAAATTATTAGATACCAGATCTACTCGTACGTACAAATGCAATCTCAGAACATTTTGTACTTAGTGTACCTACGTCAATAGTCGTAACTAAATAGTCGCGTAACGAAATGTAATTTTACAAAATATTGGGATACTTTTCGTTTATTCCTTATACATAGTTATACCACGTTTAAAAACTTATATTTTCACTATGATTATACGGTTAGCCGATTAGCCCAGTGCCCGAACTTTCATTCCGAACTTCGAACCCCATATCGTAGCGTAATGAAAAGATCTCTTGAGGCAGTTGTTCCACAACCTATGCGTTCACGGTATAAAATGGGTCTTGGACCGAAAAGTACGCGACACCTCCGTATCGCGGAAATGCAGATGCACCTCGTGTAACAGGTGCGGTTGTAGAAACCCGATGTGGGAATTATGTTGAATAATTCTTCGGAGCATTCCCCATTGTACAGGCGGTAGAACACGCAGAGAGATGCAACGTCTCTCCGAACGCTGAGGAGTTTTAAACCGCCCGTGAGAGTGGGATCATCGACAATTCGAACAGCATGTCGTTGGACGGAGTCAAATGGGTTCAATTGATATTTCAGTGCGCCGGCCCAGAGATGTGAGCAACACTTCATATGGGGCCTAACCTGGGCTTTGTAGGGCGTCAAAAGTTGCCCAGGGGTGAAATACCGCTTCGCTCTGCTCAGCATACTGGAAATGTCGGCACCAAGAATCCCGATACTCTCCGAGATATTAAGAGATACCTATGCCCTGAAAGCGAGGTACTACCAGAAAATGGGTCTTTTGTTTGTTTAAAGACTAATGTTTTCGGGATTCAGCGTGCCCTTAAGTATTAAATTATAATATATATATATATATATATATATATATATATATATATCTTAAATATATTTAATTAAAAAGCGAAACAAATATTTGTGTACATTCCTTGCAAATCACAATATAGGTTAGTCTTTACGGTTGCCACTCATTTTATTGCAAAAGCGTCACCATGGAGATAGGAATATTATTTTGCACTTGACTGCCTTCACAACTGTTTGTTTGTTCACAACAAGAAATGAGCTACTGTTTGTTTGTGTTTAGGTATAATCTACACGTAGATATATCGAAGTTACGTTCACCACACATCAGGAATTTAATCCTGGAACCAGTTAAATTCTAAAGTTTTCCGATGCTGTATGGATTAAATCGCTGTGAGGGAGTTTGCAAATTGCTACTGAGAAATTGGGCGTGTAATAGGTTTATTTTACTACAGATTTAATTAAATATATGTACATCATTGTATGAAATCTGCAGTAGTGTTGAATGAATTATGTAGTGTAGTTCGCGTTTTAATAATATATTTATTCTAAGAGAATTTCGGAACTAGAAACTTTTCTATAAATATTTAGAGAACTTCACAAAAAATACAATGATCAGTGAATTCAAGTTAAATTGACTCTTTATTTGACTTTAACTTCGGCTTTGAATATTTTTTTAATCTAAACCATCTTCATTATCAATCACTCAAACGCTGCATGGAAGAGATCGTTTTGAGTTGGCGATAAGGTCGCCTCTTGTACTTTTTGTGTTATTTATTTAAGTTGTAATTTTGCAACATGTGTTTGTGTACAATAAAGAGTTTATCTGTCTATCTTTTATCGAAATTATTATTGTCAGCCTGTTTGTACCTAGGACTACTCACAAGGAGTGCCAAATATCTTTTATTTGTCGTTTTATAGGTATATTTTAAATTACTTGACTCGCGTCAGGTTTTGTGATGTTTCGGTGACACGTTGAGTATGTACTCGTACATATATCATAAGTACTCAATGAGTCTTTAAAACCATTTTTCGTAACAAATTAGTTTGGGGTTCCAAATTAATTAAATGGTGTGTGTCACACACAGTGTGTGGCAGTCTTTAGGTCCCACCCCAAATATACTTTCCTGAGCATACTCGTATTATGTAAAATTATTTCAGCCACTAGCAGTTGAGTATGCAGATTTATCTGACTCGAAATTACCTTTAGTTGGATGAATAAATTTCGTGCCACTCCACTGCTTTTGCGGAGAGTAGGAGCTCGTTGCATAAATTATAAGATTGATTCATCTTTCAAACATTTGGCAAACGTTTGAGAAAAGTGAGGCTAGCGTAAACGTGATAGCGTAATTCCAATACCATATTATTACTTCACTAAAATTATTCGAGGACGGAAATTCATGTAGTTTGTATAGATAGATAGATATACTCTTTATTGTACACAATTAAGGTACTTTAGTGTACTTATTATTGTACTTTTTTAAAGAGGAGAGTGCAATCCAACAGCCGCTGGGCGCGCTCTACTGGCCACGTTACCCCTCTCTCACAGAAAACTACCTTGAAATGTACTGCATTTCCCTAATGTACGTACGTATTTCGGTAGTGAGTGAGATGTGCCAGAGCCCATTCCCATCCTCTCCCTCCCCTTTTTCCCAATCCTTTCTTCAAATCCATTCCTATATCTCCAAAGGTAGGCAGCGCATCCAGGGTCGTGCCAACGTTTATCATTTTGGACTAATGTTGGCATATTTCGCTGATGCCTATGGGCGACAGTATCCACTTACCATCAGGTGGACTGTACGCTCGTCTGCCGCCTTCGTCCATAAAAAAACTAAAACAATTACATATTACAATTACATAAGTTGCCAACTGGCAACTTAAATAACACGACAAGACCACAGGTGGCATTATCACCTAGCAAGCGGTAAGCGGTCACTGGTAAGGTGAATGTACATAATAAATAAATGAAGATGGTGCAATTTTTACGTAATGCCAACATATGACGGAAATAAATTAGTTTATACTCGTACATATACACTCACTTGAGATGCATGGAATACATATTCAATATTCGTATCTATTATAAAATCAGCATGTGAATTTCCATTGCATTATTGAAGGAAACTATCAAAGAAAAGACAATATGTTAGCGAAATATTAAAGATCAACCAATCAAAAGTATCAATGATTTATGAATAATTTTAGGGCAGAATCTTTATTAAAGCAAACTGAAAAACTTTTCTTCGATCTTATACAAATTCATCGGCTTATTTTACCATTTTCATTTTAGTATTTGGAACGTATTTGTATCATTTTAAATTTTCCGGAATTTCTTAAGCGTCCACGTTTTTGAATGAAAGTGTTTATATGTTTTCAGTCCTGAAAGTTCGACATGCGTTATTCATTGTTTGAAATATGGTTCAAATTCAAACAATGTGTTCATATTTCTTTCCCCCATACTCTCGTGCCTTTGCCTGTTGCTTGCTTTGCATTTTGCAATCGCTCTATAGGTAGAAGAGAGAGCAGAACGTAATTTTTAATTGAACTTTTAGTTTGAAAAGTATTTCATTCATTATTCAGTAGCTGTGGATGGTTTTTATTAAAGCGAATATTTCAATTTGAATGTAGAAACTAATATTTTCAAATGAATTTTAGAATAAAAAGATTTAAAATAAGGAGGAAAATTTAAATTCGCTTATTTTTGCAAATATTTTTAAAATACTTGTAAGTGTTCTTGTTTAGGATACAAATGACTAATTAAATTTTAACATGTTCTTCAGATACAGTGAGGTAATAATGTGAGATGTGAGATGTAGTCATGTGATACAGAGGTACATAATTTGAGAAAATGAGTTTTTGAGAAATTCCTAATGTGTTGTCGGAATGTCAACACAGAATATTTGAGCAACTTCAATCCTAGATAATGAATTTCGCCATTTTAATTACAGACATATCCTAGCAGTGATCTAGAAAAACAAATCGGAAGAATACTTCTCGTAAAGTAGGAAAGAACACAGGTTAAATAAGTTTGATTAGCTATACAGTTATATAGCTACTATATAGTTGGTTATTATAAATTCGTGGTCCCTCATCAAATATTTTAATTTCGAGAAGTCTCTTAGTTGTTCATTGACATTACTAGAAGTGACAACTTTCATTAATTTTGCGCCCGCTCTACTCCTATTTCTGTCTGCCTCGGATGCCAATGGCTCGAGAATGGCATACACCTGGCGCGGTTGCTCCATTAGGGAATTCAAATCAACACTGAAATAACTAGCTTTTGCTGAAATTTTCAACTTGAGTCTTGCTTTTGATGTTCCTATTATAACTTTATATTAATTAATTCATTTGTAGTGCTTAATTAATGTTTTAATGCTTTTTATAAAATGGATATTGCTATACATGGTAAAATAAAAATACCTACACCCTCTTATCATTGCATTTTCATCATTAAAACAGATCACTTTTTTGTACTTTTTCTGAAGTTGATATTATCCCCAAAAATAAAAGTAATTTTTTTTTATATACATATATAGACAAGTGGGCGGACGAGCAAGCGGTCCCACGTGATGGTAAGTGTTACCGCCGCCCATGGACACCTGCAACACCAGGGGGTATGCGGGCGCGCCGCCGACCTTGCAAAATTCTATTCTCAGCTTTCTTGAAGAACCCCTTGAAGTCTCTGATTGTGTTACTCTGAACTACTCTGCTACGGGCAACGACGCCTCGTACGCCATTCATAAACAGCTTGTAATCAAACCGTACTGTTAGATACCTATATCTACATATGTATCCTATATCTATAATGTACTGCATTTCTCACTTTACCCTACTCCCCAATGTACGTACGTGTTTCGGTAGTGAGTGAGATACGAGTACCTATGTCAGAGCCCATTCCCATCCCATTCTGTCCTATCCCACCCCATTTCCTCCAAATCCTTTTCTTCATCTCCAAATGTAGGCAGTGCATCCGGCGGCGTGCCAACGTTTGTCATTATGGACTGAAATTGGCATGTACCGCGGATGGGCGATAGTTTCCACTTACCATCAGATGGTCTGTATGTTCGTCTGCTGCCTTTTTACAATAAAATTGCATGCATTAGCATAATTTTATCTTAAACAGAAGTAGCCCAATTGTAGATATAGATTTTAGAAAAATTGTTTAAGTAATTTACACTACATCGAAGAAACAAACAAATTATTATTTTTAATAATTATCTATTTGTTTCTTAATAATACGGAATATTTTTTACATAAGAGTGTATTCCGTGTTAAATACGTAATATAGAGATTCGCAGTTTGCTACTTGTTTCCTATAAGCAATTCTCATTATAAACGACGTCGTACACAGAGATTGCTTATGTCAGAAATTATTGCTCAAGTGATGGAAAAATATGTTTTACCGGAGAAAGCTGTTAACATTTCATTAATAATAAACATGTTCTCCATTAATATTTATTACAGTTTTCTCATCATAATAAAATGTTTTATATACTTATATTATATTTTCTCCTTAGTAAAGTATTTATACAGATTTATACGCTTTGTATGTCTCCTGTTGAGACTGGATGAGAAGGGCATCTGGTTGCGTAAATGCGTGATGGCGAGCCTTAAAAAACAACAATTGACAATTGAACGGCAAATTGACAGCGGCTAATGATAAGGTTACAATGTTACAATTACAATAAATTTGCTTTTGTAATTTTGACATTATTTTATTTTCTCACTACGTTATTTAGTGTAATATAATTATTTCAGTCTGGCTTTACGTCTGGCCTTGTTGATCGGCTGCCAGCCTTCATAACGTTCATGACTGGACATCTTGGGCTTAAAATGACCGGACGATTTGTTTGTTGTCTGGAATTACGTATAAATTACTGAGTAAATTTCAATGCAGTATTTACGCTCAATTAAATTCGAAATTACCGTACATTTTAATATCTATACATACATATAATGTCTGTACATTATAGATATTGAAAAAAAATCTTTATTTGAGCAACAGATGCCAAAACAACAGTTTTTAGAAATTTTGTCTGTCTTTCTGTCTGTATGTTTGTACACGCATCACGAAAATTGAATGAAATTGAATTGAGTTTTCACCGATGTATTGCTAGAGGTCTAACTTAAAATATAGGCTCCATTTTACGGAAGGAAAATATCTTATTCCGATTGTTTTAAATTTAATAAACAGAAGCGAAGTGAGGGCGGGTCGCTAGTTTTTAATATGATGATAGGCAAGAGAAATGCTATGAAGATGAGATTGCTTTCGATAAGTATTAATTACTACATACTCAAAAGTAAAGCTAATAATGTGTAATTACGAAATACATTCATGTCTTCACAATTCATTACTAATTAGTTTAATTTTCATCTTTATATCAACTTAATAAGATTGAAAACTGTGTATGACTATAATTAAGGTGCATGCAGAATATCAATTGCGCTTAGAAAACGTTTAATTGACTGCAAATAAGGCGCAGTACATTTATTCCATTTCAGATTGTATGTCGCTGCAACAAGATTGAATGTGTATCATTGGCACTGTATCTCTGAATATGCAAAATACTCAGCGTTTAATAGACAGTGACTCGGGCGCAAAATATTTGTTCCATTTCCGCTTCTATGTACCTGTAACAAGATTTACTTACTATTTATTTTTTTTATGTACGAAGGCGGCAGACGAGCATACAGTCCACCTGATGGTAAGTGAATACTGTCGCCCATAGACATCCGCGATACATGCCAACATTAGTCCAAAATGAGAAACGTTGGCATGCCCCCGGATACGCGGCCTACCTTTGGAGATATAGGAATGGATTTGGAGAAAGGGTTGAGAAAATGTGGAGGGATAGGATGGCATTGGAATGGGCTCTGGCACATCTCACTCACTACCGAAACACGTACGTACATTGGGGAAATACGATAAAATGGGAAATGCAGTACATTTCAAGGTAGTATTCTGTGAGAGAGGGGGTAACGTGGCCAGTCGAGCGCGCCCAGCGGCTGTTGGATTGTAGCGTGCACTCTCCCCCTCAAAAATATCTGACACCTGAAATTTTACACCTGTATATCTGAACATGCAAACCGCTTGGTCAGCACTTAATAGACTGCCAATCAGGCGCAATATTTTTGTTCCATTTCCGCCTCTAAGTCGTCGTAACCAGACTGATTACTACACAACACGTGTATCTAAACATGCACAGCTGTTAATCAGCCAGCGGTCAATAGATTGGTGTTTTAGGATATTTTCACCCTAAGTTTTTGCCTTTTGTTTTAAGTATTTTGTCTCAAAGGACTCAATTTAACAAAACACCGTTTCCGGGAAGCAATCAGCTTTATAGCACAATTTGTTCGAGAGTTTATTAATTTGACTCAGAATTAGTTCGTTTTATTGAGGTACAAGGACTTGTCATAAGTTACTTTCAATCTTAGAAGCGGCCTGAAATGACGTTGACATAAAATGTTACCGACTTTTGTAGTTATTTGAAGGTTCTCTAAACTTGTTTATAACATTTAAGTATATTGTAATCCTACTGTAATTTTATTGTAATCTTCTTTGTAACTGATATATAATAAATACAGCTCGAGTTTGATAAAATAATGTACAATTATTAAGGCAAAATATCGTGAGATTGCTTTTGTATTTACCAATATATTTAACAATAGACTAGTATAAAACAGAGGAGTAAAATTTCGTGCATACTCAATTATTTTTTAAATAATACAACCGACAATAGATGTTACCTCTAAATTTAAATCGCTTTGGCATGATAAATAAATCGAAGCTAAAATGATTTTATCTCAAAGGAAGAAACAGATACGGGACGGGGTACCTACGCATCGAACATAGGTAACCCTGGCCCCGAATTTTACTATCATTAAGATTAACTGATAGACTACAAAAATGAATATATCCAAGTTGAAGAGTCTTTACATACGTCACCCCAACAGTGAAAAGTTATTTTCTTGGACATCATTAGCACCTATTTCTTTTCTACGAACGGGCCGACACCACTAGAAATAAATACGAAGAAACTAACGCAGTTGAATAAATATCTAGTTTGTGTTACACAAGATGCATTCTCTTTATTGCCATTCTGTGTAGCCAACAAAGGCTCCGTTCGTTTCGATCCGATCCAAATTGGATCCCAGCGCTCCTGATTTCTTTATCAATTTAGCTCTAACAAGGAGAGCTATACCTTATTCTAGGATCCAATAGTCTCAAGTCTGAGGCTTCATTTTCTTACTGCAATCACTGAATAGCTAATAGTATTAAAATTAATAGTATTATAGTAACGTTTACTCGCTTGTAAAAGCTGGAATTATTTATAAAAGAGGTTAAAATTCAGTGGAAAATGTCATATTCAGCGGAAAGTGATCGGCTTGAACTAATCAAGCTCACGATATTCATTTATGAAAAAGGTACGTCCGGCGAGGACGACTTTCATTCACCGTCGACGTAGAGGTAATTTTTAAAATCCGTATTCAAGTAGAAACTCAGTGGTACGGTCCGAGGATTTGAACTCACAAAGACACGAATGGGAGCCGAGAATAGATTCCTCTACTTTTGTTATACTAAATATATTTCGAATTTAGATGTTTCCTCCAAATTCACATTTTATTTATAACGTCATCATTTATATTATACCACCTCGTGACTATGGCTCGTTTCGTGTTTCGTGTTAAGACCCGTTTAATAGATATAAATCACATTTCACTTCATCCCAGTAACTTTTTATAACCCAAACTGGAGAATTATGACGAAACATTTGATATTTCACTCCCGCCTCTCCTTTATCTAAACTGTCGTACTGCGAACGCTTCGCTGCGCAGCCCATTGACATCCAGTCGTAAGGACATTTGAAGGTCATAAACTTTGTTTTTCAATTTTCAGAGAATATTTCTTAGAATTAGTATTCTACTTACACAAGCCCATTGAATTGAACCTATGTTTTAATTCAACATATCACTACTTTTGATGTGACACTAGGTATTACGAATCTTATTCTTAAAGAACTTTTTCTAGCGGATTGACAGAAATCGGAGATTGGATTTCGATATAATCAGAGATTTTTTACCTTAACTTACATCTCGGCTTTACAATCATATACAAGACTTACAAGACGATCAATTATCCCAGTTGGCAGTAAAATTTGCATTGTAAAAGCCGGGTTCTTTTGGGTTCGATTCCTGCCGGACATTCATTTGTTTAAAGATAATTGTTTGTTCGGGTCTGGGCGGTGTGTCCTTCTTTATATGTGTCTCTGGACCCACGGCACAGGGAATCCTAGTGTGGACCATTGAAGTTAGCGTTAGTTACTTAAGTACAGTACAGTTAAATATAAAATTAAATATACTTCGTTAAGTCATTATTAAATTGATTTATATGAATATAAATCCCAAGTCCTAAGCAGTTTTTTTTAAGTCGTTGTTTTAATTCTGTAGTGGGCGACATCTAGCCACTTATTCAATAATTTATAACAAGTTGAACTTTAAGTGGTAAATGGTAAACAATTAAATATTTATAATGATTTATTCAGTAAAAGGGGTTTATTGGTCATTATCATAAATGTTTTTTTTTGTTAATAAATTCAAATAAAAATTTATAAACATGTCTGTGTTTGCCCAATAATATTACAAGGTGCAACATAAAATCTATCTCACATATAATAATTTCATAATATTTTTGGAAATATGTCGTTGCAGTGTAAAGTACGAGCGATATAGAGCTCAAAACAATATTTTTTGGATTTTTGTTGTCTGTTTGTAAGTCTATATATAACTGTACACTTGGCATTGTTATAACTTACGTGCTATGAAAACATTTAGGGTATTTCTTATCGAGATTAATTATAGAATTCTCATAAAAATCATTCTAATCAAACGTACTCTAATATCGCCGCGCACGAAGTCGCGAACACTGCTAGTTTAATAGATAGACAGATAAAACTCTTCATTGTACAGAAAACATAAACAGATACATATATTGTAACACATGAAATGCACAAAAGGCGGTCTTATCGCTAATAGCGATCTCTGCCAGACAACGTTTGGGTAGAGAGAATATAATTAGCGGTGCCGGCGACTTCGTTCGCGTGAACCGAGTTAGTTTCGTTGGAGCTCTATAAACGATCTGGATAAAATGTATCCTAAATGTTAACTCCGTACACAAGCTAAAACTATGACAAGGTTAATTGAAATCCGTCTATTAGTTTTTGCGTGATGAGCGTTCAGACAGACAGATGGACATACAGAAAGATAGTAAAAAATTCTAAAAATGGTTGTTTTGGGCTGTATAACATTCGTAAAGTACACTGCAATGATTTTTTTCTAAAACTATTTCACGTACAGATAAGACTCTTTTGCGATTTTATTATATGTACAGATAATCTTTTATAAAAATTTAAAATATACGAGCTCAAGTTAATTCAACTCTTTATATGCACTCAAAGAACTGACGGTTCCATAAAAAGGGTTTTAACTGTTTCGCAGAGGAACTCTGTTTATTGGCAAAGGAGTTAGTGCCGCCTGCGAATTAATCTTGAATTGAGGACTTATCCTCTTAGCTTTGATAGTGTTTCCTAACGTTTCCTTTAACTGTTTGATATCGTACTTAACTGCATAAGTTGGATTTTTAAAAAAAATCATTATAAAATATATTTTATCGCAAATAGAAGGCTAGGAGATGAAACTGTGGCTTGATTGGTTTAAAAGTGAAGGTGGGTAGTCACTTCGCTTGAGGGTAAAAGGTTACTGTCGCTAAGAAATATCTGTGATATATGCCAATATCAGTCAAAAATGATGAACGTTGGCACAACCGTAGATTCGTTGCTCACATTTCGGGATCTGAATTTAGAAAAAATAGATTGCGAGATATTTTTTTTTTATGTACGAAGGCGGCAGACGAGCATACAGTCCACCTGATGGTAAGTGGATACTGTCGCCCATAGACATCCGCGATACATGCCAACATTAATCAAAAATGAGAAACGTTGGCATGCCCCCGGATGCGCTGCCTACCTTTAGAGATATAGGAATGGATTTGGAGAAAGGGTTGAGAAAATGGTGAGGGATAGGATGGGATTGGAATGGGCTCTGGCACATTTCACTCACTACCGAAACACGTACGTACATTAGGGAAATACGATAAAATGGGAAATGCAGTACATTTCAAGGTAGTCTTCTGTGTAATATGAATTTGATTAGACCGATAAAATCGATAAAGCAGTCGGAGCATTCTGGGGTTGTATGTATATTTCGGAGGGTTAGTAGCTAGGTAGCTAGTGCCGACCAAATTCTATAAAAAAATCTTTGATGAAACAGATTTTCATTCCTCAAAAGTTTTAAATTAATTCATAGCGACGACAAATTCACAAGTGCTGTTGAGATGTTTTTAGAAACTGTAGAAATGAATATTTTAAAATATACGTTAAAACAATATAGATTTTAATCAAAACTAGTGACGCTGTTATCGATACACAATCAAAGTTAGACGTGATTGATCGAGAATTAGTTGAAGCACTCGAATTGAGTTTGTAGACTGTAGCTGCATACAGATAATGGCTGCGCTTTCCTATATTGATGGTTATGTAAGATGTAGTGAAATTACAGTTGAAACTATTATTACCATGGAACGGATCAGAACATCAATTTCAAGTTTGGATAATTTTCCGCATGTAGCGGTAATTGCAGTGCAACTAGCCCTTTCAGCACCCACTGCTGGACATGGGCCTTCTCATGCACATTGTCTCGTGCATGTGGGATGTATAGCTTTAAAACGCCACGCTGGCCAAGCGGGTTGGCGAGTCCACTCTTTTAGAGGTGGTGTAGTTCCGCAGGGCTTGTGGTAGCGGCTTTGTTATCCCCCAGTCGCCTTTACGACATGTTATCCTCTACAATAACACTGTAAAAATAAAATGTAACATAATAATGACCTTTCAAATCAGTAGGTAGCTACTCTACACTTTCTACAGCTGTGAGTAATAACCTAATAATAACACAGGTATTGTGCCAATTATCGGCGGAGAGAAAGCCTTTTACCTTTCATTAGGCTAAATTAGTCGGAGAAGTAATTTCATCTGTAGGAGGCCATTGAACGGTTGTAACATTTTATTGAAATACTGCTATTACATTTGATCAGATTAATTAAGCTTCGTATTGTTAAACGAATTGTAACGTTTTTTGTAACCCCTTTGTTTTAGCTATTTATATGTGATTTCTTTACTTATATGAAGAAATTGCAATGTTTCACTAAAATTTAATATATATTCAATTAGTCCATGAAATCATTATTTCAAGCACGTTCCGTCGTTTACTGAATTAAATAATGACTAGCAATGTATTAACGAACAAACAATGGATGCAATATGTGAATAATTTAGATTTAATTTACATTCAGATATTAGATTAATTACATGAATGTAAATACTCAGATATTTACATTCATTATGTGTATACAAGTTTAAAGTCGCTCCGTGAGCGATGGAGAAACTTATACTCACAATCACTGTGTATGTGCTGGACAAAATCAGGAAACGAAGAAAAGCGAGGAAACCCTACATTACTGACATTTCTCAAACAATCCAAATTGAAATAGTTGTTGGCCACACATATCTGTCGTAGAACCGATAACCCATTGGCTCAATGAGTTCCCAAATGAAGATCCGGGGTCCATTTTACATATTTCACTACGAAAGATAATGAGGAACGGCCTATGGGCAGTTGGACTGATAGACTTAAAGAAACACGCCGGTAGGCCCTTCTCAATTTGGTTAGATTAGGTAGTCAAATTGATCTAACCATGGGAAATTACTTTTCACTTTGGACAGATTGGTATGGCCAAGACGAATCATTCCAAATGATTCTCAAAGCATAGGCTTTCACAAAAAAAAACATCAAGAGAAATATTGCAATCAATTTTTTTAGAAAAAGTCATTTTACTTTTACTCGCTATTTTTAATTTTGGTTAATTGAACTAGTGAGACTACCTATTCTGGCTATTCCCAGCAGTTTCAATCGTTAACATTAAACAGCTTCAATTGTACTACAGGGAAAAAATATTCTACTAGTTCAATGATTGAACTGATCAATTGAACTAGTGGCAATATAAGAAATATTTTACGGAAAATATCACACCGAGATTATTTATATAAAAATAAGTGTAGTCAAAAAACATCAAAAAATATTATTATTGCCGTAAGAAAATTCAACGTACTGCGAAATGTCCATATTGCCTAGGGAATCTGTATATTCTCGTTTCGGAAAATGAGTTTAATATAAAAAATATATTCAAGTCCTTTCATGTTGTCTACGTATGGGGGGTAAAAACAAATTCAAAGTGTGGATAATCATACCGCACCATCACGTTTAACACATGTTTTCTCATTGAACACATGTTTTTTTACCCTCTTTATTTTCGTAATATTCTTTTTAGAAATTAAGTTACGGTTTCTGGAGATTGTTCTTTTAAAGAACAAAGAACAACTTTTAAAGCAGTATGTGTTTACGGATAAGACAATACTTTTTAATTCGAACAAAGCGTCTAGTATTTGACTATAATAACAATGATTCTGTATAAAAAATGTGTCTGTTGCTTTGTGTCCGAAATGTGAAGAAAATGTGTCTTTGAAATACATATAATATTGTACCGTACCCAAGTAAAACGAATGTACCAACCGAACGTTTTCACGATTACAAACCTCCGTAAAAGAGTTATTACGGTGATTTTAAGGTCCAGAGTCGTTGTTCTAACGGAAACAATAAGTTTGTTTTTGTACTTTCTATTTGCGGCTGGTGCCACCGCTTGGTGGCTCATTAAAATAAGTTGATATGAGCTGCAAAGGAGTTTGTTGAATTTGTTCGAACGCGTGATTGGCCGCAGTGTAATTTTTTAATAAACTTTTGTATTGTACACTTACAGTTGATTGTTAAAATCTTTATACAATAGCTATTATAGTAGTGGAACAAATGTTATTATGTTTAAACTTTTAATGTTGAATGTTATGTAATATAAAGTTATTCCAAGCACTTAGCTGCTGCACGCCCGAGTTAGATACTTAGATACAACTATGCCATAAAGTTTTGCCATGTTGTCTATAAAGGATGCAATCCTTGTATTTAACTGTTGAGTGCAAGCGGTTTTTTAATTTTGTAATTCTTACTGGATTTAATTGTATTGCTAAGTAGCTCACTGTATTCTCACAGAACAACTAATCGTATTTCTAAGAAAGTACAGAAGGCTTCACTTCTTGTAAAATTATAAATACCTGTCAAAATATGTGTAACAAAACCAGCCGACGTTACCCAAAATTGAACCTAAACACGAAAGGTGAGCGTTTATATTTCAAGACAGAGCAGTTGTCGTGTCAGCCCCTTCGATTTTGAGACATAAATTTGCGTGAGGCCCTACCGGCTCGGTTCTGTAGGCATATAAATTAGTATCTAAAGCGAGAAATGGAGCAGATCTGGTTCGGTTAAGATTCCTTATAAATGCCAATATTTGCGGCATTCTGGAGTTTCTCTTCTAAAGTTCACAGGCCTTCCTTTTCGATTCCATCTGGATTCAAATCCTCCATTGGCAACTATTCTTCAGCTCGTGGTACTACTTATTTCACGGGTTTCTGAAAGCTTTCACTTTTCACTTGTCCATAAAGATAAATATGCTATGTGTGCCTTAAAACGTCTTATGCATTTTTTTCTGTATGCATGCATTCTTTTTGTTTGTTTCAGATTCAGATTTATTTATTCGTGGACGAAACATAATAATTATACAAAGTCAATCTTAAACATAGGTACAAATTTGTCATCAATATCATTAAAAAAATCTCAAGAACATAAAATATAAATAATAGAATCGTATACGCCTCAATAAGGATACACACAATCATATATAAAGAAAGACACTGCAACCAACAAGATATAAGTAACCAATTGACATTTATCCACTTTTATATTTGTGTAAGGTTATTTTTGTTTCACATTTAAAATCATTGTTTACGCTGTACTCACATAACTTGTTCTTCCTACTGCATAAGTTAATCCTTCTCCGGTCGTAATCCGTAACTGTATTCATAGGGCGGGATGCAACGACTGTACCCGATTTTATCAAGCACGTAATATAATACAGGTTTATTGCAGACCTTTCCATAAATAGCTAAATATAATAAATATCAGTGCTTTGTACGTGGGCTGTTCCGAAAGTTTTTAGCTAATTTGTTACTATCAATCAATTCGTCCTATATTTATAACAGATTGGAGGGTAATTTCAATGTAAACCTCTATGGTAAAAATCATCATTACCCACCTATGTGGCACCTAAAATCATCGTGACACGTCAGTTAATTTTTTTTAAACGGTTTTATTTAGCTCGACCCGTACGGAATTTATTAAATTATTTTTTTACGACTAGACGTCAGTAAATAATTGATTGCAACAATGAACGTGTCACGTGAAGCATTTCGTGCAATGATTTTCTATGACTACAAACGAGGTTTAACGTTTAAGGAATCTCGCGAAATTTTACAAACTGCTTTTGGTGAATCTACTCCTTCGCTAGCATAGACTCACATTGTGACGTTCCTTAATTAGAAATATTAGAAATATATGGAAAATATTGAATAATAAAAGATATAATTATTTCACGATTTTTTGTCCATTGTTATTTGCTCGTCCATAAAAAAACAGCGTGAATCAAACTGTATGCACGAAAATTAAAAAATCTGGGACGTGTGTAAATGTCATCCACCAATTTACACTCTGCTCGCGGGTACCAGTGTCTTTCAGTAGGACGTTATCTACTATCGATAACGATATCGATATTTCCTGATTCATCCCGGACATCGAATACAAGCGCGATGAAAATATTATTATAAAATGGCACTTGTCCAGCTATTTATATAAGCCTACTAATAATGAGAGATCCATCAATATCTGCTCAGTGGTGCCTAGATAACATTACATATTCCTTACCATACGTGCTCCTTTATATTTATATTAATTAATAAATTAATTAATTATGATAATAATAGGCCTATATCCAGCAATCTTGAGACATAGGCTCACCGTTATTGACATAATTATTGTCGTGTATGTATGTTCTTTATTTTTAACCCTACTTTAAGATTACTTTTAACATTAAATTGCATAGCTATGCATAAACAAGCAACACTTCCCTTTGTTTTCAATTATTGCATGAAATTACACTGAATTGCTTTATTGCTTAAGTATATCTATTGTCGGTCATTGGATTCCACAAAGACCAAAGACAAACGTCATCTCAAACTTGTAAATCAAACGGAAACTAATATCGCCTTTGACAGAGTTTCTCGAACATTACTTGGATTTGAGGTTTAACTAGTTTCTTCCCTAAAATACTAATATAATAGAGATAATTAAAACCTTAACCTTGTGGGCTGGTTATTTCTGGGAACGATTTTGCAATGAAAATAATTTCAAGGAAATGTAACATATTTATTTTCTATTATTAAATAATAGAAACGTGTTACGTGGGACGACGTCCGCCCAGATGGACCGCCAACTTAAAGAAGTTTGCCGGTAGTAGTTCTTTTTGACTTTGTTTTTTCAGCCAAAGGAGATTCCTGAACTGGAGAACTGAACTGGAATTAGGTTTTCTGTTTCGAGCATACTAGTTTTGCAGTTTTCTAATCTCTAGGTACTATTATACAGTTTTAATATTCTAAATACGTTTTAATAACATCTATTTTAAACGTTGATAATTTCTTTAAATTTAATTTGACAATTTTGAATTTACTTTGACATAATATCAGAAAAGAGTATAGATAATATTAATAATTTTAAAGAGATTAAATCAGATAATAGTAATAATTGTTCTGTTTCCATCTCTAAGCTACAGATGATAAAAATAAAGTTAAAAAATAGTCTGAATATTTCTCTCATAGTCGAGGTAAATATTCTCTTACAATTTATCTGAAATATCCGTTTGCGGTAAGCACTTTAGCTCCAAACCAAGCACTAAAGCGGGTTAAAGCGCTTAGAAGTTCTGCGTTGCAACTACCAGAGAATATAAAGCGAATAGTGGTGCAACTTACAGAAGATTTTGAATAATTCGTGTTAGGAGTAACGAGTTGGTAATTTATAAATTATATGGTGTTGCTAATTGATGTTAGCCTTTTTAATGTCCCACTGCGGGGCATAGGACGCCCCTAGTAAATTACTAATGGCTTTCGAGACATGATCCACCACGCAGGCTCAGTGCGGATTGGTATTGTACATACATACATACTGTACATACATACATACTGTGTATCTGTACATGGTGCCCCGGATTTTTATTGAATTCTGAAAAAATGCGGGTTTCTTCACGATGTTTTCCTTCATTGCCGAGTTATTGACATTTTTCTTTGAATTTCGTGATTATGTTGAAACTCAGTGGTACAGGCCGAGGATTTGAACTAACGACCTCACGAATTAGAGTCGAGAGTAGATACCCCAACGGTGTTACCAATTTCTCTGAGTCATGTATGTGGGATTCTGACATGTCGATGTCACTTAGGATACCACTCAGAAATTATTGAAACATTTCTATGTGTGAATATTATGAAGACAATGCAAACGAGCTACGGTGTATCCTGGGTTCTGTGCGATCACGTTGATCTTAATGCGAGTCACGTATTTAATCATAAAGCATAATGTTTTCTTGAGGTTATACTGAGCTTTTTACCACCGTTTTTATTCTTGGCAGAACGAGGTAACGACCTTACAGTTTCCTATAAATGTCTGTATTGAGGTTTTACATTTTTATCACTATTTTTATATGAAAATTAAAAAGAATAAAGTTTTTCAATGTTTCATTCAAGAAGCATTTTTGCGACTGTTGGATAAGGGCTTTTTATATAGTAAGAAGGTGGCGGACGAGCATACAGTCCACCTGGTGGTAAGTGGATGCTGTCGCCCCCATGGGCAACATGGCGGATGTCCATGCATCCGCGATACATGACAACACCAGTCCAAAATTACAAGTTTTTGCTCGGCCCCTGGTGTATTGACTGCCTTTGGAGATTAAGGAATGTTTTTATAGAAAGACTTGCCACCACACTCGGTCTCCAGTCATCTAATCACTACCAGCGACTTTTTATGTAACGTCAGTATACCGTGCAGAGCATACGACAATACATTTCCTGGTACGCGGTCTCTACTCGAGGACTTGCCTACTCCATCGGTAGTCTTTGGTTCTTTTGATGTCTTAGTTTCACATCATAGCCATCAATGATTAATGTGTTCATTGTTCACTGAGCGGTCTTGTACTTTCTATGTCATAAATGACAGGATACACTGATTACAATCTTCAATGGTGTTCTAAATTTAACTTCTATAAGAACCCTTAAAAAACACTTATGTTTAGGCCCGATTTCCTTTATCAACAGTTTATTTAATATCTAAAATTACACTAGTTATAATGTAGTTATTTATCTTTTGCACGTATTTATGTAAGTAAAATATGAGTAGAACAAATCACATTTTACCTTGAAACGTTTCGATAGCACTTAAACTTTCAACAACTAAAACTCTCTTCAAACTTTGTGGAAGAATTAAAGCAAGTTTTCCGCTTGAAATACCACGTGTTCGGGAGGATAACAAAAATTTACTTCGATAATAACAAAGTAAGCAAGAAAATACAATTATCTATAAATTGATATTTTCATTACATGTGCTACGTTAAAGAAATACATAAATATTTTCGTTGTGAAACAAAATATTTAGTTAAACATAACCGAAGGTACATTATAGTTTATAAAAACCGACGCGTACATTCTTTATTATGATTTCTCTAAGAATTCCACAGCATACCTGCTCAGAACCCCCTCATTTGAGAAGAAAACATCTATGTCATTACGCCTCGCTAAGTAGATAACAACTACGAGTTCTAGTTGAAAATCAGCGCTGTGTGTTCTCGCAGCTACACAGTTAAAGCTGAGCTGGACGTCCAATAAGTACAGTCATGGCATGCATGGATTTACCCAATGTCTTAAAATTATTTTGTTGTTATGCGTCTCAATACGTATGTATGTATTTGTCCTTTACCTTTGTAATTGTGTCCTCTAACTCAAACCCGAATAAACGTGTCATCTGTCTATCTATATAGATATAATAAACTATTGTGGGTACTTAAAAAAGTGTAAAAGCGGAAATACGAAAAATATAAATGCCGATTAATCCTTTGTAAAAATAAGTTTTGATAGGTAAAATTATAATAGATTGTACCATTGATTGTGTACATATATAACAAGTTCTAAAGGTCTATAACAAGTTGTAATTATAAATCTAGGTAAGAAAAATATTGAAATTTATGTTCGTTCGTTTATTGTATAGTATACGTATAGTATATCTATACGTATACTGATAGATTAATCTATAGATAGATTAATCTGACGGAGAAGACCCTCTATAAAAAAGGAAATAGCCGATTGTCTCTTTCACATTTACGACGTGCTAGGTAGTATAAAAGCAGCGTTTTTCAAACCATAATATGCACATGCGGCACAAAAAATTATAACCTTGGCCAAATGGTATCGGACAACGCTCAGAGTTACGGTGGGCGGATATTTGAATTGGCATATATATGGGATCTTATTCTGCGGCAGTTACACAGGAATATACTATACAGCGGGAGCTGCTGTAACTTTGGAACCCTTTGAAAAGATGTGGTTTGTAATAAAGGCTTTTATGTTGACTATACATTGGGTATTGTAGAGAATTGGATCAAAATTTTCCTGACACCATCTTTTACTTATGATTTCTAAAGACTACATATATACGTACAGAGAATGTATGTAGATGAAACAGTGTACAGTTTCATCAACGTGTATAGTTGATGAAAGAACTCATTGATTCATCAGCAATCGAATGAACCTTTCGTTGTCTTTCAGTAAATTATTTCCCAAAAGACTTATTAGTTGCAGCATGTAACTGCAAGTATCTACTTTCTGTTTTCAAGGCCTTTAGTGACACATTTTAAAGTCAAATTAAGTTGATTATTTTATTCCATATAAGCGGCGAATGCAAAAGAAAAGATAAAAGATCAAAACAATTGAATGGTCAATTGTGGCAAGAATTGGGAACTGAGTATGTATGTTCTGAGTGTTCAGAGTATACAGAATACAGTCTACAGTCTACATCTTTGTGCAATATGAAGTTTCTATAGATAAGCTATTAGACTTACACAGACATATATCGATTGTGGTATCGATAAATGCTCACTCTCATATTTAGCAATAAAATATTTGCTACTGTTTAGAAAGCGGCCCATCTGCGTCTTTCGTAATCAAAACGTTTTCAACTAAGATTTTCATTCCCACTCAGCGCCTGTAAACTTTATGGGTCTATAAACTTAGTTTTAGTTGCGTGTGCTACTTATTTCAGTGATTCGGAATCATGGAATCCGTTTACGATTGTCATCTTTTTGGTAAATAAAATGTTCAATTTATTTCTCTATAGAGCTTAGATGTGAAACGAGAAAGGAGATAGGAAAATGATTTATTATTTATACTCATGAATATTTTCATAAGCTGTTCGGCAGTGCTTAAGCTAATTTGCCTTTACTTGTTAATTTGTTACTTTTTTATTCATTAACTTTTATAACTTTTAAAGTTTCCGCAATATTGGTGCAATAAAGCGGGAACTGCAGTAAATGTTAGGTAGTATTCTGTGAGAGAGTGTTAATTTTGCCGTGAGATTGCAGTGTGCACCATCCCCAAAAAAAATCAAGTGATTTTACTGTTTCAATTTAGAGATCTACACTGTGTAAATACTGATAAATGTGGAATTAATTTATTTCGTAGATAAATACACGTCCCAGATTTAAAGTAAAATCTACTAACTTAGTTATTATATTTGATGATTTAACTACGAAAATTGTTTACTATTTACTTTACTAGGATTACCTTAATTTTATTGCACGCCGGTATCCTTGATTCGTATTTATTTAGGTGCTGGGTAAACTTGGATTTAAATATGAAGACGCTCGTGTTCCCTCAGTTTGACCTTGAACTCTTGCCAGTGATTATAATAAGAGATTCCACTATTTAATACTACAATAATACCAGACGGTACCAAAATGTGATAAATGATAATAGATAGATGAGATGACATGTGATGATATATTTTCAATTATCAATAGTTAGGCGGTGAAAAATACATAAGAAATTCCCATGTTTAAGAATTGAGAAAACGACCGATAGCAGCGTCAGTTTTTATAGGAGATTTCCTATAAAAAGTGTTTATACGAAGTTGATGAAAGTTGAAATTTTTTTTGAGTTTTCAAAAAATTTGAACTATTGGTACCAATTTGCTTCATCTTCTAACCTAACTGTGATATACACAAACTATTTTTCTGCTAAATTTCATTTCAATCCTTCAAGAAATACACCCTGCAGTCGGACTCTGGTGTATGTAATATCTACTAATCCGTACTGGGACCGCGTGGTGAATTATGACCCGAAACCTCGTCTTAAGGAGAGATATGTGCATTGCAGTGGGGCTTTATAGGCAGCTATCGATAACACAATATGTTGATGATAATGGGAAAAAAACTGAATTATTAAATCGACTATACCATTGGTTTCCAAACATTTTCCATTTACGGCGCTATTGCTGAATTCAGAGGTTTCAAAGTTCCATGTCAATTAGAATGTCAAATTCTAACTTCTAACAAAGTTAAATTTTAGTATACTTTGCGTAATAATCAATAATTTTTTTCAAGGGTGTGGTAAAAATAAATAAAACATAACATTAGAATTAAATGGCTTGCATCAGCTCCGCTAGATGTCGCATCTAGCTGATGATGTAAATGGAAATAAAATAATGAAAATTACGTTATATTTCTCGGTCCCTGCCTGTGAGGAAGTCACGGCTCGCCAAGGTGATGTCGAGACGCACACTTTGGGAACCACTGGACTACACGCATATGTGAATTTATGTATCTGTATGGAAGGAAAAGGTTACAATGAGGATTATTATCATGTTGTCCTAATAAAAGTTTTAAGTATATATAAATAAAAAAATAATACTTGAGACCGTGTACCTTGACAGAACCGTGTACCGTGTACAGAAGACTACCTTGAAATGTACTGCGTTTCCCATTTTATCGTATTTCCCCAATGTACGTACGTGTTTCAGTAGTGAGTGAGATATGCCAGAGCCCATTCCAATCCCATCCTATTCCTCACCATTTTCTCAACCCTTTCTCCAAATCCATTCCTATATCTCTAAAGGTAGGCAGCGCATCCGGGGGCATGCCAACGTTTCTCATTTTGGACTAATGTTGGCGTGTATCGCGGATGTCTATGGGCGACAGTATCCACTTAAAATCAGGTGGACTGTATGCTCGTCTGCCGCCTTCCTACATATAAAAAAAAAAAAACGTGCCTCCGATTTTTATAATTCAATGACATTCGATTTTTTACGTCTTTTATCTTTCCATCATACTGGTGATACCTAATTGATTTTCATGTACTTAATGTACAGAAGCTTAATAATACTGGTCGGTCAAAACACACAATATATACTTACCGCTGAGTGTAACGATCATTAATCATAATCGCCACTACATGCTTGTTATTTTTATATTTTCAGGGAAAGTTCTCCAAATGTAACGTATGTAACGTAAATATACCTCCAATTGAATGTACTCGTACAAAGGCAATTAAAGTATCATTTTAAATATTTGTTTTAGTACAGTTAAAGGAAAAAGAGTGCGATGTAAAAAATGTTTAAACTGGTTTAAGTTTACAGTTGATGGGATTTTAATTTAGCTTAGCCACTGAATTGTAGTGAAAAAGAGAAATACGAGTACTTTTCCCGTGAACATAGATTTCTTTTAGCATTTGACCTTTTTAACATTTTAGTTTATATTTGGTAAGGACTTTGGACTGTAATAGCATAGGCATTTCAGTTATTTTTGGATACATTTTATGTCTCCAGAAAAGTAATGAACACTACTGTTTCGTATTTCGTTCGTTCGTTCTTAATTACACAAACACTTCGAGGTGTAATGGTACGCGAGTTTTTGCGTAAATTCTTAGAGGTATTCCTTTCATATTAAAATAAAATTTAATGAATTGCTTATCATACAATTCAGGTGTCAGCCTTTTTGACGTCCCACTGCAGGACATAGTAATCGCCGCCGGAACCAAATGGAACTTAGACTAATTTCTTTTAATTGTCATAATACTTTAAACACTCAAGTTTTTTTTACAAACGCCTTATAAATTATGCCACGTTTCAAGTTAGAACGAATCCTAAATAGTTTTTGATCCATCCCTCGGTACGGGGAAACTTTACCTTGTTACCTTGTGATGAGATTTGAGTAAACTTTGCTTCAACGAACACTCTAAATACTTGCATGGACAATTACGAAATTAATTTCCTTTGAAGAGTATAAACAGACGCAATTCTGCTTGAACAGAATGTATTTTGTTCATTTTATACTATTATGGTTTTTCTGTTTCTATTCCAACAGAAAAATGCCACATATTAAATTTGTATTCTAAATATTTAGCCCCACACTAGAGCCTGTATCGTGAGCTCAGAGATACACACAGAATTGAACACAAATTACCTAGTCCCGAACAAACACAAGGGGTTAAAGACAATTGTTTTGTCTTCAAACAAATGTTTGTCCAACGGGAATCGAAACCGACTTGGGTTATGATCGTTATGGGTTATGGAAACAATGATCATTATTGTTTGAGACGTTTAAGTACTTGTGAAGCTTGTATTACTAGAGTCCTACTACAAATTATATTTTAAAATGTTTCATATACAAGTACAGTGTTTATTGA
The DNA here is from genome assembly GCA_943735995.1 of Sesia bembeciformis. Taxonomy (NCBI): domain Eukaryota; kingdom Metazoa; phylum Arthropoda; class Insecta; order Lepidoptera; family Sesiidae; genus Sesia; species Sesia bembeciformis. The sequence continues at coordinate 10,556,216 of OX031040.1, forward strand.
CTAAATTATTTGATTGATAAATCTTTGATAGAGTATTTAATTATGTGGCGTTATTATTATTATGAATATGAAAAATTTTGATGGTGCTCGCCAATCAAAAATGTAAGTAGATTGCGCTATTTTCTGCACGTTGTCGAACGCCTTTATAATGACACCACCCATTTCCTCTGGTGAGTGTCGCAAAAGGAGACCAAGGGACAAGGGATAACAGGGGGTAGTGTAGTTCCTCGGGGCTTATGGTAGTCGTTTTTTTTATCCCTTAGTCGCCATTTACACTGAGCGGGAGAGTGCACGCTGTAATCCAACAGTCGCTGGGCGCGCTTGACTGGCCACGTTACCCCTCTCTCACAGAAGACTAGCTTGAGATGTATTGCATTTCCCACTGTCGCCCATAGACATCAGGACATCAGGTGGACTGTAGTCTGCCGCCTTCATCCTTAAAAAATAAAAATTATGACACCCACGGCAAGAGATGGACTTTTGCTATTCTCAAGCCGGTCGATAACACATAACCTACATGCATGTATTATAATGAATTTGAAACAGTTTCGTTTGGGTTTCTATTTTGCTCAAAACGTCCGCTATATTGTCAGTTTACAAGAAATGGAAACCTCATAAATACCTATAGAGTTTTAATTATTCAGCAGATTTTAATGCGGTTTATATTCGGAGTGCTTCGCCTTACCTGCGACAAATTTTATGCTGCAAACTCGTTAGTCTTTATAGTGTTGTATTAGAGTATAAGACCGTTAAATGAAATTGCTTGCAATTTTGTTTTAATTTTCGACAGCAAATTACTAAAGTGAAACTTAATCTGAAGCCATTAAGGCTATTTCACGGTGATCTAAAATATTGTCATGCTCGCTCGATACGCGCTCTATTTTGTGATAGTTGTTGTAATTTATTTGTATGTGTAGGGATATTGTGGTGCCCGTTACACGTGCTTTTGTAACTTTATGCTACCAATTACGTTCAACCAATGCCACTAATCAAGGTTATTAATTTTAATATTCGTCTTACATGGTGTTTACTAACCATTTACGGTGTTTATTATGGAAACACAGCAATTCACTAGGAAGCATAGAGGATCAGAATCAGATAACATTTATTGTAAACTGCAACAAATAAATATACAGTTATTAGTTATAACTGTATATTTATTACTGTATCAGGCGTACAATATAACAAGTGATAAGAACATAAGAACATACAGGCGTCATAAGAACAAGTGAAATTTTACAATAATCTTATATACTATATTAATGTCAGTCTTTTGTCATTACCTTTTATAAAAAAACGGGTCATTTTGAAAAATACTCTTACCTTTTGTACCCACCTCCCGGTCCGCCGGTTAAATTATTAGATGTACGTTTTATTAGCCATTTCTTTAAAGTATATTTAAATTTATTGCCGGCAACAATTTTATTTGTTCAGGTAAATTGTTGTAGACACGAATAGCTGAAACTTGTGTGCATTTATTAAATATACTCCTAATATTAGTTATATTAGACAATTTTTGTTTTGTATTAATAACATAATTTTTATTATTCTAAATAAATAAATAAATATTATTTTAAATAATTCTAAATCAATGCTATAGAGGAATAAATTTATAGAGGGATGCGAGAAATTTTGGTAAATTGTAATTTTCTGTCTTTTTACATAATATACTCTTATAGTTTTACTGTATTTACATAACTTACATAGTATGCTAAAAAAATAGTAGCCACTCAGAAGGGGCTACCCTATCGTTGATTCTATTTTTCCAGATATCCAGATAAAAAAATAACGTAATATTTTTATTGATTTATCTTTAAAAACAGATGTTTTTAAGTTTTAAGTTTGAAATTCTTAACCAAAGCAATAATACCCCGTCAATGAAGTCGTTAAGACTTCATAAGCTCAGATAAAATTGTATTATGTATATCGTTTGATAATTTCCTCGAGATTGTATTTGTTTCAGTTTTATGCATGAACGTCAGATAGAAAACTGCTGTTAAATGGACGAAGATTTGTATTGAAAATATATATTTCCTTGTTTTATTTTGAATTATTTCTGAAAATAATTGCAATACTTAATCAAATCTATTACAGTTTTCCAATATTCCTTTATTTTGAGATACGCCTTCTCGAAAGTTATCAGTCCATATGTGCTATGTGTGTTACATGTTACTATAACTACAAAGTTATTACTGACTACGATGTACATTGAAATATTAAAGTAAAATTTTTCTTTCAAAAGGTATAAAGTCGGCATTTAACAAGTATTGCATTAAAATATCCTGCAGATAAAACAAACAAGTTTCTCGTGCCGTGCGATGTAATTGCCAAGTTGGTAGCAAAGTTTAACACGAGTTCTATATAAGAGCCGTTGACGGTAGCTTACGAAGCATTTTCAATATCCGAAAGACCGTAACACGATGTACGTACGACGTAGAGAGAACTCTCAGGTTTTATTCGAAAAGTTCCACCCCCTCTTTGTAGCTAGGGGAATATGTACGTGAACCTTTTACAAGATCGATCCGGAACTAGTTCAAAGTATGTAGGATACAGCTCATTTTCTCAAAAATAATTAAGAATAGGACCGTCTTAAATTGGTATATTTTTATCTAATGCTCTTCTGTTGATGTCAGTACCTAAATGGAAGAGAAAAGAAAATCATAAAATTTTAAAGTTATCATGAAGTGTTTGGGAAATTAATTGATCTATATAATAATTTAGAAAATGTCGCTTAATAATATTATTTATATCTTGCCTTTTTGTGTCGATTTTAAAAATAAATAAAACCCATCGTCATTGTTATTGAAGCCTTGAAATCTCCCCGAAATTTGTTAAAATAGTTTTATAAAAACAGTTATAATAAAAAATGGATATTTTTGGTATATCTTTTTCGGTGAGAATTGTTTTTTATTCAGTTATTTTCCTACTCATTTCATTCAAATGCTAATTTTAAAAATGTGCGTTCATCCTTAACTAGCTTTAATGTCGCGTTAGAAAAATGTCTTTACAGTCGTCAAATCTGTACACGTACATTCATGTGTATATCGAAATACCATCGACATGGAATATAAAACTTCATGTATGTGTAATAAAACATAATGAAAGAAACCGTTTTCATTAACAAAATTAACCAATTGATATCAGCTTATAACGTCACACTGCAAGACACAGACTTCCCCTAATAAATCACAAGGAGATTTCGGGCCGTAACGTCCGCGTGGAAGATTATCACACGAAACTTTATTTATTTTATTTAATAATTTATTGTACACACATAACATGAAATAAATAAAACGGAAAAAAAGAAAAGATGCACAAGCTTATCTCCTTATGTAAAAGCTTATCTCCCGTGGAGACTTTTTCCAGAAAACCTGGGTATGTAATGTAATATGCGTGTAATGTCTATGTAATATGTAATGTGTATACTCGTAGGTCAAGACAGAAAGGCAGACATAGTGGGAACGGAAAATTTGTATGTATAATAGTTTAATAGTACAATAATACTATCAAAATAAATAAATATACACAATACATATATACATATAAAATATATACATATACAATACATATATCTAAATAATAAATATTGTACATTTGATTAACTTCCTTGTGTTTTAACATAATAATAGTATCACGGAGGTCTACGGTTGTCACGTAAGTTATTTTACTGTCTTTGACATTACAAATATTTGAAGGCAAAGTTTAATTGACACGAATGAATTATTCAAGACTATTTTTAATTTTTAAACCGTTTCGAAATGCTAAACCGGATTAATTCTGATTCGCTTAGAATTTCTTTTAAAATGTTAATTCGTTCAAAGAAGCCAAGCCTTCTGACCCTTTTTATGCCCTTAAAAGGCGGTTAGGGCAAGTCAAGAGATTTTCTAAGACGTTGCGTCACATCATGGCAACCCTAAAGCCTTGTTTTAAGAATCCTTAAAAGGTACTTTGAAATAGAAAGAGTATTGATCCTATTTCCCTTTTTACTGGAGTATTGTCCGACGTCAAGTAGCTTATTGTGTTTCGGCTTGTTGTAGAGAGACAGTTCTCGGGTCAGATGACACATTCTTATGTACACTTGGCAACAGTCTGATGTACTCAAATTTAGGTGGTTTTATTAGCTCACTGAGAAGTCTTACCGTCACCGTCGCTTCCTGGAAAGGGACTGGTATTGGATAAGGGCTTCCTCATACACATTGTCTGGTACCTTAAAACGCCACACTAGCCAAGCGGACTGACGAGTTCACTCTTTTAAAGATGGTGTAATTCCCCAGGGTTTGGCTAGCGACACCCATGGGGTGGTGTTATTCTAAAGCCGGTCGACGCTATACGGCCACGGTGACCATATGTGTAGCTTAATTTGATGTTGACATTACCTAAGGATTGACGTATGTACGATACTTTCTAATTATATGTCCGAATTCTGATTCCTCATTCAAAGATCAACGTTCCTCTTTTTGACTGATCAAATATTTTTTTGCCAACATTAAAAGAATTTCAACCATTAAATAAGACAATAATATTTTTAATATTTAGTACCTATATACTTAATTTTAGCAGCTACAGGTTTTTTAAGGATATTAGAAATTAAGTTTATAAACGTGCGACTACGCCACATGTAAAATGCCTCCTTCTAAAGAACCTTGTTTGGAACTTTTGTGTAGTCGGGTTTTAGTTTTTAAACGTGCTGTCTACGTGTTTGTAATTCTCTAAATTCCGGAAAATTCGTATTTAAAATTATTAACCTCGTGATTATATTATTTCTTTAATTATGTTGCACTAGGACGGGTATATTAATAACTTTTCTATATATAAATTATACATTTTTGGAATGTGCACATTAAACGCTTTCATTTGATACTAAACGCGATACATTTATCTGCATTTATTTTTTGCTACGCGTATTTTCGTGTTTCATATCCGCCATATTGGATTTTAAGTGGCGTTAATTAGCCTATATTACGTGGAACGTCAAGACAAATCCAACGACACCTCAGTTGTCGAAATATAATGAGTGGTTTAGGATCTACGAAGGAACAGATGAACATACAGACATTCTAACATATACTGCCAAAATTATAACCCTCCTTTATCTTTGCCGTAGTATAAAAATAAATCCCTAAAACTTAGTTGCCAGTAGTTCCTACAATCTTTCAACTAAAAGAGGGCATGTGTTAGGGCGGCCTCAATTTTAGCTCTAAACATAAACGTCCCTTTAGCGTTGCTAAAATGGTGAGGGTCCTAATCTTCTCTATGGTATCAGCCGCGTCACCTGCAAATAGTAAGCGTGCAGCGGAAATATTCCGTCGGACATAAAGCCGGGTGAACATTAAAAGCTAAAGCGCCTTATGCAGTAAATATACAAAAAATATAAATTTTGAGATTTTCACGTTTTTTGCACATATTTAGCACGAGTCTTAACGCGTATATTTAGCTTATTTATTTTACTCAACGTTTCGGCTGGGTTTTATCTTATTTTTAGGTTATTGTATTTTAGTAGGAAACCTTACGGCTAGTTACATTTTTTTTATGATTGCATGGACACTGAGGGGCATTATCAGTTTTGACATTGGTATAATAACTGCACGATTATTAAAATATCGTCTAAAATAAGCAAATGTAACATTGTAACAATGCAAAGCAGTTGAAAAGAAGCGATCACAATATTATTTTTTACTATTACAAAAAAGACGATGGTTAATCCAACCATCGTCATGAGCTGACCGAAGAGGCGGGTAGTTCATGTCTAGAGCTTCAAGCAGTTTGGCACTATGGCATCTAGTCTTAATACAACTACCATGGTTGGTTACACCAACATTGACTCACAACGTTGAGTAAAATAATTAAGGTTAACATACGCGTTGAGATCCGTTTAATAGGTAAATAATAAAAGTAGTTTTCTTCTAAAAATTAGTTGGCAGTTAAATTTACATTTAGTTAATAAAATAATTAATATTCTATACTAAGTGTGTGAAAGCTGTGAATAGGATTTTGCAAGGTCGGCGGCGCACCCGCACATCCCCTCGTGTTGCAGGTGTCCATGGGCGGCGGTAACACTGACCATCACGTTGAACCGCTTGCTCGTCCGCCTACTTCACTATAAAAAAAACTACAACATTTTGTTAAAGATTTTACGGGGAGACCATTATCAAGTTAGTCGTATAGTAATTACAATTAGGCAGATATTCTCAAATTGAAAATCTGTGTGTGCAGATCTGTTTAACATTGTAGATTCAGGCCGGATTTCAAATAGATTTCAAAGTACCACAACTGTAATCTTCAGTCTCGATACTGAGCCACACTGAGGCATAAGGCGCTTTAGCTTTTAACGTTCACCCGGCTTTATGTCCGACGGAATATTTCCGTATATTCTATGAACGGATTCTGCCAACCGTTAAATACATCGTTTTGTACGGGATTGTTGGTATTTACGTTGGCAGGTTTCTATCGTGGAATTACGTTGTATGACAGTTTTGTGAGGTACTTATACGTAATTCAACGATATTGTACGAGTATGCTCTCATATCGATGACTTACTTGTACTTTCTTTTTCTATATTAAATATAACATAACTCAATATTATTCTCATATTGTTATATTATCCTATATAATAAGGGCCTAATTTGAAATTCCTGATTGCGTTAGTTGTAACTAATTAAACTTGTAAATGAAACGTTATAAAAACTTGTGATAATAATTAGTGAAATAAACATTATACTTCCTTAAAATACCATTTTTTTATTTATGTTATATTAAACGTCTTTTTATATATCTTAACGCGGAAACGAAATATCAAAAAATGCCTCATTAAAACTTTGGCCTTTGTACATAGGACCATTTGATATAATATAAGTATCTACATGAAATTTTTCTTCGCCATTGATACCTACCCTCAAAGCCGGTCGAAATTATTCTATGTCGAGATTCGTGGCAGATTGTTCCACAAATGCAGCTGACAATTTAGTGATAATATTCTGATAAATATCGCGCAGGAATATTTTCCGGGTGACATGTTGGCGCACGTGGGTATCTATTAATATAATATAAATCCCAGTAAATCTCATACATGTTATAGCACTGTCTCCTGACATGACAAATTGTCTATAAGAAAATAAACGAGGGCGTGTTCGAGTAAACTGTAATAATTTGAAACAGGATGCGATGCAGATGCTTCTCACCCAATATGAAGTAAATCCTTTAGTCGATAGCGGTCCCGTTTTTTTCTCTCTTTCTCTCGGAGCGAACGACAAAATGTTTGTCATTGAGTCTTTATTTTTATGGCACGGTTTGTAAGGCTTCCCAAAATACGAGGTCACCCTTTTCTAGGGAAGTTTAGCATCTATAAGTTAATATTTAAATTTGGCTGGATGATCAAAGTTTTTCATAAAATATTATTTATATACAGCTTAGAGACATCTATTCTCGACTCTCTTTCATGAATTCATGAGTTCAAATCCTCGGTCTGTACCACTGGGTTTCTAATATAACGAATATTAAAATTATTCTCGGCGACGAAGGAAACCCCCATGCACCACAATTAAAAAAACACACTGGGACCGCGTTGCGGATTGTGGCCCGAAACCCTTTAGTGATATATTATGAGAGGTCCCTCCTTGCGGTCAAGCTTTCTATGCGTACCTTATTTGTTACGTAAATTATTGGCAATTTCAATTAAAAGTCGTAATTCATTTTTTGGGTAGTTAGGTACTTTTGTGATCTGTGATCTCTAGCTAGAAAATTATCTAGTATATTACAAAAAAAAAAAAACTATGAATATGTAAAGTTTGTAAAATATACACAAAATTAAACAATAAATCCAACAAACCAATTTTAGATGAGGTTCGGATAAAGTCGACGGGAGCATGTTTATTTCAGTTGCGAAGCACTAAATAATCAGATAGTAATCTATCGCGCTATTAACGTGTAGATTGTAAGCCAGACTCCTAGGTGGCTCTTTATTTAACCCTAAGTGTTTACCATTCGCCTTTAAATTACAACAGGTTGGAGCATGGGATGGGTGTTTTACACTTATGCCTTATATTTGTCGTGAAATGGCTATTGTGAAATAATATTTTTTTGTTTACGTGACTACGGCAATACCAAAGGAGGGTTATGATTTTAACAGTCTATGTTAGTATGTAAGTATGTTCATCTGTTCCCTCGTACCTCCTAAACCACTCATCACATATTTACAAATTTGTTGGATTTGTCTTGATGTTGCATGTAACATTATTTATATGACGTCACTTTAAATGCAAAATGGCGCATCCAATAAAAGTTTCAAATAAATTTTACGCTCTCTAGATGGAGGCCTATTACATATGGCATAGTCGCACGTTTATGTTCCTATGGTTTCATATAATGATGATTTATGTGTAGACGAACAAGTATAATAGACTGGCTTTGATTTTTGATTATGATATTAGGTACTTACCCATAAAGTTGCTGTTTTATATAGAAATTTTAAACCAAAAAATATATATGAAAAGTAAATATATAATTAATAGAAATGTTAACCCGTATTATCTAGGTAGTTTTGCCATTTTATGGGAAGTTGATTGATCCATTTGTTGTAAAATTATTGTGGACATATATCGTAAATTATTTAAAAGCGTTTCTCACTGCCTCTTCGGAGGTGCATGTTTTGTAAGAAGTTGTCCAAATTTCGCAAAAAAAAGTCTGTTGGAGTAAGATTCGGTTAGTTCTTCACTCATCACCGAGTTAATGATTTGAAAAATCCGAACGTAAAAGCCAATGGTTTTAAAAACTTTTGTATTAAAAAGAACTTCCAATACGAGTATTGCGTTCTCGTAATGTAATTTCCTTACTACAAGACATTAAACAGTAACAATAAAGGCCAAGTGTTCGTCAGAATAGTTATTTTGCACCGTTAATTTCCTGGAGAATGTAAAGCCACATTTCTCCGTCGGGCTCCATTATAAGTCTGTGCAGTTTTCATCTCGAACTCGTCGAACGATGCCAGATGTAACAATTTACTACGAAATCTTGTGCGGTTCCTGTTTTGGAATGTATTTAAGATCAGGATCTTTTGAGAACAAGACTTAAAAGACAAAAAAGCCCTCAAGATAGGTCTTTTAAAAAGTTTTTTCGAATAAAATGTTACATTGTTATACCTATTGTATTACTATGCATTGTTTTTTATTCTTCTCATTGGATATACACCTATTAGAGACGCCATCATCGAGAGATAGGGATGGTGATGGGTGGAACTCCACTGTCACTTATTGGTGTAGTGGTACAGCACTAGTTAGCGTCTGTCGCACTTACTCCCAAGACAAGAACTGTCAAAATCATTATAAGTTGTGAGAACGTGTTTAAGAAGTAAAATAGAGTATTGTACTAGAATCTGTAGTTTAATTATAACTTATAATTAATACTGTTAGAAATAAATTAGCGATCACGCGTCACCATATATGTAAAAACATAAAAGTTACGGTCAATATAATAATTACAAAAACTGTGATAGCCTGGGCGTGCGTTGGTTTTGAAACGTCATAAACGGCAGTGGCCTTATAAAGAAAGGTATTTATATAAAAAATGTTTTTAATCGACTGGACTTTAATCGTGAGGAGCGCAAACGACACTAACAATTGATAGTGACTTCACTAACGATAGCGTAGGTTTAGCGTAGATAAGTGTCAGTTAAATTGTAAGCTCTGTTTATCTGCTTATATGAGATGCACGCCGTGTGCTAATTACATACAATCGTGAGATGACGAGTTCGAATGATAGCCCGTGTCATATTTAGTGCAATTTCTATTTAGAGCGAATATTTCAATTATCACTAGTTCGCCGGTGAAGGAAAGCATTGTGTGGAAACCCGATGAATGAGAATCATAGGAAAAATAAATCTGTGGGCAAGTGTAATCCATGCTGGGCTCGCGTCGGCATTGTGACCTGAAACCGTTGGTGGCCGTATGAGCTTATATCGAATAAAGATTGTTAAATTGCTATAGTTAGTTCATATTTAATTTATACGTAAAAAAATTGGTAAGGGATGATAGCTCACAAGCTTTTTAAAGTATACTTTTAATTGTTAATAAAAAAACTCTACAGCTCATAATATGCTCTCCAATCCAGTATTTGAAAAAGTATCAAATGATGTTTTAATGAAAGCTTGCCTTAGAATCGCATTCAAAATATGATAACCCCCGTTTATTACCTTTTTATGATTTATAGTTCAAGTACGTCTAGACAGGCTATATTGTAATTTATTTTAAGTAAGACGTGTCTGAGATTTATGTTCATTTTTTATATATTTTCATAATGCTCACTCCTATAAGTTATAGCAGGCTTAATAGATGATCTGATGGAATCTCAACAATATTTATTCTTGTAATTGTTTTCTCACCCATACAGTAACTATTCTTGAACTAGTAATTTATTGATATATGGATAATATAAGAGAAGGATCATGATAAAACTCATGGAATTTAATCCATTCGGTATTAGCTTTCCTTTTTCATAGAAAGAACATGGCAGACGAACAGGATGTCCACCTGATGACCTGACATCTGTTACCATGCGAACATCTAGAAGTATGTCCAAGTTCGGCCTAATGTGCGTGATTAACGACTATGTGACGAGATATAATCTAACTATTAAAAGCTGCATGCGTCTGTGGGATAGCAGCATGCCCGCGCCCATTTAAAAAGTTCTGTAAGCTGTTATAGTCATTCTAGTAGTAGGAAAGTAAGTAATAATTCTTTGACTTGTTTAATTTTACGCTAGATATTTTCTACAAAAATATAAAGTCACTTTGTTACCTAAAACTTTTTTATGACGCTATTTCTTAGTACAAAGCGCCTTATAAGAGAAACGCGGGACAAACTTACAAGGGACACTGGTGTGAAGTGTGAACTAGAACCTATATAGGTATGCCAAAATTAGTTCTGAATTATTGTGTAGCCGAAGTTAGGGTTTTTGGTACCAAGGCGACAGGTTTACAAAGTTAAATTCGCTTATATTGATTTAGATTCAATTATTAGAAAGGAAACCGATTTGTGAACGTTTAATTAACTTTATTATGTGATCGGTTTATCCCGGGTAGACGACATTGATCGTGTTGACGATGCCTTTGATGTAATGTTAACTGAAAAAAAAAACCAGTTTGACAAGAGATTCCAACTGGAAAAACAGGTCCTACAAAGCTGTATTTGCGAGTAGCGTTACATAGGCACTTATTGACTATATTAACAAACCAGCTGCAAAGGAGTTTGTATATTTCAACGCTAGATTGGCCAATACTGTAATATATATCTTAACAATTATGAAATATACACTTAATAACTATAAAATATCAACTGTTATCCAAATGGCAATCTAATCTTTCGCGCAACGCGCAGTTTTATTGCAGGTGTTACGACATGTGGGTCCTTAAGAAAGCTGTGAATGGGAAAGATTGGAAGAGCAACCACAAATCCCCGGGTGTTGTAGTTCTCCATGAGTGGCGGTAGCCACTTACAATCGCACGGGCCGTGTGTCCGCGTCTAACTCCTCCACTATCAAAAAAATTGGCTAATTTGCATTCATGTTTCGCTTCTGCGTTTTTTATATCTTTAAATATTATTCATTTTGTTGAATGTTGAATGGTTATAGTGCACAATAATAGTGATTAAGTACTAATATTATTGTGTATCTTTTCTATTGTATCTTCTATTTTATATTTTATCTTTTCAATTAAACTAAACATGTAAACGTTTTACTAAACGAAAATTAATTTATCGAATATGCCAATTTCAGTTTCAATGACTTTTCCGTTAAATAAAAGCGCCCGGGGATAGTTTGTAACTTTGACTTCAAAACCAGGTTTACAGTTAAAATTACTTTTCGACCGTTTATCATTATTCAATTTTAGGGTAATTTTAATGGATTGACCTTTTAAATTTGTTGTTGGATTTAATTGTAAGTTTTGTACGGTTAGTGGAATAGGAGTGAGGAGGTGGTATGGGATAGCATGTGATAGAATCGAATATTGCTTTTTTTCATATTAGGTGTATCCTTTTCGACTATTTCTTTAAATATCGAAGTTCTTGATATTATGATTTTTATAATGTAAGGTATCTGAGGTATAACAAAGCTACCACAAGCGCTGATGAACTAAACCGCCTCTAAAAGAGTGGACTCGCTAACCCGCTTGGACACCGTGACGTTTTAAGGCGATTCATTCCTCATGCACAAGACAAAGTGCACGAGGAAGCCCACGTGGGTGCTAAAATTGTTGGTTGTATTGCATTACCCACTACTGGACATGTAAACCTTTCCGGACACCTGTCGTTATATGCAATCTTCTGCTCTTATCATTCAATGTGAGCATTTTATACAAGTCACAAACGAAGCAAATAATAACAACGATCAGTACAAATAAAATTGCAACATGAATTTCATGACAAATGCCGGTTTTCCGCATGACTACACGGGATCACACGAAATCGTACAATATAATTATTTAACGAGCTCCTTCGTTCCCCATTCGTTTCGCCTAACGCGAAAGTAAGCCTACAAGGATATAATTTTGCAGAAAGTGACATATGAACTCTTTATTATCTGCTTCTAGCTATTAAAATTGATTTTTGTTATCACTATCTTTTTAAAGATAATTATTTTTATGCAATCTTGTAGAATAAATCACATGTGGTTAAAAAGGGTCCGAATCATTGACCTACAAAAGATGGTGAACGTTGCCAATATGAAACTTTTTTATGGAACATACAGCGTTTTTTTTCAACATTCTTACGAATGACACATCATTGTAAAGTTGTAAACAAAATTGTAATTATTTTTTCCGGGAAAGTATATCATGCGGCTTCTTACTACGACCAGGAACTTGCCTTCTTGACCAGGAACTGAACTCGCATTGCCACGATCGTTCAAAATTATCATTTAAATTATGTTTCACTCCGTACCTATTTGTTTCCACATTATATCAATAAACAATTCGGCAAGTAATTGCGTGTCACTCAGCTTCCAGTGTCACGCCAACAAATTGATAGAACTGTTTCTGTGACGATAAAAATTAAGAAAATGAACCATTTCTAGGCATTGTATACATTTATTTATTTAGAAATTTAGAGACATTTCTAGAATCTGTATCTCTGCGCTCTGTTTCTTTGTTTACAAGCATGCGTAATGAGAATCTCATTTGAGTAGCGAATTGCGTCGTTATTATTCCGAGACGATGTTAAATTTCTTCATACTCCACTTGTATGAAGTCGTAACTCGCTTGCTAAGTTGTTTCAACCTTATCACGGTAGTACGTCAACCTTTATTGTTAAATTTATATTTTCTCACATAAACTGTTAACTGCGAGATAAAGGTTATAAAGTGTTACGACTCACAAACCGAGATTATAACATTTTATGATGAAAATAATAATGAGAGGCGAAAGTCTAGTTGCTTAAGCAGGTCAGTTCATGTGTTATATGGAGTTCCATAAGTAATTAAACAACATTTGTAGATTTAAAACATTCACTGTGCTACAACAATCCGTCAACTACGTTTGCGACATTATTTGTCAACTCTGAACGCTAAAGCAAGAAACAAGTATATTTTCAAATTTCAAGATATATTCCTTAAACGCACTATTCTTCCTCGTCGTCGCCGTTCTTCGCGAACTGATGAGTACCGGTAACGAAGTTGACAGATGTATGGTGAACTATGACCAGAAACTTCTTCATGATTAAAAAAGAATTCCTGTGCTCAATAGTATTTTTCTTAACCTTCTTATTGCTCAGTATAAAAATAACAGATAAGTGATGTTTATTATAAATCACCAAGTTATCATCTTGATATGACTCGATGTTCAAGTAGGTCAAAAAATGTTTAATATTTCGTATTAAGTGCGTATTTCGGTCTTCTGTGGTTCGAAATACGTACTCGAATTATAAATAACGACTTGCCCTTAATACGAACTAAATATTGCATTATTTTTTAAATACGTGTTTAATGATGTATGCATATCAAAAGTAATTTTAATGTGTCTTGTTGCGTGGAGATAAACGCTGAAGTTAAATGGAAATATTAAAACATAACTGTTGGTTTTACAAATTCTATTTTCATTACGAGTGCCATACGATACAGGTTTTATCAAATTCATAAATTGTTTAGTTAAAAATCTGTGAATTGTTTTTGTTAAGCTTCCGTTCAAAAATAACTTCCGCAAAATGTGCACCGACACCAAACTCCCAAAACCACAGTTTCGTGTGGAAATTTGCATACTGTTAGGCTCTGTTGAAAACACACTTTCGTAGAACGTGCATTCCTGTTGCGTGCTTGTTAAAACAAATCATATTAGCTTTTATTTATTAAAACATTATATTTTAGTGTACTCATATATTTTTCATTAATATACTCGAGTACATTCCAGTTGCGTGTTAAGTACTTTTGAAATAATATTTGAAATTGGTAATTTTGTTAATTAACGCGTTCTACGTGTTCCGAAATGCAACAATTTTGCCAAAACAGTTTTTGTATCTTTTCTATTTTAATTAATCTTATTGCATATCCTCTTTTTGTACTGATTATTATTAAACCCACATCAATCAAAATACAATAAAAAGTCTAGAGTCACACCACAACGTTGTATATGTAATTTGTAAAATGGTAATTTGGTAAAATTGTGATTGTAACTCTGACACTCAAGCTAGGTAAAACTTGTGTTTCGGGAGTCAGTGCCTTCCCTATTTTCGTATTCAATTATTTAAACATGAGTTTCAGAAAATCTTAAATAATTTATAATCAATATTGAAATTATAAAAGTATAAAGTTACATATACATATCTGGTATACCTATTCTCAAACCAATACTTTTAACCGATTACATGCTCCTGCGATAGCGTTGGCAAACTGTATCCGTGTGGTTCCTGTAGTTCAAGGGCTTTGTGTAGGAAATTAGTGGCGTCGGTACGTGTGTACCAACCCTGTGTCCTTATTTTACCATGTAATTAAACTATTGAAGGCTTCGTTGATGCCGCATCACGGCTTACATTGTGTGCTGTTTCAAAATTAGACCTCTTTTGTAAATTGTATCCTACAAAAAGCATAGGCAATGAGGTAGAAACTAAGAAGGTGGCAGTGTTACGGAATGTGACAAATTAGATTTGACAAATTAGCCGTTAGACAGCCCACTCTGAATAATGGATACATCTTTTATTCATAGAATTGCCGTTATGTCGTTTTTAATGGATAAGTGATAGGAGGAAGGATTTGTAGGTATGATCAAATTGATTATCATTTTAGCTTTACAGATGAATCAGATGAATTTGATAAATGAGAAATAATTAAATGTGTAAGAGAAAATACTGAATGAGCTTGTCGACTTGACAATGACATTCTTAGTAATTTAAAATTGCTTCAGTTATTCAGAAATGCCAAATGTTTTGTGTCTCATAATATGCTACTTACTTACTTAAAGCCCTTAAAATTCAAGCTTTGTAATTGATTTTTCCCTTTGAAACGAACACGACAAGAAATTCTCCCGAGGTCCAACAAGACTGAACTTCACAACTCACAATTGCCAGAGCCACGTTTTAAGGCCTTTAAATCCACCGTAGTACTTAATATTTCTTTATATTTTTAAACTAGCGACCCGCCCTCACTTCGCTTCGGTTTATTAAATTTAAAACAATGGGAATAAGATATTTTCCTGCGGTAAAATGGAGCCTATATGTTAAGTTAGACCTCTAGCAAAACATCGGTGAAAGCTGCATTCAATTCCATGCAGTAGTTTTTGCGTGATGCGTGTACAAACATACAGACAGACAGACAGACAGACAAAATTTCTAAAAACTGTTGTTTTAGCTTCTGTTGCTCTAATAAAAACCCCCATATTAGTTTTTTTATCAATATCTATAATGTACAGACATCGGCCTGTTACAATTTTATTATATGTAATAGATAAATGTATATTAATTAATAGAACAAACGCGATTGTGTAGATTTCGATTTAAATATGTGAAAAGGAAGCGTACCTACTGGGATGAGGAACACTCATATCGTTATACTCATAAATCCTTTTTTTAAATCCACATCTAAATCTCCAAAAGTAGAAATCTGGTGGTGTACCTTTGACATTCTAGACTAATGTTGGCATGTATCACGGATTAAGGCCATGTCCATGAGAAAAGACTTCGTCTGCTACGTTCTTTCTACAAAAAGCATCAGCGGACTTAATAAATAATTCAATTTACAACAGAATCCAACTTATTTCCACTCTATTCGCCAGTTTGAGACATGTTCAAACTGGATGCACAGGTGCGCAATAAAGCGTGCAGATTTATTCTGAAGGCCCCCAAACACGTACGAGTCCATTTCCAATTTAAATAACATTTGGAGCGTATTAATTTCGTGTTTTATTTGTGAGTGTTATGACTTAAAAAAGAGTAATTGTGATTCTCGTCTCTTTCATTTAAGTTATGGGTATAATTTTCACATTCAACATGTTTTAATTGCATAATTGCCATGTCAAATATATCTATGCATATATTAGATTATTATTATGTATATAGTAGTTGTACGTACTATTCCTGGCTCCAAATAGTACAACCAAAGAAATTTGATTACAACTTAATACGTACAAAATACGAAAAAACTTTCTCCCCGATCTATTAATTATTTATGGTAGCATTATGTGATATGGTACGGTACTCCCCAGTTGAACTGAACAATTCAATATTTTTTGCACGTTTTTGAAACCTTACGAGATTCATCCAATAGCATAATTATAGTTTACGTTTATAGTTATAGTTTATATTATATTAGCGTCGAATTTTAGGATTTATTAAAAAGTTTTTACCATTGTAATTTCGGCTCATATACGAAGTTCACCGAGACCCAATCTATCTTTCTTCATTTCATTTTATGATTTCATTTAAAACCGTTAACAAATGTGGTTTTTAGTTTGTTCAGAAATTTCATTATATCCTATATTGTATGTAGGTATAACATCAAAATAAAAACATATATAATTCAAAATACGTTGGATTTTTGGATTCAGCTGGTCACCCTTAGGTAGCTCCTAGATCTACAGTAAAATTGTAGAATAATGTCATTGCACAATATTATTGAATAGCACCTTGTACCCAAACAAATTTCAATACATTTACGAAACGATCAAAGATATTGCAGAATATAATTTATCGTCTATGGGGCTTTGCCTCTTAGTCTCAAGTATTCAAATCTTCCTAAAAGAGTTATATCCGAACCAAAAGGACATGAAGTTAATATTGTTGTGAACTCATATAATACTGAGATATTTACAATTAGTGCGACACAACGTGTTAACATTACTCACGATTGCGATCGATATAGAATGTATGAAACAGGTGTAAATGCATCGCCGTAAAACTGTATGAAATAATTTTTAATTCCCTCACGTCCACACGTGAACTACGCTAAGAGAATACCTGATACGGAAAAAATGCGAACGTGAATCAATTGTTTTACAGTACGCGATAATTTATCTGATGGTACAGCTTACTTGTAAAAATTTAACTTTATAAAATTTCTACTGATTTGTGATGCCTATGTATAATTTAAAACATTTTAAACATCTTGGCTTTGATTTGTCGCATTTTGGTCATAGGGATAATATTTCATTTATGATGTTAGTAATTGTATTGACACAGATTATAAAGGCTTATGACTTTGACTCGTAAATTAGCATTTACGAATGTTGTTTGAGATTATTGTTCTTATAGAAATTTGTACTTTGTACTTATAAGTTTTGTAAGATTATTTTACTTTAGAAATATTATCTTAAAATGTTGAATAAAAACGTTACTCGTATTGTAGACATTGAATTATAACTTGCTTATGTAATAATATTACACTAAAACATAAACTAAATAGCATACTTCGTAAATATTTTGGCGTTGTCAAGACAACACAAACCGACAAATACTAACCTAAAAACTGTTAATTCCTATATTATTGTCTATGTAATCCCACATTGGATTCAATAAATATTTATATATATTGAAATTATGCAAATAGTGCTGCAATATATTATGAAAATTTTAACACTATACTCAATTTTCGAAAAGGGGCCTGAGCTGTATACTTTCGTGGGCATTCTCCGTTGAGAAATTATAAATATGTATAAATAGTTTTGCGTAGTTGTAAAGAATTGAGGAACTATTGAATTTTGTTTTATTGAGAGAGTCACTAAACTATACAAAACTCATTAGCAACATTTTAGAGTACATCACTACTCCTACGTCATTAGCAAGATCTTTAGTCATGTAATTGGTACTTTTATTAGACAAATATTATATTATAATTTATGGTAACTAAAACTCCTGTTGAAGTAAAGTCATTAACTAAACAATATAAACACTTTGTGAGAAGTTTCAGGGCACAGCTGTTACGTATTTTGATGTAGCTTCAAGGAACTTTCACATACTAATTACCTACTTACTTACCTCGTACAATCGTGAAAGCTTTCTTATTTTTTCACACCTTAAATTAATTCTACAGAGAGGAAAGTGGAATTAATTCTGCTTTAATACTCGTACTCAACAACTTTTAGTCCAATACCATACCATACATACCATCAGCCTGTGTCCCTCCACTGCTGGATATGGACCTCTCCCAAGGACCGTCACCACATACTGTCTTCCGTTATTCTCATTCGGCCATTACTGGTGACTTTCTTCAAGACGTCAGTCCATGTGGCCGGAGGCCAGTGACGGGCAGTTTAGACCAATGGTTAATAAAATATTTCAATAGTTTGTGGTGTGATGACTGCCGGCTTTAGAATAGAAAACGTTTAAAATTAGAATAGCTTTAGAATAGGGCGTGCCAACGTTTGTCATTTTCGACTGATGTTGACATGTATCGCAGATGTCTACGGAAGATAGTATACACTTACCATCAGGTGGACTGTATGCTCGTCTGCCGACTTTTTCTATAATAAAATATGATGAATATATACATAGATATAGAGATTTAACTGACGTGGATACTATGTACTCTCCTTTTACTTAGAGACGAGTAGACGAGTTCTTGAATGGAGACTACGTATCTGTTGTGAAGCGCAGTACAGAACATTCTCCCGTCAGATGGATCGACGACTTAAAGATGTTTGTCGGTAGTGACTGTATGAGAAGAGCTCAAGATCGTGTATGACGGCAAGCTTAACTAACGAGAAGTACGGTCTTTCTCTCCACCAATATTGCACTGATTGATGGTAAATGTGATTCTTAGATGTGACAATGTGACATCATGGGTATATAAACACAGAGCCTTTAGGCTCCAGTAGCAATTAGTGACAAGGTAGACAGGTCACCGTTTTTCCCATGCATTGTACTGTAAATAATACTCGCCGCGCTGAAACAAATATTTTGATGTTTGAATAACAAGTATTTGTTTTGGATTTGGATGTTTAGGACTTTGTAGTGTTGCTATTTTAGTTTCCCACAAGTTTGTCCTTAGTTTGTAAAAGGGTTAAACTGTGATAAATCGAAATTAAGTCTCATTGTATTGTGTTATGTTACACGTTATGTATGTTGTTATGTTACCCCCTAGTATAATGTATGTTTTCGATGTGTATGTCTTCTGAAATTGAGGCACGGAATAAAAGAGAGTAGCACTAGTGAAGATTTTGTATAGTATTTGTGTAGAGGCTATTAATCTACATACGAGTACGCTCATCATGTTTATCATGCCTACTATCTAAAATATTTAAAGTAAATTGTTATTTTATTTCACATTATTTTTTAATTTTTGATTACGAGCAACTTTAAATAATTCCATATTATAAATCGAAGGTTAGTGCTAAAACACAAGTCCAGCGTGAGTATAAATCGATATATTTTCTTACACTGGGTTGCCTTCTTACTATACTACAAGAATTGGATGTGCCCAGAGTTTACAAGTGGGTATTACGGCAAAAGAACATCTAATACCTAACTAACGAAAGTACCTAAATTTGAAAATAATTTAATTTTAGATTTAAGAATTCAAATTGTGTCAAAAGCTGTCTTCAAGAACAAATTAAATAAATCATTTATTATAAATATTTGCAATACAGTTTAAAAATAAATCAAAGTTTATATAACACTAGCTGACCCGACAGACGTTTTCCTGTCTAAATTTCAATAATACAATAATTTCAATAAGTTCATACAAAAATCCCATAGAAAAAAGAACTTTCAGTTTTTTCCAATTTTCCGGGCAACTTTTCCAATTTTTCTTTCTCTAAAGACCTTATTCGGACTATGACGAACATTTTTTAAAAAAATAGCCAAATCGGTCAAGCCGTTCTCAAGTGATGCGGTTACCAATGAACAGCATTTAATTTTTATTTATATAGATAGATTAGTACCTAAATAAAAGTATTAACATAGTTTGTACCATAATAATACAGCATTGGTCATGATATATATAATACATATAATTATACAATAGACTGCAATACAGTTAGTTTAAGCAGAGAGCGGTTCCGTCGACAAACTGTTCTGCAGTTTGGCAGATATTACTATGTGATATATTGCGTAATTATTTTTATGTGGTTAAAATAAAAAAAAACTTACACAAAAAGTTACTTAAAACAAACATCTAGCTAGTGTCTAAGAAATTCCACACTACAACATAATTTCATCATTTGTCTTGCATGCCTTTTCATTTGGTTTAAATAAACAAATGTCAACTAGTAGGGAATGCCTTAATGACTCCTTGGAAGCACACGAAAAACGCAGTCCCACGATTTTATTTGATTATCACAAGCATCACACATGAAAAAAACACTTTGGAGTTTAATTAACTATCACTGTTTAACCACAAAACCCCTAGTACACATTTTTTATAAAAGTCAAATAAAAACTCTTCTCGAGTTACCGCCAAAAAGTCCCACTGTTAGTTACTTCTTAAAATAAATTACCCATTTTAAACTACAGTAAAATAATTTAAATACTTACTTATCTACTGGTGTTCAATTTAATTTTACCTCAAATTGCTCTACGAAATTGGTCTTTATTCATGTACAAGTACAACCAACGCGTTTCGCTGTCGCAGGCGACGGCTAACGTCCGGTCGTTACCGGCGGCATATTAATCAGTCAGTTTCCTTTCGACTGTGGTCCAAATTATAGGCGGTCACTCAATATAAAAAATATTATTTCGTCATTAGAGATTTTTGGTAGGTTATGTTATAGTAATAAAGAAAAATGAAATTAGGATAGGTTTAAAACATTTTAGTTTCGCATATTATCATTAATTTTTCACATAGAAAGTAAAAAAAATGTAAAAATAAATTAATAATAATCTTAATTTTTAGACATAATGGCATGCAGTCAGAACTCGATATCGCGTCTACGCCATTGGTTGTGAACTGTTCATTTCCACTTCAGGTTACTAATTCCTTGAGCTTGTAGATTTGGTTTTGGTCTTTCTTTCTTTCAGGAGTTTCTTCATATCTAATCGTATTCATCACAAAAATTCCGAGTGCAGCTCATGTTTTTCTGAGCGTCTTTGTGGTTATGGTTGGTCTAATCCATAAGTTAAAAGCAGTTTAAAGTTTTGGTTTTCAAGACTTGACGACACGTTCCTTTTATAGGTGCAGTCTGTGGGTGAACTATTTACAGAAGACTATCAAAGCCCTGCCCGTGCGGTATAATAACGCGTTCAGGGTGGTTGTTGGGGCTGATGAGGCATTGCAGCGCATCGGGAATGTTTGCAGATGCTCGCATTGATAAGACTTCCATGCCATCTTAAGAAAGAGAGCTGCTTCTATGTTAAATCGTCTGGATCGACAGCCGTCGATCGACTGCCGACTGGTAGTCGATACACAAAGTACACACAAATAAATAAAATTGTGTAATTATTATTATTATGTTTACACACTTGTTTTTTTCCCTTATTTTCTTACTGGCATCGTTCTGAAATACATGATTTGATTTTAATTGAAGTAATAAAAATATATGTCTCCAAAAGTTTAAAAATAATAAACTCGCATTCTAAAGATATGTAGGTAACGTTGTTTACTAAATTACTTTAACATTCCATAGTTAACTGGGTCGTAATTGATTCGATGTATAATATATCTTGCTTGATATATGTATCAAGATGATAGAGCATTTACATATTCATATATTACGTTTATTGCGGTCTTAATGGTATCTTGTTGATTACAGTGTTGGCAATATGTGGTAACGTTTGATAGGTTTGTATAATTAGTTATTGGTAGGTATTAAATTAGTACTTAATGAATTTTCAGAGTATTGGAGAGTATTGGACTTAGAGTATTGGAATTCCTTACATGTGTCACTTCTGTCTATTTTGCACGAATAAATAGTTGACAGGCATATTTCTTAGGAAACATAATTACGCCGTTGATAAAATGTTTGCCTCATAAGTCGTCGTAAAGTCAGCAAAATCAATTTTGATATAACGTTGGTGATCGGCGAAAATTCTCATCAAATTCCTGGTATAATATTGCAAGACAAAAGGGATTTGAAGCCATTATGTTATGTCAACGGATCGAAGCCGATCCCGTGAAATATAAAATTGCGTCCTATGCTGCTATAAAAACGGTGTCTAACGATAACAGTATTTGTGAAGAGGACTGTTAAGATGTTTTATTCAGACTTTCTTTTTGTCACAGATTGAAATTGAAAATATATTGGATGATACAGTTGTAGCTCAATTGCGGGCTGTCCTAGAATTGCCAACAAAAAATCTTGGAACATGACGTTTGCTGCTTTCGTAGTTTAATATTTGTATTTTTGATAGTGGAATAATGTACCAAAGGACTTTGGTACATTGGCGGGAACTCGACAAGTGAAGTCGAGTTTTTGTTTGATTATTGTAAACATTGTGTATTATTAGGCGTTTTGTGGTTTAATAGTGATAGTTTATTAAACTTCAAAGTGTTTTTCGTGCCTGGTGTTTGTGATAATTAAATAAAAGCATAGGAGTGCGTTTGTCGTGTGCTGCAAAGGAGTCCTCTTTTCTCCTCAGTAAACCAACTATCGCTTTACTGAGCGAGTCCTGACTTACTTACTTCGACGGGACTGCACATTTACAGGATATGTTTAGTTTTGAAATTGTTTATTACGAAGAAAGCTTGACACTGGCTTGTGCTAATTGCACCAGTCATATATGAAGAGATTTTTTTTTATCAAAGATATTTTTCAATGACATTTAATTATATGCCATATGAATTGTTAGCATGTTAACAAAATTATTCAATTGGAATTTTAAAGCAAGTAATGTTTATGAAATATTGATCATGATTTATTCTAAAAATGAGTGTTTAGTTAAATATTATATCGATTCTATATAGCTACTTATATAGAAAACAAATTATATTATTGAAGTTATAGTATTGTATATTTAATGAATTCAATTATTTTTTGTAAAGGTGGCACGGCACACCTGCAACATCAGGAGGTATGCGGGTCTTGTAAAATCTTATTCACAGCTTTCTTGAATACAAAATAATTACAAGTGTTAATAATCACACTATAAAACTATATGAAAGCTGCTACTGGATACCAAATAGCTTGGTAACCATTTTTCTTGAATTAAATAGTATTATGTACTTTTTCCAATAAATCAGAAGCTAAAACTCAATGCTCCAGCGATAGTGCAATCCCGTGTGAGGAGATCGCAGCAAGTCTCTGTTTAATTTTAATTGGACTGGATATCTCTTGAAGTGTGTGAAGTGTGAGAAGTTTACATTAATTAATGATTTAAAAATAACTTAAAAAACGTTTAACTAATTCTTTTAAAATACCGATAAACTTCACATATACTGGTAATTAATGCAGGAAACAAAAATGTTTGTATATACTGTATAGGTAGCAAATACGCGGATGAACCTTTCCATCGTGGAATATTTCAGAACGATCTTCTTAATTATGTATATTCTGCGCTTTAGAGTATTCCCCGTAGGGTGCTCTCAAAATTAAAAAAAAAAAAAGGAACTGTGACAATTCCTGCTACTATTCGAAGAATCAAATAGCTGGAACCACTAACCTTCACAGTAAGAGTAAGCCCCCTTGTCGATCAATTATAGTGTAAAATTTTACGGTTTGCGGTTTAGGGTTACGGTTTAGAAAGAGTGCATTGAAACTCGTTTAGGTACGATTAGGTATCAATGATATTGTGCAATGACGTTATTGCATTATTTTATTGTAGATCTAGGGGCCGCCTTACCTAAATAATTCGTAAATTAAAAATCAAAAGAGTGTTTGAGAAATCGACAAAATAACAGTTCTATAGCACCTTTTGGAAGATGTAAGTTTCATGGACAAATTATTCACTAAACTATATTCTCTTGTTGTTTAAATAATTATGTTCATTTCAATGCTGTTAAGAGACTTGTAAAAGATATGAAAACGTATTTCACTCATAAATAAATGCCAATTTAAACGTTTTATACGAAAATCGGTAAACCACTAGATTTAAATTTAAATTTTCATTGGACGTTTTAAATGAAACAGATTAATTATATAAAATCACCCATTGGAGGTTTTTCAATGTAGATGGACGTTAATAACATATTATTAATTGTGGTTTTGTTTGGGCTGTTCGGACCACAGTTCCTGCCAGTTTGAAAATATAATTTAGTAACAATAATGTTGGGTGAGGTTTTTTATAATTAATTATCATCGAAATTTTCGTGAGTGCTTCGTATGGAGCGTTCATATGCTTCGTATTTTCGTATGGAAATATTTTAAAATATTATAAATATTTTAAAATAACATTTTGAATCTGATTAGAACTTGTTACTGCTGGGCATAGGGTCCCGCCGCTCTGCGCAATTACGAGGGCAATCCCAATTCTTTCAATCCAGTTCATATTAATTGTATTGAAATTTCAAACTATATTGAAATTGATCTAATTATGTAGGTCATGTACATTTATTTACATTTATTCTTACATTTATTTTTACATTTGTTCATATTACATATATATATAATTTTGTTTTTATATTATTGCAAACATTATGAAAAGGGTACTTGGTCTAGCCTCATTTTGTGAGCTGAAATGAGGATTTTACGATCCCGTCGTTTGAGGTTAATTTCGCTATGTCCCATGAAATACATAGGACATAAGGAATTTAAGTAATGTTTAAAATTATTAAGCTACCGTTATTTAGCATTTCTTGCAATAACTAACTTTAGAGGAAAAAAACTACATTTATAAGACTTGAAAACGTGAGTTTTTTTCGTTGTAAAATGACGTTAGAGCCTTCTTTTCATCATTGATATGTATGTGTACAAATGTATGTATGCACCGAAACACGTTCCGTATTAAATTATGCTGTGATTTATGTAGGTCATACGTCGGGCCATGTTTGTACCAGCCAATTACGATTATTGTCGTCGCATTCGCTGTCCTCATGAATATTAACAAGAGTGGAGCTTTTTAATGTGTTGTTCCGTGGAAACACTCGCTGTCGGAAATCGTTGAGGACTGGACTTCGATTTCAAAATTATATTTGTTGTTTGAATTTTCGTATACTGAAATCAAGAAGTTAAGGATGTGATTTGTGCCAATGAGATAGATAGTGTTAGATACTATAAAGTCTAGAATTGAAACGATAATAAAGTTGTGGAATGAACTGCGAACTGAGGTTGTATTTCCACTGAGCGATATAGACTATTTCAAGAGATCTGCGAATAGGATTCTATAATGTCGGCAACGTCTCATAGAAGACTACCATAAAACTTACTGCATTTCCCACCTTATCCTATTCCCGTAATGTATGTAAATGTTTTGGTAGTGGGTAGTGTTTGGCAGATATTCCAGGGTCCACTCCCATCCCATCCTATCCCTACCCACTATGAGATGGTCATAAGCATGGGCAGGGCATTAAAGAAAGGGCCTAAATCCGTTCCTGAATCTCTAAGGTAAGCAGAGGATCCGAGGGCTTTGTCAGTCTGGGCTCATGTTGGCATGTATCGCGGATATCCATGGGCGACAGTATCCACTTACCACCAGGTGGACTGTTTGGTCGTCTGCCGCCTTCTTTCTATAAAACAATGAAGTGCACTATTAACAAAGTATAGCTTACAAAGTATCAATTAAGAAATTGGAAGAAGTGCTGTTGAAAATTGAATAACTGCTGGTATATTTATGAAAGAGAAAGTAAGATACTTATGGTGCGGTTGGTTGTAATCGGAGACGCAAGACGCACTTCCGGCCGTCAACCATGAACTTTTCATGCGTTCAAACAAACACTAATTGTGATTGAACTACATCACCCAAAACTGAAATATAGGTATTATTAGAAACCCTATTAAATATACATTGATAGATGTAAGTAAAATTGGTAAAATGTAAGTAAACTTTTCGAAAAATACTTAAACTTCGCGCAGTTGTGACGTCAACGACACAGACCAATTTTGAGTGCGTATTACTGGCAACACGGACTTCAAACAACTGGTGTTTCAACGGCAAACTTGTGGAATATTTATGTTAGAACAAAGTAGACAAAGTTTCGTATGGGAAGAGCGTTTAATAAAGGTGTTAAGGGTGTTTTTCAACTCCGTCTCGATTGGTAGTATATTACCCAGACCGCAAGCAACGGGTTTAGTTGCGCTTGGGTACTATAGTACCCAGCGCACAACTAAGCGGAAGGAGTAGCTTAAAAAATGCTTTCTAAGTAGTAATTGGGCAGGCGCTCGAAGAAGCGGCTTTAAATCAACATTATTAATATTAAAAATACTTGACGACTTAATATGCAAATAAATTTATTCCAGTCTCAATCGACTCTACTTCGATTTGTGGATTTAAGTTGTTACTTAGCAATAATGTTAATGAAGTATAAAAAATATATTTTCTATAATATACTTTAATTTATAGCATTTATTTCATCTCTATTATTGTTATGAAAGCGTTAGATGTCACTCAGATTAGATTACATCTAGTGAAGACTGTATGGAATGAAAAATAAATAATAACTTGCTATGTAAGTAGGTACCTACTCCATTATATAAGTGTAAACTGCCAGACGAAATTGACATAACAACATTGGACTTTTAAATATTTGATTGCGATATTTGGACTCAATTTTGTGTAAGTATTCCTTCTTTACATAAAAGGGAAATCTCTCTCTCAATTTAGGTCCCTGCGCGCTTCGTATCAGAAGGAACGTCCCAATAGTAAAATATTCAGAAAGCCATGCATAATAAATCTTCATCTCATTTAATAATTTTATATCTCTACATACAAGGGTCAACGCTTGTCTGCTTGTATTACTGTCTGTCTGTATATTCTGTCTGTCTGTGTGACTATATGCTTGCGCTAATTCAAACTGGTATCTATTTACATGCGTTACACTGTAATGTCGAGTAACTGCTTTTTAACAATTTTAAAACTCATTTTTCACGGAATTTATAAAAATAAAAATCTAAATGTTTTCCTACTTTTGGAATATAAATATTTTTAAAATAAATTTATAACATGTAATATTTTTATTATTGCTTTTAGGTATTTACTTTTAATTTATTTTCACTACCATGTGATACATATATTTTGAAAGGTATTAGCGTAATTTGTTGTCATTACGTTCTATGGCAATAAGTCTGTAAAGGCTTTATGAAAAAAAAAAATGTTTAAAAACTAGGTTTATTATTTATTAAAAAATATATTTTATTTTGATCGTATTTTTTATAGAAAATGGGCGGCAGACGAGCATACAATCCACCTGATGATAAGTAGATACTGTCGTCCATAGACATCCGCGATACGTGCCAACATCAGTCCAGAATGACAAACGTTAGCACACCCCGGATGCGCTGCCTGCCTTTGTAGATTAAGGAATGGATTGAGAAAAATGGAGAGGCATAGGATGGGAATAGGCTCTGGCATATCTCACTCACTACCTAAACACGTGGGAAATACGAACCTTTGCAGGCACCTTATAGGCACCTTTGCAGGCATCGTAGGCACCTTTGCAGATTAAGGGATGGATTTTGTAAATGGGTAGGGATGGGATGGGAATGGGCTCTAGCATATCTCATTTACTACCGAAACACGTACATTGGGGAAATACGATAAAGTAGGAAATGCAGTACATTTCAAGGTAGTCAGTCGTCTGTGAGAGAGGGGTAACGTGGGGAGTCGAGTGCGCCCAGCGGCTGTGAGAATGCAGCATGCACTCTCCCCCTATATGTTAGTATACTTACAAATATTGATTGTCATGAACACTTACCTACTTTTATTTAGTTACTTTCAAATTTATTTACATTGTGTTCTCTTATATGTATATAATATTGTCCTAATTATTTACATATGATGTATTTAAATCAAACTGCAAAAAACTGGATTTTTAGATTTTAGCTCAAAGCCATGAGAAATAAAAGAAGTTATGTAATGAACACCCCACTATCGATTTTTCATCTACCTACGATTTATTCAATACTCTAATTGAACGTCAAAAGAAATAGGAAAACAACGTATGAGTTTACAACGACATAAGTCTGACCAGGCTCTTTCTGTATGAACATTAAAATTTCCAAACAAGCTGTAATACGTAGTAAATGTTACCATGGTACCCAATATCATCGTTAATGAATTAAATGACCTTTCAAGTCATGTTACAGGAAAAACTCGCATTGTGCTACGAGTAATTTCATAATTACCAGCGCGTCATCATGACGTGCCCTTTGTTGTACAAAATGTCCTACAATATTGATGCTTCCTTCCAGGTCCTATTCATGTCAATCAATTTGTGAAAGAACAAAGTTAGGAAAACCATACGCGTATAATAATTTTAAGCGTATATTATATTAATTTTCTTCAAGATACGTCTCGTGTATTTATTTTTCATTATTAATGTTGATATTTCCCCTTTTATATTTTAATTAGATGGAATTCAAAACTTTTGATCATTTTTGGTCTATTTCGTCCAAGATTATAGCGAAAATTTCTAAGTTAACAATAATTAACATTTTCCCCTTTTAAATCAAAACATTAGAGGGGTAGAAATTACGATAGCATGCAGGCGGAGCTGCTGGCCTAGATGAGCAAAAAATTAAACCAACATTACGTTGTAAATACATACATATATAATTAAAAATACTAAAATATTCGCATCTAAGGCCTGATTCACGTTTACATGAAAATATGCATACGAAACTCGAGCCTGTCGACTGGGCCTTTTTTACTGAAATTAGTCGATGCTCCTTTTAAATATTGAGCATTGTAGGGTGATTTTAAGATTTAGCTTGTCCGACTATTTTTTGTATGTTTATAGGTACTTGCAGTGTTTTATTTTTATAGATACACATACAGTAATACAGTTTACACACATGTATTATATATATGACTCGAGTTAAAATGTATCTTATTTAGTTCCTAGTGATCTTGCAATACGTGATCAATAAGATATGGAAAACATACCGTTAATAAATCTTATTTAATCGACATAAAGGTGTAGTAAATAGAATAAAAATGTTAGGCATAATGTCTTATCGTTGTTTACTTCAACTAAATAAAAAATAGACTGCACCTGACCAAGATCATCACTGCGAATCACACGCAAGTCCAAAAATAATTTGTGTTTATTACACCACTTTGCTAATCAAAACACAGAGGGAATGTAATTAGCGACAGCAATCCAGGGGAATTGTTGGTGACAACTACGGGCCGAAATTCGTCTGTGACCTCCACACCTGTGCTCTGTTAAATATCAGGACTGTTAAATATTTCATTTATCTTTAAACAAAGGTATTAACCATCTTTGTATCTCGCACCGCATGGCGATCAAATGGCAAACGTATGAAAATTATGAAACGTATAAACCTACTATGTTCAAACATTTTACTATGTACATATCTACTATGTACGTGGTATGTTCATGTTTCGAATAGCCGAATTTAGAAATCAGAACCATTGCATTGAACTGAATTAAAGTACATTGAATTTTTAGAGGTCATATGCTGACGTATAATAGTGTAAGAAGGAGCAGTGTTTCATTCCTGATCGATTCGATAAAGTTATTGAAATGGCAAAATTGTTCCGAATTGAGGCAACGATATCTTTTGATGTTGAAGGAAATGTAAATTCAGCGTTTACGGACCAATTTCCAATAATTATATTTTCCTGTCTAATAAAATTAATAAGACAAAAATAACATGATTTAATATCAAATTCTTATTTGATTTTGTGGATCAAATATTCCTTCAATTTAAAAAGGAAATAAATAAAAACAAAAACATCTCTCTGTAATATTTTTATTAGAGTATTGTAATTCTCAAATATTAGGGTATTGTATTTTGTACTAATCCCAATCCAGACTAATATTAGAAGTGCTAAAGTTGCTTGTTTGTAAATTAATAACTCTAAAACAAATCGTCTAGTCGATATTAAATTACGAAATAGGTGAAGTTCGTGGAACTCATACTTAATAGATAGATAGATAGCCTAGGGGGCCCTGATGATATCGACTCACTCAACTCACATTCGTGCGATAGTGAGTTCAAATCCTCGGACCGTATCACTGAATTTTAAAATTAAGTAAGTATTTTTAAAAATTGACACTAACTCGACGGTGAGGGAAAATATTATGAGGAAACCCGCATGCTCCAGGAATAAAAAAATCTGGAGTACGAGATCCACCAATCCTCAGTGGGAACCCACAGCGGATTACGGTGGATTACGGCACGAAACGCTGATACAAGATACTGCGCCCTGCAGTGGGACATTATAGGCTAATACAAGTACAAGTACAATCCATAAACACATACTTTTTATACCGATCAGTGCGAAGCCGCGGGCAACATTAAGTATTGTATAATGCGATTATCAGTATCAAACTAATAATAACCCTTAGGGAAATTCCAAAGATCGCCTTCCCAAACTCAGGTGGACCCTTATCTGTCTGTTGTCCATTCTGTTATCTACCACACAAGTTACTACCAAACTTAAGTTACTACCATTCAAAACTACTAAACTAGTTTTATTAAGGTTCAGAACTGAAACGTTAATAAGACCCAATAGTTTAGTAAGATCTGAAACGTTGTTATCAGATTTAGCCTTTTTGTTTTCTGTTTTGTCAGCTTCTGATAGTAACGATTACATAGAACAAACATCGATAGCATTTGCCATTTGGAAAGATAGAATTTGCTATAATTGTTACGTTTTTTAAAACATGAGTTACGTAGAATTTACAGTCTAATGTGCTTTATTTAAATACACATCATTTATTTATATTATAGTCTTATAATTTTTGGGATTTTTAAGGTTTAAACTACATATCTTAATTTTAGATACAAAGAACTGGGCCAGTTAAGGCCTGTTCAGATATAGTGGTATTGGCAGCAGTCCGCGGTAACGATATTCGCGTTGGTACGCGATAATTCCGTCGCCGATACATTGGCGATATTCGGTATATACGGTATAAGCGATATCGCGTATAGCGAGCGGCCTAGCCCCAGTGTTAACTATGTCGCTTACCCAAGGGGTAAAACGCGTGGCTAGACGATATTCGCTCCCGCTGGCGAATTCGCGCGACTCGTACAAAATAATGTCTAGGCGATATCGCTCTAGGGTATTTTATATAATTCATTACCGCAGGCGGCAGCGAATATCGCTTATATCTGAACAGGCCTTTACGAACATAAGTAAGTAACACGAAATATTTACCAAATATCATATTTCATTATTGATGAGATTGATGAGAAATTGCGTGAGTCGTTGGACCATTGAAACGTCAACAGACAGAATAAATGTCGGCCGGCCATTAGACATATAACATATAACTTGTTTTGCACACTATAGCTACACATTTCACTTATTTATGCTATTTAATAATAAACACACCTATCGATATATTATTAATATTATGTTTATATTTGTAATAAATTCTAAATATCTATTTTTTTATTTTAAACCTGTGAAAGGAGAGGCACTGGCTTTCAAGATACAGATTTTTAATCTAGTTTGAGAATCAAGGCTCACTCAAAATCTGGTACGTAAAAATTGATAGAAATAAAGACAATTTCAATATATCAGCATAATCTGCTGTTCTTAAACAAAATATCAACATTTTTGAGTCCGCTGTCAACCTTATTTGAATCAGTTTTTGAATTGGTCTATGTATTTGAGGCAGCGATATTAAACGACATGAATTCGTTCCTATAATCATATATATTATGCATATAGGTATATGTCAGCATTACACACAGAGTGTGTGTTGTGTGTGCGAAAGGATAATCTCGTTAACAAGCTGACACACTGTTTATCGTCCCCGGTGAATATAATGTTTTGTATAAAAAGTGAAATTGTTACGGTACAGGTGTTGCTAGCGATTTTTAATACCGTTTTAAGCCGTCGCGCTCGTGTACAATTTTGGATGACTTCACACAGCGCGATTGCTGGAATGGGGCATTGAGAAAATGAAATATTTTCGAAACGTTTGTGCTACTAAAATGAGGACAAGTGCTATGACATGATGAGAGATTTGAAATATATTTTTATTATAAGTGAACTTTCAAATACTTTTAAGGTACATACATATTACTTAAAAAACTTATTTGAATCTGTATGTAGTCTTTCTTTATAACTTGAAGACCAAAGTATAGGAATCGAAACTTTTTAAAATCTAAATTGCTTAGCCACGTTACTTAAAACTTTTGTGAATTTTATCTCAATATATAATTTCAATCCGGATTATCTTAAGTTTTAAAAAAAATGTATAATTCTCTATATAAATTTAACTACAAAACCCCCGAGTTTAAAACAGGATTAGAACAAACACGAGAAAATTAAATGTAATTCAGAAAGTTCGGCCACTTATCCGGAAGGCTGAGGCTAATATTCTTTATCTTGCTTGTTTTGTTTGCGCGTCTTAATCTTATTTGCGAAAAGGAAATCTGAGAAAATACCTACGGGCGCCGCTATTTTCATAAATAACTTCAGAATTAAAGGGGAATTTAAAATATATTTTACGGGATTAGAAAAAACGTTGTTGTCTCCTTTGTTGATACGCTAAACGAAGTTCTCTAGTCCGATTACAAATAATGTTTCCTTATGAAACCTGTTTTTTCGAGATCATGGATATTTGTATAGGATCTTGGAATGACTTCGAAGTTATCTAATGGGGAGCGATTAAAGCTTTCTTGTCTTGTCTTACGAGTATAATCGTCCATGAAATTAGTGCCGGGGAATTTATTTTCCCTGAGTGGCTATAATTGATGTCTTTTCTAATAGCAATTATTATTAATAACTTAGCACGCCAAGTTATAGTTACCAATAACGAGGCATCACACATCACTTTTAAGAGTTTAACCGGTTGCACAAAATAACAAAATATATAGCTTAAGATAACAAAATATCTTTATCTTGAAAATTTTAAAACATTTCTTTTCATATATGGCAATGGTGCAATTAGCTTATTCTCCCAGTATCGTGTTTTCTTCGTAATAAACAATTTCAAAGTCTAAAACGTATCCTGTAAATGTCCAGTCCTGTCGAAATAAGTTAAGAGTCGCTCAGTAAAGCGATAGTAGGTTTACTGAGGATAGAAGAGATCTCCTTGGAAGCACACGAAAAACGAAGTCCCACGCTTTTATTTGAATACCACAAACACCACGTACAGAAAAACACTTTGAAGTTTAAAAAACTATCACTATTAAACCACAACTAATACAATTTTCATTCTCGAGTTCCCTCCAAAATGTTAATGACGTGTATAGTTTTATATCGTTTAACAGCCAATAAAGTGAAGCAATTATATTCCGAAGTTCAACCATTTTTACGAGAAAGTATTGAACAATAAAGTATTTAGCACTTGTCTCTCTGGATGTATTGATTGGCACCAATTCCTATTTACCCTCGATACCAATTTACATTCGATTGGTATATTCCCGTACTCTACTCGATCTAGACTCAAATGTGCGTGCACCGTGTACATGGTAGTGCAAGTACAGCGACAGTTCAAAGACAATTGCCGAATGCTCTAATATCTCTCTAGGGCGACCGAACAAAGAAACTCCACTAATATACGTACTGCTTTTCCTATTATAATACCCTTTGAGATTAATTAAATACTATGGCTTTTTCCAGGATACACAGTTTTGCTTTTAAAACAGGAATGTGTAGATATGCTCCACTTGACGTTTGACATGGGTCGAGATGAAATCGAGAAGAAACATCTATTAGAGAAAAGTGGCATAGAAAATTTTTGTTACTAAGATAATAAATAATTTAATAATTATATGTAAAAAATACATGTTGTAAGTATATGAAATGTAATTCATACATTTTTATGTCATGCAATTATTTACGTACGTATGCGGGTATGCCTTCGGATTAGTAAATCTAACAATTTGATCAAGTTGATCAAGGTATGGTTATTTTATATCGCGAACAAGTAAGTCGTGGACGAACTGTCTCGCGAGGTCTTTCCATTATTCTACGACATGGCAGTGCCGGCTTTACCTATGCTGCAGGGTGTGCGGCGCACACGGGCGCAGTGTCTTAGGGGGCGCTGAGCGCCGCACGCGACGCCTCCAAAGAGCTTACTAGAGGGCGCCAGGCTATTGATTGCACCCGGGCGCTACATGGTCTAGAACCGGCGCTACGACATGGTGTATTTCAAGAAAGCTATGAGGTCCTGCAAAGTCGGCCGCCCACCATATTCCCTTGTGTTGCAGATGTCCATGGGCGGCAGTAACCATTTAACATCATAGGGACCGTTTGCCTGTCTGCTTCATTTCCCATAAAAATAAAAGTTTTAGATTCAGCATTGGAGAGAGGTATGATACGGATAGTATTGAGACCTATGTCATTGTATTATCTTCTAGGATATTTTTATCTTCTAAGGATAAGTTAGGCGTCACTTTCAAAGTTTTCAGTTACTATGCCCGAATTTCGGCTGCAGTGTCAACTGGAGCAGAATAGCAAGTTATAATTTTAGTCCCGCGGGAATGCCGGCGGCAACCCTGAATAATTTCTAACTTACCTAATTACCTTATCTTAGGTTAAACCACAAAGTTAATGTACACTCCGTTTATTGCGTTGTTAATTATTGAAAATATATACGTATACGAGTACACAGTAACTGCAGGTTCTAATAAACAACATGTGTTTTTGTAATATGTAAAATAAATACAAGAAACTCTTGGAAAACATATTTATTTCCTTTGTTATAAAATATTTCTTCATCTCAAGTGAATCAATAATATAAATCGATATTGTAAAAGAAAATGTAAAATTGTAAATATAAATAGAATTTGCAGCAATTTAAAAGTTTCTTTCTGTAATCTTCTATACACTTAGGATAATTTCTATCTACTTTCAGATATACTCTTGGGTAATTTATCCTATTACACCTAATTTCATCTCGTTGCATCAAATAAAGAGTATCCGACTGATATTATAAATGCGAAAGTTTGTTACTCAATAACATCGAAACGGCTGAACCTATTTCGTTGAAACTTGACAAGATCAGGTAGATTGTAATCTGGATTAACACATATACACTATTCATGTAGACCACGCAAATGAAGTCGCAGGCAAAAGCTAGTATTGAAATAAAAGGAACTCTTTATTCCATTATACTCTTGACTCTCCAGCCTTCCCCTTCCCCCATGGATGTACAATGGGGGAATGCTCTGTTGTTCAACATAATTCTCACCTCGGGTTTTCTATAACCGCACCTCCAGAAAGTACATCACAGAAGTGCAGTGCATCTGCATCTGCATTTGCACCTGTATCTGCATCTGTATTGCATCTGCGGAACTGTCTCAAGAGGACTTTCCATTGCTCTATGATATGGGATTTTTCAAGACAGCTGTGAATAAGATTATGCAAGGTCGGCGGCGTACCCGCATACCTCCTGTTGTTGCAGGTATCCATGGGCGGCGGTAACCATGTACCATCACGAGGGCCGCTTGCTCTTATAAAAAGGAAGATTACGAGGTGTAACAGGAAAACTCCTCGTCCCCTTACACTTCCTATTCTGCATTTCCCCATCCCTTTTTCCAAATCTACTCTAAATATTTAAAGATAGGCAGCGCATCCATCAGCGTTCCAACGTTAGTCATTCCTGACTAATGTTCGCATGAATCGCGAATATTCCTAGACCACACCTTTCCCTTACTATCACGTGGACTGTCTGTCTGTTCGCCATTCTACTAAAAAAATATACAAAGATTGATAGACACTAGAATACGTTTGTGATAATGGTAGAGTGCTCAGTCTGTAAGGGTTTAGTGAACCGTACTCTCCTGTTCATAAAATGTCATTGTTAATTATACTATGCTATTGTTATCTCATCAAGTCGCTATTTCAAGCAAAACTATACCTAATGCTTAGAGTAATTAAACTCAAGATATCTTGTTTTATATTATAATTTCCCACAAAGGAAGCCACCGTACAGATGCGGATCCCTGATTGACGGTATCTCTTAGTACTTGTCCCCCGAAAGTACGATAATGACATTGCATCGGCTTTTTTTCTTCTTCATATGTGGTAATGGTGCAATTAACACATTATGCCAGTGTCAAGTTTTCTTCGTTATAAACAATTTCAAAGTCTAAAATGTCCAGTGCTGTCGAAGTAAGTCATGAGTCGCTCAGTAAAGCGATTGTAGTTTTACCGAGGATAGAAGGGTACTCCTTGGAAGCCCACGAAGAATGCAGGCCCACGTTTTATTTGATTATCACAAACACCACGCACGAAAAAAGAATGAAGTTTAGTAAACCACTACTAAACCACACAACGTCTAATATACAATTTTTACAATAATCATACAATAACTCAACTTCAATCCTCTAAATCCCACCAAAAAGTACTAAAAAGTATTTCATTCAAACATAAAGTCTCCCGTGAAAATTGATAATCCTATTGCTTAGGAAATACTGGCAATAGTTAGTTTTTTTTTTAATTTTTTAATTCAATGCTAAATTTGTTTATTAAAGGAAAAAGAAATATTAAATTTTAAGTATCGTTTAAAACTTTTGTAAATATTAATCGACTAGTTATGATAATTAATTTAAGTATTAATCTTTCATTACTTCAGAAATTTACAAATTTTCAGTCAGTACGAGTATGAGATGGGCCGTGTGGTGTGCGCCGGTTATAGAATACCACCACCCTATCTCTTCCCGTGGGTTCTCATTACGACTATACCTTTTTTAATCAAGTGTGGCCAGTTACCATTGATCAAATGGTAATAAACTCTTGGAAATTACCGTACGGTAGTTCTTGCAACTCAGAAGTGCGTGTTAACTTTGTATGTAGTAGTGAGGGTCCGAATGCGTAAAAGGAGACTTTATGTCTTTTAAAATATAACTTTAAATATGTATAATGTACATTGATCTGAAGGCTAGTACAGTTTAGAATGTTACGAAAAAAACTGTACAATTGTACGTATTATTAACTCTTTTCTCTATATTTTTAATTGGGTCAAAAGTCTGAATGTGAGTTGCATACCGACAAGTACTTAAACAACATTTTCTGTAAGAACCTTTTCGTTCCTCTCTTTTTCATTTCTGTATTTACATAAAAAAGTAGGCCAACATTGTTAATTGCATTATATAGTGTTGTAACATGCCGTGTCATTAAACGATTCAGTAAAACCATTTTTAATTTGTTTAGTGTACAATTTTGTCTTAAGATAGTCTAATTAAGTTAAAGAGAAAACTTTTTTTATAGAAAGAACGCGATAGACGAGCATACAGTCCACCTGGTGGTATGTGGATGCTGTCGTCCATAGACATCCGTGATACATGCCAACATTAGTCCAGAATGACAAACGTTGGCACGCCCCCGGTTGCGCTGCCTGCCTTTAGAGATGTTGGAATGAATTCGGAGAAAGGGTTGGGAAGATGGGAAGGAATAGGATTCCTATCCTTCCTATCCTGGGCATATCTCACCCACTACCGAACCACGTACGTACATTGGGGAATAATATAAAGTGGGAAATGCAGTACATTTCACGATAGTCCTGTGTGAGAGAGGCTGTTGGATTGCAATGTGCACGCTCCCCCCCCCCCCCCCCACAAAATTATTCTTTCTTTTAAATATATTAATAATACATTTCATAAAAGTAACGAACTAAACTCAATTATAATACTCACCTTAGCCGCCTTACAATTAAAAGATCATTTCGACAGGTGTTATTATGTTTCGACTTTAATAAAGTGTTCACTGTGACGTGATATTAAACTAGAAAATTATACAGTCAGGGAAACGCCTAAACTATCACCTACATTAATTTAACTCTAACCACATGTTATATACTTGTGTTAAGTACAGGTTTTGTTTGTGCTAACAACCAAATGGAACGGAAAACCACAACGAGTATTTTGTCATTAAGTATGACAAAAATACTCGTAAACGTAAAATTTATATCAGGGGTTTGTGGAAATTTAACGAAAGTTATTATTGACAGGAAAGAAGTTCAATACGAAAAGTTAAAATTAAAGGGCAAAGTCCACAAAAGTATGGAGTTCGCGCCTCTTTTCTATATTGTGTTAAAGTTTTCATATTTGTGTAATTTCAATACATATTTTTTTAGTTCTAATGTAGGGTTACGCAGAAATTTCTATGCACTTAAAGACTTTTAACTTAGTTTTTGTTAACTCTAAAGAATATTCTAGAACAGACAATGGAACAATAGCTACGTAACTATGACATTTTGATTTTCAACCTGAAGAAATACAAACATTTTAAAATGATCACAAACAAACATCTAATAGGCACTTCTATGAACTTCTAATAGGCACCTACAATGTCTAGTGTGTTTCCTAAAAAATATCTGTCATTTTCGTTTCCAATTTTACAACAAAACGTGTGTAAATAAATCTATCATCTACTTGTATACTTCTGATTATAACTTCAGCTAGAGAAGGTTGATAATACAAGTAGTTAACAGTTGGAAACGGAGGTATTTTGAATTTCCTATCATACATTCAGGTCAAAGGCAATTTAGGTAACTCCCTTTTAATTTCATTCGTATTTGTTATCTCTGTTCGCCATTCGCTTTTCACTTTTACAAACTACATAAACGCTAGCAATTACACCTAATTGCGAGACTACGAGTTCTCTGTTTTTCCTAAACAAATAAACTCTGGCTTTTCTCTGACCTTATCTTTTAATTACCGGGAGGTTTGCCCGGCCTCCCCGGTCCAGGGAACGAGATACTAACCGTTTGTCCTAATGCAGTGATGTAGGAGAAAGTTTTTATGTTCCCTCCTAATGTGTTTAAAGAATGAGTTTGTATGTACTCGTAATAGTAGCAGGAAACTGGACAGTGATGGCCTTGTGGTGTCTCCGATTATCCTCAACTAACATTCATTAGGTTTTACTGAGTTGTTGCTTACATTTAAGTAGACATCTTTAATTTATTACTTGTTTTGCCATGTGGTGTCGGCCGGCTTTAGAATACTACCACCCCATTCCTTCCCATGAATGTTGTTAAAGTAAATACCACGTTGAGGGATGATAAAGCCGCTGAGGAACAACAACACCTCTAAAGGAGTGGCGTTTAAGTCCACACATGCCTCAGGCACAAGACAATGTGCATGAGTTACGTCGAGCAGTGGACGAAGTAAAGGGTTGAATACGGTTGTTACGGTTACTTGACAAGTGCTGAAAGAAACATTATAAAACATCATCGAAATATATTTTTCATACTGAAGAAAAAAATCTGGTGTATGCATAATCACCATCAATCCAGATTGAGCCCGCGTGAGCGAATATGGCCTGAACCCTCGTCGAATTACAAGGATACATGTGCAATGCAGTTGGACATTTAAGGTTATATTTGTGGACTTCACAACTCATCACAGTTCATATCGTAAAAAAAACTTTTTTGTCACTTTTATTGTGTGAGAAAGTGTGTTTTTTTATTATAATTCTTCCATAAAGTTCTGTTGTAATTAATTATGCAGATAATTTTACATTAGGTATATGTATTTAGCCTAATTACGTGTATACTCGTATATTTTTAACTATACAGGCATAGGAATGGCTTTGTAGTCCCGTCCGGTTTTATTTCATATTCAACTTCAGTTGTTAAACAACTAATTTAAATTTAACTAGTTACATTTGAGTTAACAAAACTGTTAACGGACCTTTAAAGTTGCCGTATTGCAAGTTTTGTACCTGTGAATAATACCTAACAAACCTATGTGAATAATACCTAATCACTATCAAAGCTGAAATTGAAAAAACGACATCTCTGTCTTCTTAATTCTTCTCACTGTCTGAGACGACGTCACCATATTTAATTGATTTACCAATTACGTCAAGGGGGCCTTCCTTGATTGACCAATTAACGCTGCCTAAAGCTACATTGGACAGATCACGTCATTTTTTAATCTAACAGACTATACCTAATTCTACCACGGAGCTGCTATACCTATGTATCTCTTTGTTCGCGCTAATCTCGGAATCTACTGGACGTTTCACATCTGTGTAGTGTGTAAATCTCGGAAAGTTATAAGGTATTTTTTATAAAAAAAGAATATTTCTAAGTTTTGACATTTTGGCAAGGGTTATCACGACTAATCTATCTGGTTGGTATTTATGATATTTTAGGAATATGTTATGGTGTCATCTATCTATTTATGCACATAGATGAACTGATATAAAAATCAGGTCCCAAACCGTGAATGGTAACCGTGCTAGTGCCAAATATCACACCTCAAACGTTTTTAAAATATAAGTAGGACATCGCTTTACATATTTCAAATATCGTTTCGTACTTTTTGTGCCGTATTTCCAATAAAATAGTGAGAGGTGGCGTGGCATCAATATCGGGTGACACCGCTGCTCTGTCTATCGTTATTGAACTAAAGGAAATATTGAAGTCTAAGTTCCGGCTTGGACTTTTTGGCCTGAACTAGAGAAGTGAAGTTGAGTTATTGTTTGATTATTGTAAAAAATGTATATTAGACAGACGTTGTGTGATTTAGTAGTAGTCGTTCTTTTTTCGTGCGTGGTGTTTGTGATAATCAAATAAAAGCGTGAGACTGCGTTTTATCGTGTGCTTCCAAGTAGTCCTCTTCTGTCCTCAGTAAACCTACTATCGCTTTATTGAGCGACTCCTGAGTTATTTCTAAAGGACTGGACATTGACAGGATACGTTTTAGACTTTGAAATTGTTTGTTACGCAGAAAACTCGACACTGGCAGAAAGTGCTAATTGCGCCATTGCCATACAAGAAGAAAAAAAATTACGGCTTTTATTTCAGAATAATTTTAATAAATTTATTTCATAACAAGAATAAGTTCTGGGGCCACTTCTAGTATTTTTAATGCACTTTTATGTTGTTTAAATGTGTGAATTGTGTTGATCTTAACTGTATGGAGTTCTAAAATGTTAAAATGTTGTTGGCTCGGGTATTATTATACTTTTCTGACTTAATTATGATAACTGCTGTATGTTTCTTTACGATAAAATAAAAAAAATAATTATAGATGTGTTATGAGCGATGATAGCCTAGGGGTATTGTAACTGCAACTGTACTATTTACAATACCTGTGCAAGAAATATACATAGGTAAATTAATGTCTAGGTTGTCATGGCATAGTTAGATGTACTTTGTTTGTCTTTTTCTAACGAACGCGTTAGTAAAAGACAGTAGATTTGCATTTAGCATTGGTTTATATTAACGCCATTTAGCTCTGATAGCAGAACAGATTAGGCAACAGTACGTAGAACAAGAGGTTTTTGTAAATTTTGCATTTCGGCTAAATATTAATGGATTAGAGATCATTGCTGTTATACATCCTTATCCACTAGTGATCAGTTCGAGTAACGTGGCCAGAAGCAGTCAACAGAATATTCTAGCTAAGTGGAGTTTTATTATACTTGCACGCATTCAAAAAATATGTAATAAATAATCCCCGGTAGCATCGCCTAATATCTGTCAACATATCGCGAAATATCGCCCTTTGAGGAATTTATATCATTATTGACATCAAACTAAAACATTCATCTTAATACTCAAATAAAGTGAAATGTCGTAGTAGATATTGTTATAACATCTTCTTTATCAGAGTATATCGGCAACAAGTTTCTGATAGGGGAGCAAGTTGAATGTAGGCGAGTTAAGTAAAAAAGCTATTTAGAGAGTATCGGCACGAGATAACCGTAAGGTAACTTTATACATGCGTAAGACGTGCACACACGTAATTTACACACACAGAGATGTTTACATGT
Source organism: Sesia bembeciformis (assembly GCA_943735995.1). Lineage (NCBI taxonomy): Eukaryota > Metazoa > Arthropoda > Insecta > Lepidoptera > Sesiidae > Sesia > Sesia bembeciformis. The sequence continues at coordinate 10,598,362 of OX031040.1, forward strand.
GGGGCGAGGATCTCAGAGGCAAGCATCTGCGAGCATGTGACGTCACGCAATGAGTTATCATTTCGCAAGAATATAAATTTATTATAATAGTAACGTTGCATATTGCTTTCTAAGCTATTGCGTCTTTATAACATGTAAAATATCGTGTCGCTTCGTTACTTTATTCACTAAGTTTTATTTTATTTGCAAACATATTATAAGATCATTCAAGCTACTATTAGGAAAGTCTCCTACGTTTATCCTCCTATGTGTGTTAAACGTTGTACATCTATCAACAGAGTGATTCCTGAGGAAGGTATAGGTGTATAATTCGTTAAGGTTTTGTGTAAATTGGTTGAAATATGACGATGATTGTTGAAGATGTCGGAAAAAATCAAGCCGTCTGGGAGCTTTCATCGAAAACGCTGCCTAATCCGTTTGAGATATAACAAAACAATGTATGGTGGGATTGTTTCTCTTTTATAGGTCTACAAAAAAGTCCGCGATGGCATATGTCTATCTTTTAAGGATAGCTTACTATACCCATTCTAACTTCTAAAAAAATGATCACATATAATGTGTTATTTGGAAAAGCTATTTAGACGGATACAATATTAATGATTATTATATTAAATACGTTAGTTACCTTAAGCATTTCATACACATTATAATAGCCCTTTACACCATACAATTTAAATGAATATCTTAGGAGTTGTCGTAAATTAAAAACTACGCGCGAGAAAATAAATTCAAGCGGTCTCGCACCAACGCGACGCGACGACGGGACTCGCTTGATGCAGCCACCCCCGCCCGCGCTCCACCACCTGCTGTCGCCTACTGTTGTTATATAAGCCGAGCGATAAAGCGCGCGATTCCCTATAATAAACAGACTTTCGAAGCGAATGATTTTCGCAATTAGGTGATGACTGGAGGCATATGTATTTATTGTCTTTGAGTGTTATTGGAAGGTGTCAAGCAAGTCGGAAAAAACTCTGCCATCTGTGAGCTATTTTGGCGTGCGTTGCAAAAACCGTAAGAGTTACACGAATATAATGTATGGTGGATATGTTTCTGAAATTAAAAAAAAAAAATTGTAAAGAAAAAACTTATAAACCGAAGCGAAGCGAGGACGGGTCGCTAGTTATTTCATATAAGAAGACATTTCACTAGGAATTATTCAGTATAAAAGTTTCTCGCGTGCTAAATTGAACCCGAAATAAAATAAAAAGCTTTTATTTCCGACCATAATAACCCATAATATAGTGTAGTGTAATTGGAATTTGGGAGTTTGGTTTAGAGAAGGGTTAGGGTTAACTTTTGTTACAGATACATTACGAAAACATTGGCCATCGGCCAATCCGGAAACACACGAACGCGTCATCAACGTAATAAATACAATACGTAATAAATACGTTGCATACAATAAAGTAATAAAGTATCTCTTAATGAAGTATGCAATTAGAGGTATCGTAATTCATTGACATGGATAACGCCTTCGGGTGTTTCCGGATTAGCCGATTGCCAATGTTTTAGTAATGTATCTGTACGATATCTATTCTTGCATTTCGTTAATGTGGTCATTAGTTCAAAACTTCAGCCCGTACCATGTTGCTAATCAAGTACGAAATTTAAAAAATATATCACTCTCAGTGAGCGAACACATCGTGAGGAAACCCGCATTATCCACCAATCTGCACTGGGCCCGACTGGTGGATTATGACCCGTAACCTCTTAGTGATTAATCAGCAGAGTCCTACGGGAAACACGTTAATGTACTCAAAATAATTCACAGCATTTACTTAGTTAGGGTACCCATGTCTAAACATTGGCAAGATTCAAAATGCATATTAAGCAACCGATGTATCAAAATATAAAGAAGACTTGTTTTGACACCAGAATCTTACACATGAAACAATTCAATTTTGTCTGTACATACCAAGCAATTTGTGCAACTTAATGAATTGTATGAAGAATGTACTATCCATTATTCAAGCTGCAACTGTATGAGAAACGACTTAGCTCACTACCAGTATTCTTGGGTAATACGTTACGTAACGTATTGGATGATGTACTGGAGAACCGGTCTTAGCAATTCAATCAACTGCAGGCAAGAGTTATTTTCGTCAACTTTTGTTTGCAGTTTGTCTCGTTTTCGAATTTTACAGAGATTTTTTTATCCGCTATGAAACATCAAGGCAATATGAAAAAAGGATGCTTTTAAAAGTGAAATGAACTTATCGATTGTTTTGAACTGTCAGATGATTTTGTAATATAATTAGTGATAATGATGATGTTAACCTTTTAAACATACAAATACAGGGCACTCCAGTAATTAACTCTGCGGTTTCGGGCCACAATCCACCATGAGGTCGTAGTGGACTTAATAAAAAGTAGACTTAATAATCAATGTAGACTTCTGATAGTGACAAACTTCTGAAAGGTATAACGATCGTAGTAACATATCTATGTTTTACGAAAAAGTATACAATAATGTTTTATTCGATAAATTATCATAATGATTACAGTAATAACATGTAGTGTAAGAAATAGCAAGCAAATTAGAAACTAAATGGCGCGGTGTATTTTTTATATATTTATCATTCAGGCACATTACATATTTCTACATGGATAAATGTTCCGACAAACTGCCATCGGTTACTTACTGATATTTATTTGTGTGTATAAAAATAACTTATATTCAGCATATGTACAAAACTTATATTTGACCATATTAAATATGGTTAAATTATTTTAAAATTATAGTGAAATTATAATACCATATTAAATAATCTATGTTACGAAATGTGTGTTAAATGTGTTAATAATTTCACATAAGAAGAAATTTCGCACTTATTTAGTATAAAAGTTTCTCGCGTGCTAAATTGAACCCGAAATAAAATAAAAAGCTTCTATTTCCGACCATAATAACCCATAATATAGTGTTAGAAACTACGTTGGTAATACAATAAAAAAAGGAAATTCAATGTGTCGTGTTGCCCTCGAAACTCACCGAGGTACACCAGCTCCCGCTAAATGTAGCTCGATGAACGTTTCAAGGCCGATGGAAACGAGTCTATCACCTATCATCTTCAGGATTCCGTTGGTGCTCCCTAGCAGTTGCGTAATAATTAATGAGAACGACGTTTTACGCATCAATGCGAAAAAGTCGTCCATCCTCTCATATCAGCAAACGTGTTATGAGGCGTTATTATATTGAATTCTAAGGCCACTTAACGCCTCCGTGTGTGTGTAGCTGACCCATAACACACTAGTGTAAAAACATTGTCGAGAAAATTTAAATGTCGGCGATGAGTGCTTATATTTTAGTGGGTAGCAATCGGCACGTGCGTCACTTCGATTTCACGGCATCAACGGATTTGAATAAAAAATGATTTTCTGATCATTTCTGGAAATTTATTTTTGTATTGAATTCATATTATATAATTTCGTATTTCAAATTAACTAGACATGGTATTGCAGGTAAAATAAAAATGACTTTGAAACCAAAGTTGACGGTGTGAAGTTATTGTATATTTCCGTAATCTATGTTACATTCCTAATATAAATATGTCGGTAATCGTCATATAGAAAAAGAAAATCTCCATCAATGTAAGTACATTTTGGTCTATTATGTTCCAGTTTAACAAATAGTTTGCTTCTTTGTTACGCATTTACCGTAGCCCATTTCTCTATCACTTCAAGGTTAACTGGAAGAGATTCCACTTAGGAATAAATGCACCTTTGTGCCTACATAGAGTACCCTTATATACTTACTTTACTGGTATCTTCAAACAGGAAGCGTTAAATAAACATCTTATCTATTCGACATCTTAGTGTACATTTTTTTATTTACCTTATATTTTTATTCTCTATCTCTGTTTGGCTAATAAATAATTTGAAATACATTTGATACAAAGAATTCACAAATCCCTTCACAGTAAACATTAGAACATAAGTCTTTTAGTATATTTTTCCTAAAGGTTAGGTATACGGTTAAAGGTTAAAGAACGCTCTGATCTAGATTAATCTTATTCAGTAGGCATCGTATAACAGCAGCCCTTGGATCAGTTTGTGTAAGGAAATGGGCCAATTTATGGCATCGTGTACGAGTTAGACTATTCGGAAAACGTGGTTCGAGTCGTAACGTTCATGTTTTTCAAGTCGTTTTGATATTGCGAGATGTTTGTTTGTTAAGTCTTTGTATTTTTGCCGGTAAATAAGTCCTTTCGATTGTTGTGATAATGACAAAAGCATAATCCCATTATACAAACATTTTGCACATAAAAAGGAAACCAAACGATCCGTCAAAAAAGCTTTTTGGTACGATTATGTCGCGCGCTCAATTTGACCCGCGCAGGGGTTGTGAGCTTATTCCTAGACCTCTTCTTTTGTAAGCATATTTCTAGAAAATTGGGTTTTAATGTTATAAATGCTAAAACTCCTTTCAAAGTAATAAATGGAAAAGACGGTCATTATTATATTAATATAACACAAATTTAATTGAATATTTATTTCATGTGTTTTCTGCTTTGAAACAGCGGATAAAACATGCGGTGGTTTCATAAAAAACATTATTAAAGCGCATCGCATCGTAAAACTCATCAGAAAGTTTTCAGCCGTTGCTTTTTCCTGTAATAATACTTTAATATCACGCCGCATTTGCGCTCTGCTTCTTGAAATGCTTCTACAAATAGTAAGTTATTTGCAATAGTTTACATTTTGCAAATATACTGTACTATTTGTTGCGAATGTTTCTTTACTTTAAATTAATTGATTTATCCTAAACGGGCATATTTGTGCTTCATCGTCGTGCAAGGCGGTACATAAAAATAACAAGATTAATTTTAAACGAATGTATTCCTGTAAATGAGCGTTTATAATTTGAGAATTGTTCATTCACAAAACCGTTTGAATATCGGTCATGAGTGAAACTGAAACATCAAATTAATATTGAATTAGATCATCGAGAGTTAATCTCTCATATCGATGAGTTAAACGAAAGTCACTTTGAGCTGTGCTTATTAAAATATTAAATCATTATTATTGCGAATATTAAGTATTGTGCGTAGTATTAGCTTAGTGCTTATTAAGTATTAATCGTATTAAATATTATTTTAATATTTCTAATAGTAAAAGTACTAAACCCACTGAATAGTTCAAAGTTCACAACCACAGTTCAAAGAATCGGTGTGCCGGGCTGAGAGAAGTAGTAGTGTTTTAATTAAAATTCCAATAATTCAAATTTTATAATATTATTGTGATTTATACATTTAATAATAAAGTGTCTCTAACAATTTTTAGCTTGGCTCTCGAAGTGACGGAAACTTTGCGCGGAGAACTTGAGCGTTTTGTTTATTTAACGGTAGAGTTGTCTCTTTGAATCCCTTTCTACCTGACACCGTTTGTTCTATATTATTAAACAGTTTTTTTTCGAGGCTTTTATTATAGCTGATGATAATATTCTTCCTTACTAAGGTACTAATAATATTAATATACCTTATATAATTATAACATCGGCCCCTCTCTGCACTCATATTTACTCGTATATACGTACTTAGACTAAATGTTCCAATGATTTATGGTCAATATTTCCTGTTCGTGGTTATATAAAATTATGACTATCAAAATACTGAAATAACCTTTCTTTTAATTGCTGTGCCCTACGGGGTCCACAATTTTATCATAGTTTAAGGTCACCAATTTTGAAACGCATTGTGGAATGCAATAAAGTATTGAGTATTGAACCTTGGAAAATATTCGCAATGTTTGGAAATCTTGAAATATTTGGAAATTGGTTTAATTTTTTTAATATAATGTAGGAATTATTTAGTAGCAGTTTGGCTCGTATAAAATCGATATTTAATCAGTTTTCAACGAGCAATCATCTACTTAACATTCTTTTACCGATTTAGAATTCAGTTTTTACATCAAAATGTGCTCCAACAATGTGATGCCGATATACCGCCTTCCCAATGGGGATAAACTGGTTAATTGAGGTTATTGTAACCTCTATTCTAAACCGATGATAATCTTTATTCGCCAGTATTTTATAACATTGTCCAAGTCTTGACAAGAAGGTTTATTACGTAAGATCGATAAAAATTAGAAATACACAAAACTCTAAAAGTTACATATTCTAGGTAAAGTTACATATTCTTCTTCTTCAATCCAATCTTCATCATTATCTTATTTAAATAAACTTAGTTTCCTAAGTATAAAAATAACCCGACCAACTTCCACCCGACGCAAATTCCTAAATAATTAGGAAGCGCCCTCATTTGTGATGTATAGCCATACAATATCCATAACCTAACACAATTTAGCGAGTTTCTGTGACCTCAGGCTCAGCAGTCCGCGTGCAGAGTTAGAGCAACAGTTGTGAGATGCGTGAGGGGAGCGGAAGGAGGATTCCTAAAGGGGAGTGCGGGGTAAAATCAATAGACGAGCCCCGGCCGACCCCGCCCGTCCCGCCAAAACATCCTGCTTCTGATATATGACTTTAATGGTTTTTCATATGAAGTTTCGGGTTAATATGGGTCATAGTCGCGCGAGGTGACAATGACAGGGGTAACAATGACAGGTGTCGCGCAATATTCATGTGTTAAACACGTTAAAGCGGGAACACTATACATGAACTGTGATATCAAAGTTGATGTAAATTATACTTATTAATTGCATTTTTATTAAATAAAAACACGTATTGCACATTATCGTACAAAAGGCGAGCTTTATGCCCTAAGGCGTTCTGAACTAGCTAACCTTTGCGTTAAGCATAGATATACATTGGGAAATGTGATAAAAGGCGGATATTAATATATTAACTGAAATAGCAAACTATATACCTACATGATAATTTTAGTTAGATGTACCTAATAGATATATACAAATAATACCATATCATAATATGTATAATAGTATTCGTACCTATATGTACTACATGCATATCATTATATATACGTACTTATTTATTCACACGTAACACATAATCGCCTGTTAGATTTACTTATGTTATTACTATTTACGAGTAACTTCACTGAAAAACTGTTGTTAAGGATTTGTCGGAAAAATCCGTAAGAGGGCCTAATATTTTCCTGTAGAAGTCAAGGTCGGAGCAATTTGATTGTATTCCCACATTTTACATGATTATAAGGAGTATCTATCATGAGAACGTTTCGGACTATAATAAAACAGGTATGTGCATTTTTACAGCAATGACCTTTGACCTTTTATTATTTGTTGGGATGTAGGAAACCTAATGCCGACGTATTGGTTAAACCAAATTATTTCAATGTGACATTTGTTTACAAAAGCAATAAGTATTTATAAATATGATTTACACAATAAAAGATTAATTCTGTTTTATTTTGCATTAACCCCGAGATCTTGTGTTCCGATTTTCTTTACTGTACAGAGTACTGTATGGTTCAAATATCTTTTTATGAAAAACTTAATAGAATTTCTGAAACCATAGAATTTATAAAAAAGTGCCCTAAATTAGAGTTTCCCGGGTGAAATACGGTTCGAAACGGGTGACGTTACGGAAAAATGCTAGTAGATAATAGTGAATTAATACATACTAAAATTGTATTATATTTTGACTTAAATGTTTAAAAAAATATAATTGAAACGGATACAGTTATAAAACATGAATGAATAACCATAAAATATTCGAAAATAGATATTAATTAACGTTAATTAACCATAATTAACGTTATCCACATAAATCCAACATGAGAGGAGGTCAAATAAATACAAATTCACGTGACAGCAGTGTTGCGTGAATCAACATCCACTTTCGCACACAAAAGCTGTAAGCCCAGATTTGATTATAACGTAATCAGAATTTATGCTGGATAATGCTGGTGCTGGTGTTGTAAATCAAAGCATTACCGAAGATGTTAGTAGCCCGGTAATTATCCTGTAATTATCACAGTATACACGCATAAACACTTAAGCATCTTAACGGTATCTTATGTCACTTAGCAGGGTGTCACTCGTCCAGTAGATGAACAAGTTATTGAGCTAGCACAAGTGTCATATTCGCTTAAATTAAGTTAAAGCTTTTGTTCAAGTATTTAATTCTGGGAAGAAATGTTAATTTTACATTTTTTTCTCTATATTTTTTAAATACAGAGCTTTGATTATACCTTTGATTACACCACCCTTATAAACTAACTTAATTTGGTTAAACGTAAACCCCCAATATCTTACACGACGCAGTATATTTTGGCTATACAATTTAGATATTAGTTTAAAAATAATTCATTTATTCAATGGTGGCTGTGTTGTCACATTCAAATTATACGGTTTCTAAACGAGCGGCGAATTTTAGTTTGTGACAACACTATTTAAATTTTCCGGCGCTAGGGTATACCTACATAGTTGGATTATAATCTCGTATAAGTTCCTAAAGGGTTGACTGTTCGGTAGATTAATTTTTAATCAACGCATATTTAATTATAATAATCTTGTTCGTAACAAGTACATGGGATTCGATTATCTACCATTATTATGTTTCACAAACCTGTGAACAGTTCATTCACGACAATGAGGTAGGTGCCTTATGTCAGCTTATATACCGTTTCTACTTACATGTACATTGTGTAATTAAGCCATGTCCCCATTCGTCTCAATCATTCTCGAATTTGACCCTTTCCGCTGTTTGCGAGTGGTCCCAAATATTTGCCTTAAAACAACTTTAGTAAGACCGAATTGAAGCAATTCCACTACGAAACGCCAAGAGCCGAGTTTAATGTAAAATACATTTTTTAATCTACATCCGCATGAAAGTCGAATTGCTTTCTTAAAGGAAATATAATATGTGTAAATTGGTACAATATATATTAGAGAGAATGTCACGGATAATTAGAAATCATTTCAAAAAAATGTTAGTTGCTTTCTACTAATTGAAAAAATCTATTATTCATGATTACACTCTATATATTGACATCCTTGATTTATTCAACAGTGCTGAAATTTCCGAGTTATGTATTAATAACTAAATTACCCATTTGTTGTGTAATCCGATTCGTCCTTTGTCTGACTAACCGATCTGGTTTCTTATTTCTACATAAAAAATAAGGCGATCTGCTAGACAAGCACCGAAACGTAGAAATAAAATGTCAGCGATCTAGTTTGATCCTAGACCAGACTATATTGCGGTCATTTTTTCCAACGTATCGCACGAAGCCATGATAAAAGGAGCATTGGTTTTCGTACTAGTAAACATGTTATGTTTTGTTCTTGCAACATAATCTTTATTTGCAGGAGATACCTATGTCGAAAATTCACTGAAACCATGTTGTTCCAGTTTTAAGACCATGGAATTAGTCTAGTTACAAAATAGTTTCGTCTCACGGACTACTGCTTGTTTATCACACTGCGCTCAATGACTAAAATAATATATTTGTTTTACAAATCTTTGATGTAAGGTCCCGGATTCAATCCGACCATACGTCCCCAGTGTACACTGTACTATAGTATTAATAACTTAGTTAAACACTGTTATAAAGGATGATTCAATTGGAGGTTACAATTTAAATCTGACTATACTTTATATTTGTCCAAAATAAATGGCTGTCATTTTCCTTTTGTGATTATAAAAATACCGACATTTGCTATTATGGAGAGATATTCAACACAAGAACCCATTTTAATTGTAAAAATCTATCTCCAAAATGTAGAAAATTTTACCAATACAATTCGTGCATTACGAAATGAGTTCGGTAATCATAATCGCCCGTCTCGTGCAGCGATTAAATAATTAATCGAAAATTTTTACCGAACCGGATCAGTGTTAGATGTGCAAAGACCAGTACGTCCTCGTAGTGGCCGGTCACTCGAAAATATCGCCGCAGTGAGTGATAGTGTTCGTGACAATCCCTCAACTTCCAGTCGCCATCGTTCCCAGCAATTGGATCTTTCCTATAGCAAAGCAACGCATTTTAAGAAAAGATCTGCATATGCATGCCTACAAGATCCAATTGTCTCAAGAACTGAAGCCAACAGAATCTTAGACAGCGTCGTATCTTTGCTGACTGGGTGTTACAGAACCATCAAGGTGACGATGGTTTTGCCAACAAAATCATCTTTAGCGACGAAGCCCATTTTCAATTGAATGGATACGTAAACAAGCAAAATTACCGCATTTGGGGTCTTGAAAATCCACGAGTCATTCTTGATCAATCAATGCATCCAGCAAAAGTAACCGTTTGGTGCGGATTTTTGGTCGTCGGCGTGATTGGGCCTTATTTTTTTGAAAATGGTCGTGTTGAAACTGTAACAGTTAATGGTGAACGCTATCGGGACATGATTACAAATTATTTGTGGCATCAATTGGATGGTATTGACGTGGAGCAAATGTGGTTCCAACAAGACGGTGCGACCTGCCATACAGCTCGAGAAACAATGCAATTGTTGCAAACAAAATTTCCCGGTCGCGTTATCTCTCGGTTCGGCGATCAAAATTGGCCCCCAAGATCATGTGACGCCAGACTTTTTTCTTTGGGGTTATGTAAAGCAAAAGGTGTATGCTAACGACCCAAAAACTATACCAGAGTTAAAGTTGAAATTTCACGTGTTATTCGTGACATACCCCATGATTTAAGTAAAGTGATGGAAAATTTCATCAAAAGGGTGAATGTCTGCAAGACCGCCCGTGGTGGTTATTTGGCTGACATCATCTTTCATGTTTAATGTCAATGTCTGAACATTAAATTAAAATGTATATATCATAGAAGACTACCTTGAAATGTACTGCATTTACCACTTTATCGTATTTCCCCAATGTACGTACGTGTTTCGGTAGTGAGTGAGATGTGTCAGAGCCCATTCCCATCCTATCCTATCCCTGCCCATTTTCCCAACCCTTTCTCCAAATCCATTCCTATATCTCCAAAGGTAGGCAGCGCATCCGGGGGCGTGCCAACATTTATCATTTTGGACTAATGTTGGCATGTATCGCGGATGTCTATGGGCGACAGTATCCACTTACCATCAGGTGGACTGTATGCTCGTCTGACGCCTTCGTACATAAAAAAAAAAAAAAAATCAACACTATAAAAAACCAATGCATTTTATTTCACATTTAAATTGTAACCTCCAATTGAATCACCTTATGTATATAGGTATATTAAAAAACATAATGGTTATGTTTAGCTGACACAGCTATGCATATCTTTTCATTGTATTTTCAATATATCACTTGCAAATAAAGATCCTTATTGCAGAAATAAAACGTAACATGTTTACGAGTATGAAAAGTAATGTTTCTACATATCACAGACTTTCTACGATTCCCTGAGACGATGCCATTCTCTCCTGTCTACACGTTTCAGTCTAACAGTAACAAATGCAGCGGAATATTGTAAAGGAAAATCGTCACGTTTTAAAAGGAACTAGGGCCATGTTTGATCGAAGTCCATTGTTGGTCGACGCGGGGTCGCGGTAAAACTTGTTTATTATTTGACGGGAACTATTCAGTTACGAAGGTACGATCGATCGTGGTTTAAACTTAGCGTTGGTAGTGCCATACTACAGTAAGAATACAGTATCGAATCTATACAAATGCACAAAACACTCATGATTCATAAAAGTGTTTATAAAATATAGAAGTAAAATAAATATTTCCATTAGTGGTAATCACTATCCTGGCCAAAGAACTTACGCCAGTGGTATGGCAAGAGCACTCGTTCACTATTCCGTGCTGAAGCTTCAAAAGTATCTAGAGACAGCCATAATGATTGCCAAACTTCGTTAGAAATCAGCACTGCAAGAAGAAGAATCACCATTAAAAAGGTTGTAGAGATTCATCACCAAAAATATACTTATATTATTTATTGATTGAGGGGTGATTTTGAATAAATCGTAACATACCTTACCTTACTTACTCAGAGACTCTAATTTAAATCTTTCTTCCGTACCGTTATTTTCTCTTTATAATGTACATTTTCAGTTTCTGCTAGAGGCGCTGCTTTATATACAGGTAAAACATTTGACGTAGACGCGGTAGTAGTATTTTGAAACGAGTGATGTCAATAACATTGGTGCCAATTAATCATTGAGGGTAAGCTCGGTAGGTGTGGATTCTCAACAAATTACATCGGGTTAGCTTCAATCAGATGTATTTCGTGAATAGCGTTGAGGTTCGTTACTGTTGATATATTATATTGTTCTGTGCGACCCGAATAAGGCAACCGCGTGAATATTTTATGGGCATCCCGGAACAGGGCTGGAAACGGCGTACGAGTAATCCTATTTACGGCGCTTCTTCTCAAACAAAACAAGCTGCACCTAAGCCGATATGGAAATAATAAATGTTGTATGAAAATAGCAGGGAAAGTGGAATTATTAAAATTAACTACATACCTACTTTGACGAAATTCATGATGTATTTATAAATAAGTGAAATGTAACGTCATTATCAGACGTTGGTAGAGTTTGGCAAACTAAACATGACATCACGGTATATTTGGAATTCTCAACATTGCAAATACAAAAATACATCATATTGCATAACCTACATAACATACAAAAAATTGCATCGATTGTAAGTTGTTACAATAATACATGAAAAATGGATTGATATATCAAAAATATTAGAGGTGTAATATAAGAATTACATGCAACCCCATGTTATGCATTTATGTCCAATTACCGTCGTATGGTGAAAATAGATTCTATTTCTATGTAATTTAGTGTAAAAAGTGCCATGGAGTGACAAAATGTCTTACTTGGTGGGGGTACAGATGTTCCCAATCGCTGTGCTTCGCTGTGGCGAAGGATAAAGATATGAAATGTTTTACAAAGACTCAAAAAAGTTTTGTTGAGAGGAGGTTATTTGTAACGTTAAATCAGGTATTTAAGAATTATTAACAGTAATTCTTATATTTCTATTGTGTTCGGAACAGAAGAACATTAAGTTTCGTTGTTTACTAGTAAAGCAATTACTAAGTGGACTTTTATATTTATGTACATTATTATTTACCTAATAATACTCTAGATCACTTATATACAGTTTCCGAATTGAGAGTTGGATATAAACAACCGAATTGTATGTCGTCATTTCAATATAATTGAGTAAATCAGTTGCTGACGGGCGCAATTCTATCTCGTTGCGCGCAGCTTGGAAAAATCCGACGGCTGCCATTCGCACTCCTGTTCACAATAGCAATAATGTCGTATTGGAACTTGACAACTGTTGAAATGGAAAAGAACTTGCTTCTCTGTTGTTCGTTCTTTTGCCGATGGTTTCCTGCAAATCTTTTCAACGACGCTCCCCCATTATCTTTGAAATTTTGGTAAATATCATTTGTTCTGGACAAATAACAAATCTTTAACAAAATTGTTTTAAGAAATATTTTAAGACAGGCTTTTATGAATTTTGTCTTCGGGTATTCATACCTATCTGTGCCGAATGCTTTATTATAGACACCCAGTAGGCTTCTATCAATACGTCATCAAAGGGTTCCAATATATTATTTCACAGACAAATAAAAATTTTTTTAGATACGTTACTTAAAAATGTACCTAATCTATTCTGTGAAGTGAAAAAATAAGCAAAGTTGTCAAACTGTCAAGAAAACAGAAATTGCAATTTTTTTTTTATATACTAGTGGGCGGACGAGCAAGCGGTCCCACGTGGTGGTAAGTGTTAATTTGTTATTAGATAATAACAAAGAATACAAAAGAAGTGCGATGAACTGAAATAAAAAATAAAAAAAGTCCTTTTTCTTTTTGGGATATATTAAGTTCAGAAAAAACTGGCACACCAAAAGTTAGTTTTGATGAGAGAATTTCTGGGGTAAGAGGGTGCAGGAATTTATTATTTAACCAAGTATAACCAAATATAAGATTTCTAAAATAAGTTTAATAGAAGTCGGCGAAATAGACTAACAGAAGATCCACGTATGTATTTGTAATGAAACTTAGTATTAAAGAAGATGAAGTCTGCCACTTTCAACTTAAACGTGATCTCGTGAGCTTAACTCCTGACTAGTATGCAAATTCCATAATCCACGTGGATGAAATAGCCGGCAGCCCAGTTAAATAAACATCTGAAACTGCAATACACATTGTAGGTTAGTATGATCTAGAAGTGGAAATACTCTTGATGTGAAGTTCTTCATTGTTCAATAAAAGAGTAGATACATACATAGGTACATAGATAAAACATAGGTACATGTATAAGTGTTACATAATCATAACATTAAAGAACAACAATACAAAAAGGTTCCTGTTTTTCCGGTATTTCCGGACAACCGTAAAAAATATCAATTTTAATAAAATTCGATATACTCGTATATAGTATATTAAATGTTTAAACTCAATGTGAAATAATCTGGTGCGCAAAACATTGTAGGTTACTAGATATGTAGCTAAGTAGACAATAAAATCTAAGGCCCCACATATTGTACGTATTCTATGAAAGACCTTGATAGAGACCTCCAATGTCAAGAGCCTAGTTGTAGTATCTCTCTGGTTCGGTAACACGCGTACCGTAATTCGAGCCTACATCCCCACTCATTATGACTCCCATGACAACGAGGTTCGATGTGTATCTGAATTCAGACATGTGCAAGAGACAGTATTGATTATCTCTATATTACTAGCTTGTACCCGCGGCTTCGCTGGCGAGTCCATTATTGCATGGGAACTATTTCACCTTTGTTTTGTAGCCAGTGTCCTTTTTGTGGCCCCAAGATGATCTATGAAGAAATTCAGCTAAATTTGTTCATCTGTTATGAGTGAAAGAAACAAGAAAAGAGATGTTGTTTCATTTTTATATATAAGTTAGGATTTATCGATCTACCTAGACATTCATTACACTGGTTCGAAATAAATATCAAAGAAATTAGTTTTGTTTGTAGCGCTATCAAGAATTAGGTTAACAAACGACAAATGCATCAGGGTTACAATCAAGTAAAATCGCTAGAAAAAGCTAGCTGGGCGATGTAATTTACTACATATGGCACTACTATTACTACTATTTATCTTACTAATGGCAGAAGTTAAACAATCAGTAAATAATGCCAATAACGTCACGCAATATAAACACACATATCGACGTAATCGTCAATATTACAATACATTAAGTGTCATTTTAGATTTCACAAGTGGGATTGTTTATGGGAGATTGTTAATAAAGGCAAATCTTTTCGTAAGATCATGCAAGTACGAAGGAAGCAATTTTGAATTATTTTTCTAACATTCTGTTATTATAAGAGAACGTCGAATATCAATATAGGTACCTACCTATATTGATGACTTCTTTATATTTATACATATAATAATATCGTAACATGTGTCTAAACATGAAATGTTATTTAAGAAAGTCATTGCAGTATAAAGTACATGTGATATAGAGCCCAAATCATTTTTTTTAAAGTTTTTGTCTGTCTGTCTACCTTTCTGAATCTTTCTGAACGCGCATCACGCAAAAGCTGCTGAACGGATTTTAATCAAACTTTGCTCAGTTATAACACTTGCAACTTATATGTTATATTAACATTTAGGGTAGTTTCTATCCAGATTCATTATGAAGTTCCCGCTGGAATCACAAGTACACGCGAACGAAGTCGATGGCACCGCTAGTGAATAGGTAAGAGGGCGGCAGTAACTGAGAAGAATAGAAGACCGAGGGTCGAGCTTTGGAGAGAGCTGTTACAGTAGGGGATGATATGATAGGTGACATGATAATGATATAGATATATTGACGAAATCGTTCAATATCGTGACATTCATTTATAATCTAATTTCTACCACTCAGCAAAAGTCGTTGCCAAATCTTTGGTTAATTATCAACACGGAATACAAATCTTATAAAATTATAGGAATATCCCGTAAACACGCTGGGTATCGAAATAATTGGAAAAGTTCAATAATTAGAGTAATTAAAGGGTGTTCAAGTGTTCCGTTTGCACTTCAAATTCATTAATCGCGTAATTTATATGAGTTCATTGTTGTGTGATCGCATTGTTTCGGTTTTAATATTTCGTTTGTGTGTTTCGTTTTATTGATACGAAAATGTGGATCCATAAAGTAATATATAATGTAATGTTAATAATTAAATTACGGTTGGTAACTAATTTCGGTAACTAATTAATATTGAATTAAATCATTTTGGCTCAAAATTACGTAAAATCTCCCGTTATTTGCTTCTAGTAACGTCTTCATTTACGAGTAACTATTATATAAAACGTCTATCTAACTGCTATGACGGTTTGTAATTATATGTAGCTGCGTCATGTATGAGTGTTTCTTATTTTAATACAATATTTATACAGTACATTGTGTGTGTGTGTGTGTGTGTGTGTGTGTGTGAGACATTTAAAGTTTGTATAACTTGTAAATTTTTTTTCTTGTTTTTCACACATATTAATCTATTAAGCGGGTCCCAAACGATATTATATTCCGGGATAAAGTATCCTATGTGATTTTTCGCATTTTAGACTACCTATCTGTCAAATTTCATTGAAATCGGTTCAGTAGTTTAGTCATAAAGACGTAACAGACAATCTGATATGCAAATACATTTTCGGATTTATATAAGTGTGGATACTGGATAGTGTAGTAGTGTAAATTGTGTAATTCACTGTGTGCTGGATTACATCAACTATGATCAAGAGCTGGGCAGTAAGCACGTGACCATGGTTGATGTAACTCAGTTGTAATATCGTGAAAAATAAAAGTCAGCTTGACTATTTTGAATGTATTTGGGCTCTCCTGCAAAATTCGTTAAAAATACTTGTTAGCTCTTGATATAGCACAAGGTGCCCCTAGGCTAACACCGCTCCATTCACATTACGTTATAATTTACTTAAAATGTATGGTATTAAAAAGAAACAAATTGTAATGAATAGTATTAGTACTTACTCGCGAATTATGTTATTAAAATTAGTTTTTCTCGAAAGACATTATTTTTCAATAGGTGTTGTAAAGATTTTTGAAATTTGATTGTCCTGAAATTTCAAGAGACAACTCAATTTACAGTAATTGTACCAACAGGGTTGTACTGTAGTAAATATTTTCCTAACATCTACACTAATCTATAGAATAGCGTCGCCCGCTGAGATTTGTCTAGGCAGAAATTCTATACTAAGTTTGTTTGCCCAGTCTGAAAGGCGTTTCGTTTACGCGTGAACGCTCTCGTACTCGTATAAAGTTGTGTGGTTCGTCGCCAAGCTAAATGGCATCCGCTCTTTCGAATATGACATTAGATAAAGCTGGGAGAGTTTTAATGAAGATGTACTTGAAAATATTAAAAAGTAAATACTCGCGATTTAGGTCTTAGTAAAATATGAGTTTTAGTTAAGGTATAGGTTTCATTCATTTACGAGTTTTTAAACCTTGCGTCATGCGTCCAGAGACACGAATGAACACAAATGATCTGGAGTTAAATAAGCACCGCACCTGTCTTCAAAGAAATGTTCATACGGACATCGAACCTGGTTTGTGCAACAGGATGTGATTACGATCGGCCATCGGTATGGAAATAGACACATCATACATTATTATCAACGAAACCTGGTTAGCAACTTCTAGGTGCAGGTGAAGCAGATGAGGAGGGGTTTTTAAAAGTCAAATTTGAAGCCTAATTACTTCGTAATAAGAATGTTCCATTTTCAAAACACATATGGATTAAAGAATTCGAGAGCTACTGTACATAGAACACTATTGAACTCTAACGAGCCTGCCCTAGATTGCTTGTATAACATATCTAGTATGTATTCTCAAATCGATGCGATCAACATCTCAATAAGCTATATCAATTATTTTTTACAAACACAAATAATATCGGCCATGGAGGGTAGAGAGTTAAATTCAATTATTATCTTTTTTAACCTATATCTATTTAAAACTGGCAATACGTTGTACAAAAAGTAATACCATTAGAAGGCGGCGAATTCTTTCGCAGTTATGCGTCCTGGTTTAAGATTATTGCGCTTTGTAACTGAAATATACAAAATATTTAAACAAAATATAAACATTACAAGTTTTTGGCAACATCTGTATTATATATAAATAATATGCTAGACGCGCACGTAGTTAAGTTTATTGAATATGTTAAGTAAGTTATGCTTAACTATTTGTGATCGCAAATGTTAAGTTTGTGATAGCACAGAAGTTTCTTTTTGAGAAAAAAATAAAGCAAAAGCTCTATGAGTTTCCTATTCCTATTCAGTACTTGACCCGACGTGATACGGTATATCATTACTACACTCCTTGCATTATTGAATTGCTAATCAAAACATACCATCAAAGAAATTAATGGATAACTAAACACTACACAAGCGCAATTAATTACGGTGGGTAACGGATATTAATAACAATCTAATGAAATTTAAAGTCTGCAATTAGAGCAATATTAATAAATAATAGGATAAGTATTGCTTTGTCCTGATTTTCAAATATTGTAGGCTGAAATTTAAACTAGGTATTCAATAAATTTTTAATAATTGTCATCATCACGGCGTTGGTCAAACGATTAGGTATAAGCTTTATAAGTGAGCATATCAGTACTATATGTAGTTATACGTTGTTCTAAGACCAAAGAAATATCTAGAATGTTATTTTACGAGTAGCAATGTACTAACAATTGCCCTTCGGAGGTATATACTGTACTATATACGTACGTGAATGTGTTACGCTACAGGAGTGAGTCACAGCAAATTTCCATATAATAGATATGGGAAGACATGATATATCAGAAAATATGTCTTACCTAGGGGAGAAAGTCAGGGGAGCTACGAATACAAACTGTCTCTGGTGTCTCCCCTTACTCAGTGGGGAGACTAGTACAAGAACATCCTCATGTCTCCTTTAGGGGAGAAAATCAAGGGAGACATGAATCCGAAAGGTATCCGGTTGAGCGACATATTAATTAGTTCAACATATTGGGCCATAAGAGTTAGAATGGAATGCCTTTGTATAACTGGATTTGCTAAACTGTACTCGTGTAATATTACAGGGAGAATGAACCGGAAAAGTAGGTCGCACATTCGAAACCGAGTAAATGTTTTATCCAGCCTTTTTGTACGCCTCCGACACATATGCTTAAAACAGAAGCGTGTAGATAGGGCTGCCACCTCTCCGGGTTTGACCCGTAGTCTACGGGTTTGAACGATGCTTGTCTGGGCTACTAGTTAACATCGTAGATCTCCGGGCGACGCGCCTGTGACGGTGACCATTCAAAAATCACAAAAAGACAAGTGTCATTTAAAATATCAATGTTTAAAAGCTCTTAGTTGCTGAGTGTACCAAAGACAGTATAAGTTTGTTTTGTGTTAATTATTATTAATCATTTAATATTATCTCGCCGAGAACATTAATGTATTACAGATTGTAACTTAAAGCATTACTTTAAATTAAAAAAATACTACTAAATTCTTTGTTTTGTTTTTTGTCCCAAATTTATTAATCTCCGGGTTTACGGTATTGCGAATGTAGCAGCCCTACGTGTAGACCTTTATTTATGCTCGGAGTGCAATATCACGTACAATTTCCTATCGTCTAATATATGTCATATAGAGTACCTACTTGCCATAAAGAGGTTGAATTTTACGTAGAGAGCACCGCATAATAATAATAGTGAATCGTGTTGCGATAACACACGGACGAAAATGTACCCAAAGGAAAATATAATTTTCCCTTACTGAGCTATTTACGCTAAT
Organism: Sesia bembeciformis; assembly: GCA_943735995.1. Lineage (NCBI taxonomy): Eukaryota > Metazoa > Arthropoda > Insecta > Lepidoptera > Sesiidae > Sesia > Sesia bembeciformis. Next base: position 10,618,011 of record OX031040.1, read on the forward strand.
CGAATTAAAGTTCTTTAACATAATTAAGTTCTTTACCTAACATTAGAATTTTAATGATAATTTAAATAAAATTATATTTATTTTTTAACAATGGAGATAATTGCTTTTTTCATACATATTTATCTATAAATAAAAAAAGGGAAACTTATAATAAAGGATATATATAAATAAGGTAAACATACGCATGGAGACCAGTTTAAATAGATACATATATAGGTACATTTTATTTTAATTACTAAGCACATAAGTTTCCAAAAAATACTAAAACACTTTCAAAATGCTCAATCAAAATGCTTCAAAATACTAGGCTCAAAATGGGGCTTTCAATAACAGACTGTGTAGTATCTAGCGGTTCCCAAACTATATAATGATTAAATATGATTTAGTTATTAGATAATTTGTAACATAATTGTTATTCTTGTATTTTCTCAAATTCTACATTAATGATTTGGCGCAAGAAACTAAAAATTAACTATTGGAAATATCCCGCTTTTTAAAGGGCAGATACCTTTGACTTGTTACATATTTTCTGCCAAATGAAAATGCTGGGTTACGAAATGTTCACTTATGCAAATCAGAGTATAATACTTACTTAATTTATTCATTAGCAGGTGTCTTAGAATATCCAAATTTGGGAAGGTTGCATTGTGCATCAGTATGCAAATTGTGCATGTGCAAAGTGTAAGTGGTAATTCAGTTGGCATAACAGTATACTAACAGTATCGCATGGTACCGTGAACCACAACTGCTTGCGTTACTACTCAAGTAAGAGTGTGCAATAGAAAAATACATTTGCTTGTTCTTGGCATGGTAGTTATACCGTACAATAGTAATTGCATGAATCGTTGCGATGTTGAGTGTAGCAAACGCGTTCGCCGTATTATAATATTTGAGATAATTACAAACAGCCCCGCCATGTGCAAAATGTGCAAACGAGCATAAAGATGTACAGGTATGGTTTACAAAACTGTACTTTGTAATAATTCCTTTTTATACAGGATGTGTGAAGCGCGCGCCACGAGCAGAAAGAATGGTCGGTGATCGATGATTTCATACAAATCTCTTTTACGTCCAGTCTTGGCTGGTCTCGTGTATTGACACCGGTTATTGAACCGAAATTTTTCCTGCTCGTGGCGCCCGCTTTATATGAATTCCGGAAGACTAAAATCGTGGATTCTGCTCATGATTCTGAGAGTTACATATTTATTATAGATATATTTTTATTAAAGAAGTCTTGACAAATATTTTAAAAAAAATTAGTAACAATTCGAATATATTTATTTTGCAATAATTTTAATGTCAAATAACCCAGAATCAAAAACGGAACTAATGGGCTATTCGAGACTACATCTGAGATACAGTTTTTTGTATAGGTATATGAAGAACTATACATATAAAGATGAGCACACAAACATATTACAGATTTTTTTTAGGAAGTTTTTATTCTAGGGCTTTGGAATTTTTTTTTTAGACTCGTAGTGGATTTAATTTCGTGTTTGAGTAAAAATGGGTATAATTTTGAAAGCTAGTTGCGTATTTTTGCTGAGCCAGTCACTTTGGCTACACGTAAATTATTCAGTCTTTATTACAGAAAGAGAGAGCGTTATCCTTATGCCAAAAACAATATTTGAAGCACTGTTCCAATGAATCAGTGAGGCAGGAAAATAAACACTTGATATTTGCCTTAGAATTTTCTTTGAGACTTCTTCCTATCCAATTATTTTATTGTTGTACGATTTTCACAGTGTAACTTTATCGCTAAAACACATTTTATGAATGTGAGGTCCAACTAGCTTACACCTGTTCGTTGAAAATGGTACAATGAACACAAGTACTGTATACCATAGTCACGGTCTAAAAAGTGCAATCTATAAATGTAAAAATAACCTATTAGTATGGGATGGGACTGGCTGCTGAAAAACAGGTTTGCCTAGTTTGGGAATCAGAGCATCAACATGTTTATACCCTGTGTTGTATTAATAAAGATTTGAACTTGAATTTGAGAATATCGAATTAAAATTACAAAATAATGAAGCCATTACCACATTTTTATTGCCATAGCATTAATATAATGTCGTTCTTTCGGCTTTTCCGCAATGTAAGGCTGACCCAATCAATAATCTCACTTCGACGTTCATCCGTCTTGAATTGTAAATTCTTTCGGCCTTGAAGACATAACTTCCTTGTCTCCAGGGAATCAGATCAAGACGCCTCCCCTATTCTGCGGTATCACCACAGGCTCGTATCGTGTCACGTACTCTGCAGTTCTATTATTGATACTCGTATATGTCAAATTTGACTAACTGTTGGACTCTTTTTGCAGAGGAAGATTGTTTAAGAATCTAATATTTTTGTTTTCGACAGAGTTCGTCAAAAATTTGTGTATACTTTATTAACGCATTCGAAAATACTCAAACCAATATATTTCCAGAATATGAGTACAATAAGGTAGGAAATATTAACACAATGTTGTGATCATAAACCATATTCAACCTTGAAAATTTTATTATTAACTGTTCGGTTATCTACTATTTATACAAGTACCTATGTTTAACATATTAATAACTAGCGACCCGCCCTCGCTTCGCTTCAGTTTATAAGTTTATTTTTTCAAAATAAAATATAATCTATATTAGACACGGATAATATAGCTTCCTATTTGTGAAAGAATTTTTGAAATCGGTTCAGTAGTTCCAGAGATTACCCCCAACATACAAACACACAATTTTACCTCTTTATTATATTAGTATAGACAATGGTCAAAATTAAAAACTAAACGGCGTTAGATTTATTAATGAGACATTCGTAAATCTGTACATATAATAAAAATGTAACTGATCGCTGTCTGTACATGGAAGATATATGAGAAAAATATTATTGGGGGCCTTTATCAACGCAATAGAACCCAAAACAATGATTGTTAGAATTTTTGACTTCGTTTGTCTGTTTATCTGTTTGTCTGTGCGTTTGTGCGCGCTAATCTTAGAAACGGCTTAACCGATTTGAGTGCGGTATCACTAATGTATTGTGGTAAGCTTCACTTAAAATTTAGTGTTTGTTTTATTTCAATCAGTTCATAACTAAAAAAGTTATATCATAACTAAAAAGAATCACGTCGAACATTTGTTCGATAAGAATGCTATAAAAAGTTTATAAACTAAAGTCCACGCGGACGAAGTCGCGGGCAACAGCTAGTTGTAGAATATGCTTGAATAAGCTAACACATTCTGTTTCTTTAAAAAAAAAAACAATGTTTAAGGTTTCTAATATTATTATGTATCTATTAATGGATATGTCCCTCAAGCGTTCGTTACGCTTGCCGCTAAACTATATAACTGTATAAATCTGAAGTTTAATTAACAAAATCCACTTCGCAATTGACTGCATAAATTTAAATAGAGATTATTACAGCTTTGAAATGCTTTTTTTCAGTTTTTTTTTTTAAATTATATATGATTACTACGTGTAATTGTTGTAAATAGTTCGCATAGAACTTTCGTGACACGAAACTTTTTTCATTAAAATAGTTAAGTGATCTAGCTAAGCAAACAATAAGTTATTTTTGTAGAACCAAGCATTTCAAACTTTGGTAGAGAACTAGTTGAACTAAAGAAATTGAAACTGGATATTATTAGTGTTTTGGCATAAGAATAATAAATAATACGAGTGTATTTATTTATTATGGTTTTAGTAAAATTTAATTCCACTGAAAAATACGAGGGTATTTCTGAAATAACCTGCTAGCTGGCCTACTGTTTACTTCTATTAATGTCCAATAAATTAAAAAGAAGTAGATTAAACAATTCAAAGCCGTTTGATCCACTATAGGTATTAATGCATCAATGTCGGTGTTAATTCAAAGTTGTACCACAGTATGATAAGTAACAGTAGTTTGTTCATCACCTTTGATATGATTAGCCCGTTATCACACATCGATTAGAACTGAGGTTGCATAATGTAACCAAACCAGTGTCATGTCGGTGTGAGTTTGGGCCCTCGGGTCCGTAAAATGCGTGCGAAAACAATAGCTCACGATATTATACACTCTCTGTTTAATTAAGTGTAGAAAATATACATTAATAACATTTGTGTAAAAATGTGTCAATTGTAAAAAAATACCACTTACTTAGATAGATAGATAGATAAATTCTTTATTGCACCAAAATATGTGTACAAAGGCGAACTTAATGCTATATAGCATTTTCTTCCAGCTAACCATTGGTGGCCACGAAAAGTACCGAGATCTTCGGGGTATTATATTGAGCAGTTTGTATTTTTTCCACCGAGAAAATACGAGGGGGTTAAAAGTATGCGAAGTTGGTTCGAGATTTCGGTAGTGCAAGGTGTCTTGGCGGAAGCGTTACCTGTGTCCTGATACGGTATATACTTGTATATACCCTGCACCGCACCCCGCACACACATGCAGGACGGTAAGCGCTTCTACAGCACACAGACTTATTTGTCGCTTCGGCAATGACGTTTTACTACTATAATATAATAATACACGACTAAACAATCAGCCTAAAACAATTTAAGGGTCACCCAGTATCTAAAATAATAAAATAAATATTGATATCATTTTCCCAACAAAAGTTTCCCTAAAAATATCGTACGTAAAACGCAATACGATTGTTGTGGGATCAATGTGTTTTTTATTACAATGTGATTCTGATTTATACGTACTTATATTGTGTACATACATTGTTGGTACTGACTTTATTGACGTCTATCGGCTTCCAATAAAGTGTTAGTTTAGTATCTTAGTTTTTTTTATAACTCGTTTGCACTTCCCTATTTATCTATGGTTTCATTGCATACTTTACGAGCGTTCGGATACTACGTTGCTATTTAACACAATGTATCTTAATAAAATTACACGTGTATTCGAATTTATAATACAACGTTGTACCTAATCAGCATGGGGATTCGCAAATGGAATTCTGATTCGGAAACATGAATGCTGTTCTTATCGGCAAAGTTACTGTATTTGGAACAAAGCTTTTAGCTGTAAAGGTGTGCCGCGTGATCTTCCTGATATCACAGCAACAATGTTGCACAATGTGGGTGAATGTTTTCGTGTAATTCGAAATAAGAAAGGAGATATCGTGTTATATCGTGTCATTGTCGTGGAAGTTCCTGCTTGGTGTTGAATGAGTTAAAGAAAAAAATTATTTTTATCGTTTATTATTTTATTTATTTTATTTTTTATTTTTATTTTAAAATTATTTTTATTTTTATTAACATATAATAAGTAAACATGAATAGAATCACAGCGTAGAAAAGACTCGATAAGTCTTTTCTATGCTATAATTATTTTACAATAAACAATCAAAAACTCAGCTTCACTTATCGAGTTCCCGCCGAAAAGTCCAAAAAATATCGCTAACGTTAAAGTTAGAAATCAATTAGTGTCTACATAACTAGATAATTAACAGATTACCTGCCTATTGTGCTCAGTGAAAAATCTCACTTTAAAATTATTTAGTTCTTCAAATAGGCAATCCACATACCTATATACCTAATTAACAACAGATCGTTCAGACCTGTTCCATTGAGATAAACCTATTTACCTATTATAGGTGTGCACACGGCATTAACAATATTTACAGTGAAAACAGGGCAGAAATAGATTTAAAACAGGGCAGAAATAATTTGGAGAAAAAGGAATACTTCAGAGTAAGTGAAATAGATTTTGGACTCCGTGGGTGTGTGAGTGCGTCGCACCTATTTCGTATATTTTATTGTAATAATAAAATCGTAGCAAAGGTCCATGTCAGTACCTACGTGAAAATTTTTTTGAATTAAAGTAGTTCCAAAAAAGTGTGAATGATACAGAGCCCAAAACAATATTTTTTAGAATTCTTATCTGTCTCTCTAGAAAGATTTTAACGAAACTTGGCATAGTTTTAACTTATAAAGTACATACTTTTTATCTAGAACAATTATAAAGTTCCCACGGGAATCAAACTAGCCACACATACTCCAACGTCTAGGCGCACTGAGTCGCAGCCACCGCTAGTTCACAATAATTATAAAACAATTTAGTTTTGTACTATTTTACTACAAGTTTCTTATAGCAAATGACTCTAAAGAGAACCATTTTATATCCAATAAATTTAATGTCGCACTAAAACTGTTTCATTGTTATTGTGTTCCAGTGTTATCCCTTCATATAAATTTTAACTACATCCTTTTACTTTAACTTTTTATAATAATTGTAGTTAAAACCAACGCGGAGAACTTGTTATAAAAATAATAGAAAATTCTACTCTTGTTTGTCCAACTGATTAGCGGAACAGCCATTTGGCTCTAAGCTGGCTTCGATAAGCTTCCGACTACATTATCTCTCTTGCGGTAAAAATATAGCCTTACTTACGTAATCACTGTGATATTATCTCTGGCTGCACTTTGAGTAATAAATTATACACGTTTCAGCTTTATACATTTAGTTTAAGTCCACGGAACATTAAAGATACAGAAGCGGATTTCATTTCCATAAAGAAAAGCCACGTTCGGATGCGATATAAAAATCTCTTTCTCGTCTTGCGTCTCTCTGTGTATTCTACCGCCTGTATCACTATACAATTCTGAAGAATTGTTCAATATATTTCCCACCTTGGGTTTTTACAACCTCATCTCCCGTCACAGAAGTGCGGTGCATCCGCATTTCCTCGATACGGAGGTGTCGTGTACTGTTCGGTCCAAAAACTATTTTATACCACGAACCCGTAGGCTGTGGAACGAACTGTCTCAAGAGGTCTTTCCATTACGCTACGATATGGGGTTCTTCAAGAAAGCTGTGAATAGGATTTTACAAGGTAGACGGCGTAACTGTAAACCGCCTGCTGTTGCAGGTGTCCATGAACGGCAGTAAAACTTACCATCACGTGGTACCGCTTGCTCTTCCGCATACTTTCCTATAAAAAAAATCTGTAGTTCTAAACGAGTCTACGAAAAGTCCTAGCGCGAACGATAATGGGTTTTTATTGACTGTTTAAAAGGTAATTCTGGCTGTAATCGTATACATCTGTGTGTAAGATTTCATATTTTCACGATTAGAACTAGGTGAACTACTATTATTATTACCTATGTACTGTATCGGAATAATTTCACATGTTTCATTTCTTCTCAATCTCGTATTATTTCTTGTGTTCATTGTGAACCAACTTTTGTTGCAAGTTAAAATAAACATTTGTTAAAATTAAATAAACCTAAAAATAAACCTACCTTTGTTCCTGTTACGAAGTTTGAACAAAATATGTAGTTTGAATAAAATTAGAGAATATTTACAATTGATTTTATGGCTCTGAAAATATCGTCTTTGTTCTGAATAATTTCTGAAAATATCTGCGAAAATATTTATGGCTCTTAATTCCTTCATTATTGATAAGAAATGAATATAATGTCCAACACAGTCTGTTTCAAAAAGAATAGAAAACTAAAATATTTCTTTTAAAAGAATCTACAAAATCTAATCCTATCCCACTCCATTTTTCCAACCCTTCCTCGAAATCCGTTCCTCCAAATATGTAAAGGTAGGCATCGCATCCGGCGCCGTGTCAACGTTTGTCAGTCTGACAAACTTTGGCATGTTACGCGAATGTCCGTGGGCGACAGTATCCACTTAATATCAGGAGGACTGTCAGCTCGTTTGCCGTTTTCTTTTCATGAACAAATAAATAAAATATAATATTATAGGTATAGGATATAAAATATTACTTCTTTTTTTTTTGGTAACTTAACTGATGTTATATCTACATCCGCGCATATACCAGTAGAACGAAGACCTATATTCACGTTATAATAAAATATTATTTAAACTAAATCTTGTGACCTTAATAACTCGTTCACAAATAGGTTATAGATAATTGTTCAAACAACGGTCATTTCATTCTGAAAAAATTAATCACCCTATTTTAAAATAACTGGGTCTTCAAAACTAATGGAAGGTCTGTTCTAAAGGAAATGGAAGAGAAAGGACATTAAAGAAAGGTTTGTTACCTCAAGAACATTTTTAACAAAACATTTTTTCCTTATAAAATGTATTCACATCGGTCTGTATTTGTACCTACTCTTTACTTCTCCACCTAACGTTGGAAGATACTTGAACACCTAGAAAATGTGGATTTTAGAATTTTAATACCTAATTAACGTAGTACTATCGTTTCCAAGTACCACCACAGAATTATCTAATTAGTAAGTACTAGCGTGAGATTAAGCCTGCTGCGAAATGCTGAAACGTAGTTATCTACTTGCATAAACAAGTAAAAAGTACGTTGTATTTTTTTATACGTTTAGGGAAAATATTTTGTAGGTTTTTAACAAAGTAGAAGTACGAGACAATATGATGGGCTAAAACATACTGTATTGTTTGAAAAGGTAAAAATAAATAATATAGAAAACAAATCCGGTAAGTAAGAACAACTGTAAGTATATTTTTATGGCGAGCATTATCGTCTGCGAAGTAAAGAAGTGCAGTTACTGCCATAAAGCTTTATTGATGTCGGTCATAAAGTGCATTAAGAGAGGAGACATTCAGCATCATCGCTATTTATCACTCAACCCATTATTTCTATGTCGTTTTTGTAGTGTTAGAAGGGAAATGATAAAAAAATATAAATTTTGTTTATGAATTAATCAGTCTCTCGGTTTGTTTAGGTAAATCTTAGGATCTCGGTTGGAAGGTCTCGCAGTTTTCATTAATTCACAGCGTTTAAACTGGAAAGTTTATTTTTGTTCCAATCTGTGTAGGTAATTATAAAAAATATAGCCGGTTTTTTTTTGTCAGGAAACTTACCGATTCCCGGACAAAACCAGTTCCTAATCGAAGTCGTGGTTAAGTTGCCTTATTAGCATCTGTTTTTCAATTTATCTATCTCTTTATTTGAGCTATATTATGATTCAATTTATTTAAAAAAAAAAGTAACTGATTTTGAAATTTTCCTTAAAATCAGTCCAGTAGTTATGAAAACAGCATTACTGAAAAAAGCTATTTAAAATTGAAGCTTACTCTGGTCAATAACCGTTACTCATTGCCATATTCAGCTCAAAAAAAAAAAAAAAAAAAGGAAATTTTGAACACGGCTTTACAAGGTCGGCTGGGCAACCGCACCCCCTGGTGTTGCAGCGGTGTCCATGGCCTACGGTGATCACTTCACATAATGTGGGCCGCATGTCTGTATACCCTCTTTCTATTGGTTTCGTCGTGTTAATATAGGAATAACGAGTTTTAAAAAATTAAAACACTACTTTAGAACCAAGTGGTTCACCGTGCAATTTCCTGAGAACGTAATATAATTTTCCTTCTACTCTTTACGGACCGAGTAGTTTCATTGTGCTGCATTTGAAAATATACATCATATGACGAATTACCACTCAGTTTATTTCGGATGCAAAATATATCTGATCATAGTTCTTAAGGGCGAAACTTAGTCTCAAAATAATTTTTCACAGCTTAGCACTTCGACGAGAGCGCTCAATAAGAGTATAAGAGCAACAATTAATAGGTTGTGTGTTAATCCGAGCTTGTGGATAGTGTCGATAAGTTTCACCTTTAACCTTGAATAAATATTCTCTTTGTGACATAAAGCTGACGAGTAAAGCTGCTTATGTGGTAGAAGCAATTAATAAAGTTTCTAAAGTGACTGTTACCACTGTGATAGGGCCTCGTCATGATATTTTATTGTAAGCCGGTCTTTTTGGGAGATATTTCGTAGGTAAAGATGTACTTTCAATAGGTACATTCATAATATTGAACGTTAATTTATCATGTCATTTATTTACTTGTATGCGAAAAAATAATGAAATATTTGCAATGAATGTAATGTTAATACTCGGCTCATTCATCAAAATATTGTAATATCTAAAATATCTTGGAACTACTTTAGCTGAAATGGGCGATCAATCATGATAGCAAATATGAATTTTATGTTATAAGTTGTGACACCCTATTTCGAATAACGTTTCAAATGATAACGTTTTTACATTTATTTCATTTTATATTTAAATCCAAGTGAAAAAAATAGAAATACATTGTCCCCAATTCGGGTTGTAACGAGAAAAATTGTCCCAAAAATAAAATGGTGTGTTTTTGTTAACGATAACAATGGCATTCAAATTTTATTTTCGAGTGAATATTCTCGTCATATTGTTAGAGGTTTCGAGCCGGCGAAGAACCGGAGATGGATCCTTGTTTCACGCGCAGATGCACTTTTCTCAAACTGGGAATTTTGTTTCTCACCGTTCGCTTGCGTTAAGGTGTTTAGACACTGTGCGAACCTGAGGTTTTTTTTTCACGATGGACTCAATGTGAAGCGAACACTGCTAGCAATCAAACATTTTTATAAATATACTAGCTATTGGACAGGGCTGCGCTTGCTTGGTAATTAAGGGTGTAAGAGGCTCACCTACCATCTTTTGGAGCCTAAGCCAACCTCACCTGCTCGTGGTGCACCCTGCTATTAACTAACGAGGCAATGGCGTTCCCTTTTTTCGCGGTGGGAGGGTTACTCCGTCGGCAAAGCTACCACCCTTCCGTCGGAGTCCGCCGCCATAATGGTGCCGTATTGGCCGCGAGGCCCGCGTCGTGTTCCGGCGGTGCGCGGAAGAAGCCGTCCCGAGAGGGGGATTGTTGCGTGTGGAAAGGAGGACCAGCGGTTGCGGGGGATTACAGGCGCATAGGCGTGACGTGGTGGCGCGGGGATCAGGGAGACCCGGTGAAACGGTTGTCCGCTGACCGCCCGCGGGTTGTTGGGGGCCCGGACCCGGGGACCTTACTTTAATCTCCACCCCGGGAGGCTGCCCCGCCGCACGCGAAAAGTCCCTTGGGGTAGCAGTCGTGCCGGAGGAGACCGGAGTGGAACCCGACTGCTGCCCCCAGGGGGGGACCGGGGGCCCTTCCGTACCCCGCGCCAGCAAGTCACACAACCTCTGTGACCTAGTTTTTCTCTGCTCCGTGCTTTGTCCTTTGCTCCACATGCGACCATCTCTCTCTCCGTCCCCCCTTCTTTTCTTTCCCTATTCACACACTACAATGGCCAAGAAAAAGATAAGGAATAACGTTTACTCAGCGGCCCATCCTTCAAGTTCCACATTTCAAGTGGACTTTTGCAACATCAGAGGGATGCATAGTAACATCGACGCCGTCCACCACCACCTTGAGACGGCAAAGCCGGCCTTACTTTTCTTGACGGAGACACAGATATCCTGCCCGGCCGATACATCGTATCTTCATTACCCCGGCTACAAACTGGAGCACTGTTTTGTGCGTACGTATGTATGTGGACGTATGCATGTACGTCCGGGAGGATATTTGTTGCCGCCGCCTCAGCCATTTTGAAGACGGGGACCTGTCGATTCTCTGGGCGCGTATTGACTACGGAGGTTCCACTAAAGTCTACGCTTGCCTCTACAGGTCCCACAGCGGTGATACGGAGACGACTCACTTTTTTGAGCGCCTACAAGAGACGACTGATAGCGTGCTCGAGCAGTTCCCTTGCGCGGAAGTGGTGGTCCTCGGTGATTTTAACGCTCATCACGAAGAGTGGTTGGGATCCCGAACTACCGACCGCGCAGGGAGAGCAGCCTATAACTTTGCCCTGGCTTATGGTTTCTCACAGTTGGTGTCCTCACCCACTAGGATACCCGATATCGAGAGCCATACCCCCTCCTTACTGGACCTCCTGCTGACTACGCGGCCGGACGACTATAATGTTGTTGTTGATGCTCCGTTAGGATCATCCGACCATTGTATCGTTCGAACTGCTGTGCCAGCCAAGCAATCCGTGCCGACCCATTCACAGGGAACGCGCAACGTCTGGCACTACAAGTCTGCAGATTGGGATGGGTTGCGCGAATTCTATGCTTCTTATCCCTGGAGGCAGCTCTGTTTCTCGTCGGGAGATCCGGATACCTGTGCAGACTCCGTTGCCGACGTGGTGTTGCAGGGCATGGAATGTTATATTCCTTGTTCCGTGATACCCGTAGGTGGACGGAGCCAACCTTGGTTTAATCAGTCCTGCAGAGAGGCCCGTCGTAATAAACGGGCTGCATACAGGGCCTGGGCCAAAGCGCAGGTGTCTGAAGATCCGAATACCACCGACTTGAGGAAGAAATTTAACGCTGCCTCGAGGTGCAGTAAGAAGATCATTGTCAGAGCAAAGAATGAGCACATCCGCAGAATTAGCGATCGACTAGTTAGCTGTCCTTCTGGAAGCCGAGTTTTCTGGTCGCTCGCCAAGGCTGCTGAAGGTAACTTCTGTCAGTCGTCACTCCCACCACTGCGAAAACTCGATGGGTCACTGGCCCACGGGGCGAAGGAGAAAGCCGATCTCCTGGGCTATCTTTTTGCCTCGAACTCGACTCTGGACGATAGAGGTGCATCACCACCGTCTATCTCGAGATGCACAAGCTCCATGCCGGAAATCTGTTTCACGCAGCGTGAAGTCCGGCGAGCTCTAGCAACTCTTGATATCCGAAAGTCGAGTGGGCCAGATGGTATTCCTGCAGTGGTGCTCAAATTATGCGCTCCCGAGTTGTCCCCGGTGCTTACGCGACTCTTTAGACTCTCATACTCCACAAAAAACTTCCCGGCAACATGGAAGGTAGCTCATGTTCACCCTTTACCCAAAAAGGGTGACCGCACAGACCCGGCCAACTACAGGCCAATAGCGATCACCTCCCTCCTCTCCAAGGTGATGGAGCGTGTCATAAACACACAGCTCCTTGGGTACCTAGAGGATCACCAACTGATTAGCGACCGTCAATATGGATTTCGCCATAATCGCTCGGCTGGTGATCTTTTAGCGTATTTAACACACCGCTGGGCTCACGCCATTGAGAGTAGAGGCGAGGCTCTGGCTGTAGGCCTAGACATTGCGAAAGCTTTTGACCGGGTATGGCACAAATCTCTGCTTTCCAAGTTACCATCTTTCGGGATACCCGAGGGATTATGCGAATGGGTTGCCAGTTTCCTGACTGGACGGAGCATCAGAGTCGTTATCGATGGTAGCTGCTCCGACACCATGTCTATTAACGCTGGCGTCCCGCAAGGCTCCGTGCTGTCCCCAACTCTGTTCCTTCTGCATATCAACGACCTGTTGCAAATTGGTGACATACGTTGCTATGCAGATGACAGTACTGGTGACGCCTTGTACAGAGGCCGCGCCAACATCCCTCGGGTCGAAGTGGAAGAGAGTCGCGCCAGGCTTGTGTCTGAAATCGAAGACTCTTTAGATCTAGTCTCGATTTGGGGTTCTCTGAACCTAGTAGATTTCAACCCCAGTAAGACGCAAGTCTGTGCATTCACCGCTAAAAAAACCCCCTTTGTCGTAGCACCTCGCTTTCAGAGCATGCCTCTTAAGATCTCGGAGAGTATCGGGTTCCTTGGTGTCGACATTTCCAGCAAAGTCGAATTTAGGGGTCATCTGGAAAATAAGGCCAAAATGGCTTCCAAAAAGCTCGGTGTGCTGAACAGAGCGAAGCGGTACTTCACCCCTGGGCATCTCCTTATGCTTTACAAAGCTCAAGTGAGGCCCCATATGGAGTATTGCTCCCATCTCTGGGCCGGCGCACCGAAATACCAACTGGACCCATTTGACTCCATCCAACGACGTGCTGTTCGTATTATCGACGATCCCAATCTCACGGGCGGTTTAGAATCCCTCAGCAGTCGGAGAGACGTTGCGTCTCTCTGTGTGTTCTACCGCCTGTACAATGGGGAATGCTCTGAAGAATTGTTCAATATAATTCCCACCTCGGGTTTCTATAACCGCACCTCCCGTCACAGAAGTGCGGTCCATCCGCATTTCCTCGATACGGAGGTGTCGCGCACTGTTCGGTCCAAAAATTACTTTATACCGCGAACCCGTAGGCTGTGGAACGAACTGCCTCAAGAGGTCTTTCCATTAAGCTACGATATGGGGTTCTTCAAGAGAGCTGTGAATAGGATTTTGCAAGGTCGGCGGCGCGCCCGCATACCCCCTGGTGTTGCAGGTGTCCATGGGCGGCGGTAACACTTACGTGGGACCGCCTGCTCGTCCGCCCACTAATCTATAAAAAAAAAAAAAAAAAAAATTACACAATTAAATCCACGAGTGCTTCTTAAATTTGACACCCTATATTTTAACCCCTGACAGATTTTTTAAAGATTGAAAAGTACGTCTTTAATTATTTGTACTGTGGAATATTTATACTCAGTTTCCAGTTTATGGGACCGTCAAATATTTTTTTCCGTTTGATACCTACTCGTTTCTCCCCTTTAGGGCTTGAATTTTGAGAAATTACTTCTTATTGAGTGTTTACGTCATAAATGTAGGTATGCTATTGTCCAATAGCTTCAGCGGTTTACTTGGCGTTGATGAATCAGTCAGTCAGTATTTGTATAGTCATCGTATGTATCGTTTATTCTTTAAATTCGTATGTATCGAAATTTTTATAAAAATACGTTTGAAACAATCAATTTCGATTTATAAAAGCATTTTACTTGTACTTGTGTAAGAGGTGCTCAAAAACTTGCCACAAGTTGCCAAAGAGAACAAAATTATAAAGAGTGAAATTTCATGTACAAATTAATTTATTTGATAATTCAAGCGTAGCTTTGCTCAAGGCTACTAATACAAACTACCAATTAAAAGTAAAGGTCACGATCATATAACACGATAGGCTAATCTATCAAATAATGTTAAAAAGTTCTCTTTGAAATTAAGAACCCCATTTGGACCCAGACGCGATTGATTGATAAAAAGAATATATGTTAATATTTATTACTTTAAGCGGATATCGATATCAGCCCACTGGACCACTTGGACCCGGTACAGATTGGTGGATAAAGGATAAAAGCGAAATTTTTATTTTTATAAAAGAATGTGGCGAACGAGCAGGCAATTCAACTGGTTGTGACTGGATAATGTCACCCGTGGACATTCGTTATACATGCCAATATCAATCCATAAGTATAATAGGAAGTATAGCGGGTAGTGGAGTTTTCCTCACCTCATTATAGGTCCCAATTTTCCTTGGCAGATGGAATATAATATATTATGGTCAAGAATATAATGGAATAAGGCTTCATTTCTTTATACTCTTCGACATGAGGCTCTTCAAGACAGCTGTGAATAGGATTCTGCGAAGTCGGCAGCGCATCTGCAAGCCGTCTGGTGTTGCAGGTGTCCATGGGCGGTGGTGACCACGTACCATCTTGTGGTTCGCCCGCTCGTCTGCCATCTATTCTATAAAAAAAATTCTTTATAACCCCCCAAATTTACATCTACAGGAATTTAATAAATACTACCTAGTAGGTATAATGAGTACATAGCTTTATGACGTAAAGAATGCAGGTGACGCGCACGTTTTACGGAAGTAGGCACCGAGTGAGGGGCTCGTTTGTGATATTCAAAAATGTATGCTTTTAGGATTGTGCAAAATCTGAATGTAAATGCGGGATTTGTTATACATAATGCTATTTTAAAAATTGTTTCAAAAATTTTGTAAAATAAACGTGAGTTAACTATGGAAGCAACGAAATTTTAAATATAGTTATTATTTTCTATTTCATTTGTGTCCAATTATATACGATACGATTTCAACCTTTCACCTCCCACTGCAGTTCACAGACCATCTCCAGGAAATTACCTCCAGGCCCAGTGTGGATGGGTGGGGTGGGGTACACATGCTCCCATTTTTTTTAATTTTCTCGTATGCGGGTATTCTTTCACCGCCGAGTTAGTGATATATTTTTCAGTCTGTACTTAAATATAAATTTCAGTACTTAGTAGAAGGTCAAGAATTTAAGCGAAATGTGTTACTCACCGAGAATTTGAACTCACTATTTCACGAATGAAAGTCCAGATATTCCTAGGTTGTCATCGTTCTGAATCAAGTGTTCAGCGTGGTGCCCAGGTATGATTATGTAATTATAAACATAATTTTACCCTGACAAACTTAGAAATTGGTTTATCACCGAGAAAATTTTCAATAATCTCGCCCTTACTCAGAAGTAACAGGCGGTTAATTCCATCAATCTAGTAATTTAATTCTGCGATGGCTTGGATAATAAACAGATCGATACTGAAAACTTGCTAACCCAGTTAAGTTTATACGGGTATGTTTAGGAATTACTTGAAGTTCTTCGCTTCGTTAAAAAAGAAATTAATTTGAGTTCCACCAAGTCGATCAAACAGACGCTTCATAATATTTATTACTAAGTAATTTCTCAGTAATAAATACCATGAAGAGTCTGTTAAACAATCGTGATAAACAAAAAGGAATATAATAGGTATACTCGTAACTTTGTATTTAATAGAATAGAACTATATGAATTCTATTTTTTAACTTAGGTTAAAAATAGATTTTAGCTATAAATTACGTTTAACTTAAGTTAAAATAAATATAGTTCTATTCTATTAAATACAAAGTTACGATATACATACATAGACATAGTCATACACATAGCACATACACACACTCATATACATAGAAACATACATACATAGACATACACATACATAGTTAGTAGTTATATAATAGTTACGATATGATACATAGTTACCTATTGTATTATTTTTTATTTAATCTATATACATCATACTTATAAACAATTATATATTAGCTAAAATAATACCTCAATTGATATATCCCCAAGACATTAAATGAACTAATGCAAATTTAAATTAATAAACATTTGTGAGTATTGTAACCGTGACTCTTAACATAAGTAAACTTTCATTTGAGTAACAGTGCCATCCATAATTTACTAAAGAAATCAATTCTTTATTATGAAAATCCATGAAACAAAAAGTTTCGTCTTTTATTTTATTGTTTGGAGACCGATCTTTATAACATTATCGCAACACGTCCGACCGCATTAGCCTTTAACTAGGGCGATACTACGTGTTACAAGTGGAACGGAGCTTATTGTCGCAAAGTTTAATGTTTAATCCTAAAGTTTGTTAGGATTCGTTTTAGTATCGACGTAACATAAATTCTGTTGAGAAAATTAAATACTGCAAGATAATGCAAGATAATGTATCTATCTATGCCTTTGAAAAGTGTTTTTATATAATTGTAAAAATTAGCAGCATTTAGTTTTTCTTTAAACTTCAAATTCTATTACTTTGAACGTTTGATCTCAAGTTTTAACTGCATTGTTACATAATGTCTAATTATTTAGTCTGAAATTAGTCAGTAGTCGAACGAAATCTAGTTTATCGCTTAAATATCTTTACTTACAAAACGTTATTTAATTTCCTTTAAAACAGAGCGAAAAGTCTTGAACGACGAGCACGCATGAGCTACCATATTATATCATACCACCAGCCTATGTCTCTCCACTACTGGATATAGGTCTCTCCCAAAGTTCGCCACCACACACGATCCTCGGCTCTTCTCATCCAACCACCACCGGCGAATTTCTTTAAGACGTGGGTACGCCTGGCCGGAGGGCGTCCCACACTGCGCTTCCCGGCACGAGCTAACTTAATAAAATTTAATTTTGAACCCGGAAAGATTATAAGAACGTGTATTGCATCGAAACGTATGGAAAGTAAACAAGCGCGAGTGCACTTTTATGACGGTAGCACGAAACCGGGTCAGAGGGATAAAACCCAGCTTTGTATTGTACCAATGATTTATATTTACGGCACTCTAAAACAAAATAGGGGTGTTTAAATAAAAACAATGGACGATGAACGTTTTCGTGAGAATCGTAGTAAATATATGGCATACGTTTTTCCTGGTATAAATGCCGGTAATACGGTAATTAATAACCGTGACGTAACGCTTTAAATAAATTATATTACTATCCTTAGACAGATTCGCTATGTATGCATTGTCCGCTTTCAACTGAACCACTTTACTACTAAACTTTCAGGCCACTCCAACTTGCAAGTTGTTGCGGAGTTCCATGAACATTCCGAACGGTCTTCGGAATACGAATGACATAAAACTGAATAGAACGAGAACCTAATTGAATTTGTGTAATAGAAATTTTATGAAGAACCCTAAAAAGATTTTAGAGTTCCTACAAACGTCATAACGACACTATAATCTTGGAGCCCAAAATTGATTATTTTGGACCGCCATTCAAACTTTTATGATTCCCTGAATCGTAAATATTTTTAATAAGAAGTTTTTTTTTGTACAGACGGACAGTTGCAGAGAAATCTTACCTCCTTATTCGGTTAATAGTGTTTTTATTTTAAGTGGGTACGTAGAACACAAATAATGCAACAGTTTTATGCGATACCATTTGGGATTCCTTTTCATATATAACACTTTGGTTTTATTTTGCAGCTGCAGTAGGCAGCGTATCCCTATTTACCCTGGTGTTGCAGGTGTCCATGGGCGGCGGTGACCACGCACCATCTGGTGGGCTGCCCACCAGTCCACCTCTTCCATAAATAATTTCTCATATTAGAATTTTTATAGAGTTTTTTATTGTTTAATCTTCTAGACTAGGGCGATGTCTTGTTATTATTGTTTGAGAGGATTAGCAAGAAGTATAGAGGTGACAGGCAAGCAATCTATAAGGGCATTAACTCCTCTGTGAACTTTGTTCATTATCGTGCTCGGGGCGTCACCAGCGGACCAAGTTTCTTGAAATATACTGACTGTTATATCTTATGTACAGCTCTGTAAATTTACGTTGTTTGGTAAACGGTATCTGGAGTTTGGTACCTTTATTTTTTGTATGACCGTGAAGCCACCCACAGAATATTTGTATATGATTTATATATTTTATTCATTTACAAAGTTCACAGCTGCAATTTATACAAAGAGTAGGTTTGTGTGTGGTGTGTGTGTTCACTGTTATTTGAGAAATAAATTTAACCATTTACACTACATGTAAATGGTTAAATTTATACGTGTGTGTATAAATACAGGCTCAATGTACTCGTATATTGTATCTGGTACTTCAATTATTGTGATTGCTGTTTGACATAAAACGTTATTTGTTTTTAATGGAAATCTTTCTAAGACAAGAGATCTGCGTCCGAGAATTGTTCGATTGTGTCACTAGTTTTATCGGCACAAGTCTGGATCTTGCATAAAACTTGTCGGAAATAATCTTGTTTATTCTATAGTTAGCTCGCGCTCACCTCACACCACTCTGCTCACACCTGTAAGAGCGATTCTGTAGCAAACAAACTAATTTTTTATATGAAGAATATGACAGACTAGCCGCCAGCCCACCTGGTGCTAAGTGGATACTGTCGCTCATAGACATATACTTGAAAACTTGAAGACATATACTTGTTAGGAGTGGATTTAGTCCTCAAGAATAACAAGGTTTTTATTCGAAGAAAAGTAAAGCAAGAAGTAACCGTTAGTTATCACCCGTCTCGCTCCCGTGCACACCACCGCAAGCTCTCAAGCCATTCAAGATACAACTCAGCGTTATTATTTTGAAGAACTCCATCGGCCCAAGTTCCTGGTGCGCCACTCTACGAGTCCCGTGGATGTGAACCACCGCCTCTATTCGTACAACGTCCTGTTCAGCAGCACCTTAGGCTGACCACACACCACAGACTATAGGGGTGCGGTTGTAAGAACCGGGATAATTGGGAAAAAAAGAGAACATAAGGATAGTTCAAAAGGCCTATTCGTGTGGTCTCAGTATTGTATGGTTTAGGAATTATGGGTATAGAATATACCCATATTCTATACCGAATATAGCTATAGAACGGTATGAGAAGTTTATCATATTAAATGGAGAATAGATAGTACAACGAGTTAAGATATTTCCTTTTGTACTCTACCCAAAGGGAGTGGATGAACTGAAGAGTACAATATAATTGTAACCTAAAAATGTAACCGACGTTTCAAGTCTGCCAGTGCTTACATTGAGGTTGAAACGGTGGCTTGTCGAGTAGGCCTTCTAATATCGTCGACGAATTTATAGATTTACCTAAGTAAATGACGTCACTTGTATTTTAATATCACTTTCAACATTGAAGTTCTTTGTGTAAATTTTAATATTTAACTAATTAATATAATTTTAATATTTAACTAATGAATTTAATTTTAATATTTAACTAATTAATATAATTTTTCATATTTAACTAATGAATTTAATTTTAATATTTAACTAATTAATTTAATTTTAATATTTAACTATTTAATTAATTGTCTTGTAATTATATTTAAATGCAGTAAATGAGTAGAAGTATAATGAAATAAGAGCCTTCATTTATCCCATTATAATCCCCACTGTATGGGATTGGATGGGATGGGATTAGGTATTATAACAGCATGAGAAACCTATCTATCTCATGCCATTACAGTAGATTTGTCTTTGGTTCTTCTGTAAATTGATATACAATTTTCTATTCGATAGCTAGCTACGAGCGAAGCGGCCACTACTTTTTTAATTTATTTTTCTAGTTTACAAGGAAGAGGGTAGAAAGAAACTAATTTATTGACTGTATCGATGCGACGGGTCTTTCCGTCTGAACCGTAATAGCCCACTCCAAGTTGCATAACCACTAAATTGTCGTCATCTAACCGAGAACCCTAGACAACTGTTCTATTTTTAAAAGACGTAAAGCTGAACAGTTAATTGGCTGTATTTTTTCTAGAAAAGAGAATTTTCTAGAAAGAAAGTTAAAAAGCGATGTTTTTTCTCTGTTTATTATTTTGCTTTCATTAGATTGTATTTAGGTTATATCAGGGCATGGGAATCTCCATGTATTTTGAATATGGGCAATCCCACTCTGAATTGGAAGTGTACTCCTTCTTATTGCCCATCCTTTCTAAACTTTTTATTCTTTCAAATCCTAACCTCTAAACGTCTAAAAGTAGGCAGTGAATATTAAAATACTTCAATAATTTTGTTGGTTATTTTGATTGATGTTGGCATTATCGCAATGTCCACTAGCGATAGTATGCACTTACCATCAAGAGAAGTGTATACTCGTCTGCCATCTTATTTTTATAAAAAAATACCACTATAATTCAATGAAAGTTGCTGGATGTTGTACGTACTCGTATGTGTATTCAACATTTTCTAATTTAGGAATTTACCGCTGAACCATTTATAAATTAAAAATGGTACGAGCCCAGGTTTCAATTCATAATCTTCAAAATATTATGAACTATAATTATGAGCGACCCATCCTCGCTTCGCTTCGGTTTATAAGAGATTTTCTTTTCAAAATTTTAAAATAAAATTTAGCCTATATTAGACACGGATAATGTAGCTTCCTATTTGTGAAAGAATTTTTGAAATCGGTTCAGTAGTTCCAGAGATTACCCCCAACATACCTACAAACACACAATTTTACCTTTTTATTATATTAGTAGGTATAGATTGAGAAAAGTAACGTATTTCAAAAATTCAATATCCTGGAATCCTGAAGGCATATATATCCGTATTGACATATACGTTTGAGTTCGGTGAAATAAAGTGGCACTACCTATTCCGACCATTATTTATCACCGTTTTGTTTTATTAATGACCTTGTAAATCTCCAGAGTTAATTAGGTTGTATTAAAAGATTTTTCTCATTACTGTTTTCTACAATCTTCTAAGAAATACACGGCAAATAACTAAATGTTTTGCGTGTTTTATTTAAATTATTCACCATAGTCTCAGCCAAAGAGCTGGTAGAGAATGCTTTTAGGCCATTAATCTAGATAATGTCTTAAGGATAATGTGCACATTGTCCTAATAAAGTTTGTTAAATAAAAAAATAAAAAAATGTCGTTAGAATGGAGAATCCTGTGGTAAACGAAGCACTTTATTGAACGTAAACCAAGTAGGTAAAGGTTTATGTAATTTTTATGGTAAAATGACCTTTAAGGTTTATTTATCTATTTAGACACCACGAAAACAAATTCTCTCACCACAAATGTCTTCTGTAGATTTTATAATATTTAAAATAGATTACGTAAAATTTAGCTTACTCATAGTGCGATATTAACTACCCCTTGGAAGGCTTTCAGGATCTCACTTTGAACGAGTTGAATCTCCACAGAGTAATTAAAATTTTCGTCATAACAGTGAGCAAAGTCTGAAACTTCCGCAGATATTTTCGAGAGCCGTTTTGCAAAGACATTGTTTTCGAATTTTGTTATTTCGACATTGAGGGAATTGCATTATTTAAAGTTGAATGTTTGATGTTCTTGGTGTAATTCGAAATTGTCGTCAGGACTCGATGATGTTTGAAAATAGGATGTTTGATTATACCTACACAAATTAGGAGAAATTATTTTAAAGACGGTTTTAAATCGATAATATAATCTATTCGTTGGACAGAATTTTAGAAGTTTCAAATATTTTTTATTTTGTTTTATTTGTACAACATAATAACAATTAAACAGATTTTAAATACCACAAGTCAATAAAGTTTTCGCTATTAAACTTATACAATTATCTTATTCAATGGTTATCATGTAAATCGGACATTATATTCTGTTTAAAAGCCTCGTAGAAAAAATGGCAATATTCTAGTTTAACTTATTATAAGCAGTGTAAGAGCAAGAGTTTATTATTTAAACTCTAAGGCTTTGTCCTGCTAGCAGCGCGTCGCTGTGCGGCGCGTGACGGTCGTGTTGTCTTACGTGGGAGTCGTGTTCAGATTATGGCATGGCAAAACATAAAATTTGACGGTTATTGTTAAGTGAAAAAATTCATGATAAATACTAAATAATAGGTAAACATAAAATTACTCACGACGCAACGCGTTGAACACGAAACTGATGCGCGTCACGCGCCGCAACACTAGACTCACTGCTCAACTAGGACACACGATAGTAATTATATGTTATGGAGTGATAATAAATGACAGTCTGCCTATGTGCAACTGATGACAGAATGTTAGCAATAATGATGTCACGCTTCGTATCGCAATTTACAAGCCGGTATATAAAGATGATATATTACGATATATAAAGAATTGTGCCACCGAAATATCCTCGATATGGAGTAATTCGGCTGAGTTATTATCGGTATGAGAGCTCTGACTTGGCAAAATAAAACGAAGCTGAATACAAATTGTCTGCTTAACAGTTTTACCACACACTGTATTGAGATGGACTGGTATTTCACGGTCATTTACAGACAAATGTGCTTTGGTGAAATATGAATCCCTATACCCAGGACATTGCTTTGGTTATGTAAAACCGAAACACGCATTTTTTTTAAATCTTATTTATCTATTAAATGAGTCTTGATGAGCATGACCTCGGGAGCTGGTCAGCTCATGATCACGGTTCGTATAGCTCAGCTTAAACGTGGAGTAAAATGAAAAAAGAAAACATTTAAGATTCATTTCATAATGAGTAAAAAATGTGAAAATACGAATTGTTCCACTCCGGGCCCTATTTTTTGCCCCAGCAGCAACGTGGCCCGATGCTTTTTGTTTTTAGGTTCCGTGTCCTTAATAGACGGTACAGGTGTGAACGTTGAAAAAAATACCTAATTAATTTCCTTTCCTTTCCCTAGTTAATTTTTACTTCAAAATACCATATATTCCAAATATAGGTATAATATATTCCAAATATAGACGTATGTATGAATTATCGTAATACAATTAGTTCAGTGGTAATTCGTTAATCATTGCTGAATTATCAATTAATTACCTAATAGTTACCAAATAATTATATTAAGTGAATACGAAATATAATAGACATTAAATACAACCTTAATATTTCTGATTGTCGCGTTTCACGTTATTTGAAATATTAACATCCTTTAACAAGTATTGCTCCTTGTCAAATATGTAGTTAATGATTAAATTATTGATAAACATAAGTACAATTGATTATTTAAATGTATTGGAAACTTCAGTTTTAATTATACCAAATAATTTCCAGTAAACAGTTGTATTAAATTAAATAATTTTATTGTACAGATCTGGATGAACGTTTAAGTGAATAAAGAGTTAAATTTATTTTTTGTTAATAGTACATTTTTAATTGCAGACTTGTTATACTAAATTGTATTCTTTCCAGATTACTTCGATCAAATATTCACACGTATAAATTACGCTTTATACCTTACGCTCTAAATGGTAAAAATGTATAAATCGCAAAGAATACGCTTTACACAATTTTCTTTCATTTGTACATGGAATAAAATGTCTGTTTAATTCTAACAAAACTTATTGTCACTGCCGAAGTTGTTCGAGAAATACTGGCAGATAATAATGGGATTTTTCTACGTTTTACATATTGTATATTTTTTGTTTCGAATAAAATCTCAAGTATTCAAAGACATTTAGCGGGCGAACGCCATAAAATAACGCAGTGTAGAGAAAAGCCGGTGTGGAATTAGAAAACACGCAATGCGGCGTGTACATGTAACAGCAAAGCTGCGTGGTAGGAGTCGACTTACTTACTATTTCATGGTTTATTCGCACGAAGTCAAATTGCAACTGGACACACACATCTTTATTCGTAATTGGCCACAGCTACAAAAAGTACAGTCATTATGAAGCATGTTAATAAGCGTGTGTGAGCGTTTAGCTTGTGTGCGTGAGGTAGAATTTGAGCGTTCGTGTGAAGATTCCCCACTGTTTCCATTATACATTTTGCACAGAGGGAGTATATTCCGTATCATCCCGTAACCTAGTTAGAGATCCGCAATAAAACTGCATTGTGCCTCTCGACCAAATCCCTTAAATTCCGCAGCTTAGCTGTAAATAATTGCACATTGGGTAAAATAATTTAGAAATTGCTTTCGCTCGACGGTTTTCTAATTTTCCTTCTTATTATTTTTTATAGCACTGATAGCAAGGTGCGGCGATGATGACCTCGATGGTGGAATAGAGCTGGTAATGGCGCTGACAGCTGTAAAATAGTTTATTCTAGTACAGATGTCAGCACAGATTGTCCTTAAGAATACCTACTTATAAATTTGATGTTTTTGTAAAGTACATTATAACTGACATATTACCGTATAGAAAATATGTAAATGTCTGAAATGAAATTATTATTATTATATAATGATAATGATGAACATAAAAAAGACTAAGTAAAAGATTTGTGACGAAGTTTCTAAAGTTTCCAAAGTAGTGTAACAATTTTTTTTAACAAATTAGTTAACTAGAAACAAGTGAGCGAAAACGTACTAGCATATTTTCTCTTCAAATTTTACACAAATGTAACTTTCTTCGAGCATCCAACGAATGGAAGGAATGTATGTTGGAATTATAGATAACTATGCATTATTAGTAAAATGTTATTCCCTAAATGAAATCAATGTAGACGGATTTCTCGCGGTTCATTAAGGACATGTAATCGCAAACAGTAAAAAAATGAACTGCCGCTCACAAATTGCACCTAAAAATAATGAGGTTGTTCACAATGTGACCTCAAAGATCCGCTTGCATCCGTTAGGGGTGTGAGCAGTTCCATCCGTCCTGTCACAGAACGGAAACAAATGATCATATTGACCCCAATTTTGGCTAAGGGTTTCATGAATATTTTCTTCATATATTTTTGATAAAAGTTAAATAACAACTTACTTATACACCGTGTTACTGAAATAACGCAAAAGCTAGCAGGTTATTCAGTAACGATTCTATCAGTTTTTACAATAGGTTTTTTGTAATTTATTTTTCATATCAAGTATAATATTTTTTTTATTCTACGCACAGTTGCATTCTACCCAGATTGCATCGCCCGCGCTCAGTCACTACTTGGACTGAGTAATGAGCGCTGTGAACGTTTTAGATAGAACGATAAAACTTTATATGTTAGTAACATTTGATTGATTTAAAAGAAAATAGTTTTTTGCTAGAATTGTTTTATGTAGGTATGTATAAATTAGTTGACTTATTACAGGTTACACATATAAACTAATTAAAATATTAGTGACAAGTTTTATACACTACAAACTGATTTATCACGGCTAATCATAATAAACGCTTGCATTTTTGCAGTTTCCTAAAATCACTTATGACACATTTCCTAATTTTAACATAAAAACCATCTGCACCCGCCGGAGGCGTCCGTCTGTCAGCCTCGCAGTCACGGGCGCAGACAATGGGTCACGTTGGCGTGCAATAACTTTTCAACCTTTGTCCCAGCGCTCGGAAGCTTTGACATCCGCGCAATTTGCTCTTTTCGCTTTGCCTCTCAGCTGAAATAGTGCAAGCTCACTGTTAGAGGGCGAAATGAATGTGTTTGTCTTCAGTGAATGGCGTTCCAGCGTCAATACGAGTGTTAGTGGTACATTTGTTCAATGAAACAAGGGAAACGTGAAAATAAACTGCTCTTGTGATTGCGGTACCACTGCTTTAGGTATTCTTAGATTTACTTTTAGTGATTCATAGAACCACTGACAAATTGCTTTTACTTTTATAGCCCAATTTTGGATATAGGCTTGGATATAGGGGATATAGGATATAGGTGATCTTCCGGTCTTCTCATCCTGCCACATTGAATATCAAATATGTTATGTCAAATAGAATTAATAATATGTGGATATTTCATATGTAAACTTTTAGATATACATTATATATATACTTATCTAAAATGAAATGAATTTTAAATTCATGTATAAAATGGTTAATAATTTGGTCTAATTCATCGTCTCTGTATCTATTTAAATTCACTCTCAACAGTATTAACTGGTTTCCAGATTAAAGTGATTCTAAGAAGACTTACATATAAGGTTTTCATATTAAAGCCATTTATTAAGAAACCGTAATATTTTTTTTAACCTAAAAAAGAACTTAAAACGTAACTTAAAAAAGAACACGTTTGAAGATTAAAAGTTGTTTAGATTTTTAGTATATAAGGTAGTAGTAATATTCGCTTTTCTTGCAACTGCCCAAAGAAATAACAAGCGTTCGGTAGCAAAAAAAAACTTTAAATAGAGCAAGCATATGACACGCTTTTGTTGTGGAATAGTGAAGGAGAAAGCAGAGGGAATTTGAAATGAAGCCTTAGATATGAAGTCGTGGAATTGTTTATTGTTCCAACCTACAAATGCCTTTGAATTCGCCGCGCGCTATGTGTTTTAATTAAACAAAATAATGCGAGAGGCGTGACATTGACGTCGCGTCAATGGTGTCAAACGTGACTGGATTACGAAGGATGGAGTCTTGTTTGGATTAATGGATTTTATTGTCTTTGTGCTCCATTTTGTTCATCACTTGTATTGCCTTAATTATTATTGTTCGCAGCGTTTGTAGCTATTTAGTTCATAAGAAGCATCAATTCAGTTGAGTCTCTTTTGATAAATGTTTGTAATTCTTTCAGACATTTATCTTTTTAAAATGGAAATATATTCATAGACAAATGAACAGCGTTTTATACAATTTGTTTATGTAATCTACATCATAAACATGAAGTAAAAGAAATATTCACTTCAAAGTGAAGAGTGGTTCGTTAGCGGAAGACATCTCTCATTACACAGTTTTTGTTTGTGGAGGAGTCAATATTTTTTCATCTATTTTACAGTAAAAAATTTAGACGTCTTTATTATCCTGATGTCGAACTTTTAGAATGATGTACTGGAAACGACAGAACAGAATTGTACCAATGATATGTGACTATTGTCGAACTAGTCAACCGATCGAAGCATATTGCATAAATCCGTTCTAGTTTGAAGTGCAGTGTTGTAGTTTGTATTTTTTCACGAGTCTTACGTATGGTTCTTTATTCAGTTCTGTGCAGTAGCAGTTCTGATAAGACAAATTTTACGTACGTATGACATTTTAGCGCCAATTTTACTGTAAATTTGTCTCACTGCAGCTACAGTTGCATAAGAGGTTAAACAAATAAGAACAAAGGTTGTAAACGAGATTATACGAAAGTTGCTGTGTTTTTTATTCAATTCCTAGTGTTGTATCAGTTTATTCGTTTTTGCTATTAGTATCGTGACGAATTACAGTAGTCATACTATTTAACTAACAGGAAAGGGAATTAATACTTACCACGTTAACAAAGATTTTAAATAAGAATAATATGTCGTAACTGAAGTGTAGAAGTCATTTTTTAATAAAAACACTAATTTTATGAGTGTAATTGTACAAAACACTAATTTATGAAATGTTGTATCAAATTGAAAGGTACAATTTTTTTTGTTAAGTTTTAATGAATATACTCTCGTAAGATTAATGAGCTTTAATACTGTTAATTAACATTGTTTGAACTCTGGTCGTTACTGCCTTATTACACGCTTATAGAGCTCGCTATATACCCGTATATAATTTATATCTCGTATATAGTTGATATTAACGAATGTTCGATATCCGCATTACATTAATTGTACAAAGTAAACGATAAAAGGAAATTTTCATTACACGCAATTACAATGGCGGTATTTTCCACTATATGATTGCTTCCAACTATTTATATTGCCGCTGCCTCAGATGTCTTTCCGGCTATATATGTAAAAAAATCTTTGGTGTTTTTGTAACAATTTCAAATTTGTTGTGCTGTTTTTATTTTTATGTTCAGTTACTTGTTACCAACGGAATAATATTATACTAAGGGAAGGTGATATTAATAATAATATGTACAAGATGTTTTACACATAAATAAGTAATTTACTTAATGATTGAGACTTCCTACTAACTAACATTTTTAAAGTAAAAATTTTAATTACGAAAGTAAAAGTTCCATACTTCTATAATTGTAGAAACACGTTTACGTAACGAGCACACATGTGTACAATTGTATATAATATTATATTAATATGTTTATTAAGCTCCGTATCATCTTTCCAAAGTTTCAATTTGAACAAACATACATCTACAAATATCTATTTGCAAACACCGAGTGTGTCTGCATACATAAGTTTGTACAATTATTGTTGTATGTGTATGAAACACATTGTGCTTTATTGGAAAACCGAAACGTGTTGACTGACAGGCTGTGACATGTCGCAAAACACCGCTGTGTATTATCGAAGAGTAAATTACTTGGCAAGCTCTGTTTTGACTTGTGTTTTGATCATTTCAGCCGTAGGAATGATAATTTTCACAGCAGTGAAACTTTGATAACATGTATATTCCCCACGATACTACTGGTTGTGCGGCTTGGTAGTGTCAGGGTCATGAGGGTATATTTTCATAGCCGTGTAACTTTAGTAAAATTTTACATAACGAAGTTGGATAAGTTAAAAATAATATGCGAATATCATTCGAATAATATTTATGACGTTTGTCTTTCCAAATTCCATCTGAATTTTAAAGTTTAGTTTAAACTTAAAAATAATAATTTAAATATTTTTAACTTTTACAACTTAAAAATAATAAATGAGAATTGCATTGGAATATTTTTTGTGAAATTTGTAATTTTAATCATGTCATTTCATTTTTACTTCGGGATTTTGTATTGGATAAGTTAAAAATAATAGACGGGCAATTAGCCCAGTTGGTAGTGGCCCCTGCTTGCTGTGCAATAGGTACCGGGTTCTTTGCCCGGTCGTCGATGCAACTGTCGTTGCACGTGTCTTTGTATGTGTCTCTGGACCCACGACATAGGGAAATCTAGTGTGGCGTTATTTAAATATATATAAACAACAATATATACGTATATATACGTATATATATATATATATATATATATATAGAAAAATTTGGTAGAGGTCTCAATTTAATAAAAATCACTCTCAGAAAGAATAACTTTTAAGAAGTTTAATGTACTTTGCTTTACGTTACCCGTCTCTCGCAGAAGACTACCTTGAAATGTACTACATTTCCTACTTTAACGTGTTTCCCCAATGTACGTACGTGTTTTGGTAGTGAATGAGATATGTCAGAGTCCATTCCCATCCCATCCTATCCCTCTCCATTTTCCCAACTCTTTCTCCCAATCCATTCCTTAATCTGCAAAGGTAGGCAGCACCATACGGGGGCGTGTCAACGTTTATCATTCTGGACTGATGCTGGCATGTGCCGCCGATATCTATGGGCGACAGTATCTACTTCCCATCAGGTGGACTGTATGCTCGTCTGCCACTTTTTTCTATAAAAAAAACTCCATCTGGTCTCCAGGATTTATTTTCAAATTAATAATCCGACAGTTAGGTACATTTAGTAAACAAATGCTAATTATCACGACTGCTTGGCCTGTAAAAATTATGAAATAGTGCTGAAACCTATTAAACGGTTACTTACGCGGGGAACGCAGAAAGTTTTGCAAAAAAGAAAAAAAATGTTCTACAGGTTCCTATTTTTATATTACATTTTTTCAAAGTACTCTCCACTTGCAGCTTTTTTCCATTCTTCTTTAGGTACCTCTTTCACAGCTTCTTTGAACGTAGCCAGTGCGTCTTCCGGCCACGAAAACTCCTTCCATTTTAGTTCAAAAAGTTAGTTATTGAAAAGTCACAAGGTGCCAAGTCGGGACTATAAAGAGGATGACCATAAAGTCCCTTGGTTTAAGCGCTGAGTGAACGGGCGCGTTGTCGTGGTGCAGCAGCAGTTCGCGGAGACCTGTTTGAAAGTTTTTTGCTCACTGCAGTGAAAATGGTTGGCAATCATGTGCCTACGTACCATTCCGCGTTAATGCTGCTATGGTTTCGTAAAGGTACAGATGTCAGGTAGCCAATTAAAGTGAAACAACTCGCGATTAATTTTTTTCCAGCCCTTCTTGTTCTTTTCACGTTGGTAGGCGTTGGCTCATTTTCATACAGCCAAACAGTAGATTGACGCTTAGTTTCTGAATCATGCTGGTAGATTCAAGATTAGTCACTTGTGATAATGTCCTAAACCCGCCGAGACGACCCTGCTTCAAATTTTGTTTTCATATCATGACAGTGCACCATTCGACATGAACTTGTTTTTGATCCTCGGTGAGATTGTACGATACCCAGCGCGATATTATCCTCCTGACTCATAGATGTCCATGTAATACACACTCTCCGATCCAATCTGCGATCTCTCCTGAATCTCCTCGTACGTCTGTCTTCACAAATGAAATTTTGTTCTATTATTTAATTCTTTTGTTGACAACAAATATATTACAAATAAAAATTTTTGAACCGTATTTACATCACAGTTTTTCTTCATATTGTTTTATTAAATAATATCACGTGTCCAAAGTACTTATGTCCATAGAAGGTTCTTGTAATCGAGACGTTTTCTTTTTTCTTTTAATTTCCAATATTAGTAACAGTTTCTACTTTTTTGTATGAATATAGGACTGAATATATTACTATAGTGACGAAGCCTGAAGTCCTGAATCGCTGTTTTCCACAAACGACTCTCTAATATGATTCGATCTTTAACCGCGCGTTTCCACTATCCCGTAAACAGCAAATAAAACCGAGAAATAAAATCAAAATAGACAGTGTCGGCGACAATGTTCGTGTGATAAAGGAAAGTCACTATAATGCTGAGTGCTCCATCCAAATGCCAATTAGGCACGGAGAATCAATATCGTCATGTTGGACGATAGGAGATTGGGAATCGGTAAACTAATTAAATTATTTGCTTAGATAGGACAGTACTGAGTTTTTTTTTTGCATAATCTAATCAGTTTTAGAGAAATATTGTTATTGAATTTGCCAATTTTATATGTCGATCAATTACAAAATTAAAATAGAAATTCCCCAATAAAAACAGATTTAAAAGATTACTTCGAGAACATTAATAGTTATTAATTTATTTTCTCTGTTCATCTTCACTAATACTTTTAATTTTGGTGTTTGAATCATATTTGTATGTATTTATGAATAGACATATGTATATATATAACATTACGTTGTGCTTTTGTGGTTTCTATTTTCTAATTTATTACTGCACCGTGCGCTGTAGAGAATGTCTTATGGCATTAAGTCCTCCTTTTGTACATGCCATTGTGCAATGAAATCTAAATTGGTCATTTAAATGAAATGGCTTTACATCTCCGAGGTCCTGGTAAATGGCTAGTTGTGTTCGTTCTGTGACAACTAAATTTAGTACTGAGTCCTTCCGTGGCGAATTGGAACAAATTGCAAATCGCTTGTCAGCTATGGTCCGTGATGGAATTCAGTGTCGTGTCATATTGTTTCCGCTTGACCTACTACAAATCCACTATGCTCTTATAGCGAGCTTAGTAGCTTTTTTTTTCAGATATGGCAATGGTGCAATTAGCGCATTCTGATAATGTCAAGTTTTCTTCGCAATAAACAAATTCAAGGTCCAAAACGTATCCTGTTAATGTTCAGCCCCGTGGAAGTAAGTCAAGAGTCGCTCAGTAAAGTAAAGTAGGTTTACTGAGGACAGAAGTGGACACCGTGGAAACACACGAAATACGCTTTAATTTGATTATCTCAAAAACCACACACGAAAAACACTTTGATGTTTAATAAAAATAATAAACTATCACCTATTTAACCACAAAACGTCTAATACTCAATTTTTACAATAATCAAATAAAACTCAACTTTACTTCTCGAGTTCCCGCCAATATGTCCGATTTTAGTGTTTCTTACATAAAACTAAACAGTGCTACAAAAGGTTTCTAGAATGAAAAGAAACATGCTTTTGTCTCATACGATAAATCACCAGGGCTGGAAGTAGTCTATTGTTCTTGTAAGTTTATGTCTAAACCTTTCACTAATTTCTATTGCAATGAAAGTAGCAGGTGAACAGACAATTCATCTGGTGTTTAATGGGTTTAAGTGAACACTGCTGTCCATGTACGTATATCGTTGCCGTGCGATATATCATCAAACTTACTTTAGGAATCACCAACTTTAATCGAGAATGGCGGATGTCTCGTCATTGATATTCGCTTAATTTTATCATGGCAAAAGGCACACTCCTGACGCTATCTTTTGACGATTTTTTGCCAATATTTGGTATTAACCCGATCAGAGTGATAAATAAGATGATGCCAAAATATAGTTTATCAAATATAGTTAGATATTTTACCAAAATATAGTGTCCGTAAATATAGTAAGATCTGTGACAAATTGATAATAGAACTAATTCTTCATGTGTAGGTAAGAAACGTTTAACTCGTTATACATTTTTTGAGACCGTATAAACAAAAACAACAGACTTCGGTCTATTTGAGCAATTATATGACCAGCAACTTTTCTTTCTTTCGATGTATACTTTAAACAAATTAGAATTTGATGTAAATAAATGTAAATGTAAATAATAGATGTAAATAATAAATAAATAAAATAAATTGAGCTCCCATCATAATTTTATTCACATGTATCAAAATATTACTTATAATTATACTAACGATATGGCCAGAAGTTCTCCTATCTTAAGTCAACTACATGCAAGTGATTGTAGAATTCATAAATTGCATCAGCAAAGGCTTCGAACAATTTGCTCCTATGCATCGAGCGTAAATGGAGTCTCACTAATCCGCAGTCCAATAATTCTTTCGACATGACCACTCTAATAGTCCGGATATTCCCTCAGCTGAATGCCAGGAAGCGATGCGGAAAGAGTGACATATCACCTTAAACAGCTAGTAACAGGAGCTAGAATAGAATGGCCATGTAATTGAACGTGTTGGCTTTATACGCGTAATTGCTCATGCCACTATGCGGTTACGAGTTACAACCCCATTTACAACTAGCCAATAATTTGCATTTGACAACTTGAATAATTAACACTCTCGCGTTTTATAACAACATGCTTCAGAAAATGACAATCATTTATTTGTGGGACATCATAATTGTCCCATCTATTTGGTATTAATATTGACCGAAACAGTCTTGAAAATAAAATGTTCAGTCATTTTGGCTTCATAGGTTTCTTAGTACCTACCTCTTTCTAAATTATTAAACTCTTTGCTCTTTCTCTTAGTCTTAAACAAAATAACTCAAATGTTTCCCCTCATGCATACAACGGGGTTTTGGAGGTTAATGACGATATTTTAACCAGGGAGTGAAACTATATTAGTTATTTAACTAGGGTTGGGAACCCTAAGCAACACACGATATATATAATATGCCCCTCGTGCGTTTGAAACTTTATTCTGTAAGTCCTATGTACTGAACCAATTTGCTTAATTTTTTTATAGAAAAGAAGGCGGCAGACGAGCATACAGTTCACTGTTGTCCATAGTCATTCGCGATACATGCCAACATCAGTCCAGAATGACAAATGTTGGCACACCCCCGGATGTGCTGCCCACCTTTGTAGACTAAGGAATGGATTTGGAGAAAGGGTTGGGAAGCAATTAAACGTTTATAAAAAAACACTACAAAATCTGTCCAGCCGTTTCCGAGAAAAGTGGTACACAAACACATTCTATTACCCCAAATGCATAGTAATGTACCATCTCCGTTCCGTCGTGAGTAAAAATAAAGATATTCAAATTTATAGGAACATAGCGATTATAATCGGACAGTAAAAATATTACAACAATTTACAAAGGACACAATAACATCACGCCACGTATTTGATGTGGATGTAACCCAGTTTTCGGTAACAATGTTTCCGAATTAATTATTCGGCAACATGTCATCGATTGCCGCGAAACCATGTTATGTAACGAATTTAAATGTGGTGTAAAATTTAATTACGTAACTGCAGAAAAACGTTTAGAAAGTTAATCATGAATACAATGCCATACAAAATTGTATCTATTATTTGTACTTTAAAATTATTTAACTACACATAAATACCCTTTTCTGATTATTTTTAATAATTTAAGTAATTATCTCATGAATGAGAAGTCATGATTTCAGGTTGGACAGAAATGAAATAATTTATTTTTAATTAATTTTTCAATTGTCTGTATGTAAATTTGTGATTATATTTTACGTGGTGCAAACTATTTAACTCTTTTGTGGAAAAAATAGTCACACCTCCGTATAAAACATATCTATTAAGTAATTAAATAAGAGACCCAAAAGATATTCTATTATAACTTAAAATTACTTAGTTTTTTATAAGTTTATACGTAATTATTAATTCTGCTTAGGCTCATATCAACATCATTTTAAAAAATTTGTCGACCGTTTTATAAATACTATGTTATACTTATGATACTTTATACTATACTATACTTTATACTATATGAAGCCCACTGAACCTATTAATTTAATGGAATCTAATGGCTATTTGCGTCGAGTGACTGCATTTTATGTTCATCGACTTAAACCGAAAGTTACAACTACGTAAAATAGATTCGTTTAAAACAACCATTAATCATTTTGCGAAGAAAATATTTACGACAGAAGATTCAAGTTCAATTTATTTGCTTAAAACAGGTAAATAATTACACATGACATTCAATGCAATAAGCACAGCTGTATTGCGCTCGCGGCCGTATAAATTTTAAGTAAAAGGAACAAGAAGTAAACTTAAATCATGCATTACTTATCATTAACTATTTATATATTTCAATATTGTCTAGTAATTAAAATATTTTCTAAAACATCGTAACTCAAAGACACTTGTGAAACAAACTTAAATAAATTATTAATCAAGAAATACTGTTTAATCGATAGCCTAGGTCCAGTTATAATATAACTATAATAACTGGAAAACTTAATATTTACAAATAAATGGAACCGTTACTATGACAACAGATGACCACATGTACGTGTAAAATATAGAATTTCTAACACGTATATAATATAATATCTTTTAGTTTGTATTTGAATACTCATAATGCACCATATAATGCGTAGGATTTCTACAAGATAATGAAGGCTTTGTATATAGGTACCGTTACCTTTTAATTTAGATAATTTTCAAACTGTAATATTTCAGAAAATTTATTATAACATACAGAAAAACTGACACAAATCAAATTTCACTTTTCAAAATACATACCATATTACAATAATTTAATCAACTTTATATATAAATATGTATTCTCTCGTTAATGGTCTAATTGTATTATTAAATTTTTTACTGCAACATTGGACAAGGAAATTAAGTACATTCTTCTAAAGAACATTAACAAAAGTAATAAAAAGCACCAGCAAACTTTAGCTATGGAAAGATTTTCAGAGTTCAATTGAGGTCCGTTGCCTTATTAGGTAGTTACTTAAGCGTACTGAAAGGTTACCTGGACGAGAAAACCCATAAATAACTTTAGCTGTCTGGTATTGGCGAAGTCTTGCAGAAATCAATACATAGCAGTATTTAAGTACACTTCAGTTAATTCTATAGATGTTTACAACAGCTTAGTGAAATATGAATTAAGCGTTAAAGTGAATTTCTCATTTTGAATCTTTAATTATACGAACATTATATTTTCAAAGGTCAGTTTACAATACCTTGAAAATACAATACCTTGAAATACAAAATACTTGAAAATACAATTTACAATACAATACCTTGACTACCTTGAAATGTACTGCATTTCCCATTTTATCTTATTTCCCTAATGTATGCACGTGTTTCGGTAGTGAGTGAGATGTGCCAGAGCCCATTCCCATCCAATCCCTCCCCATTTCCCCAAATCCATTCCTATATCTCCAAAGGTAGGCAGCACATCCGGGGGCGTGCCAACGTTTGTCATTTTGGACTAATTTTGGCATGTAACGCGGATGTCTATGGGCGACAGGATCCGCTTACCGCGGGTGGACTGTATGCTCGTCTGCCGCTTTCGTACATAAAAAAAAAATATAAGGTTAACTTCTTGCCGATTGTTCACGGTAATTTTTCCATTGAATAATGGATAATAAATAATAATAAGGTACGGCCGCACTAGCTCAGCTTATTCTCTAGGATTCTCTAAATATAACACAAATTATACAACAACAATTATTGCAACAAAGGTTTGTTCTCTTTAATCAAATGTTTTCGCTGTGCATTTTTAATTAGCAAGTTTTTAATCACTCGCAACTAAAGGAAAACTTTATTTTAAAAGCAACATCTGAATCATGAAAGACATTCGTCATGTAAGACATTATTATGTGGTAGATAATGA
This sequence comes from Sesia bembeciformis, assembly GCA_943735995.1. Taxonomy (NCBI): domain Eukaryota; kingdom Metazoa; phylum Arthropoda; class Insecta; order Lepidoptera; family Sesiidae; genus Sesia; species Sesia bembeciformis. Next base: position 10,654,806 of record OX031040.1, read on the forward strand.
CCCGAAATCTCTCTGCATTGAGACATAATAAAGCTAGTATCGAATCGAAATTAAGTGGATAACCCAAATCTTCTACTGCAAATAGGATACAATATCTGAAAAAAGTTATCTTATTATTGGGCGAATGATATTTGTACTCACAACATAGATCTCCCTCAGTGCTTACACTATCACCCCAGGGTATCAACAAACGTCATTACAAAATCTTGACCCAAACCTGTTATTGCAATTTGTTTGTTTTATACTTCTCTTTATGACAATATATGTATAAGTTACTTTTTAATATAATGGAGATAGAGGATAACATATGGCTATGAATCAGTGGCTTTACTTACATAGGATTCCAAAAACATGGTTTACAGGATAATCATGACCACTTACCATCTGGTAGGCCGCCTGCCCATTTGCCTCCCGTTCTATATAAATGTGAGGTCTATGTGATCGCTGCAGTGTGCCAGTATACTGCGTGCATATGAATAATAAAGAATTTTAAAAGAAGAGAAAGAAAACTCTAAGAATACATCCTAGATTAGATTTTCATAAGCCTTATTAGTAATATCATTAATGTGCTCTACAAAGGTTAATTTTGAGTCTAGAAGAACTTCAAGGTTCCTGTCAAGCTTGGTTTCGGTTAATGATGTACCAACAAAATTGTAGGTGAAAGAAATTTTTCTTCTTTTACGCGTGAACCTTATGCTTGCGCATTTATTGACCTTAACGCTAATTCTATTATCCTCAGAATAACATTGAAGTCTGACGAGATCATCTTGGGGTTCTTCGCAGTCTGACCTCTGCCTGATGACTTTATATTTTTTTTAATGAACATATTTATTCTACAAAGTTGTGTTTGCGGTTGACGTCACCTAGCAGCCTATTGAATAAGTCTCACAACTGGTCTGCAAAGGAATGTTTGTATTTGTTGTACTCCTGATTTCAGTTCGAAGTTCAATTCCTGCAGTCACAATTCCTAATTCAATAAACGAACAGTGACGGAAACAACCGAATAATTCCGAATCTAAACTGCAGGGTCTGAGACATTCTGAGAATTTCTGACAACTCGCAAAGTCTCTAAAATTTTAATTACGCTGTAACCAGCCATTCTTGCCGTCAAAGTCGGTACAGCGGTCTCTTTGAATGTTATTGCTGTGCCCTTTTAGCCCCTTTGCGAAACAATTCTGTTATTACCTAGCTGTATACCCTGAGGCGATTGTTGGATCCTTCGTTCTTAGTGTTTGACTTTAATATGTATTACAAATACTAGTCGCATTTGAAGAAATTCGCAAAAGCTATGTAATAGAAGTGGCTTCAAAAACATATGCAAGCATTTGTAGTAATAAAAGTAAATTTGTTATGCCTTCCAGTTTGCAATAAAACGTTTTAAAACTGCTTCATTACGAGTAATGAATTTCATTACTCATTTCTAGTACTATGATCAATGAGCTCGATTGGTAGTGCTTGCTACCTAAGTCTTGGATTCGATCCACGGTCGGATAGACTTTTTTAAACTCAAGTTTGCCTCAGTAGTTGTTGTTCGTTTTTGATTGTAATTTTGTTGTATAAATTGTAGCGTGTGGCTTGATAATCACCAGCTATTTCCAAAAGCAAATTAACACTGATATTAAATAATAATCATTAAGATATTTATCTATTTAAGTGTGTCTTAACATTCGCGCTAAGACCCGTATAAATAAATATATGTGAAAAACGCGAAAATCTCAAATGCCACTTTTGGATCTAGGCCTCTTCTAATATAAATTCTACCACCACACAAGATCTTCGGCTTTTCTCACCCAACCATCACCGGCCAACATCTTGCTAACTTAGTCGGTCCACTTCTCCGAAGGGCGTCCCACATTGTGCTTGCCCGTACATTGTGCTTTTCTATATGTTCATGGACTGTGATGGTTAGCCTGATCCATGGGTTTAAAACTGTTCAGCGAGCTGTGGCAAGAACTGCGCTCCCAGTTTCTTTCCGTAAGAAGAATGGAAATGAAGAGATTCGCCAAAGAACTAAAGTCATCGACGTAGCTCACAGAATCGGCATGCTGAAGTCACATTGGGCGAGGTCATATTTGCTGTAGGACCGACAACCGATGATATAGATAAATATATTATTTACCACCAGCCTATGCCTCTTCACTGCTGGATATAGGTCTCTCCCAAGGCTCGCCAACACACCATAATACATTATTATTATGGTTTAATTTTTAAATTAACATTATGTTACAACATTTACTTCCTACATTATTTTAGTCCGCTAAAATAAATTTCTGTATGGAATAAAGTATCCACTTAACGTGTTCTTTTTACCCTACAACTACAGAAAAGAAAAACAAATTACTACAAATTACAAATTACTACAAATTACAGTACTCCGCTTTACTTCTTTTACAAATTCAAATGGTAGGTTATAAGAATAAGTCGTCTAAACACAATTTAATAAAGATGAACGCGATAAATTCCTAATGGGAGGTCAAAGTACAAGTGTCCTTTAATCGTACTGTGATTAAGTCCATAATGTTCACGCGATGGTTTAGTGCTCACGAAAATATGAATATTGTTATTTATTATACTTTTTATACAGACTAGAGTTTAGGTACAAACGGTATTAACTACATGTCATTTCGTCGAAGACAATATTGGTTGTCTATTTGCTATATGTATTATGTTATATAAAATGCACTTATTTTGTACTTAAATATTAAATCATTGTTTTATAAGTAGGTAGTTGCTAAACACCGAACATTTTCAGCTGTACATATATTATTATCTCTTTACGGTTTACTTTTAAGAAAATGAAAATCGTCTGCAAGAATGTTTAAACGTTGTCATGAATATGACGCCAATAGTTGCGGTTAAATCCGAAATAATACACGTCGGGATAACATTTTATGTTTGCGTTTATTGAGATAATATATTATTCTTAAAAAAATCTCAGTCATACGGGCCTGACCTAAACTTCCATTAGCATAAACCCTAAATGGTTACAGCATTTATCTGAATTTAAGGAAAAGGGTAGCGACATCAACAAAATGGTATACAATTAAAGTGAGATTAATATCATAATGTAATAATATCATACAATTTGTTTAAAACTCCTTATAAAAATATATAGTGGTAGCCCATGGTTGTACAACATGTCATATATGAATTCATCACTTTCGGATTTTATTTATTTACATTAAAATATAAATAAAATATTCAATAAAAAAATATACGAATTTATTAAAACTTGATTGCCAATGAATTTATTAACTTATGACTATCCGTTGCTGAATATGAGTTCGTTACCTCACACGATCATTCAATTATTCTCTCAAATTTTATTTCCCTTCAACACAGAAGTAACGGAAATACCTTTAGCATCCCCCGAGGTTGAACCGGTGATCGGGCGGATAGCTGTCACGCGATATCCGCTATTAGTCGGCGTCTTTAATGCTTAATTAACTTGCTTTTCACTTGATAATTGTCGTTTAAAGTACATAATATTATAAGCAATTTTAAAAAGTGTATTTAAATGAGGTGCGTGTTGTCACCATCAGACATGGGTTTGACGTTACAAAGGTCACCTTTATTAGTTTATTACTTACTTTCTCGCAAAAATATGCGCTATCAAACTTAACAAAAGGAATACATGCTCGAGTTCAAGTGACTTAAATATACTTTATTACATTATGACGTCGAATAGGATTACGAGTACAATACTTCTCATTCGATTATACATCTCATGCTTGACCACTAAATCTTAAATACAGAAAGCAATTCAATTCTATCGAAGCACGACATCGTTAAATATTAACAGCAACTCCACGTCTTTCCGATACTCCTTTGGGACGAGAGAGTGTATACTATATAGGAGGGACTCCTATACAGGTCTCCATGATTTCTACGTGTTTACCTATGGAGTTATTTGTTCTAGACATTTTAAAATTAACCATTTTTGACTTGGGTTAGAATTACAATTTAAAGTATTATGTTTCATAGTAAAAGCAAAAAAAAAAACAAAATCGTGATGACAGACCTGTGTGTCCTCCACCGGTGTTATTTTTTTATTTGTATGTATTCTTCGGCATCTTCATTCGATGTGATATTTGGAGACTATTAAACAGCATATGATGATCTTATTTATTTATACACTTTGGTAGCTTGTTTTGTTTGGTATTTTAGTATTGGACAATTACCATTACGTATTTATTTATGATGACCTGTATTTATTTTCTTTATCTTGCTAAGCAGTAAACTAGGACCATAAATAATGTATAAGTTTAATCATTCATCGGCCTTAAAGTTACAATAGTTGTAGCCAGAAACCGTACTCACCAAAACCTTATATCGACTCTCCTGCACCCTTTTCGAGCTTTGTACAACTTTTACAAGAAAAAGAAATCAAGAAGCATTATTTTAGTATAATAACATAATCATTCAAATTACGAATATCGCGACAAGCTTTATTAATTCACATAAAAACATTAACTAATAATAGTAATGACTTCTATGTTTATTTTCTTCATTATAGGACATTTTAAATAAAACATGTTTAAAAAAGATATCTTTATGATTAATTTATTTACTCCTGTTTAGTGTTCTAAGTTACAGAAACTTCTCTGTGAGCCATCAAAACGAACTCAAACTCGATGTGTGTGCTTTTCGCCGTTAAGTAGTTCCACAGTTTGCTGGTCTTCCGAGTTGCAGCACCAGGTTAAGGTCATGACACTAATGTGTTGTCATTATAACTACGAGCCAAATGAGTAGAAACACGACATGTCTACCATTCGCCGTCGAGGAGTTCCACGGTGTGCTGGCCTTCCTGGCTGCAACATAAAGTTAAGATCAGAATACTAAAGTATTGTCATTCTAACTACGAGTCTAACAACCACAAACATGACATAGCCACCGTTCTCCGTTGAGGAGTTCCACAATGTGCTGGCCGTCCTCACTGCAGCATCAGGTCAAAATTATTGTATTGTCATCGGTTTTATATACATGTGTAAAATTACAAGATAGTTCAAGTGGAAGTGGGTTATAATCGACTTGCAAGATTTGATCTTAACAAACTAACCTACAAACATGCGAAGTTGAATAATAACTTCTAAAAAGGTCACCGGGTTTGCGGGAAGAAATCTCCTAAGAAGATAAACTCGCCTGTTGTATATCCTTTTGTTAATCCATTTTTATTATAATATCTATGTTTACAATAAAATAACATTTTAATTAAGGGTCAATTACGTGTTAAAGTATTGTAAGAAAAACACTGAACTAATTGTGAATATTCACATTACGTTATAATAATTATTAGCGAAAAATATCTATAGTAACAGCTTAACTGTAAGGGACCTAAATAAATATCAAGAAACGCGTGTAAGGAGTAACATTGGCAGTACAAACTGCCCGGTAAATGCTTCCATCAAGTTTTTATCCGAGCAAATTTACTGGAGTCACCTTTTATCTTTTTTACCAAGTTTACGTTCCATTTATCTGACCGGAACTTACGCTTGTCAACATTACAGCGCCGTAAAAGTCAGAGGACAGTAAAAGTTTCTGAAAATGCACGAGATTATTTGGCGAAGTTGGCACTGGTGGCACGGAACGCGCATCTGGCACTTGTTGCGCTTGCAACGATTCCAAATAGCGGCCAGGTGCCGCATTGGCCGCTTGCTGGGTAAATATGAACGTCAAATTCCACATAAAACGCGACACGGCTTGTTTTTGATTTCGCTTCGGACGTGGCCTTTGATTGGTGTCGCCGCCTTTTTTGCTTTCAATCTCTGATGGTAGTTTTCTTTTTTCTGTAGATGATGTTACAAGATCTGTCAGCGATTATGGTTCGATGATAAGCTAGTTGTTTCTTTTGTTTATATATGGCAATGTTGCATCTAGAACATTCTGCCAGTGTCAAGTTTTCTTCGTAATTAACAATTTCAAAGAGTAAAACGTGTCCTGTCAATATCCAGTCCCGTCGAAGTAAGTCGCTCAGTAAAGCGATAGTAGGTTTACTGAGGACAAAAGAGCACGCGGAAGAGCCTTGGAAGCACAAGAAAAACGCAATCCTATGCTTGTATTTAATTATCACTAACATTACGCACAAAAAGACTTTGAAGTATTTTAAACTATCTTTATTAAACCACAAAACGATATAGTACACAATTTTAACAACATTAACTTCACTTCTTGACTTCCCATAAAGTCCTTAGCTAGTTTACGCTTAAGATTTCTTTTGGAATTAAGATGGTAGATGAGCAGACAGTCCACCTGGTTTTAAGTGAATACTGTCTGCCACCTAAAGACTTCCGGAATATATGTCAACATCAGTCCAGAATGAGACACGTTGGCACGTCCCGATGTTATTCTGGTAGATTTAGGAATGGATTTGGATAAAAGTTGAGAACGATGTGGAATAGGTAGTATAACGGGAAAACGAATTTATATTTTCATTAACTTGTTTATTTCTTAATTGTAAAAATGTAAGTACGGTCACATGGCACTTAAAAGCATAAAGTTGTCTTTTCAAACCAAAGTCGGTATCGGTTTGGATATTAACACGTTTTCGCTCTTACCTTGTTTGGTATTTTAAATGAACCGTGACAAAGGGAAACGTGAATAAAGCTTTCCCAAAACCTATATCGGTTTTATGAGTACTTTTGGAGTTGGAATGTTTCGTTACATATTGTTTTGTGTAGCTTAAAAAATAAATTTATTAAATAAAGAATAGGCTGCCGATATCCATGTGATGTCGAACGTTTGAAAACTATATAATTAAAGCAATTTAATTTTAATAACCTTTTTTTTTCGCTATACAAGAAATCGTATGTTAAAAATGTATATAATAGGTCCCCGAAGAGAAATACTTCTTTAAATTTAGCACAGAATAATTATTAATAACTGAACATAATTAAAATAATATGCGTAAATAACTTTTAATGCATTCTTTAAATATACTCCATCAGACTGGAAGCAAACAGAGGAGGTCCTAAATCCCAGACATTTTGACAAGTTCAAAATAGCACAGTCTAAAAAGTTGTTTTTATATACGTAGCTCTACGCCGCGCCGTAGCGGCGGCTACGCCGTAGCACACTCTTCCAAATGGACGTTATCCGGAGTCACGTAGCTGTTAAAACCGAACGGATTCCCATACTAGCAGGCTGTTAAGTTAATATGGAGGTTATCGATTAGAGCTCTCTTCTACATTATTTAAAGCTCAACCTCTGTTACTGTCATATCCCTGGGTGAAATAAATATTTAAATATAAAGTTATATTTATGCGGGTTACGCAGTTAAGCAATAATTGTACCCCAGTCGATCATGATACAGTTTGTGTGTATGTGTTGCATCCGCACACATATCGCGTACACGTGTAGCAATATATATACATATATAGTAGGTAGTATTCTAGTTTATGTTTATAAAACTACTATAGGTAATATGTAGTATTGTGGTGTCGTTATATTAAGTAGTTTTATAAAATTTAACAAAAAATACAGTTATAATTAAATGTACTACATACGTATTATATAATTATTATCTATAGGTTTGTATCTGTTCTGATTGTTCTGACATTGGTTTCACACCAGGAAGCCCCGCCCGAATATTTAAAGTAAAAGTTAAAACTTAAACCGACACTTTAAACTCAGTAAATTCTCGCTCAACAAAATCTCACATTTAAAAATATATATTTGTAGGATAGCTGACCTCTGTGATTCACTATTTTTAAATTCTCTCGCGTCGCTAAATGTGGTCCTCGTGAATATTCACAAGCCTTCTCTGTAGTCGAATACGGTTTTACGTCATGCCGCTGATTTTGTTCACAGAGATTTTTTGTGATGGGTTTTAATGAAAATTTGGCATCATATTGGAGCATTGTGTTATATTTTTAACTTACTTACATTGTTGCAAAAAGATACGAACGAGTAGATGATGAAAAGCAGATCATTAAAAGGTAAAGGTGTATTGCATTGCTAAAATCGTGCATTTCGTTTAAATGTTATTTCTACTGCAGCCTGTGACCATTCACTATTTGATGTAGGCCTTCTCATGCTGATGCCACTCTTTTCTGTGTAGTCAAATTCATCGGTGTGTCGCTGTAGAAACGGTGTCATCCATTCATCTGGCGGGGTATCTGCTAACGTTGCAACGCCTTCTTCTAGGTTTCCATTCAGTCACTCCCACTGTCCATCTTTCATTTGGTAGTCGGCTCCAACGTCTGGACAAACTCCACTTCAATATTACAATCCGTTGTCCAATGTCAAAGACTTTAGCCCTTTTTACGGATAGTGGTATTGGAAATTTCATCTCTGAACCTTATCTAATATTGTTCGGGGTCATATAAATTTTAACTGATTAAATAGTACTTCTATTTAAATAGTAGGTAGTACTTCTAATATAGGCTCCAAAAGTATTTATTTTTAGTTTTCGTAAGTTATTTCTCAAAAGTGGCGGGGTAATCAGACGATACTGATACAGGCCATCTGTTATATTACCTTAACACAGACAAATATTCATGAATATCGGATATGAACAAAAATGTAGACTGATTGAATTAAAATACGTTTCAAAAGTTGCCTTTGTGCCAGAAAACGCACACAATTCTCATATATTCACTTGCACTACCGCTAAAGGGATAAATTGGTTTTATCGGCAGCCTGTCTAAACTTTTAGCCGCGGGATTGACAGTTAGAGTAAATCGGATTAATTTTTTAGACGCTTTTTGTACCCAGTCCTCGCATTTGCAGCACAGGAGATTTCTTTATAATTACATAGAAAAGCTATGTAGTAATTTAAAGGAAACAGTAGCACACCTTAGCTTTATTTATCTATAAACTGACAATATTATCTATAAAATTATATATAAACACACACTTTCTGTAGGACACTGTAGACACGTAGAATGCTAGAAAAAGATCCCGGATTTTTGTGTAATTTTTTACATACAACGAGACGATCGACGCGATAGAACAGCACGCCATCCCTTGCCGCTGCACGCTGGTGTGTACATATTACTCGTGACTATGTAAATTTGTCTGTGTGAGTGGGCGTGAGTTTTGAGTATTTCTATAAAGATCAACTACTGTCTACTGTATGTACTATGTAGAAGCTTTCCGAGAGCACATCGATCTGACTCGGCTGACTGTGGGATTAGCCCCCGATGTTATTTAAGCCTTGTTTCAAGAGAGCGTTTGAAAAAGGGAATTCCTCTCAAGGATGCTTAAAATAAATGGATGCTGTAACATAATAGAATACTATTAAATTAAGTGGTTTTTTTTTCTATCAACTCTGCGACTTGAAGGAAATGTAAATAGAAGTAGAAGTGAGCGTAGTAGAATACAAAAGTAAACACAGAAGTTAGTTATTTCTTCCTTTATATAACAAGTACTTTTATAAAAATATGTTATTATTATTCTAACAAGTTTTGACTTGTTTAGTGGGAGTCATAGGAGGTTTTTGGGTGTATGGTGACCATTCAGTGTGTGAGGGGATATTAAAAATAAATGATAGTTTTTGTGGGATCGTAATAAAGAAAAAAATATAAAAATCATTTACACGTTTTAAAACCTCTTGAAAATACATAAACTTAAACTTTCTCGCTTCAAGGTTTGTTTGCGTTATTAAAAGCGCCGTTATAACGTTAAATGCTTACGTTAATAACTCAGTCCCGTTATAATATTGGGAGGGTTCTAATAAAGCGGCAAAGAGCTAAGGATTGTGAAATCACGAACCACCCTTTTTATGAGGCTGTGGCATGCGATAATGTGAAAATAAGAAATTGAATTATTAGAACATCGTTTATGACGATGTTGCTATTAAAATATTATGGAGAAAAGTATGTTTCTTTGTATTTATGTAAAGAAGTGAAGTTCATTAAAATAATTGTCCAGTCAAGCGCAGTTTGCAGTTTGACCCTATAAGACCACAAATACAAAAGAGATCAATTGAAACTAATAGGTCAACTCTAAAGAGTACTGTTACAACATATGCGGGCATGCGGGTTTCTTCACGATGTTTCCCTACACCGCTGAGCTATAAATAATTTCATAATTCGTACTTAAGTAGAAACTCAGTGGTACGAGCCGAGGATATGAATCCACGACCTCATGAATGAGAGTCGAGAATAGATACCCTAGGGTATCATATTATAAATATGACTGAATTAGTTAAAAACATAATTAAAATACATTGGTTTAGGTCGATGATAGAGCTCACAATTTTATACATGTAAGTTGTGATTATGTGCCCTCAGAGCTCTAATAATTTACCAGATGCTTAGAGTTATACTCTTATATTCCCAAAGGATAATTCTACAATCGGCAACAGGTCGACAACCCATCAGCACTTTATTGCCCTGTTAATAAGGACTTGAATCGAATGGCTTTTGATACATTAGCGTAATGAAGAGTGTACAACCGATACCGTCTAATTAACCCTCGTTCAGGGCATTAATCTTTTATCAGAAAATCCATTTTCATTTTTCGCACAACATTTTCACCTTATTATATAAGGTTTACAAGCTGCTTGCCAATTTCAGTAATAACATCGAACAGAGGCTGTATCATTCTAAATTTCTTGTCTCAAAAAAATAATTCACGCTCAATGGCCCATACTAGGATTCCCTGTGTCGTGGGTCCAGAAACACACACAAAGACAAACTTACACCCAGACGCGAAGATTTGTCTTAAAATAAATGAACGTCCGACCGGGAATCTAACCCGGAACCTTTTACACTGCAAACAATTATCGCACGCCAATCGATCGCCAAATATAGTATTACTAGCTGTGCCCGGCATGCGTTGCATGTCCGGCAATTTTATAACAAATTAACACAAAACAAAATTAAACTATACGTATAAACCTTCCTCTTGAATCACTCTATCTATTGATGGAAACCGCATTAAAATCGGTTGCGTAGTTTAAAAGATCTAAGCGTACATACAGAGGGACAGACGGCCGGAAGCGACTTTGTTTTATACTATGTATAGATGTATAAATAACATAAAATATTATCATTACTGCATTCAATACACGATCGAATTTTTAAGGAGTGGTTATTACCACTATTTGTCAACCACTAATAGTGTCCAAGATAAGTGTAAGATCATTATTTAATCGTGTTTTTCTACTATTGTACAGTACTAGTATTAGTATTGGAATTATTTATAGTAGCAGAGCAATAGATTGAGCGGTACTGGAAGCAACACTACCGCCAAAAACAACATGAGGAACCTTTGTTGGCCTATGTTTTTACTTTAGTTTTTCTATCTATAGTTTTTGTATTTGTTCCGTTTGTTTCTCTAGAAGATGTAATAAATAAATAAATATAAAAACTATTTACAGTAGGTACTAGTAGTTGTGGTATCTATCACTAACAACTACCAACTATCGTATCCGAGTATCGAAACCGTTGATGAAACCGTATCGGGTTTCATCAACTACCCGCATTTGGTCTTCATAATCCGGAAAGTTGAAAATCATAATCAGGCGAATAATCGAGAGGTTTAATTTTATTAAATTTATTAATCACTGGATTCCATGTCGAGGACAATTTGCATCCATCTTCTCGATTTAAATGTTTATGTTTCTTGATTTCAATTGCTTCACGTACAATCCTGGAGAAACAGTGGCGATCAGTGGAGAGGATTTTTGGACTATGGAGTTCTATCCGATGATTGATTCCGGCGTTGAGTACGTGGGCCTCTATCGCCGATTTATTCCTCTGGCCATTCTTCACATCTGCGATATGTTCTGTGACCCTTTCTGATACGGTGCCCTTTGTTTGGCTTATTTACGAACTACCACAGCTGCAGTCTATTTTATAGACACCTGGCTATAAGATAGGCTCGTTTAAATAGATAAATTTGTGTTTGAATGTTTAATGGATAAAAATCTCAAATTTTATAAAACATGTGTTGTCTATTGTGGCAAATGTAACAAACTTTTGTAGTCGACATTACGACTTTTCCTCTTTACATTATAATTGCGAATAAAGCATTTAAAACCTGCAATTACGTCGTTCGTAACGAAGGGATAGGCTTTGTAGGTTTGGTTGCAAGAGCTCTCTAGTTGCTTTACCGACTTCAGGCCTAGGTGGTAACACACAGTAGTTACCATGTATGATCGCGTGCTAAAGTGTTTATCTGATTATAAATGAAATCGTTTGCGGTTGAAATTGGAACGCATAGTTTTGTATTATGTTTGATGAAACATGATTGTGTGCGATTGTCGCCTTTAAATAGTTAGTTGTGATTCAGATATCTATTGTAGTATCATATTATTAGATTATGGTAACGTTTTCCAAGTTATAAAACAAAACACCCTGAATTCCAAATGATGACGCATCCCGATTTTAAGAATGTTATGTATTTATGTATGCATGTATGTATACATGCATACATAAATACGTACCATACAACCATACTTATAATAAACGATAAATAATAGTATTTTTATTCATTATCCCGAAATTTGTCAATAATTTTATAAACTGCACTCCAAGAAATAATGACAACGCCATTACGTGTACATTTACATATACATGTTTATATATGTTATGGTATTTAATTAACATGCGTTACTATTATCTATAATTTTACTTAATCTTACCTATCATTGCACCTACCGCGCCATCTCTGCTAGCCAAAAAGTTGACTGGGCGATAATGCTTCTAGGCATTAAGTCCGCCTTTTGTCACTTTGTGCAATAAAGAATAAATAAATGAAAATACCTGTGATTAACAAAATTATTATTTATTAATACTAGTACTATATTATTGTCATGTATAATATCAATAAATGGTTTATTTTTTTCATAAATTGTCACCGCCGTATCGATGCCTTTACTCGCACCTAATCAGTTTGTGGAAAAAATTAAAATATAATTATCTTAAAATAAAATTTATTATATTTATTTAATAATTTATTTTAATTATGTCGTAAATTATTTTATGCTCTATCGCACTTGCGTTTCGAAATGTCTAAAATAAACTAAAACTAAAATTTTAATGATTAAAATGTTTCGAAGCTAGGCTTTTAGTGACATAATTGGCAGTTAGCAAATGGGCATTATAATTCTAATGATGATTTAATTACAAGGCACAAAGCAGGTCGACTACATCAAAAGTGGCACTCCTCAAAACTCATTATTAAAACGTCGGTCGATGATATATTATCAACGCTGAAGCGTCTTAACATGACAAATGATGGCGTGTTCCATACATACAGTATGACAAACTTATATTTGCGTACTGCGGAATCATCTACGAACAATTTGTTTGCTATTTTCATCGTTTGTCAAGTAAAATAAGTGTTAATTAACTGACCATTATAAGCCTTTCTCCTCTTCAAATGCTCATTTAAGTTATTAAATAATAACTATTACGTATAGGTATGTTTGTTTTTCGCTTACTAGTGATTTTAATAAACGCAATGATAAGTTTGTCAACACATATAGAGGTATGTTCATACTCATTAGGGGATTAGGTAGACATGCCAATGATGTAGGTATGTAGAGTCGATCAATATTGTATGTTGATGGTGTTTGTTTCAATGCCTCTTCATAATATTTGAAGCTTCTAGTGTCTTTTGTTTCTGATGTGATTAAGTGCTGCAGGTGTCCATGGGCGGCGGTAACACATACCATCAAGTGGGACCGCTTGCTCGTCCGCCTACTCCACTATAAATAAAAATGTTATAACAATGATTATTATTGTACAGAAATGGGTTAACAGCAGAAAGGAAACATATATTTAATTTGTTTATTTATTAAAACTCTATCGCAGTATGTCATTCTCTGCCAGATAACATTCTGGTAAACAGCAAACAATCTTATTTCTGTAAGCAAAAACAATCGTAAGCAATCGCTCGTTTGGCATCTTCTTTCTATAACAAAAATCATAAAATATTATTAAGCATTATACATCAATACTGACAATTAATACATATAGATAAATGCCATACAAAATTCTACAATGATAAATACATATATATTTACATAGTTAATATATTAAAATGGTCCAAACAGAATTAAGTAACAATGATGTATGGTTGGAGTCATTTAACACCTAAGTTATCATTTTCTTCCATCAATTCAAATGTTTTGTTTTTCCGCACCGTGTTCTTCGGTTGTAATAAAAAAATACCAATTATTCGGAGCAGAGGTTTTATATAAATAACATCATACTCCTTAATAGCCCACATTATAGGTTTTTCTGTCACAGACTAGAAACGCGAAGACAAACATAAACTATCGAAATCACGAAAAAATGCGTCTTTAAACAAACGTTTTTCAGAAAGGCAAATAAACACGGGACAATTCGCGCAGCTGGAAAAAACGTTGCCAACCGGGATAATCGGTCATAAATGACACAATTGGAGGACGTTTTTCAAATTACAATGATCGCTGCAAATTACACTCAAATTGATTGTTAACCATATCCTTTAATGTTTTATAAATGTTTCCAAATAAGAACCTCATGTCGCTGCTTCAATGTCCGTCATCATACATGTACCGATTCTTACATTTTATGAAATAAAGCATTTTCTTCGCACAAACTCGTATCCATTCAGTTTCCACCTCAATATTATTGACTTTAGGTTTAAAAGGACCGGTGTACTTCATTCAGTAGCCAAATAAACTATATTTTCACGAGGGTCTGTGGCCACAGATTAATGAGGATGAAACCGGCACATTATGCTAGGTTTTAGGGAAAAGCCTGCATAGTGGCTGTAGCGCATTAACATGAAATGCCGCAGACGGCTAGTCTCGGTTTTACTGAGAATTTTCAGCAGTGATGTTTCGCCACATTGTACCTATTACAATGTGTATAATTTTCCAAAGTACGTATAAACAGACAATGGAATACGTTACAGCTGTAAAGATATCCTTAATAAATACTGCCCATGTCCCCCGTCTCACACAGAAGACTACTTTGAAATGTGCTGCATTTTCCATTTTTCCCTATTTCCCCAATGAATGTACGTGTTTCTTCAGTGAGTGAGATATATGCCAGAGTCCCTTTCCAACCCATTTTATTCCACCCATTTTTCCCGACCCCTTCTCGAAATGCGTTCCTATATCTCCAAAGGTAGGCCGACCATCCGGCGGTGTACCAACGTTTGTCATTCTGGACTGATGTTGGCACGTATCGCGGATGTCCATGAACGACAGTATCTACTTAGGAACAGGTGGACTGTATGCTCGTCTGCTGCCTTTTTCTCATAAAAAAGATAATAGATGCGTTTTAATATGGTATATGGTATGGTAACACGTTTGATAATAGATAATAGATGGTACCTATATACATATGATGTTTCATTACCTGTTTTCGTTAGCTTGTTTTTGTAAGAAAGTAGGAGCAGATAGAGATTGGGATCTGACAGAATATCAGCACCGCAGCATCATGCTGTGTCGGGTACTTATCTCCTGTTGCAGTCAGGCAAATTTTTATCTTTTTGTTCTTGCATGCCTTCTTTTGTGTTTCTTTTGAGATTTGTCACTGTATAGACTGTTTTTCTTTCTTGATGAGTTCAATCTGATGATATGTGGATATTGTCGCTCATGGACAACGTCCGCGACATATGCCTCCCAATGCGCTGCCTGCCTTTGGATATCTAGGAGTATATTAGGAAAAAGCATGGGGATTTATAGGGAATACGGAGTATTCCTGTAGCGACACCCTGTCGACATAGTGCGTTTAGAACGTGCACGGTGTTTTATTTTGTCATTAACTTGTGATAGAGTGTCACCGTTCACACTGACCCGCCAGTCGTCTCCCGCGCGATGTGTACTTTTTCCTAATTCATGTGTTTAAACAATATAATCGTATGGAGAACGTTAATAGTTTTATTACGCAACCTTCCTATTCTGACTTTTGGGAGAAGGGATATTAAGTAAAGAGTATTGTGGGATGAGAAACAACTGTAATCCCATGACACTTTCTACTCGATGGAATGGAATGACGAATGGATTTTGATATACCTATCTCGCTCACGAAACACGCAAGTGGTATAGTGGTAAGGCATAGAATGGTAAGTCGGCCAGTTGGGCGCTCTCAACTACTCTGAAATTGCAGCATGCGCTCTTCTAAAGGGGAAGGCGAATGCTGTAATTACCAAAGAGAAAAACTCTTCAATTTCATTTCTTATACGCAATTAAAAAATGCTCTTGGTGGACCAATGAATAAAGGAAAGTTGCTAGTAGTGTTTGGATGAGAAAAGATGTTATATTAAGCAGTAGAGAGACACAAATTAACTTTATGCGACTTTGTTAGTTTCAAATCCAAACGATGTTTGGTTTAAGCTCAAATCTAAGTCTAGTTTAGGTTTATATTTACCTAATAAACCTATACAATTATCAGAACGTTCCATAAATACTAACAACAATACATATAAACAACTCTCGGTATAAAGTAATTAGAGCCTGAATATATAGTCAGATTTCAACTAAAACTTTAGTAAAGGCCGTGTCGTACTAAATTGAAACAGTAAATTTGGATAACTTTCCTTGATAGCCTGCTAAAGTTGCATATTGTGTGTCTGGCTTTAGTAGCGCATATCTGTTTTGATGTGTTACTATATATTGTACAAGGAACATTCATTACATTCATTCAAGAAACGTCCGCCTTTTGTAATTCAATTTATGAAAATGGTAAATAAACAAATGCCGTGTCTTCATTCAAGGACTATTATTATATACCATCGATTATCAATCCCAATATGACGTGCTCAATACTACTTCAGCATGCTAATTTTATAACTTAAATACGTTGATGAGCATAGTTAATGAGCATATTTCAATATACTTGTTACATCTTGTTTTAGTAGTAGTCAAAAATAAGTTCCAAAATACTTAAAAATATTTCCACACCGTTTTCGTGACCTACATTCACACCACGAAAAACCGTACCTAAGAAAAAATATAGTCCAAAAACATTAAAGTTGAAATATCTCCCCAGAGTAAATAAATTCCCAGCGTCAATTTACTCACTCAAATTAAATGTTATTACTGTTAGAGCTTGTTAAATTAAATGTCGAGTTGGTTACTCATCATTTTGACTTTGGAAAGTGGAATATTTGAGTTTTTGGCCCGAATATCCATAAGAAACATGAAACTCAATCTAGACTAGTAAGTAGTAGGCTTTTAAATTTAAAGCGGTGATAGATACTGGTAACCAGAGGTATCCAAATTATCGATTAAAATTCGGTGGGAAATGTTTCGGACTCACGACATTGAGTTTTATGTTTAAAGTATAGTAAAGAGTTTTTATTTAAGTAGTTACGATTTTCTAATTATCACTAGCTCGACGGTTAAGAAAAACATAGTGAGTAGACTCACGAACCCGAGAATAAAATTTGATATTTTAAATTAAATAACTATGTATGACGAATGTGTAATATCCATTGAACCGCACTGTATCCGCGTGATGGATCATGAACCGAAATACCCTCATGATTGCAAGAACTCGTCCTTTGCCTTGCAGTGCGACGTAATAGGCTAATCCATAAATAATTACAGGTAAGGCGATAACTAGATAGAAAACTCTTCCGCCTACCTAATATTCAACCTAAGAGCTGAATTACGATATCTTACGCTCATAGCTGATGTCAATTGGCTTTGTCAAAGTTTTGTATTTGGTTTTCTAGGCTGACTATGTTTGTAAATAATACAATTATAATAAACTAGCGACCCGCCCTCGCTTCGCTTCGGTTTATAAGTTATTTTTTTCAAAATTTCAAAGTAAAATATAGCCTATGTTAGACACGGATAATGTAGCTTCCTATATGCGAAAGAATTTTTGAAATCGGTTCAGTAGTTCAAAATTTTCCCCCTAACATACCTACAAACACACAATTTTACCTCTTTATTATATTAGTATAGATAATTCAACTTAGATACTCTATAAGTTGCTCCATATTAATAACATCGTTAATTTATGTACCGTGTCCGTAAACTTTTGCCGTAAACGTAAATATACTCCTAATTTTTATCTAAAATCTAAGCGGAGAAAGCAAAGGTCCATCTATATATCTACTGCCGTTGTAAGAAAGAAACTCAGAAAAGGAATAAACTGTAAAGTTCAGATAGTTTTAAATAAATCTATTTTCATATAAAAAAACTTTATTATTCAAACAGCGTGATTAATGCCTTGAGTTTTTAACTTTTAAGTTGAGGTATATTGAAAAGTATATTGAGGTATATTGTATATTGAGGTATAGGTATATTGTGATGTATAAATAGTCTATCCTTGTTTAGTCCCGAAATTATTATGTATCCGGATAAAAACCATTCCTGAATATAACTGTACACACTGACGCTTACACACATAGAGACTTATACACTTAAACACACAAATTACTGAATATAATAAGTATATATTATACAAAAATCTTCTAAAAGAATCGTCTCAAATTAACAATAGTAATCCACATATTATAAATATAACTGAGAGAATCGTTAGGGCACGGTGAGGTTTCAAACCAATTCCAAGATTCTTAATGTCATCAATATTATATAAGTAGGAACTAAATGGCAGGTTATTACATATCGAGTCACATACAAGGTAATTGGATTGATCACGGCGAGCTACAAAGTAAATAATAATAAAAAGCTTTTATTAACCCTGGACTGATTCGTTTAACTTGAAATAAGAATCCCGTCCACATTTGACTATAACTTTACTAATATTGCAACCCAGTTTCCGCGACGTATGGTTCATGGAAACTGATGTTTGCAATGACCCAATAACATGGAAATAAAATATATCTGACAGGTTATTACATATCCAATCACTCAAAGTAATTGAATTGATTACAGCGCGCTACAAAGTAGAGATAGTAGAGAGATAATAACCCCGGCTGATTCGTTTTAACTCGGTCGCCTTCGAGGACAGTCACTCGGTCCACCTTCGAGAACTTTATCCTGGATATTACTATGCGAGTTTCCGCGGCGTTTGGCCCATAGAAACAGATGTTTCTCACTGTGCAGTGGCCCCGATAAGGCACGGGTTAGGAAAATTATCCCTTTGGGGGAAGCGTGATGCGTAATATCGGATTTTGTGATAGGGCCCGAAATATTGGCAGAGACAGGAAGATGAGAAAAAAGAGTACTTATATTTTATATATACTAACTATCATATTTACTCAGGAAGTATGTAACTGAATCTATAAAAAGGCTTTAACTATCCGAATAAGTGAGTATACCGATTACGGTGAGTATCAGTTGATTCCCATCTATTTTTACGAAAATAGTTAATTCCTTTTGGAAATAATTCATTTTGAAAATGTCAACTTAGTTGCGTATAATTGACAAAGTTATAATTATTATAACGAGTACAATTAGATGTATTTTGGTAAAAACTATACAAATCGATTAAATTCCTAATATTAGTCGAAGAAATAGATAGATGGTGACAAACATAACCTTTTATATACATATATAGGTAGAGATAGTGTGAATGGCGTGTGAATGATTTAATCAAAACAATTTAAAATCTCCTAAAACAATATATAAAAGGAAACTGCTACCGACAAAACGAAAATATAATTTCATCTCGCGATAAAAGGGGGAACTTCCCTAAAGTTCGAACATCTTTGAAAATTTTACTCCAATTCTCTCTTCAAAGTTTTGATTTTTAAGCTAAAAGAGCTCTCAATAGAGGTTAAAAACTGGTCATTGTAACAAATCTAATATTGTTGGAAATATATTTAAAGTTCATTTGATATTATTGCAACTAAGAATGTTTAGAGCATTTTTATACTTTGCGGAATTCAATGTAAAAAGTGTTTCAAAAACTCATATAGATTCCATTAAATATGCAAAGTTCAATAAAAATTACCTTTACCCTCTTAACACTAAATTCTTGTCATAAAGTCTAACAAGTTTCCTTCATTTTTCTTAACTCGATATAAGGGTTCTTATTTCAACCGGGTTCTTTGTATTCAATCTTTGTCTATGTCTAATACACCGCTCGCTTGCAATTTCTCTTTCTCAACAGTTTAACCACGTTGCGTATTTTTTCGCTTCACAGAGTAGATTATTTTTAGGCAAAGTTTTTATTTTTGTGTGAAAAAAATGTGTTGAATTTTAAAAAGTCGTTGAACAAAAGTTGCTAGTCATATGTCAAGCTATGTATTAACTGCGTTCTCTAGATATGTATTAGTTGTACAATGTATTAGTTGTAAAGTTTAATAGAAGGAAAAACCATTTAAAGTCTATTAGAAGAATCTTCAGGTTTTAAAGAACATTTAAAATCATACAAAATTATACAGCGAAAATGTTCCCGTCGAATATTCATTTTGTAATGAGACACGATATTTTGATTCGTCGTTAAAAAAATATGGAGAGATAATTGAATTTGGAATGTTTTGTTTATAAGTTACAGATAGTCATAGGTTTAATTGACATTAAAACCAGCCCGTGTTCCATAGATAAAAACTTTGTAGCACAACATTCTGAGTAGCCAGGTATTTGTTTATTAAATTGATGATAAGTGACTGTATGATTTCTGAAAAATGATAGTAAAAATAAACAATTTCATGCAAAATAGAGTTATAAGCTGCCAGAGCAGGTAAAAAAGCCTAGCTATTTAATGATAAAAAACTAGGTAATAACGTAATGAATACATTTCACATTGAGCTTTAATGCGATGTGATGCGTTTATTACTAGAATTTTATACAAAAGTAATAAATGTAATAATAAACATGATTAGGTAAATACTAGAAAGTATCCAGTTGATATAGTTCAAACGAATGATCAAATGCTTTAATACTGTGGTACAATTTTTCCACTTGATATAGTGTAGATGTCGTATTTGAAAAGGGTTTCAGTTAGGTTACATATTTTTCGTTTGAAAGTTTTCCTTTTTTGACTTTATTTTTCCATTTAAAATTTTACCACTAAAATATATATACTGTACGTGCCTATTCTACCTCTTTGTTGTTACGATAAAAATACGGAACATTTCTTACATCGAAACTGCGTTTACATGTTCTTTGAAGTCTCATAAAACTTGATCTGGTAGTAATAACGAGCTTTGAACGTAAACGTTGAACTATAATATATAAGGTATTGTGTGTAATGTTTACATTACCCTCAGTAACTTAAGACGATAAACGAGTAATGGGATTGACGATATATTTTATATATCCTGATATATATGCAGGCACAGCGAAGAAAACTATCTGCCGCAACTTTGCCGAGACGTCCAGTAATAGAGCTGTTTATTTTTAAATAGGTCAACACTCAATACAGCTATGTTTGTGATGATATATAAAAAAAGCAAAAACGGAAAGCTAAAAGGAAAGAGTGGTGTGTGTATTTACTGGCCAGAGTATATTTCGTCACCTCACAGGTTATGGTCACCAAAATATACGCCCTGCCTAGTTTAGGGACTACCAGATAGTACACAGCTCGTAAACGAATCCTCAGTAGGCCACTTTATGTTATGGTATACTTTATAAAATGATGTCATCAGTAAATAAAAGTGTTTGTATTTGTATTGTGTATGTTTACGCAAAAGTGAGCTGTGTGCCAAGTCTTTCAATTCTGGTGTGACTAGACGTGTTCAGTGAGTTGACGAAATCCATGGCGTGTTGTGACGGAGCGTACAGGTGGTATAATGGGGGTGTGTGGGGCGCGGCGCTCGCTTATCGAGCGGCGAATTACGCCGGCGGTAGCGCGGCGCGCGCATCTTCAGTGCAACCGGCGCTGGGAGCCCGGCTGGCCGTGTTACCCGTTTTTCATGCGCCCTCGGCCGGCTCCTCGATCTCCGTCGGCCGCGCGGCGGCTCGACCGCCCCCGCGACACACACAAACCCATATCCCATCTATACATATTAGGTATTCGAAGTGGTAAACAACTACCTAGCCATGTGACTGTGTTGTGAAGTGATTAACGCCCTTTAATTGGGCCACGTGACGGCCCCATGTATGCGACTCGAGGGACAAACACAATGCTATTATTGTGTAGTGTAATTAGTTAATCAATTACGTAACGGTAGAACCGGCGGTTTTAAATTTCAGTGAAAAAATTTTTGAGTCGTAGTTCAGAAATTGAAAACCACGTTCAAATATGCAATATATTATTTTTTATTGAACTTCAGGTATATTTTTGGTCACTGATCGTATTATTCAATATCATCGTACAGCAAATGTAGGAGATATATTGTTAAATATATTTTTTTAACGGGTACAAATGATTATTCGTTTTACAAAGGTACTATAATTATAAAGTAGTAAAGCTTATAAACACCAACGCTTGTTAAACCTTATAGTAGTACGGGTAACTTCCACTACTACTTCCCTTTCCTATCTATAATAAATAAAATTACGGTAACGTTACTAAGAGGGTGTTAATCCCCTTACTTCATAGACTTACCTACTTAATAAGATTATTATATTATACCAAAATATACATTATCTATGCGTGAATATGTATACTGTGTATACTCGTATATGATGTATATTCCTGTGATGCTAAACTCTGTTCTTGTTAATTTATATTATAATTTCATTCAAACTCTCAAAGCGTTGATGTTCGTAGCAAACGCTACGATAAAGCTACGACGCTGCTACGGAGTGCTACGGCATAATTTAAAGTTAATACTAGGTAGTCGGGAAAGTTCGCGGCCTTTTTGAATGCATGACTCTAGCGTGGTATATTTCTGGCAACACTGATCACTGGCGGTAAAGTGATATACCGTTTGACAGCTGGCTTTATCTTTTCATATTTTTTAACAATTTTAAAATGGAAGTTAAAAAGGAGAAAATTATATATGTTTTACATTTTTTTCGACAAGAGTATGAATGCTTCTAGTGCTCAAAAAGATATTTGTGGTGTTTACGTATAAGATGCTTTATCTAAAACTACTGCAAAAAATGATTCAGTCGATTCAGGTCTGGTAATTTTGATGTGAATGATGTTCCTCGCTGTGGTCGTTCTATTAAGGTAAATGTTAATGTTATCATTGAAAAAATTCAAGCAGATCGACACATAAGTAGTCAACAAATTGCGGAACCACTCAGCAGTTCTAGATCACCTGCATAAACATAATTTTGTAAAAGAGCAAGATGTTTGGATGCCGCATGATTTATATGTCAGAAATTTGGTGAATACAATTTCCATATGCGAGATGTTGCTAAAACGAAATGAAATCGATCCATTTCTGAATAGATTGGTAACGGGCGATGAGAAGTGGATCACCTACGATAACAATGTTCGAAAACGATCTTGGTCTAAGCGAGGTGAGCCATTACAAATAGTCCGAAAGCCGGGCCTCGCTCCGAACAAAGTCATGTTATGTGTAAGCTGGGACTGGAAAGGCATTATGTATGACGAGTTTTTGCCAGTAAAATTGAAACAAGCACTTGACGAAAAACGCCCAGAATTAATGAATAGAAAGGGTGTAGTCTTCCATCACGACAATGCTCGACCGCATATATCTTTGATGACTAAACAAAAATTGATACAGTCCACACATAGCACCTTCGGATTGTCTTTTATTCCGTTTTTTACAAAATTCTCTAAATGTAGTAAAATTACATTCAAGAGAAGCCTATATAAACCATTTAAATCAGTTACAGCGATGGGATAATGGCTCTGCCAGAAAAGTGGCGAAAGAAAGTCGAAATAAATGGACAATTATTTTCACTATGAAAAGGCCGCGAACTTATCCAACTACCTAATGTTATCCGTTGCTGACAAGTTTTTATTGTGCTACAAATAACTTTACGCGAACATTTTAAATGATTATGAATTGAATTAAGTTTATTTATTGGCATCCCCTTTATAGGATAATATGTCACGCTCTATGACTTCTTAGGTGTATTAAACGCGGAAATTGCTTTTCAACTGTCCATTATCTTATTTTCATTTACTTTATAAAATGTACTCGATTTAGCGATAATTAAACTGTAGTACAATAAGCAGGTTAATTGACGCAGTCAAATGAACTAGTTTCAATAATATTTTAAATTTACTGACGAGTAATTTGAATCGAAAGCCTTTCATGTGTTCCACGAATTCCGGAATGTCGTTATATAATTTTACGTGCCCACTGTTACCTTTAAATACAAAGGCCGCCATAAAATATTTGTAGCTATATACGCTTAGTAGTTGGATTATTAATATGGACGTAGTCAATACTCGTATTCAGACAATTATATACTAAGAATTTTACCGTTAAATATTTCTAATAGGTAAAATACTAAATATACGAAGAATAGAAGGTATTAAGAAGGTATATAGATGGTATAATGAATAGAAGACAATGAGCAGGTACTAAAACAATAATAAAATAATGATAAATATCAAAATAATAATAATTGAAAAGTATGAATTAGGTACAAAACCAACCTCATGCCTTAGAGCACATTTACAATATTAATCAGTTTAGACAAAAAAATGTTTTAGCTTATAACCAGTTAGTATAGTAACAGCGTTAAGAAACTTCGCGTTATAATCAATTTCATCCCTACAGGGATCGTATAAGATTATCGCCTAAAGTAGGCGGCTGTTTGAAGGCTATAAATGTCTAATATTGAGTAAACAGGCATCTCATACGTACAAACATGTATACAGCTTATATCTCACAAAACGACTAAACCAATTTCCCTTAGTTTTTGTAGTGTTACCCCTTTCAACCCTCATATTCATCACACGCTTACACGTAATAAAATAGAAACACCTAGTTGCCAAGTTGTTCTTGTAAATTTTTTATACACAGCGTAATGTTTGCCGTATTACGCACGTCACTCAAAATTTGTAAGGCTACATTTTTTGTCGACGGTTGCTTTGCTGACGCGTTTGTTAGTCGAACATTATGGAGTTTTTTTATAGATTGAATTTTGAAAGTCTCGTCCCAAACAGCATTAGTATCCAAGCTAATGTATGGCCATAAAATAAAGGCAAAACGTGGTTTAACAAGAGATTGCTGATAACATGTATTCAATAATAGTGTTTATATATTGTTTATAATTATTTTTTCTTCTGGATATAACAATACTTTCCAAATAATTGCTATAAGAAAATTCACATTTGATAAATGACGCCCATAGAAGCACATGTACATTTATTGGACACTATAAACAATCGCCGAGGGAGGCTGTGAGTTACTTGGTATAATTATTTCATTTATTTTATTTCATAAATCACACTGTCGCTCATGAAGGGATAAGTGTCTTGATGTCACTATGATATTTGTGTCAGTTTAGAATAAGCTCGTTGTTTAGTGTCTAAATATGAACTGAGTCGATTTAGCTTCACCTCATCTGCGGTTCTCGATAGATTTAGGTTGACGGAAGATTTAAAGCATAGGGATTGCATATTGACATACGCGTGCAGCATTGTAGTTGTTGCTTATATAAGTAAACACATGTGATTTTAGTTATTTTAGAATCAGAGATTTGAATTAATCTAGTTCAAATCTCTGATTCTAATTTAAATTTATAATATAAAATAGAAGCAAACACAACGAAAATTAATTAAATCGGAACGCAGGTTTTTCATCAGATTTTTCGGGCGGAAAATTCTTAACAAAGCCTATCTCTTTGGGCGGATACAAGATCAAACTGACAGTAATGGGGATCATCCCAGGGCAGGGAGATGGCGGGGGATTGATTGATGGTCGATTTGCTTGAAGGTTATATAATTAATGTCCCTGACCGACCCATCTGTGGTCTGTTACAATAACCTATTATGAGTTTGACCCCTTCTTATGGCACCTTAAGCATATTGTCGAGTATTCTATGCTTAAGCTTAACCATGGCATATTGGATTTTCATTTGGGGAATGTCTAGTGTTCCCAATACTACGTAACACATAAAAGTTTTGATTACTGTTTTTAATGAGATAATTTAAACATCTTTTTTAGCTTTGTTATAGACGGTAATAAATCTTTGACCTTCAATGTTTTTTTCTCTTTTGTATTAGTGCCCCAATAGGGCCAGTAATATAATCGAGAAATATTATTTTTACAATCTCTGATATGAAGATATATTGAAGTTTCTGAAGATTAAACGAGCCGATAACCATTAACAAAACACTTTTTTGATATTAATCTTTTGAGATATATGGAAGAGAATTTACAATTTTTTTCAGTATATACAAATGTTTTAACTAATCTTTAAACATCAATTTAATTTATTTTACTGGACTAAAAACCTTTAAAATTATATAACATGGACTTTGAAATCAGTGCCCATATACTTTAGTATGTATTGATATAAATACACTCGTAGATGGGTTGTCAAAATGAACGGGGTCGCATCGATCTACCGTCATTCGGAAAGTAGACATGAATTATATATGAACAGCAACGTATGCTGTGGTTTTCGTTAGCCCTTCGTACTTCTCTATGAATATTTAATTTATTTATCACCTTTAGTTTCATAGTGCGAAACTATAGGTCATGTAACTTGGTAGGACATATCATATAATAATATTCACTAAACATTTCTGTCTAAAATAAATATTTGAGTTAGAAACGTCATATAAAGATGTTTGTGCCATGAAATTTTAGGCACATGGCCGTGATATATATAAAATACAAATGAAGAAACGTCATTTTTAACTAACTTCAGAAAATGTGGATATTACGCAAACTAGAAGTCGAGGTTTGGACCCTTTTTGCTTGGACGCCCACATTATAACCGAAAGTTAGAAAGGTTAATAGTTTAAAAATATCAAGTTCCTATTAACCTGCAATGAGTCTTAGCCCAACATATATTTTTTAAATTCTTGTGATATATGTTTTGTGCCAAACACTTTATAGCTATTAAATTAATTTATTTAGGCTTTTGAGAAATTTAGTATAAACTAGTTTTTTTTTTAAATTAAATAGTGAGACTATTTTAATAACCATATTAGAACTCAAGTAGAGACACTGCGATTAACCACTTCTAAGTTATTTTCGCCGTAGTAGTCATTGAACATTTCCACGTTTGAACCATAATTGTGACGAACGAACTTAAATGTTAATGTACCATTTGTCTACTGGGCGAACTGTCCTGCTTTCAATTCTCGGTTCAGCAAACATTTGTTTAGAAAACAAATGTTTTCTGAACAAACAACAGGGGCCCGGGTGTTTGTGTTCGCGTTTATGTGTATCTTTAAATCTAGTAACCATTGAATTCAGAGTTTATGGGATAAGTTTTGAAAGCGGCAATCTTCAATTTTTATCGATAAATAAATATTGTCAATAGTAATGGTTATCACGCAATCATGAAATTATAAAAAGTTCTTTCACATACGAGTACGTGATTTCCGACAATAGAAGGATATGGAAATAAAAATACGTGGGTGGAGCTGTGTGGCAAAAATTAAGTAAAATATTACGACAAAGACATCGCGGAATGTCGAGTAATTCGAGACGTGGGATTAAATTCTCGTACAATTCTTGCAAACGCTTCTTCTGTATTTTATTACAAAAAAGTATGAAGAGGATTGGCATATTTTCAGTTTTTTTTCCCTTTTATCCTTTATCGGTATTATGAATATTGACTGCGTAAATCAAATAACTGAATCCAAAGTGATTGTCATATTGCTTCGTAACGAAAATAACTATTCGCCAGCGATGTAATCAATCATTTAAATTCGAAACTTCTTTTCGAATTAAATCGAATCAAAAACAACTATTCGCGAGCATCACGTTCGTGACTGCGACTCATTAGTGGCATCAAACCGGAAGTTGGCGGTTACCGCACAATGCCTCCCGCGTCTTCCGCTGGAAGCTTTTCTTCAGTAAACTCAGCCACAGGCGACACAGTTAACGAGAAAACGGGTGAATACTCGTCTCTAAAGCAAATCGCGAAGTATGAGAATTCGAGAATACGTACGTCGGGATTCATATTATAAATAATATTCAGTTTTACATTGCGACTGAAAAACTAGGCTAAATAACTTTTCGGTTCTAAATAAATTAAAAAGAATTTCAGTACTGACCTCGTATTTTTCCTTTGTGTCAGTTTTGAGTTGATATAGTAAAACGATAAATCGTCGCAGAGTCAATTTTACAAGAGCTTTCATGATCGCCTGAATGCACATTTACCCATCACATAGCGAATAATTCAAGCTAAAATTGATTGGAAACCGCTTCAATTCTAATTTAAAGTATTGAAAAGAACCCCATTCTAACCCCGTATATTCCATATATGCCAGTTCGAGTAAAACAGCGGAAAAATGCTGCTCAATGGAGTTCACAAAACTTTCATAATTGACTTTGTTAATGTAATGTTGACCTGACCTAATGGTGTTAAAGGTGACCCAGTTGTGTGATAAGGCTTTATTTTAACTATGATTTATTGTGTACAAAATACACTATATTTTTTATTAATATTCAAGGTGAAAATTAAAGGGCACTTACATAAAAGTCCTCAAATCTATAGTAGTATTAAAAGGTTAATTAATAGTATTAAAATAATACCTATAATAAATTGCAATTTTTGAAATCTTAACGACTTTATCTCCTGTAAAATACACGCGGTGCAATCGCAGTTTAAATAAAAATGCATAGCAGAGTAAAATATTTGCAAACATTGACCTACATTCACTGACGGTATATTAACATTTATATACTGTATTAGCAGCATTTTGCCCTTGCGTGCGTAGGGGGTTGCTCTCAACGAGCCTCAACATGTTGCGATAAATTCTTATGAATTTTATTACTTTTTAAGGTAGCTAGCGTAATCCTATTAACACGTAATATAAAAACACAAAGGTTGGCAAGTTACATCAGCCTGTTCGAATGTAATGCCGAGGCTTACGGGTCATAATTATTTACACGTGATTAGTGCAATTTGGCAGATATATACTATATTTACAAATATTTAAAAAAAAAATCTCCAGTAGTCCAGAGTTCCATCCGCTATTTTCCTTCTTATACGAGCGAAAAGAAACTTAGTGACAGGAACCAAGAAACTTCGACTTCACTGACACTATTTCTATTGTTCTGTTTAACTTTCCATTCGATACATTTCTTGGTTTCATTTCACATTTTGAGTCGAGGTTACGTGCCAACGTTTATATTATTAATTTTTTAAAGGCATACCAGTTAGCGTGTTTCTACAAACACTTGCATATATAAGTTAGCGACCACAATACACGATAAAAAGTTGGAATCGCGGGAAAGAATTTATTGCCTTCGGAAATTGTCCCAAGCGTAGGTACCTACTTCGTCGTGAACTTTCTAACTTTGTTAATATACTGCCGAAATATAAGTGTACTATCTGATATGCTGTACTTAAACTATACGTGTTATTAGTATAAAGAAACATTTGATCGTTTGTTCAAAGTAATCTCAGAAATGTCTGGATAGTTTTATTAATATTGTTTATTAATATTTAAGCTAGTACCAGCGACATTGGTTGTTAGATTATGTTACAATTGTGGTAGTACACAATATTAGAAATAATATACGTATTGGAATACACGAGTGTTTTAATACTTTTATCTGGCACTCCATCCGCTTAAGAGTAGCGACTCAATTGTCGCCGTTTTTTCATTGACTTGTATTGAAATCTGTTTGGCTCCCTATATGGCTTTTGATATATATAAATATATATATATATGTGTGGCTCCATATTAGCTCTCTCTCTATTTGGACCTAAGCTTTATGAAGGGAAGTTTTTTAGAAGAAATGCTTCACGCACTAAATACCACCACCCATGGACAGCTGCAACACTCAGGGGGCTTTCGGATGCGCTGCTGAGCTTGCATAATCCTATTTACAGCTCACATGAACATCAATATTGTTCACATGAAATTTAAACTTATATACTTTAAACTTTCGGCAATAAATATAGGAACAGTACGAGCACGTAGGCTTATGTCGCGAAATACAATAAAAACTTGCGTGGAAGTACGATGACGCATAACGTAAATAGCATAAGGCGAATCTTCGTTAAAGATACTTAGGCAATGGCTTAATAAATAAGCGCCTCGTCTCGTCTCGTTGATTTTGTCTCTAGTCCACCTAGACGCTGTACTGTCAAACTGTGGATGCGCGTATATGCGTAACCTCGGGGTTCACCGTCGCACCTATAAATTATTGCGACAATGCAAGAGAGCCACGCATCTTGTTGATTTATATGAACCTTACTGTTAACCGTGCCTTGAATACACGCAGGACGGTTAATTTATGAAATTGCTACGTCAGGAAGGCCTCCAGATAACTCCCCAGGGACTTCTCCTTTGTTTCTTGCCACAGTGAGATATACCTTTCTACAAGTTCCTTATATAAGTTGCCGATTCGAACCGAACTCTTTAATATTATTTCTTAAGTTCAAATTACAGTAGCAAGGCGGTATACGCTTCAAACAAGATGCAGCATCTGTAAAGAACTTAGGCTTCATATTCTTGAATGAATGAAAAATACCAGTCGATGATTTGATAACAGTGATATTTCTAACTTTCGTTTGCAATGAAATGTTTTTCAAGCGAAGCTTTCAATCAGAGATTGACTATTAACATTTTTTTAAGACCACCACCGACTTTGGTCGCGTTAGAATTAATTTAGGTATCGTCGAGTTTAAGACAATATATGTATATACATAGTATGCTAGAGGAGAATCTACGGAGCATTTTCGTGAAGGTTTCATTCAAATTTTGTTGATTTTTGTGGTGACTTAGGACTATTAAAAACAAAATATTTCTTTTCAATATCAATACAAAAATAAAATCTATTGAATATTTCTATATTTAATTCAAATTATACAGAGCCCTAGTTTCAGCATGTATTTAACTTTGCATATTGATGCAGCAACACGTCTAATCTACTTAGTGAACGGTGTTCTCAAAGCGTTGCAGAGTATACGAATAGAGCTAACGAGGTATCTGCAGCAATTAGTGTAAAGGCTGCTTCCATCAAACTGCTAAACCGCTACATGTGATATGAGTATGTGGCTGTATAACCGTATGGGTAATACTTGTGCTGGCTGATTGTGAAATGTTTTTCGTTATCGGTTTCGCGTTTGCGAGACTTCTTGACAAAACGCAGCAGTTCCACCTATACCTACTATACCGCGGTACTTACGCAGTACAATATGCAGTATTGTAAACGCTTGTGAGGGGGAGGGTGCACAGTCGCTAGGCGTACTGGGCTGGCCACGGTATCCCCCACAGAAGACAATCGTAAAATGTATTGCGCACTTATTCTATTTTCCAAATGTTCCAATTTTACGTGTTTCAGTAGTGAGTCAGATATGCTAGAGCCCATTCCCATCTCATCCTATCCTTCCTCATTTTCCCAAACTTTTCTGCAAAATCCATTCTTAAATTTTTAAAGCGGATTCGCAGCGTGTCTAGATTTATCATTTTAGACCTATGTTAGCATGAATGAGGTTTATTTATTATCCATCCCTATTGTCAACAGTATCCATTATCATCAGGTGGACTGTACTGGCAAATTAGGTTTTCTACTGAGCTTACGACATAGGGTTCTTCAAGAGAGTTATTTTAAGGTCGACGGCGCTTTCGCAACCGCCCTGGTGTTGTAGATAGCCATGGGCGGCGGTGGCCACTTACCATCATGTGGGTCGACCACATGCCCTTTAATGAAAACGCGAACTCTCAAAGAATTAATTCTGCATTTCTTTC
The DNA here is from genome assembly GCA_943735995.1 of Sesia bembeciformis. Classification (NCBI taxonomy): domain Eukaryota; kingdom Metazoa; phylum Arthropoda; class Insecta; order Lepidoptera; family Sesiidae; genus Sesia; species Sesia bembeciformis. The sequence goes on from OX031040.1 coordinate 10,686,377, forward strand.
ATCTTCATTCATTAGTGAAACCTTTAAAAAATATTGCAGCGATATAACTAATGATGTCTTTTGTTTTAAAAACTTTTGTTCTAGCAAACGCGTTATGAAAAGACCTTTCGTTGGGGCCAAAAATCTTCATTTATCTTATTGCCCATCGTGCATATCGATTTTTGTCATAGTATAAAATGGCGAGTAGGTGCACGAATCACAGCTTGCACAAAGGCGAATCATATACGCCTGTATACTATATACCTACATAGATTCACACTGAGTTTTGTAGTCATTCCAATTGGTTTATATAGTGTAATTAAGCTAAAGAATACACCATGTCTATTGTTGTGAATCGTGCATTACTGAGAAGATACCTTACTTGTATTTTTTCACTATGTTCTTGTCGACCCCATTTCTTGAAGAGGCCTTTGCTTTGTAATTCGTTGTTTCGCTTATTTTTCTCTCCGTTTTGTTGGAATCTTCGCATTTTTCTTACGATTCACGATGTTGAAATTGTATTTCCCTGAATGAGAACTTGTTAGAAGTAAATTGAAGCGTAAACAGATTTCTTTGAGTTAATTCGACATCGCCCTTGTAAATTCGTTTAAAACTCAAAGGATTTTATTCGAGATATAAATAGGTAATTAATATTTTTTTTGGAAATAGGGTAGTCGTGCGAATGTGTAAATGATTGTTAGTGTCTAGTAGACACTAACAATCATCACTAACAACAACAACATAGACACTGTCTACCCACATCTACAGACCTTTGCAACAGAAAGAGTGAATGATGCGGGTTGACGTATACACAGCATTTTGAAGAACCGCATCTCGTGTAGTTGCGTAGCTAAAATACATCAAGGGGTACTTTGTTTCGGAACCTATTGGTTCGCGGTATAAAGCAGTTTGTAGACCACACAGTGCGCGACACCTCCTCGATAGCGAATCATCGAAATGAATACAAGGATATTAAACTCAATAACCTATACCAGCACTGTATCAATGTCATCCCGATACTAAGACAGAAAAGATGAACAGTGATTACCAATAATTCGGGAACAAATTAATTTATTAAAAAAAAAAAGCAATTTTCGTTCAACCTAAAATCGGTCAGCTTTTTGTATTGCGGACAGGAGTACTGCTGACTTATTTTACTCGGCTATCAATTTTAAATAAAAATAATAATAAAGAATTCTTAATATGCTAGTAATGTTACTAAAATAGTTCACTGACATCGCGGTCAAAAAAAAAACATTTAATATTAAAGATGCGAGGTAATATATTTCAGGTATTAAAGATGTGTCAACAACAGTCTATATCCATTGTAACTTAATGCGATAGTAATATGGGCTCGAATCTGTTTTCGGGTATATTAGCTAACAAGTAGACAACAGCCTACTGTACATTTATTACTTTCTTATTACTTGTTCTGGCGTAATTGTTTGTTATGCCTCGTATAATACGTTACGTTACATAATGTTACGTCTTAGATACATCCTATTCTATTCACGAATACAGCTGCTACAATCTGATAGAAAGGTCAGGATAAGAATTTATTTATTTATGTATTTATTACTCTACCTATTATTTTGGGCAATTTTCTCTGTTGTGTATTCTTCTGTGTTGTGTTAGTGTAGTTGTGTATAGCAATTTTCTGTGTTGTATGTATATCTATGATACATATTTATTTTAAAAAAAAGGTTTTTATTATCAATTTATTTTTATTTTATTATTGTGTAAATAAAATATGACTGTTAGAATGAGACGATTAAATAAAAATGTACTTTACTCGTAAGTGTGTGAAGCCACGAACAATAGCTAGTTTATTATTAGCTTCGTGAGTTATAACTGTGAAAAAACTTAATGGTCCTCTGTCGTGTTATTTAAATATTTATGGGTTATTTGATGTCTAGAAATGAGAAGCTTGCGGATATTTGAGATGCCAATCATGAAGGTAGACTATTGCTATCTCTACCGCTCATAACTGTTATACACAACTGTTATAAGATACTACAGAACAATGGCGTAATTCTTTTATATTGTCATTCTTTTCATAACTTGAAACAGGGCTTAAAATCCTTTATCTGAGTATTTTTTCAAGATATTTTGTTTTTAATTTCCATTGATTAATTATTTTTCTAAAAATTATCATATATTCAATCCGTGCATAATTTTTACGCACACTTTCTTCCTAAAACCTACAGATCTTTCTGAAACGGTTATCCATTTGTTCCAAGAGACGAAGTGTTGACAAAATCCACAAAGGTTCTGCCATTGTTAGACAACGGGGGAAAAAATATGCCATATGAAGCAAAAAGAGGGACCCGTTGGGTTTGGATATTTCACGGGGTTTGCCGATCATTTAAACAGTTTCCCGTCGATATGAGTGACATTTATAGGATAAACTCATATAACCCTTGTACCGAGGTGGAATTCATTAAATGCTCCATCACGATTTCGCTGGAGTGGAATACGATTTTGAATTTATTAGTGTGACTCACCACATGATTAGCTTGAAAATTTCTTCGCATGTAGTATTAAAATCCGCGATGTATTCAAGTGAGATCAAACGCGAGACGAATCGTATTACGAGTAAGAACAAATAGCAGGTCTTTCTTTTATGAGAACAGGATCGGGATCAATTAAATGTAAAAATTTAAAGACCTCAAAATCTCTTTTGAATTATCCGTAGAAACAAAAGGGGTAAGTAACGTAACCTTACCTATCCCCATTAGTAATAAAAGTGGGTTGTGTGATCCTTTTAGCAAAAGTTACCGCACGTGTATTATTACTAATTTAGGCAAGAGACATTTACACAGTTTCAGTGTTAGGCAAGTAAAATTACACTTTTATATCTTAAAATAGAAAATTTTAAATAAAAATAAATAATAATATACAGGAATGGGCAGGAAATCGATGCAGGAATTGTAAGGTTTATGTTCTATTGAGACAATAAAGAACTAGGAGTCCCACAAAAGAGACTCCATCGACTTTGTGATGACATCCTTAGTAAATTATGCATTTTAGTTTATTCTACAATCGTTTGTTTTATTGATCACGATTTGGTGCGCATTTAAATACAAGCCATAAATAATACGATATCTTAATGAGTAGGGCCGGGCCAAGACGATCACAACAGCTTTCTATCGAAAGAAGCCGTAAGAGATCAAACGCTCGTTCGAAATGCGACTATAGTCATTAACGCGAGAACTGCGATCACTCCCAGTCCGAATAGCAACGCAATCAATGTTACATTGAACGCTGCATTCGACGTTCGCACTGTCTCTACCGTAGACATTGAGCGTAAAGCATTGGCCAACCCAGCGTTCGCACGATGACAAACTTTTTGCGTTAGTAAACGAGTTATAGAGGTAATCATAAAGATAATGTTCATTGTTCTAACTTAATGTATTGGTAAGGTTGTTGTACTACGACTTAATATTTGTGGTTAGTGCTACCTAATTGAATAAGTTGATAACGCTGTAAAGGTACAAAGGAGTTTGTATTTGTGCGAACATTCGATTGGCTGAAACTTTTAAGACTTGACTTCGACGCTCAATGTCGGTTTGCGTAATACTAAGAACTGTTAACTGATTAACACTGTTAATGCTTGTAAGCCCGAAAAGTACGGAAGTGGCTTATTGAATTTAAAAAAAAAAACCCTTTAAGAAATTCAGACTGAAGGTACGATATGTCAAAAATATTCTTAAAACTATTTATATGATTGCATATGACCTTGTATTAGTAGTCTGAATTATACATTTAAAACCTTTTATGCTACATTTTTGCAGATTATAGCACGAATTAGAGAGAAAACATTGTGCAAAAAATAGCTGTGGTATATGCGTAAATAGCCCGGAGCGGTCCTTTGAATACGCATGACGCGGCGTGATGGCGTCCACACGTACATTCAAACCCCCGGCCGTTGTACTCTTTAGGGTTTGCCTCCAGTGAATTGCGAAACGATATATATATAGTTGTTCATTTAAATACTTTATTGTACACACTTAAATTATTGTTGAAAAAATAATATAAAGGAGAAGACATGTAAAAGGCTTAAGAGATTCCCACCAGCCAACTCGGGGAGAGCGATAGGTGAGCAGTGAGGAGACATAGTTATATGAATAGGTATATAAAGTATATTATATGGCTTTACTACTGTATAAATATTTTAAATATTACATACCTACCTACATTGTTCAAATTATTTATATTCAAGTATAATATCAGGTAGTTAATATCTGTTTATAGTAGAAGTAAATATTCATCTATTTAAACGGGTCTTAACGCGAATGTTTACCTTATTTAACATTCGCTAATTTAATTTATTTTTGTTAATTTAACATTCAACACTCGCGTTAAGACACGTTTAAATAAATAAATATGTTTGAAAAACGCGAAAATCCCAAATGTTATATAGTGGAAGTAAAGTTTTATAATATGTATGTCTTATTCAGGAGTGCTGAGTACTGTGGATATTTGTTGGCTATTTCTATATTTAAATATAATACTTTATGATCTAATGAAGTTATTCACTGAAGTAGCATTAGTAGATTATCAAACAAATAAGATTCTTGGTACGAAATAATTTAAAAAATATATTTGACCAATTTGACCCCGTGTAACTCAGTCTATACTCATACGAGTATTTTATTACTTGAAATTATGTCTGAGAATAAAAATATGTTAATTTTACCGTCAGTGATCGGCATATTTGTATGACTTTCCGTCGCGGACGGTGCATTTCAAGGGTTGAATTCTTATTATCGAGTACCGACTTAATTATTCAATTACTGTTATACGTATTAATACATGATTACAGGTTAATCCATGTTTATTTATCATTATTTAACTGTTTCGAAAACTTCACATCATGAAATTACACATAGTACAAAATACAAGGTTTACAATAAATTGTAAGCCATGTATCAAGTAACTACATTCTAAATGGTTTCTGATGTCAGGTGATAAAGTTGATATACGAAATCATATCGCGTTGAATAGGTCGTATGCCAAAAGCCTTAGGTATGTGCCTCACAAACACTTGCGTTCGCACCACGTTTCAAGTTAACAACGTATTTATACAGCTACTGAACAAAAAGTGTGGTTTTTGCGAGCTTTTTTGTAGTAAATGCTTGTTTTCCATCAGTTTTGTGTAGGAGCGTGTTTTCTTGCTAGAGATAGCAGAATATATTGTTTCTTTAGATGCGTATGAACTTTCTACATTTCTGTTTGGATGTTTCATATGAGTCTCTAATAAAGGTTGATTTCGAGCGCAACGTTGATTTTTAATCGAATGTCGAAAGGCCAAAACGGCATTACTATAAATACAGACAAGCAATAATTTCGACAGCAGCTAAGTAAAAAAATATCGAGTAACTACTAATTGTTTCTTTTAGAGAAGAATTAATGTTATCTTCGAAATCCCAATTCGAAATCGATATTCGATAATTCTCAAGTCCGTCTTTTCTAAATGTTTCTTTGTGCATTAAAGTTTAAATTAAAAAAATCATTCTGTGCACACTGCACATCTGTGAATTTGAATTACGTAATTCAAACTAACTTGAATAAATACCGTAATAATGAAGTATCCAAGGACAGTATGTGATTTTATTTATTTACTTTCACCTTATAGGTACAAATATTGAAGAAAATGCACTTCAAATGTTCGCTTTGTTTCACTGACTACGTTCGTGAAAGGCCGTTGATCTTTTTGATATAACGTAACCATCTAGCTTATTTAAAATTTACGTGTATACTCCAGAGGCTTTTATGCTGGGCAATTAAGCATCTGTATATATGAGACATTTTATGTTAAAGTTTAATTTAGTAGGGCAGTTGGTTGCTAGATTACTTACTTCATTAGGTAAATACTATTTCAAATGAAGCTTTAGCTTCATTTGAAATGCAGTACATTTCAAGGTAGTCTTCTGTCTGAGAGGGGTACGCACTAAGTCTGCCCATTTCATTGCTCACCGATTGCTCTCCCAGGTTTGCTGGTAGAAATCTCCTAAGGGGGTATAAGCATGCCTTTTTATGTATTTTCTTTTGTATCTATTTTTATCATTTGTGTGTACAATAATGTATATAAATAACTAAATAACGCATGTCGAATTCAAGCATACATTGTCAGGCTATTGATCGTATCACATTAGTAAACAAAATTTAATATATTTCACAGTGAACAGAAAGCAATGAAGTCGTTTTCAATATTGTTTTCAAAGTGAGTTTTCAGAGAAGTACATACATATTTTTATTTTTTGTTTTCAAGCCTTTTTCCAACTGTTAGAGTTAACCGAGACTCGTAACAGCTTCTAACTGAAGTAATTAATTCACCAGCTGTACGAGTTCGCTACGTGTTATTTCACACAATACTAATTTTCGAAAGTATTTTTTCGAAGTAGAAACACGTCATATTTCTCTTTCCTATGCTACTGTATCAATCTATTGTACTGCATATCCACTCTATATGATACTCGGTTTTCATTCTCCTTTGGAAAATTAATCATGCGAGATATTAGAAAACGTGCCATGTACCGGGAAATATGGCATGAGGACGGCTTGATGAAATTCCTCTCCGTAGTGGGTGGATAAGACGAGCGGAATACCGTGTGTAGTGACGGTTCTTGGGAGAGGCCAATATCCAGCATAGACATCAGCAGATTTCACAATATTCCTCTCAAAATCTCTAAGTGTCTTGGGATCTTTGATATCGATATTTCGAGCAAAGTCGAGTTTCGGTGTCATCTGGCGAGCGAGACAAAACTTGCTAGTAAAAAGCTCGGTGTACTGAATAGAGTAAAGCGGTACTTCTTTCCGAGGCAATGTTTGTCTCTTTATAAAGCTTAAGTTACATCCCACATGAAGTACTACTGTTCACACCTCTGGGCCAGTGCACCGAAGTACCAGCTGGATCCTCTTGACTCCGGTCTACGACGCGCTATCCGAATTGTCGACGATTCCACTCTTTCAGGTGGTTCAGAATCGCTCAGCATCCGTAGAGATGTTGCATCACTCTGCATTTTCTATCGCCTTTATAATGGTGAATGTTCTGAAGAGCTGTTTAATTTGATGCCAACTTCGGCTTTTTACCATCGCACCGCTCGTCATCGCCGTGCGGTTCATCCGCACTTTCTTGACATAGAGTCGCTGCTTACAGTGCGGTCGGAAACACAATCTATACTGCGAAACCAAAAGCTGTGGAATAAACTACCAGCTGAGGTATTTCCGTTACGCTACGATATGGGGCTCTTCATGATAGCTGTGTACAGAATTCTGCAAGGTCGGCAGCGCACCCGCAAGCCCTCTGGTGTTGCAGATGTCCATGGGCGGCGATGACCACTTAACATCATGTGGCCCGCCCGCTCGTCTGCCATTTATTATATAAAAAAATGTTTTAAATTTCAAAAGAGATACGGGGCGCCCTTTCAATTATTTTACCGGCCGACTGTTTATTCAATATACGATATGCGTATTTGCATACATCCAAATGTAAACACGAATCCAATCCACCCGACTAATCCACTCGACCCGATTCCAATTAGACTAAACTCTTGGTCAATAATTCGATCAGTAGTGCAGTCAATAATCTTAAATGTGATACAAGATCACATTTAATTCAATAAGAAAACAAAATCACATTTAATTATGTCGCTCAAATGATAGTATCTATAAGAAAATAAAAGATAAAATCTCTTACATTAAAGTCTCTGACTTTGAAATGTGTAATAACACCGACTTGCAGTAATACCTTAACTTACATTTCATAGAGACTGAACAGAAAAAGACAACGGTTCATTAATCAAGCCGTTATGAAACAATCCTTCCATTATCAACCGAGAAGTGTAACATCTGTGCAAACATTTGAAAGCTTGCCAACAGCTGCATTCTCTTTTCACCAGGTCTTCTGTAATTTCGTAGACGTACCACAATCGGATGCTGTTTGGACAAATGTTTGCCAAATTGCAACTCAAAGATTTATTTATCATTGTTGTGATTGGGTTCCGCGTTTCCGTTGTTGTTCCATTCGGTGTTTGATTTGAAAATTGAATATGGAATAGAGTTTCGTGTATTAATAACAGTTTGTTTTTCAATTCCTGTGAATATTTTACAATTAGTTGTTTTTACTTTATTCGATGAAGTCAGTATTACAGTAGGTATGTATTCTGCGTTAGATTTTGTAGTTTGTAGTAAAAACAGTAGGTAGAAACAAATTGTTGCTTTCATATATCTATATTTTTTTATTTATACTATATTTCTTTATTAGGTAAATATTATTATAAAATATCTATCAATTCGAATTGGGCCCGCGTGGTAGACAATTACCCGGACCTTCTTGTAATTGCTAGTGGGATGTTATAGGCATATATCAATTAATAAAAACCTATCAATCGATCAATAAATCAATAAATTTATAAATAATATAGTCTTTTAAACATTATGATCATCAAAAGGCAATTTCATTATACTTATTTCTGACAAAACATAGTTTCCAGAAACTTTATGTAATTTGCCTATAGTTTTATAAACAATGTTGAGGGTACGCAGTACACAGTACAAATTAATTTGGTGGCGATCCCATAAATCTGATGGAAGGGTCCAAGAATTTATGTCTGACCACACATCCTTTGGGCAAGTCCGTGATCTTTGATTCAGGTAGAAAATTGTTTACTGCGACGTAAAGGGCCCAGTTTATTAGACACTTAAAGCAAATTGCTTTAATTAATTATATATTGTTAAATTAAAATATTCGTCTTAACATACGCGTATCTGTGCAAATTGACGTTTTTATTGCTATGTACTTATTGACTATGGTTAACATTTTCTAACTTAAAGTTAATGTATGCCTCAGTCAGCCCTTGACTGAGGATGTTGAAACTATTTATATTTGTTATACATGCCCTCAGACTGAGCGTTGACTGAGACAAGACAGGATTATAGTGAGCGTCCCTATGAGGCTGGTATAGTCGGATAAACCTACTGAAGCCTCGAAAATAAAAAAGTAGGTTAAAAAAATTAATAAAATTGGTCATATGAATGAATACGAATAAGTAATAATTATAATTAATAATTTATATTTAAAAATTCTATAACATTCATTAATAAAATCTAGTTACAATATATCTATTCTTATATTTTATAAGGACCTTCAGTTTATTTTGAAAAAGGTACATTTGGTTTGTTCAATTATAAAGTAAGGGTTCGGCTGAATCAAATCAAATAACCTTTGCACATACTAAATAAAAAAATAAACCTTGAGTTTCAATAAAACACCATAAAGGGACATTTTGGCGGGGACCGAAGAAGTGAAGTCGAGTTTTTGTTTGATTATTATAAAAATTGTGTGTGTTGTGGTTTAATAGTGATGGTTTATTGAACTTTATAGTGTTTTGCGCGTAATGTTTGTGATAATCAAATAAAAGCATGCGACTGCCTTTTTCGTGTGCTTCCAAGGAATTCAACTCTTCGGTCCACAGTAAACCTACTATTACTTTTACTGAGCGACTGCTAACTTAATTCGACGAGACTGGACAGCGACGAAATGCGTTTTGTATTTTTTTAATTTTTTAATTATTAATTACGAAAAATATTCGACACTGACACAATTTGCTTATTGCACTATTAACATTTAAGGAAAGAATAGAAAGAAAAATAACATCTCGTCTCGTGAATATAATATTGACTTATAAGTGTAAGTGATATTTGATAAGAAATTAAATATTAAAACGGCTATCTAAATCAGGACCAACTATAAATATCCGCATTTTATATACCTACTATGTTTTACCTTTTAGCTTGACGTTAATCTTTTAGTTATATGTACCATGTAATGTTGATGGCAAGTTCAAGGTTACAACAATATTGTAATCTCGATGTTGTACCTACTAGACTTTGAAATGTTTTAACGAATCCAGAGCTCAATTGAATAAATTCTCTTAGACTTTTACCATGGCGTGTATACGAATCCAATTAGTGTTGGACGAAAGTTTCAGTAGATTTTGGCCAGAATCCAGTCGGTTCGGAGATTGCCATTTGAACAAACTTTCTAAAATAAACAATAGTACATCTTCGTAAAAAAGTTGAAAATTTTAAAGCAGTTAACATTTACAGGCGGACCGCTTACACGGCGTTCAAAGGATTTTGAAATATATTTTTTTAGTTTTTTTTTTGGGTATATAAATAACAGTTTATACAACCAAAGCGTACATTTAGGATAATTTTTATATTAACATGTTCTGTGACTCTTGAAAAGCTATGAGGTCCGCAAGAATTTAGCTATTCCTCCAAGAATCACACCCAAATATAGGTACACATCTTACCTATCCGTGTCATATATATTTATCTCAGGATAGCGTGTTAACATAGGAATGACGCTTTAATTTACAATGCCTATCGGTCATCTCCTTACTCTTCCTAACGGCTGGTATTAGGGATGCTTGATAGGTAACTTCTTATTAATATATAAAAAGAAAACTGCATTCACCGAAATCTAACGTAATTTTCATAATTACGTTTATATTCCTTACTTTTATAAGCGTTTTGTAGACTCACAGATGACTTTAAATGTAGAACCAACGTATTTTGATACTGAGTGAGAATCGCCAGAGTTTGTTTCTCTTTCCTTTTTATCTAAAGCCATCAAATTCTACTATACTCCTTTTTTCCATCTTTGCCATTCTTATCCTAAATTCTAAAAGGTAGGCAGCGCATTGACGGACACGCCACTGTACGTCATACTTAACAAATATTGGCATATATTGCTAATACCCACGACAATATCTATTTACCAACAAACAAACTATTTGTTAATCTACCACCTTTCTATAAGAAAGATGATTCTCCAGAACTATGCATAAATCTATGACTGGACTGAGTTGTAAATAACTTTTAACGGCGAGAATTTTAATTACTTTTTAGATAAATGTATTAATTAATGTCTTCTAATAGTGCTTGTCAATTCTAGAAACTTTTGGTATTTAGTTTAAAACAAAAACAATGTAAGCTCTAAAATTGGTAATGACGACTATTTTATGAATTAATATATCAATAGAGGTCATTATCGTAACCTTCTCTCGTCAATATCATGTCAGCACATCAACAGAGTTTCACGTACTTAGGATATAGGCCAACGCTACTGATTTATTTTTAACACAACTATTTGAATATATTCTTTACTAAGCCCGTGGTAATCAAAAGTCAGTGATTTGTGGACCACTTTGAAAAAAACATCCAAAATAATTATTGCAACATAAATTCATGTTTGCGCTACTGTTCCCTTTATATACTGTCCGTTATGTACTGTCAGTTCAATGCTACTAATTTCATTTGGGTGTGAGCGGGAAGACAATTGACTGGAGATCACTATACAACTGAGCAGGCAGTGCATATGCAGGCACGGACATGCCACTATTGTATGTCATCATAATTGGACTAACGTTGGCATATATCGCTGATATCCATCAACGACAATATCTGTTTACCAGCACGCGGACTGTCTGTCTGACACCTTTCTACAAAAATAATAATTGCTACACAATTTTAAAAATTGAAGATAAAATGGATTTTACACTACTGTTAGTCTCCGTTACTGTTTCTTTTATTTACTGTACTTTGTGTACTGTCAGTTCAATGCTACTAATTTCGTTTGAGCGTGAGCGGGAAGACAATTGACTGGTGATTACTTTACAACCGACGTAAAATACGGCGCTCGTTCTGACCAATTAGTCTCTGAGCTAAGAATTTTTAATTAACCTCTAGAGCTTTAGAGCTTGGTTCTTTATTGATATTGTAGATTCTTGCTGTGTATAAAATGATCGATACGGTAGGGTTATTTATCTTTATTAGAGCTTTAATACCTACGCCTATTCATTTAATAAAATAACATTCGGGACTGATGTTGGTATGTATCGCGGATGTCCGTGCGCGGCAGTATCCCCTTACCACCAGGAGGACTATCTGCTCATCTGCCACATTCTTGCCAAAATTAATCATAAACCCTTGTATACAAGATTGCATCACGACTATTCGCTTTGTATTTTATAACTTTGTTTGCGTATCTCTATGTACTTCTATTGTTCTAATATATCTTTATCTTATGAAAGCAAGCCATTTTTCTACATGTAAGGTTTATTAGAATAGTCACGTTATCAACATCAACTTGAGACTCATCACATCATACAATTACCACATTCATACTTTTATAACATTCATGTACTTTTATTTGTACTTTGTACATTGAACTTATAAACATTATGTTGTTCATAAAATTTGACCATCTATTTGACTAATGAAGAGCAACTTGAGCCTATAGGGTACTAATACAAAATTTATATTGTTGTATTTTACAAATAAAATATCAACGTAAGAATGCACAAACTAATCAAGTGTAACCTATTTAATATATATGAAATTTCAATGATGTGACCACAGCATAGTTAATTTTTTATCATAAAATTTGTGAATATTTAAGTGATTAATTATATGATACGTGCATTTGTAAACCTACACAATCAAAAGATACACACAAGATTATGTTCAGTCTACGAGAATCATCAGTAAAACAAACAAACAATGTACATACATCTAAATAGCCGCCACTATTTTTTTCCAACCCAAAAAACGTAACTCTATTCAATGACTCTTCACCAAAGTAATGAAACGGAAGGATAAATTATGGCTATTACTTATCATCTATAAAAGAGAACGACAGTTTAAGGGCAATCGTCCCAGCTTCGCAAAATCTACTGAACACAATAATGTTAGGGGAGTAAGTTAACATTAATTTCGTATATATTCGATTACATAGTATATTTTATATGCAATGCAATCAGCCCTTTCAGTATCCGCTGTAGGGCCCAGCCCCTCTCATGCACATTGTCTTGTGCATGAGGGAGCCGATTGCCCAGCGTGGCGTTTTGAGGTTTTATTTGTTGACTCTTTTTCAAAAGTGACACTGACATGTTTGTACTGACAGTCTTCTTAAAACTATATCCATATTGGCGATACATTTTGTATTGCCGAGGGCGCACGGACGGTAGGGGGACGAGAAAGCATAATGCGTTTGAATGAACAATATGACTTCAAATTCGGAGATATACATAATACATATTTCACATAAGTATAACATTTTCGTTCTTAGCATCCAGGAATGCGTCATATCTCCTTATCCCCCGCCATACCATGCACATCGAGCAGAATCGAGAACAAAGTGAATGGATTATAATTCGACGTTTCTGTTAGATTTTATATCAAAAAGAAAGAGAACTTCTTTGTAAAAATAATGTGCATTATGAATTATTTTATCATTTACGATTTTACCTACTGCTATTAATCATTAGGGCTGGAGCAGACCAGGTGAAGCGCAGCGCAGCGAGGTTTTCATTAGCAAACTACAATTAACATTGTCGAATTTGGGATAAGATCAAAAATTCACCTGCGCATCTACCGTTTTAACACACTCGAAGACTGGTAGGTGCTTTGGTGAATTTTTGACCTTATTCCAACGTCGATAAAGTTGATTGTTGTTTGTTGTTGTTGTCTACGCTAGCCTTAACGAATACATGGACGAGAGCTCCAATCACTATGATGTCACACTCGTGAATACGTACCCACACAGATTTACGAGTACATGTGCGTTATCTGCATATCCAACACTTTTGTGTAGTTAGCCTACCGTTTCACCGTGTACTAGTGCTAAGCTAAATAGAGTATATCGAAAATCGATACGGAGACTTGGAGCTCTGTAGAAATCAAAACATTTGCCTTACAGATAAGGCGTTATTGTTTATTAGATACTTAAGGCTTAAACTGAATTTCATCAGTTTATATACATCAGGTTAGGAGGTAAACACGAGAATTAATTTTCTAGGATAACATGATGTTAGTATGTGCACAAGTAAGTATAAAGGTACAAATTACTTTTAAATAAATTCTTACAACCGAGAACAACTAAAGGACGAAGTTTTAGTACACTAACTATTTCTAATTTCATTATTATTAGGTACATGTTTTTTATTATCCAGTGTTTGAAAAATAATTGTAAACAAAAACCGTTTTATTTTTGCATATTATTGTTTACATCTAAAAATATACGAGAATTTTGAATAAGTGGCACATTATTGTTAGCCATATTTAAATATAACAACATTATTTACATTTGTTAATGAACAAACAAAATTTTATTAACAATCTACTAACATTATTACAACTAAATGATAAATATTAGCATTTAATAACTAATGTTATTGAATATATTAATAATGTTAATAAATTGCAATTACAACTAAATGTTATTACAACCTGCTACGATATGAGACTGGTTTCAAATTGTATAACATTTTAATATATTGTTATATATGATAGGACACATAGTGTTCACACTATGTAATGATGCTACTAAACCATGTTTTATAACATGCAATGTTACCCAAAGTTAAGAACTAGCCTTATGAAATCGAATCAATGAAAAAGTATCTTTATAGAACCGTTTTTAATTCAGTTAAGATAAACATGTCATTCGATGTATATAGTTATATCTTGTATAGTTTTATAGAACAACTAGCAGCTGCCCGTGACTTTGCCCATATAGTAATAAAAGTGACCATTCAAATGATTCTTGACCCAACAAGGGCACTGATGCAAACGAAAACGATAAAAGGTTAAAAGTCATATAGGTTAAAACATATCCTATGTGATACGACTTTGAATGACTCACGAATTTTGAGGCAACTTTTTGTACCTGCAGAGTTATTAAGTAACAAATTATATTATAATAAATTATTACCTAAACTATTGTAGGTATTATTCGGTAAATAGCTATTAATAGATATCCGCATCATTACTTAAATTTAATGTCTTCATGAAAACGATTTGGGTTTAGTTTTAATCCATGTCTTATGTTAATTTTATCTATTGTCTCTATTAATACTAATTATGGTAGTTTTTACAAAACTAAAATAAACAAAACGACTTAGGCATTTATAGTATTAGTGAATATTACTACTAAAATATATAGTTCATGCAAAATTGATTGGAATTCAGTTAGACATTAATTAATTAGTTTTTACTAGCTACAGAGCAGAATAGCCTTGCGACAGTGCCTAAAGGCTCGATATACCTACAGGTAGGGCGAGTTAACGAGGTCGGATCCTTCCCCCCCGCCCCTCCCTCGTCCTTCGACGGAAAAAGCTTAGTACAGACACTGTAATGCAAACAGTATATAATCTTTGCGTTATACTCGAAATTAACCCGAAAACATTCACGTCAGATTAGAAGCAAGTAACGGAATGTTCTTAAAATTTATGTTTCATGACCTAAAGATAATAAATCCATGCTAGAAAGAATTTTTCAAATTCATTAGACAGCTAGATACAAGCATGAGAATAGGTGGAGAGCTATTACTATCTCTGTCACTCTCGCGTGGAAGTAATGACACAACTAAAATATCAATGACTTATAATTTATAGAAATTACATGTAAGGCATAGCCATGTAATCCCTATAACTCGGTATTTTTTTAAGATTTTTGATCGTTTCTAGTAAATATCATTTACCCTATTGTTATCTCACAGTCATCGTGCAGAAATATTTTATCGATTCAGTTAGCTTGGAAATCTTTAAGTGTTTAAATGTAGTAGGTACTTTCAAATTTGGTCATAATTCTCAGGCCCATATAGACCATACTTTGTATTCGATTTTGTTATGCGTTTACTTAAAAAATCAAATAGCTATAAAATATAACGTGTGGGGCTGTTTATGAACGCATAATGAATATAAATCATTTATGACTAGCTTAGCTACTCGCATTAAGGTCATGTTAGCGAATCTTTTTGCGGTGGTGAATATTTTTGGCATTTCTATGAAGATTGTCTACTGTACGCATCTATTTATATTGTGAGATTAAACCATTTAAACCTACTCGGCGTTATAAATGAACAGGGGCTTGTCAAAACAAAAACTCGTGTACAGTGACTATGCTATGTCGAAAAGAATGATATTTGCGCTGTTACGTTGTTATTTTGAAGTAATTAAATTACTTTTTTAATGGTTTTTCCATTAGAGACCGGTGAGCAGTCCATTAAAAATATTCCATTCAAAGAACGGGATTAGAGACCCCGGTCTTCACCACTGATTATAATTATTTAAAAAATGATTTTCAGTTATGATCAGTGATAGTAGAATAATCGGTGTTCGAAGTACTGCATGGAATATTCAAAATATGTCGAACCTTGTAGCTATAATTAAAAAAAATATATTTGGTAATGTGTAATATCCACAAAGCTCGCGTATTGAAATATTTCTTCATAAAAACCCCTTCGTAATTGCATGAAAAGGCTTGTGCCCTGCAGTGTCACGTAATGGGTTGATGTCGAATGATATTCTGTATACATTTTCGTACATGTATTCATAAATCTATATAATAACATGAATGCGAAAAACATGTGAATGGGTGTCGATTCCGTTTATCAGTTTATGAGGCCTCATGTATCTATTATGTCTATACCTAATTTATTAATTTGTGGTATGTACTACAATATAAACATATTTTTTTATTTAAGACCTGACCTAACCGATCAGGTGGCATTAAATTTTACGATGTTCTTTTTCGAAAATTACGATTATTTTTTTACAAATATTCCGATTGACTAGGAAATAAAAACATAGTCTACGACAATATGCATTACCTAACTAAATGTGAGAAAAAAAATATCAAAATCGATTTGATAGTTTTTGAGTTAATAAACGAACAAAAAAGCAAACTTGCAATGTTATTTAATAATATAAGTATTGATTAGTATAAGGCATTGGTTTGAAATCGTTACTGTCGCTATAGTTAATAGTATGTTAATGAATCGCTAACAAATAATCCATCGTTAATATTATGTTTCAAAATATGATAAAGTATGACAATATGCGTGAACGTGTGTTATGATCTTGCAAAACATCAAAATTGTAAAAGACGATGGTATATAAGTACTGTAACACCGACTATAGCTCCAAGTATCTCAAACTACCAACCTCTATTTCCTCTAAAATATTTAACCTGTTACCTTCGTGGGAGCCCGTTCACCAGCATACTTTACGCAATACGTACACATTCCACGAAATGTTCGTTGTTTGTGATGTCAAAGGCATACCTTTTTGCAAGCTAGTCACGTAGCCTCTATAGGCGTTCTTCATTTACTTAGTTGGCGCCAAAGAATGTGCGGTTTTCTCGGGCTTTCCAATATTTCATAAAAGACATATTATGAGTGACGTTTCGTGTTTTATTTAAGCAACGTACCTGTATCGGTTTTGTTTACTACTTCTTTAAATATTTACCTTTCCAATAAACTTACAGCGAAGCGGTGTTGGAACTCGGCCTAATTTTCCATCATTTCCTGTTCCCTTCCTGCCGAGTGACGCCTTCCACCTCTGAGTGCATTTGCTCATGTGGAATCGGTTGAGAACCGCTTAGCTGCCTCATGCGAGAACATGTCAACTTTTCTTCGCGAAATTCAATTTTATGAAATAAAGCAACATTATATAAACACAGAGGAAACGATTTCTGGAAATTGAGTTTACGTGTTCCGTCGAGGTTTCCTTCCTAATCCCTACTTTCACTGGTGTGCACATAAGTTAACTTATGTTCATACCAGTGAATCTGAAAGAACAATTCACCAAATCTAACGTGACTTTTATCCATTTCAGTAAAGTGATAAGTGAAATTCAAAATATATTTTTGATGTAATAATTATCAATTTCATTCCGTCGAAGTACAAAGTATACATACTAAAGTGTTGAAACGAATATAAATAATATTCAAACAAAGTGAACTCAAAACAAATAATGTTGTGAAACCGCGAGTGCAAAAATGATTTTAGTAAGGACTGTTGACCTCACAGGACTTTTTTGTGTAGAAAGTGTGAGAAATAAAACGATATGGGATGAGTAATAGTGAAAAATGTCATGTGCAACCCATTTTCCGATCCGGAGATGATGCGCGAAATTCACGACAATGCTGGGGCAGGCGCAAGCGGCGCGATGGAGGAAAACGAGGAAGACGGGAGTGGGGCTGCAGAGGTCGATATGGACGAGTGTGGTTCCCTCGCATTACCGCCTGACCTGCCCCCCTACTCCGGCGACTACATCATCAGCGACTATATGGAGCGCCTCGGTACGCGTCTCAACATCCTAGAAACTGAACTGAAATACGCCTGGCGAGCACTAGACCTACTTAGCCAGGAGTATGTAAGAATGTGGGAACGGCTGGAGAGGCTAGAGACTTTGCTTGCGGATCAACAGGGTGTGATATCAACATTACTCGATTTTTATACATGTCGGACAGTCGCCTCGAGAGATCCAATGACGCGACTTGAGGTAATCAGGGAAATATTAGGAAACGGCACTGTCGAAGATGGCATAGAGGAAGGTTTAGATATCGGAAGAAGTGCTGTATTGTTAGATCCGCAAGAAGAGACAATGGAATCAAATGAAGCTTTTTATAAAAGCTTAAATCAAGCGTACCGAGATGATTTAGTATGTGAAGAGCCCTCTAGACCACCTTCACAGTTAGATATGATTTGGGAAGCCTCTGAAGAAACTGAGATGGAAATTATGCCCGCAAGCTCGCGACAAATTTATACTTCAACGGATTACAAAGATTATTGTGGATTACAAGGCGGACCTGGTATTAGCGAAAGAGATTTGGTGCATTTATCTACATTAAGTACAATAGATCAGATCACAGTAGACAAATTACATGAATTAGATAGGTTGACAACTCAATTACACAAAGATTCGAGAGAGTTAAAAGACTTGAAAACTAGACTCCTTAGCCCTGAAACGAAAATAGCATCGAAACACGATAGAGATATAGAAGCGAAAACTCTCGTTGAAGATGGTAATATAATAAATGAGCAACTAAAAAATGTATATTCAGGAGGTGAAAATTGGGGCGACATGATAAAAAGTTTCGATGATTTCATGCTAACAATGCCTAAAGAATCTGTCTCAAGAGAAAAGTCACCATCCAGGTTGTCGCTTACAGACAATACTGTTATCGATAGAACTATAGACTACCTTCCACCAAGTGTGTCACCTCGTAGAAAATTTGTTCCAGAACGAACAACTACAGAACCATATACAACTGTAACTGGTCGTCTAGCTTATAGTTCGGCTGTTGCTAATGCGGAAATAAATGCAGCAAAAGCTTCTAAATCACCCAGTGCTCTATCAAGAGAGAGGTTTGAATATAGTCCGTCGTATCAATTACCAGATACTTCTAGACAAATATTTTATTCTGGGAAAGGAACATCGCAGCAACATGACATTTATAAAACAGGAGACGAACATTCTCCTTTATCTATTCATGAAATTTACAATGGACCTGCAGATAATAGGCTTGAGTTAAGTTACGAAGATGACAGAATATGTAAATCCCCTAGCCCTCCGCCTCCGGCGCCGCCAAATGGAGCACACTTATACGCTTCAATTGAAAATACCAACGAAACTGTTAATCAGGCAATGCTATCTACGGGTTTAGTCCCGATAGACAGTATGCGCTTAAGTCCCAGATCTCCAAAATCTCCAAAAACTTCCCCTAAACATGTAAAAAGAGATACAACCAATATAGTTGCTGCAAAATCTGACTCTGGTTTGTCTTCCATGAGTGGTTGGTCTAGCCTAGAAAAAAGTCCCGGTTCGCCAAAAACGGGTAAAATAACACATGGAAGTCATGAATCTCACAAAATGAGGATTTCTTCACCGCAATTAGTACAGAAAATGACTTATGAAATCGACCCTAAGCCGTACTTAGAAACTTTAGTAGACTCATATGCCTATGAAGTAACAAATCTAAAAAGCGATTATAATTTGCGCAAGTCTGATCAGGTACCTAAAGAGATGAGTTCAAGAGAGTTAAGTAAATTACAAGAAAGTATTGATAGTGGATTCTTGAAGAACGAAATGTCATTTTCTATGGCGGGACAAACGTCACAAATTAGCAATATGGGGGAGTTTTATTACGGTAATGAAGCACCATCAATATATTCCGTAGCTGGAAATAGGCAACCAATATTTACTACTGTTTATAGTACGCCAAGAGGAATGTTATCCGAAGATAGGAGTTTTTCCGAATTATTAGATAGAAATGAAATTTCAGAATCTGTTGCGAGACCGACACCAGATTCGTATCCACCAGAACCTAGTTATCATGCGCAAACCGTTGTAATGTCTGCAGGTAACGTAAATAAGAGAGCTCTTACCAGAGCTAATACCATGGGACCGAGTGATTCTCTGATGTATCAAAATGGATACAAAGTTTCAGGACATAGATCAGGCTACCCACCCGGTAGCCTAACCGACGCTTTATCCTACTATCCGACATCTAGTAGATATGATTCACCTAAACAAGCATCATTAGAAGATCAATTGTCTTGGCAAGGCGGAAATAGATCTCCTACAAGTTCTATGGAAACTTCAAGTTTAAAATCACACTCTCTAAATATAACTGAAAGAAAACAATTTCAAAATCAACTACAACAAGAATATTTTAAGCAGCAACAATATGATCAACGCAATGGTAACGTTATGTATGAAAGTCAAGCCTATGATAAGCAAATGACGCACGATCGTTCAAAAATGAGGAAAGAACAATATGTCGATCAAAGTGGTATATTAGTTTCTGAATCCGGGTATTTGTCGATACCTGCTAACCTTAGAGGTAAGTCACAAGATAAACAAGGAAAGAAACCGAAGAGAACGTCCTCCTTAAAATCTGCAATGTCTTCCATGAGCCATTGGTTACCAGATTTACATTTACCAAAGAAACATAGATCTCATTCTTTGCCTACTGGTGTGGATACAGTGGAGCAGCCACAACAAGAGAAATCACTTAAAGAAAGGATATTATCAGCCCAAAGAAGAAAAAAGAAATATCATTTAGTAGCTTCTATGTCTGGTTTATTGCAAAAGGCTAGAAGAAAACAACAAGCTAGTCATCAGTCACTATCAGATCCTGAAACTTCAGAAACAGAGTGGTCCGGGGGTCGGTCTAGTGCACAGTCCGAAGATAGCGATAGTGTATTTTCTGACTCCACTCATGAAGGTAATATGTTTCCAAAAGTCCCTCTTAAACCTAAACAGAGAAAAGTCAATAACCAAGAAATTGTTGAACAGCAGCAAATCCTTCAGGAATTGCAACAACAGGGATTAGACTTTCCAGAAGAAGATATAGATTCTATTATCGAAGAAACTGAAAAAATAACTGTTAGCAATGCTATTCCACGTGATAAAAGTGATGATATTGACTTTCATTTCGCAAGAGTTAGTCAATTGAATAAAGATAATATAACAGAATTAGAAAAGCTGGATATTGATACAGATATTTCAAACGTTGATCCGTTTGAAGAAGATGATAAGGAGGACAATCAATCTCCTGCATCTTTATTTGCTACAGTAGGCGATGTGAAAAAGTCACACGCATCTTCAGATGAAGGTCTTAATGAAACTAATACGCCTTACAGCGGACGGTCGCAAGAATTCGCCGTGTCGCGAGCGTTAGGCAAATATCGACTCAGAAAATCAACATCTGTGTCTGATGAGCATATGGACGACACGTCTCCTCCAAAAGTTGAAACAGAGCCACAAGAAGTATCAAGTGAAGACTTAATGAATCAAAAAGAAAGAAGGATACGTAAGGAAAGCACTCCTGAAGTCGTCAATAGCTCAATTCCAGAAGATTCTACAAACGTTCCTGAGCGAAGCCCTTCAATTCAAAGTGCTCGTAGTATTCCAAATAAATTTCAACCACGACATCAACAAAGTTTGGAAATACCAAATAAACATGACGATGACGACAGCAGGAGTACACATTCTTGGAGAAGTGGTTCGCGAGTGTCTTCAAGAAGACAAAGCACTGAGGATAGCATCGATTCTGAAGATGAGTGGTATTGTTATGAGTTAAGAAAATTAGAAGAAATGGAGCATCAATCACATTTAGATGCAGAAAGACAAAGGTCATTTGCAGAAGAACCTGTTATTGAAGAAGAAATGACCAATGATTCGGATGAAAAGTTAAAAGAGAAAATGTCTTATGTGCTTAGAGAATTAAAACTTAAAACAGCTTCTGTTAAAACGAAATATGACGAGTCGCCTCTAAAGGAAACTTGGAAAGATATAACAACTTTCCCTGTTATAGACGAAAAGACTGACGACATTGTACCTGAGAACGAGGAAGATGAAGATAAATCCTACGATTCTGGATCGGGAGAGACATCAGGACCTGACAGTCCTGTACAAAGTGGGGACGAACTTGATGAAGATTACGACATGCCACAAGTGAGTCAAGAGCCCGTACCAGCAAAAGAATCAGCACCTCAACAAGAAGCGCCTGTTGGGAGTAAGTGGAAGCTTCTCAAGGCGTTGAAAGACAAAAAAGCTGAAGAGAAGACAACAGAAACGCCTGCTGCGACCACGCCATCCACAGAAAAGGACAAAGTCAGCGCAGGTGTAAGTTATTTAATGCAAAAATTTCATGAAATTAGAGTTAAGAGTTAAATATTTATTATATTAGGCGTGTTTAGAGGAAAAATATTTGGAAGAATAACTAACATTTAGACTGATATCACTCAAACTCATAATTGCAATTTAATGTTATCTAACCTGCTTTACAATGTCAATATACATACATGTAAGATTTTATTCGTATTCTGATGTTGATTTATTGTACTCGTAGATGTAGGAAATATTGCAAGAGACAATGTAATATATATATTTATATACAATTCAATCATTTATATGAAACAAAGTTCTGTCCAGTTCTCCTAATTTAAATAGTATTTAAACGAGGTATACATGTGAACGTGTAGAGATTTTTTTATAATTTCAATTAGTCCAATACCTTGGTATGAATTAAATTCGAAAATGATTTCTGTAAAGAGTATCATTTCTTCAAAATCTGTTTGAAACGAAAACGGTCATAATAAAGAATTAATAAATATCAAGTATTCTAAAAATTATGATACTAATTTAAAATTTATTTATATGTTCTCTTGAATCTCTTTTAAAATCTTGCTTTTAATATATTGGCACGGCAGCCTCCAAATAAGCAAGTGTCCTGTTCAATAATAAAATAACACATTTTAATATCACAAAACATATTGAGGTTGTGAAAATAATTTCGTTTATTTCGCTTACTCGGAGTCAAAATACAGAACTATACACATACATATATATTATACGTACCTAAATAATAGACATAGAATAGGGTGCTCTTAAAAACAATATTATACAGCATTTGTTTAATACTGAAGCTCTTTCAATTTAAGGCAATAATTAGTATTTACCCGCGCAGTAAATTTTAAGGACTTTCTACGTGTATATTGAAATTTTATATAAAGCTTTAGAAGGTAATCCATGTATCGGTAATAATTAATTATACATTTATATAAGGAAAATTTATTTGCTTAAAAATATTTATACCATGAAGCGTATTCGTAAACAAGCAGTATTATAAATGTTTGCATAAACAGCTTACGTTATTAAGATGCTTACAAAATAAACAAATACGTTATTGCATACAGGTAAAACAAATCAATCTATTAATATGTTAGCTTGGGAAGCGAAAAGTGTACAAAGTCATTCATCATCATATCGTGTCATATCACTTGAATCAAAAGAAAATGGTCCTTCATATTTTTAAATTGCGATTGCTTGAAGAAACATCGACAATTTTAGGAATGATTTACTTGCTGGTGACTGGACAGCATGTTTAGGCACAATGAAAACCTGAAAGAATATTACATGAACATTTGAGTATTGTATGTAATAATAACGTTACGTAAACAGTGAATGGAAATATTACAATACAATAACAGAAAATGTTTATGGATTTTCATGGATTTCATCATTTATTAAATTCGATGTATCTTCATAATGATCTCCTAGAATACTCGTTACAAAGATATTCACATACCTAAAAATATTTATCTTAGAAATCGTGCGGCTTAAATAATCGTATAGCATATTTACACTTGCATTAAAAGATAGCTGGCACTTTATGTATTAACATTAGAAGGAAAATTTAGATGTTGATCAATTATATGTAGAATTTAAATTATTGTATGGGCAGGCCGAACAAAGAACAAACAAACAAACAAACAATAAACACACTATCTATTTACATTTATTGAAGTATTGGGACAGTGTAATTTCAATATTTGTTTAGACACATTTGCCTCAATCAGTCCTCGCTCATTTTACTTATCTACATGTATTGTGAAGAAATTTGACTGACAAATATATGCATTATATCCAGAACTTTGCCCATAAAACATATATCACTATTGTTGAACGATGAAAACTATGTTGTTTGTAAATTAATTCTTCAACCGTAATATATATTTACTTAAGTGTTTTAATATTTCGATTAAAATTTCGCGCAACGAATTCTTCCAATGGATCAACGAGATTTGATTTTTCATTACATTCCGAAGAAAATGTTAGCAGAGAAATTATTTTGTCCTGTCCTCCCGCTGGTCACGAAAATTTAATCGAATCCATTAGATGAATTGTTAAGTACTGTTGTTGATACTTTATTCTCTGTTCTCAATAAATGTTAGCATTTTATTTTAGTTTTTATTATTTTTATTTTATTGTTATTGTTTTGTTTTTTAGAATGGCTCCGGCGGGTTCAACGAACAAGGAGGCCGAGGAAATGGGTATGTGGTATCACTATTATAGGCCATTTATATTACTCTTCTTTAGAAAAAATATGGTCGCTTCGGGAAGTTTAATATTTAAGATCTTATTGTATAAGTTAAATCTTTACCTAGTACTAACTAGATGACTTTGATTCAAAATAGTTTAATTTTACAAGCTTTATGACAGTAAAGGAAACTGATTGCGATCACGAAGCTACACAATTAGATTCCATTACCAGATTGCAATACTGATACCTACTGTAATCTTAACTAACCAAAACTAATGATAATTAACATTAATTAATTAGTGTTGAACATCAGTTCCTTTTAATTCAATTAAATCACTTAACCACTTACAATTAATTATTGCACAGTTAATGTTCAATTGAACTTTAGGTTTACTCCAGCGCTAGTTTTAAGAATATTTAAAATATTAAGATTTTGATGAACCATAGGCATCCCGGAGACAATCCATTCTACAGCAACATCGACAGCATGCCTGACATCAGACCAAGAAGAAAATCTATCCCACTCGTCTCGGAACTTGTAAGTAATATTTTGATTTCATTTCTATTATATATGTATCTAAACCACTATCTGATATTACTATTAATAAATCCGATGGAAGTACGCTATCTATTTTTCTGATCGGTTTCAATTCTCTGCCTTGGATTTGTATGTCTGTATTAACAAGTAATTGACTTTATTACGGAAAATTTCTCCTCATATGGTTTGTGGAAGGTAGATTGAAACTGGTCGTAAATGTTTACAGCTCGCATCGACGTACGCTTCCAAAGGCTTAGTAATATTAGGCGCGTAATAAATGTTTTCTTCTACACGGAACATTTTTCCATTAATGTGTATTTTGAACAATTCATGGGGAGTATAATTTAAAAATATTTCATCAAAGTACACTTAATTTCATAGCGCCTTGCAGACTTTACCGAAACATCTTTATTTATCCTTGCAATAACATTTAACTAAATGAGAGGGTGAATAGGTACTAGATATGAACTCACTAAAATAGTTTTTTGTGTTTAGTGACATTTACTTGAAGTGTATTTCTTTAATTGAACCCTTCCCATTTATTGTCCAAAATTAATAAATACCTGAAAGATAACTTTCAAACGTCCTATTTTGAACCCTTCTTTTTGTCGATGTTTCTATGTTACCTGTAACTTTATGTGTTTCCTTTCTTTTACTATTATTACCTATTTATTAGATGGCCTAAGTCCAAATTACCTAAACCGTGTAAGAGATTAATTAGAGGTCACCGAAGCAGATAGAACGAAATTGCCGAACAATTCTTATTCCTGATTAAAATTAATGATATCATTCCATTTCACCCCCTTACCACGGACCCGCAGGTTCTCAAGGTATTTCTCTCCCAATAACAGTTTCTATTTTCTATGCATGCAACACTTATAGTTTGTGAAAAGACAAAAAATATAAATTCATTACCCATGACCGCAATAATTCACAGTTTCTACATATTTTTCTCTTCACTAACAATATTCATAGTTTGCTTGCATTCAATTAATTCAGTTTTTAAATTGTTTTTGGCCTATGCATGAGTATACTTTTTGATATCTTTAATTAAGGTAAAGATAATTTACTAATATTTTGTTAAAACGCATTGAAATCATTGAAGTGTGAAGAATAAAAATTTAATTACGAAATAATACTGCACGTGCTTGCTGGCCAATATTTTCGTTCCATCGCCAAGCTTCGACGTCACGGCAAATATTGTTTTTGGTGAAAGGTTTTTTACATCATCACACAAATCAACGAAGTTTATTGAATTTCTAAATTAAATGTTGTGCTTATTCACACATGTACACACATTTTTAACGTTTCACGCACTTGAGTTCACTGCAACATTTTGTTCATTTACTTTTTGATATCATTTTCTATATGCAACCACTTCAGATTCAAAATCACTCAAAGCGTATTATGTACATTTCAAGACTCATAATGACAAAGAGCCTTTTGTAGATACGTTATCAACTTTGGTATAATAAAAGAAGCTTATAAAGCAGCTTTTGGAGGCATGTGTAGTTTAAAATGGAGTCTAGACTTTACTACTTACATTGTTCTTAGTAACGTATCAATAGATAATTCTTACTTTGCCATTTACAGTAGACAGTTAGGCGAGAACATTTTAATTAGAAAGTCATATAAGTGCCATTCTCATGCAAGCAAATTCTAACTATGCTACATGGTTTTACTTTTAAAGCTCTAACATGTTTCTGTACTGTTTAGACCATGGCTGCCACTAAAAGGAACGCAGGTTTGACGTCAGCTGTACACCGAGCAACATTAAACGATGAGGAATTGGTAAGTTAACAAAACATTTTCATGATCTGTTTATTAGTTATTGAAAATATTTTTTATTTTAATAAATAATATCGGTAATCAAATCGACGTGAGAAGATACAAACTAGAAGATTACAGAATTAATAAATATTTCAAAGATTACAAAAGCACAAAAAACAAAAATATAAATAGACACGAGAAATCAGGTCCTAAAATAAGAGTATCTTACAGAAAATGCACGTTTACAAGAAGACATTACAAGCTCTCATCTACCCCATATCGTCAACGACACCTCACAACTTTGTGCTATGGACTGCGACATCGCCTACTTACTGTTACGAATGCGAAGGATTACTATGGGGTATCGCAAGGCAAGGCGTCCGGTGTACGGAGTGTGGTGTCAAGTGCCACGAGAAATGCAAAGATTTACTAAACGCTGATTGTCTTCAGAGTAAGTGAAGCCTTGTGATAATCTGTTTTTATGTGTGAAATATAAAATGAGAATTGATTTTATATTTCTCTTATGTTTTATACTCGTATAGATTTTGTTGCAAGACTTAGAAATCTTACTTAACAGAAAATACGTTAACAGATAATATTCATATAAAAGTAATTACAATACGAGTACAATGTAAAAATAAATTCTCATTAAATATTATATGTGTAATCTTTGATAATTGTGGCAACAAAGACGAAATTAACAGAACAGCATCCAAAAAATATGAGTGATTAAGTAATGAAAAATAGTGATTAATGTGATAATTTGACAGTTCTGTTATTTTTATCATTATGATTGTATATTAATGTAAGAGAAAAATGATAACTGATTTAAGATTTTTATCACTAGCTTTTATTCTCAATAAAATAATTGTAAAATAACACCTAGTGATTTGAAACGAAAGATCAAAAGATCGTCACTTCATTGATGTTATGCTTGTTAGGTTCAAGTGGAGTCAAGATGCGCTCGACAGTTGACTTTTTTCGAGACACTTTCGGCCTTCTAAAAAATCAATGACTAGCTGTTATACCGCAGTAAATCTAAATGTTGTAAGAAAGAACAATTTTCCATACAATTTGACCTTTATATTCTAATGGGTTGTCCAGAATTTTCGTGCGGACTTCGAAATTTAAAGACAACGTTTTTAAATGCTCATGTATATAAATTTATTCATTTGTGTACGAAACCAAATCCAATTTTATCGTTGTTCTTTAATTTTCCATTGCTTTACTTGTTTTATGTAAATATAAAAATACATTCGTAAAATTAGGGGATTTTTGTTTTACTTTTAATTCTACTCGACGTTTCGGCAGCGGTTGCCACATATTTATCTATTTAAACGGGTCTTAATGCGAATGTTTACCTTATTTATTTACTTGACGTTTCGGTTGGGTTGTTAAAGGAGTGACGGCCAAAGTATTAAGAAAATACTCCATTAACGCTCACCAAAGGATGTAATAAATTAGACTGCACTTGGGTCAGGGGCGGATCTATATATGGGCATTTTGGGCTACAGCCCAGGGCCCCCAGCCCCCATTGAAGACAATGGACAATACATACATAATGGACTTATAACCTATACATCATTATAGAAAACAGTTTTTCGACAAAATGGAAATTAGTTTGATTAATTAGGTAGGCCCCCAAGTAGTGTTAGCCCAGGGTCCCCTAAATTCACGGTCCGCCCCTGTCTGTAGTAGTTTGTACATAGGCCAAACAAAGCACACCGTAGCAGAAAGGATCAAAGAACATATTGCAGCTGCGAGGAATCGCCAGATGAATTAATCGGCGATAGCGGACCATATACTCAACGCCGGGATCAAATACTGGATAGAACTCCATAGCCCAAAAATCGTCTCCACTGATAGCCACTATTTCTCCAGGATTATGCTTGAAGCAATTGAAATAAACAAACATAGAAATTTCAATCGAGAAGATGGATACATATTGCCCTCGACATGGAATCCAGTGATTAATAAAATTAAACCTCGCGATGTTTCGTCTGACGCTAGTTCGGAGACGGAGTTCGGAGTTGTGTATGCCGCAACTTTCCAGACTATGAAGAACAAATGCGGGTAGTTGATGAAACTGCTCGCAACTCTCGATGTGGACTACATTTTTTCTAACTTCTAAGAAAACGTGAATGTTGTTAGTCTTATTTTTAAAAATATTATCTTATTTATGAGTCTTAGTTTATGTTAAGGCCTAAATAAATCCCGCGCGCCTTGGAATTCTATGGCGAGCTCTGTGTACAAATTAGTGTTAACCTTTTCTTTATAATCTATGGTGAAAAATATGTAGGTATGACAAGCGATTTAAAAACAACATCCGTATTTCCTTTTTTTATTTCAAGAAGTCCTAAAAATTAGAAAAATAATATGAAAAGCAAGCCGAAACATGTAGTAAATGTTACGTACATGTATTTGGTCCTTCGAGCCGGATAAATCAGCGACGAAAACGAATAGACGGAAGCTTGGCAATAGCACCGATACCTGATCAAGATCGCCGCAAGATCATAAGGAACTTAGGATCGTCAGAATCACCGACAACAAGCAGCATCGCAGCGCATTTCGGTGAGACGAGCCAGCCAAAACCTCCCTTCCGTAATATCCCGTTGTGTGACTTCGTGCTTGTGTTCAATTTCAGTGTTGAATCGCCTTGAGCGTCGTGTGCCTGTCCATTTCACGCAACTTTTCACCCTGCTATCGTCTTGCTGCTATTCTACGGGCGTGTGGTGTGGAAAAAGTAAAAACCGTAAGTACTTCTGCATGTTTCCGAAATGACTACACAAAGTGATATCAGTAAAGCTAAAAGTGCCTCATCAATGAAAGATCAAACAGGAAGAGAGGGATAGTAAGGGGGAGATTTAAGAGTTTTATAAAACATATTGCGTCATTAGCAGGTAGTAGCAGGTTTATCATATGAGTAACGCAATGAGCTGAAATTGCGCATTGAGGGAATCAAAAGCTTATTTACTGAATTTCACCAAATTCAGAATGATATTGATGAGTTAATCACTGACAGCAAATTGCAGGAGCAAATAGAGGCGCGGGAAAGCTGTGAAGCTGAATATTAGACGAATATTTTAGCCAAAGCTGAATGTATGATTAATGACAATATAGTTGTACCTTGCGCAGACAGTTTGCCACAATCAGTTAGATTGCCAACCATTGCTTTACCCTCAGGTCCCTTCGACGGTTCATATGAGCACTGTTGAATATCGCGACACCTTTGTGTCCCTAGTACACTCTTCCAAAGCAATCTCAAATATACAAAAGTTTCATTACCTTAAGTCTTCATTGAAGAAAGATGCACAAATGGTTATTGAATCTGTAGAGTTCTCAGCCGATAATTACAAAGTGGCATGGGAATTACTCCTTAACCGTTATAACAATAGTAGGCTACTCAATCATGTGAAATTATTATTTTCCATGCCGACTGTATCGAAGGAATCACCAACACTCATAAGGAAACTCACTGATACAACATTAAAGAATTTGCGTGCCCTCAAGATACTTGGTGAGTCTACTGATCACTGGGACACATTGATAAACTTTATGATTGTGTCCAAGTTGGACGAGGCCACGGAGCGTGAGTGGGAACAATATAAGAATGCGTCTTTTAATAGTGGTGATTCCTCAAAGCCAAAAAAAGTGGATGAGTTGTTGGTGTTCCTTCGGAACAAAGCAGATATGCTAGAAAAATTATCTGGGTCACACAAGCCTAACATCACACAGGATAAAAGAAAGGTTTACTGCAATATCATAACTGAGAAGACGGAGAGCAGTACTCACGCAAAAGAAAAATCACAAACAAAGCAATTTCGCTATATAACAATCCGTTATATTCTTGCCAAATATGTCTTGATTATAACTTGAAAGATAGGCAAAGGTTTAAAAGGGATAAAAGGTTGTGAGAGAACAGCTTCCATCCAGGCTATTCAGCCACCGAATGTAGGTTTGGCTCGTGCAGATAATGTGAGAAATAACATGACACATTAATTTGTGATTTATTTATCGGTAGTCAAGCACACACACGCGTAGTGGCCCACCACTCGATGGATGCGGCTCCAGAACCAGCTGCTACCGGTTCATCTAGTAGTACACACACGCAAAGTTATTCTGTACAAGTGAATAACACCCACAGCGACAACACGCAATTGTCCCAAACACAGCCGGTTATTTAATCAACTGCTCTTGTCGATGTACCTGATAACGTAGGTAACTTGCATAGGGCACGCGCACTCCTAGACAGTGGCAGTGAAAGATCCTTTGTGACAAAATCATTATGCGATAAATTGAATGCGCCATTATTACAGTCCACTCAGCAAATTCGAGGTGTCTGTAATATAGTTACGCAGTGTACTCAAACCTGCAAACTTGAACTTAGATCTACGGATGGCACCTTTATGTCACACATACAATGTTTAGTCTTGCCAAAAATAACTTCGACCTTGCCAAATGTAACAGTACCAAGTAAACTGTTTAATGTGTCTACCGATATTAATTTGGCTGATCCAACGTTTTTCGAGAGCACGTCTATAGATATACTCATAGGTGCGGACTTGTTCTGGGATTTGCTCAGCGAAGAAAAATTGCGTTTGCCCAATGGCCCCTTTCTTAAAAATACAAAGTTAAGTTTCCGTTACTAATTTCACACAAAGGTCAAAGAACATATACCGCAATTTCACACAAACTGCGTCAATGCAGTCAATTGACAATCAGTTACGCAAGTTTTGGGAACTGGAGGAACTGGCAGTTTTTTCAAAAACAGCTGATTCGCGCGATGATGATGAAAGCAGATGCGAGAATCATTTTGTACAAACAACAAAACGCAAACCTGATGGTAGGTTTTGTGTAAGCATGCAATTAAAAGTTTTTCCGGATAATTTAGGCGAAACATACCCACAGGCAGAACGACGGTTTTATGCATTAGAAAAACGTCTGGAGCGCAATCCAAGTTATAAGAAAATGTATTTAGATTTTATTCACGAATTCACTTGGACACATCGTGTGGATTCTTATGGAGCCACTCATTACTTTATGCGACACCATGGTGTGTTTCGTGAGCATGCTATAACCACCAAACTTCGCGTTGTATTTGACGCAAGCGCCGCGTCAAGTACCGGACTATCGCTGAATGATCTACAGCTGATCGGGCCGCCAATACAGGACGATTTGGTATCGATTCTTTTGCGATTCTGGGAACATAGATACGTTGCTTGCGCGGATATAGAAAAGTTCTATCGGCAAGTGCTAATTGATGAGCCGCAGCGTGATTTACAGTTAATTTTGCGGCGAGATAGTCCAACGAATCCGATAAGCGTATATAGACTTAATACTGTCACGTACGGCACAGCATCCGCGCTTTTTCTCAGCTGTAGATGCCTCAAACAATTGGCACAGGAATGTTCAGATCTCGATGTCGTGCAGACAATACTGAACAGCTTTTATGTCGATGACATGTCGGGTTCGGCCTCTAGTATAGAAAAACTATTAGAAATTTGTCAGGGTACAATAGAGGTCTTGCAGTCAGCATGCTTCCCTCTCAGAAAATGGGTCTACAATTTTGACAAAGACTCCCAGACTAATTCTTCTGATACACTGACAAAGAATTTATCAGTAGGTGAAAATGTTCATAGTAAAACATTAGGAATAGGCTGGTACCCTAGGCAAGATAAATTATATTTTCTCAAAATGCATTATCTTATATAGTACATCACAAATTTATGATCCGCTCGGGTTACTATGCCCTGTAATTACAATCGCAAAAATATTGTTGCAAAAATGTTGGACATTAAAGTTCTATTGGGACGAACCGGTACCAGAGGATGTAGGTAAAATCTGGAATCTGTTTGTCAATAATCTAAGACTACTAAATGATATCAGAGTGCCGCGTTACGTAATGACTAAAAACGATGAAGGCAATGTATCCGCGCAATTACATATTTTTACAGACGCATGGCAGTCAGCTTATGGCGCGTGCGCCTATGTACACATAATAGACAGCTCATCAGGTGTGAATGTTCGCCTGCTTTCCTCGAAAGGAAGGTAGCATCAACAAAACCGATTATGACGATACCACGACTGGAACTGTGCGGGGCATTATTAAAAATTGTACTTAAAAATAGTCAATTCCCTGGGTAGCAAATTTAGTAAGGTTTAGTAAGGCGTTTTCTAGACAGATTCCATGATTGTGTTAGGTTGGTTACACATGGCACCTAATCAACTTAAAACTTATGTTCAGAACCGCATTTCTGAAATTTTAGATATAACCAAAGGGCATTCGTGGCGCCATGTAAGCGGAAAGGAAAACCCAGCGGATTTTCCTGTCACGAGGTTGTAATTTGGACAGTCTCAGCATTTCAACTTTGTGGTGGGAAGAACCTCGATTCCTCCAGAATCTCGAATTTGAAGATTCACTAGATACGGACAATATGCCTACAGACTTACCCGAGCTAAAAGCGAACTTCGCGCATAGCGTCAGTACGCAACAGGATAATGATGCAATGATGTTTCCTATTTGTAGGTTCTCTCAGTTTAACCGCATGCAGCGTGCCTTCGCATATGTACTTCGCTTTATAAACAACGCGCGCAATCCTAGTGACAAGCGAGTAGGCGTGCTGAGTGCGGATGAACTGAATGAATCTAGTTTAACGATAGCTAGTGTCGCAAAGAGAAGCATTTCCCGAGGTGTATAATTATTTTCTGAAAAATGGATGTGTGAGGAACGCGTAGGCTCACTTATCAAAATTAAATTTATTTTTCGATGATAATAAATTGATCCGTGTTGGAGGTTGCATTGAATATTCGTCCGAATTTAATTTTGATAAGAAGCACCTTATACTTATCTCTAGTAAACATTCGTTTGCAGTGTTATTGTTTCGCTATAAGCACAAACAGCTGATGCATGCGGCGCTGAAGCTACTGCTGTATTCGATCCGGGAGTCGTGGTGGCCCGTAGGCGGCAGGAATTTGGCGAATGCCACTTGTCATTCGTGCATCACCTGTGCACGAATGCGCGGTAAAATGCTTACGCCTATCATGGGAAATTTGCCACGGGAAAGACTAGACGTTGGATTTCCGTTCATACACTGCGGCGTCGATTATGCGGATCCAGTGCTTATTCTGAACCGTCGGGGTCGAGGCGCAAAAACAGTCAAGTCATATATTTGCCTGTTCATCTGTTTTACAACACGCGCAGTACATCTCGAGCTTGTCAGTGATCTCTCCTCAAATGGCTACTTACTAGCATTAAAGTGATTTATTTCGCGCCGAGGAAAACCGGCTGAAATCTTTTCTGACAACAGAAAGAATTTTGTAGGACTAATGAATGAATTTAAGACTTTCCTCTCTAACTGCTCTGATGATATTAAAGAATACGCAATGTCTCAAGGTATTAAATTTAAAATGAATCCCCCTTACGCTAGTCATTTCGGAGGCCTGTGGGAGGCTGGAGTTAAAAGTTGCAAGCATCATTTGCGACGTGTAGTGGGGAACGCACATTCGGTTTTGGCAGAGGTCGAGGCCATTCTGAATTCTCGTTCTCTAACACCGCTCTCCTCAGATTCGCAAGATTTCCTTCCACTTAGTCCCGGACATTTCTTGGTTGGCCGTCCACTGACTGCACCCATCTGCGCCGACCTAAGCACTGTGCCTTCATCCAGGCTGACACTTTACCAGAGGGTGGAGCAAATTCGCCAACACTTTTGGGCTCGGTGGTCCAAAGAATATATCTCCGAGCTGCAAGCGAGAGTCAAATGGCAGAAAGGACAAGGCGAATTGCAAAAGAACACCCTCGTCGTGATTAAAGAGGACAACCAGCCACCCCTAAAATGGAGTTTGGGGCGCATCGTGGATGTTTTTCCAGCCAAAGATGGTGTCGCCTGGGTGGCCAGCATAAAAACTGCAAGCAGCGTCGTGCGCCGAGCATTCTCTAAAATCTGTCCGCTCCCATTGCGTATGGATTGACTTGGTGGAGAAGCAGACGACTATTGGTGGAGGAGCAGGCTACTACAGTTGGAAGCAGCACCTTCCAAGGCGGGGAGGATGTTAAGGCCTAAATAAATTCCGCGCGCCTTGGAATTCTATGGCGAGCTCTGTGTACAAATTAGTGTTAACCTTTTCTTTATAATTTATGATAAAAAATTTACATGACAAGGGATTTAAAAACAACATCCGTATTTCCTTTTTTTTATTTCAAGAAGTCCTAAAAATTAGGAAAATAATATGGAAAGCAAGCCGAAACGTGTAGTAAATGTTACGTACAGTTTATTTTGTCGGAATAATGAAATTTCTATTCGTTGCGGCGTGTATTGGGTTAACATCTAGCTAATTTCCAAGTTGAATTTCTTATAGCACTGATTGGCTATTTGACAATTTTCCAGAAGAAATTTTAAAACATGCGGATTATGTTGATTACACCGTCCATAATTGCTTTTTTTTTAAAAAAAACATTTAAAAAAAAGAAACTTTTCGTTATTCATTTAAATTTCGCTCGAAAACAGCCGGTCACGTGACATCTTGGATCTATGACGTCACAACACTATAAAACAACTTCTAATCTGAGTTCTACCAATTCTACCAAATTGTTTATACATGTTCCAAAATGTCCAAACAGTGGTTACAGTTAGCACAGTATGTAATATATTACCTAAATGTTATATATATAAATAACCGACATTAATTACAAAACAACGAATTAACTAGAAATTTAAATAAGCTACAAATTTTTGTTGTACGCTGAAAATTAAGCTTTTGGTTTATATAAAGTAGCCAAGGAATCAAACATGGCTTCTCGTGTTTTGGATCTCCTGAAACACAGATAAAAAATATTTAATTTACTTAATAAAAAAATGTAATTCCTTTTAATGTAAAAACTCATTTTATAATTATTGTTGGCCTATTGAACTACGTTATGCAATATTTTTTTAAATTTATTGTTATATCTGTCAAATAGCCAATTGCATCATCTGTACACGTTGTAATTAATTTAATATTATACCTAAATATGTTAACATTTTGTACGTTTCTGACAAGTTCGGCAAGTTATGTAATTTTTAGATTTTAAATACTTCAAATTTTTTTTAATTTTCAATAGGCATTTTTATTGTTCATACAATGCTGAGCCCTTGTGATATCGAGGAGTTGGAAGGGCCTCTCAAAGGGCCTACTCGTACACAAGTTTTCAAGGGTCCTGTTCATTGTGCCAGGATAAACTCGATGCCGGACTTGTCTTAAGAATGTTGTTGAGATTTATGAGTAAGAAAAACAACCACTCATCCACCCGAAAATTCATGTGTGAACTTGAATCTTCAGTGAAATTTAATACTTTTCTTGTAAAAGACAAGTTGCATCTAAAAATGTAAGTAATGGCAAATTCTAAC
Organism: Sesia bembeciformis; assembly: GCA_943735995.1. Taxonomy (NCBI): domain Eukaryota; kingdom Metazoa; phylum Arthropoda; class Insecta; order Lepidoptera; family Sesiidae; genus Sesia; species Sesia bembeciformis. The sequence continues at coordinate 10,722,737 of OX031040.1, forward strand.
TCAGAAGGTCAAGTCGCACTGAGTGAACTGAATTACGTGAACTAACCTCTAATTTATATATTTGTGAATGGTATCTTCGTATTCAATATCAGTCGCATGACGTATAGCTTTGAAAACTTTTTCATCGAACGATCCAAATTCTCGAAGTTATATCGAAATGGAGATAAGATTTTTATCATTCAATGACGTTTGCAGCATCTTGTATAACTTGGACGTGAAAGTAATGTCGTGAAATGTTTAAAGATTGATTTTTTATATGAAATTCACGACCAGTAGGAAAACATTTGCTACTTTTCACAAACATTGACGAGTGGACAGCATTTTTTGGAATTCAAGGTGATGTTATTCTTCTTAAATCCACTAGTATTTATTTAATTGAACTGTTTTTACTTATGAAGTGACGATCTTAGAACGCCTCTTGCAACTACGAAAATATGGCTTTTTACTTCTATAATCTGTTAGATTTTGTTGTCTAGGGGATGTCTGTGTGAAGAGGTAAATTTAACTGGTAACATATCAAAAATATCGTGTAGTCTAACATAAATGTCACCTATTAGTTCAATCTCTGTGCATGATTAAATTTTTGCATGTATCGGTCGTGTTACAATTGATCGAACATTAACATTTGAAACACAAAAGAATCACCAATATAGACCAATGACACTTGTAGACGTTATTAGGAAACTCGTTGAGACATCACGTGGTTTCTTCATTCTGGAATCATCTTTACATTATTTTCTTGTCGATGTTGTACTTTATTTACTGTGTTTTTGTTTCTCTTCATTGTCCTGACCTCATATAATAAAGAGCATGCGACTTCCCTTTCCAATTGAAACGTCGCTTTGTCGGTGTGCATGGCTATCGGTTTACGATTAACATACATTTTCTAAATTATTTCCTCGATATTCGATAACATTTGCACGAGCATGTAGGCGAGCAGTCGTTTGGGCAATCTCGTCGCGATTCACGTTAAATTTTCAAATACAGTTTATTCGACTGCACGTCACTTTCATACATAGTCCACACTTTGAAATCAATACAGGTATTTTTAAGAATCATTGAAGTGCTTAATTGTTAAAAGAAAATCCTTATTCAAATTTCTACTTATTATTATATTGTATCCTTTTCTGTCTTTTTTGTTTCATTCTGTTTTGATTACATTAGATTCATCAGTTATTTTTTTTATATTGAATGGATATTCGTGTTATTATTGTTACTACCTATTTATTGTTATCATTTGTATAGTTAATTTATTTATATATGTCTTTTACTCGTGTGTTATTGCATTTATCTACATTTACTTGTCGATAAATGAATGATATGCATGCGTAATAATTTACCTTAGACGTATTACAAGTATAATTTGTTTTCAAAGTGTGGTTCTTTAGATCACGTAGATAGGGATTACGGTCCTGCCTCCTTTCGGGTCGCCCCGCCCAGCGCCGAAATTTACAAAAGCCCCTTTAAACTAAATTATTTGGACGTATATTCTTCTAAATCTTACTGTACATTCTACACTACACCGCTCTTCTTACAAGAAAGTTTTAAAGCTTAAAATACACGTGTGGCCAAAAAGTCCGGCAATGTTTCACATGTTGTAAAGTGCCTGTTAGCAGTGTGTGCACGCAATCCAATGTTTGCCCACTTCGGTATTATATGTGGTCCTCTAGTTTATTTTTCTTACTTTCTGTTACTTTATATACTTCCGCGTGTTTATTTCACTGTCTTTATGTTTTACTTTTTAATCCCTTAAGGACAACGGCTTAGTGCTTACGAGGTTTAAGATTAAAATCGTCGATTTGAAACTGCCTAACAATATCACAAAAAATGTTAAAACTTTATTAGAACTTCGATTGAAAATGTAATTGAATAAAAAACAATGGATACTTATACATGAAATACAAAGGGTCTTTTTAGAATACGATCGCAACGCTATCCAAACTTGGCGGCTTGTTCGTGAATGCTCGACAAAAATAACAATCTGCCATGGAGATAAGTGACACAGCATCGTCTGTTGTATTATAATAATGAGTATGAAATGATGCTCCGCATTGTGTCGTATTCATATTTTAGTAGAGGCGCCGTGCTCAGGTTCGCTTCGGCTGGCGCCGCTCGGAGGTTCACGACCTGATGAGATCTGACAGTCATGACTGTATTTTTTCTGTTCCCAAGTTGGTATCTGGTCAGGTTGTAGCTTCAGAGTGGTCGGTGCGGGCGTGGGCGCGGGGCGGGGGGCCGTCCTGGCGCAACCCGCGGCTTCTAAGAACTCTGTTGGCACCGCCTGAGCAGTGTGTTTCGCAGGGGCGGCTGAGAAGTCTTCCAAACATGGTGCTGAGGATAAAGCCAACTCGATCATCACAGCGATGAAAGAACGAATGAAACAACGCGAAAGGGATAAACCGGAGATCTTCGAACTAATCAGGTATTGACATTACCTAATTTTTTGTTTGATTTTTGTGACGTGTTTTAATATTCATCGTGAAGACTTGTACTTTTGGAGTACCAGGTACATAATAATTCTTAACCTTTTATACACACGAATTTTGATAAGAAACTTTTATCCTGTGCACCTTCAAGTCGTAATATGTGGCTTTGACAACAATACAGTTCCGCTTTGATATTTAAAAATATTTGATGGCCTTTGCACTCGTTGAACGTTTTGTTAAGGTTTACAATTTCAGTTCTGAATCAAATTCTCAAAATGCCAAAACTTTTTAGAACAGGTTGTCGGTTTAAAATAAAGTCTAATTCACTAAATCTAACATTGATTAATGAATTTTTAATAGATTCTGAGTTAATCGGCATAATATTTTTGTGCGAAGTATATTTTGGGAAATATATATATTTTCTAGAAAATATTACATTTTTCTCCTAGCAATAAGTACGTATAACTTAAACTTAGAATCATGATGGGAATCCATGCTTGCAGTGTTGGTAAATATATCAATAACACTTATTATTTTTGTAAGCTTTACTTGTTTTGGCATCGATTCAATTTATTTAGAAGTTCAGCGATGAAATTACAAGCCTCAAAATATTACGAAAATATATGTGAGTGCAGAGGCTTAAACCAGTGTGTATGTAACAGACGAGTCTTCAGCATCGAGACGGAGGGTCACGACGCACACATGGGCACCGTGAAGCAGTCAGTCCTCGATGGCACATCTAAATGGAGCGCGAAAATCGCCATCACAGGTTCGAAGCCGTACCGTGACAGTAACTTTTCTTCTCAGGTCCACATCAGTAGGCGGCAACGATCCAGATAAAAACACACCACACACAATACACTAAATTGTTTTCAATCTTTCGTTTCATGTGGCGACCAGGCGGACTTTTAACGTTGACCCAGACACTCACATAGACACGCTCGAACAGGCCGAGCAAATGACTATAGAAGGGACATCAAAATGGTCCTGCAAGATCGCCATCACAGGTTTGCGGTGGTCTTTTGCGGCTCCGAACCGCAGTTTTGGCTCTATTAGACTCAAACTTTTCGCCTGTCTTCTAATACCTTTTTGATATCTGCTTAAAGCGATCATAAAAAGCAAATGCTTTTTGTACGCAAGCTTAATTCGCCCATTGCAAAAACTTTATTTGTAATCGAAATTGGCTTATATAGGTATGTATTTTTTAGCAGATGTCAAAAATAACTGCAAACCCGTACCTCTACTAACCCAGTCCGATCACGGTCGTTACTGCACCGCCTCGAATCACCTCCATCGACAAATTGTAGCTTGGTTTGATCATTAACATTAAGGAAATTCCACGAATCTAACACTTCACTTCGGTTAACTTAACGACAACAACGATACCAACCTCAGTCACGCACACAAATTTAATTATACTTCTGAACACTTACTAACTCTGCCACAATGATTAATAAATTATTGCAAAACCACAAAGCAGCACGTCTGCTCAATTGACACTAATTGCATGTATTTCACAAACTAACGATTTTATTAACCAAACAAATTTAATTGTATATCTATACATAAAATATTTTAAAATAATCGGCTGTTGGAAAACATAAATTAAGTAGACTTAAGAAATAGAGTAATAAAGTTATAGAAAGAACGCATGGCGAATATTAAACTTCCAACATCCAATCCCTTACATTTTACGAACCTTCCAACTTCTTCACTTTACTTCTATTCTTTCAATTTGCATTTATAACTTCGATTCGTGAAAATTCCGGTACCATTAGATTTGACTTCCGTGCGTATCTTTAGACCTCTCCTATGGAACTTTCTTCTCAATCGAAGTTTGCATTAGAAGTTGCGATAACGTAGTCGCTATGTTCGAGTTGTTTTAGAAATCGATTTTGGGCATAGTACAAGTTTTGTAGTTTTGAAGTTAGTGTCTTCTTGTTAGACCCCGTTGAAACACGACCCGATTATAGATAGTTACTCAAAATTCCAATAACATTGGTAAGTACCTCATTTATAAATTGGTTTATTAATTGTTGATTTTGCGATTGCCAAATACATGGAACGACGGTTTATTCCCAATATGTAATGATTAAATATTTAACAATTAAATTTATGATATAATATTTACATATGAATTGAATGGTCATTTTAATAATATACAGTTTGTGAGTGTGTGTGTGTGTGTGTGTGTGTGTGTGCGCGTGTTCACCTACTTCTAATAGGTTTACCAGAAATACTCTTATCAGGATCCGTTCAGGCGTACCGTTGGGTCGTCTTTAGAACGATCTACTATTATACAGACTACGTCGTCACTGAGGCGGGCTACTTGATAAATATCCTTTTTGAAAAGCATTTCGGCTAACATAAAAGAATTCCTTCTATCTGGAACAGATAGGAACTAAACTAAAATTCTAACGGAATCTATCTGGTTCCTTTTTGAAATTTATAATTATTTTTATGCTTAAAAATGTGCTTGCTATAAACACGATATATTATCCTTGATTACAGTTCTAATAATTGTGCAGATATAAGATATTAAATATGCCCTTTATGGGCAGTAATCTGTGCTCAAGGGCTCATCGCGAAGGACAAGAGTGGAACATCAGATCCGTACGTCACTGTCCAAGTGAGCAAAGTGAAGAAACGGACCAGGACGATGCCTCAAGAACTGAACCCTGTTTGGAACGAGAAATTTTATTTGTAAGTTTTAAAAGGTTTTATCACAGGTTAAAAAAATATTAGAATAACATTAACCTGAATAAGTCTTCACGCACTTTACTTCTTGGAACTAATTTGTTACATAAGCATCAAGTTTCTACCTTGTTAAAAGTTTACGTCGTGTTTAAGTATATTTGAGCTTTTCTGAAAGTCTCACTATTTATAATTATCAGTTATCAATTAAGTTCAAAAACTAAAACCTGAATTGTTAAAAGGTACAAACAAGCTTTAAGATCTTTCAGAAGAATGGTCTTTTACATGATACTTAGTCGCATGTGTTTTAAATGAAACGTTAAATATTTACGAGTGATTGTTCCTTTTAAGGACTTGAGACTACTTGACATGAAAAATGATTTGCTTCTGAAGAAGCTAAACCTTCTAAAGAAAATGACGCTAATCTTTGCAGAATCAGATTTTAATTTAAGTTTTAATTTCATACTATTTAATGAATCAAATATAAAGAGATTAAACATATTAAATTGCTAAAATTACAATCCTTCCTATTTGGATTCGCCATAGTCGGCTGCTGAGAATTATGGTGTTGTTATGTTTATAAACTAATTGAAATAAAGCCAGTTTGTGTAGCATCGATATGGGAATAGACTAGATGACACATCATACGTCCTTATCAAAGAAACCTAGTTGGCACCTGTATGTACTCGTATTCTTAAATCGATGACTAGAAGGAAGTTAATAGTCGACTTTGTTTCAGCGAGTGTCACAATTCTTCTGACCGCATAAAGGTGCGTGTTTGGGATGAAGACAACGATTTAAAATCTAAACTCCGGCAGAAATTGACGAGGGAGTCGGACGACTTCTTGGGACAAACTATTATTGAGGTATGCCATCCAAGTGTAATTCTGTAATGGGTGAGATAGGATGGGATGGGAGTGGGCTCTGGCATATCTATGCCAGAGCCCATTCCCATCCCATGTAGTTCCTGTATTAATGTAATTAATGTATTTCCCGAATAAATGTAATTCTCGTTCCCATTACACTCTTGATTTCCCTCCCCCAAAGAATATAGATAGGATGAGGAAAATTTCTTGTCCTTCCTATTCCCCTTTTATCGAAATTCAATTCAAAATTTTCAAAGGTACACAGCGTATCCGGGGGTGTGCCAACGTCTGTTATTCCGAACTAATGTTGTTATGTATCGCGGATGGGCGACAGTATCCACTTTCCACTAGGTGCACTGTTTGCTCGTCTGCCACGTTCCTTGTATAAATAAAATACTATACCATAATATTAGGCTGTGTCTCACCACTGCTGGAATCTCCACTCCAATATCTACCATATATTCCTATATCCACCATGAATGAATCTAATGCCTCATTAGATTCATTCAACTTTGTGACTTTCATTCATTCATTGTGACTTTTATTTTGTATAAGCTTATATATTAAACTGCATATTGATTATATCTGTGTATCGCGGCCGCCGCGCGAGCTATGTTCAAGTGCGGCAAACCTGGCAAATATTTGAATCGTGAGCCATTTTTGGTCACTTTTTTTGACAAAGCGCGGCTGCAGCCGCGCGGCAGACAATCCATCCAACAATCAGTGTTCGTGAGCTATTAATTGAGTTGCCGGTTGCCGCCGGTTGGCGCGCGAGCGAATCCAAACAACGACATATCCATCTCAACTGCGCGCGAGCAAAATACGGACGCGCCTTTGCCGTGTGGCTAAAAACCGATCGAGATTGGTTCGCCGCGCGGCCTGTTCGAGCGCCGCAACACGGTATTGACCACGCACGGCAATGGTCAAGTATTTGCTGCTAATAATCGATACACAGCTTTAAAGCATTAATTAATTTTTTCACTCACGCTCACTGTTCGATATATCAGTGTGTATATGTGGTGCCGTGTGGTTTCAGCCAACTTTGGAATAGCACCATACACCACCCCATCTCTTTCTATGGGTGTCGTAAAACGCGACTAAGGGATAACAAAGCCGCTACCACAAGTCCTGAGGAACTACACCACTTTTAAAAGAGTGGACTCGCCAATCTGCTTGGCCAGCGTGGCGTTTTAAGCCTTTACATCCCTCATGCACAGGACTGTGCACGAGGGGGCCCGTACTGTGGATACTAAAAGGGCTAGTTGCATTACATACGTAAAGCAGATTTTAACCACGGGTGTTATCTAATTTTATTTTACTCAACGTATTGACTTGGTTACACACGCCATTTATACAGGTAACACAATACTGTTGAAACTTACACCTAATACTTCGTTGTGTCAGGTTCGAACTCTTTCTGGCGAAATGGACGTGTGGTATAATCTAGAGAAGAGAACAGACAAGTCGGCAGTGTCCGGAGCCATCAGACTGCATATCAACGTGGAAATCAAGGGTGAAGAGAAAGTGGCGCCTTACCATGTTCAAGTAAGTGTAATATTCAATACACTGTTTGCTACATTCTCTATTGTGTAATATTTTTCTGTTCTTTCAGGATTTCAATACTTTAAACTATGTTCAGTAACAAAAACTCTTTCAAATTATGCTCATAAGATTGTTTTTTTAGTTTCAATAGCGATATGTCCTCCTTGATTTTTGGTATACCTACTGTTCTCACTTTGAACACAATAAGCATTTTATAATTAACTTTAACTGAATATTGCATGTGTGGCAACGTGCCATTTTGGAGTAGATATGTTAAGTGAACCTATTACAAGAGAAGAAAAGAGTTAATAGATGATTACAGTTTCGATGAGAATTGGAAACTCGATTCCCATAACAAACCAAATTAAGTATACGATAGGTCAAACTAAAAGTTTTTAGAACAGTACAAACAGAGTTGCTGTACAATATGATAGTAAAAAACAAATTCGAATTTTGAAATTGGAACTCCATTAAATTTTAAACTCCATTAAAAGTTCAAAGCTGTCATTTGTTTTTTTTATTTCTGGCTGCAATTTGAAAATTAATTGTTTGCGGAAAAATGAATTTAACAAGAGAACATTTTCGTTCAATAATGTTTTATGACTGGTTGCGGTCTAAACAAGAAATAATGTTATGAAAGACTTAAGTTAGCATTTACGTATGACGCTCCATCAAGTGCCACTGTTTATAACTGGCTCAGTGAATGTAAACGTAGTCGTACCCACCTCAATGACGATGTTAGTGAAGGGCGTCCTGCGACGGCGGTGACGGAGGAAAACATCATCACGGCTGCTTATAGATTTCACAATCTTCACCACCGGTGGTCTTCTGGATATATAGAGCTGACACAGGGCTTACCAACATGCAATATTAAGACGTGCTTCAATACAAAACATACGGGCTCACTTGAACTTTTTTTGTTTTTCTAGAGGCATCGGAATTGATAAGTATTGTAAATATCGAACAGTATGTGACATTCTTCTTAAAGCATTCGATAAAACACAATTATATGAAAAGGTATAAAGTAGAAGTGATAAAGTGTATCATAATGTACGACAGATAATAGACCCCGTGCTAATACTTTTGTCTCAATAAAATACCATAATCCGTCGACCCGCAATAAAACCGGTCCTCGTGAAAATTTCCTACCTGCTCACAAATAACTACATAATAAGTTAACCCATATAATGCAAAAAGTAGCGTAACTTTTGAAACTTATCTATATAAAGTCTAAACTAAGATTGTAGAGGAAAAACTTACAGCTTATATTGTGGCATTGTAGGTCACACAATTTTGATATTTCAAAACTTTTCGACAATCTAAGCAGTGTGCATGTATACATAAGGCTCATTTTGAGCATACTGTTATACTATTGCTATACTGTATGTTGATGTATCATACTCTCTTTTATGTTTCTTCAATAACAATACCTAACGTACTGTCACAATCTCAACAGGTTCGCGAGTCTTTGACACCATGCCTTGGACTCCAGCCAGCTGCGATCACATACCTACGTGATCGCAGCTGGCTACCATTTCCATTCTACCTACCATTCCCCACAACTCATACCGCGGATAATGATAGTTCGTTACGGATTATTGAAGTATTATCAAGGATTAAACTGTTTATATTGATATACATTGCTGTTATCTACTGCTAAAGCATAATTAAGACAATGGAATAAATCGTTTTAAACCACGAGTGCAATGAACTGCCTCAGAAGGTCTTTTCATTATGCTACGACATTTTTTCATAGAAAAGGCGGCTGACAAGCATACAGTCCACCTGACGGTAAGTTGGACACTGTCGTCCATATACATCCGCGATACATGCCAACATCAGACCAGAATGACAAACGTTTGAAGATAAAGGAATGGAGTAGGAGATGCGATGGGAATAGGCTCTGGCATATCTCACTCACTACCGAAACACGTACATACATTGGGGAAATACGATAAAGTAGGAAATGCAGTACATTTCAAGGTAGTCTTCTATGAGAGATGGGTAACGTGACCGGTCGAGTGCGCCCAGCGGCTGGACACTACGACACTGTACTGGCTGCTACGACATGGAGTTCTTCAAGAAAACTGTGAATGGGGTTTTACGTCGACAATGTTGTGGCGTTGATGGTGTTGTAGGTGTCCATGGGCGGCGGTGACCACTTACCATCTTGTGGGCCGCTTCCCCGTCTGCCTCTTTTCTTATATAAAAAACTGTTCTTTCAACTTTTTGCTATTAATTTTCTTTGTCATTTTTTTATTTACATTAGTATAAATATTTTATTGTTACTCTGTTCGTGAATGAACACGAAACAAAAAGATTTATTATTACAGTTTGAAATATGATTTCACATATCATACTTTCTTCTAATTTTTTTAAACTCACAAAAATCCAATATATTTCGGTAGCTTTAACCTTTCACAACTTATATATTCAAACCCTTACACAATTCAGGTACATACTTTTTTCAGATATCCTTTCCATTAACCGGTATACTTAGGTTACCTTCGATTCCCTGATTTCGTTTAGAATATATTTGTAACTTAACAGTATACCCTACATTACAACTATTCAGATTTTACCCTGCGTAACTGAATTTTTTTCGTTTTATGTTGTATGTAAATGCCAATTTTTTAGTAAGTAATGTCCGTTCCAATCCAATTTTCCGAAAACAAAACCAAATCAATGAAATATCAATGAACATTTAGCTTTAAATATAGGACAAACTTGCAGTCTAGATGAATCAAATTATGTATATGTCAACAATTATCATCTCACTATTCAATTTATTCAAATCGTGTCAGTTACTTCAGGCTAACATGTTTGTTTACATTTTGTACAAATTGGATTGGAACGATTTATAATTGTACATTACTCATATCTAAAGGTCAAACTCAGTTCATTCCAAATTGAGAAAACTCGAATGCGAGCATAATTGAAAACGACAGATGTCTTTAAAAGTTTCCTCGACGTTTTTGCAGATGGATCGTTCTTTTATACCCCCGTTCAAATTACCTTAATCGTTTATCACTGCGGTACTAGAGTTCAATTTCGGAGAACAAACAATCGAATTACGAGTAGAACATAAACCGTCCAAGCAACCGAGGGTAGGTAGAATGGGACAACTTTTCGGGATAAATGTGAAAAGTTTCGTGCGGGCGGCTAACTAAGCGAAACTGGCGGCACGAGGTAATGCGAAAGTGTAATTTCTTTCTCACTCCCTTTGGGAATAGAGTGCGCGACGGAATTTTTTGATGCAAATTTTGTAATAAATAGCACGTTTTTATAATTTCGCTCATTTCGTAGAAAATGTCTAGCGGAAACTTTTTATTTCTATTTCCCCATTACTTCGTTGCAGTATAACGAAACTGATTTGAATAGCCCTCGCAATAAATATAAATTGAATCTGCAATGACAGTTTGTTTCATTAATTTGTTTCTGTTTGAATTTAATTTACTTGTTTCATTGCAGAAATTGGTTTTTACACAATAATTTGTATCACTAACAATTTAAATTGATGGAATTATTATGGGAAAACATTAATTTTAATTACATTGCAAACAATCAATACGATTATTTTGAATTGGGTTTAGTGCATTGGAATGTTTATTTGATATCGGGCTTCGGTATCCTATTAAGGCAGTGAAGTACATTATACCATATCGTCAAAGTCTATTGTGGATTTTAGACAATTTTGAGAGAGCCCGAAACCCGACTATCTTAGAAATATATTAAATTACATATCTTTACTAGCAGTATCCGCGACTACGTTTGTATGTATTTTAGAACATGTACTTAAGGTTAGTTCAAGTCATATCCTGTCCTGTTCCATCATACCCCATACCATCACCCAAATTCTATTGATCCCATTCCTCCCCTTAAATAGGGTGTATAATTGGATGACAGTGACACCTCATTTCACATACCATATTACTTGAACTTGATAAAAAAAAACTTCTGCAAATTGATCCATCACTGTATTTAATTTTCATTATATTTCATTAAAGATTGATAATGTACATACAGACTCGATCATTGGAACTTTGTAATAAATATATATAAAAGTTATCAAATTGTTTCTATTTTAGTTTATTTTCGTAAGTTTTTTTTTTTAAATAATAAAAATAACGCCACATTCAATGGCCCACACTAGAATTTCTCGTGTCGTGAGTCCAGAGATACATACAAGGACGAACACAGCACATGCAACACCCAGACCCAACCTAACACCCGTCTTTAAACAAATGATTTTCCAACCGGGCATCGAAACCGGGACCTACTGCACAACAGGCAGGGACACCACCGACTGGGCTAATTGGTCGTCTATTATTTTTAACTTATCCAATACGAAATCCCGAAGTACAAATGAAATGAGATGATTAAAATTACAAATTTCACAAAAAAATATTTCAATGCAATTCTTAGAAACAAAACATTCCCTACAATCACATACGTTTAGCTCAACAAAGTACTGCAAATTCAAACAGCGACTTGCCACGAACAATTTAGCAGTTTAGGAAGAACAGTTTTTACGCTATAGAATATAGAGCATAATAGTTCGACATCAGTAAACTTATCCTTTCGCGCGAACTGTAAAATAACTTTTACTGTACTTATGTGAGTATATGCGGAAAGTTTTCAGAGAGCGTATCCGGAGCAAAGCCGGGTGTGATATGCAAGTATAATTTTAAGAACAATGAGCGTTTCGGAAGCCTTGTATCTTAACTCTGGACGTTTGTTTTGACTATTTTCATTTGTTTTCAAAAGAATTATATTCCAAGTTTGTTGTGTTGCGTAGCAAATGAGATCTATGTCATTTACTCTCGTAAATACTTCATGTCATTTTGTTATATCTATATGAGATTTTCTGACAATAAATTCAAAATGTTGTTTGTATTCAAGTCGTTTATTAATCTGAGATGAAATTAACTATGGTTTGACTGTATGAATTGAGAAAATTAAATTTATTACCTGATGAATATGACTTGGATTTATTTAAAAACAATCTGTGTGTATAATAACAACGTTGCACATCACCTTTGTTACGATAACAAATGACAAGTAATTATTTTAATAACAATTGAGGGGTATTTTCGGCATCACCGGTCTCTAAAACATGAATAAGGAAATGAAAATGGATATGTTTAGACATATGTTAGTAATCAATATTTTAGTTTACTTACTAAATATTATACTCTCACAGTATTGGCCAATCGAGCGTTCGCATAAATAAGAGTATAATATGTATACACCTTTGAAGCTAATTATTAATTTATTCGATAAGCTGTTAACTAGCACTAGCAAATATAGGATGTCGCAGATTGAACGCAGGATTTAAATTTTGCGCCATTTTTTCTTTGGCGGTTGGCTGATTTGTTTATAGATGTCACATATGACAGTTATCAACATGGAACGCTACATGAAAGAGCAATTCAGTATGAATTTTAGAGCAGTATGAAGTGGACCATCATTTTGGCGAAAAAATCATCTTTAGTGACGAGGCCCATTTCCACCTTCACGGATACGTCAATAAGCAAAATTGTCGTATCTGGGGCTTGGAGAATCCTCATGAGGTTCATGAAAAACGGATGCATCCTCGAAGAGTTACAATTTGGTGCGGCTTTTGGTTCAGCGGGATCGTACCGCATATCACAGCCGGAGAAACAACGACTTTATTTATTTTTCTAAATTAAATCCGGCGCTCATTCTGGGACACGCTTTATAACGATGTAGAACAAACCTATTCATTCAGTTAGAGCGACACATATAAACTTTAAGATCACTGTAATAACAGGTTTATGAACACTAAAAATGCGTGAAATTATTCGAACGCTTGTTTGGCCAATGCTCTTAGCAACGTGAACTGCGGCGTTGATTTTCCGTTGAAGCCGCATCGGTGACCACAGGCCACGGAGTGTGTAGAGTGTACTCGGTACTCGTTCGTGAGGTCATGAATTCAAATTTTCTGTCCGTACCCCAGAGTTTCTACTTAAAACCGGATTATTTTTAAACAAAGGAAAACAACCTCATGTAACCTACGTGTAACGACATTAAAAAAAATAGGAGCACGTCTAACATAATTTACTAATTCAACCCTCTGGTGATTTACTAAGTGAAGTCTATATGTGGCAGTGGGATGTTTAAAAAAAGTCTGACTTCAACTTTGCATAAACAAGTACCTTCATGCAACCTTCATGAAAATCTTATTATATGCGAGTATTATATGCGCAGTAGCTCCTAGAAAAATTAGACGTTATCAAAAGTTATTGTGAGAACGAGCTGGTACTCTACTTTTTGTTTAAAATGGGTTTTGCCTGCAGCGTTTTCACTGAGAGCCGTCGGGATATTCTGTTTATTTTTTTTTTCTATTCAGATATCTGTTCATGTTTTAGTATTTTCAACTAGCTTCGTATGATAAAACTGTATTTTGCCAGGAGCTAGGCAGCCACTAACGATTTATGTTTACTTCATTCGTTTAAAGTATACCGTTAAAATAATGCTACACAATTTGTCCTCTTCCATAGACGGGACCTTAACAAACAAATTATAATAAACTAGAGCAAATGAAATTCATTTGAATAAATTTTTATTCACTGAGCTTTCCACAAAATAATTGTTTTTACGAGTATAATATACATTTTTGAAAATAAGTTTAATAAAAATATAATGAAATTTGATTCAAAGTTAACGTGTTTAAATAGAGCATTTTAAAACAGTTTCATGTTAAATTAAAGTTAGACGTAATTTTATATTTACCTCGCCGTCCTGAATATGTGTTTCGAAACTTTCTAGTCCCTTCTGAACCTGGTATTTTATTTAGCTTCCCAACGTTTTTTTGTGTCTTTTTAGTATGTACAATCTTTGTTCAAACAGAAATTTATTTTGGTTTTAAAATATCGTGTTGAGTGGCGAAGAATTACTACATATTACTTTGTAGCTACATATCTGACGAATCGGCTTTGTCAGGCCTTGAAATCATTTTTGTGTATGTTTATTCAATATTTATGCTTAAAAGTACAACCCAACAATGATTGGTTGACATTGGGTACACAAGTACACAATAGGTGCTTTGAATTCAATTCCTGTCAATGTTTTCTTAACTAATAAGCTCGTGATAACTGAAATGAACATCTGATTATTCAAAGCTTCCATTCCATTACATACACGTCCATCCAAATGGTAAAATAACATTACACTAGAGACACTGAAATTTGCATGTTGACGGTGAACGTGAAGCATTATTCTCTACATTTGCCGGGTCGCCTAATTAGCGAATGTCCTTGTATTACACGTAGATTACATTGCATGCTGCACAAATGCATTGTGCAAAACACAATGTGTGGAAAGGGCGTTTGGGGCACGACTTAAAAATGGACAATATAGCTTATGGCAGCTTAGATTAGAAAATAAAATTATTTAGTCTTTAACGGAGTTTACTTACATCATTTTATATCCTATAATTTATGAAATTAGAAATTACTTTTCGAATATTAATTGGGTATTGAAATAGTGAAATATTCATTATTTTAGCTCTGTTGTTTCTATGTACAGATGCTTAATCATTGTCAAGGACGAATTGCCGTAATCCAAGCAATCATGCTCAAATGATCTAGCTTGATCAACAATTTTCTATAATAGGAATAGTTATTTCATAACAACTAAATAACAAATACTTCCGAATGACAGTTGGTATTGTCCTTTAATACATGTAACACAACACAGTTTAAACAGTATTACACATGTAAAACCTATTGGTAATCAATCGCACAAATTAAACCCGGTATCATACGGATTATCAGTTTATTCGGATAATAATAACTTATATAAAATTGAAAAATTAATTTGAGTTGCAGATTTCTAGTTATATATAGGAAGAAGTTTTCTTAATGCTTTTTATACTCACTATATGTTTGATTAAAAAAACTCGTTTATAAAAATGTATAAAAGTAAAAAATATGACAACCCTGAAACCAGGCGTGTTTCATATCAGATTTCCGACACGACCACATCCGTATTATTTACGAATCCACCCGGGCTTCTCGAGACTACTCATAAAAATTCCGGGCGACACAGTGCGTAGGGAAAATTTAAATGGCGGTTCAAATTGGATGTCATAAAGAAATATTAGCGTAATTTGCTTAAATAAGGGATGGTGGGGTCCTGACACTTGGACGGACAGGGAATGCCACAGTAGATATATTATGGGATAGCAAGGAATTAGTTTTTTTACATTTAATGTTACAATACAGATGATTGATTTAACAATATAATGTATATTCCAAGGTAATAATCATGGTACTTACTTCGTTAACCATACATTTTCTATAGTTTCTAAAAATAAAGAAGCAGTTTATCTTATTTATTTAAGTACTACCTTCTACACGCGGCTTCGCTCGCTTAGACTAAGCAGCTGTAAAAGATCTTTTAACTTTTGTAAAAGCACCAATAAAAGTCTATAAAAGAACCTCACGAATGCGCTTGCTTTCGGACTGGACATTATCTGCTCGCTTCTCTATTCATAGCCTTCATAGCCTTCTCGAGTATATGGCAAATGTTGTTACTCCTCGTCAATGCTTTCGGAAATACTAAATTCCGAGAAAACACGCATACTATCCCCGTCCGATCGGGTATTTTCCATTAGTTGCTCAAGCTCGTTACTGATTTTAGAAAGTTTTGAAAATTTCCAGGTTTTTTTTTGTTTTTTTATGAAGAAGTGGGCGGACGAGCAAGCGGTCCCACGTGATGGTAAGTGCTACTGCCGTCCATGGACTCCTGCAACACCTGGGGGCATGCGGGTGGCCGACGTTGCAAAATCCTATTCATAGCTTTCTTGAAGAACCCCATATCTTTATACACGATGTAAAGACACGGTTGTTCTTTAAACGACCAATAATTGTACTTGTACTTGTATAACGTCGCACTGCAGTACCTCCCCTAGTAAATCACTGGGAGATTTCGGGCCGTAATCCGCCATACGGGCCCAATGCGGATTGGTGGATCACATGTTCCAATTTTTTTTTTATTTCTGATTTATGCGGGTTTCCTCACGATGTTTCCCCTCACCGCCGAGCAACTGACAACTTCTAAAATCCGTACTTAAGTATAAACTCAGTTGCACGGGCCGAGAATTTGAACATACGAATGTGAGTCGAGTATAGATACCCCCAGGCTATCATAAATACGTTTCACTATTTGTCAATAGATTTCTTGGACACTAATAAAAACAAGTAGTTTATGCCAACGTTTTTGCTTGAGTATGACCTTGAGTATTGCTTGAGTTTGATGAGTATTTTTCTGGAAAATCTCCAAACTTCTGCTTGTCTTTCTCTTTCTATAACATAGCATAGTGATATGTTCATCCGGATCCAAAAACTATATCACAGTACAGTATTTTGAATGTATTTTCGTTGTTGTATGACGAAGATGCATATATATTATGTTCCGAGTCATTTTATTGCAGTATTTAATAGTTCAAACAAAATAATTTTTATTTCAATTATTTAATGAGATTTGGGCAGTGGGATGATATAGGCTGGCACAATATAAGATTTATTTAATAGGCACGTGTCGGTGTGTAACAGAAGCGTTTAACCTGAATTTATTGCGCCTTAGGAGCTCCTTTTTAATATTCGGATGAGTGAACTTTCGCATATTCAATTAAATATATTACGATGTTTTCGAGTGTAAAATGCACCTAGCTAGGTCATCTGTTAACGAATAGCGTCATGAAATAGTATTATGTAAAAAATATTTCATTTGAATAATTAAATACTTAAGTGATATCAAATAATATAAGTTCCTCCTCGGCTCTTCCGGAGACTTCCTCGACGTCATTCAGAATTCATTCATTGAAATACAATTGAAAGAAAAAATATTGAAAAACAATGATATTGATATTATTTACAATTTGTTATTTTTTTTGTCTACCGCTCACTTTCCAAATGTCACAGCGAGATGCCACATATTCCATATTTCCTTTCGGATAATAAGCTGTACAACAGCGAAAATCCTAATGCTGTCTCTACTCGAGAACTCGTGTACCCCGTCAGTTGCCCTTGCTACTATAGCTTACTCTGATACTTTAAAATAGTCGTTGACTTTGTACTTTGAGTTCTTCGTTTCGGATCGTATCATGTATTTTCGTATTATCGTAAAGAGTAAAGTAATCACCCGTAAAGAGAGAAGGATATTATTTTGATTGTAATCTGGATGACCATGATTGTACAATGATCACAAATTTTGTACAAGTGTGCCTTGAACTGACCAGCTTAGAAACAGTATGAAGATTTTGTACTGTTCCTTATATGTATTGTGGTTAGGCACACCTTTGTTCTCACCGCAAACATCTGAAGGATTTAATGAGGTAAATAAAGGCGAAATTTACTTAAGGCGACCTTTAATGTACGTTCTGTGAGAGGTTTAGGTCGGAATTTGTATATGGCCTTTCATCTATAATAATGGGTTAATGGGCTAGATAGTGAGGAGTAGGATGAGCCAAGAAAAGATCTTTACACACCATTACAATGTGACAATTTCCCTTACTTACCAAGCGTAAATGAAATTTATGTAACATGAAGTTTTAAACTTTTGTTAGTCTCGTCGTGACCACGGTTTATGTAACTGTTAGTGTTATCTTTAATTTTTTTTTTATATATATTAGTGGGCGGACGAGCAAGCGGTCCCACGTAATGGTAAGTGTTACCGCCGCCCATGGACACCTGCAACGCCAGGGGATATGCGGTCGCGCCGCCGACCTTACAAAATCCTATTCATAGCAAATAAATAAATAAACCGAACTGAAATATATCACAGTTATATTTTGTAAAAATAAAAAAAAAACCTGTTTATATTTGTATTTTTTTTGACATACCGTACAGTTTTAAAAGCTTACTGAATATTTGAAATGGAGAGGAAAAATTAATCCATCAACCTACATAACTTTTGACCGATTGTTTTCTTTTGTGCCTACTAATAGCTACGGGTGGATGAGTCGCGTTTAAGTAATACAATTTTTTGATTAATAATTTATTAATTCATCGAATCGAATATAGATATTGTTGACGGGTCTTTTGCCATGTAAGTAGGTGCTTTAAACACAGCATATACAAATAAATGATCAATTATATATATTACTTTATCATTTACATTCAGGATATAGATACAGTACTCACTTATACTAAACATTGCATTATTATTAGTATATAATGTCACATATAATTGACCGTGTGGTGTCTGCTAGATTAAAAATAGCACCATACCATTTTTTCCCGTGGGCACAGTAAAATGCGACTATGGGATAACAAAATCACAAGTCCTGAACTACATCATCTCTTAAAGAATGGACTCGGCAATCTGCTTCACCAGTGTCTCATTTTAAGGCCATACATCCCCCATACACAGAAGGAGGTCCGTGTCTAACAGTAGATGATGGAAAAGCCAGTACGGTTACGATATTATTCAGTAATATCATTATACATTATGTACCATTGTCTGAGAAAAGAGCCGTTATTTTCGGTCCTAGTTACTTAATTTGGAAAATGGCGACAGACGAGCTTACAGTTCACCTGATGGTAAGTGAATACTGTCGTCTATAGACATCCGCAATACATGCCAACCTCAGTCTGGAATGACAAACGTTGGCACACCCCCGGATGTGCGGCCTACCCCTGGAGATATATAGGAATGGATTTGGAGAAAGGGTCGCCAAAACTGGGTGGGATAAGATAGGATGTGATGAAATATTCAGTAAAATCTTTAAAAAACATAACATGTTTTGATTGCTTTATCTTAAAAGTACATGTTATAACATGTTTCTATATAATTCAAACGGAATTTACACACGACATTTTAAGTTAGAAAGTCTTCTGACCATAAGGTTCCATTGTTTAGACACGTCACATTTATAAGTTTTTTTTCCACAATATGGCAATGGCGCAGTTAGCACATTCCGTCAGTGTCAAGTTTTCTTCGTAATAAACAATTTTAAAATATAAAACGTATCCTGTTAATGTTCAGTCCCAAAGAAATAAGTCAGAGTTAGTTGGTTTACTGAGGACAAAAGAGGACTCCTTGGAAGCACACGAAAAACGCATTCCTCTGCTTTTATTAGATTATCACAAACTTTGAAGTTTACTCAACTATCACTATTAAACTACAAAACGCATAATACACAATTTTTATAATAATCAATCACTTCTCTTCTCGAGTTTTCGCCAAAAAGTATATTATAAGTTTGTTTGATTAACTTCCTATTTTTTCAATACAAAATCCTCTGCGTACCATTTCGTATGGGATCGCTCGCACATTCCCATTCGCGCCAGTCGCAATACTCTTTATTTATGTAATCTATGGTCGAGATTGTTAACCCTCCGCGTGTAGAAATGGGAACGATCCTGCATACAGAATGTACTGCGAACGTAGATCAAAGGCTTATGGAGTATAAATAAGATAAGGCAGTAAGTGTTGCTAAGTGGAAGTAGCAGTAACGTGGTAGAGCTTTGCCGTAAACTGTGGATATAAGATGTACTTAGTGATGTATGCATTTGGCTTACACTTTAATATGTAACTTTTAATGTACGTAGTCTCAACCAGCTCTTAACGTGGGCCTCGCACATTATCTTGTGCATGAGGGGTATATGGTCTTTAAACGTCACGCTGGCCAAGCGGGTTGGCGAGTCCACTCTTTTAGAGGTGCGGTAGTACCTCAAGGATTGTGATAGCTCGTGATAAAGATGGGATGATGCTATTCTAAAGCCGGCCTACACCAAAATAAACACGGTAAGTGTGGCACCACCAAATTATCAATAACTCGGCGGTGAAGTAAATTATCGTGCGGAAATCCCTTTATGTTCAAGAATGTAAATAAAATCTGGAGCATCTGTCAATGAACCAGCGCTTGGCCCGCATGGTGAATTATGGCCCGAAACCCCCTAATGATTTACTGTGCTCTACAATGGGGCGTTACAGGCTGATCTGATGTTGCGTCACTTATAAAAGTTTCGTTCAAATTTGTCCACTTCTGATTAGTTTGCAAGCAAATAAATAAACTTATAGTATTTTATTGCACAGAATAGAAGAATTACTATCCGAATCATGTCTGAATTGAACAGGACCATTTATTACAATCATCTCTTTCTTCTTTCTACTTTTTTTATTTTTTATAATTAATAATACATACATATTTACTTAACTAATGAAGTTTTTACTGCAATAAATTTTTAAGTAAAGTAAATGTGTATAAAAGCAGTCCTCATTACCCCACTTAGCTACTTTATAAAACGCCAACTCCACAAAGAACGGAGTAATGCAATTATAAGTTGTTTGCGACACCCTTTCTCGACAGAATGTACGGGATTAATGTTCGTAAGAGCGTTGCTAAGGCGCTCAAAGGCTTAATGGGATGTTTAAAATGTATTATAAACTAGCTGTACCCCGCGACTTCGTACGCGTGGAATTTTAGTTTGATTTATAAAGCTTTGTATACAGCATCTTTTTATTCCGTCAGCCGATTTTGATAAAACAAAGTCCATTCGAAGCACCAAGCTAAGCTTAATTAACCCGTGGAAACCCCATGAAAATCCGTTCAGTATTTTTAAAGATCAGCGTGTTCGAACAGACAAACAGATGACAGACAAAAATTTCCAAAATCGTCTTTTTGTATTCTGATACTCTTCCTTCATCACCCCCAATCAATTTTAGGTAAATTCAGTGTATTCATATTCAGTGTACAGACACGCTAGTTCTACAGTTTTATTATATGTATAGATGTGTTTTATTACGTTTAGTTATACGTTTTCATACGAGAATAAAGACAGCACTTTCTTTTAAGTTTGATAATACATACTTCGAAATATTTCGGTTATTGAACTAATGTTCTAAAAATTTGCGCTGAGCAAGTCAGCATTAATGAACCTTCACAACCGTATCCTAAACCGTTTTAGAGTCGAGTTTACCAAGGGCGTAGTCTGGATTTTATCCGGAGTGGGGCAAAAGCAAACAATTTTCTTATAATTTAAATAGAGGTAGTGTAATGCAGAAATTCTGTTACTTATTATTCCCTATGCCAGGGGGGAGGGGTGGCAACCGCCCCAACCTGCCCCACTGTGGCTACGTCCATGTTTAACACTATAAAACGTTAAAAACTTGAATATTAACGCTCACAAACGTTTAACGCCAATAGTCTTAAAGATTCTTAAGTCGTGAGTTTTCTTGAGTCGCTTGAGTCGCGCAGAACTCTCAAGCGTTCTGCGCTCCTTTGTACAACACTATGTATCACCCAATCCGACTATATTTTAGACTGTACTACGTTCTGGGCATAACTACGACGGCTATTTTGTGATTTTACCGATTCATTATAGTGATATTTGAATAAATACACGTAGTCAGAAGAAAAGGCATTACTTAGTAACATTTTTAACAAAAGTCTAAGTAACACTAGATTCGGAATTCAAAAATAAACAAATGCGTTTATCAGTGGTTATTTTTTATTTAATCCAAAATTCCAAGTCTCCAGCTTGATTTTAAACTAAAGTGAATTTTTTACTAAAATTTTCTCAATTGTCATCAAAATGCACTTGTCTTCTTTTCCAAGGAGGGCAGTATAACAACACCATAATTAACTATAATTATAATAACATTACTATTGGTCTTTTATAATAATAAGAAACCTATGTTACTATGACATAAGTGAAGTTTCATAAAAATCTGTTCAGTGGTTAATGCGTTATGCAGACAGACAGACGGACGGACAGACAGAACGGATAAAATTCTCAAAATTTTTGTATTGAATAAAAATGTTTGGGCGCTGTATCGTACGTACTTTACACTGCAATAACTTTTTCCAAAAAATATTCAGAATAGATATTTAGATACTTTTACTTCCTGTTGCCCTGTCTAATTACTACCTGTCTAGTTACTTTCCATATAACAACCCTATTAAACTCTCCAGTAAAAGACACAACCCTAGTAAAAAAATCTTGCATTAAGTTTTTACACAAACTAACAAGTATTAGATGTTTCCACACACCCGTAGCACGTCTGAAAGGTCGGCGTTCCATTCATCGAACGACAATAATGGCCACAATTAACGAGAGGCCATTACATCACAGAAACGTTTTAATATTTTCCCTCAATCTCGTAAATTGAGGCGATTTATTCCTTTGTGTTATCTTTAAGATGATTCTTCTGTGGTATATTAGGCTTTGTTCTTGTAAATAGTGTCTATTGGCTTAATGGATCTTTGTTTTTTATGCAATAAGTTACAACTTTGACCGTGCATTTTCACTAGCCGGCAGACGTTGTCGCCGACACTCTCTGCTTTAATTTTGCTCTATTTACGAGTTGTTTTATTGACGTATCGTCTAGGTCTGGATGTAGTCTAGATCTAGACCAGGATATCGCGTCGGTAAAAGTAATCGTAAATGGAAACAGACTTACGACAGACAATGTTAAGGGCAATCTTTGTCAGCTAAAAGTGTATAGTGTCTTACTTATAGTGTATAGTAAGTTTTTTTCATTTCATTTTAAACTTTTGTTGTCGTGTCTGAATATTTTATAATAATTGTTATGTAAACCGGTTACTCACGATTTATTGTTTATTTTGTATAGCCGATATTTTGGTCCAGTTACTTGAATCGTTGTCAACTAGTTATGGTGAGACAGGTGGGTGAATTGTATTGTTATTATTGACTTGTTACGTCATTATTGATTGATGTTGACATATATCACGAATGTCCACCGACGATATGTCCACTTACCATCAGTTGGACTGTATGTTCATCTGCCACTTTCTTTTTATATAAAAATGCAATCTAAGCTTGATATTTGACCCTCATCGAAACAAAACAGGCTGGCCAGTGAGATTAAGTGATAACTGTCGAATCGACTCAGAGCGATTTTGTAAGCGCAGTTCGATACTGAGCTCTCCGAAATGGAGTGAAATCTCGACGAGCGTTATTAACTGTATCCAATTCCAACGTACCTAATAGAGTCGAGATTGGTTCACCTATCATGTCATCTCACTCCATGGTTGAATGTAAAGTGACAAGTGAAGTTAGATTACAGTGTTTGGTTTTTCCACAGCTTTCAATTGTTTTTCTGTCTGTCATAAATTTATTGCTGGCGGCGTCAATCGGGTTGTTTTGACTGTTATTATATTAAATAATTATGTAATTAAATAGAAAATAATACTAGAAGTAAAGAACAAAATCAAAATATCTCGAAAAATACAAAAACGGACCGCACTGCTGCGTTAATGACGTCACTTGATTGTAGTGCCAGTCAAGTCACGCGTGATTGACACAGATAGGCGGTGAGGGAAAACACTGAGGAAACCAGCACGCACTGAACTCACGTGGTGGATTATGGCCCCAAACCCCCCTGTGATTTATTAGAGGAGGCCTGTGCCCTGCAGTGATACATTATAGACTGATATAACTCCTTGTAGCAGTTTGTTGACTTTTCCAGCTGTCGAAAAAGAAACATATTAATTTCAGTTACAGTGTATAACCCTATTGTATATAAAATCACCCAGAAAATAAACTCATAACATTACAGGCAGTCTGTCCTTGTAGCGTATCTCCAAATTGATTGCTTGAGTTTCATTTCTGATTATGGCAAAATGACCACACGCGCCGTCACGATACGACACACGCCGTGACATGTAAACTCATCATCAACTCCCAAAATAAATGGACTAACGACTGGGCAAGGGCTTTGCCCAATTTAGCAGGGTTAATGTACAGTGAAAGATAGGCTTTATGTTGGTATAGATGGTACTTCGAGGCTAAAGCTATTTATAAAACGTTATGTAGGTATACAGTAATTATAGTAGCTACCGACATAAATAATAATTACAATATTTCTAAATGGAAACAGACTAGTTTCCAATCATACTAGGATTTGTTATGTGGTTGTCAGCCAAAATAATACAATCAAATTTCAAAGTGTCCAGTCCTAATAAAACGTATGTCCTTTAAACAACTGTTTGCCTGACTAATCGAATTTGTTCGAATTGGATCGGTTCGATTCGAAACGTGTCAACAAGAAAAGGGGATCAAAATCTTTGTGCACAGAATACCTCTCACTCAAAATTGAAAAGATTTGTCATTTGTATAACGGAAAACGCTGAAACCCCTTTTACGCGCATCATTAAGAGGGACGGAAGAACAAGTCATGGTTTCCCGAACATTATCAAAAAACCCTCTCACATTGGAAATAACAACAGTGAAGTAACTTTACGTAATAATAATAATAACTACTCTTTATTGCATACAAATAGTTATTACAGGTGCAGAAATAATAAATGACAGAATACAATAGGCGAACTTATCGCTAAAGCTATCTGTTCCAGGCAGCCTTTGGATCGAGAAGAATAAACGGGATATAGGTACTGCAAAATGACCGAAATCCACAGAATGGATCATGTTCAATATATACCTACCGACAATGTCGATAATAAATATAGTATAATAAATACTTATAGTAATAAATAACTTAACAATATATAATACATCATATAAACACAGAAATGGACTGCACGCACGCTACAACGCTCACTCACATGGAATTGGTGAAATCTCAAAATTTTGGCTTATGGTTTCATTTAAGCGGTCACGACTCCGCGATATGTACTTGTATGATGTGTGTCGTATTGTATTCGTAGCGCATGCTACTAACTCTTCTGTGAGGATAGTTACTGTTCACCATCAATATTGTGTCTAAATATAATGCAAGCATCCTCTCCAATTGATTGTTGGGAGCCATCACACATTTATGTAGCCTGAATTTTTCGACCTCGCAGTTGCAGCGGGATAGAGTGACATATCTATTTTTATTTTAATGTCACTCATCTATACATCCAATTACATAGTATAACAGGCTTTTGCTTTATTTTTATGTTACGTTGGCTCTACTTATATGTAGGTAATCCATCCCATGAACACACCTGTGAGAGTACTAATTGTCTGGGAATAGACCTAGCAGCTATCAGTAGCAAAGTTTTAATCACAATTTAGAAAGAAGCTTAGGTATGAAGTACTTCAAGTACCTCTTAGATTTGTATGGATATAACTTAACTAATAAAGTTGGTTTATTCTTTGTTATTAATATAATCTAAGAATTGGTTTATTTTTTTCGTTATTTATTAACTCTGCATCATGCTACTTGTAGTTAGATTAACACAATAGAATAGTTTTATCCCAACTAATGCGGGCGACTAGGAAAAACAAGTGGTAGGAAACTTAAGAAACAGTGAACTGTTTGCTTTTTATAGATATTTGGAACAGTGATCGCAAATACAATCTCACTTCTACCTACTATCACTAGAGTCGGTCTAGAGTCGATAATTTTATTTTTTCTGAATTTCTGAATTCTTTTTAACAATTATTTTTTGGCCCTAAAGGTCATGTTACCTATAATGTAATTGAGTAAATAAATGTATTTCATTAATACACTAATTAACCCACTTATTATTTGTATAAAGAATTTCTCTTTCTAAAGTTCCAAATAGTTGCAAAACAATTTTGACATAAATCACAGGATTTTCGCGCTTTAAAATAATGTAAAATTATTTTAAACCTGTAACTTTCGTTTCACCGGAGAGTGAGATTATACAAAAATACGTAGGTATACAAGTATTTAATTTACTAAATAATTTCTTTTTCTAAAGCTTCTAATGTGGCAAAATAATTTTGGATATAATGCCTAGCTTTATTTAATTTAAAACTATGTACAAATATTCGTTCATTTCATCGGAGAGTGAAGATTACACAAAAATACAACTGGCAGCTACTAAATAGCCGGAATCTGAGGGACACATTTTCAACACCCTCGCGAGTAAGACAAATGATGTAATTGTCGGTGTGGAGCAAACACAGATCCTCATAAAGGTCCCGAATGTAATTCTCTTTATGTGGAACTTGAGACAGAGGAAAAGTTAGATGAGAGTGGTAGATTTTGAGCATAGCTAAAAATTCCACGAGTATAATATAGTAAAATGAGATGGTACAAAAACAAATCGATTAACAGATATAAACTCAATTTTTAGAACTCTATGTTACGAAACAAAATTAACGAACGGTAATAGCCTAAGGATAACTATTCACGATTCTCATTCGTGAGGTCGTGAGTTCAAATCTAGACCCGTACCGCTGAGATTCTACTTAAAGTACGTATTTTCAAATTATCACTAACTCGGTGGTGAAAGTAAACCCCCATGTGAGAAATTCCCATGCTCGAAAATAGAAATAAAATCTTGAGCATGTGTATTTTTACATGTCGAGTATAATATTCACATACATATGTATTCAAGTAATATTGTACGTACATATTGTCTTCGTTTGAATCGCATTGCATCGAAAAATTCACGCGCTTCGTAGCTGTATGCATTTTGAATGAACCGTCCCAGATTAGCATTTTTGCGACATGGTACATACTGCCGATACGGTGTTGGTTCCATGAACCTATTGCATAATACGTTCCAAGGACATATTTCTATACCTTAAAAGGTAGGTACCTTTAAGTGTGGATTCTAAGTCAAATATTTTTTTAGATAGATTTATAAAGTAAAGATAGATTTATAGATTTATAAAGACTAGGTAACACAACGCATATAGTCTTTTTTCAACATTGACTAGGCAAAGCCAAAACCCAATATATTTTTATATTTCCCATTTCGATTAGCAAATTCTTCATTAGGCAATCTTTAGAATGCCTTAATTGACTAATCATAGGTACAAAGGTCAGCTAAGTTAACCCTTGACTAACACTTAATCGTAGATATGTATCATATTCGTTGTTTTATTTACAATGTTTTTTGTGTGACAATTTTTCTTATTTATATTACTGTAGCCTAAGTAAGTGACAAAACTTAAATTATTATGTAATTGTATCACGATGAAGTGACTTAATTTATTTTGACAACTGATGAATTAAAATTCATTTTATATTTAGTAAAATTGGTTTACAAGTTTTACTAAGGGAAAGTAAACATACAACTATCTTCTTATTATTACACCTAAGCTTGGCTGGCAGATGATGAATATGAATAATTTTGATTTGATTTCGGACTGAGCGAAATAATCCCCTTAGAATTGACTAAAATGTCTATGGCTAATCGATTGTGAAACTGCCAATAACCCAAATTATATAGTAAATAAATTATAACGGTGTCTATTTATGAGCACAGACAGCCTTCAACTTCAATTAATAACAACAAAATACAATCATTTCCAATTCATGTAAAGTACGAGTAAAATGCTTTCAACAACTTGACGATTCACTGTACAGCAATAAAAATGTACAAATATTTGTTAGTCTTTCCGACTTCGCACTCAAGTAAATGTGCCGTGAAAGATTAATGTTCTATTACTTTATCAACAAAAATGCAGAACATTAACAGCATTTACTTTAATAAAAACCAAGGATAGCCTAGGGATACCTATACATGACTCACACTCGTGAGGTCGTAAATTTGAAACCTGGCGTGTAATGCTGAGATTCTTTCTTCTTTAGATAAGGATTATCGGTAGCTTGGCAGTGAAGGAAAACGCTCGTGATGAAATCGTCGTCTCCTAAAACTGGAGCACAATATGAAACAATATGAATATTGTAACACCACAATTTCTATTCAAAGACTTTTAATAGAAATTGTTTTTTTTTCTGTCCTTTCAATGACCGTACTGTAGAAGCTCGGTGTTGTTGTCGTGCACAGACGTTGCTTGTAAAGAACAAACATTTATTCATTAAATTTTACGCGTTTTATTCGTTCGAACAAAGTAGAATTGCAATAACTCCTATTTCTCATAATTCTCAACAGAAAAGAGCCTTGATCACTTAGAAAGCTTTGGTAACTAATCGTAGATGGAAAATTTAGCAATTATGTTTATGTACAATAGTATATATTTGTATTGTATTGTTATAGTATTTATATACGAGTATTATTAGAGTACCGTATATTAAAGGTGTACATTGATGTTTATGTATTTATTTTATTTCTTATAGGTATCACTAAAATAGCGCAAAGCTGAAAATAGATTGTTCAGGGTCGAGAATAGAATCGATTCCACCAGATTTTAAAATGCATTATTTTTATTTATTGTTGATTTTAAATATATTTTGTTCTACGTGCAGTTGCAATTTACGCGGGTCACCCGTAACTGAGTAATGAGCGCTACTAACGTTTTAGATAAAACAACAAAACTTTCCCTAAAATAATTTTATTTTTCACTGGAACAATTTTATATATTTTAAAATTAGAATTAATTAGACATCATGTTTCAGATTTTGCGTTATTTCAGTGGCATACTGTATAACTGCTTCCATTACCTTTATTCCTTCCATTCATCGCTCCATCCTATGGTTGCGTGCAAAATATTGCTTAAGCGATAAAGCCGCCAATTGTATATTGTGCTAACTTTGTGCTAGGTACTTTTATATTATGTTTATATTTGTCGTGCATGTAATGAAGAGTATTATTAGTATTGAATATTCGCTAGAACACAAAACCGAAATTTCAA
Source organism: Sesia bembeciformis (assembly GCA_943735995.1). Taxonomy (NCBI): domain Eukaryota; kingdom Metazoa; phylum Arthropoda; class Insecta; order Lepidoptera; family Sesiidae; genus Sesia; species Sesia bembeciformis. The sequence continues at coordinate 10,751,780 of OX031040.1, forward strand.
AACGATCGGCATTGAAAATTCAGTTTAATTGGGTCGCGCCGCAGTTCTCATTCTTTATTCCAACGGCGAACTCATTTCAAAGTGACAAAATTAGTTCGCGCCCATCATAAGTGCTGATACCTAATTCACAGAGACATCACGAGCGACAGTTCCTTTGACAAAGAATACCTGTCACGCCATTGAAATGTAAAATTGGATCACGGAATTTCGATCACGCTTTTCAGTTTGTGACTCTTGTTTGCAAATTACGATACATGTTATATATTTGTTAAGTTTTACACTACACTATTCATCCAAATGTTACAATTTACACTATTATATTACACCCTTAAACTATTGATGGAATTCAAGATACTTGTTCTTTTACCGTTGCAGCTGTAAAAGAAGTGTTGAATGTTGAGGCACAGCTGCAACTATATAAATGATATGTATTTTTCACACAGATTTTTGGTTGAAATAACTTATTATTGTAATATATTTGAGTAACTTTATATTATTGCAATATTTCTTTTTATATTATGGATAGAAGAAATATAAGTCATAAAAAGAAACACAAAAATTGCTTTTTACTATTGATACATATTTTTGTCTACTAACATTGTTTTTATATGTAAAATTCTACATTTTAAAAAAATGAGAGCAAAAGATATCTTGTATCTTTTACTTAAGCATAAACCTTCAATAATTATTGTGCAGTTATCGCGAAACATCTCGCAAGGCTTTCAGAGCGATTATCAGATCATCGATGAAAAAGTATTTACATCCAGGCTACATTCCAAAACGTGAGAAATTCACTTTCTATATTTTACAGTCGTCGTATATTTAATAATACACTGTACTTTTTGGAAAAAATGTCATATCGTACATACGTCGTAATATCATTCTGTATTTCTTTTAGTTTTTACATTTAGTTTTAAAAAACACTTTAAATTTAAACGAACCGACACTATTGAAACTTCAGATTGTAAGAAGTCTTGTAATCTGAGATTAAAACAGCCTCTACCGGCTGTATGAAGAAAACCTGTCCTTGTTTTACCTTCAGAAAATAATGGAGATTTCTTCCTTTTTTATCTCATCACTCTATCTACCATATCTTGTCATAAGTTCGAGGTATTTACGAGTACACATTAGGTGTTTGCGCGCAAAGTCCGTTGATTAGTTTTTTACTTATAGTCGATCTATCATGTTATACTATTATTTACCAATGATAAACTATGAGACAGACCTTTTAGAAACACCAAATTAATCATTTCTACCTTCAATCATTCCCAAATTGGTTACACCTGCGTGAAATTAACATATGTAGATATGAAAACCAAATATCAAAATGATGATCAAGGTCTCGAATGACTGTAGCCATAGCTTGGGTTCTATTCAATTCCCTTTGCTATTTACATGTCAAACATTGTTTTGAAGCTGTCAAAACATTTGATACAGTATTTGAGATAGCTGTTTGTGTATTTCCGGTTTGGTATGTAAACTGTTCCGTCTGTATATAACTAAAGATATGCTATAGTTAAAGGCTTTTGTTCAAACTTCATAGTAGACTTCGCCCTTTCATCGTAGCGAAGACCCAATGGTTACGATTTTACTTGAAAAAGATGCGAATATTTTTTTATACAAATATGTTGTTAACACACACGCAAGCAAATATTACTTACTTACTTACTTAAATATGATGTACTCTTTCTTATAATTAAATATTTTGTACTTGTACGAGTATATATTACTATGAGAAATATTTAATCAACCATACCGTTGTTATTGTTAAATCGTATTATACTTTAGATAAAGTTGTAGATTTATATTTAATAAATAAATAAAACGCAAATTGGAGTGTGATTTTACAAATTTAACCAGATTTTTCTTTGCATTAAATACCTACTAAATAAAACAAACTTGTATTTTGTATAACAAACTTAAATACAAACACACACACTCACATACACACACATATTGAGCCGTTTTCTTTGAAAGTGGTGTAAGTTTATTTTATTTTATATGGAGATATTTAAGGTTTTGCACTTGAATAATTTGAAAAATATGGATATATTTTAGTTATTACACTAGTTACACTAGTTATTACAAAACTAGTTATTACACTAGTTTTGTATTTTTTAAATATTAAATTGATTTAAAATTATAATGTAATCATTTTTTAAATGTTATTAACAAAAATGTATACTTTTAATGACTTCAAAAGGACTTTCAAAGTCAGCAAAAAGTAAAAATCTTACATTTACAAAATATTAACTACGGGATCTCAATTGAAACAAACCAATTTCTTTTTGTGAAATTTTTATTAAATACTTCAACAATAAAAAAAATAACAAAATAAAAAGGCTTTATTTCAACATTTACCATTTAACCAAAATTATTTATACTCTTACTATTAATATATTTTAACTTTTTTCATTATGATCAAGTTTTTGAAAATAGTCATGATGTATTGGAGGGATATATGGTAATAAATCAATCATATCTGTAAATTTTTCGAATGTGATGGGTCTGGAATGATGATATAAACGTGTTAGTACTATATTTCCAAAGTTCTTGTGGTCTTCCCCGTGAGGGCAATAAATTTAGTGATTTAAAATCCTTATTCTCACTAAATGAAGTTTTATAGAACATTGTATATGGTTTGCTTTTTGAAACCCTTATCCAACATATCTTCAACCAATGTTGAACCAATGTCACTTACAATATTGCCACACATATAAAAGTGCACTAAAGAAATTATGTAGTACAATTTTGAACTAAATAGTATTATGTCTTTGAGGAAAATGGACTTACACCATTTTCAAAGTAATTATATTTGTAGCTTCATTAACTACGAAAATTTGTAATGATAAAAACAATGAAAATTTTAACAGTTTTTTTGGAAAAAGTTTATAAATAAAAAGTTTATAGTAAATTGTATTCATTTTTATCATTAACCAATTTTTTGTCAAAATGGACTTACACCGCTTTCAAAGAAAACGGCTCAGTATATTGTAATTATTTCTTTGAGATTGTTATGTTCTATGTTGTCATTTAACAATTAATTTCAAATATAAAGAGAATCTCACTTCGATTTTTTAAGAAGTCACCGTCAATATGTTTTCATTATTATCTGTTTATTATTATTTATTCATTATTATTTATTATATGCTAATACCTATACGAGTACATTCAAATAAATATCTGTATATTATACATCCGCGTTCCTATCATATTGACTATGAACTTGTAGGATCTAACCAAGTTTGTTTGTCATTGCTAATCTACTAAAGTACTGGGGCGATATGAAACATTCATAAGGCCTTTGATGAGTAGATTATTCTGACAACGTTCGAGTCTTATTTCGTTTATTCAGACGGAAACAAGAAAAATACGCAATGCTGACTACTTGTTAATACTATAATTTTGATATACTTGTTTATCTTATATATTTAAGGTCACCAATGAGGAAGTCTTGAGACGTGTAGATCGCGAACTCTTGCAGACCGTCAAATACAGAAGAGTTGCGTATCTGGGTCAAGTGTTAATGCATGATAGATACGAAATTTTGCAACTAATTATGGTGGGCAAGATTGCCGGAATGAGGCGTGTTGATCGCAGGACAAAGTCATGGCTGCGTAACATACTGCTGGGAGTGGACTGGCATCGCGAGTGCCGCCGAACTGTTTTACCTCGCGAGAGATACGGCAAAATATTCTAAGCTGATTGCCAACCTCCACTAGTTGGAGAGGCACCACTATAAGAAGATATATTTATTTGTACAAGTATAGAAACAGTCGATCTTAACTTAAGGTTGGCGATGATAACTTAGGGTTTTTCATTTAGCTCGGCTTTGTTTCTGACTTCTAAGTAAAATAACTACATTTCCATAAGTTATAAGTCATAAGTTATAAGTTATGAGTCTAAGCCATTCCGCAATCTGTCTCGGTCTGCCTCTAACGTCATCGAATTTTCCGTAGCAACGAACAGTGACCAATCAGCGACAAAATATTTCACCTGCCTTTATCTAGTAATTTTTGTTCTGTGTGGGTTTCTATGTAGTTATTGAATATAATATTGAGTTGTTTTGGCTCTTTCTGTTTTCCAAAGAACATCTCACTACAAAACCACTTTCAATATTAGCCTATAACGTCCCACTACAGGGCACAAACCTTTCATATTAACTGCGGGTTCTGGCCATAATTAAGCGGATTTCTACCCATAATTATTCACCACCACGCGGCCCCAGCACTGATTGGTGGATAAAGACGATATTTCTTTTTAATTCTCGAGCCGGTTTCATCACAATTTCATTACTTCACCGCCGAGGTAGTAATAGCTGGGGTTTGAATTTACGATTCCAGAATTGAGAATTGAAACTAGAATAGGATATTTCCGCTCCCAAACACAGGTTAGTTAGTGACCACGCAGCCATATTAGGTACCATCCGCAGTCATACGGTAGTCATAGTTTATAGGACTCTTTTGACATTTTTGCTTTCACAGATTAGTATGACTTTGACGTTCATTTTTGTTAGATCAGTTTAATGTCATGTGTAAAGAGAAGGCAATTTCAGCGTTTTATGACTATACAATTCTCATTGAGACACACACTCATAAACACAAGAGAGTTTCAGTCAATATTATATTACGTGGGTTTAATAAAACCCCCGGCATGTACCTATCTATAAGAGAAAAATATACGTAAAATTATAACAAGCAATTTTAAATATGTAAATTGTTAACCTTAATCCTCTCCGCTATAATTTACATTTAAAAAAAAAATTACATGAAATAACTAAGAAAATAATCAGACGATGGTACCCAAGGGGCGTTTTGAACGCAAAATTCCATACGTGTTGCTTACACGCGGCATAATTCAATTATTTTATCTTCACAAGAGCTAGTCGACACACCCTTTGATGTAGTACAGGTGGCTCAGTCCCTAACACACAATGAAAAAATTTTCATTACGTAACGTGAAGGGCACGAAATGAATTTTTTCGCAGAATTTTCGTGTAGGAACGAATATTGTGAATCAGAATGAGCCAGTTTCTTCGAGCGAGGATAATAGTTGGATAATAAGCGCTCAATAAATAAGCGAGGATATTTGGAGTGATCGTAGCGTATGGTGTAGGTACTAAAATTAGGGAAGCATTATTATATCCTTTCTCGTAGTATTCCGCCCCGTGTGAGTGTGGAGAGAACACATTGTATGGTACACATCAATTATTTCAGAGCTGTCATAGTGCTTTATGTGGTGGTACCACCGCATATCGGTTACAAAGGAACAGAAGGACCAGTGGACTGCATTTGTTATAAAACGTATTGTAATGGTCGTATGCAGTTATCCATATAAAAAAAGTTTTAATCGACTGACAAATTAGAAGCACTATCAACACTACCTGACTTCGCTCGCGTTACCTTAGGTTTATTGCAGATAAGTATTAGTTAAATGATAAACTTCGCTTATTTGCTTCAATGAGATTTTAAAACCTATAAGACACAGAATTCGTTCCAAATTCGTTACACTAAGTTGATATATTCAGATATATTCACTTAAGTTGTTATTAATTGAAGATACCTTGACGACATACCAGTGACTGCGATACCACAATATCCATATGATAGTCACACAATAATATGACCGATCTGCCACAAAATAGAGTACTTTTTGTAATAACAACGAAAATAAACCTAGGGATTAACATTATATATATACCTGACTTAAACAGGGGTCATCAAAAGAGCCGTGTTACAAAGGATTATCCATGAGGATTTATCCGGAATGAGAGAATATTGTTAAAATATTTCTTTGTTAATTAACAGAATATGTAGTATTTTTATCTTAGGAACACGCAAACCTCTTTAGTATATTGCTTAAGGTCGAAGCTTGATGATTATTGTCTATCTTCGTGTTAATGATGTTCGTTATTGAAGGAAGAAGGAAAGAATTTCGTTATTGGAGGGGGAGAGTGCACGCTGCAATCCAATAGCCGCTGGGCGCACTCGACTGGCCTCCATACCCCTCTCTCACAGAATACTACCTTGAAATGTACTTGCATTTCCCACTTTATCATATTCCTCAATGTATATACGTGTTTCGATAGTGAGTGAGATATGCCAGAGCCTATTCCCATCCTATCCCTTCCCACGTCCCCAACCCTTTCTCCAAATTTATTCTTTCATCAAAAATGGTAGGCAGCGCATCGGGGGGCGTGTCAATTGTCATTTTGGACTAATGTTGGCATGTATCGCGGTTGTCTATGGGCGCCAGTATCCATTTACCACCAGGTGGACTGTATGCTCGTTTGCCACCTTCTTTCTATAAAAAAAAAATCAGCCCGGCTCCCTATCCTTGTCAGTATCTCACAAGATATTAAGATTTAACATTATAAAAAGAAATACATATGTCGTATTTATGGAATACATTCGTTCTGTACTAGCATAGTCTCAGTATATAATGTAGACTAGCATAGTCTCAGTATATAATGTAGACTAGCATAGTCTCAGTATATAATGTAGACTAGCATAGTCTCAGTATATAATGTAGTTATCGAGTTACAATAGGGGCCATGCTGAAAACGTCAAACTGGCCCGGCCACTTTTAGATGCCTTAAATTTCAATACCAAAGAGGTAAATTGAAAATGAAAGCGGTACACATGCTCCTTAAGAGGAGTATATTCAATTAAGGCATAGCGTAATAGCTCTAGTTATAGGGTCGGGGCAGTCTGACGCACATGATTACCTAGAGCATAGATTCCCAACCATATTTGGTCTACCGCCCCTTTTTGGAAAAAGAAAAGAGTAAAGGTGCAGGGAAAAATGTGCACCAAAAATATCCATCGCCTTCTTGGAACATTTTAATAACTTCAGAGGGACCGTAAAGAGTTGCATTTTGAGGCCATACATCCTTCATGCACAAGACAATGTGCACGAGGAGGACCATGTTCAGCAGTGAACGAGACAAGTGGCTGGTTATATTTTCTTTTTTACTTATTTAATAATTCAAAACGCTTGTATAGAAAGAATTGCTGAGCGTAAGAGTCGCAAAAACTAAAATCAATTTAGTTGTTAAGAATAAATAAAAATAGTTTTTATTTTATCTACTTTTATATACACCATTAATAAAAATTAATATTAAATAAATTATTTTGATGTTTATTTTTCAGTAGGCCAGTATTGAGCAAAGTTTGTATTTTCTGTTTTTCTTCCCCACATGGCACTTTCATCACTCTACTGTTATTTTCTGGAAAAAAAAACTCATCCAACCTCTACATCACAAGGCAAGCAACATTAAAATGTATTTTATGCTCCAAATCTTTTAGGCACTTCATCAAAAGGAATCGTAAATAACGCGCCACGAGAAATGTGTTTGCAATGTTAAGAATTATTCTCCCTGTGAATTTTCGTAATGGGTGCTCAGGAAATTTACGAACATATTAACTGTTAAAAGTAAATATTGTATTCACTAACCACAGCTTGCATCGCGTAGATATTGAATTATTTATGTAGGAAGTTCTTGATTAGGCTTTACGTCCTTTATGTGATTAAAGAGATAATTTTAGTAGTCGTAGTCATGGACCGGCCGGCTATAGAATAGCATGACCCCATCTCTACCCGTGGGTGCCGTATAATAAAAGGCAACTATGGGCTAACAAAGTGGCTACCACAAGCCCTGAGGAACTACACCAGTGTTTAAAGGTCATTCATGCTTCATGCACAAGTCAATATGCAGGGGGAGGCCCATGTCCAGCAGTGGATACTTAAAGGGCTGATTGCAGTGCATTGCATACTGGTATTTGTCAGTTTAAAAGAAAGAAAAATGATCATTTATTTCTATACTAACAGTTCACAACAAGAATTATTCGACAGGACAAGAAAAGAAAATACAAATAGTAATTTTACAAATTTTATAAATAGTATTAAAGAAATAGGGGGACAACTGCTTTTGCGATTGCAAATTGTCAAATTTTCGATTGCAAATGTCGAGGTTGTCCTCCTATTTCTTTATTGTCACCAGAGAACTAAAACCTAACCAACATTTAATTTGCTGCCACTTTGAGTATCTTTGCTGATCATTTAATTATTTCCCATTTAAATTCGGTACTCAATCCATTTTAACACTCGTGAATTTATCCGGTCAGAGTATTTATATATATATATATATATATACTAGCGACCCGCCCTCACTTCGTTTCGGTTTATTAAATTTAAAACAATCGGAATAAGATATTTTCCTGCGGTAAAATGAGGCTATATTTTAAGTTAGACCTCTAGCAATACATCGGTGAAAACTGCATTCAATTCCGTGCCGTAGTTTTTGCGTGATGCGTGTACAAACATACAGACAGACAGACAAAATTTCTAAAAACTGTTGTTTTGGCTTCTGTTGCCCCCCCATATTAGTTTTTTTTCAATATCTATAATGTACAGACATCGGCCTGTTACAATTTTATTATATGTATAGACACGAGTATTGGTACTGTCGTAGGACCGATAACCGTGGTAGTAGTGATATAGTAGTAGTAGTGTGATAGACCGAACTCTGGATCAGAAGTGATAGATATTATCGCAGGACCAATAATCGATGAGGTAGACGAGTCCCGCAGTAGAGCCGGCGTACCGATAAACGTTGCGTGAGACACTCTCCGTCCAGATAAACCGATAATTTAAAGAAGGTCGCCGATAGAGCCTGGATAAAAATGCAGCGAAAGGCGGGTGACGCGCCTTGGCGTATCTTGTCCAAAAGTGGAGAGACATAGGTTGGTAGTAAGGTATAGTACGCTATAAGTACTAATACTTCAGTGTATATAAATAGTATTACTGACATTCAGGTGCTACTTAACCAATTCGGAGGCAATAGGATTCGCACAGCCAAGCGAACAATAGACAAACAATAAAAGGTCAAAGGTCATCGTTTGGTGGGTTATTTAGATCTGGATTTCAATAACCTATTTTGATCTTTTACGTTCACACTCAAATGTCGAGAAAAATATCCGAATCGAAATCGTAATCGAAAATCGTCTCACAAATTCGACATAATGAAGCGTATGTAAATCAAGCTACTTGAATTAATGATACACGAACCAACCGGTCCGCTTCTGTATTCTGAATTCTACACTGAGAACTAATTGATCGTTCACCTAGAAATCTATTGTATATCCTTATATAGGCTAACATATACGATTTAAATGACCGGGTTTTCTGAGGTAGGGTTTTCTGGTCCCATTTAAACCAATTTATCTTACCTTGATTTATTGCGGGTCTCCTTAATTAAATTGAGTCTAAAGTATACCAGCTCTAAGCAAATTATGCGGGAGAGGTGGCTACATGAGAGAATTCGGGGTAATTTTGAAATGTCGTCCATTATGTAACAATAAGGATTAATTATGATGAAATGTATGGCCATGTTTTAAATGAAAGAATGGAAACTCCATAGATATATAATTACAGTTCAACTTAAACGCCTTTCTCTATTACTTTATAAAAAGTGTTTCTTTATTTTTCTCAACTATCTATTATTGTTTAAATTTGTATATTGAATATTTTTGTTCTCATATTGAAATTTCTAAACTATAATTAATTATACGACTATATCCAATTATATCTTACCTAATCCAATTTCGTAAAGAATTAAAATGAAGTCTTTCAGTCAGATTAAGTCTTATAAATATTGAGGAAATTAGCTCAAGATTCAAGATGATGACTAAACTATAGAAAATTAGCTTTAACCGTGGACCAAGCAAATTAAATCAAATTCAAACTCACTTATACAATTCAGAATAATTATTTGAATAAAGCACAAGCAGTTGGCGTCAATTTCTGTTACGTTGGAAATAATTTTCTCGAGAGTAAGGCTTTGGTAGTTGTAATAGCTTCGGCGGATAGTAAATTACTTGAAATAACAATTTTGGACTAAACTACAACCAGTAAGCGCGAAGCTATTATTTGTAACTCTATAGTGTGCATAAAAACTGGATTAAAATGTTCTTACGGAATTACTATTAGTAAAATTTGTTTTGTATTATATTTTCTTGTTATAATACAATTATATTATCTTGTTATTATATTATCCTGTCGAATAATTCATGTATGAACTGTGTTGTATTAAAATAAAGGTTCTTTTTTCTTTGTTTTAAACTGCTAAATTCCAGTATGCAATGCAATTTCAGTATAAGTAACATTAATTACTTTGTAGGTGAGTATATAGAATATTCTTCGCGATTTAAATCAGATAGCACATTGTTCCTTTAAGATTGCATTGTGATCTCACAATTCGATTATTGACTACTCTCGAATTATTTGTAACAGATAAATTGTAAACGCTGTAATGTATTATTCCCTCGAATGTTGCATAAGTTGCAGTGTACGCTCTTACTATTATTAATTTGTTTTGTAACATTTGTTTTTAATCAATGCGTGACAATAGATCTAGAAGCAATGGCATCAAAACAAACCTCTGTAAGATTAAGAACAATATTTTACATTGTAATACGGTGTTTTTGTCAAATAAAAAATATGTTGTGCGTTCAGATTAGCGAACATTTCGTTGACCAGTGTTACCCTGAAATTGTATTTTTTGTGATGAATAAAGCTTTATAAATGACGTTGACGATTTTCACGATGAAAAAGAATGAAATTGAAAAGACTCGTCATTTTTTAAAACGGAACCATCATCACCATTAATTACACGAGTCACAAGTAATTAATTGTGTTGTCTGTTTGTACCGTTACAGTTAGATCTATTTTATTAAGAGACATCTTGTCTGATTTTGTCTGATATTTTTCGTTTAAGATATGGTTGAAAATATATTTTTCTTCATCCTTTGTTTTAACTTCATCGTTCATTTCATTCTTTCGCAAATCAATCTTGAAATGGGTTTCATGGTTTTATCTTGAAAAGAAAGTTCTTTTGAATCGGTTTTTAATTTTGCTAAAACACCGTACTGCCTGGTGTAATTGTTGTCGCCAATATGCCGCGATGACGGACTTTCATCTTTTCAAAGGAAACAAATTTGCAAAGTTGGTGAAATGTTACTTTTCGAGCAGGCTTTTACTGTTTATTGTTATTTATCATGCTATGATATTCATGAAATGAAAATTGTGCAATTTTTATGCTTTTTATTTCATCTTCCATTTTCTGTCCCCTGTTTCTTTATTCTGGGCCGGAATAAGTCATGTTTTACTTCCTTTTTCTTTCTCCATTAAAGTGGTATTATTTGAAAAAAGACATAATGTAAACATTTTGATTAAATACCCGATAGTTAAAAAACTAATTAACTTTCAAAAGGTTAAAATAAAAACATACACCAGTCAGCAATCTTGTTGGCAATCTGCAATAGTTTAATACAACCAATCACCGTCGTCGCGCGTAACGAAGGTTTCTCGAATGTAAAAGGAACAAATTTTTCGTTTGGTAATTACGAGTTTTATTAGCATCGGGGATTTTATCAAAATGTTTGATTATGTCTTTATATTTTCAGCCTTTTAAATAAGAATATATAACATTTATTTCCTTAAATGCATTCAAGTTCCACCATCATGGGGTAACAAATTCTCTAAGCGCATTAATTACTGTAATACTTCATCCTTTTCTCATGTAAAGAATCTATAACAAATTAATTACTATTCAATTTGGTACATTACTCGCTGCATGACTGACTTCGTGTGGAGTTTAGAGTATAATAATAAGTAAATATTTCTTAATGATACAAATTGCTCTTTGTATTAATTAACATTATCGACGAACAGAAGCTAACGAACTGGACACGTTCTTTGTATTAATTAACATTATCGACGAACAAGAGCTAATTGAACTCGACATGTTCTTTGTATTAATCAAAATTATCGACGAATAGGAGCTAATGAACTGGACACGTCCTCTGTATTATTTAATATTATCGACGAACAAGAGCTGATTGAACTGGACGCGTTCTTTGTATTAATTAACATTATCGACGAACAAGAGCTAATTGAACTGGACACGTTCTTTGTATTAATAAAAATTATCGACGAACAGGAGCTAATAAACTGGACACGTCCTCTGTATTAATTAATATTATCGACGAACAAGAGCTAATTGAACTGGACGCGTTCTTTGTATTAATTAACATTATCGACGAACAGGAGCTAATTGAACTGGACACGTTCAATTGACAAGTTGGATGCACTTAAACATCCAATCTTATTCAATCCCATACCACCCCATGTCATCTATCAGGTCTCTTTTGACATCGTCAACTTCAGCTAGCAATGCATACGGAAAGCGGACCAGCCCTTATCTAATACCCAGATTTTTGAACGAGTTGGATCCTCAGTTTAAACTCACCGAAAAGAACTTAAGGAATAAATTAAAACGACACTTTTTAAGTAAATTATAACTTGTGTTATTATGACAGTATGAGGCAAGTGAGGGTAGATTGTTTGGTATGGCTGTTCAATTATCGTATTAATTTCAATAGATTTAAATAACTACCTGCTAATGTACATATTATATGATTGTATGCACAATCGGCATTCTAGACGAAACTTTCGTAGTTTTTAGAAATGATAAAAAATTTAGTTATTCTAAATGATAAAAAAATTGGTTTTCATATTGTAGTAGTGTAAGGGTCCAAGTTAAACAAGGTGCACATGATGACTGGTTTATTAAATCCAGATCCTCTCTTCATTATTCATTTAGATACCCTCAACCCACACTATATTTTATGTTAAACCTACCCTCAATACATATCACAAAGTTTTCTAGTTCCTACTGAGTTTTATCTATAAAGAGTACCTCCCTAATGACACAACCAATTTCGTTTAATAAGTTTTTATCACGTAATTATTTGATGTTAAAACTTAACTCGCAATCTGGTAACGATGTAATAAGATCTCGTCTGATATAAAGACAAGCCCTCATCGCTTTTTAATAACTTTACGCCTTCTTCACTTGCAAATTATTTATTAAATAACTTTGCTGCCGTATAATTTTCTTCGGGCATTTTGCTTGTGATACTGCTAGAAGCGCGAAGAAGCTCTTCGGTAAAATAGCTCGTAGCGGGACTTAAGTTTTAAAATAAAATTCTTATTTTCTTCTAGCAAATTAAACATCGGTCTATGACATCCCATTACGAGAGTACTGAACTCACTATTTCCATAATCAGCCCCTTTTTTGGTCCATTGCTGGACATGGACTTCCTCATGCACATTGTCTTATGTACGAGGGATATATGGCTTTACAACGCCATGTTCATTCTTTTAGTGGTGGTATATTTCCTCACGGCATATGGTAGCGCCTTTGTTATCTATTAATTGCGATCACAATCTAATGAATAAAGAGTGAGAATAAATATCCGTAATAACGAGAGGTTCTCGGGTCATATTCCTCCACGGCCTAAATGATATTATTGAATGTTATTTTCCATTTTTTTTCAATTCTAGGTCACATGGGTTTCTTCGCCGCCGAGCTACTGATATTTGAAACGGATAGTTTGAAATATCACTATCACTTAATAAGAGACTAAGTGGTATGGGCCAGGGTTCGAATACGCGACCTCCCGAATATAAACAGAGAATAGACACTGGTTATCACCACAGCAAAGAAATCAATATCTAAAAAATAAATAAAAAATAAATTATCTAAAAATCCGCATTGGGTCAGCATAGTGGATTATGGTTCAGAACCCTAGTAATGGAGGTCTGTGCCCTGCAGTGGGACGTTAAGGTTGACATTATTACTATTAATAATTCAGTATTATTGATTAATTAATTACCTTAATAATGGTGTGCTTGATTGATCTAGCACGCTATTCCAGCCTCCTATAATTCAATCATAGACTTACAATACTGACCAGTGGCGTAACAATAGGGTGGCATAGCGGGCAAAATGCCACGGGCCCCCGGCCAGAGGGGGCCCCGACCCGAGAGGGCCGCGAGCACGGGAGGATCCTGACATTTATTTTTATAAAATTTAATATAAAATAGTTTTGTTTTCAATTAATTTATGTTACCTACTAAAGTACATACACATGTATTTTGTACACATGTACATATAATGTTGAGTAAAAATAAAATTGTTATTTCAATCCATACATAGGTACGTACGGCCCTTTAAATTAGGAGTTACTAAAAAATCATCCAAAAATGCACACAATATTATAACAGCGTTTTATACGTACTTTGCGTAGTGATTTATTGAAAATAAACTACAACTTTGGATGAGCTTTTTTATATTGAGGGAGGGCCCCCATCCTATGAATTTGCCACGGGCCTCAACGGTGTAGTTACGCCACTGATACTGACGTACTGAAACTATGCCTACTGAGTGTCAATACACACGGGGCACGACACACACGTATAGGTATGTAGTGATACTATGACAATCGCTTCCATTACGATCAATAGCAAAGTTTTTAAACACTCATCGATTCTTACGTCAGCTGCTTCAATTTGTTGTTCATTGAAATTTTATAAATTCAAGTAAAAACTGTTGATCGTATGCGTAATAAGTTGAATATATTTGAAGTAAGTAAATACTATCTGACTTAATATAAATATATATGATAAATTATTGATCGTCACTCAGTTTCTCGTTGGCGTGAAAAGATTTATTGCTGAATGCCAACGTCCTTATCCATCAACACTTAGCCTGTGTATTTGTGTGTGTGTGTGACCACTTCCTTGAATGTGTAGGGAACATGATAAATCGTATTATTAGGTTTTCGCGCCAGGGCAAATATGGTTTCCGTTTCAAGGCAAATCGTGGGTAAGGTTAAATAATATTGTGGTTTGATTTGTTTGTTCAAATTGAATTGAATGAACGATATTGATTGAAAATAACAATTGAACGTTAGATGGTTAAAATGTCAGTTATTACGTACTATCGTATATCGTACGAATATGTATTAAGACATAGTCGCCATGGTTACGGATTTATATAAAACAAAATTATAAGTAAATGTACCTATAATAAACGAAGTATAAAAAAACGAATCAAACAAGAAATCGATTTTGGACCGGATTTGCTTGATGGCGAAGGAATAAAAGTTTCTTACCAAAAATAATTGTCTCTATACATAAATAAAGAGGTAAAAATGATTGAATGCGGCAGCAATGATTAATGCAATTAACATTAATGCACTATTAAGAATAATATGAAATAGATTGAGATTCATTAAAGTATTTGTGTAGGCAGATAGGTAGATTCTTTATTTGTTTTCAGAATATTTATACAATAATAAACCCCAAATTAGAGTTAACCTGTGTTGGGGAAACATTCAGAAACATAACAACATTTAGAATACGATATATCTTTACCGCTGTTGAAGTTCCCGGTTCAATCATGTATGAAAATTATCTCTTTCCATAACACAGAACACCTTGAATTCCTGTGTTAGTAACGCGGTATGTGCGAGTGATGATATCGAAATACATCCATCATTCCACAACAGCATCTGTCAAATATTAATCAGTGTCAAAAATTTTACGCTTTGGGTCAAAAGTGGGTGAAATTCAATTTGCGTTCGACATACACCGATTGCGTTGATTTCCCGTGCGAATTCGGTTATGTAACCTCCCGGTTATGCTTTAACAATCCTTGATTGGAAATGTTTAAACATGCCCTATATATATAAAGTTATGTTAAAATATACTGATATACATACTAATACCACCTACTCTTGCAGAAGTTTTTGACATGTACAAAAGACGCATATACTGCCACGGTATTCTCTACTGGTCAACCACTAGAACATACAGAAAACAGAATTATATTTATTAATACAATATTAATACAATATTAGTTTTATTTTGTTAATGATAGGAATTAAATACTCGTAGGTAGTAATGTAATGTAACTGTAATATCTACCATACCAGCCTATGTCTCTCCACTGCTGGATATAGGCCTCTCCCAAAACTCGCCACCACACACGATCCTCGGCTCTTCTCATCCAACCACCACCGGCGAATTTGGCCGGAGGGCGTTCCTCACCGCGCTACTCGGTACGTAGCCTCCATATCTACAGTTATATAACATATAATAATACAGTGAATGGCTTAAGCCTGTACATTGAGTTAATTTAAAGTTGATGGGTCTTTTTAGAAGCTACAGAACCCAAAATAGAAGTTCTTAGAATTTTTATTTGATAAATTAAATTATTTGAAGTCAGTTTAGTATTTCATTTATTCAAATAAAATATCTTTTACTTAAAATAATTGAATGATAGTGTTCGCTAACAGCTCTGCTAACAGCTATTCGCTCTAGTAGGTGCATTTTAGTAATTGAGACTAGAAAACAGCATAGGCATATTTAATTGAATATGCAAAGGTTCACTCACTCCTTTGAATGTTAGAAAGAATTCGAAACGCCCAATAAATTGAGGTTTAAACGCTATGTTACACATCAACATATGCCTACTATAAACGAGTATATAGTAGTAATATAGTAACGAGGTAAAACTGTACATTTTGGAAAAAATAATCGCTACGTATTATAGAGGTGACGTCCGTTTGTTTGTTCGCTGTATGTCTGTTTGTTTGTTCGCTCATCATGCAAAACCTTTGAATTCGTTGAAATTTTGCAGTATTATTACTTAAGGAATTGGCCAACATCTGCAAATAACTGCTATCCTTTTACAAAGTTATTTATGCGGTCGTTTTCTTAGAAAATATTTGAAACGGGGTGCTTTTTGTCTGTCCCAATTAACCAAGCACTGTGAAATTCTACACTTAGGGAGGGTTTATTATGCATATTAGAACACAAATAAGAAATGGGTAAAGTATGAATTGGGTAAGTAGCTATCCGTTGAAAAAATAATCCATTAAATTGTTTGCAATAAGATAAAATAAATAAATACTTATGACGAACCGAATCTATACATACAATTAAATCAGTGTTTTTAGAATTATTGGAACGAAGTTTCTTTACGCGGCTTGCGGTAGGTGTGATTTGAGAGAAAATGTAACGTCACGTAAGATTTTTACCCCTCCATACGCCTTTCTCTTTCTCGCCTTTCTCTCGCTCGGACACGGTATGGTCGCGATTCTCGCGATCGTGCCAGTTCGTCGGTATTCGGTAAATTTCGGTAGCGGGCCGATCGCTAGTTCTCTCTCTTATGCCTCGCTCGATCCGAAACGAAAATATTTGATTCGACTACATCGCCATCGCTGATTCGCTGAATCATATCGTTATTTTTCGATGTAATATATCGCATAGTGACATCGATGTTAGAATGATATATTGAAAAATACATCGATATTTGCAATACATCGATTGTTTTTAGCGTTTACTAAGATTATGGTTATAACATGCCTGAAAATGAAAGTATATGGATGCGTGAATTACATTCGGAGTTTAAAAAAATGCGTGAAGATCTTCGTTCCTGACGGGGGGGGGGGGGGGGGGTCCCCTGACCGCACACGTTTTTTATTTGTTGGTTTGTTCAGGCATCGTGCAAAACCACTGGAGGAATTTCGTTAAAACTTTGCATTATTTTAAGGGTTTACGGGTTTGTCGTACCTCTGCAATAAAAATCATCAATCTATTATGATTTTTTTTTTATAATTTACTAAGAAGAAAACGAGATCATGTTCTGTTTTTGACAAGGCGTACAACAGGTGAAGAAGTTGATCAAACGACCGAGTGTGTTACAAATAACTGTCAATGTCTCCTTCAAGGCGTGGTAATTTCGATTGGTGGCAATTCACTGAGTGACCACGGGTTGATGGCTCCTCAGCGGAGTTTCGATCAAAGCCGCGTTAATCGAGGGTCCTCACTAAATAACGCACCGAAACAAACCATTGCTTTTTCGTTTATTGTCAAACATCTTACTATGGGCCGCGCAGACGACGTCGCGGGCAAAAGCGAGTTCTTATATAAATCTTTCCAATTTATGTCGCTAACCTAACGTCGATTGTCGATGTTGTCCAGTAAAATGATCCATTCAAATTTATGCAAACTAATGATTATTAAGCATACGTTATATGAAATGAAAAGAAACATTGTAAGACGTATGTCAGTCAAACTCAACTAAGTCCACGTAACCTGACTATGTAAAATTAAAAACAGGTTAAAGTAAACTTTTGAAGGTAAGACTTTAAACGCTCCACGTGTAAGGGTATCGTGCAGGCATTAACAAACTTCCGCCAACAGGAAAAAAGTTGTAGAAAGTTTTAATAAGGAATTTATGTCTTTTTTATACAATAGATGGCAGATGAGCGGGCGGGCCACATGATGGTAAGTGGTCACCGTCGCTCAGAGACACCTGCAGCACCGGGGGGCACGCGGGTGCAGAATTATGTCCATATGCGATTGATTGCGATTGTTTGAGAGCTGTCGAAGTAATCCGTTGTAACTAACGTCACCCTAGTTGCTCTGGCCTTGTTACCCCTCTCTCAGAGAAGAACCTTGAAATTTACTGTATTTATCCTATTTCCCCAATGTTTCGTACATATTTCGGTAGTGAATGAGATATGCCAGAGCCCATTCCCATCCCATTCTGACCTTCTCATTTTCCTAAACCTTTCTCCTATTACATTCCTATATGTTCAAAGTTAGGCAGCACATCCGAAGGCGCGCCAACGTTTCCCGTTCTGGACTGATGTTGGTATGTATCGCGGATGTCCATGGGTGTAGAATTATTTCCATCCTGTATCTACTTAGAATTATTTCCATCCTGTCCCTCGAACCTGGCCCATTTTGAATATTCACTTCAAATAGTGCTATCAGGTGAACTGTAGGCTCGTTTGCCGCCCTTCTTTCCATAAAAACAAAAATGTTTGTTATTTCATTATCTGAGTTTATTACTCAATCATATGAACTTGTTTATTGAGCTGTATTTGCAATTATAGGAGGATTTGTTCGTTATCCTTTATTTACTAGATTACATCTTAATTCTTTTTTCATTATAAATCCAATTATTACCTATATTTATTTGAGGACCTAAATTTAAGTTGAGTATTCTTAACGCCAGTCTAACGTATTTAGGCTTCAGACATTCGCCGTATAACGGGTATTCGCCGTAATCGCCTGTATACACAGGTTTGATAATTTTTGATAAGGAAGAAATTAAAAGAGTTTTTAAATCAGCAATAAAATTCATTAAAGCGTCCGAAACTGCAGCACGGTCTTGAGTATTATTGGATATTCGTAATAAATAATGATTCCGATAAATATTATATCGGAAAAAAGTTCCGATGAGACTTGCTAGTCATAAAGATAGAATTGCTTCAAGGAAGTTTTTGGAAAAATCACTTTCGACATGTGCAAAATTTTCTTTCTTAAAAATAATATACTTTTTCATTTTTTTCAGTATACCTGTCTCCACGAGAACTTATTCCACTACCTGTGCGAGGACAATGGAGGAGCAGTGACGTTGCCAGCAGCGAGGGGCGATGACGCATGGAAGGTCTACTTTAACGATATACCTGAGGAGATCGTTGACGAGTTCGCCATGAGATACGGCATTGAAGCTATTTATCAGGCTATGACGTAAGTATCACTTGCAACTCCTTAAAGCGGATCTAAGTTACATTACAATCACATTTAATGCTCTCATTTTCGTAGAGAAATGTCAAGATAATGTTGCCGAATGACTTCGCCCAGCTTGTTTCTATTTTAACGAAAAATTAACGTTATTTTACGGTGATCGTCCTAAATAAAACTAATACTTCTTAAGTAATCCAACGTGTAAACACTGGTTTAATATATCTTATATTATAATCATGTACTAACTATTTAAATTATTCAGTTCCCAGTCAAAGTAATTAAATTCAAGATACAGCAGAGAATTTTAATCAGCAAAATCGCGAATCTCTTAGAACAAATAAAATTTTACTGTGTAGCCCTTCAGTATAATAATATAACCCTTGATTGTATGCATTCAACAGAATATAAAATATTCCTGACAAACTTTTTTTCTTCTCATTGGTAAAAATAATTTTCATTATTGGTTGAGGTTCGTTTAGTTCCATTAACCTATCAATATTGATTGTTTCTCTAATTCCCTCAAAAATAATTACAAGCAGATTTGTTCTGACCTAAGAACTTATCAATACGCCTTTAACAAAGCGGTTGTGATTTCCAGACACTTCCACTGCCTCTCAACGAAGTACCTCTGCGCCGGGGTGCCAGCAGTAATGTCCACTCTATTGGCTAACATCAATGCCTACTACGCTCATACTACTGCCTCATCAGCCGTCTCTGCATCTGACCGATTTGCCGCTTCCAACTTTGGGGTAAGCTTTATTGTAACTTAAAGATGTAAAAAGCCGCGTACAAGCTCAATCATTGTAGATCACTCAATCACATGAGTGCTTCGTTTTCGAATGGCAGTACATCATTACTCACAATAGCATTTATGTATAATGTATTTGTCATTTGCTCGAACTATTCTCTCATATCAATAGCTCTAACATTACGTTATATTTATACATTACCTTATATTTATACGTACCTTTACAGAAAGACCTTGTTATATTGATCGCTATATCAATACCTTCACCAACATTAGAGTCTGCGAATATTTCATCGAATCCCGACTATACTATTCTAAGTAGAATAGTCAGTTCGTGATATATATTAGTTAATAAATAATTGGTATTCTCTAATAGTTATTTTTTTCTACAGAAAAGCAGAAAGTACAGTACTCGAGGACACGAAAAAGCCATCGTGCATTGTCTACTTTCGTTTCTTAAGTCACTTTTTCGCAATCGTAATTATCTACATACTTGCCGTTTAGACAGTATAGGGCTAGGTCGCGTTCAGTTACGAATATCAGTCATCAGTTATAACACAAATTACAAAATAATTATGGCACCGCCTGATTTTAAAAGAGGGAAATTTGTTTATCACAAGTCATGTTTGAAAAGGGTTTTTATGAATCTGATGTCATTAACTATGAAATAAATTCGTCTATATATCCCTCACGAACACATAAAGAACAGAGATTTATGCTACAAATGATTTACGATTAATTACTTTTATTAAATTTAATTGTCACACTTAGTTGATTGAAATCACACTTGTAATTGCTCTATAAAAGTCAACACAAATTCATGTTTAGTTTGAATTTAGAATATCGATTCAAACAATGTGTTATGAACTTTTGTTAAACTTTACTTATTCACGATCAACAATAGCAAGTGACAAGTTTATTACTGTTAACCATAAAGTAATTTAAATAGAGTTTTGTTAGATTTTTCATTCAATTAGTATACGTTCGTGAATAAACGAAGAGACTGATGTCTCGTCTCATTACACAATGTCTTTTTCATGTGCTCGAGTACTGTACTTAATTGTTTTCATCTAACACTTCTGAAAATATGTTACAAATTCTATTTCTCTACACTCTAACGAATAGTAAAATTGTAGTTATACATATTTTTGTTATGCCCTAGGTATCTATATAATTTCCATTGATATTTTAATTTTACAGAAAGAAAAGTTCGTCAAACTACTGGACCAGCTACACAATTCCCTGAGGATAGACCTGTCGATGTACAGGAACAACTTCCCCGCTTCCAGCGCTGAAAAGCTCATGGACCTGAAGTCTACTGTTGACCTGTTGACTAGCATCACGTTCTTTAGGATGAAGGTATAGCAATACTTCGAACATATGTTTATAACTGAGTTGTAAATAAACGTTAGGTTTTTTTGACAATCGCATAATGCAGAAACATAGATACAGGTATAATACGAGTAATATCGGTAAAAGTGAAAATCCACTTGATATAAATTGATGGATACGAAAATATACAGAGAAACACAAAATACATGTAATTAGAATTACAACCGCCGGCGGCCTTATCGCTGAACGATTTCTTTCAGTCAATCTTGGAATGGTAAGAAGTTTGTAGACGAATAGCGGTGAGGAATAGATTGATATGTTGTTAATCAAAAGCACCACCCACGTGTTATATTGAGTACTTTTAATTGGGATGTTTATTAGTCGATTCGCTTAAACAATTGGCACGTAGCAGTGTATTGTATTTTCGTCGGCATGGCAACACTCGTCAGTGAACACTAGTATGCTTTTGCAACAATTCAACATAAATACCAAATGTTGTGGTATTCACTTACCACATGTTATATTTAAAACACACAATATTTATTATTACAAGAAAATGCTTTCTTTTTTCAGGTTCAAGAGTTGAGCAGCCCACCACGCGCCAGCACGGTAGTCAAAGACTGCGTGAAGGCTTGCCTTAGATCAACATATCAGTTTCTATTTGAAAATTGCTATGAGCTGTATAACAGAGAGTTTCAGGTAAGCAATAGGTCTTCTTTAACTTAGGCCGTTTGATTCCTATCGCATTGAAAGAACAAACCTCTTCTAGTTAGTGGGCGGACGAGCAAGCGGTCCCACGTGATGGTAAGTGTTACCGCCGCCCATGGACACCTGCAACACCAGGGGGCATGCGGGCGCGCCGCCGACCTTGCAAAATCCTATTCACAGCTCTCTTGAAGAACCCCATATCGTAGCTGATCTTGAGAGGGTAGAATTGCACGCTGCAATTCTACAGCCGTTGGACGCACTCGACTGGCCACGTTACCTCACACTCACAGAAGGCTACTATAAAATTATATATTTCAGTAGTTAATGAGTTACGTCATAGCTCATTCCTATATCATGTTCAAAAGTAAGCAGCACACTCGTGAATTTGTCAACATTTGTCATTTTGGACTTATGTTGACATGTATCGCGGATGTCTATGAGCGATATCATCCACTTACTACCAGGTGGACTGTCTGCTCGTCTGCTGTCTTTGTTCTATTAATAAAATACAGTAGCCTAAAATTTTGCTAAATTATTTTTAAAATAAACCTTCATTTCTCCGCCACTTCTACAAAAACCAATCATTGTGTTTTTAGGTGGATCCAAATGAGGCGAAACGCGAGACGGACCACGGGCCGCAGCTGGACTCACTGGACTTCTGGCATAAGCTAATTGCGCTCATCGTATCTGTGATAGAAGAAGACAGGAACAGCTATGCACCGGTCCTCAACCAATTCCCTCAAGAATTGAATATTGGACAGGTATAAAGTCCTAACACGTTTTAGATAATAGGTTTCGAATTGAAACGTTCGACCATTATGAATAAGCTTGCGACTCAAACGAGTGCTCAAAATCGAGATTCAATTGAATATATCCATTAACAATCCATACCACATCTTCAAGGATCCTATTTACTAATGAGATCAATTAATAAATAATACATTTCAATTCGTAACTTTCGTGAGGTTGTACTTCAAAATAGGTGGTTTACTCGTTTAGTTTTGTCGATATTTTTTACAAACTTAATTGAAACTTAATTATCAAAAATAATTATTACATTTGATATAGGTAAATGGTAGTGTCCCGTTTAATGTTGTGCACATTGGTGTAAATTGTACAACAACTAAAACAATTACATAAGTTATTTTTAATTACTTTATGTATTAAAATAAATTTAAAAAACAAAGTTGATCTACGAAATTTAAATTAATTTCTTGAAAATTCATCTGTTTTGAGATACTATCTCACCGAAGTTAGCCGTCGATTTGTGATTGTTATCAAACTAAAATTCGACAATATGTCTCCAAAATCAAACCCTTGGTTGCTAACAATTTTCTTTTCTGTTCAGTTGTCAGCTGCGACAATGTGGTCGTTATTCGCTGTGGATATGAAGTACGCACTAGAGGAACACGAACAACATCGACTCTGCAAATCTTCCGCCTACATGAATCTTCATTTCAAAGTAAAGAGATATTTAGACTATTTTCTAGATTTGAATAGAATGTTTTTCTCTGTCCTAATTCTTTACTTTTGTTAAATGAAATGTCAATTTATAGCTGGCTATTTAAAACATAGCTTCTTAAAATAAATGATGTATTGGGGCATACTTGTGTAGCTCATTTGAATTTAGTATATCAGCGTATACAACCCCCCATTGTTAGAGCACAGGGGAGGCCTGTAAACCTTGTTTGCGGGATCAATTACCAAGTGAACCCATTGCCGATTGATGGACATTATTCGTGGCTCAGATTTTTTATTTAATTTTTGTTTTTACGTCATTTTTCTTCAACACCGATCTAAAGACACCATTGAAAAAAAACTGTACTAAATTAGTAACTCAACGATATGGGTTAGACTTTAAACTTTTGGCCTTATGAGTACGAATGGACATAGATACACCTACGCAAGGGCGTAGGCAGGATTTTATCCAGGGTGGGGCAAAAACAAACAATTTTATTCAGGGGTGGTAAGAAGCAAACAATTTAAAATCGCACCATTCCGTCGTTTTGTGAAATCAAAACTTATCTCGAAATTTTGAACATAATATATTCGTTTGCTTCTTAAACATTAAATCAATTAACCTTTGACCTTTCCTGTTCTCTTTTGTTTAAATATAAATAAAAAATTGGATGAAAAACACGGGATAAGTTTAAGATTAAGGGCGTTTCTCATCACCTCATGATAGAATACTTAACTGTTAGCAAACTGATAGATTAATTATCTAGCTATATAAAAATCTAGCTCGTACTGACCTTCTGATACCTTCTGATAAAGTATCAGGAGGTGATGAGAAAGGCCCTAAGATTTTCTAAGAGAAAAAATTAAACATTTCTCCCAACAGGTGAAATGGCTCCACACGAACTACGTAAAAGACGTGCCGCCCTACTGCGGCGCGGTGCCTGAATACCCTGCGTGGTTCGAGCCCTTCGTGATGCAGTGGCTCAACGAGAACGATGATGTGTCCTTGGAGTATCTGAATGGAGCTTTCAATAGGGACAAGAGAGATGGGGTGAGTTACTAAATAACTTGTAAAGCTTGAAGATGTCTTTCAATTTACATTTTCACGAATTTTACGTACTGTCTCTATACCTGTTAAGAATCAATAAATAAATATAGGTATCGTAACATACGTAGCCACGTCAAATAGGTCACCTCAAACGATGATGATAACAATTTTTTTTCTTTTCTTATACGGCAATAGCACACCTAGCACATTGTGCCTGTGTCGTTTACAAATCGAGATTTAGTCATAAAGTGAACTACTCATACCTGCTATCTAGTCTTATCGAGATGTAGTCATAAAGCTTCTAACCCGAGTAAACTAACAGTTATCGTCATTTAGTTGCGATGTAAGTGGAGAAGAGTATATATCATCCTGATGCAGAACAGGAGTCAAAATAAAAAACCTTAAAGAAATTAACTTGACCGAATGTGTCTTTTGTTCAATTTGTCTTTTCCTGTCTTAGATATGTTATACATTCAATCCTAATGCAATGCAATTTACCATCTTGTATAGTTCCGCTATGAATTCACAGTTTTACCAAGGAATTACCTTTATGTGCCCTTCATTTGTAAATACAAATAAATACATACAAATAAAATCTTTCGAACTGTCTACACTCAGATACAAACCAAAATGATACCTACATGGATGATGTTCTTATTTTTATTTTTTCAGTTTCAAAAATCGAGTGAACACGCCCTCTTCAGTAACTCTGTAGTGGACGTGTTCACGCAACTGACGCAGTGCTTCGACGTGGTATCAAAGCTAGAGTGTCCTGACCCTGAGATATGGAAACGATACATGAAGAGGTTCGCTAAGACCATCGTCAAAGTACTCGTGGCATACGCTGATATTGTGAAGAAAGAGTTTCCAGAGCATTTGAAGGAGGAGCGAGTGGTACGTTCTGTATGACCAATAACCAACTAATTGTTACCGTAAACATAACCAACCCTGATTTTTAACCACCGCTGGACACGGTCTCCTCTTGCACTTTAGCTTGTACATGAGGGATGTATGGTCTTAAATTGCCACGCCGGCCAAGTATGTTGTCGATTCCACCCTTTTAAAGGTGATGCAGTTCCTCAGGGCTTATGGTAGTGGCTTTATATCAGTTGCGGGAAGACATGGGCATTTAATAATGTATGTTTTAGGGGCATTCCTAAAAATTACCGCATTACTTCAAAAAGTGTGAATGGTCATTATTAATTTGTGTCACCTTAGAAACATCAGCCCAGTTCAATATAATGGTACTGACCACTATCTAAGATCTGTACCACACGTTTTCAGCTCATTTCGTAACATTACTTTCCTATTGATGTCAATTATTCTTTAAGGCACACCAACACCATCCATACCAATACGCCGCAGACGGACAAACCGTCATCTGTAGCCGTCTATGGACCTTTTTTTACCAACCTAATACAGTCTAAGGAATAATTGTATGAGTACATCCAGACACTATGGAGTATTTAGAAGCGATTATTTCGTAATTTAGTAAACAATATCAAAACAATTAGTAATACATTTGAAACCAACAAATCTCTGCCGACTAGAGTCTACCACATACATAATGCAATAATATGTAACTTATATACGAACTACCTTTACAGGCATGTATCCTAATGAACAACATCCAGCAACTGCGAGTACAGCTAGAGAAGATGTTCGAAGCTATGGGCGGCACCAAGTTGGAACGGGACGCAGCGGACATTCTACACGATCTGCAGCAGAGTCTCAACACAACGCTCGATGAGCTCGCTTCCATGTTTGCTATCAGGTCAGCCGGTTTCTATATTTTCCAGTATATGATCCAGCTTAATTCTCAATTACCAATTGCTATTACCTATAGAACCGTTGAAAATGCGGTATATTCATAATTCATCTTTCTGTATAAAGATAAAGTTTAAACATATTGATATCCAGTTATTGTTAAAAGTGATCGGAACAAACAAATGACAATGGCACACGACGGTTAGAAATATACGAGTTAGTTTCATAGTAGGTAGTAATTAATTTTCATACGTAGTGGAAAAAATATTTACAAATAAATTGTGATTTCATGAGCACTGTCCAACAACATATTATCGTTTGTGTATATTTACTTTTTTTGGGGGTGGGGAAGGGGGAATTTTTGAATCCTTCGTCATTTTGGAGCTCCGGAACCGAACCATCCACAAAATTAATCAAGCTTTTAATAAAATAATTGCGCTCCAAATTTCGAATAACATATTTAACTATAACAGTTTTTAAGCTGAAATATTAATAAATATTTTTTAATCAACATTCAACGTTTAATGTATTTTACTCGTTTATAGTTTGGAGACACGCATTACAGCCAGTGTGAAGGAATTAGGAGAGTTGCTGCAGAAAGTGGGCGGAGGCGGAGCGCCGGGAGCCCCGCAGCCTCCCACGCATCACGAGGCCGATGAAGTACTCCGACCTCTTATGGACATATTGGTGAGTTTCAAGCTTCCACTTAATTTACACTCAATATATTTACACTCAACCAAGTGATAAAACGGGTTTTCTTGAATTTCGCAGGAAAATATACACGAGCATTAATTAGATCATCTTTGAAAACTATAAGTTTAGTCTTAAGTCAAGTTTATTAGTTCAAGGTATAAAATCAACTACATTTGAATCAGCGGTCGCCGCTGGCGTGTCGCACAAATTTGAACCATTGGAGATAAAGTTCACTATTAAATTACACAACCTATATATTGGACTCATTCCAACAGTTTAAAATTAAAGTTGTTTGGTATGGATGGCTGCTTTTGACAAAAAATTAAGAGATAGTAATATAAATAACTGCGTAAAGACAGGCTTTAAGGTCTTGTAATACTCGACTAGCGGTAGAAATCGGTAGGATGTGCTCCTGATTGTATTTACTTATTTTTTCTATTGCAGGACGGTTCACTTACGATGTATGCAGAGTCCTGCGAAAAGACTGTACTCAAACGACTTCTAAAGGAATTGTGGAAGATTGTGATGAAGATTCTAGAAAAAACTGTAGTGCTTCCGCCTATGACTGACAAAACGGTAACGTTATTAAACGGCTTTGTTTTTGTCTAAAAGCAGATGTTCTTAAAGAATTCGTAATAACAATTTTATCCTAAGCTTAATACTTAATAATTTGTGATTCTGCACTGATGTCGACAGGGCAACAGTATCCACTTACCACCAAAACTGTACTGTCTGCTAGTCTGCTGCCTTCTTACTATATCTATACTAGAGATATAGATAGATTTTATTATATGTACCTATAGATTCTATAGGTACATATAATAAAGTCGAAACAGAGACACATATGTATATGGCATATTTTATGGAAAAAAAATCATTGCCATTTTTGAATTTTTGTCAGTCTATCTGAATGTGCATCACGCAAAAGTCACTGAAAGTGAAAATTGGCACCGTTATAGCTTATGACCTGGGTTAACATTTAGGGTACGTTTTATCCCGATTGGTTATAGAGTTCCCACGGGAATCACTCTAAAGTTCACGCGAACGAAGTTGCTGGCATTGTTATTAAAAAATACATCAGGTATTCCCTTTATTTTAGTTTCACAATTTTTGTTTACAAAACGGATATTATTACTTAAGTCTGTATTTTGTTCCTTATTATAACTAAATACTTGCCTTTTTGGCGTGAGCTCGAGAAGTGAAGGTTGAGTTTTTGATTGTAAAAATTGTATTTTGCGGTTTAATAGTGATAGTTTATTAAACTTCAGAGTGTTTTTCATGTGTGGTGTTTGTGGTAATCAAATAAAAGCGTGGGAGTGCCTTTTCCGTGTGCTTTCACAGAGATTTCTCTTCTGTCAACAGTTGTCTGTCAAACTACTATCACTTTACTGAGCGACTCCTGGACATTGACATTGATTGACACTGGACTGGACTGGTTTTAGATTTCGTAATTGTTTATTACAATATATAGTTAGATTATAGTTTTCATATATGAAGAAAAAAAAGTAAATCTTTAAGTTCCTTCTTATACTAATGTATACAATGTTTTTTCCAGATGATGTTAAAGAATCTGACAAACAACGCGAAGAACCTAGCCGCTAACGCTAAGATCGAGGATATGACGCAGCTGTTCAAGAGCACGGTCGGCAAGCAGGATGTCAAACATGCGTTATCTGGGGTCATGGACATTTCTAAAGAGGTACCTATAAAAAAAATGTACCTACCTACATAATGCTGAAAAAGATAAACACTTTTATCTTTAGTTTAAAACGAATAAGGAATTAATAAAACAATTATTAACATTCTGTTAATTAGTTATTTCTGTGTTAATTGACATGAAATGATATTTTTTTTGTAAAAAAAATGATTTATTAAAATCGAAACAGCCGTGTCTGAACAGGAAATGTTTTTTGAAAAAATCTACGAACGATACAGAACCCAAAACAGCCATTTTTTGAATTGATGTCTGTCCGTCTGTCCGTATGTCTGTATGTTTGACTGTCTCAACGCACATCACGCAAAAACCGCTGGACGGATTTTAATGCCACTTGGTATAGTTATAACTTATATACTGGGTTAACATTTAAGGTACTTTGAATCTGGATAAAATATGAAATTCCCACGGGAATTACAAGTACTCGCGTAGGAAGTCGCTGGCACCTCTAGTTTGGAATAATTTGTATACACGAAATTTTAAAATAAGTAGTTTTAATCCATTATATTTCTTTAGATTAACAGAAAAATTGCTGTCCTTAATATTCAATGAGAATTAATGAAATGACCAACAGAAAATACTGAATGATCAGAAAATGAGTGGTAGCAAATTTAAAGATGGGTTAGGTTTATGTTTCTCTGCTGGTGACAATAAAAAAGAGGAGGTTCGCGGAGCGGAACTTCGTCTACTTATTAAAAACATTCTTTATTCTATAAAATAAATTTAAATGATTTAGTTTAGTTATTTAAACATACTTTGTTTTGTTGATCATTATTTGTTGATCATTTAGTACTTTTTTTTAAATACAAGATTACCTATTTCAGAACATCGTGTATTTTATAATCAATTGCCTAATTTTAATAAACAATTGAACAGCACCTGTCAGCCGAGAAGAGTTTAACACCGAAACAGTGTGCGGTCCTCGACACAGCGCTGGATACCATCAAGCAGTACTTCCACGCCGGTGGCAACGGGCTCAAGAAGACTTTCTTAGAGAAGAGTCCAGAGCTGCAGTCCTTGAGATACGCCCTCAGTCTGTACACTCAGACCACTGACACGCTGATCAGGACTTTTGTTACGAGTCAGCAAAATCAAGGTATGGAAATTATCCACTAAAATATATCGATACATATAGTAAAATCGTAACAGAGCCGTGTCAGTACATGAAATATTTTTTGAAAAACTAATTGCAGTGTATTCTACGAACGATACAGGGCCCGGAACAACAACATTTTTAGAATTGTTGTCTGTATGTTTGAACGCGCATCACGTAAAAACTACCGGACGGATTTTAATGAAACATGGTATAATTATAGCTTATGTGCCTGGTCAACATTTGGGATACTTTGTATGCAGATCGATTATAGAGTTCCCTGGGGAATTACAAGTTCACGTGAACGAAGTCGCAGCCACCGCTAGTTATAGAATAATTGCGGTAATTTGCTGACAGAAAAAATTTATATATTTTCGCCATTATTATCGCCCACACTAGAATTCTCCGTATCGTGGATCCAGTGACATAAAGGCAGAAACACCAGGCAGAAATGTCCGACCGGAAATCGAACTCGGGGCTTTTCAAACAGCAACATTAGCAACTGGGTTAATCGGTCGTCATTTACTTACTTTATCTAGAATGCAAGAGAAGTTTAGACAATTTCACTTTACCATCATATTACTTTGATCGTTTAGCTAAATAATTCACAATTCACTGGTTTTTATTTAAAGCTGACTATATTTTTTGTTTACTAGTTGTTTTATTGGCTTAAGCCAGATGCCACTTCAGCAGGTACCAGTTTGTTAGAATGTAATTAAGTTTGCAATAATTTTTGTGTACTTATTTTAATCTAAGAAAACGTGCTATTTTTCTAACCTTGCTTTATTTTTAGACGCCGCAGTGGCGGAAGAAGGTAGCGTGGGAGAGGTGTCGCTACAGGTGGATTTATTCACTCATCCTGGCACCGGCGAACACAAGATCACTGTGAAAGGTACGGTCAACTTCATAACTATAATTCCTAAGTTCTTTCCTGGGAGGTTTCCTTTTTCAGACCAGCACACATTTTTAGGTTTACTGACGTTTTAAACCCTTGAAGAAAACCTAAAATTTAGTTGTGCCTATATATCTCCCTGCCTATATAGCAGGAAATGTTCTAGTGTAACTTGTGAGTTTTTTTAATCGTACTTCTCTTCGGCGAAGGGTGTTTCATCCGCATTTCCTTGACAGAGGGCTACTGCGTACAGTGCGGTCATCAACACACTTTATACCGCGAACGCGAAAGTTGTAGAATGAGCTGCTTGTTGAGGTTTTTCCACTAAGCTATGAAGGCTATGGGGTTCTTGAAGACAGTTTTGAATGCCGCCTGCCGCCTCTTGAACTGTTAGATACAAAACTTTAAACTATTTACCAATCAATAAAGCAGCTCAATAATATCTTTATTTAAATTGTAAAGGGTACAAGAATTCGATTTCTGTGTTTAATTCGTCGTCATCTTGGATGAAATTCAATTGTCTTTTTATTTAATTCTGAACAAGTTGCTAGAAGTGATGAAATTGCTATTAATTGTTATCTTTCCTTTTCAGTGGTAGCGGCAAATGACCTCAAGTGGGTGATAGCAAGCGGCATGTTCCGTCCGTTCATCGAAGTGAATCTAATAGGGCCGCATTTGGCTGATAAGAAGAGAAAATTCGCCACCAAGTCGAAGAGTAACAACTGGAGTCCAAAGTTCAACGAGACTTTTCATTTGTAAGTATATTTTATCGCCTACAAAAAAATCAACAATATTAATACGAAATTTTATCCTTCTTATAATAGATACATAAATATTAATTATTTTCCATTTGAATTCGAATTGCTTAGTAACGTTTTCACTTGAGAGGGATCAAGTTGATAAATGATCAGACCCGTAGTTAGTACCAGTCTATGGAACGCGAACTAATTACATGTCCAGCAAGTACTTTCAGCAATACATTCATACAAATGTTACTCGACAAGTTAAGTCCAGTGATAGCCAAGAGCGGTCAAGCGGTACCTATCTATTCTCGACTTTATTCTTGAACTTAGGAACTGCCCCTACCAATGAGTTTCTACTTAGGCAGACATTTTATTTTTATTTTATCCAGGATGCATATTAGCTATTGTGATTACATAGTATATATTCTATATGAGTGATCAATATAGTGAGTAGCCCAAACAAAGCTGCTACGATGGGAAAATAAATAACAATCGCACAACACTTTGCGAGATCACAGTTTAGTATTTTCCGCATTGAGCCCAACCGGTAATAAATTTCGGAATAATTTCGGAAAGATATTGTGAGAGGGTACGAATGTTCATGTCGTTTAGATATGACTTTAGATATGTCCCCATGTAGAAGTAACCGTTTCGCCTAAAGAGATCAGGGTCCTCTTATAAAACCGTAGACAGCCCTTTTGACGTCCATTGCTGGACATGGGCCTCGTCACGCCACGCCAGGCGAGTTAGTGAGTCCACTCTTTTAGAGATGGTGTAGAGAGAGATGTTCCTCAGGGTTTGTTTTAGCAGCTTTGTTGTCCCTTGGTCGCCTGCTACATATCCACGGGAAGATAGGGTGGTGGTATTCTAAAACTAGCCGACCACCACGTCCTTATCACGAGACTCCTTAGTCTTTACAACGAGGCTCATTTGATTTAATATTTAATTTCTAGCATGGTGAGCGCGACGGAGCAGCTGGAGCTGTTCGAACTACACGTGTGTGTTCGTGACTATTGCTTCGCGCGCGAGGATCGCCTCGTCGGCGTCGCAGTCATGCGACTTTCTGATATTGCTGAACAGGTATTTAAAATTGGTTCTTATTTAACAGATATTGACTTTTTTTTAGGAAGAATTTAACCGGATACCGTCGCCCTACGACATTCGCGGTACATGCTAACTTCTGTCTAGAATGACAAAAGTTGGTACGCCCCCGGATTCGCTGCCTACTTTGAAGATGTAGGAATGGATATATCTCAAGTTACACCCCACATAGAGTACCGCTCATACTCTGGGCCGGTACACCGAATTACTCCCTGGACACTTCTGACTCCGTTCAAAGATGGTCTCATAGGTGGTTTAGAATCGCTCAGCATCCGTAGAGACGTAGCTGCAGTGTAAATTACGAATGATATAGAAGAGCCCGAAACAACAATTTTAGGAATTTTTGTCTGCATGTTTGTCTGAACGCGCAAAAACCACTTGACAGAATTTAATGATACTTGTTTGACTTAGGAATAATTCTGAAGGCATTATATCCGCCTTCAGTAATAACCTAAAAAGATTAAATAAATAAAATACTTGGCATAGTTTTATAGCTTGTGACTTGGGTTAACATTCAGGGTATATTTCATTCCGATCAGTTGTAATCCATAGGAATCATCTACAAGGTCATGCGAACGAAGTCACGGGCACCGCTAGTATGTGAACTATATTTTAAAATACTATTTATGCATTTAATCTCGCAGTTCCATTGGATCTAAAACAAATAACATCCTTCATGTTCATCATCATCGGTGTTATTTCGTAATTGTTATTACGAAATATTCTCAGGAAGACGTACGTCATAGTAAAAAATATAAACTAATAATTTCATTTTTCAGGGTTCATGTGCTTGCTGGTTACCACTTGGCACACGAGTCAAAATGGACGAAACGGGGTGGACTATCCTCAGAATACTATCACAGAGGTACAGCGATGAGGTAGCGAGAGAATTTGTCAAGCTTAAATCAGAAATGCGGGCAGAAGCGCCCAGCGGAGGTCAAGGCCAAGGACCAGGGCCCTCGTGAAGTAAGTAAGGATTCCATGGTCCTTCTAAGGACCTACGTGCCACGCCGTTCAGCAAAACGCTACCTTGATTCGAGAGGATTGACTCTTCTCAGAAGACTACGGCTGGAATGAAGAACCGGTCGCGATGTCTTCGCTTCGTCTTTCGAAGTGTCAACCATACTTTTTCAATAGAATTCGAAACAGACTTATACAACTCACTATCGAGTGAGCGAGATGCCAAACGGAGTATTGAGACATGACAATCGGCGCTCCGGCAGTTTCCGGTCAGTGCTCGTTCTTCGTTTAGTTCGTATGTTCTCGTTGAGGGTGTGCGTTTTGTAAATAATTACGGTGTTAAGTTACGCGACTAGTAGAATATTTTGCACAAATTCGTAAATGTTAGCAGAAAAGACTGACCGTAGGCGGCCGCGGGCGCCGCTCAGTCCACCCTTTAGCCGTTCAGCAAAATAAATCCGCATCGTCGATATTCCACAAATTCTAATGTTTTGACGTTTCCAGCTGTCCATTCAATTTTGTTTACCGAAAAATATTCCGCCACTTAATACATTTTGTTTATTTCTTCAGCTATAAGTTTCGAGGAAGACCATTATTTGCTGGGCGGCTGAAGCTCTGACGAGCGATTACACGATTTATGTAATAATATTTATATGGACCAAACTGTCGTAAATACGGATGCATTAATCCTTAACCCTTAATGTTAAATCAACATAATTATTTATCTTAATAATCATCTACTCGTTATACGTGTACAGTAAATAATAATTATGGCCTTATGTAAATTATTTCCTCCGTTTGTTGGTATACTTTGCTTGTGTCGAGTTAGTCCGAGTTGAACGTTGTATATTGGGTGTTGAAATGTTTGCGAGGAATCGTTTCAGTTTTCCCAGCGGTGTACTGATCATTGTGACCTTGCACCGTGCACAGGAGTCTCGGAGTACGTAAAGCACGTGTGTTTAGGAGATGAGTGTTCTAAAATGGAATTAATATAGATATAGCTATGACATATTCTAAAGTATGGTCTTTCATCTTTTATAAGGATTTCCTTTCTGGTTCTGGTTCGAGTGGTCATCACGTGGTCCATATCGTTATATCGCGGGCATGTAAATAACAACAAAAACGTTACTATGTAATAAATTATATATCACATGTTTACTCTTACTTGTAATGCGCTTGGCCTGTTTAATGTAATCTAAAATCTCCTATAACTTTATGTATATTATTAAAAATTGTGATATTGTTATAAAATGAAGATACATCAACTCTGTTGTAGCTGTTAATGTTCACGGGTCTGCTGTTGGATGTCGACATCGGCTTGTTTGTTTGTAATCGGACGCGGGGCACTGGTGTTCACTTCTTTTGTAACGTTTTATTTCTATTCCACAATCAACATACCATCGTTTCGCTCTACTCCGACATGTCTTCAAGATCAGTGCTCAAAAATAATTTATTAGGGCTATATTGTAACAACAATAACGGATCGTTGATTTGTAAAGGTAAATTAATTATAAATTTCACAGTTCAAACTCGAAACACACAGTGTTTGATAATCACTTGTTGAAATTTAGCGTGTGTACATTTTCAAGTCCACCAAGACTTCGCTAATTACTCAGGAACGGGTAAAACTTTAAATATTAAGGTAAATAATGAGCTACAGATTTACTCTAAAACTACAATTATTTTTCATATTATTTTATTTATCTGCAGGTAGGCACTAAGGTTGTTAGAAAAACTCATTATGATTTCCATGTAACGTAATTAACACAATAAATAGCTTCTCGAAGTCAGATTTGATGAAACGACAAAAATCAAAATATAAACCGACGTAATTTTATGTTATTTTCTACCCTATGAAGCATACAACTATTTTGAGCTTCGATTGAATCGGTGGGTGGATCCGTAGATAGTAGTAGTAACATTGATATTAAAACATACGAACTACAAGTCAGAAATGATTTTTACAATTTCCTATTTCTAAAATTCTGAGACCATAATTGTACATTAACTTTATTTAGATTGTTTACACGGTTGTCAAATACGTAACTAATCGAACTCGTTAGCTACTCGTCTAATTCCGATAATATTCGGAATAAATTCAGTGATATTGTTTTGGAGTTAACTAAAGTTCTTCTGTGTATTCCACGGTTTCTGACACTTCCGAACTATTATTACTGCAATTTGGAGAAAGCAGGCCAACTTTAGAAATCGCGACTGAAGTATCAACAAGTGGCGCCAAAACATTAAATAATCAAAAATAAAGTTACTGTCCTGATATCAAATCGAATAGTTTTTTATTTTAGAATTTAGAATACTCAAAAAATAGTTTTTTACAGCGCGAAACATTCGACGCTCGAGCGCTAAGTAGGTAAACATTAAGAAATATATATGATTACTCGAGCGTTACGCTTAAATTTTTGACGTACTCAGTTTACAACAATATATAGAAATACTAAAAAAATACGTTATGTTGAAATGTTAAAAATAGTTTATCGATCCATTAGTACGTTTAATAGTGGATGTCAGGTCGATGTTGATTCAAAACGATTGTTAAATTGTGCTGTATTAATATGTTAGATATTAATACAGCACACAGCAAAGTATATTTGTTTAAATTTAATTGAAACTAACGTGAACTCAATTTTATAGTATTGCGTTATTATATTGTAGGTATAAACAAGTACTTCCCAACTATCTAAACTTGGTAAAAATTGATTTCATAAAATGTGTGCAACTTTATATACACGTTCATACAGACAGTTGCATTGCAATTTAGCAATATAGTCATGTTATAGTAGCTACAAACGTGACAATTTAGTGTTATACATAATTGTGCAGTGCAGTGACGTTGCAACGGACAACGAGTTACATATACCTTAATAGTTATCTTTATTATCAATTACTGTATAAATGTGAGGTCCCACGAAATTTCAGTGGATTATAGTTTCATTTAAACTTAAAAAAATGTTCATTTAAACTTACAACTATATTGAAAATAGTGTATACCAGAGACAATATTAGTGCGCGTTTTGAAGTTTTTCGTTATGCATTAAATTACGAATTTTGATACTTATAATAATTGTCTAGCAAATATACAGAAGTCTGGGTGGCTTTAAAAATGTATACGATGTGTAGAAAGCACATCACATAACCGACACGGGAGTTAGATTTTTTAAATAATTAGCATTTATCATGGATTACATATCTGTAGATAGAAAACGTGGTTTGTCTAGTCCAAATTTCAATAATGTAATATATATTTACTCGTCTTAATAATAAAATACATTTTTTTATTCATTATTTGTATTTCCGAGTCGACTGAATCTGTATAACTATAGATTTTAATAGAGAAAATAAACAATCTATATAAACATAATGTTGTGTTGTGTGCGCAATATATTCAATGTGTCTATGTGCAACGGACTTTGTTAAATGTGGAAGTATTTAAAAGGAGGGAAAATTTAGTAATATTTTCGTCTAATGCAATAACCTGTTGTTAGAGTAACAAGAGAGCGTTGATTAAACTTCAAACATTGCGTTAGAACTTGTGTTATAATCGTATACTCTATCATCTGTGGAAGTTGCGTTGCAAATTAAAAAAATATGACATTTATGAATCATTTGTAAATATTGAGTGGTAGGTGGATCGCGTCGCGGGCGCCGGCCGCGGAGATGGCATCATGTGATATCTACATAAACCAACAATACAACGTCAGTATTACAATTCGGTGTATATTTTAATTAAATGTGTATTTAATCGTTCATTAGTTTTATATCCAGGGCAGTTTATGAAGATATTGCGATCGAGTTAGTTTAAAAGAAAAGCGCACAGTATTTCATTGTATCTCATCAAATATAATATTCTTATTGACACATAACAAATCTTTACCATTTGACAATACTTGGTAAATTATTTTTAAGTATAAAATGTGATGGTCACATGCATCGCCATCCATTGTAAGTCTGTTACGCTCCAATTTTAGTATTAAAAGTCACTAAACATTGCATATATCTTTGTATAAATGCATATATGTAAATGTTACATGTTTAAACACATTATTGAATTTAGAATTTTTATGAAAAAATAAATAAATATCCGTATTTCAAATATATCTCGTTTCGTTTCATTATTGTTTTCTTTATTCAAGTATTCATTGCCTTTCATCGTTAATTATATTACTGAGTTTGGAAAAAATTAGATTCTGTCAATCATGAATTCTTGGAAGTTTTTCACAAAACATTCCAAAAAAATAATTATATTCTAATTATGCGCGTATTTATTAGCTTATTTTATTAACAGTCACGTTTTAAGATGAAGTGTTGATGAAGAAATGATTTTTTCCTTAAAATCGGAGAGAAGATATTTTCCTTAGCGGTACAACAGTTCTGTAGGTAACATATTATGTTAGACCACGAGTCGCTTTTGTGTATTCATTAATGACTATACTGTGTAATGTACACTTATATGATTCTTAAGACGATTTAATAAGCACAGTCATCACGTCATCGGTAAGTAATAATAACAAACGTGACAGTGAAATGTTTTCAAATTTTACATCACATCCAGGAATGATATTCGAAAACTTGGAATTGTACAATAACATCCAATTTTAAGTATGAATTGATTCTTCCACTTCTTCATAATATGACGAAAACCATTCATAATAGTAAAAAATTGTCATAAACGTACGCTACTGATTCACCAAAAGATTTTCCTAGAAATTTCCCACACAGCTGATCATGATACGGTCTATTTGAGTAACAAACAATCAGATTGGAACGCAGACACTCCTACACATACACGCTGGACTACGGACGGTTGTGACGTCACGACTACGGGGGATAGAGACTATTTAAAACGTCACCCATTCATAAACCACGATACAGTGACCATTCGAGGTCTGACAGTCGACGCGTACGCACGTCCCCGTTCGAAATTTGCGCGTTATTTTTAAATCTTGTGGTGTTTTAGTGTGAAGATGAGCGGAAACTTTTTGACGATTCCCGGCGACGATCCCATTGAGAGGCGGTCAAGGGTAAGATACTTGTAATAGCTCTATGATACTTGTAAACAGACAACGTGAATGAAAAAAAAGGCATTGGTCCCACTACTCAAGCGGATACTACAGTGATCAATAAAAAAAAAACACATGTAAATAACAAGCAAGTACGTATGTATTAAGAGGGGGTTGTAGAGTGGTCTGGCCCCCTTTAGTTTTCCAAAGATCTTGGAACTTAGATACACCGCGAGAGACGTTACATTCTGATTTAATCCTCTGTGTTTTGACTAATAAAAAAACACGTACATTGGCTATAAAGACACAAACGATTATTATTAAATCACAATAAATTTAACCCACCTTATTTATAAACGCTGTTTAAATAATTATAATTACTTTGAATTTTTCGTCACTTCGAACATGTTTGAAATTTTAATTACTAGAAAAGGTAATTAAATTACTAGAAGTATTACTAGAAGAGATTTCCAACAATGATTATTTTAAGTAACGTTTATCCGTACGGCAGAAATGTACATGATTTAAATTATGGACATTTGCGCAGTTTTTATTCGACGACCCCAACCTATAGCCCATAAATGAAGGATACTATCTATATTTTGTGGACTTCTTACCCTAAACTATCGCCTTCGCGCCCACAAGCACCCCTAAAATTGGTGTCGACAATACTCCCATTTCAGGTTGCGTCACTGTCGTTTTGTGTATCGTTAAAAAATAATTTGACGAAAATTTTACTAATTTAAAATCACTGTAGTATCGCTCCAGTTGGATATTTGCGTAGTCCATTCTGAATCAATATGGTTTCCAATCAGGTATTTATTATCTTTTATTCTTCTACAGATTATCTATTATGTATTTAGTAAATTTTAGTATTTTAGTAATTTTAGGCCAGTTGGATCGACGACTTGTAAAAGGTCGCCGGTGGTGGTTGGATGAGAAAAACCGAAGATCGTGTATGGTGAAAAACTTAGGAGAGACCTAATAATACAAGTATTATCAAAGAAAGAAACCGTTTGCTAGTTTCAATGTAGTTTGAAAATAAAATAGTGTTATATCGTGAAACAAAAGTTAATATTAATATATACCGTTATTATCCACAAACCTGCACTAAGCTGACGTAATGCCTGATGGCCGGAAACACCCTCGTAATTACAGACAAGGTTTTTACTCTGCAGTAGGACATTATGGGCTGGATCCTATAACGCCTATAACGTTATTTGTCAAAACGTTAAATTTCACACACATTTTGATAAATCACAGTGTAAGTGAGATTTCTTGATTTCTTCTGTCATGCAGATTTTACTTTGGCAATCTTCTCATGCTTCCCTATTAACATATATGAGTCATCTATTCTAACCTTATGATATCTAAACTAACAAGGACGTAGTCAGGATTTTATCCAGGGTGGGGCAAAAGCAAACGGTTTTCTGATAATTTAAATAGAGATAGTGCAGAAAGTATGTTACTTATTATTCCCGATGCTTTGGGCAAGTGCCCCAACCTTTTCTACTGTGGCTACGCCCATGTAAGCTAACGTAGATAAAGCTGCAGGCGATCGCTAGTTCATGATAGGTTGTTAAAAACGAGGGATTTCGAAACCGAATTAATAGGTAACCGAATTAATAGGGGATTTCGAAACGTCGGCAACAGAAGGCGAATTGGATTATCTTCAGTACCCAATTGTTTGTAAAATGTGTTGTGAAGGGCAATCGTTTGTAAAATGGATTAATAAGCTAAGCTCATGAATACGCCTCGGCTACAGTATTATAAAGTTTTTATTGCAGAAAATAGTCTCTAGGCACTGGCTTAGGCACGTTTTGTTTGCCTTACGTTTTGTTTGACCCCGTATAGTTAAGACTGCTTTTATATTCGCGACTTAGTAGCGTAATTCGGTCACGCAATTTAGCAGCGCGACTGTAGCGATGGCCTTACGTTATATTACAGTATTTTGTGCTACTGGCTGTAGTACTGGCTGGAACTGTAAATTTTCATTAGCGATTTAGTCGCGCGACTTAATAATAAGTACTAAGTCGTGATGTAAAAATCGATCCAAATTCTGTTTTATCATTTTACCTGCAGATCTTTCACTCAGGTACATTTGTATAGGTACTTTTACTTTCATAGGCCAAACATTTTTCATAATAGTTTTCAAAATGGGAAGTCTTTAGTTTTCCTCAACATTTTTGAATGTTTCAATATTTTCTAAAGCTTTACAAAATCTTGTGACGTTCACTGGCGTTGGCCTCGATTGGTAAGAGGAATAGTTAGGTGTAAAAGTGAAAATTCTTCTTGGCACATGTTATGCTGACAGTACACGAGCCGAGGACGAAAATATAGAGAGGTACACTCGCCTCGCCTCACTACCTGTCGATACTATCATCCATATACATCCGCGACACATGCCAACATCAGATCAAAATGACAAAGGTTGGCATGTTCTAGGATGAGCTAGCTACCTTTGGAGATTTAGGAATAGATTTGGAGAAAGTGTAGGAAAATTGGGAGAGGTAGGATATAATGGGAATGGATTCTGGTATATCTCACTCACTATCGAAACACGCACGTACATTGGGGGAATAAGATAAAGTGGGAAATGCAGTACACTTTACGAATGCTTCTAGCGGCTGTTTGACGTACTTGCAATTTCGAACAGACTGCTTGTGTGACTTATATCACCGTGTAAAATGTGAAGCAACGAAAAAGATTTGATAATTTTGGAATTGTAAATACCATAGAGAATCAGGTTGTGGGAGCTCTATACAAGTTCAAGTAAAGAAAAAAGTGATGTCATCACCATCAGTCACGTGATTTCACCTATTGACCAATTATTATGACAGCGAGCGTTCCTCAATTGACCAAATAACGCTGTGTTAACTATATTGGACGTATGACGTTACTTTTTTCTTACTGTGAATAAAGTATAAAAAAAATAAAGGATAAAATGTTGCATTTTTTTATTGTGACGTATTGTTCAAAAAATTGAATAGCTGATTACAGAATGATCATTACAGATGTAAGATTATAGAGAGATAATGTTAATCTCAATAGAGTTCTAAACAACGACTAATTCGGGAGTGAAGAATGCCGTGCTCGGAATGCCTCACTTCGGAGAACCTTGGGAGTTACTCTCGGGTGAAAGCTTTTGCCGAGAATGTACAGACAATCAATGCAATACTCACTATGTATATTTAAGATCGCTTATTCTTAAAAAAAAAAGTTATAGCATTTTGTTCTGACCATTTTACAAAGGCAAAGGCTAATCGGTTGTTACCACGAAGAAAGTCTCATGCCTTAGAAACGAAAAGTTAGGAGTTATGTACAATTTATCCAACAATCCAAGTGGACCAGAGTGATGGATTGCGACCCGAACCCTCGATATTAAACGTACAAAGGGGGTTTTGTGTTTTGTCCGACAGTAAGATATAGGCTGAAAGAGAAAAATATACTCTAATTTGACGTAAAAAATTCCAATTTCAACGAAAATATTTTAACTTACGGTATTGTAGTCACTCGGGTACGATTAGTAAGTATAACATGGCTGTGGAGACTTATTATTTAGCAACGATCGACGATTTTTTTAGCATTCAAAGAAAACTTATTATTAACAAATGGGAATTGGGTGCGAAAACCCGGTCGTTTGTGTGGTAGATCCTGATTCAACCTATGATTTTAAACAATTAAATACATGTTAGTATAATCTATACTAATATAATAAAGAGGTAAATTTGTACGTTTGTTTGTGGGTTTGTTGGGGGTAATCCTAGAACTACTGAACCGATTTCAAAAATTCTTTCACAAATAGGAAGCTACATTATCCGTGTCTAATATAGGCTACAATTTTTTTTGAAATTTTGAAAAATAAAAACTTATAAACCGAAGCGAAGCGAGTAAGAGGGGGGAGAGTGCACGCTGCAATCCAACAGCCGCTGGGCGCGCTCGACTGGCCACGTTACCCCTTTCTCACAGAAGACTACCTTGAAATGTACTGCATTTCCCACTTTATCGTATTTCCCCAATGTACGTACGTGTTTCGGTAGTGAGTGAGATATGCCAGAGCCCATTCCCATCCCATCCCATCCCTCCCCATTTTCCCAACCCTTTCTCCAAATCCATTCCTATATCTCCAAAGGTAGGCAGCGCATCCGGGGGCGTGCCAACATTTGTCATTTTGGACTAATCTTGGCATGTATCCCGGATGTCTATGGGCGACAGTATCCACTTACCATCAGGTGGACTGTATGCTCGTCTGCCGCCTTCGTACATAAAAAAAAAAACTTGTTAACTAGATAGGTATATGTTTGCTAAAACATCATTTAACATAAATACCATGCATGCCAACATTTTATAACGTTACATTTAAGTAGGTATCTTTCCGTGACGATATATTCCTTAGTGCTCATGGGCTGCTCCAAATTTTACCCTATATTTTTTATATACATATAATATATAGAAGATATGGCAAAGGTACTTTGATTTGTATGGACTCTATATGTATACGTGTTGGTATGTATGTGTAGTGTATTCTTTCATTAATATTTTCTGTGGGGTATAATGTATATTTTTCTTATTGATTTTATTTTCGACATCATCTTTAATATTATTAATAAGGTCAAATATAAAATATCTCGATGTTAATTTCCCGGAAAAGTTGTTGTACTGATTTTCTGAAATGATTTTCGGAATATTTCCCTTTTGGCCTGTCTTTGTGTATCGTGGATGTTGCTGAGAGTATAGAATGTCGGTACGAAACATTTGTTCCTTTAAGAGCGTATATTTAACTTTCTGATGTATAGGTAAGAGTTTACAGAATTTAAATACCTCATTGACATCTTGTAGAGAGTTGAAAGTATTCTTATACAATTATTTCTTAAACAATTATTGAAATCATTGATGTAGTATATCGTAATGTATATGACGCGCTGAGCGAGCTAATTG
This sequence comes from Sesia bembeciformis, assembly GCA_943735995.1. Lineage (NCBI taxonomy): Eukaryota > Metazoa > Arthropoda > Insecta > Lepidoptera > Sesiidae > Sesia > Sesia bembeciformis. Next base: position 10,795,442 of record OX031040.1, read on the forward strand.
CCGGCCTTGGGTTCACCGTCTCGTATCATATTTTAGAACTTCGATTTAAACATCATTAATTAATCGAAACTATTTAGTCGACGTGGATAATATTTTTTCATCCATGGCTATTTTTACTAGCTCAATATATAACGACCAATATTGCAAGCTGTTTCGTTTTTATGACATTTTATTTGTTTTTATGAGTAGGTAAAGCATTAAAACCAGCCTCCTCTTGTATTCATCAGGAGCTAAGATAATCAACAAGATAATTTGGCCGACACTTATGACAAGTTTCTGCCATAGAATTACTTATATTCATACTTTAATGCAAGCAGACACAAGTGAATTAAATTAAAGGACAATATTGCCAATATTTTGCCAATTTCGCCAACATTTGCCAAGACTTGTGAAGAATTAAATCGTTAAAACGATACTGTTACAACGACCATTAACACCAAAATGGTCTGCCAAGACTATCACCAGCGAATTAAAAGTGTCTAATCATTAATTGAAACGTCATTTAAAAATAATTTATTCTTAAACAATTACTCAGTTTGACATTTGATGAATCGTGTACGACGAAGGCGGAACGACGGACTCTTAATGGCTCACAATTGCTGTTAATCTTGGCAAAGAAACTTGGTTTTTGGCACTCTAACTGTAACACTCAATAAGCTGAAACGAGCTCGTGTGAATATCCAATAGCTCTTGGAACATCAAATCGATCAGTTGTCAATACTACCGTGTAAGAATTTAAAAAACTTTATTGAATTGGTGAATGTAACATTGTTTGATCAACAAAAGTGGCAAGTGATTATGGCATTATTGAAGTACGAGTACAATGCTCTAAAACCCAAAGTGAGTAAGTAATAAAATCATCAAGTGAATACATTAGGTGTATGTAACCATATGTTTTGTTTCATTAGGATTGATTAATTAGCTCCTTGTTCTTTTTATTATTACAAGCTTACATTTATCTTCACATGTTTTTTTGTTATTTAGTTTGTTTAGATCAAATCATGCAGGTCGATTTTAACCCACTTACATTTGTATTACTTTACCTGAAATTGTACACGTATTTTTTTTTATAGAAAAAAGGCGGCAGACGAGCATACAGTCCACCTGATGGTAAGTGGATACTGTCGTCCATAGACATCCGCGATACATGCCAACATCAGTCCAGAATGGCAAACGTTGGCACGCCCCCAGATGCGCACGCTGCCTACCTTTGTAGATTAAGGAATGGATTGGGAAAATAGGGAGGGATAGGATGGGATGGGAATGGGCTCTGGCATATCTCACTCACTACCGAAACACATACGTACATTGGGGAAATACGATAAAGTGAGAAATGCAGTACATTTCATGGTAGTCCTCTGCCAGTCGAGTGCGCCCAGCGGCTGTGGGAATGCAGCATGCACTCTCCCCTACCACATAATAGTCTATTCCTACCTTTACCATGTATATAAAACAGATGACAATACAATAATCTGGTGAACTTGACCTAATGCTGCAGCCAGGAAGGCCAGCATGCCGTGGAACTCCTGGCGAATCGATAGACATGTCGTGTTTGAGTTTTAATGGGTTCGCAATTTTGATGACAAAAAGTTAGTGACATGAACTTTACCGTCTGATTCGGCGAGATGGCGTCGTTAGCATTGGTCTGCAAACCTGTCTAGTAATATAGAAGGAAAATTCCAGTATCAAATTCAAAATCAAAATCAAAGGAATTAAATACGTTACTGGAAATGCATACGTTGAAAAGTTTCTGCATCTTAGAACACTAAATAAATTAAACCAAAAAATACTTTTTAAAAAACAGCTTTTATTAAAATGCTCTAAAATGAAGAAACTAAACATAGAATATTATTTGATGTTATTAAGCACCACTATGTTAATGTTTTTATGTGATTTAAAAGCTTGTCACGATATAAGATTTTCGTACCAATTACCAAAATCGAATTTGATGTGAGAAGAACGCAACACGCACGGGTCACACAAAACAACCTTTCAGAGAAAGTGAAATTGCGATCTAGATTATATTTCATTCCGAAGTGATGAACCGTAAGTAATTTTATTTATTTAGAATAAACTGTTTTTGAAAATGTACTATAATGAAGTGAAATTTATGTTTTTAATTTCAAAATACCAATTGTATGTATGGCCTTGAGTTCGCCCAACTTTTTCGTCTCACCTCTATTGCTGAATCATGGCTGAACGAATAATATTTAAAGTAATTACCCTGAGTAAATTTATTAACTGGGCAAGTTTATTGTGGTAAGGTTATTGCAAGAAATTATATTACATTTTAATGACTTTCAAATGAAACTTCCAAAAACCATTCCCGAAATATTACCAACGCGAATAAAGTTTGATTTTGTAGGAATATGACGGAAAAATGGGTTAATCAAATATATAAAGATTGATACTTACGGACCAGTGAAACTGAAATATCGTTATTCATTCTTCAATGATTTTCCCCAATGTTGGAGAATTACAGGACATTATAAATTCCACAAAAGTTCATAGGTCACGAGTATTTTCTTTGTTTCAACTTTTAATTCTAGAAAATTTAAAAGTATTAATAGTGATCCGTGTGTGTGTCTCCTCGTGCACATTGTCTTGTGAGTGAGGGATGTATGGGCTTAAAACGGCATGTTGGCATGTTGGTTGGCGAGTCCACTCTTTTAGAGGTTGTGTAGTTACTCAGCCTTTTTTTGACCTTTCGCCTTTTTTGACACCCGCGGAAAGAGATAGGTTGGTGCTATTCAAAGATCGGCCCCGGCCACAAAAATTCTCAAATTAAGATTAAGGTTTCCACGATTTAAAGACAGAGCCTTTTAGAGGTTTCTTAGATAATGTCACATATTATAATCGACAACAGGTCAGCACAACACTAGTAATAAGCCGAAGAATCGAAGAGTATCTAATACAAAAGCTTATTGACGACTGCTATCTGTATTTTTTTCGGTTTGATAAGTGTCAACCGTTTATGCAAGGCACTGAATTTTATATGATCTTTTGTGATCTGAACGTTGCGTGTTCACATGTCGTCGGACTCATCAGTTTCTATTGGTGACGAATGTAGTCCTTCAAATAATTTAATGATCAGATATTATTTTTAACACAATTACAAAACAAATTGTAAACTTACTCTTTTACTCTTAAGCGTTGTGGATTTTGTTCAAACAAATAAATAAGTAAACTGTTGAATGGAATGGTGTACAGGAGATGATTGAAGGGAACAGGGATGTACGGTGCCGGTTGGCCTCTGTTGCTAAGTCATCGAAACACTGTGTCTGGCCTTCGACACTGTGTCTCTACAATCTGCAGAATAAAATGTCGATATCAAACATCGTACAAGCACTAAGGCAGGCACGTTAGAGTCTTATAGTGTTCTATGTTCCATAGCCCTAGAATTCTTTAATTCTGTATTTTGAAAACGGAACATTCTTATTACGTAGTGCCTAAGTTATTTTTTCCTCATATATGGCAATGGTACAATTAGCGCATTCTGCTCGGATCATATTTTCTTTTCTTTCGTTTAATATATGGCAATCGTCGAACTAAGTTGGGCTTTGTGGCAGGAACTCGAGTTGAGTTTTTGTTAGATTATTGTAATATTTATTATTACGAAGCATACTTGACAGTGGCAGAATGTACTAATTGCTTATATGAAGACAAAAAAGTCTTAGTACTTACTTATGTTTTAATTTTGACATTTTATTGAACCCCCTCCTTATCTGTTTCAACGCAAGAAGTTGCCAACCCGGTTTCATTGATAAAAACGCATAATGTGTCATCTAGTCTATTCCCATATCGATGGTATCGATCAATAATCATGTAATACAAAATTTCCATGTCGAAGTATTCATAATTATAATTATATGCGACAAAATTACACGCGCAGAATATCAAAATTCTATAGAAAATCGGTTTATATCTTTACTACGCTCATTTATAAACAAGACACTCGTATATTTGATACGTTAGACGCTGTAACAGTATTAACGTGATATATTTACTGCGCACGTTATAAACAAGTCTGTATGTTTGCAATGATAGATGCTGTAATATTATTATTTATATCATTTTAAGACTATAAATTCTTAGTCTTCTTCTTTATAGTCTATAGATGCTATAACTATACTTTAGTAAGACTATAAATATAATATCGTAACCATTTAACAACATCCAGCTTAATCTAAAACATTTCTACAAACATATACGTACCTTGTAATAATAAGAAAACTTGATAGAATATTCCTTGTAAATATTTTGATGAACTTCAAACAAAATTCTAAATTACGACTATTTCAAACTTAATAAATTTTTCAAATTTATAAAATTTGAAAAAAAAATGCTTTTCGTTTATACAATGTAGATCACGTCGATTCGTTTATTTGTTTTGTACAAAATATTTGTTTATCTTGTACAAAACAAACGAATGCAATGTTTACTTAACCTTAAAAATATCAAATGAGACCTTTCTTTTTATCGTTTATTTCGTGTTTAATAATAATAAGCAAAGATAATGGAGCCATAATATTCCGTTAATAATTATCGAACAATATTCCTTTTCATCCATTTTGGTCTATATATTTATGTTTATTCTTACATTTTTTTCCTGAACCTTATTACTCAAATGCGCGAAAATAAAATCACATCTTTCTGAGCGTATATCTGTCAACAACATAATAAATAACCACAATTCTTAACACGCTTCCTAAACATGCAAGTGTTGTTTACTAGCACCTACAGTACCTATATTTGACAGCATATCAGTGTACACAACCTAGTCCTTATTACTATCTTCCTAAAGTACTGTTTTTAGCTTGAATGTGTACCTTGTTTATTAAACAGCTGTGTTTCTAAAATTATCGTCCAAGTTTATCGCCTAAGAATGCGAATTACTGAATACTAGAAACACGTAGAGGCAACAGTGAGTCAGCTAGCGACGTCAAACAAATCATTCAAACATAACGAGTGTCAAACGGTGCAAGGTCGGCACAACGACAGCTACGGTTGTCAGATTGCGAACTCTTGGGAAAATTGGGGAATTTGAAAGTTTGAAATCGTTCACTGACAATGCAAGTCAGTTTTGACTTCTGAGCAGATCGAATGAATTTTGAAGTATTGAGAAAATTATTTAGATATTTAGACGTAAGTAGCAAATTTGAAATCTGGTACTTATTATTTGCTAATTAATACTTTACCATACCATGTCTCTCCACTGCTGGATATAGGCCTCTCCTAACGCTCGACACCACACACGATCTTCGGCTCTTTTCATCTAACCACGACCGGCGAACTTCTTGAAGTAGTCGGACCATGTGCCCAGAGGGCGTCCCGCACTGTGCTTCCCGATACGTAACCTCCATTTGAGAACTCGTCTACCCCATCGGTAATAGGTCTTGGGGTAAATATGACTTACCCATTACCACCCATGCTGATTATAAGAGATGTCGGTGACTTTAATTCTTTGAAGTCTCTTCGTTTCGGATCATATTCCGCAGAAAAACTACGAGCATAGCTCCATAGCAAAGTTATTTATTATCTATTCTGATCTATAAAATTATAAATTATAATAAATCGAGAGTAGTCATGGCCTGCTAGTAAAGAGTATACACATAAACATCTCATAGGTAATCTTATAATTGTTCTATCGAAATATTTTTCAGTGAAATTGATCACCACAATAAGAACGAATATTTGTGAAATGATAAGTCCATTGTAATTTTCGCTGTTGGCAACCCTAACTCAAACTTCTCAAATGACTCATTCGTCTGTCATTCAACCGGGAAAAGACAAGCACCTTGAAAATACAACGGTATTTTCAACTGTTACGTTGACTGTTGTTGCGATTTGTTGTTACGATTCCGTGGGCAGACCTCCTGTTGAGTAACGTAACAAAATATAGATTTTTTTTCTTGCGAGTAACAAAACGAACGTACTTCTTCTAATTGAAATTTCCAAAGAAGGAATGATGAAATGGTGAACCGAGAATCACTATTGATCGGTTGATCACGGGAGCTTTTACAGTCGAATAATATATGAATAAAAATAATATAATTGCACGCTGCAATCCAATAGCGACTGGACGCTACTGGCGGCCAGTCGCGTTACCCCTTTCACAAAGAAGCGTACTTTGAAATGTGCTGCATTTCCCAATTTATCCTATTCCCCAATGTATGCACGTGTTTCGGTAGTGAGTGAGATATGCCAGAGCCCATTCCCATTTCATCTTATCCTATCCTTCCCCATTTTTCCTAAACCTTTCTCCATCTCCATAGGTAGGCAGCGCATCTGGGGGAACGCCAACGTTTGTCATTCGGGACAGAAGTTGGCATGTATCCAGGATGTCCATGGACAACAGAATCCACTCACCACCAGGTGGACTGTATGCTCATCGGCCGCCTTCTTACTATGAAAATTATTGGTTACATTATAATTGTAAGTAGGGGTTACAGGTTATCACTTCATGCGATTCAAATTACATTCATAATAAACCAAAACGAAATCAGTACATTTGATAGTTGAAAAAAAAATGAGTTGAAATAATTGTAATTTTTAAAAGAAGCTATAAATAAGGAAAAGTTAAAATGTACTACGATCTGTAAGCTATTTATTTGATGAGTCATATTAATTGCTTCTAAAGATATATAACTGTATGCTGACATAAATATATCGAACCTATTCAAAAAAAGCCTCCGTTCACGTGGATCCACAATCAGGCTCCACCGGTGGATCCATTCATAATTTTTCTTCCTCTTGGATCCACGGGCGGATTTATAGATAATTCTTTTCCTCTTCAATCCACAGCTGAATCGAAGTTGTTAGTAATGAATTACATTTTTATTGTTTTACATAAAATGCGTAGTTATTGTATCATTACTTTCGCCGCCTCCACAAGTGTGTGGATTGAAGTGGCCTAGAAATACATAATTACATTTGGATTCAGAAATTGGTAGTGGCATAGAAATATGTTATATATTTGAATTCCTAATTTGATGGATCGAAGAGGAATAAGAAATTATCCATGGATCCACCTGTGGAGCCTGATTGTGGATCCATATGATCGGAGGCCAAAAAAATATCGTAAGCATTAAAATACTAAAAAAAAATGTGAATCCTCGAAATGATTAAAAAATACGTTTTTGAATAAATTTGAAATTATGGTTTAAAATCTTGGACAGAATACATTATTGAATTGATATTTTTATTTTATTCTCATTTTATTTTTCAAGTACTAATGTGATCTTACCTATGTTTTTATAAAAAGGGAAATTATTTTCATCTGCATAATCTCAGATAACTGCAAATATTATTAAAATACGTTCTTAAAGAAAAATAAAATAGAAATGTTAGTTTATTAAATTACAATAAATATTTATTTAATTAATTTACAATAAATATAGGCGTGTTTGCAATTACCCTGGCTGATCTTACATTATGCTAAAAACCTTTAATGAAATTATTGAAGTTCTATCTTCTGAATATATCTTATTATATTGTTACAATGTGGATAAGGTTTTAAGGAAGATAAGGTTTTATAAAGTTTAAAGTTTAAGAAAAAATCTTTATGCACAATAGGGTAGCGAAGCGATCATATTTTCTAGCAAGCTGACTAGCTTGCTAGAAAATATGATAGAATAAAAAAAATACTTAAAAAAAAATATTTTTCGAACTCATCAAAACGAGCCCAAATATGACGTGTTTACTGTGCACCATCAGGTTAAGGTCATGCATGACACTAAGGTGTTGTCATTAAAACTTCAAGCCAAACGAGCCCAAACACAACATGTCTACCGTCCGCCGTTGAGGAGTTCCACGGTGTGCTGGCTTTCCTGGGTGCAGCATCAGGACAAGGTCATCAGATTATTGTATTGTCATCGGTTTTATATACATATGTAAAATTTCAAGGTAGTAAGTAGTACAAGTGGAAGTGAGCTAAAATCGACTTTCATGATTTGACCTACACAAACCAACAAGCATGTGAAGTTGAATAAAAGCTTGTAATAATAAAGACCCGTAACGCATCTTTCTGTATATTCGCGGTAACCTCTAGAAATTTTGAAGGGATTTTGATACGGGCAGATAAGGCGCGTTGTCTGGATGATTTAGGATAATATAAAATTAGCATGGATATTTCATGCTATGGTAAAGTAAACATTATTGAAATAGAAAGTGAAAGCGAAGCAGAACGTAATCCGAACAGATATTACTTTAATCTGATAAAACCACGGGTGCAGTAACAATAATATAATTTTAAAATCGTATCCAACACATGTGATATAGGAATGTGTGAATAGGATTTTGCAAGGTCGGCGGCGCGCCCGCATACCCCCTGGTGTTGCAGGTGTCCATGGGCGGCGGTAATACTTACCATCACGTGGGACCGCTTGCTCGTCCGCCCACTAGTATATAAAAAAAAAAAAATGTGAATCCCGGGCGGATGGCTGATATGTATTATCTACACTTGCCTCTGTTCAGGAAAAAACATAAAGAAAGAGATTTTCTCACTAAATCAAACTTCGGGTGTAATCTACGTAGCAGTTGAACAGTTTAATTATAACCTGCTAGATTTATATCTGAAGAATTGCCAGCACCGTTTCGGCTCGCCACACGTGTCATATACGATACGCCAATCATTCCACGAAATGGGTCGTTTATTGTGAATTATTTACGGCTTTAAATAGAAAAGAGACTCCTTAATATCACTCTGAAGTCGCTTACGAATATTTAATCATATCCTTAATTCAGTTTAACATTGTAAGAGTTAAACAGATAAAACAATAAAGTTAAATGAATAAAACAATAAAGTTAAATGAATAAAACAATAAAGTTAAATGAATAAAACAATAAAGTTAAATGAATAAAACAATAAAGTTAAATGAATAAAACAATAAAGTTAAATGAATAAAACAATAAAGTTAAATGAATAAAACAATAAAGTTAAATGAATAAAACAATAAAGTTAAATGAATAAAACAATAAAGTTAAATGAATAAAACAATAAAGTTAAATGAATAAAACAATAAAGTTAAACAGATAAAACAATAAAGTTAAATGAATAAAACAATAAAGTTAAATGAATAAAACAATAAAGTTAAATGAATAAAACAATAAAGTTAAATGAATAAAACAATAAAGTTAAATGAATAAAACAATAAAGTTAAATGAATAAAACAATAAAGTTAAATGAATAAAACAATAAAGTTAAATGAATAAAACAATAAAGTTAAATGAATAAAACAATAAAGTTAAATGAATAAAACAATAAAGTTAAATGAATAAAACAATAAAGTTATTGTAAATAATATTCATATCAGCCTATAACGTCTCTATGCAGGACGAAGACATCCTCTTGCAAGCAGAAAGAGGTGTCTTCCAAAACCACCTGGCAGGCCCGGAGGAACAAGTTCGTCCACTTGTCCGTTTCTACCAACCCTGCGGTTATTCGTACCGAATCGTGGAAGGAGCGCGCTGCACTTGCGTTGACTCTTTCCAACGCGCTGTCTCTTGACTCCCTACAAATTATGTTCTTTTTTTTTTTTTTTTTTTATGTATGAAGGCGGCAGATGAGCATACAGTCCACCTGATGGTAAGTGGATACAGTCGCCCATAGACATCCGCGATACATGCCAACATTAGTCCAAAATGACAAATGTTGGCACGCCCCCGAATGCGCTGCCTACCTTTGGAGATATAGGAATGGATTTGGAGAAAGGGTTAGGAAAATGGGGAGGGATAGGATGGGATGGGAATGGGCTCTGGCACATCTCACTCACTACCGAAACACGTACGTACATTGGGGAAATACGATAAAGTGGGAAATGCAGTACATTTCAAGGTAGTCTTCTGTGAGAGAGGGGTAACGTGGCCAGTCGAGCGCGCCCAGCGACTGTTGGATTGCAGCGTGCACTCTCCCCCTCACAAAAGTTCTTGTCCTTGTATATTAACTATCCCGTTTCTGGATGTTGACGGCACATTAACAAACGATCCGACACTGAGCATTTCTTACTTCTACTTGCTCCTAAGTTTATGCCATAGGTGTGCGAACTCCTGCAGCCGTCTAAAACTCGCTGCTTAGTCTACAGTGTTTCGATAATAGAAAGGTTCCTTCTAATTGCGCTCTATTCTCTATCATAGTGTCATAGGCTACGGTATAGATCCCTAGAGACTCTCTAAAAGTAAAATCTTAAAGAGGATATGGCCACAGAATGTGGTGTGTAAGATCCCCGTGATCCTAATAGTCTGGATTCATCTAACTGAACTTGAATCTTGAGCCGAATCGACACATTCGAGAAAAATCGATAAAACTCTCTTCCACTCGACTCATTCTCCCATCTATTTTGTTATTCCTCTAATACCTCAGCTCAAACGCCGCACGGACTTAATGCATGCGGCACATATGCAGGTTGAACCGATATAGTAAAGATAATTGAAAAACCCGTTACTTAAGTAGAAACTCAATAATACGAGCCAGGATTAACGCTCACGAGTGTAAATATTTCTTGTCTATCATCGCTCTTTACAAATACATTTGACATTTACAATATGTCATTGATATGACAGATTAAGATCAAACCTTGCCATTATCATAAGACTACTGCGTGCTGGATGCTGCTCATGTCCCTATTCCAAATATTTTGAAGCATTATTTGAATAGTAAGCGGCCGCATACTATAAATTTGATGGATCAAAGCAACTATAGCACTTTTCAAATTTAAAATCGACTTGTAACTAAACGAAAAGTAAAAATACTAAATGAACATCACGTTCAACAAAACGACCCATTATGTTGATAACAGAAGTAAATAATTTTAAATTACTAAGAATGTCGTTAATTACTATATAAGTCAACGGAGGACCAACAATACAGTTTTAAAACGATAGATTTAAAAAAATCATAGAAATAATTTATCGTTGTTGTGTATTTTATAGTTGTTAACAAGCACTACGTTTACTTACTACTTTATAAGTTATTTTTACTATTTTGTAGTTAATTTTATAACGTTATTTTTATATATTTTTTTTTATCATAATATCAAGTTTTCAGACAACGGTTTAAATTTTAAATTAATATTTTAACCTACCGATACAGTATTCCTTGGAATAGAAAGTTCTTATTTCTGAATAGTTGAATAGAGTGAACTTCGTGAATTATTTATGAAATGAATTTAATAATTATTCAGCAAAACAAATTAAATATTCATTCAAAGGAATATTTCCAAAGATTTTGGTAGTAGGTATTTTATTAAATTCTCTTCAAAATATTGAAGCCGTTATAATTTATCTCAATCTAAAATTCTATAGATTGATTGAGCCTTTAACCTAATTCTTAACAAACTTAACTAAGTAACGTAACTTCTTAAAATACATTCATATAAAGCCGGTTTAACTAAGTGAACACTGTACACAACGTATCATTTTATTATTATAGTTAGATGAATTCATAATCATTCTTTACTTCACCATGTTCATTCTTATCTTCATCTGACAGGTTTCCCCACTTAGTAGAACTCAGCGACCATTGTGCGTGTACATTTCTCCCAGTATTCGCTAGTTCCCTCCAGAAATGCAGAAGCTGTTTTGGCTTCGTAGTGTCTGTAGAGTGGCGGTAATGTTGTCCCGATCTCATTTCACTCCTCGCATTTCAACAGCACATGGGCTGATGTCTCCTCAGCCTCCATGCAGGCTTTATATAGAGGACTGTCGATCATTCCCATAACATAAAGATGTTTGTTTAACAGCCAGTGTTCGATAAGTGTCCATATAATTATGTAACATACCCGAGTGGTTATTTTGCTAAATCGAATTATTAAAAAAAAATTTTTCTTTAGCCTAATAAAAATCACGATTCGATAAATTTGAGAGTTCATAGTACGTAAAATTGCTACTAGAAACAATCTGCCAAGTATTATAATAAGACTAAGGAATTTGATTTTTTTGTAACATGTTTAAAACAGCTGTTTTTGATACTTTTTTGACGTAGGAAATACCGCAGATGTCAGCATGCTCTGACCTACGTAATCAGCATGGAATTAAAGTTGTGAAATGAACTGCCAGCTGGAGTTTTTCTGCTATTCTGCGACATGGGGTTCTTCAAAATAGATGTGAACAGGATTCTACAAGGTCGGCAGCACACTCGTATAGCAAGGGTCCATGGGCGGAAGTCACAGATGTGCCATCTGTCTGCCATCTGAACAAGAAACTTTGTAGCGCTCAATAAATGGACAAACAAACAAAAAAAAATACCGTCATCTTCTGAACTCAATAAATACTTATGACTATTTCATTTCATTTAAAAATCATTAAACGATTTATTCAACATTTGTTTTTATTATTAGTGCAGTCGGTAACAAGTCAACCTATACCCGTAATGATTGCACTAGGGCTAAAATCGAATGGTTTTAAACAACTTCAAATTAATGAATCAAAATGAAGTAAAAATAGATTAATCTTAGCAAATTCGTATTTTATTTTTTTATAGAAAAATGTCTGCAGACGAGCATACATACAGTCCACCTGGTGGTAAATGGATACTGTCGCCCATGGACATTCGCGATACATGCCAACTTCAGTCCAGAATGACAAACATCAGCAAGACCTCGGATGTACTGTCTACCTTTGAAGATGAAGGAATGGATTTGGAGAAAGAATTAGGAAATGGGGAGGGATGAGACCGAATGGAATGGGAATGCGCTCTGGCATATCTCACTTACTATCGAAACACGTACGTACATTAGGAAATCGGTTAAAGTGGGAAATGCAGTACATTCCAAGGTATGCTTCCGTGAGAGGGGGGTAACGAGACCAGTCGAGTGTGCCCAGCGGCTGTCGGATTGCGCCTATAAAACAACCTTCAAAAAATTTCGTAACTCGTATTACCTATTTATCCTTTCGTGGGTATTGTAAAAGACTACTAAGGGATAACAAAGCGGCTACCACAAGCCGTGAGGAACTACACCACTTCTAAAAGCTCGCCAACCCGCTGGCCCAGGTGTGGCGTTTTCAGGCCTTACGTACCTCACCCACGGGTCAATGTACATGAGGAGGCCCATGTCCAGCAGTGGATACTGAAAGGGCTGGTTGCATTGCATACCTATTTATCAAATAAGTCTTACGCTTTTGTTAAAGTGTTTAAATCAATGTTAGTAGAGGTCATACGGGCGTGCCAATTTTTGTATTTAATTCACGTTTTAGTTTAAATTTAAAAACTGTTGTCATCCAAATATATTCAGTCGAGAATTACAACAATGTTACGTAAATATATTCAACGTTGAATAAGTCCTCTCAAACGGAAGTTATGGAGCAAAATATTTGATATTTCTCACAGTTTTTTCAGAAGTGTTTTTCAGAATCTGTTTCCAAGCCAATAAATAATTCATGTCCACCAGCTGTGATTTCTTTCAGAATTGTTTCTCGGATTTTCAACACTCATTTTTGTTTCTCTATTTTGTTATTTACTTGGGAAGATGTACCTTAACCGATTAGCCCAGTTGATAGTGTTTCTATGTGCAAAATTCAATGTTCAATTCCAAAATATTTATTTAAAAGATAAAACATTTTATTCGAGATATAGTGAGTTGTGTTGGTTTTTGTGTGTTCGCCAAAGACATAAGGAAATAGAGCTCGAGATATTAAATATGGCGTTATGTAATAAAAAAACTGGACTTTGGTTTCTGTCAAATTTCATGCAAACACTTTGTAGTTATCATCGGATATTTAAAAGGAAACCTTTCGTCCATTTATTTAATTATGTAATTTCCTCAAGAGCATCTTTCCGTTTCAATGCTCTTCTAATAACTAAGAGACAGTTAATATGTGTTTGTTCAAAAAAACAAAATGTTCTTTAACTCGGCCCGCTTCGCTTCTGCTTCAAGAAAATTCAATTATTAATTTCTTTATTAAATTTTGCTGAGTTCTTGTGACTTTCTCGCATTGTCCTTGACTTGGGCACTGTTCCGTGCATTTCAGTATCGAGGAAGAGAATAAAGTACATATATTTGTCAGTCATCCCATTTTTATACATAATATGTATGTATAAAAATGGGATGACTGACAAATATATGTACTTTATTCTCTTCCTCGATTCTAGTTGTATGTACACTCAAAATTAAATAGTCTAATACAAGGAAAAATAGCAATTATTGAAATTTCTATCACTTTATTCTAGATTTTCAAAACTAATAGATGAAGGTGGGATTAGGACTTCTCGTGTAATTAGATTTCTTTCTTTCTTTCAAAATCTCAACGGTAGGCTGTGGCTCCGAAGGCGTGCCAAAATTTAACTTTCTAGACTGATGTTGGTATGTATCGCGGGTGTCCATGGGCGACAGTATTCATTTACCAGCAGGTGGTCTGTCTTCTCGTCTGCCATCTTCTTGCTATAAAAGAAAATTACACCTGAGTCGGATTTTATTTCAATAAACAAATTCCTGTCATAGAAACTTCTATATCCACGCTTGTGAACCCATGAGCACAAGATAGTATTACGCTTCTAATTCTCCCCCTTCCGCTTGAGTGCTACCAACCTTGACTTAGAATCATTATTCAACAACTTTGACACTCAGAATCATTCTCTCTGAAGACGTTTTTCACTGGAATAGGTAATTTCACTCGGTAACCAGAATATTTTGAATGGCATTCTTTATGGTATCTTTATTACGTATCGGTTTTATTGCATATACTTAGTATTTTTTTTACTAGATTTTTATAGTAGATTTTTATGTCAATAGAGTTATTAGGTCAATTATAATAAATTGAGTTAACGTAACAATCAGATATTATACACCTACGTATTTGAATATACTGTGTACCAACGGGGTGCATTCATATACGTGCACCTGGTCCTCTATAAATGGTTACATATCCTTTTAAGGGGTGGTTAAGAGTATAATTAGTAACTAAACAAATTATCATATCATGCCATCTGCCTATGTCTCTCTCATACACGATCTTCGGTTCTTCTCATCCAGCCATGGCGTACCTCATTCAGCAAAAGTCAGATATCATTTTTGTGGAAAATATGTTAAACTCTGAAATAAACAATTCAACTCATAAGTGAGATGTCTTCAACAAGAAAATAAAATGATAAGTAGACGTTGTTACTCAGTATCATTCAACATTGTAGTGTTGAAATTTATTTTTGTAGTGTCTACTCGAGCGCTGCCAACTCCTATTGATTTGCAGTGGTCGTTATCACGAGAAAGATGCTACTAAATAGTTTTAAAAAGACAGCTAAAGATCCATTAGGATCAGGAGAAAAATATTATTAAATTATTATCGTCATGTATTATATTATTACTATTCAGATACAAATGTCTAACTGAATTTAGATAAATAGTTGTTAACGGTATACGAGTTATTCACTCTTTTATAAGATAGTTATTTTGTATTATACTCGTGCTAAGACCAATAATTATTTAATCTGAGCACATTTTGTAGATCAATTAGAAATATGGATAATCAAAATAAAAACTTAGTTAGCTCAGAGGGACCATTAGAACAGTGATTGTTGCTGTGTCGTTGAAATAAAATGGTGACTGGCGTAGGTCTTCGGCATAAGAAAAATTAATAATATTACAATTTAGTAATTAGATTAGATAATTCATAATTTAGATTGTTACTTGAACTGATAGTAGGTACATATGTCGATTACACGTTTACACTATTATATTGCACTCCTATTATACGTTTTTATACTAATTTAGCTTATCCACGAGTGACTAAGTTTTGGAGCTGTAGCGTGCATCAAGCCTCTGACCGTATCGAGTATTTTTATTATCCGAGTAATATTTCCACTAACATTGTCTATTTTAAACCTCTTTCTATTTTTGTTTACTGTACTTACTGCATTCATTTGCGTTACAAACGCAACAGCTAAGTCCAGTTGGCCATAGATAATGCAACCTGGCAGAAGACGCTCAGTTATCTGCCTTTATAGTACGAAACAAAGCAAAGCAACTTATTAGCTGTAAATTGACTCGTATGGAAATTGGGCGTTTTCTTAAAACTTAATTTTCTCCATAGCTGAATGGTATTATTGGTATAATAGTAATATCATTGGTAATACAATTCGTAAATTGAAATAGCAATAAAACAGAAAATCTCAGTCATAACGTTTGTCAGCTAGCAAAGGCGTATGCTGAGCCAACTATAAAATGGAGGGCTTAAGCATATTATCCCTATAGTCACCCACATTCAGATATGACGTCGAAATAAAAAGTAAATATTGGCTATACGCCAGTTTCGTTTGAATATAAAGTGATCCCCCATATAAAACATCTTGTATTTTATCTTTCAAGGGTAAGTCTCAATGACCTTCGACGTGCCGAATTCTTATTATACAGATGTAAAGTTTTCGGTACGGTCTGAATTTAAAGTTCCGAACCATGAGTTCGATTTTAATATGGTTTCTTTAATATAGAGCTTATATTCTTTAATTGCATATAGAGATACTTTTCAAAATTATATACATACACATGAATTTCGCAAGATTTCATAAAACTTGCCGAAAGTGTTTTTATTATTATCTTCTTTGTTTTATAGAAATAATTACAGCGAGCACTCGCGTCTGTTTCTTTCTCAATCTATTCCTCCCTTTTCCTTTTCTATAACATTACTAATAACAGATATTTTTACTATTTCATGACTACGGATATATCTATGGTATGGATTTTTCGGATGTGAGGATCATAAATTTTTCAGATCATTTATACAATAAATAACTCTAAGGTTTTATTTATTTAAGTAAACTAGTTTCAATAGTTCTATGTAAACAATTGAAACTGAGTAGGTAATTTATATTAACTAGAACAGTTTGTGATTGTTAATAATCCTTCAATAGCCATGAACTATTGCCTGGCACGATGGTTTGGTCAATTTTTCTTTGATCTTCAATAGTAGCCTTGGGTCATTAGGTAAACTGATTTATTCATATTTAACACACAATTCACAAAAAAATCTATGTTTCTTCTGTCACCTTTAAGATTATTTGATTACACTGCTTGAGGACAATACGATTTTTATCGTGAGACGCGAGTCTTGCCCCTTTATACAGTGTAAAAAGTAATATATGATGTCTTATAGAGAAATTTTCAACTTGTACTTAAACGAGCCTGAAACGAATACTACACGGGTAACAAATGATGATCAATAAAACAATCAATTATTCATTTAATAAATTATGAAAATAATGTTAAATTACAAAGAAAATCATCACTTTTCCTACTGTCCCTAGAGAACCAATTTGTGGCGTCTGTGGGTATGTATATAGTGATAAGTATCACACTTTTGTGACATATTCTTTCTGAGATTGAGAAAACAACGACACGCCGACGAGGCAGAGTATGTATGAGCTCAATTAATATGTACCTACAACATCTATTGTAATAAATGAAATAAATAAATAAATTGTAAGGCAAATAAATGATCTGATCTGCATGTGCAACCAACAAAACCATACCAACATTTAATTATTTCTCGAAATTTTCTATGAATCTAGTTGTATTAGGTATATACGATTTAGGTATAATCTATATCTTTAATTTATCTGTATTCTATAGAATGTACACATGTATAAATAAATCATTATCTATAGGTACTCCCTTATTGTACAAACATATTCAGATGGCGTTAACAAGAAAATCATAACACTGTCGTCCTAAATATAGTTTCATAAGGAACTCCGACATTAGCGACCTCGTTGTCGCAGTTGGCAGAGCCCTGTACATAGGATTCGAGTCTTTGTTTCTTGTTTCTTTGTTTAGGACCTGGATATGAAATACATGTACTGTGAAAAGAATGTTTTAGTAATTTGACAGTCTATGGTATAATTATATAGTTTCATTCTAACCTTATGCCTCGATGATAATAATATATATATATATATATTTAACTACTTACCTACACTAATTCGACTAAATACATATAATAAAACAGTGAAGGGATTAACTCTTACATACGTCTGCATACATACTATGTTCTTTTAGAAGCCACCAAATCTACAATGTGGGTTTTTGAATTTTTGTTTCCATGCCCGTTAATATTGACATCACGTGAACGGATTTTGATTGAATATTTATTTGCAAAAAATACATAAAATCAGTCATAACAAAAATTCATGGTTTCAGGCTTGGAAAAAGTTCTGAAACATGTACCTACCTATAAGGTACACGTTGGGAGTTTAGAATTGTAGAGAGTTTGGAATCGCAGTCCACATTCGACCACATTGACCCCAAATAATCTGACAAATATTACAGGCCTCGGAATTATATATTTTCTGGCAATTTTTGTATTGTTATAAAAGTTGTTAGCCACTCGCAATCCGTGGGCATATCATACTTTGTTTATATAACGAAATATATACTTTATTATTAGTCACCAGGTCCTTTTCTCGTTCACTGATGGACAAGGGCTTCCTCAACCACCTGGGATGTATATTGACTTTACAGCGCCACGCTGGCCAAGCCGGTTGACGAGTCCCCTCTTGTAGTTCCTCAGGGCATCTGGTAGCGGTTTTGTTATTCTATTATAAATTTTATATCTTTATTAACGTTACATAAACTATTTTATAAAAAGGATTTGTTTGTTATTTACATGAAAATAATTTTCTTTATTTGCAGAGCTCGTCTCTAACGGACTTGATCTCGGCGTTCGACACAAAAGCGCAGACGCACTCGCAACTGCAAAAAGTCACAGCTTTCAGTGGACATTTCGACAAAAATCTTAAACCAACCTTCTCAAAAGATGAATATGGCAAGTAAGTACATCGTTTGATTTACACTGTAGCATAAAATATATAAACAAATATATTAATAATTATTTATTTATTTATTTACTAAATTCTTAACAGTTTTCACTGTTTTATGTGCACTAGAATAAATTAATAATAATAAATAAGTATGGCCAAGTAATTATTATGAATTCCAAAAATACTAAATTTAGTTATTTTCATTCCACAGAAATTGATGGGCATCCTTTAAATGATGAGCTAACATTAATATATTTGAATACTGTGATATATATAAATATATTTGAATTTAGAAAAAAAAATATTATTTACATTTTCCTATGACAATTTTGCTAAGACAATTTGAGTTTTTTAATATGTCATAAATATAAATATACTTTGCGAGCTTTTGTAAGATTGAACTGATTACAAATAAGGTCGAACAAATACATTTGATAGACATAAATAACTTATGTTATCAGAAGGTAAATTTTCAGCGCTTTATTATATTTTGATGGAAGATAGACTTGATTTTATTTAATATAAAACATACCTAGATAGTATAGATAAATTTTATATATTTTTTTTAAGCCGAAAGCAAAAATTGTAATTGCAAAATTGCAAAATTGTTCATTGTATCCTAAATAAATGTCACGGTATTTATATAACATGAATGAAAATTTCGAGGCAAAAACTGTAAAATTATTTTCTTGTATTGTATTGTATTATTTCTTGTATCAATGTCACCAGTGAAGCTCGGCTGACGGATCGACTGATGGCTTACCCATTGAGATACAGTCTAAAAAAGAATAATCGTTAAATTAGTCTTTTCAATCCGCACTGGGGTAGCCCCAGTGAGGATGCGTAGGCTTGTGGCTTACTAATAGAGCATCTACTTTTAACGTACAAGTTATTTTTATATAATAAAGCTTCTATAAAATGCGATAATAAAAACTAATATTATTTTATGAATCGTAAAACTTCTCCGTAACGCGATCAGTAAAGCAAATGTTTACGAGATAATTTTAGAATACGCTGGAATTTATGATTTTGAAACGATACGTTCAAACTACTCGTATTTCAAACTACAAACAAATAAATACGAATACAAATAAAGTGAAGCTAAAATATTACGGCTAATTCCACAGCTCGTCGCACAAAATTTTGTCCCATTAGGACGAAATGCGAATATTGAAAATAAGTATATGTTTGTTCATTATATCGTTCCACTTTTTTAAGTTGTTTTGGTACTAAATCAAACTTTAGGATAGTTCCAATTGTGGAATATTATTTGTAGATAACATTAATTTTAAAAGAATTTCTTTTTTTCGTACTTTTTTGTCAATAGTTTTATTTAAAATACTTACCAATTGTATACAAAGAAGTCGTTTTCTTGGAATTGGTCGTGGTTTTGTAATTTCTCTATTTCCCGTTGCTTTTCATTGGCCCATCATCAAGACGTCCATTAAACAACATTTTATTATCAAGCAATTTTATTCAGCTTTATTGTTCATTTTATTATTTCAGTTGTAGTCATTGCAAGCGACTACAACTGAAAATCAGGGCTGCAGTTTTTGCTGCAGCACACGCTGAGTTGTAGCATGTACCTGCCGGTGCCAATACACATCTTTGTATTAAATAGGCAATTTATAGATTATGCGTTACCTGATACTATTAAATTTCTTTCCTTCTTTAAGCTAAAGGAAACCGCTCTAATTATATTTATTATTGCAGACCTATCCCAGGGTCAATGACCGAACTCCGAGGAGCTGAAGCCCAAGCCAGAGTCTGCACAGAGATGAAGGAGTTGTGTGAAATAATCAACCAATACGGAAAGTCTCCCTGCAAAGGTCTCCTCCCACCTGAACTGAAAAACTCCGACAAAGTGATCTCATTTGGAGAATTATTCTCGGTAAGTTGGATAATAAGCGCTTTACGGACTGATGCTAGTACGAGTACATATTATAAAAAATCGATCATTTAGCTGTAATATTTCGTCAGTATAAGATTGCTATTTTAAAAATCATCAAACTTGCACAAAGAGCTCGAATATACCCTTTTAACCTTTCGCATTTTGTATACATTTTATGTTGTAAATCGGGTTTAAACGCGTAGAATTAAAGGCTTTCTTTCTATTCGACGTTTCACGAGTTGTTTGAAGAAGCTAAGTCCAGAATCATAGCTACGGGCAGTTTTATTAACTATTAACACTTGAGCTCGAATATACTTGCCTTTTAGGCGCGAAGCCCGTACATTTTTTCGAACATATTTAAAATTGAAATTTTCACGCTGTCAGATAAAAAACATTTCGGGTTGTCTGTGTCACGATGACAACGCTACTATTTAGTTGTAACTTATTAAAACTTTGAATATTTACATTTAAATACAAAGATTACTTATATTTATTTAATTAGTCTCCAATATTTCAAGGGTTGTTCCGATCTGATCACGCGATCAGTTTCTTGTCCTTGTTCTTGTCCCGACGTGAAATTCCCGTCGGGAAATTCGGGAAGATTGTACGGTTTCTCGTCGGATTGCGCGATTCAATGCAACCGCCAAAATAAATAAAATGTTTACCTATTCAAATCATCGTCCTGTCTGATCACGTTTCATTTTTTAACATTTATTTATTAATAGTTTCAGTCATCTGATAGACATATATTACATTATTTATGTAGGACCTTAGGTAATTCTAATTACACAAACAAAGATCAAGACCTCCAACAAATAGAGGGCAACTTATTCTCTCTATAATCTCAATTTGCTACAATTTGATGAGGTACATAAAATGACGTTTACTCTAGCATTATGGGTTAAGTCTGACAGTCTAAAGATCCTATCGTGTTCCCAATTGATTGATTACATAAACATAATCTTTTGTATCAAGTATTTGAGTTACGTGACTATAATTACGAATAATTATTAGTCTGTTAAAGAAATGAGTCTTAAATTGAAGTATCTATAGATATTTATATTTTTTAATATTTATTTTAGAAGATAATTTTCCTGGTAACTCACTAGAGGGTTTCTGGCCATAATGAACCACGCCGGCCCAGTGTGGACTGGTGGATACACGAGCTTCAGACAAAAATCTTTTTATCTTGATCACGCGGGTTTTCTTACAAAGATTTTCTTCACAAATGAAATAATAATAGTTTTAAAATCTGTATTTAAGTACGATACTGCCCGAAGATTTGAATTCACAACCACATGAATGAGACTAAACTAATCTATCGTCTAGATACCTGTAGGCTATCTTCACTGTATTGAGTTGAAGTATAATACCGATCAAAAGATAGTTATTTTTAGGATTTTTCTTAGAAACTTCGCAGCCGTCATTGTATATTAGTTTTAAAATTTGACAGTTGCTGAGAATTACAATTTAAAATAAAATTATCTTAGTAAAGGTTTAATGCTATACTTTGAGATGAATCTGTTTCCACTATAGCCTTTAATTCATCGTTATTAATCTTGGTCGTATGTCGTCCGTACGTGGGGCTCATTCTTAAGATAGAAATGTCCAGAACGGATGCGTTCAAACCATCGACGCACGGTGTGATCGTTTGTGGTGTTTGGCCCGTACACACTATTGATATTGTGAGCTGTCTGTCTTGCGTTGGTGCCGCCATGAAACTCATATACAAAAATAGCACGAATTTTCAATTTATTAATTTTATTTTCAAGACAATCACGTGAACAAAATTTAGGTACTTACAGAAAAATAAATAAAATACTGATTTTGAAATAAGAACATCGTAGCTATTAGATGCTATTGGTTTTATATTGAAATTCAAATTATAACAGAAGATATCAAAACTCAAAGAGGCCAGTAATAAAATCGGTCATTTCATGGATAACCACCTAATAGAAGAATTTTTAATGTCAGCGCATAGCAACAAGTTACGAATTATTAATATTCACAGAAGGCGTTGACTACTCGACACCAAATGAATCTAATTAAGCAATCTGCGAAATGTCTTGAAAAAATTAACAACTGTTCTAGCTGTCGACTATTTTCAATTGTTTGGCGTTTCGTCTCTGACAGACGTATTCTTTTGTATAAACAATGACAAAAGAGATAATTTTACATGGAAAAATCTGATGACAGAAAGTCAAGTGACGTAGACAACAAAGAAGCTAAAAATATCAAACCATAAAATGAATTCCAATAAATGTTATTAAACTTGTCACTCCGTCATACGCAAATGTAGTGAGCGGTTCATTATCTAAATTCAAAATTACAGGCAATCGAAGTATACTGATTCTACTGTTAGAATTATGGCGATGGCGATTTGTATCGACAAATAGCTTTAATTATGTTGCATTGATACTGTTATCAATGCAACATAATTAAAGCTATTTGTCGAAACTAATCGCCATCGCCATAATTTACTGAATGGCTATGCAATACACTTATTGCGTGATGCGTCAATTATATATTATTATAATCAATTATATATGTCGGATGTCTATGGGCGACAGTATCCACTTACCATCAGGTGGACTGTATGCTCGTCTGCCGCCTTCGTACATAAAAAAAAAAAAAGAAAAAAGTGGTCACCGCTGCCAATGGACACCTGCAACACCAGGGTGCTTGCGGATGCGCTGCCGACCTTGCAGAATCCTGTTCACAGCTCTCATGGAGAGTCTCATATCGTAGCGTAATGGAAAAACCTAGGCTGGCTGTTAATTCCAAATTCTCTTTTTGACCGCACTGTACGCAGCGACTCTATGTCAAGAAAGTGTGGATGAGCCGCACGACAATGACGAGTGGTGCGATGATAAAAACCCGAAGTACAAATTGATCGATATATAGGGAGTTCTTGAATTCGGACACAAGCCTTACGCGACTCCCTTCTACCTCGGCCCGAGATTACACAAAATTATAAATTTGACATTACTTTCGCAATGCGGAAAGCGTGAGAGTGAGTTTTTACGTCAGAAGACACTTCAAAACAACGCACCTGCCTAATTACCGTGGCGTCATGTAGGAAGCATTGTTTTTATTTTTACCTGCCCATGTTGTTTGTTAGGTCACAAGGTCGAAGAGTTGTAGAAGAAATAATGTAGAAACGACCAAATGCCGAAAATTGAGAATAGGTGGCCCAAGTCAAAATGAGACAGCGGAAACACGTAGATTTTCTACATGCCGATGACGCCTTATGTCATCCGATTAACACCGATGGCGGTTAGTCTCATACCTCATGTGTCCATGGGCGGCGGTAACACTTACCATCACGTGGGACCGCTTGCTCGTCCGTCTACTTCCCTATAAAAAAAAGAACCGTTCCCCACCTTGTTATTTCTTCTCGTTAAAATATAATAATACCATATACAAATGCATACATATAGTATGTTTGTATTTACAATACAAATTCAAATACAATACAACGCAAATACAAATTCCTTTGTAGATCATTATTAACTTATTCAATAAGTGGTTATGTAGCGCTAAGCGCTAATATAACGTTGCAGAACAAACCTATTCATTCAGTTAGAGCAACGAACATGAACTTTAATGTCAACGTAATAACACGTTTACGAACGCAAATAAATCGTGTGAACGGTTGGTTGGCCAATGCTTTAAGTATTCTTCATTCAACAACTCACGACATTGGATTTACGTCGAAAAACAATTAGTCTCGACGGATAAGTGATGTCGATAATATTTTATTTATCTAAAGGAATTTTAAAGTACGACCAAGTATTAATGATATACTTTTTACATAATATTGACAATTTTAGTAACAAGAAATTATTTTGGAATATCACAATATATGGGCGAAAGTTAACCCGGAAGAACAAGTCAATTATGTTAATACATAATTACATTTTCATATTGCTGTAGTACTTATCATTTTGTTAATCTCATTCTAAGTACTACTTACCCTCGGCTTCGGCCGCGTGCTCGCTAATCCCACGGGAACTTTAATTTTGTGGCTTGTCATTTTCGTGGTTCCATATAAGGTCCACAGTAGGTAGTCCAAAATTTCAGTTCAATTCGTCCATTCGTTGGTGCGTGAAAGCATTTTAAACAAACAGACATCGTTTCATTTTTATATATGCACCTATATTAGTTAATTAAGATACATGTGTGTACACTAAATATAGATTTTGCGACTACCTGTTGTTCAAATAGTCGAGGAATCAAAACTAGCGAGGGTTGAACTCTAAAAAATATAGGTACACTAATTAATAGGATAAATGACAATTACAATGACGTATAATTTGCTTTTTAGACATCTAGAAATACGTCAGGCCAGAAACTTTTGCACCTCACTGGTATTATTGTATTATTTTTATACCAGTCCTTAATTTAGAACAGTGACCGGTTACGGCCGCTTGTTCCTTGAACCGTAACCGAACATCAGCAGAATTGACATTGCTTCTGACAAAATACTTGGCACGCTCGCAGTTTTGTGTGATACACGCTGAAAACATTCAGGTTTAGCGATCAAGTTCTTTTGTTACAGCTAAATACAACTGTGTTTCATTTGGTGGTTGCGTGTTGTTTTATTTTGATTAAAAAGAAATGAGTACATACTACGCCAGAACCCATTCTCATCCCATCCTATCCCTCCCCATTTTCCCAGTCCCTTCCTCCAAAGCTATTAATAGCCTAAAACCATTAAATTCTGGTATATCTTGGCTCCTATCCACCCCCACGGTCCTGTGCGATCTTCATTCATTTTCCACCTGTGAGTTTAGTAAAAAACAAATTTAATGTTTTGATCTTTTGATATCATTTCCTAACTAACTAGGTACATGATACACAATTAATGTTTTTCGAATCTTAAAAAAACAAGGCGGCTAAAATATTTTGATAATTGAAAAATTAAATAAAAACTATTCACTATTTTAACGATCTGATATCTCATCAGAACACCAATAAATTCAATTTTCTTCAACATTTTCTTTTTAGTTTTTGTCCTCAAATGCTTCTTCGGTTATATTTCAAAAGGTTACAAAATAAACATTTTAATCTCCTTAAAAAGTCTTGTTCAATGAAGGACTGTCAGTCGATTAACAATCTCTTTTGAACACAGTCAGAAAGGCGAATGATGTTTCGAGAATACAAATTATCTTCAACCTTAAAATTGACCAAGCCCTACATTCTTGGCAGCAGTATTAAATCTCTGGATACTCTAATTGGGTGAAATATCTTTGTTAAATTCCATTCGCATTCCTTTACGCTCAGGATTATAATACAAAATGACTCACGACTTACAAGCGTAGAACGAATTCCGCTAACATTTCATGTACTACGGAAATCGGCTCCTTAAATTCAAATTATACAAAATTCTGACATAAACGAGGGGAGAAAATCTGGTCAAAGATCACAGTCTCATTTCAGAGCTATAATCCGAATTCAAAGTAGGATTTTAATTAAGCTTTATAACTAAGTAAAATCTTTCATAGTTAATTACGGGCAGCTGTTCGTAAACAGGAGACTGCTATAGATCAAAGATAGGACAGATGTGTTACATCGAACTTGTCCGCTCCGCTTCAGTCCAAGATAGTGACGTCATCGGACATTCCTCGCGTCGCGTCCGTCACGGCCAAAATCTAATTTTGGAACCAGTTTACTAATGCCTGACCGTTCACTTGCGCGTAATTAGCAACATAAACAAATGGTGTGCGGCCGAGACCGAAAATGGAAACGGAAACGGTTCCCAAACGAAAATAAACACTGGAAGATTCTGTTGAAATCATTTTTGTTTTTTTTTAATCGTCAATATTGGGCAATCGACTATAAAATCTATTTGTAAATTTATTTATGAAAGGGGATCCTGATGTTGAGACTTTAGTGAAATCTTAGAAATACAAATAATTTCTTTTTGGAACGAAGTTCCTTTACGCGGCTTGCGGTAGGTGTGATTCGAGAGAAAATGTAACGTCACGTAAGATTTTTACCCCCTCTTTACTCCTTTCTCTTTCTCGCCTTTCTCTCGCTCGGACACGGTATGGTCGCGATTCTTGCGATCGTGTCAGTTCGTCGGTGTTCTGTAAATTTCGGTAGCGGGCCGAACGCTAGTTCTCTCTCTCATGCCTCGCTCGATCTGACACGAAACTAAAATATCCGAATCGACTACATCGCCATCGCTGATTCGCTGAATCGTATCGTTATTTTTCGATGTAATATATCGCATAGTGACATCGATGTTAGAATGATATATTGAAAAATACATCGATATTTGCAATACATCGATTGTTTTTAGAGTTTACTAAGATTATGGTTATAACATGCCTGAAAATGAAAGTATACGGATGCGTGAATTACATTCGGAGTATAAAAAAATGCGTAAGGATCTTCGTTCCTGACAGGGGTCTGACCGCACACGTTTTTTAAATGGAATGGGCTCTGGCATATCTCACTCACGACCGAAACACGTATGTATATTGGAGGAATAGGGTAAAGTGGAAAATGCAATAGATTTTACGGTAGTCTCATATGAGAAAGAGGTAACGTGGCCAGTCAAGTGCGCCCAGCTGTTGTGGGATTGCAGCGTACACCCTCCCTCTCCCATGAGTGAAGTGATTCATATAACATCAACATCTGAAATAATACATATCATAAGCTTGTGCCTCTCCACTGCTGGATATAGGCCTCTCCCAAGGACCGCCACCACACACGGTCTTCCGCTCTTCTCATCCAGCCACTACCTGCGACTTTCTTCAAGTCGTTAGGCCACTTGGCCGGAGGGCGTCCCACACTGTGTTTCTTGATATTTATTATGTCTTTATTAAATAATTATTAATTGATTAATTATTACAACTGATATTAATTGATGACTTTTTCAGATATACACAGTAATATCAGATAAACTCGTCGGCATACTTCTAAGGACAAGAAAACATCATTTGACATTTTTTGAAGGAGAAGTTTTATTCCAAGTAAGTTGTTTCAAGGCTTTTTATTTTGCTTTTCTTTTTATAGAAAAAATGTGGTTGACGAGCATACAGCCCACCTGGTGGTAAGTAGATACTGTCGTCCATAGACATCCGCGATACATGCCAACATCAGTCCAGAATGATAAACGTTAGTTGGCACGCCCCCGGATGCGCGCCTACCTTTGCAGATAAAGGAATGGATTAGGAGATGCGATGGGAATAGGCTTTAGCATATCTCACTCACTACCAAAACACGTACGTACATTGGGGAAATACGATAAAGTGGGAAATGCAGTATATTTCACGGTAGTATTCTGTGAGAGGGGTAACGTTGCCAGTCGAGTGCGCCCAGTGGCTGTGGGAATGCAGCGTGCACTCTCCCCCTAAAATTTATTCTGTGAATTCTCCCCCTTTTTATTTCTGTAAATGCAGTGTTAGTCTTGCTTTCTTGCTTACTCTAAAATATTTTACTTGTGTGCACAATTAGGAGTAGGGGGTTTTTCGGATAAACGTGCTAAATAAAAAAACCATTAAAAATGTAAGAAAATTTTCATATTGTCAATAATCAAAAATTATCAGTGCTGATGTGAAAATGAAAGTACGTATTGTATTAGATATTCGACGATCGTGTCAGAGAGGAAGTTTTTTTTAGATTGGTTTTACGGTTCTGGTTTCGTGTCTTTTAGACTAGCTAGTCTATATTTCATTTATAAAATTACATTTCGTTACACATTCTATCTAGAACTCCCCCATTTCAATGAAGAGGAACATTATTACAACCAATCAAGTAAGTTTGGAGGCTAACAGCGCCAAAAAAACGCTGAAAGCTTTACGATGGCATCACTGGTTTTAAGTTTTATTAACCTTGTATATAATGAAGTGAATGCAATGATTATTATATAAAATCATTGGTTATAATTAATTTCCCATTTATTACTAATTAGCAATTATTAAGACATCGTAGTTGGATTATTTTTTTTGTATGAAGTCGAGTTGTTAATTAAATTACGACCTGAAGTTTTCCTAAATCACCTACCTATTGTATTATTTTGAATTAATAAAGCCTCGTTTACTTAATAATTATAGTCTGGAGACAAAGGCGATTTCATTTTCTAGTATTCAGTGAAGTTTGTTGATCCTCCAGGCATTAATTACAATGTTAGACTGAGTCAGAACTAATGGGCGTCATAGCCTATGTTTAATAAGAAGTTAATTACTTATTCTGAAAAAACATAGTTCGTGTACCTTTTTATAGAAAAAAAGTGGCCAATGAACAGATAGTTCGTAACCATAACAAGTCCCATTATCACCCACTGCTGGACATGGGCCTACTGCATGCATATTGTGTTGTACACGATGGAAAGTGGGTTGACGAGTCCACTCTTTTGGAGGTGGTGTAGTTCCTCAGCGCTTGTGGTAGCGACTTTGTTATTCCTTAGTCGCCTTTTACGGCACTTACGGGAAGAACACACATCATGGGCTACCACAAACACCACAAACACTTGGTGGTAAATGGATACTGCGGCCCATGGACATCCACTTTGAGACCAGGGAAGTTCATTTCATGTAAGCACAATTTACTAAAACTTATCTACGCTAAACCCATGCTTAACGTAAGTGAAGTTACAGACGTTATTATGTTTCATATATTTGTTCGGGTGAAACTATGCTCGATAGATAAAAAAAAAAATGTTATTCTTATGTTTCACAGAAACGCGACGATGATGTGCCAATATTCATGATGATGCCAATCACTGAAGTCAGAAAGTACTGCGATGACAAAGCTATGCAAGCCAGAAGATCCGTGTCGCCCATGCCTCAATAATTCAAGTATAAATTTGTTATCAAGAAATTACTAAGTATTACCATATATGTATAGTTTAATAATTAAGCCTTGTGAACAATTTAGACAATGGCAATGTCTGCGTAATCTGATGCGATCGCGTATTGTTAAATGAGTCCCGTGCTAAATCATACGCAATGAAGTTGTGTCGCTCACTGTATAGGAACAAAAGCAATTTTTAATTTCCGATAACTTGCTGCTATTAAAAACGGAAATATACAAAATTGACATTTTACAGGAAAACAATTTGAAGGGACAACCTTGGTATTTTTCTATTACCAGATAATTTAGACTAAAATTATTAACAAAGCACCTTAATGTTATGATTTATGTATTGTTCAAACGTAAATGGCTTATTTCTCTTCTTCACATTTTATTCTATTTTTAACAAAAATTTTTAGTTGAAGTTATTTTACACATTCATTTTAATTACTTATTCACATTGATTGAATATATTGTATTAAATCAATCTCTTCTCTTGTGTCACGTTTCATTTGCCAGCTAATTATCATTTTAGCTGTTATCTGTATTCGTAAAACACAAAGTAAAAAAGAAATGCATAATATTGTTTTAATAAAATTCATTTAAAAATTTTTTTTTTTTTTTAGTCTATTAATGTTTCGTTGACAGACGAAGCGAATAATCTATTCTTTGGGATATCCGTCACCCCCTTACCGTTTCAAACAGTAAACAATAATTCCTTTAACGAATTAAATCTTATTTGTTTTATAATGTGATAAATTATGGGCATTACAGCGCCTAGTTCACTCTGTGTCCTTTATATAGGTACCAGAGAACTCTAATGTCTATAAAAAGTCATCTGAAGGTCTGAAAAATAAGGCTGGACAGGAATAATTAAAGTTTAGGACGCAACTAGCCGCATCAATTGATTCAACGTATCCACTGACATATTTATTACAATACCAACCTTAGCTGTTGCACGTCTCGCTCATAAAAAGCTATAATCAATGAAATAAATAGCCATTTCGCTGACTTATTCGTTTAATTTAACTTGCGTGGAACTGTAACGCGTTTCGATAACTATATTTTGTAGACCGTTGCAATTTACAACTTTTGCTAGAGAGTAGAATCGTGTATACAATTAAGTACCTACATAAGTGAGCAGATGCACCGTGGTTTGGTTGTCGCATCAGTAGTAGACATTGTCTTGTCGATTATGTATTCGTCTTTAAGAGATGCATAAAAGTAATATAATGACTGAGTAAAGTGCCATCAAAGTTATTGTAGAACAGATAAGCAGCAGAATGTGGTGAACCACTCTGTCTCAATTTTTCTTTCACATTTATTCGAAATGTTTATGAAACATCTCAAAGAAAATTACTCAAAGTCAAAACAAATATTTAGAAACAAAAATAGTGTAATTAAGTTTAGATTAAAGAAGGGACCCTAAATGTAGTGTCTTTCGTTGCTTTTTGTATGCAATATTTAGTCAAATTACGCTTTTGTTGCAAATTTGTACATATTTGTGTATCGCAATACCATCAGAAGGTCAATCGTGATAGAAAATTTTATTGGAGACATCTTGAATACATAAACTAAGTTTATGTTTGCATCGTCACGTAAAATGAGAAAAAGAAATGATTTTCGTCAATTTTAACTTTAAATAATATTAAATAATAAATTAGTTTAACTGGAAACAAACATTGAAATATTATCCATTCTTGACTACCTATTTTCATAATTTTCAATATAAATTTCAACCTCTGGGAAAGAGACATATATAAATGCGCTTCAGCAATTTTGCTAATTACTGAAGTACTTTAATGAATTAATTAAACACGTCGACTTCGGAAAAGGGAGGGAAAAAGGAAATGCTCACTGTTTATTGGTAATAAATTACGTTTTAAATTCTATTAATGATTTTGAGTCTCAGACACAATGCAAAGCGAATCTCGTTTTGTTGATAAAGAGTTGATTAAAAGAGTAGATAATAAAAATTAAAATATTTTACGACAATATTAATTTTTAGTTGTTACGTCATAGAGTTAACATACTACTCTTATATCTTCAAACATAATGAAATATTTCTATTGTAATTACGTCACATATTATCTATCTTACAGCTAGTGTGAACCGGGTACGATATATTATTATCCGCCATTGAAAAATAATATTTGTACTTATACAAGATGATAAATGTATGATGTGAAGGTAAATTTTTATAACACAATAAACTAATAACAGCGAAGTTAACTCGGGGGATAATAATATTGAGTAATATTGTAAATTATTTCATACGTGAAATCTTAAGCTATCACGTCCTGTTATTAGTTACTTAAAATTGATGAAGCAACTGCATTTACGCTAGGTGTAAGATGATTCCCCGGTGTCGTAATAAGAAGAGTCACGCGTTTCAACGGTGTAATATTTTCTGTGAAATTAATTTAGTAACTATTTTGTTTTTATGTTTGAACAATCCATTACAGTTTTTTAAACATTCAAATTTTCTTTCGTCACGTTGAGCTTACCCGCCTTGCAGTGTGCCCACGCCTTAATGAGACCTTTTAAATAGAGTAGCAAAGCGAACTAAATAATTTACAGCTAATTATTACGTATTCGTCGCAAATAAAACGCACTGGAAAAAATAATCAAAGTACTTTACAAAAGTAACATTTGCGCGCCACTTTGTAAAGAAGTTCAGGTTAAGCTATTTATTTTATTTTTGTAACATTAAATGAAAGCCTATTATGATATTTTTCTCTAAGAATTACTTTTAAGATTTCCAATTATTTCGTAAGTACAGGTCACAGTCAATACAAAGTCATGCGAGTTTGAATAAATCCTACAGTAAAAATTGCCTCTTTTTCATAACCCTTATGAAAATTCAATTGTATTATTTACTCTTGGAGGTATATTGGTTTTTCTTTTTCTGTATGTTAATAAAATGTAGAAATTGAAAATTGAATAAATGTCATTGCTCGTTCCGTACTATACGCCTTGCAGACATTTATTCTAGGATATTCTCAGAACATTTACTAACATAGTTTCTATTTATGTTTACACAACTTCGCACAAATTGAGTTGAGATTATGTTGATACAAAATATTATGTTCTGTCTCTATGTAGAAACTAGACTAGACCCCGTATGATGCAGTACTACTTGACAAAGAACATATACCTACTTAGATATTGTATCTTCTATTTTATTTTGCACAAAGTAAAATCATAACCATAAGTTATCTTCGTACAAACGCACGAATCACGCATGGAATTAGAAAATTCACGACCCACATCATACAACAGTCAATCTCGCGCCGCGCTTCACTGCGAATATAGAGCGGATAATTATTTCTACTACAGGACCGGAGTTAAACTACTGTTATGTTAATAAAATCTATCCATATCATATAAATACTCATAGTTATCCGCATAACAAGTTTACGTTTGGAAAATTAATTTAAGTTGTTAATTAAACGTAATAACAGTATAATACATAATAACAGTATAATACATAATAATAATAACAATACATAACAATAGTAAGCGTAATTACATAATATATGTATTAAAATAATACTACATTCAAGTTGGAATTTATTCAATATATCTTGTAATTTGTCTTAATAATTGTAATTTCTTTATACATATAAAATGTTACCAAAGTAAAATTCTTCAAGAACTTTTCACAATAGCCCGATACGACGTCAACCCGATTTTGTGTCGTCGACAACACTATCGCCCGATATCTCTCCACTGCTGGATACAGGCTCGCCATCACACGCGATCTTCCGCTTATTGGAAAATTAGTAACCACATTAAATTAATTATAATTGATCACTGATAAACATTATACAATGTAATAATTATGACTGCGTTCTAATATTTGTAACATTCGATTATTAGGACGAGTCTTGTTGGTAGGATGTCGTGTCGTCTAATGTGATACCACCCTAATTCTAGTCTTCTCTAGTCTAATGCATAAGACAATTTTAGATTTGAAATTAAAAATAAAGTCACTAATGGTATTTTTTCAAATTGTGTTTTATTTTAATTTCCATATTTCGTACGTTTTACAAGTGTTACATTGTGACTAGCAGATAATCCTAGATATGTGGTTTAGATAAAAGCTTTACGAACCCTATCCAGCAACATATAGATTCTATATATAGACGTCGAATTCTTTTTGGGATTTTTGAAAGGTTATGCCGTCATTATTATGGAATTACTGAAACTATTAGTAAGGGGACAGCCCCTCTTTCACGGAAGACTACATTGAAATGTACTTTATCGTCTTTTCCCAGTGTATCGTATTTTCGTATTTCCCACGTGTTTAGGTAGTGAGTGAGATATGCCAGAGCCTATTCCCATCCTATGCCTCTCCATTTTTCTCAATCCATTCCTTAATCTACAAAGGCAGGCAGCGCATCCGTAGGCGTGCCAACGGTTATCATTCTGGACTGATGTTGACATGTATCGCGGATTTCTATGGACGACAGTATCCACTTACCATCGGGTGGACTGTATGCTCATCTGCCATCTCTTTTCTATAAAAAAAGTAATTATTAAAATATGAAAATTCTTTATCAAGATAAAGGTGGAGAAAATTGTTTTATTTTATTTGTTAATAGTCACGTTTATATTTTAATCTTACAAAAGTAGATTACAAAAATACACATACATCCACTATTTAACAAGGTGGTGATCCACCGGTTTGCGACACTGTGCGACACATGTTCTGCACAGTGTCGCACAGTACGTTACAAAATGTTAGTTTCTAGTGGATACAATTTGAGAACATTTACAAAATGTTCGCATTTTTATTACACTTATGAATATAATACACTGTATTTTTGTGTTTTTTATATAAAATTGTGGTACATAAAGAATTTAGCATTTGATATTTTCACGTTTTTCACACATATTTATCTGTTTAAACGAGTCTTGACGAGTTTATTTAGTTATTTTACTTGATGTCTCGGTTGCGTTGCACCAATCGTGGTCACTGGTGGACGGGCAGTAGAGAGGAAGATGAAAGTGGGGAATCATAATTGGATCTTTACAATTAGTTAGCTATTTTTTAAATAATTATTTAAATATTAATATAAAAGTGTATTTTTCATCAGTTAGTATATGTAGGTAGGTATGTGACAAAACCTACCTTTGAAATTTTAAGAAAGGATTTGGAAAAAGGGGAATAGGAAGTATTACAGAACGAGGAGGTTTTTTTTTTTAATGTTTATCTGTTCTCAATGGCGTAAGGATTCTATTATACTTTTCTTTCCATGGGATAGGAGCGTAAAGGATAGCATAGAATGGGATAGGATAGGAATGAGCTCTGGCATATCTCACTCACTACCAAAACACGTACATATATTGGGGAAATAGGATATCGTGGGACATGTGGTACGTACATTCTACGGTAAAATTCTGTGCGAGAATCTTCCGTGTGATTGTTTTGTGAGACCTTCCCCCTCACTCATTATTATGAGCCTGCAGTGGCGCACTGCTGAGTAAAGGCCTGCCCGCCCTCCTTTCATCAACTTCTCTTGGTTTCATGCTTTCTTTAGCGCTGTCACAATACCTTTTGGCATTTTTGTGAGATTCACTCTGTCGTTATTGTACAATAGGTATTCGCCATATAAATACGTATAGGTAATTAAAGAAAATTATAATTAATAATACATGCTAATTAGTCAAATTTGGTAAAAGGGAAAACCCATTTTGAATAAAACAGTAAACATACATATATTATTAAGCCTAATTACTTGTGGAAAAATGTTACAGAGTCCCATTACTTTGACATGATCGTAAATCACAAGGTCCTGACATCTTTATATTCTTCGGTAATGTAAGTGGTCACTTATTTTATTTATGTTTATGGTACATATTTATTTTTTATGTATTTCATTATTTATGTTAAAATTGAGCTCGGCGGTAAGTGGTTCCACATACCGTTCTAAGTGACATTACTTTATACTTTATAGTTACTTCTAATCACTATAGTGTTTTTTCTCTTCGCTTATATGTTCCTTTCTAGAATATATTATGGTAGCATAAGGGCTACTGTTTTCTGTGCGATAGTATATCAACCTACTAGCGCCGGCCCAATTTATGATCTCCGAAAGACGCTAGGCGCTTCCAACAAATGATTTTAGTAGGCTAATGAAATTGAGAAATGTTTTTTTAATAGAATAAAGAATCAATCACAGAGACATCCCCTGACAGTTATTCTCTAGGGCTGTTTGACCCTTTATACCCTTTCAATACGGAATCCTAAAGATAGCTGTATCATTATATTAAGCACAGTTGTAAAACATGTTATTCCATTATTGCCCTAACTGTGAATTGTTTTCAGACACGACTCAAATATAAGAACAAAAATGAAATCGAGTAGCCTCAATGTGGTATTAATAATTTTAACCATCTTAGGATTCGATAAAGGCCCGCCTTTTACCAAATCTAAATACGTTAGAATTCTTTACTCTCTTTACTGTGCAGCTTGGTTAGCTGTAACCATATATATCAGTGTTACAGCTTGTGTGATCATAGAAAATATTTACAAACAAATGATCCCCATTATATTAGCTGTAAATAACATCGTTTGTGTAATACTAGTATATACAAGAAAGAATAAACTCTCCAAAGTGTACGCGGATATGTTTGAGATGAATGGGTTATTGAAATATGACGTAGAGGACAATAAAATCCGGAATATCTTCCTGGGTGGATTGTTCCTTCTGTCAGAAATATATGTTTTAATAATCTCATTAGCCTATGGCCTGTTTGCAAAACTGACTTGGTGGCTACTCATTTGCTGTTGGCTTAGATTTGTAGCACTCCATTTGGACTCACTGTGGTCGTTTCTAATGGTTAATGTTCTAAGATATAGAACAAAATCCGTGTATAAACTATTGAAGATAATTCATGGAAAGAGACAAACGTTTTACCTATCACGGGCCTTTATGGAGAAAACTGTAAAATGTTTCGTTGTGCGATGCGGAGTCAAAAACACAAACGTCGATATAGCTCTGACTGTACTCCTCGATTATTACAAGAAAATTGTGAAGATAGAAAGGAACTTTATTTCGATTATTAAGATTTGGGTAAGTTCACTTGCATTCTATAATCTTTTATGTAAGTTTTACTTCTGTATAAAATGTTTTATCGTTATTTGAATTGACAACAGAATAATTCTTCATCTCTATAATTTCGAGGGTAGTTCCCTATTTAATTTCGAGGTAAGTTGGAGCTGTAATCCACAACACCCAATGTGTCCATACACACCAGAAATGTTCTTATCGTTGGACATATGTACAAGTTTTCTTCTTGTTTCGTCTTTATCTTCTTTACGTGATGTTCTTCTTTACCGCCACACTTTTTGATGGTAATTGAAAAAAACCCTAGAAGTGTGCGAACTAACGAACAATCACCTTTATGCTATTATCCGCTTCATATTGCAAAAGTTCAGTTTGTAATGCAATCACAAACAACAGAAAGATTATCGTTAAATTTGTCGTAGGTAGGTACTTATATTATACGTATTTAATCTCTTATACTTTGGTAATTAATTAAAATTCTTATGAATATATTTTCGTTTTTTGCAGTATATTTTCATTTTAATCTTTGCCGTTTCAAGGACAGCTGGTGGAATATTGACCTCGCTATACAGAATACAAGAAGACGTAAGTAATTTTAATAGTATGGCGGCCCAAGGCACCTTGAATTTTTTTTATATTTGCCTATCACATTAATTAGAAGTAAGTTTATTTAACAAATATGTTTATGTTTATGTATATGTACAAGTATATGTCGAAAGTTTGAAAGCTAAATTATATTAAATTCCAAAAGATATAAGCAGGTCTGTCTGTTAATCAAATTTTTGTTAGGTTTCTTTGCTCTTTAATATCGGTTCAGTTTTGTTTATCGTTTTTTTTTCGTTTTATATCTATTCTTACATTTATCAATATAAAATTAATATACGATACCATCATGCCATTACTGGATAAAGGTATCTCCTAAGGTTTCGCTACACACGAGCTTCGGCTCTTCTCATCCACCCACCACTGGCGAATTTCTTCAAGTCGTCGTTCCACTGGGCCAGTGGATATCCCACACTGCGCTTCCCCGTACGTGGCCTCCATTCAAGGACTCGTTTATCGGTTGTCGGTCCTGCTGCAAATATGAGCTGCCTATTGCCACTTTAGCGTGAAAGCGCTGAGTTTACAAGCCGTGTCTGTGACTTCTTCGTGGCGACTCTCTTCGTTTCGGGTCTTATCCCGCAAAGAATTCCATATTGTAGTGGTAAGTGTATTATAGTGTATATATGTATTTATGTACATATGTAATTATGTTTGTTTTTATTTATATGTTTTATGGAGTTATGGAATTATTTTATGTAATTTAATATATTTCATCATTGT
The DNA here is from genome assembly GCA_943735995.1 of Sesia bembeciformis. Taxonomy (NCBI): domain Eukaryota; kingdom Metazoa; phylum Arthropoda; class Insecta; order Lepidoptera; family Sesiidae; genus Sesia; species Sesia bembeciformis. The sequence continues at coordinate 10,833,279 of OX031040.1, forward strand.
AAAATTAGTATTTTTCTTTATTTTTCAACATTATTGCTCCTACGGGACCATTTCTGCATAGCCCGAACGTTGACTTTCAAAGCGTTAAGTCCGGCTCTTGTCACTCTGTGGAATAAAGAACAACTGAATAAATAAATCTTGTTGATTATTAGATTCCCGTTACGCATTCTCTTTGAGTCCCGTCCGCCCGTAAGAATTGATTTTCAGCAGAATTTAGGCGTTTAATCTTTATATAGACTAAAATTATCCGCCTACATTTTATCATATTATTTTTAATTTTTAAAATGAATATTTATTTCTCAGAAAACCTTCGAAAATATATCTCAATTAATGTTAAACTTAGCCAACTCACAAATGAAGACGTTACTCCTCACGTTTGGGATCTGCTTCGAAGGTGACATGCTGGAGAAAATAGACACTAAATTAAAAATGTTATTGACTGAAATGCTTATCGAAAGAAAAGGTAAATAATAGCCGTCAATCGTCACGCAATTTTTTTTTTTTAAAGGATGAACTATGTTAAAAAACCTACTTTACCCCAAGTTAGGGTTCAAGCTCTATAACATTGTGACCGTAATTTGTAACTTGTGTACTAAAATAATAAATATTATATAACGATACGCAGATAACTCGACGGTCATAACATTCCTAAAATATTTTTGATAACTTGGAAGTATTTACAGACAAAGAATCGACCCTGATAAAACAAATTAAATATATTTCTTACATATATTTAATTCCAAGATATTTCTAAATATATATTAATATATTTTGAATTTGCTACAACGTACATAACTATTTATTTACAGAGCCCAGTCCTGAAAGGAGAACTATAGAAGAATTTATAAGATACATAGAAAGAAACGAGGATAAAGTGACAATATACAAAATTATGCGGCTGGGGATGCACCTGCCCTGGGTGTGCTTTTTAAATTTAGTTCAATTTACGGTTTTAGTTATTGAACTGTTTCATATATTGTAAACAAGAATGAAAATAAAAATTATGTGAATGTACTAAAGAATTTTATCAGGTCAACTTCTAGTCTCATCATCATCACCGAATATGGTTTCACCGTATTTCCTAAATAAATAGAGGTGTCACGTGTCTATTCACAAGGCATTTTATACTGCGAACGTGTACATTGTAGAACGAACTGTTTATTGAGGTCTTTTCGGAGCTACGACATGGAGTTTGTTATGTTTGTTGCAATAGCTCACTTTTGTACTCTGTATTTTTTACTATGCATTTTTATATCTGTATTCTAATTCAATATTTTTAACCTCTGTAACACATTACCTATCTATATGAATAATAGCACTGGCTGGAAACTATTCGAGATCATAAAATCTGTAATTCAAAAATTCATAAATCCATCGAAATCTGTCAAGAAAAAGAAGACTGAAAAATCTAAGGCAGTTTTTCACAGTCAGTTTTTGTTTTGGAGAGGATCAGGGAAGACGTATTGAAAAAAGTCACACGCCTGTTCCGGGGACTCAGCTGTTCTGGACATCATATCTGGGCCACTACTCTCGCCAACCGTCGCAGCTCTGGTCCGTCGTTCTTTGGGCGCTGGTGCTCTACCCGGGTGCCGCTTCTTGCGCCTGGCCGCCATCGCCCCGTCCGACCGCTGTTTCCAGTCGGCGGTAGTGCCCGCTCTACATCACTGTGCGTGCGCCCTGCTAAGCGCCGCCTCTACTACATCCTGACCGTGAGTGTTTGATGCTCGTGAACTAGAAACAGACACTTACAGACTCTTTGTTTAAGTACCATACTAATTTTCCTCTTTCTAAAATTTTGTATTAGGTTATTCTATAAATTATAAGGAGCTATTGAAACAAATCCTACCTCTTTCCACTCTAGTAGAAGTTGATTACCCCCTTTTAGTTATATCTAGTAGGGTAACACGACAAGTTCTACAAAAATGAAGAAATTGGATTTTGAGAGGTCTGCACTGCACCTGCACGGTCCTATTGTTGTAGGTGACGATGGTACCAAGTCTTTTATGGAACAGGTGGCAGAAAAACTACCGGATCACCTGCTGATATGTGGCTCGGAGATATTCTTAAGAGGGAAGCATATATTTTTCGATTTCAATTTATGTGCAATTAGAATTGCAGATACAGGCTGTATCTGCAGATACCTTGCACATACGTTTCTGAAAACCGGGAACCATGAATTCTGCTCATGATTCTGAGTTAATTGATATAATATAATGTAAGGTATTTTTATAACAGAAATAATTATTGAGCACCAAAAAATATTGAGTGGGCAGTAAATCAATGGCAGCAAATTAAAAGGTTTAGGTTCTCTGGTGACAAGAAAGATATAGGAGTCTGGTGATAATGGTGATGACATCGGGATCCAGAGCTTATTGACGGATATTAATTAGACAAGACCAACTTTTTGATTAATTTTCAGGCACGCGGATTTCATCACAATGATTTCCTTCACCGCCGAACCAGTGATAATCGAACAATTCATAGGTATCTAGGGGGTTTGAACTCATAATCTCGAGACTGTCACCTCTTCTTGAAAGGCATACGCTAAAGCTCCTTAAAAGGAGTACACTTAAAAGGTGTACTTACCTCAGTTTAATGAATTGGATTCTATGTTTCAACGTGTAGGTGTATGTATCTACCCAGAAACACCTGGAAATAATGTCTAATATATGTCTGAAATATATGTCTATGTTTTCACTTCATCGTGGCATAAACCTTAGGTTCTACGAATTCAGGGCTTTGTTCGAAAATTCGAAACAAACGATACTTCTGGGACGTCACACGTCGCCTGGAAACTATGCGTAACTCTAGAAAAACGGAACTCTCGACGTAGAAATTTCTTTCACAAAAATCCGGGATGAATTAAATAGGTATGTGTATTTTAGGTATTTAATTAAATAGGTTAAATAGGTTAAATAGGTATTAAATAGGTACACATACCTATTTACTTACCTATTACCTATTTACTTACTATTTACTATTATTTACTTACTTACCTACTTAATTCAGTCAGTTCATTGACATTATTATTATTTTTGACATAACAGATGGGCAGGCTGGTAATTTTATTTGCAGTCTATTCATCTACAGAATTTGCCAATCTATAAGTACATATAATAAAACCGTAACAGAGCCGTATTTGTATCGTATGATGATGCGTAAAACTAATAGAACTAATATCTTCTACTGACAACACTAACTATTCTGGTCAGACACATGAAATATTTTTGAAAAAATATATATTACAGTTGTACTCTACGAACGATACAGAGCCCAAAACAACATTTTTTTTAAATTTTGTCTCTGAACCACGCAGAAACGTTCGAAAGGGCTGTTCGTGTGTTTTCAATAATTTATGGTCTCACATATTAAGATTCAATCACCCTGTAGGGTTTTTCAAAATATAAGTTATAATAATAATAAACAAATGTACCTACATAAGTTAGTGATGAATAAATTTGTTAAATGTATTTAATAAATCATTTACAATTTCGCCTTTTGCTTTTGTAAGTACTTTTATTAGTAGTAAAGTTACTGTGAGTAAATGCGGGCATAGCTATTATCTATATCTACTAATATAATAAAGAGGTAAAATTGTGTGTTTGTATGTTGGGGTCAAACTCTGGAACTTCGGAACCGATTTTTAAAAAATTCTTTCACAAATAGGAAACTACATTATCCGTGTCTAATATAGGCTATACATTATGTTGAAATTTTGAAAAAAAAAATTGAAACAAAAAAAAAAAAGCTTATAAACCGAAGCGAAGCGAAGGCGGGTCGCTAGTTGTTTATGAAGCTGGTCTTTTACTTTTACTGAGTTAATCAAATTTAATGAAAGGGAATAGGGAGATTTGTGGTGTTTACGGATAAGATGCTTTATCAAATACTATTGCAAAAAAATGGTTCAGTTCAGGTCGTAATTTTCTAGTCTAGTGTCTAGTGGTCGTCCTATTAAGGTAAATGTTGACGTTATCATTGAAAGCAGATCGACACATAAGCAGTCATAAAATTGCGGAAGAGCTTAGCATTTACCATTCAATAGTTCTGGATCACCTGCATAAACTGAATTTTGTAAAAATGCCAGATGTTTGGGTGCCGCATGACTTAAATAACAGAAACTTTGTGAATAAACTTCCCATATGCGAGATGTTGCTAAAACGAAATGAATTCTATCCATTTCTGAAGAGATTGGTAACAGACGGTGAGAAGTGGAACACCTTGTTCGAAACATTGTTTGAAAACGATCTTAGTCTAAGCGAATCTCACAAATAGTCTCAAATCCAGGCCTCACCCCAAACAAAGTCATGTTATGTGTATGGTAGGACTGGGCTTTTGCCACAAGGCCAAACGATTAATTCTGATGACTATACTGTTGCTTATTTCAATTTTGCTAATTGCTGCTTTCAGCAATTAGTAAAATTGAAACAAGCACTTGAAGAAAAACGCCCAGAATTAATGAATAGAAAAGGTGTAGTTTCCATCACGCCAATGCTCGACCGCATACATCTTTGATGACTAAACAAAAATTGTTACAGTCCAGACATAGCACCCTCGGATTATCATTTATTTCGCTTTTTACAAAATTGTTTCCATGGATTAAAATTGCATTCAAGAGAAACCATTAAATAAACCATTTGAATCAGTTTTTCGCTCACAAACCCTAAAATATAATAGCGAGGGGATTAATGGCTCTGTCAGAGTAATAGCCAAATACAGTCCAATTAAATGGACAATATTCCGTTCAATAAATATCTATGTAATACAAAAAAAAAAACTTTATTATTTTCACTATAAAAAGGCCGCGAACTCATCCGACTACCTAATACATTAAGCCTACATTTAACACCTTAAGTACTTATTGAAAAAATAATACAGTTCATTACTTTGACATGGTCGTAAATCATAAGGTCCTGACATCTTTATGTCGTTCAGTTATGTAAGTTGTCAATTTTATTTTTTTTATTTTTTATTATTTATTATTAGAACGGCGATAACCTAGGTGTATTTATACTCAACTCACATTCGTGAGATTGTTGGTTCAAATCCTCAGCATGCACCACTGATTTTTTACTAAAGTATGGATTTTGAAAAAAAAAATGTCATTATCTCGGCGATGATAGAAAACATCGAGAGGAAATCCGCATGATTGAGAAATAAAATATAAATATTGTAGGGTATGTGTATATGTGTATCCACCAATCCCCACTGGTTCTGCGTGGTAGATTATGGCCCGAAACCCCACAGTAATTTACTAGGAGAGGCCTGTGCCCTACGGTGGGTTTTCATAGGCTAAATTATTATTAAGATAAAATTTAGCTAGGTGGAACCATGAACCTTTCTTTGACTTTCTAAATGAATTACGGATATATATTATCTTCTCTTTATTCTATATATAGTACTCGTATAGTGCCGTTGTTTTTTGTAAGAGCGTACACACAATAGCGAGAGACGCTAGGCGCTTCTACCAAATCGTTTTAGTAGACTAATGAACTTGAGAAATATTAAAATTATTTTAATGGAATAAAGAATCATATAGACATCCCCTAACAGTTGTTTTCTAGGACTATTTGACCCTTTGAACCCTTTCAATGCGGACCCCTAAAGATGTTTCTTTCATTATGTTAAACACAGTTGTAAAACAAGTTGTTTTTCCATTATTGCTCTAACTATCTTTTGTTTTCAGACGTAACTCAAATATCACAACAGAAATGGAAACGAGTAGCCTCAATGCGGTATTAATAATTTTAATCATCTTAGGTTTTGATAAAGGCCCACCTTTTACCAAATCTAATTATGTTAGAATTCTTTACTTACTTTATTGTGCAGTTTGGCTAGTTGGAACAATATATATCAATGTTAAAGGTTGTTTGATCTCAGACAATGTTTACAAAAAATTTATCTTCATTATATTAGCAATAAACAACATCGTTTGTGTAATATTAGTATCCACAAAGAAGAACAAACTCTCCAAGATATACACGGAATTGTTTGAAATTAACCAGTCATTGAAATGTGACATACAAGACAAAAAAATCCGCAATATCTTCCTGGGTGTTTTGTATTTTCTATCAGAAACCTATGTTCTGATAATCTCAATGACCAATGACTTGTATGCAAATTTTATTTGGTGGTTGTTAATTTTCTCTTGGTTCAGATATATAGCACTCCATTTGGACACATTGTGGTCGTTTTTAATGCTAAACACTATAAGATGTAAAACAAAATTCGTGTACAAACTATTGAAGCTAGTTCATAGAAAGGGACCAACGTATTACTTACCACGACCCATCATGCAGAAATCTGTAAAATTATTCCTTGTGCCTTGCGGTGTCACAAACACAAACGTACAGGCTTTGGCTGTACTCCTCCATTACTACAAGAGAATTGTAAAGATCGAAAGGAGCTTTATTTCGATTATTAATATTTGGGTAAGTTCACTTGCACATTGAATATATTCTCTGCTTTTGCATGTATAATTTTTTATCTTACTTTCACATCAGTGTACTCGTAAATCATCTTATCGACATTTGAATTGACAACAATGATTCTTCAGCCCTGTTCAAGAGTTTATAAATCTCTGACCAAAGCTATCTAAAAACAATTTATCACTTATTCTTTTATTTATTGTTTATCCAATTTTAAGCAAAAATCTAAGAAGTATATTGTTAAGTAGTATTAACACAGGAGAAGTTGAATTTATATATAAATTTTTAATTTCTCTAAAAAGCGTCCTTGTGAATTTGATATAATATACAGTATCAGTATTGGTGTCAGATTATTTCACTATTTTATTAGCCTTTTCTCACAATGTACTGACTCACTACTGGCAGTGACTTGGGTTGTGACGTAGCTACCTGGGTACTACGATGGTAATTATATTCAGGGCTATTCATGGCTTATGCTCATATTTTTGCCAGTATTGTTTCTCGGAAATATGTTTTGCCAGCGTCCCCAAGAAAGTCAACGGAAAACAATGAATCCTGGTTGGTTTGCACAATCCTGGCTAATTTACACAATCTGTATAGAACCTTTCTTCAGTACTTTATTTGTTCTATAGCAGGTTTACGTACATTTTTATGCACCCAGACTGGTACTTTCGCTGTAATTGCGAGTACAGTCTTCTTCATAGTTGCGCCGTAGCCATCAGTAGCAGTAGCCATAGTTGGTAAAGTAGCTAAGTCAAATCAGTTACGACACGAGGTTCTTCAAGATAGCTGTGAATATAATTCTGTAAGGTCGGTGAAGGAGCGCACTCGTGCCCCCCACGTGTCCATGAGCGACGGTGACGACTTACAATCTGGTCCACCCGCCTGTTTGCCACCTCTTCTATAAAAAAGACATGAAAAGGAAGAATTTGGAAATTTTCTAGAGAAAATGAGATCGCCAAAATCCCGTCTTGATCCACGACACTACCAAACCGCACTACCGGTACAGTCGTGGAGAATTTATTTTCCCTTCTACACTACCAACCAATAGTCCAACCAGTGTCGTGTGGCATGTCTTGTATCGTGGTCGTCACGTAAAAAGAGCACTGTACGTCTGTGGATGGGATGAGTCCGCGCATCGGTACAGTTGCGCACAAAATTACTTATTGTTTTTATTTTTTATTTTTATGGACTAAGGGCGGCAGACGAGCATACAGTCCATCTGATGGTAAGTGGATACTGTCGCCCATAGTTATTCGCGAAACATGCCCACGTTAGTCCAAAATGACAAATTTAAGCATGCCCCCGGATGCTCTGCCTACCTTTGGAGATATAGGAATGAATTTGGAGAAAAGCTTGGGAAAATGGGAAGAGATAGGATGGTAATGGGCTCTAGCACATCTCACTCACTATCGAAACACGTATGTACGTAGGGAAATAAGATAAAGTGGGAAATGCAGTAGTCTTCTGTGAGAGAGGGGTAACGGGGCCAGTCGAGGGCGCCCAGCGGCTGTTGGACTTCAGCGTGCACTCTCCCCCTCTTATATATTATATTTCAATACTTTAGAGTAAAGGTTTGTTAAATAAAAATTATAAATAAATAAATTATAAATAAAAAAATAAATTTAGTAATATATTTTTTAATATGATTTGTCTTTTGTTTTTACCGGGAGTTCGAAAAATTAAGAAATTCTGAATCTCTGGTATGTTTTGCAATTCGTCTCACAGTGGTCTCAGAAGTATGCTGCGGTCCGTTTCATGCATTGTTTTAAATTAATGACCTCGGCATTATCAGCCTCTGTTTTCATAAAACTATTATATATACTTTGTAAACCATTTGTCTTTCTTTTCTATGCAAAACCATCTTGCAATATTCGTAATTAACAAAAACTTTTGTGCGCGACAGTAGTTTGGGAGCGAACGAAACGTCGACTTAACGCGAGAAGCAAAGGTCGACTGAGCAACGTCACTGACATGTGACGCGAAATCGCGCCTCGCCTCTTACCACAAAATAGATCGATAAATCGTTTACTGCGCAAGTTGACCGTTAGCCTTTTTACGTGAAACGATGTATACATTAAGTTAGTTTAAAATTAAACAGACTTAATCCATTTACTGTTTTATTATATGTAGTTATAGATAATTAAGTATTTTTTTTAAATGCTTATGAATATATTTTCCTTTTTACAGTATATTACCATTATATTCTTTACCGTTTTAAAAACATATGGAGGAATATTAGTGACTCTATACAGAATACAAGAAGAGGTAAGTAATATTATTAATATTTATACAGATGTTTCTAACAAGTAACAATTAGTAACAAGTAACAACTATAAGTGTCTCTAACCAAATGTAAGTAATTTTAACTGTGTGTAACTGTGTTTAATTTTAACGATCGCTGAGGAGCTAACTACACCACCTCTAAGAGTGGACTTGCCAACCCGCTTGGCCAGCGTGGCGTTTTATGGCCATACATCCCTCATGCACAAGACAATCTGCATGAGGGAAGTGGATACTGAAGTCCAGTCCAGCAGTGGATACTGAAAGGGCTGGTTGCGTCGCCGGCTAAAGGCACCTTGATTTCTTTATTTATCTATCAAATTAAAAACAACACATTCTTTCCATTCAGAAACGTTCAGATTTCCGTTACACATTCTGTTAGATTCCCGTTTGATCGCAAGAATCCAGCGGAGGAGGTATGTAGGCGGTTAATCTTTATATAGATCTATATTATCCGCCTACATTTCAGTCGATCATAATATTATACTTTATTTCAAAAGTAACGTTTATTTGGCAGAAATCCTTTGAAAATATATCTCAATCAATATTAAACATAGCCAACTCACAAATGAAGACGCTTCTCCTCGCTTTTGGGATCTGCTTCGAAGGTGAAATGCTGGATAAAATAGATAACAAATTTAAAAAAATATTGACTGAAATGCTTATAGAAAGAAAAGGTAAGTTACCTTTATTATAACGTAATTTTTTTTTAATCAATCGGTACGAAATTAATTTTTTTCCATTATCATGGACTATGTTAAAAAAAACTACTTTACTCCAAGTAGCTTTATCATGTAATTTGTATTTTGTCTACTAAAATAAGACGCATAGCGATCTTAGTGTTCTTTTAGATTTATGTTAAATAAAGTCATTCATTCGTTCATCATTCGACCATTAATTAAAGGTTTTCGCCGTTAGTGACACGTCAAGAAAACGCCTACGATGATAAATAAATGTGGGCAATTTAATTCAAATAATATTTTTTTAATTTACTATCACATACATAATTATTTTCTTGCAGAGCCCAGCCCCGAGAGAAGAATTATAGAAGAATTTATAAGATACATACAGAGAAATGAGGACAAACTGACAATATGTAAAATTATGCCTTTAAGGCTCTATCTGCCCTGGGTGTGCTTTTTAAACTTTGTCCAATATACGGTTCTAGCTATGCAACTATTTCATATATTGTAAACAAGAGTGCAATAAAATATTGCACTAAGTATAAATTGGACATTGGAGCCTGTTTCAAAAATTCTAAACATTTATTATTTGCAGACGACATGATAATTTTCCGACCTATCAATAGTGTTTCAAACGCAGTGCTTCTCTAGTAAGATATATTGATGCTAAATGAGGCTATTTTTTTTTTATAGACTAGTGGGCGGACGAGCAAGCCGCCCCACGTGATGGTAAGTGTTACCGCCGCCCATGGACACCTGCAACACCAGGGGGTATGCGGGCGCGCCGCCGACCTAGATCAAACAAGCTAGATCTAAACTTCTATAGATGTTCCGTCATGTACTTTACTCGTCAAAATAATCCCCACTACTACAACTATAAAATCAAAAGCTAGCAGTTACCAAGAGTGTATAAAAGTAGAGATCTTGGTGTCTTTCATTCATAAACTCTCATTCAATTGTCGTATTAATAACACTTATAGAGCTTAACACTTATAGAGGCAACCGAAGCTCTCCGTTTTATTATGCTATCCTCACACTCGTTTAAAGAAATTAATTAATACTGTTAAGCTTTTTTTACTATGCCTAGGTTCGCAGCCACTTAGAGTACGCTTCACAGATTTCGAACCCTCGTTACCAAACAAATAGACGGTTTGGAAAAATTCAGAGAAAGTTTACATGCTTCATTCAATTCAAATTGCCTTATACAATATGATCAACGCTGTGTTCGGATTCACTTTTTTTTAAAGAAGGAGGCCGGCAGACGAGCATACAGTCCACCTGATGGTAAGTGGATACTGTCGTCCATAGACATCCGCGATACATGCCAACATCAGTGCAGAATGACACATAACTTATAAAATAGCACATAACTGCATTATGTGCAGATAACTTTGCCAATGTCGAAAGATGAATGTGACCGACTCAACCGACTCCACCCCAGCAACAAAAAGACTAGCTTAAAAAGAAGTATTTGCATCAACATCTACTGGAAACCAAGGAAGACCTTGCACGTCTTAGCAGAATACAGCAGAATCAATTATGAGGCGTAAAAATACTGTAGTAATTGGAGTAGATGAATGATTAATTGAACGGTTTTATATAATTCTAATAAGTTTAGTGAATTTGCTTTGGAAACTGCAAGGATCTACATCAATAATTACAATTAGTATTATATGTTTTCTTCAATTCGTAAAATACTTATTCACGGAGAGAGTAGGTATTCTAAACCACTATGCAGTGTAGTGTAGGACTACTATCAGATAATGCGCAGGAATCACGTAACAAGGATTATAAAAAAAATAGATTACATCATGCAAAAGAAAATGTTCCAGATCTGCGACAAACGAGGTTCTATTTCACATGCTACTTTATTCATGAGATTCATACATAACGAGTATTATAGAACCATATGTGAAAAATGTAAAGGAACTAGATGAAGAAACTCGACATCTTTTGAAACCGTATCAATTAATTGAATTACTGATACATAAACTATAGAAGTTGACTAATATATAAGCATATTTTCATTGATTATGTACAATTTTCATTTCATGATGTTTTTAATTTATGAGTTTAAGATTGATATTTTTTTACCGTAATTACAATACGTCTGTGAATATAAAAGTTTAATATAAGTTAGTTAAAGTTGAATTATGAGTTAAATTCTACAGTAAAGTAGGCAGTAATATAGGTAAAAATCTTCAGGTAGGTAATTGAAAAAATGTATGTACGTTTAACTAATATGAATAAATAAACTGTTTATACATTAACATAACATTTATTTTCTATTCATTTTTTTTTGATGACACAATTCAATGTAATGATTCATAAATTCACTACACATATATTTATTTCTCGAACACTGATACAGAACAAGAATGAGTTTAGACTAGTTTCATCTCATATTGTACTATGTTTATGCAAAATTCTCTATATCTATAAAAACAGTTATAGATTTTTGTAGAGCCGCGACCGGTGACTCTTGAAAGGCCACTAGGGCCACAAGAACTAGACATACACGATGTTGAGGCAATCAGGTTTTTTAGTCGGTAGGAGTCCGACACTACCTGGTACCACCTAGGCTGGCCCAGCCAGACTAGATGGTACCAGGTGTCCCATGCAGGATTTTTCCTGATTGTCTCTCCTAACATAAAAAAAAAAAAAAAAAAAAAATATTTTTGTAGTGACACTTATTTTCCATAGTGAGCCGTGGCGATTGTACTTCTGATTACATATAAAGAGTGTCCCAGATTGAGCGCCTATGTTATTGTGATTCTCTTCCGTATGTTTTAGTGTACAATAAAGTATATCTATCTGTTTACCTATCTACAATATGAAGTTCTCGAATAAGGGTCGAATAGAATTCTGCGAGCTGTGCACTGCACACATACGTTTCTGGTGTTCCAAGTGACGTTACCATTTTTTTTTATTGAACAAGTGACAGAAAGACAGACGGATCACCTGATGGATGATATATGGTTCAGAATGACGGAAACATATATTTTCCGGCTTTAATATGTGCGATCTATAGGTTGATATCGAATCGAATGGAAAATATCAAAATAAATATCATCGTCCATTGCGAAATTTATGGGGACATTTGAGGTAACATATTATTTATTATACATATTTTGAAGTATGTACACCCCCAAACAACGTAATTACGTTTTAAGCGTTTTATATTTCAAAAGAGGCAATTTGTAACACAATTTAAAGAGGGTATGAAGGTACTTTTAGATACGTACGAGTAAAGTATTCAAATGGAACACAATTACATATATTACTCTAGGACGGATATTGATAAAGATAAAAAGTATTTTTTCTTTGCCAATGTAAATGAATTAGGGAGGATTATTTTTATATTCCACATATATAAATAAACCACTTTTGATACCTACATTAATTCCATGTATAAATTATATTATTTTTATACTATCTTTCCTTTAAGAATATCATTGTTACAAATAAAAAACAGGGACTTTACAGAATCAATTTATTTTAAATAATACATTTTTTAATACATCTTTGAATTATGTCTACGTAATAAGATATTTACATATTATTTAGACGTAACATTTATTTTGTAACGTTCTAAATGTTAAAATTACTTAGGTAGGTACATATAATTAAACTTAAGAATGCATTATTATACCTATCTAGAAATAAGTTGAAATTGAATACCTAACGGTTCCCTGTAGAACATTTTTATATACGAGTTGGTACAATGCAGTCTTTAAATTAAGCATCCTTGCAAAAGAATTTCAAAATAAAATACCAATTTGAAATAACATAATCTTAAAATAAATATAAAGAATTCCAAACTAATATAGTTTAGGTATTATGTAAATAAATATCGGATATGCAGAAATCATAAACTTCGTGTCGTGATCCTTACACACGTCCTTCGGCTCATTCGAGAATCGAAGTTTAGTTACGTTGCGTCTCTCTGTGTGTTCTACCGCCTGTACAATGGGGAATGCTCTGAAGAATTGTTTAATATAATTGCCACCTCGGGTTTCTACAACCGCACCTCCCATCACTGAAGTGCGGTCCATACGCACTTCCTCGATACGGAGGTGTCGCGCACTGTTCGCTCCAAAAATTACTTTATACCGCGGACCCGCAGGCTTTGGAACGAATTGCCTCAAGAGGTCTTCCCATTAAGCTACGATATGGGGTTCTTCAAGAGAGCTGTGAATAGGATTTTGCAAGGTCGGCGGCGCGCCCTCATACTCCCTGGTGTTGTAGGTGCCCATGAGCGGCGGTAACACTTACCATCACGTGGGACCGCTTGCTCGTCCGCCCACTAGTATATAAAAAAAAAAGTTATGTTCTTCGGTTTTGGCTTCTAATTTGCTGTTATCACTCATGAGTGTTTAAGTGTAAATGTTGTTTAACAACCATGAATTCTTAAATAACTCATTATATAAAAAAAAATGTTTATTTTAAACTTCATAAATGATACGATGAAATCTAAACTACATATAAACACCACAAATACATTAGGTACCAGTAATGATAATACGTATCAAGCACCTGAAATGTGGTAGGTACTTTGTAAATATTGGTTGGTAGGTAGACAATAAAAGATTATTTATGTTTTAAATTAAAATAAATTATAATATACTTAATTAACTGCAATATAAACAATAATTACATTCAGTCATACATGAAAAAACATTTCGTTATATTCATAATATGGGTATAATATGATATACCTATTCGTGAAAACATTTTATTTTAATCTAAGATTTAAATATAAATGGAATTATAATACAATAATAATTTAAAATATTTAGTAGACCGATGATAATGCACTGGTTTTAACTTTGCCATAGAGCTCAAATCATTTTTTGTATTTCAATTATCTTTTTCAACTTGTTTATTTCATAGGGTTAATAACTATTAATACTTAGTACCATGGAAGCCAATAAAATTTCACTCGCTACGACAAACAAATTTTGTTACAGCACTAAGAATGAACAAAGTAAAATGTATTATACAATAATTTGACACCTGCCCTGCCCTTCCTTTGTGATATTAGATGACATTTATCAGAATTTTACAAAGGGAAAATTCAGTATGACTTACGTTTATGTAGGTATTCAAGTGAGGGCTCAGTTGGCGCAGTCAAGCAATTTGTCAGAATTAACATTATATGGGATACATATATATTACATTATATATTGTACCTAGTTGTCGCTTCTCTGGCTTCAAACAATTGTGTCCGTAATGCGTAAGTAGCTTCAAGGTGAATGAGTCTGCAGGAGAGGCATAAAGCCCTAAAGACAAAGTACCTAATATATATTATCGTATGATACATTACTTGGCTTTTACCAGAGGCCCTGAGAAGAAATAGTTGTGTAAAAAATCTATACTTAGCTACTTATACAATTTAGGTCAATGACTTTTATGTATTCTACTAAACAAGCAATAAAGTACTAAAAAATTGCTCATTACGTCACGGTCAATTGTCCCCAACTCCTTTAGCGATCGCGAGTAAGCGAGAGAAGAAGTGATTCGTTTTGTAACACTCGTAAGTACATCAAATTGACGTCAAACGCTGCAATCGACAAAATACTGCATATTTAATTTAATGTGGGAGATATAACGTTGTTATTATTTACATGTGCACTGTATTTAAGTGATTTGACGTTCATTTTACGTAATTAACACATTTATTTTGTATTATATTATCCTACAAAACCAAATTATATTATATTTTCATAAATTTAAGTAATTCGTTAACCATCTTAGTATGTCTTTCTCGCTTACTTTTACTTTGGTCATATAAGAGCAAGTAGCGAGAGTGACTACCACCATACACATTCACTTAGAATATAAGAAACACTCACGCAGATGAAACAATTTCGTAACAATTGAAGTAGGTAGAAAATAAATGTTTGCATAGTTGATTAATGTAATAGTTGATTATATTTTTTTTGTTTAGGTATTGGTTAATGGAAACAATATGTTTATGAAAATGCTTCGATATTGCAAAAAATATTCTCAAAGTACAAAAAAGTCTTCCGGGGGCATAGCATTTCATAAGTACCGTATATAATTTACTTACTCTTAACTATCATCTCTTATGCATGTGTATAATATAAAACAATAGTAATATGTATTTAATTATGTACGTGCTTGAAATTATATTACATTAGTATTTTACTTGAATCCACTCTATTATTACGTAGATATAAGTTAAATTCACATTGCAATAATTACATATATTATTTCACTACAAATGCGCAAACTTCCGATATCATTTTATTTAAATAGTTCACTCTCTGAGACAAAACGGAAATAGGCAAAGATTGTTTCGTGTCGCATCTGCGTGAGCGTTCGGTTAATCACTGCATTAAATCTTCCCCCTCCGTTCCCCGCACCTCGGCCGTTACAACTCGCGCTGTGTCGAAAGTTTTCTTTAGAACTGCTTGTCTAGTAATATGTACATAGAAGTCATTGACTATTTTTACAATAAGCGGATTGATAATAGCTAATAATCACATTGTTTTCTTGAAATATACATAAAACATTTGTGTAAATATTTGTGTTTTCATTTGCGAATATTACAATAAACAATAAGCTATAAATTTCGTCGAAAACGCTAAGCGGAATTGGGGACACGGAAATTATAACACAATACGTATATTTACTGTATGGTGTGTAGGTTGGGATGGTTTTCTTTTTTCTGGCACACTCTTTTTTCGCAAGAACAATAACCGATAAAGTAGACGAGTCCATGAGTGGAGACCAAGCGCAAGAACAATAACCGATAAAGCGGACGAGTCCATGAGTGGACACCAAAAACCAGGAAGATTGATGTGGCACCCCCACTGCCAAGTGGACTTACTTCTTAAAGAAAATCGTCGGTAATGGATGGCTAGAGGAGAAGGGAAAAATTCGAAATCAAAAAAATCCCTTTACTGAGAAAAAATATTCAACAATGGTAAGACACAGGTAAACGTTTCGTTACTTATAGTATTTTTATAATTCAATTGGACTGATAAAGAGGCAGAGATAACGCAAGCTGTACGTCCTTGCCGCTAAGCTCTTACTTTACGCGCTGCTCGTTCAGTCTGTTCCGACTTCCGACCCATGTCGCTAGCAAGTTGTTATTACAAAACACAAAAATACCTAATTGCGTTATAATAAATTGTAAAATATCGTCAAAAGTGATGAACCCAGTCAAGAGAGATGTTTCGTTTTATCAGTGAGTTTCATCCCATCACTAAAATTTACTGGTGACGCGACACACTCTTTTTTGATACAATACCACGAACTTGCGTTGTCTATCAATGTTTATGATATAATAACTAAAAGTATTTCGTTGTGACTCAATGTTTTTAAATTTCATTGTTTTGGCACTGGAGAGAATTGTCTAAATTTTCGAAACTTAAATAAATTAAAGTTATATTAAATGAGAGAGACTTCTCAGAATCAGTTATTTAGTTTGAAATTAAATTTACTTCAAAGAAATATTATGGGAAATATCAGTTACTTAATCATAGACCTCAAAAACTAAAATAACAATTACAACAATAACAACATTATAAGTTCTCCTCAATGCCACGAAACCCTACCAAATACATAGAAACCGTTTTTAATGAAAGCAGTGATTCAAATAAGACTCAATGGGAGAACCTTGATAAAAAATTCTACAGAAACAAAACATAAAGGAAATAACATAATTTGTGACAGACAAATACTAAAAGGTCATATTAGCATTTATATGAATACCTAACAATTTAATGATATCTGCCCTGAATACTTTCCACATAAGTATATTTCCATATATTTCCAATCAACTTTTATTTCCTCATGTGCTTATATTTTTGTACGTTTTGGCATTATTACACACGTGCAAAATAATCTTATATATCCAGTCTTTTTTATAATGGAGTAAAGTTTATAAAAATATTATAAATTTAGACTCAAAGAATTAGACTATCGAAGACTAAAAAAACAACGTTAAAAAACACAATATAGAATGTAAAATGATTTTATATTGTACAATTTGACATAGTATGACTATACAATCTTATAGTAATGTAATCAGAGTTCAATGAAAAGACCTGCCACCTCTTAACATTGAATTACTTTCCTGAAAAATAATAACTTTTGTTCTGCGACTTCTAATTACGCAGTTTTTTTTACACAAAAATAAAAACATATTTATTTAACCTAAAAATATCCCTCCGTCCACTAGAATCCATTGACGGGATCCATTGATGGAGCCAAGTGGACTTTTAGCACACTCATGTCCATAAATGGATTTAAATAAACTGTCATGTCCACTAGAATCTAGTGAACGATTTGATAAGACTTTTAGTACTCTCATGTCCATTAAGGGATTGTAATAATGTAATCTCCATCGGAATCCATTTCAATGATTGAAACTGATCAATTGAACTATTTTTGAAAAAGAACGATCATGCCATCCGAATAAACGAAAATAAATAAACAAAAATGTTTTCCCCTTATTAAAATTCCTATGTAATTATTTTATACATAAATACTAATTAAAATCTGATAATGTATCTAACATTTATCGCACATTTTTCTAGCCTTTTAAAGTAGATACTCACAAATTCGACTGCTTGTTACTGGAATACATAGCGCCCGCTATGAAGTATTCTTATTAGCGGTGACATTTCGAGTAAGTACGAATTTGTAGTATTGGTTTTTTAGTATATTTATTTTGGTTGATAGTACAAATTAGTACATTTTTTTGATACCAGTCTAGTCAGTACGATGCCATGTCACCGCCAGGAAGTAGGACATGGTAATTTAAAATTAACTACTTCAGTTATTTCAGTAATATTTTTACTGCCCTTTTAAATACAAGCCTTTTTTATTCAATCCTATATATGTGAAGTTATCAGAGAAAATATTCCAATTATTGCGACTTTGATACAATCTTAAGAAATAACATAATTACTTTATTGCTTTATTTTAAATCAGATGTTAGATCATTTTATAACTATTTAAACGTAATCTTGAAACAAATAAATTTTTAATTAGAAAATCTTAGTGTAAATTAATAGGTCCATACCGCCAATAAGGACTTTTTGTTTAGATAACGTCGTCGTCGATTAGTTCGGTCGAATGAAACAGCGGTGATACCCTTACGGGTGCAACTACGTTATGATCTTACGATACATTACAATAACAACGGTCGCTCAGATTTAAGATTTTACATATTATATTTATACACATTTTTTATTAATTTAACACTTTTTAAATTAATATTTAGTCTTACTCAGACTAGTAATATATTAAATTCAAATTTTCGAAATATATTACAAGATAAAAAGTGTAGGGGGAGCGTGCTCGCTACAATCTCACAGCCGCTGAGCGCGCTCGACTGGCCACGTTACCCCTCTCTCACAGAAGACTACCTTGAAATGTACTGCATTTCCTACTTTATCGTATTTCCCCAATGTACGTACGTGTTTCGGTAGTGAGTGAGATATGCCAGAGTCCATTCCCATCCCATCTTATCCCTCTCCATTTTCCCAATGCTTTCCTTGATCTGCAAAGGTAGGCATCCGGGGGTGTGCCAACGTTTGTCATTCTGTACTGGTGGTGTTTGGCATGTATCGCGGATGTCTATGGGCGATATTATCCACTTACCCTCGGGTGGACTGTATGCTCGTCAGCCGAATTTTTTTCTATAAAAAAAAATCCTTATTATACCAACCATAAAATTTTTAGTATAATTTTGTTACGATAAAATGTTCCATGCTATCATTT
Organism: Sesia bembeciformis; assembly: GCA_943735995.1. NCBI lineage: Eukaryota > Metazoa > Arthropoda > Insecta > Lepidoptera > Sesiidae > Sesia > Sesia bembeciformis. The sequence continues at coordinate 10,852,429 of OX031040.1, forward strand.
CAACAATTCTTTTTACATTCGATTTTGGTCCCGAATCGCCTATCATTAAATATAATATGTGGCTTCTTTTAAAAGTCTAATTTCTTTAAACTGTTGCCATGTTCGTAACACATATACTGTCCCCGCCTCGGACATGGCGTTTGTATGGTAAACACTTCGTAACTTCTGGAAGGTTTAACTCTGTAGTCTACAGCGTCATTGGAGCGCTCGCTCCAGTACTGCATAGGGTCTGAACTCGCACTTGGTCCAGCTATCGACGTCTCGTCGAATCGAACCACGTATCGACGGATGCTCTTCACTCTCATCTGCAAAGAAATAATTGAATAAGTGCTTCGATATTAGCTTTTATAGGCTACTTTAGAATAGGCCACTGTTCGTTCCACTTTAATATGGGGTGGTTGTGCGGGCTTATATTACCCGCACTGTGTTGTTGCTGGGATTGTGAAGAAGGAAAACGCGATGAGCTATTCTTGAGGTTTATATCTAGTACAGACTTAACTGTTTGTTAGACATGCGTCTAGTGTGGTGACTACAAGTTGACTGTCGTGGGCTGGGATTCGCCCTTATTTATATTGATACAATGAGGGATGCTGGAGTTGGGCGTTTCTATTGTTACGATGTTTTGGCCACGTGTTCGTTACGGTCCGCATGTGCAAGCCGTTCGTCTGGGAAGCGATTTCTCTTCCTTTGTTTTTAGTGTCAATAGTGAAGGTGTATAAACCGTTAGGTCGGAACGCGCCTTCTTGTCCCTTGTCTGTTAAATGTTTATAGCAGGGTTGCGTAAACCGTTGGTTTTTTACACGCTTTCTCGTCTATTGTTCAACTCCAACATCCCTTTACAATGAGTGACATAACTGTCTTTATGAAACGAACTATTTTAACAAAACGTATCCTACCTTAACCTACTGTTTTGAATCAACTATGTGTATTTGTACTTAACCTATAGTTATACATTATATACTTATAAGCTATGTACAGATTATGAGCCGGTCGTCGCGAACATTCTCCCGCCGTGCGTAGACTCTTCCTGTCTACGCATCTATTTGGGTTGCTGGCGCGCGACCGGGTCTGTTGGTAGGATAACGAGCTTCTTTGTCGGTCGACGTAATGTTCCTCCTTTCGTCCTTACGTCAGCTGTGCGAACTACTCCATCGGCTCCCGGATAGGTGTCTGTGACTATTCCACGCGGCCATGTGTTGCGAGGCATCGTATTGTCTGCTATTAGTACTATATCTCCTTCCTTCAGCGAAGGCCCTCGTCCGTGGGGCTCCCGCCGGTGTTGAAGTTCTGGCAAGTACTCGCGGAGCCATCTTGACCAGAATATGTCAGCCAGGCGTTGGGATGTTCTCCAGTGAGCACGTTTTATTAGATCGGTGTCGTCGAATGAGCCCAGAGTCGGGACGCGGGCTGGGCCTCCGAGGAGAAAGTGGTTTGGCGTAATTGCTTCGGGATCTTCGGGATTTACTGACACATGAGTCAGTGGGCGACTATTGACTGTGTATTCTACTTCAGCCAGGAGAGTGGTGAGAACTTCTTCCGGAGGGCGCTGTTCACGAAGCGTCGTGCCGAGAGCTGTCTTTACCGCCCTTACCATCCTCTCCCAGGCTCCGCCCATGAATGGAGCACCGGGAGGTATAAACCGCCAATCGATGATTTTCTTGCTGGCCTCTTCTTCCGGTTGTTCGATCGCGTAATCGAACCAGCGATACTTCATAGCGGGCGTGAGCTTTTCTGTTGTTGCTTTCGTTACTTCTGGATTATACAAATAGTATGTTTTCTGTAGCGCCCGTAGGGTCGATACGATATTGGATACTCGGGTAGCGAAGATACATACTTCTTTTGGGGCGTCTGAAGGGCGGGGGAGTGCCCTCAGACGCTCCAGTTCGGCCAATGCTATAGAGTCTGGGCGGCCGAAACGTGACTCCAGTGTTTTTATGATGTCGTGCGGCTTCGCATTGTAAATAAGTAGGCTCTCTACCGCTTCTCTGGCTCGACCGCGGAGGCCTTTGCGAAGTCGTGCGATGTTTTCTGTATCTGTAAAGGAGGCCGACGACTCGTCGTAGGCTGCCTTGAATAATAACCACTCTTGATGCGACCCATTGTACGGGGGTAGCTCTGTGTGGTGGCGTGGAGAAGTCTGTTGTCCTGTTCTAGCGGCCATTGTGATCGCACTAGCGAGTTCTGTTAGATCTATGTGGTTCTGCTGGTGTGTCGTGTTGACCGTGGCTCCCGCCGGTTGCGTAGTCGTTACGCCTGTTCGGTGAGTGGCTATCGCTGTGTAGTTCGCGCCCTGGTTCCTTACGTCGGGTGTCTGTTCTGTGGGGGCGGAGGTAGGCACGAGAGGTGGAGGCAACGCGAGGCGAACGGCATCTTGAGCTATGTGAGTCGGGGCTTGATTGTTCTGTACTGTAGCGCCGACCTCTTCTGTACTGTACTGTTGATGCGGTTCCCTCGATACGGCTAACTTGCGCGTAGTATGTAGCCAGGTGTCGACTCTTGTCTGTGCTTCTATGTCGGTAATTACTGTGTCGTCGTCTTGTTCGCTGTCTGAACTTTCTGCTTCTATTTCGGCGACTTGGGCTGTGGCGAGTTCAACTTGAAGTCGTAGTAAGTCTGTTTTAGCTTTGGCTAAACGGAGCGCGCGCTGAGACTTCGATTTCTTACTGTTTTTCGATGATTTTCTAGTTTCAACGCTGAGAGGTGGGGGTGTCGTGGAAATTTGCTGTATATCAACCCCCGTCCTTTTCTGTTTGTCCGTTGTTGTAGCGGATATCGCAATACCTGAAGAGCCGGTAACGGTGGTTTCTGTTGCTGTCATTTTAGCGGATATCGCAGTCTCTGGAGAGCCGGTAACGGCGGTTTCTGTTGCTGTCGTCCCCGTTGATGTTTTTGTCGCCGAGGAACTTGTACCGTCGTCCGATTCGTGAAAGTTCTGTAGATACGAATTTCCGCTTTGCGATCTTGTTACTGGCATCTTGTTATTTTTCTGTTTACTTTTCCTCGATGATTCACGTTTTTCTTTCTTCAATGATTCGGCGTTCGAAGGACCAGAATGTGCGGGCTTATATTACCCGCACTGTGTTGTTGCTGGGATTGTGAAGAAGGAAAACGCGATGAGCTATTCTTGAGGTTTATATCTAGTACAGACTTAACTGTTTGTTAGACATGCGTCTAGTGTGGTGACTACAAGTTGACTGTCGTGGGCTGGGATTCGCCCTTATTTATATTGATACAATGAGGGATGCTGGAGTTGGGCGTTTCTATTGTTACGATGTTTTGGCCACGTGTTCGTTACGGTCCGCATGTGCAAGCCGTTCGTCTGGGAAGCGATTTCTCTTCCTTTGTTTTTAGTGTCAATAGTGAAGGTGTATAAACCGTTAGGTCGGAACGCGCCTTCTTGTCCCTTGTCTGTTAAATGTTTATAGCAGGGTTGCGTAAACCGTTGGTTTTTTACACGCTTTCTCGTCTATTGTTCAACTCCAACATCCCTTTACAATGAGTGACATAACTGTCTTTATGAAACGAACTATTTTAACAAAACGTATCCTACCTTAACCTACTGTTTTGAATCAACTATGTGTATTTGTACTTAACCTATAGTTATACATTATATACTTATAAGCTATGTACAGATTATGAGCCGGTCGTCGCGAACAGTGGTGCTTTAGAATAGCATCACCGTATCTCTTCCTGTGGGTGTCGTAAAAGACGACGGAGCTACCAAAGTGGCTACCACAAGTCCTGAGAACTACACCATATCTAAAAGAGTGGACTCGCCCACCCGCTTGGCCAGCTTGGCATTTGAGGAGGCCCATGTCCAGCAGTGTATATTAAAAGGTCTAGTGGATGATCGTGCCACTGCAGAACACATAGGCCTTCTTTGACATAATAAGGGGGTCTTCAGGAAATAACCTACCACTAACATAAATCGCACGGCTAACGAGTTCATTTTACAGTTAGTATGAGAGAAAATCTCACAATTCTTTTCACAAACTCACATTTCACGTAGTTCGTTGTTCTTCCAAAATCGGTTACAATCAATGTAAAGATTTATTCTTTTAAATACGAAAGTTTCATTACAATTCGTCGTAATGTCTGGACAGAGCTTATTCTATTCTATAAAAAGGCCTCATATCACAAAAACATTAACCATCCATCATCCTTTATGACAACCAACAAAATGAGTAGAATAGAAACTTGGCAATCTCTTACATGTATAAAGAACAATGCTTGTCTGTGTGTTTGTTTGTCTTTCTGTTTGTCTATCTGCCTGTTGGTCTGTTTGTTAGGTTTAATCTTGGGATTTACTAGTCGGATTTTGTGGCGATAATCCCTGTTGTATTTGAAATAGCTCTAGATCATTTTTATTAAAATCTAATTCTTATACAGCGAATTTTGTAAGCCAGGGTGATTAAATTAAATTTATACGTGGTCATTTACAGCGATTGGCTGAAATAGGGTATTAGGCAGGCAAAACCGCGCGTGAAAACAAATGTTTCAATGAGATTCTTTCAAGGAGAAAAAACACATTAAAAATGATTGCAGGCAATATACTATGTTCAACTTATTCTGCTTAAGCTAGATTAATCTATGGGGTTACTTAAACGGTGACCATAACCTATTCAAGGAAAATAAATTTACTACGATAAACCTACTATACTAAGGAGGGTGGCACAAATAAAAGGCGGCTTATACTCAGCAAAGGGTGAAGTTAAACAGGGAATGATGATGATAGCAGGAAGTGGTCGGCTATAAGTATGGAAAGTTAACAGTGGCGAGTTCCACTCGCAGTTGGCCGCTTTTTACTTTAAAACCTAAAGTAAAAACGCGGTAGACGCCAATTAATCAACGGGATTGCGCCATTTATTTTCACTGAATAAATTATTCATTACCTCTTATTTCCGCGTATAAAAACATCATTTATTTCCGTATTCCGTATAATAACAGTATTTCCGCGGTTACATCATTTACACAATTGTGCAATAAATAAAAGTCGGGGGTTTATATTAACGGAAAAATCATTCCTTAGTTTTCTATTGGTTTATCACAGAAAACTATTAAAAAGGCACAGACAATAAAATATAGACGGTGTGTCAATGAACAACGAATTGAAGCACCTTGGGTGCTTATGTGATTAAAAACTTTGTTATTGATCGTAATGGGAACAATTGGCACAGTATAACCACATATATACGACGATATAAATCACTACCACGCTATCATTACTCCTATGGTTATGGTGGGGCTTGTAAATGTTTTCTGGAATAATTGAAATGTTGTAATGAATCGTTATAAGAATGAATAAATGCAAAATGTACGTATTTGGGATCACCGCCTTGGAACACGAGAATTGTCTCAATTTAATTGAGTTTCCCATTCAATTTATTGAATGTAATTAATACGTGCCTACCACAGAAGGCTTAACCGTTCGGACGTGGTTGAAATACAAATGAAGGTCTTAAATGAAATGAAGCTTTGGCGTAGTGAGCTTCAAAACCGTGTTCGCAGGACAAAATATTTAGGGCATATCTCACCACCTCCTGATACTTGATCAGAAGCATTTTATTTATTTTCTTACTCCTGATGCTTTATCTACTGATAAAGTAACTATTAACAATCTGATAGATAAATTATCTGCCAATTATCTGTCGATTAAATCTAGTTGATACTGACTTTCTGATAAAGTATAACTGACTTCTGACATGTACTTTATAATAAAGTATCAGAAAGTGGTGAGAAAGGCTCTTCATCTCACATATTATTGTAAAACTATTAGATTGTACGATTTTTAAATAGTAGGTACATTTTTTTTCTTCTTATATGGCAATGCTGCAGTTAGCACATTCTGCCAGTGTCAAGTTTTCTTCGTAATAAACAATTTCAAGTCTAAAACGTGTCCTGTCAATGTCCAGTACCGTCGAAGTAAGTCAGGAGTCGCTCAGTAAGGTGATAGTAGGTTTGCTGAGGACAGAAGAGGACTCCTTGGAAGCACACGAAAAACACAGTTTTACACTTTTATTTGATTATCACAAATTAATTTATTAACTACTCGTAAATATAGTTAATTATATAGTATTATTAATTGTTTATACCTAGTTTATTTCATAAAAAGTCGGGTCCTTTTTACGGATAACAGTATCAATATGTCATCAATCATCATGTATTGAGATATTAATACAATATTTAATATCATAATATTCCAATAATATTAAGGCCATGTATCCCCTATGTGCACGAGGACGTCCCATATCCTACAGTGGATACTGAAAGGGCTGATTGCATTGCGTATTTCATCAGTAATGGGATATTAACACTATGTCCCTTTTTCAATTGAGAGCGGTGATAGTGCCCCAATTGAATGACTCACGACATTCGTCCGTGAAGTCGTGAGTTCAAACCTTCGGCCCCATACCACCAAGTTTCTTCATAAGTACGGATAAAAAATATACCTATCACTAGGTCATGTGTTCGATAATAGGAAAAAAAATCTGGAGCATCCATCCCAATACGGAATGGGCCGAGACCCGAGCCTTGCAGTGAGACGTCATAGGCTGATATCGAAATAAATGAAACCATTAACACCGGCCACATCGAATATTCTCAAAAAACTTAATTCCGACAATTAAAATACTTATTAGAACAATTATATATTGAAATTAACTACAGTCTAGACTAGACGTAATTTGAAAGCAATAAGTCTGTGGTACCTACATTAGATGTACCTACATGTTCTTATTACCAAAGTTAGAGATAGTTTGTTTTAGTTTATATTGTCTATATACTCCTAGTACATATTTGCAAATGTACCTCTGGTACATATACCTGATGTCGAGACGTGGGCGCTTACTTAATGAGACTGTACGGGTCACACGGCTAAACGTGTCTATACTAATTGATTTGTCTATTGTTTGCTGCAATGTTTACATGCCTAAAAGTGTGGATAGGTTAACCAAAGGTTGACTGCCAGAGAATGCATTAAATCCGCCTTTTGTTCAATATTCATTTGTACATTTTTAAAGTTTAAATAAATAAAGATAAACCGCAAATTAAATAAAAATAATAAAGTCAAATAGAGAGATAAACATTAAATAAAGATATTTCTGGTCTATCGTACTTCTAATTGCACATATTATTACGAGATTTATGATTACTTTATTGCAAAGACGTGGATGACGCGTTCGGGTGTTTCCGGATTAGCCGATCGCCAATGTTTTCGCAATGTACATATATTTTACCCCCTTATCTGAAGTCGGAATAATTATCCTCCTTAATATTTAATCAATTTTAATTTTTCTTCATATTTATTAACGCTTTAACATTGTTTTCTTTCATTTTTATTTAGTTTTAATTTAAAAATAATATGGATTAATTTATCACCAACAATCCGGAAGATAAAAAGTTTGAATGCGTTTAAATAAATATAACTGTGATTGGTAAAGTTGTCCCGCGACCACTATATATGCTATGCGATCTCGCGCTAAAGTATGCGATGTTACAGCGCCGGATGTTTCTTCCCTAGTGAATACGAATCGGTACCTAAAACTAATTACATATATTTGTTCCCCTTTGAGTGTTTCCTACCTTACTTTTGCATTAACACATCACAAGTTACCCTTAATTGTGATGATCTAATACCCATGGCCAACTTCTCAAAGTTCTCTTCAAGTAATAGGTGCTATATAAACTTATCATGTAATAGGTTCTAAGTTAAGTTCTAGGTTCTAAGTAAGTTAAGGTTCTACATCGGTACTATCAAAATATTTCTTTAATATTTTTGTATTCAAATATTAAAATATGTATTTGACTTTTATACAGTATTATGACAATGTTAAGAGAGACTTAAGTTTATTTTACAAATAGGTACTGCTGATATACCTGTGGTTTTATTAAATACTAGCAGTGCCCGCGACTTCGTACGCGTGGAATATTATTTTTTAAACTTTAAATCTTTTTTCCCGTCAGCCTATTTCGATGAAACAAAGCTATTCGAAGCGCCAAGCTTAATCAACCCATGGAAACCCCATTAAAATCCGTTCAGTAGTTTAGGAGATTAGCGTGTTCGAACAGACAAACAGACGGACAAAAATTTTCAAAATCGTATTTTTGTATTTTGCTACTCTTCCTTCATCGCCCCCAATCAGTTTTTGGTAAATATAATTTACAGACACGCTGTTTCTACAGTTTTATTATATGTATAGATAATTTATTAGTATTTTCTTTTTAGTAGTATTTACATTGTTATGTAAATGCCTAATACGAGTATACCTCGTATCAGCTTCCTCCGACTAAATACGAAGACCGCCTTTTGTAAGTATTTCGTTATGTTCCTATCTGTGTGTGGTATACAATAAAAAGTACTTACGTATTTACTAAGACATCGCAAAAACTCTCAGTTGAGCAGATTTATCAGCAGAAGGGTGGACCCAAGTTTTACATATAATTCCGTACCACCTGCACCGTCCATACGAATTTGTACTACCTACATTACACACTTCATTACTGAAGCGGCGTCCAACCTCCTTAGTAAGACTAACTGGCCGCTTAAAGTTTTGACAGATGGCAGATAAAAGACAAGGGACTGACGACCATTGCCTTTGAAATTAAATTAAATAGGAACCTGTTTTAATTTCAAAAAACCTTATTTTTTTGAACTAAAACGACTCCATGACCGTTCACACACATTTCCATGGCATTTGTCTGGACGCATCAGAAGTTATTATCCTTACATATTATAATAATGTAATTGTAATATTTAATATTGAAATATTAATTTCATAAATTTCGAATTAAATATTAACGAAAATAATATTATTTATATTCTATTAATATTAATAGAAAGTTTTAAAAAAAACTAATTAAAATATGCAATAAGTTCAGTTGAAAAATTCATACGCATATATTTTGATATCATTCACCGTATAATTATTATACTCGTACCGTATTTCTGGTGTAAATCACTAAAATTCATTCCCGGCGGTTTCGGCACCATGCAGGCCAAGTGCGGATTGGTGGATGGATATACTTGCTCCAGATTTTTTATTCCGGAACATGCGGGTTTCCTTACGATATTTTCTGTCACTTTCGAATTAGTGGTAATTTGTATAAAAAATAGTTTCTTGATTTAAAAAAAAAAGTATAATCAATAATGTTTAACTGATTATTTGTTTAAAAGAAAGTTTAAACGTTAAAAAGGCTTGGAAACGTTTAAAAAAGGCTGATATTCTCATCAACAATACTTATGGTGACGTTCTTACTTATCATTAAATAAAAATGATAAGGTTCCGCGTTCACCGAGCACATTCCATCGCAAAGATAAACTTCAGGAAGTGACTGTAAATCATTTTAAATTACCCTTACTTAATTATAGAGTTCATCGACTACGAAAGCGTCATTCACTTTTGTTAGGAAAATACAATGTATTTAACTAAGCACAGAAGAGCACTTCTAACATTCTCGGAACTTTATAAACAAAGGACTCTTGTTTTATTACTTTGTATTATTCCATTCGCCATATAAGAAGTTAACATTATAAGTGGTGTCGTAAAAACGAGTGCTCAGTGCTCAAAAATTTACATGACTAGAGCGTTAAACGCTTGTGAATGTTACAGTCCGCGTTTTTAACATTTCAGGTTAAAAGCTTGTTTAAAAATGTAGTATAGTCTTTTAAATCTAGCTTGATTAGAATGACAGCTGTCAAAGTGCCTCGTATAGTATTGGGACAATAATAATCAAATCAAGGTAATGTGTTTGTTTATCGAATGAGTGCATGTACCTATGGCTAAAACCTTCTGTGATTTTTTTTGGGTTTTTATGGATTAATTATGTTTATAGAGCACTACTCGAGGCACTTTGACAAATGTCATTCGAATCATGCTAGATTTAAAAGACTGTAGGTTAAGGTTCTTAAGTTTCAATAGCGCTGACTTAGCGCTTGAGTGCTTGAGCGTTTCAAACACTAAATCATTGGCTAACAGAGCGTTTGTACGATTAAAACCGAGCTTTCGTAGGATTATAACCGAACGTTTGTAATTATATTTTCTCTTTTCTTTCGTAAATAATTTATTACGGTGATTTTAAAGTTCATATTAGTATCTCTAACTGAATGAATAGGTTTGTTCTACAACGTTATATTTTCAGCCGGTGCTACCCAACCGCTTATTGAGTTAACATAGTGGATAATAAGCTGCACAGGAGTTTTTGTATTTGTTCGAATGCTCGATTGACCGATACCATAATTTATTTATTTACTCTTTTTGCACTATATTGTAGAGGCGGACTTAATGCCTCAAGGCATTCTCTACCAGTCGAGCGTTGGTTAAATGTGAAAAATTAAAGCGGGTGCAGAAGAAATTAAACAGTACAGTTTCATTCATCTGTATAAATAATAATAATAATAAAATACAATATAATAATAATAATAATAAAATACAATATAATAATAATATATAATTATAATCAATAGGATACGTAACTTAGATATTTGACTGATTCAAACTTAACAAACGACGATAATTTCTTTAGCAATGACTAGTTTACCCGTATAATCAGAATCACCATACCAGGGACTACATAGCTATCTCGTATACGTATCTATTAAAATGCCTTGAGCCTTAATTTATGTAGGTAAAACTGATAAATATGTGATGTTAACCTGGGTCGGGTTAGAGACCACGATATATCGAAGAGATTTGAATCTTCGACAGACGCAATAAATACCTCTTTGCACGTAAGTGTAGCTGGTTAAATATTGCATCTCTGAAACGTAATATAAACAGTTTTTGATTTCTGTGCATAAAAGGCTTTATGTACTGGTCCAGTCGAAATAATTGCGAGAAAAAACACGCCTAAACTTCTTCACGTGTTCGAGTGTTCTTCTTCGCGTGTTTTTCTTCGCGTGTTTTTCTTCGCGTGTTTTTCTTCGCGTGTTTTTCTTCGCGTGTTTTTCTTCGCGTGTTTTTCTTCGCGTGTTTTTCTCGGGTCATACTATTTACTATCATGTATTTTTTTTGATATTATAGTATGTTAATGATGTTGACACAATATACATCGTTGATGTTAGCTTGTCTGCTCGTTTGCCATTTTGTTTGTATAAATAATCTCATAACAAACAACAACAATACTGGTAGGGGGAGAGTGCACGCTGCAATGCAACAGCCGTTGAGTGCACTCGACTGGCTACGTTACCCCTCCCTCACAGAAGACTACCTTGAAATGTACTGCGTTTCCCACATTATCTGATTTCCTTAATGTATGTACGTGTCTCGATAGTGAGTGAAGTGTGCCAGAGCCCATTTCCATCCTATCCCTTCCCATTTTCCCAACCCTTTCTCCAAATCCATTCCTATATTTCCAAAGGTAGGCAGCGTGTATGGGGGTCGTGCCAACGTTTGTCATTTTGTATTAATGTTGGCATGTATCGCGGATGTCTATTGGCGGCAGTATCCACTTATCATCAGGAGGACTGTATGCTCGTCTACCGTCTTCATACATAAAAATATAACACTTTGTAACATGTACAAGCTTGTAAATCCATTTAAATAGATAGTGACGCAATAAATAAGTTATATCTCAATATTTGCTTCAATTATATCATTATAATTTAATTATTATATATTAATATCGCAATTATTTACCTTCATTACATAAGCCACAATAACGTTTGTTCCCGACTGTAATCAAAAGTTTCCTTATATAAGTCTAGTGTCAAGCTGCAATTTAAAAAAAAAAATATTAATTTTTTAGCGTTATAGTATTTATAGCGATATAAATTATAATTTTTTCCATTATTTCAAATATGCAGATATTTGAAATAATGGAAAAATTTTAGTTTTAAAGATGAAGCAAACTTTTTTCAGTAAACGCAATATCCATCAAAGGAAAGCACTTGTTTGTTGAAGTTCATGAAAGTTAAAATATTTTTCCTTATTAAATATGCTATACCATAGAGAGAGAGCAATAAAAGAGTCAGTTGGTGATTCTTTTAAAATTTTAATACACAAAATGTATTTAATGAAAGTTTGAAAATATATATGACACATATATATTTTATATGTGTTTATGTGTATAATTTACAAATTATACACAACCCAAGAATAGAATTAATGAGACTAATTCCACAAATACTTAGAATTTAATATACTTCATTATCCTCTTTTTTTTAAAAAAATCAAATCTATGACAGGTAATCGCGTTAAAGATACGTTTACACATAATTATGTAAGGCCTTAAGGCATCGTTTCTCGTGCTGGGGGTCGTCTGCTGGGAGAGTCGTGATGGCATTCTCTACTAGTAAACCTTTAAGTAAAGTATTAAGTAATACATTGGTAAGTGCGACGATAGATGATAGAAGTGTACAAATATACTTATATGTATAACTGTCATTATTATAATAAGTTTACTTAAATATTCTTATAATGTCTTACATCGCAGTGTTGCTAAATATTGCAACCTTTTATTAGGTTTCATTGTAATTCGTTTCATTATTAATTCAAAAGGTCAATGATTTCCTACTATATTTTTCTACATATGCAATAACAAGAAACAGAAAACTCGTCCAAAATCACAGTATAAAAAAATAAAATATTTCTGAGAAGTAAATCTAAGGAAATCTAAATTGGGAGTTATGTGCTTCTAGGCACCTACGAGTAACTACGCAGAGCAAACCTTTGATACCACGATAAATACTTCATATACCGCGAACCCGAAAGTTGTGGAATGAACTGTCAGCTGAGGTATTTTAGTTAATCTACAACGTGGGGTTCTTCAAAAGAGCTCTGAACAGGATTCTGCAAGGTCGGTATGACACAAGCCCGCTGATGTTGCAGGTGTCCATAGACGGTGGTGACCACTTACCATTGTGTGGCTCGCCCGCTCGCTTGCCATGGTCTTATTCTATACTATAAAAAAATTAAAGAAATTAAACTTTTTTAATATGACTATTTGCAATAATTTAATTAATTGTGAAACTTAATTTATTCTTCCCGAAACACAATATTCATTTAAATTCTCTTTGCAATAATTACAAGCAAACGCGTAATTTTATATTGGCAACACATTAGGAGAAAGAGGAAATAGGGTAGAAGGAGAACCGTAACCAGCCTTTTTATCGTCCACTGCTGGACATGGGCCTTCTCACACACAGTACCTTGTGCATGAGAAATTTATGACCTTAAAACACGACTTTGGCCATGTTGGTTGGAAAGTCGGGCTTTATTATCTTTAAGTCGCTTTATACGACATTCACGGGAATGGATAGGATGGTGCTATTCTAAAATCGGCCGACACCATACGCCCAGAATTGTTTAAACCGAATCCAATTGTTTAAGATGTGTCCGAGTTTAAAGTTGCTACAATGATCAATTCAATGACGAAAGTCCCTACCATAATAACTATAGATAGGTACTTTAAGAACTATCAACTTTATTACACTTCCCGGCCGAAAGTAATACACATTGGCCTTTAGAAAGAGACTAACGGCAAGCTTCGGTTTTGTAAAGCGTCTTCTCTGTCGTGTGACGTTACGACAGAGACTACGCTCTACAAAACCGAAGCTAGCCGATCATAGTCGATGTGTATTACTTTCGGCCGGGATGTGTACTTTTATTACTATACCGAAAAAAGCCTAATAAATAATTTATAATTATTATTGTCTCGACAATATTTTTTTATGTACTTCAATCTTCCAAAAGTAAAAATAGAAGGGCCTGTTATCTAACATATCTATTTATATCCACCAACGTACTTTGGGAGTAGGTAATGGATAATGACCAAAACCTCCTTAGAGTTCTTCAGAAGGTAAAAAAGCCAGCATAATATCTTCGCCAAATAAGGAAAAAATATTTATACGAGAAATTGAAAACACTGTCTAGAAATAAGTTATTATTGGTATTCTTATTTGTTATAACATGGTATACTATTTACCCTATTAAATAATATTTAATAGGCCCATAAGGACACTAAAATGATCCTTTTTCTGACAGATCATCAATAAATAATGAGAAAATCGTCACTCAATGTGGTAGGTCTAAAAAAACCGCTTCAGAAGCGAAAACTCTTTGAATAATTCTAAACAATTTTGTTGTGATAAAACGAACTGAAATTCGATCTTTCCTTTATATTCTTTAGGCGATGCGTTCAATTTTACACATAGTTTATTATACGAGTATATCAGCATAGAAGTGTTGAAAAAATGTACAGAATCAGCCAGGCTTCGGTAGCAGTCTTATAATAACACTTAAGTACTTGATGATTGTATTTTTTTGGTAATCTTGTTAGATTACCAAAAAAATACACACAGTACCTTGTGCATGAGGAATTTATGACCTTAAAACTTTATGACCTTAAGGTGGGTGTTCCCACCTAAAGATTTTATTTTCAATTTCGATATAAATTTCTAAGAAAAATCAAGTGTCTACGTCAGAAAGTTCCAATGTCAAATAAAACTTGTAACTGAACTCGAATAGATTTCGCATCGATCATTATACCAATTACGTTTTCGAGCATTGTTTCTTACATAATTTCTTGTTTCTAAATTACTTAGAATTCCTCCCACTCGTCAATTCTATGTGTATACAATACTCCGCAAAATTCGCCAGTGTCAGTACATCTATCTATACATAGTATAAAACAAAGTCGCTTCCCGCCGTCTGTCCCTCTGTATGTACGTTTAGATCTTTTAAACTACGCAACGGATTTTAATGCGGTTTTCATAGAGTGATTCATAGATAGAGTGATTCAAGAGGAAGGTTTATACGTATAGTTTAATATTGTTTTAACGAAACCGAAGCGAAGCGAGGGCGGTTCGCTAGTTAAATTATAAGTGTAAGTATACATATATTCTATCATTGCGTATATCTTACGACGGTGTATACTAACGTTGCATGTTGCACCATAATCATAATTAATTTAAGGAAGAGAATATATATTTGCGAGTATATTATACTTTTTTAAAGACAAGAAACTGCATGTAACTGAAAGTTGTGACGACTACAGCAAAATTAATAACCAGATTTGTCGACTAGTGACACTTATAATAATGACCAGATCATAGACATATAACCATAGATACGACCAGTCAGATAGTGAATTTACTCAAAACGCGTGATAGCAAATATATGCGTGGAAGGATGCAATGAGTTCAAATTAGAAACGATTTTGACTATAATATCTGACCGCTCTTTTTTTTCGTTTATATTAGGTATGTATGTTGTATATATAGAAAAGATATTGATTTCCCAAAAAAAAAAATATATTCTTACTTTTATTAACAGCTTACTTAGGTGTTATTGGTTCATAAGCCGACCTATTTATGACCGATTGTGCCTTCATATAGTAAGTAATGTTGGGTAATATCACAATATTATTATACCATAAAAATGTACGCATTAATTTGTGGCAATGTATCGTTAACTCGACGAATATTTAGTAAGTAGATACCTACTAAATTCCTCTATTTCACTGAGTAGTAAGTAATAACATTACTGCGAGATGTCATGACATCAAAGAACGGCAGCGGTAAGTTCATATTTTCGCTCTGATGAACACAAGCACAGTAAAGTGGATTATTTTCACACAATAGGACGAGTCGCTCTTTGCTTATATGCACGACATAGGCACAACAATTTAATATAGAAATATATATTCAATATAGAAGGCCCGCGGCAGGCTTGCTCGCGAATGAAGCACTTGGAGCGAATAGACACGAGTACATCGGTGTCCCGACTAGTCTTGTATAGTACATGTACTAAGTACTATTGAGAATGAATTCCCAGAACTGTACTATTATATAACGAACTATTCCCCGAACGCTTTCGGTCTTCGTTCATTTAGTACATCGGAACGAGTAACTCCTAAAGACGCATGGGAGCGAAAGCGATGAACACATCACGCTACCGTACTTATTCAAATTGATTCAACCGCTTAAGACGTATACCACGTAAGACTAAAATTGAACTTTATAAACAAAAAAAAACATTATTCCAAACAAAGCAATTTTAAAAAATCCATGTACTAGAACTAGTATTAATAGTACTAGAAGACTGAACTAGTACATTTGAGCGTTCTCTGCAATGTCCGAGTAAGAACAAGATTAGTCGCGACGGATCAGAGTGCAACTACCGTTGTTTTAGTTGTACAAAAACGCAGTACCAAATAAAATGAATGTACCAAATGAAAATGTGTAATTGTGCGGCTGTCTGCTTTCTTTTTTATGATGTCCTTGGAGCTCGCTGATTGGAGCAGAGTTTGTTCACTATTGCTTTCCCTTGCATTAGTGGAGTTTTCAAAGTCACCGGGTCTAAATTCAATACTCTCTATAATTTGATTTCATCTACTTTAATTAACGTTAACTTATGTTTTAATATCATTTATTTGTATACTGGCATTGCCATTGGTTCACACACACAGCAAACAATAAAACAGAATTGTTTTTATCACGTCATTTTCCAGTGCCGTTGATGTAGGAGTCGCTCAGTAAAGTGATAGTAGGTTTATTGAGGGCAGAGATGGACAGAAAATAACACGAAAAATGCAGTCGGACCCTGTTATTTACTAGATACTTTGAAGTTTGATAAACTATCACTATTAGACCACAAATACCCTCAATACACAATTTTTCCCGCCAAAAAAAGTCTAATTAATGTTTACTCATTTATATTGCATATTTAGATAGTTTAAAAACGTAAGCAACAATCGGCACAATTTATGTCAGTTTATGTACTTGATTTCAACGTTACTGTGTTTTGCTTTGATAGCAAGTCTACGAGCATACAGTGAACCTAGTGGTAAGCGGTAATTGTTGCCCTGTGACAGCAGTGTCTGGTGTGTTTGACGTCTAAGAAATGATAGTAAAAAAAAAGAAATTATCGAATATATTTTCATAAAGCAATATTACTTACAGTTTCAGGGTGAACGACATCGTTTGTCGGCAATTTGCTTCTTAGAGTCCCCGGTCTAGATATACCTAGAAAAGAAGATTAAACTTCATTCATGTCCTTTGAAGTATTTCAATTATCTACATCGAAGTCTGGCTAACAAAACGTGACTCAACAATATGTATATGAAATTCTTTACATGACAACATAAGAATAAGTTGAATTTGTAGTATACCGTCACATCTTGATACTTTCGAATTACTTGTCGTTTCTTTTGTATCTATCGATTGTGTACATTTGTAAACGTCTTTACGTTGTTAAAATTGTTGTTAATTATTTGGTGTATGTCTGACCGTATCGGTCGGCTCTAGAATAGCACCACTGCAACTCTTCTCGTGGGTGTCGAGGTTGTATGTAGGCTTCACCTAAGGAGTTCTCATCCAGCCACCACCGGCGACTTTCTTCAAGTCGTTAGTCCACTTGGGCGGAGGGCGTCCCACGCTGTTTTCCTGTGCGTAGTATTCATTCGAAGACTCGTCTTCGAGGGGAAGTCGAACAGTTGCAGGGAGAGAGTGCACTCTGCTTTCCCAGAGCCGCCGAGCGCAATCCACTGGCCACGTTACCCCTCTCTCACAGAAGAATACCTTGAAATGTACTGCATTTCCTACTTTATCGTATTTCCCCAATGCACGTATCTGTTTCGGTAGTGAGCGAGATATCCCAGAGCCCATTCCTATCCCATCCTATCCCTCCCCATTTCCCCAATCCATTCCTTGGTCTACAAAGGTGGGCAGCGCATCCGGGGGCATGCCAACGTTTGTCATTCTGGACTGATGTTGGCATGTATCGCGGATGTCTATGTACGACAATATCCACTTACCATCACGTGGACTATATGTTCGTCTGTCGCCTTTTTTCTGTAAAACATAAAATAAAAAAAAAGTTGTCAGGCCGGACAAAGAAAAGGGACACTCAAGTTCATGAAACTATTTTTATTTTTCAATATTGTCTCCATCTATTTAAACATACTTTTCGGGTCGTTTTATTGGCATTTTTCTATCCCAGATTAAAAATAGCAGAAGTTTTGTCGTCAAAATGGGCAAAAACCGCAGCGGTCACTTCATCAGTGGAAAATCTTCTACCCTTTAAGTCTACCTTGAAGTTTAACAACACATAGTAATCACTGGGAGCCAAGTCAAGACTATAGGGTGGTTGGCGAATTTCCATGAAGCCACACTTTGGAACAACAGCTTTCGCAACTGCGGGGCGTGGACGGGTGTATTATCATGGAGAAGTCGCACACCTTTGTTTCGTTTTCCAGGATCTTTCTGCTTGATTGCTTCTCATAGTTGCTGTATAAGGTTAGCATAATAGCTTCCAGTCACCGTAGTATTGCGTTCTTTTATGTCTATAAGTACCATTCCTTGATAATCCCAGAATATCGAAGCCATAATCTTTTTTGTGGTTTGAGTCACCTTTGCCTTTCTAGTCGGTGCTTCACGAGAATGACGCCACTCCATCGACTTCCTTTTGAAACGGGGATCATAGTAAAGAACTATAGTTTCATACTCAGTAACAATTAACTCCAAAAATCGTACCCGTGTCTCTGACAGGCCTCCAAAAGTTCGTACTCATTCACTTCGCTGCACACTTGAAAGAAGTTTTGACATCCACCTTGCAATAACTTTATTCATATGAAGATGTTTATGACGTATCCCAAGAACTGTAGTTTTTGAAAGCCCTGTTCACGCTGCTATTTCCTCGTGTTTAGCCGTCGGCCGCTCTGAACTTCTTCTTCCACTAATTTGATGTTGATTGGATTGAGTGCTTCGACGAGAGGACCGCAGCGAGATTCGACGTCGATGGACTCTCGTCCTAAACGAAATTGTTTACAACTATCTTTGATGGTGTAAAATGATGGAGAAGAATCTCCGTACACATTATCCATCCTTTGTTTTATATCTGTCGGGCTAACACCTTCTTTTGTAATGAACTTAATCACGGAACGATATTCCAGTTTAAACATTTTAAAGATTTTGCGAATTCCTGTTGTTCTAAGAATCGTGAAATCAAAACTAACGAGTGCTGAACTCTAAAAATTATACACGAATTAGCAGCATAAATGTCAATTACAATGACGAATAACTTGTTCTTTTAGACTACTAAAAATATGTCAAGCCAGAAACTTTTGCACCTCACTGGTACCCTACCCACCAGTGTCCAAGTGTGGTCTACCCACTGCCAGGCCTTAACTAGAGTATTATTTTAAAAACTGAATTAAATACATATTCTGGTCTTCATTTTGAACTCATAATTACGTTTAACCTACATAAGCCACCTCAAAGGATAGTTATTCATTATTATTATTTTTATTATTTTTTTATGTAAGAAGGCGGCAGACGAGCATACAGTCCACCTGATGGTAAGTGGATACTGTCGCCCATAGACATCCGTGATACTTGCCAACATTAGTCCAAAATGAGAAACGTTGGCATGCCTCCGGATGCGCTGCCTACCTTTGGAGATATAGGAATGGATTTGGAGAAAGGGTTGAGAAAATGGGGAGGGATAGGATGGGATGGGAATGGGCTCTGGCACATCTCACTTACTACCGAAACACGTACGTACATTAGGGAAATACGATAAAATGGGAAATGCAGTACATTTCAAGGTAGTCTTCTGTGAGAGAGGGGTAACGTGGCCAGTCGAGCACGCCCAGCGGCTGTTGGATTGCAGCGTGCACTCTCCCCCTCAAAAATTATACCAGCCATAAGGAAAATAAGAGTAAGAAATAATACTAACATAATTTTTCGCTTTATTATTATTATTATTAGAAACAAACAAAGTTGTTACTAGTCATATCCCACTTCAAATATATATGTAATACATACTCGTAGGTATATATTTTCTTTGCGTATACCTTTTGAAATTTGATGGCCTATTATTTCGGTGGCAAACATTGCGAACGCTGTTGACATGTTAACTAACAATGTAACCGAGTTTTATTAGATGTAATAAATTGGTAATTAGTCGAGTCAATGAACCTTAAAAATGGTCAAATTTAATCATTCTCAAGAACAGATGTGATATATTTATATTTTGATATATTTTTAAATGTTTCTAATTATTTGAAATCAGAAAAATTATCGCGGTGTCAGAAAAAAAAACTTTTTTTAATTAACTGGTTTTCTATGTTAATTATAAATTTCGATAAAAAAATTAACCGCGGGTTTTTGGGGGGTTGTCAGAAAATTTTCCTACTTATTTAAAGATTTTTTGGAAATTATTATACCTACATTGATTTTTTTAATAGAAATGTTTATTTAAGATCTTTATTATAGTGCCTAATTATAAAAAGAGTTGTTATATAAAAAACAAATTCATCTTTATTAACTTTGGTCGTAGGTCGTCCGTGGGGCTCATCCTAAAGGTCGAAATTTCCAAATCGTTTGTGGTATTTGGCCCATACACTACTGATATTGTAAGCTGTCTGACTTGTGTTGGTGCCACGACGAAACTCATATTCAAAAATAGCACGAATTTTCAATTTTACCATTTTATTTTCAAGATAATCACATGAAATAATTTAGATACAGAGAAACAAATGTAATAGTGATTTTGAAATACGAACATCGTAGCTATTAGATGCATTTTGTTATATTTTGAAATTCGTATTAATACAGAAGATATCGAAACTCCAAAGTGGCCAGTAATAAAGTACATAGCCACCTAATAATTACATAGCGACATCCGCATTTTGGTCAAGTGACGCATTTATTGACGGCTGACGTTAATTCCTTTTTTTTTTATTATTTATATATTATCCTTGTTGTTGTGTACATATATATGTTCGGACTTTTGTCTGAATTCAATGAGACATTCTTTACTATATTGATTGGAATGTAAGAGTTAATGCAAGCTAAAATAAAATGATCTAGGTGGGCGGAGACGAGAACAAAGGCAATAATAAATAGGTATGCTCTTTTCTTTTATGAGGTCTCAGCGTACCTAATATAGGAAGGATATAAGCCTTAGAAAGACTATTATGATAAGCGAGCGGTTGGTACCTATTTGGTTTTATATTTAAGTTGCTATAAGGGTATTAAACATGCTTATTTTATTTTACTGGAACGTTACTTTAATTTTTTAAGACTCATTATAGTGAAAATATGTTTGCAACACCCGAAAATCTAAAAATTTTTTTTTTTCATTTCATTTAAAGAATAACCTTTTCTTACAAATTCTTTTTTAAGATATTTACCACCTTTCAAAGTAACATGACAGTGGACAAAAGAGTGAGCGAAATGTAGAATCCTTGATTAGAATCACGCACCGAGTAGCCTCGCGTGGGTGGTCCTACGCTTATGTAGACTGACGACTTATGTAGCTAGTGCCTGAATGAGTAGCGCCATAGAAGTACCTTAGAAGAGGCCTATTAGTCTATTAGATATAGGTAATAATCAAAACACAGGATGATAAGGTAAAATGATTACCAGGCATATCAGACGGGTGAGGGTGGATGCAGAAAACCTTCCTCATTGTCCTGGCGAGGTAGCCCTTCAAGTCCAACGCGTATGAGCCGTACACCAGCGGATCCATACAGGAGTTGGAGACAGCCATGATGAAGAACAGATCTTGAACTCGCTGGGAGATTTGGACTGCCGACTGCCGATCTAACATGTACCTGAGAAATTATAATTTTATTTAGAAGTGTAAGATCCCGGTATTTCTTGTGACTGAATATTTAATCCATTTGCAAGACCAAAGACTATGAAGACATAGTCCGGAAAGTTGATAGAGTCTGGATAGAACTTCATAACTCAAAAATCCTCTCCACTGATAGCCACTATTGCTCCAAGATTGTGTGTGAAGCAATTGAAATTAAGAAACATAAAAGTTTCAATCGAGAAGATAGATAAACAGCGCCGGCTCTAGCCCATGTAGCGCCCGGGTGCAATCAATACCCTGGCGCCCTCTAGTAGGCGCGCGATCAAAATGGAATACTTAGTTATATTTTCAACAGTGATCGGAAATTCGGGTGCAAATGGTGCAATTATAGATGATGTTGGGAGGCAATAGCCCGTTTACTTCGCTTGCGGTACACCCCCGTGGACCCGCGGGGTAGACTTGAGAGTAAAAAGTATTTCTTAGAAAGGGAGGGCTTACAAGAATAAAAAAGCACAACTCGTGGAGCCGCTCGTGGCGCGCCTTGCTACTGCCACCGGCGTCGGCCATAACACGGGCGCAGGGTCTTTGAGAGCGCCCCCTAAGACCCTGCGCCCGTGTGCGCCGCATACCCTGCACCATAGGTAAAGCCGGCACTCTTAAGATAAAATTATCTTCGACGTGGAATGACTTATTTATAAATAATTTAATAAAATTAAACCTTGCTATTTTTCATCTGACGCTATTTTAAATATTTATTTATTTACTCTGTGTACTATATTATACAGAGACAGACAGCCTTAATGTATATTGTCAGTGTTGTGTGCCGAACTATGAACACCAAATGCTGGCTGTAGAAAAAACTTCTTGCATCACTTCACGTGAACTATCCGCCTCTTCAGTTAGCTCGTGACCATGATTGGTGTAGCCCAGCCGAAACGTTGTGTAAAATATAAAAAAGGAACCGTACATAATTATGTGTTAAGACGCATTTAACAGATAAACATATTTATTAAGTTCTCCTTGAAGCTAATAAACTAGAAATTCTCCTTGCAGAATTAAGTGAAAATGTCGTTTTGGACAGCCAATTAATTTGGTCAACACTGTCCCAGTCTGCCATTTCTTTAGGTAATTGGTTCTACTCTGATCGGCATTTATTAGACAAGTGTTTGTTCGGGCTCTGAGAAGTTTGTGTCTGTGGACCCGGCTATTTAAGGAATCCTTTTATGGACTATAAAAACTTTAGTGTTATTTTAATAGGTTATTTTCAAATTAAGCATATTAATTATTAAAAAAAACTGCAAAGACTTTCTTTAATTACTCTGAAAGAAGAATTATTCGAAAATATTTTAACAGAGTGTAGATGCTTTTAAATTCAATCTAAGAAGATAATAAAACATAAGTAAGTGTTAGTCAACATGCAGGCTAGATAAATATTACTTTGTAATTTTAACATCATTTTTCA
This sequence comes from Sesia bembeciformis, assembly GCA_943735995.1. Taxonomy (NCBI): domain Eukaryota; kingdom Metazoa; phylum Arthropoda; class Insecta; order Lepidoptera; family Sesiidae; genus Sesia; species Sesia bembeciformis. The sequence continues at coordinate 10,875,430 of OX031040.1, forward strand.
TAAAAGTTTTTTATAGTAACCGTAAACAGCCTTTTTATCGTTCACTGCCTGGACACAAGCCCCCTTATGCAAATTGTCTTGCGTATAAGGGATGGGATGTATGACCTTAAAACGCCACGCTGGACAAGCGGGTTGGCGAATCCATTCTTTTATAGGTGGTGTAATTCCTCAGGGCTTGTGGTAGCGTAAGCCTGTGTTATTCTAAGCCGGTCGACACCACAGGGTGTTTTCTGGTGTCCTTACTCGTAATACCTATAGATTTTCTTTTTCAACTTGCGACCTGCGTTTTCGATTCCAATGGATGTTTATTATACAATTCGAATTTATTTATTTATTCAAAATACACCAATAGCATTTCTTAGACAAAAAAATATCAATGATAAAAACTTTGAATTAAAGATTATTTACTGTAAAAACAGCAACATAATTATAATTTTCATTAGTGGGTACATATTTGTTGGTTCCATAGATCTCAAGCAATTTATCAATGTCAAACAGTAAGCGTTTATTTTGTATCCGGAATCGATAGTGCTATGTTAGCCCTACATATGCGAGCTGTAACCTATACTTTGTTATATGAGTATAATATTTTTATATCAAAGTTCTGACACTCTGACGTTGTTTCCCATTGAAACATAAATGGAAACACAATAAATTAAACAGACGTATTAGCTACAGTAACTGCAACCCAATAAAGTTATGAATATGGGTCGACTTTGCTTATCGAGTAGGTACCTACATATATTGTTAGTGAAATTTTAATTAATCTAAAACAATGTTAAGATAATATTATACGAGCAGGAACTAACGAAGGGCAAACTAAGCTCAGAAAAACCAAAGTAATGTGTTTCTAATTACACGTGCCAAAGGTCGGTAGAACATTTAGGGCCTCTGGGTGCCTCAAAGGGTTGCGAATAACAGAGGCGGCGGTAAGTCACTTCTCCTTTTCTATAGGTACCATCTTTTTCAAAAAGGAACCAATGATATATTATTTTTAACTGTCTAAATAGACATATGCATTACCAAGGCAACTTTTAAAGAATTACCACATTTACTTCTATATAAATGTTGGAAACCGGTTTCGATCTGAGTTCATAGGAAAGTTTTATTTCCTTTTCACTCGTATAAAAAACTAATATTTAACCGGTTCTGTCAACGAACAGATTCGTATATCATACACATTCTTCTTTAAAGTTAATTCAATTCTTCTTTATTGGTATCGGTTTCTATTGCAGCTTCTACTTTGACGTGCCGCCGGTTATTGAAGATTTTAAAACGTTCGCAAGTCGGTTTCGCTCCCAATGTGCCTTTCTAATTCTAAATATTCATTTACATGTATTTTAAACCCATTTAAGCTTTGATTTTCATTTTCAATATTATTTTCTGCTTTTGTGATGTGCGAAATGGAATTCCGACGTCGAAATTCGTATCAATATATAGAAAGATATAGTGGGTAATGATGGGAAAAATTGTATCTATTACCGTAACAATAATAAATAATACAAGTAATTAGTATTAATTCTTATACTATTACCTACAGATTATATACAAATTAATACGCCTAATACACTCTTATTTAGCCCTATTCCAATTAAATTTTGAATAACTCTCGGTCTCTCTCCAATAAATTAGAAATTCCAAGGTTTTCAAGGGGTATGAAGTCCCTTTATTAAGAAGGTTCACAGGATTAGATTAGAGTCACACCATTCACGTCAGTTACAAAGATTATTTTTATGTCTAAATGTCAATTAATTTTAATTCCACTTTTTCTATGTTGTATAGAAAGGGACAGTTTTTTTGTCTGACAAAACACATTAATTCTTTTCTTAGAGAAAATATTTCAACATTTTGAACATAATTAATTGTAACTTTTTAAACTTTCGCGTTTTGTACACATTTAATATTCTAATTAAATGTGTGTACCTTTTATTCCTACTCGGTTTATTATTTATCATTTATTGGTCCTATTCTGTCGCAGTTTTCACTATTGTAGGTTGGGTGGTACTTTTTTATTATTATTAATATCAGATAGTTACAAGTAGTTCTGAAAATATATATGTATTTAAAATGAAAGATTCTGCTAATTCAAACTCGGCACCTTACTGTGTTTATGATTGGATAAAAATATCGACTACAAAAATAAAAACCACGAAGTGCTTTGACATAGTGCGGCTATGTCAAACATGGCTTGTATTTAATAGCAGTGTTCGATCGTTACAAATTAACCAAAAACCTCATTTGAAAAAATTAGTACTGCCCGTGAGGTGGCGAAAGTTTATAGATAATATGGGTTAATATTTCAACTAACATGATATATTTTTATGACAATTTTTTTTTTCAGTTTCTCATACAAATCGGTCATTTCATAGGTAAGCACCTAATATTTCGTGATGAACAAAATCGAAAGCTTTGCTCATATCTAAAATCAATGCGGCTACATTAGTATTTGTCATTTAATGATTTAATGAATGATTTAATACAAATCGGTCATTTCATAGGGAAGCGCCCAATAAGTTACAAATGTGTGTCACCTTACATTTATAGGTGTCACAAATGTTATACAAAATCTGTACTTCTAGTGACTTTGTGTCAGAATGGCCAATGCTTACTAAACAAAATAAAATAAAAATTGGTTATTTAATCAGTGAGCAGAGTTCTTTCATTAAAAGAAAATATTGATAGGGCTCATCTTACTGCCGTGGTTCGTGTACAGAAGAAATCAATATTGACAGGTAAATTGTTAAAGGCGTAGATTTCGTAAAAAATGCTTATATTAGTTGTATTATTTTAATGCAACAGTTAGCCACTAATTAATCATCGCTTATTTGTTGTTCATCGTTCTTGAAGTTAGTTAGTGACAAATTAGGAGTTTACTTTCAATTCGTAAGTAGATAATGTTTTGGTGTAGGTATATTGTATAGCTATTTATTTTTTATTTTCTGATTTAAACAATGATTTTATCTAAATATACAAGCTCGCCTGTTTTGTTAATCACCTTTTATGTATTATATGTATGTGTACAATTAACTATAAGTAATTAGTATGAGCCTTGAGGCTGGATAGATTGGGTAATTTTAACTTTAAATGAAGAAAAATATCCCGACTGGCGGACTGATTTAACAACGCCAAGTCGAAACCGCTGAAGCCATAGACACGACATTTGTACAGTAGCTTTTATTTTTGAATTAAAGACATACCAAGAAGGGATTTCTCGTAATTCCAGTACCTGAAAGGGTCAAAATTTGTATGGAAAAAAATTATTTTGGATGTTCTTATTAACTTGATACATATATCTATACATATAATAAAATTGTAACAGGCCGATGTCTGTACATTATAGATATTGAAAAAAAACTAATATGGGGGGGGGGTCTTTATTAGAGTAACAGAAGCCAAAACAACAGTTTTTTAGAAATTTTGTCTGTCTGTCTGTCTGTCTGTATGTTTGTATACGCATCACGCAAAAACTACTGCATGGAATTGAATGCAGTTTTCACCGATGTATTGCTAGAGGTCTCACTTAAAATATAGGCTCCATTTTACCGCAGAAAAATATCTTATTCCGATTGTTTTAAATTTAATAAACCGAAGCGAAGTGAGGGCGAGTCGCTAGTTCTACAATACAAATGATAATTAAACACGTGTCTAATCGTTTTTTAAAAAAAATCAAGTTTTTCAAGTCAGTGAATTAAAATACAATAGGTATACCAAATTTTATATGCTATCACTAAAATCGTCATTATCTCAAGTAAATCTATATGTTTTTTATTCTGTCTACTTCGGACGGAAAGTGATATAAAGCAAATAAATAGATTTTACTTGGTGCCAAATACCACGTGACAATTAAAAGTACTCGAAATTATCCGCACGGGCGAGCGAACACTGAATAAAATCATAGTCATAGTTGAAGGGAGATAGAGAGGTAGGTACAAAGATAACATAAATAAGAAGTTTGTTAACATATCTCAATATCGAGTTAATCATCCCTTCCGATATTCGAACCGTAACTATCCTTTGAGAATATTGAGGACTGTGCACGGAATATTTAGTCGGAAGGGTCTTTTTTTTTTTTTTTTTTTTTTTATGTACTAAGGCGGCAGACGAGCATACAGTCCACCTGATGGTAAGTGGATACTGTCGCCCATAGACATCCGCGATACATGCCAACATTAGTCCAAAATGACAAATGTTGGCACGCCCCCGGATGCGCTGCCTACCTTTGGAGATATAGGAATGGATTTGGAGAAAGGGTTGTGAAAATGGGCAGGGATAGGATGGGATGGGAATGGGCTCTGGCACATCTCACTCACTACCGAAACACGTACGTACATTGGGGGAATACGATAAAGTGGGAAATGCAGTACATTTCAAGGTAGTCTTCTGTGAGAGAGGGGTAACGTGGCCAGTCGAGCGCGCCCAGCGGCTGTTGGATTGCAGCGTGCACTCTCCCCCTCCTAAAATTTGCTAAATCTGCTTTGCTACAGAGCATAGACCAAAGTATAGTGGACAGATCGATATTATCTATTAACGTTCCACTAGGCTACTGAGCACTAGACTTCCCTTTAATTCCTTCAGTACGGGATCTTAACCGTAATTACATACCAACTTAGTACTGCAGTGGCCGGCGGTGCGGGATACATTATATACTTATATAGGTAGTACTAGCGACCCGCCCTCGCTTCGCTTCGGTTTATAAGTTTTTTTATTTATTCAATTTTTTTTAAATTTTAAATTAAAATATAGCCTATATTAAACACGGATAATGTAGCTTCCTATTTGTGAAAGAATTTTTGAAATCGGTTCCGTAGTTCCAGAGATTACCCCCAACATACCCACAAGCAAACACACAATTTTACCTCTTTATTATACTCGTATTAGTATAGAAAGAAGTATAGATGACGTGTTACAAAAATAACGCAAAAGCTGGAAATATGTAGGTTGGTCAGTATTGAGCGTAGAATCGATTCTATCAGTTTTTACAATAGTTTGATTTTTTTATTTTAAATTGTTGTCAATTTTCAGTTGTACATTTCAGTTGTACATTACATTTCCAACAATGTAATGTACATTACATTTAAAATTTACAAAATTGTAATCGTGCTATTGAATCTGTTTACTATACCAACTAGATATTGTAAATGAAGTTAAACATTTTATTATTATTTATTATTAATATCTTCTATTATATGTGCCGTTACGTAACGCACATTAATAAATGAATTAGATCATAAAATAAAAACAAACAATAGTGAATATAATTTAAAATATATTACACATGTAGGTACAGAGATTATTCTCGAGCACCGCCGAGTTAGTAACAATTAAATGTTAAATTTATTTCTTTTAAAAATGAAAGTGCTGTATACAACGCTAGCCAAATAGGATCTCGACTAATTATGTTTATTAAATAATCTAATAAATTAATGTTGTATTGCTATAGTAGTGAACATTTTCGGTATTAGCTCACAAAGTCCTTCTTGCCCGTTATTAAAACTATAAAGGGCCTCAGTCGAGGTTCAACACTAAAAAAATGTATTATCAATATCTACTGACCTTGAAGATCATACAAGGCACTTCGAGTAACTTGAAAGGCTTCTTGAAAGCCATTTTCTTGACTGTACCCACTGAATATTGAATGGCCACTTATCAAGGTCCTTCCTCGTCGGAAATGTCTTGTTAAATAATTTGATTTTAATTTATTAAACAAAAAAGCCGTTTTATCAGTGGAAAAAGATTTTTTAGAAAATTCCGCCAATCAAATGAAAAGACAGGACTGAGTATTAATAATACGAAAACCCTTTAACGTTTTGAATATTTTTTTCTAATAAAATCCTGCCCTTCTAAACCGTCAACCCCTTTACTTTCTTGAGAAGAACCCTAACAGAGAAACAACAAAACAATGTATGTGTGCGTTACCTGATGATAGGTGAAAAATAGTCTTAGATAATAAAAGGAATACATTTATATATAAGTATATATAATATTATATACATATATATGTTTTCCTTTTGTATTTTTATATTAATAACGTATTCCCAACAATGTCAACTTTCCACTTTAATATGGCAGTACCAGCCTGTAAATAAGTCAATATTTAGTTAATAGCATCGTATTTAAATTAGATGATGATGATGATTAGATTTTTGATGATTAGTACCTATGTTTAGTTTTGTTGTTCTACAGAATAAATAAATATCAATCGCATAACATCCCGCTCCAGAACTCAGGCCTCTTTATTACAATTATCATCACATAACCATAAGTCACAATAAAGTCAGTAATATTACGGCAGCATGTACACGGAATTCTCAATATTCTACGCCGTTTATATTAGGTCCTTACCTATGAACCTATGGTCCTTACCTATGAACCTATGGTCCTTACCTATGAAATTGCCGCTTTATATAGGAAAAGACAAATGTCTTTTTTTATATGAAAATTATACATTTAATTAATTTTAATTAAATTAATTATATTATACGTAAGTACAAAGTGGCCAGTATGAACAAACGGCAATTTCATAGGTAAAGCCCTAATATTATATTAGCTTATTAAACCGTACCAGCGTTCTTGTGTAACCAACAACGCCTTTTAAGTCGTCAGACCGTTCAACTACGCCAAAGGCCCTTTGATCCATTCTATTAAATCGTAGAAATACGTAGGTAAATATAACTAAACTCACCATAAAGTCATAGTAGCATATGGCAGCCAGCAACAAGCATACACGGTTACTATGGTAACGGTCATCCGAAGAGTCCGCCGCCTTGCCCGCGCTAGAGGCCTTTGATCCGAACGCCGCAGTTGTATTCGACTGTGGTCCGTCTGTACGCACTTGTCTGGAAGAGAAAGTTTTGATGAATTTTGGTGTCTATCTGCATATAATAAATAATTAACCGAGTTTACTGCAGAATCGAGTCGTTAGACAAAGAAACTATATATGGTGACTGACTTTAGAAAGGGTCTACATAAAGCAGTGTAGAGACATCCACTGCTAATATCTACTCAAATGTCAAAAAGACGCAACACAAAAATTATATGTACAAGTAACCATAAAGTGAATGGTAAAAAAAATCGATTCCTTTGACTATTCTAACCAATATTATAAATGCGAAATTGGATTTGTTAACTATGTAGCAAATCAATGAATTAGCATCAAGTTATGTATAGTACTTGAAAGCCGTGGGAAACAGCTAGTATTTTTTTAATAGGATTTGAGAATATTAATTGAAAGCGACGGGCCCGTGGTCACACCTGGTTGTCACATCAGTAGGACTAACGAGAAATTTATTTCTCGTTACTGATGTGGTCACGGGTCCTACGCCGAATTGGAAAGCACTGGACTACTAAATTTGTCATAAAATATTCAGCGCCTAATTTATCATAAATTAATTAATTTAAATTTTACGTAGGTATTCTTAATAAATTTAATACTTTTTAAATTTAATACTTCTATCAAATTCGATTTCCACATGAGTTTGATTAAAATTATTGCGAAATTATTTTACGTTTATAAATCCTTTTGCGAACACACAATAAAGAAGAATTAAATAAGTGAGAAAAAACTTCAAAAAAAATTCAAAACTGAATGATTAGTATAAAAGCCACAGTAATAAAACAACTTGGCAATAAGTAACGATATTAATTTTTAAACTTTAAAGGTTATCATTTCGTAAAGGATATTTATTTTGACATTTCAAACTGTAAGTTTCCATGTTAGAATAAAAGAAAGAAAGAAAATGTTTTATTTGATGCAACACAACACACAGACACACAGACAAAGTCAACAGAAAATAAAAGAATTAGTTAATATATACTATAGGTATAATACTATAATATCTAATTTAGTCAACACTTGACTTGACGGCGACAAAAAGGTTAACTATCTCGGAATGATGTTGCAGAGCAGAATTTGCAACCACAGCGCTGATATTGTGCTATATATGCTCCCCATTTTCGCAACCCTTACTCCAAGCCAATTTCTATATCTCAATAGATAGACAGCGCACCCGGGGCCGTGCCAACGTCTGACATTCTGGACTGATGTTGGCATGTATAGCAAATGTCTATGGACGACAGTATCCACTCACCGCCTGTACTGTACGCTGTATACTGTACGCTCGTCTGGCGCCCTCTTACTAATAAAAACTATAAATTGGAACTTCGTATTCAGTCCTCAGAAAGTGGGTCCTTCTTTTTCCGCTTTTACCTCGAGGACAAGGAAATCCCGCATTCTCGACTGGACGAACATGCTCAATACTTAGGTTTCTTCTAAGAGTATGAAGTTCGTTGTTATAATTGCACTCTGAAAGTATTGTAATGTATCTCTTTCTGAGTTGGCAAATACAACAGATGAATGAACTTTAGTCTTTGAAGACGTGGTGTAATAAGTCTTTTGTCTAAACCTGTTATGTCTAGAGATGCAATAGGTCTTACCAGTGTACATACGTTGGTACAATACTATTTTTAGAAGCAGGTAATTTTATGTGGTGAATGTATGCCTAATACATTATTTACTCTTCAAGTATTCTGTGATTTTAAACAAATACTCTTGTAGAGGCTTGCAGAAATATCGGATATCTATACATAATTATAATATAATCGTAACAAAGCCCTGTGTGTTCATTTAATATTAAAAAAAGAGTCATTACCATGTAAAGTATGAATGATACACAGCCCAAAATAACATTTTTTGAAATTTTTGTCTGCCTGGCTGTCTGTCTTATCACGCAAAAACACTGGACTGATTTTATGAAACTTGGTATAGTTATATCTTATGAGCTGGGCTAATATTTAGGGTACTCTTTATCCAGATCAATTATATAAAGTCCCACTGAAATTTAGCTAACCACACATACTCTAACTATATTAAATCAATACTTTCTGAGTTCCCCGCGTAGAATTGTGATGTAAATAATATTGTGTATGAAATAAGTGTCTTCTACATAAACCGTCTTCATTTTCTACAAATCTTTAATTTTTTATTTTTTTTATTTTTTTATTTATATCGACCAACTCAGGATCATAACATTTTTTATCATATTTTATTGTTAGTAAGACTTAATTTAAAAATATCTTAGGCTATAGTTAGTAGCACACAGAATATAAACAAAATATAAATTAAAATTAAAATTATACAAATTTATTTGTCAGCACATGTACCATACAACAACGGTTCATGTACTGACAGTCGAACTTGTTCGAAAACATTTCCAGGATACCGTTGGCGCTGGCCCGGACCCTGCGCATCAGGGATGCACACCGTTTGCGCATGGTCGCGTAAAAACATTCTACCCGCGCCCCGGCGAACATCCCCGACGCGCTACAGAATCGGGGCAACCCCATCAGCATCATGAATGCGTTATTGTATTGCACGCGCAGGGCGCCATACTGTCTTTGGGTATAATTAACCCACAGGCTGCTCGTGTAGAAAGATGTACAAAAAGCTCTAAACAGAGTGATCTTGACTTCGGTGGAGCAACGAGCAAACCTGCGAGCTATCATGTTGGCTCTCACAGACAACGCCCTGCGCTCCCTTTCAATGTCTGCATCGTCTCCCAGGTCAGAGGTTACCACCTGTCCGAGATACTTAAACTGTTCTACTCTCTTTAGTGGGGTTCCCTTCAGTTTAATAGGTGGAACATCATGTGGATCTTTAATAGTTATCTTTTATATTTCATAAATATTTTGACATATAAAAGCTAATGTTACACTTGCTTTCAGATTTAACGTCATTTTCATAGCTACAAATAAATGTAACAGTGAATTAATTACAAAACACTGTTTTATTAAAATTAGAAATTAATACCACATAACCTTCGTTCATTCCTGTCTTAAACAGCATTTAGATGGATACCAGATCGATATCGATATCGAGAATCTGCCTAATTGGCATCTCTTGTATATTTTTGTAACTAAATATTTCTAAATATTCCAAAATAAAAATATTATTCTTGGTAACATATTTCAACTAGGTACAAAAATAAATATTCATTGAAAATATAATTGTTTCATTAGTCGATATTGTCTAAGTAGGATATACTTCGATATAGTCCTTGACAGCTCCATTATGAAGGATTTTGTATGTTTTATCTTCCTTTAGAGAGCTATCATAATGTTCAAATTCAAATATAATTTAATAACCATATTCTCTCTAACGTTTTAATGAGATTTAAGTGGATTAATAAAATCGATGACTATTTCCAATGCAATAAGTTCGAACTTCGACTTAATAAAGGGAAAATCTTAGTATCACTATAGAACTTGTTTGACATTGCATGGTGTTCTTGAAATGAGCGGTCCACGAACCAAGATGCACCGCGCGAGTGCCAGCGGCGTTCGAGTCACAAAAAAGCAACGGTTACTAGAGGACACACCTTGTTCGGCGATTGTCCTTTATTTCAGCAGTTCTATTCGGATATTTGTGACGTTCGAAACCATGTTTGCCCACAAAAGTTTGAACAGCATTGGACTCCCGGGAGTGGATGGTGTTCTTGGGCTCAAGGACGTGTCAAGATAAGTGGTATAACTTGTTATTTTGAATATGCCATTGCAGGAAAATTTACACCGACAGAGTTATCGGAACCAGCGGGACTAGGACCACTGCTCGTGTGAGTTATCGGACATAACTTTTGCTCTTTATAGAGCAATCGACATAAATACTGAGCTATCGGTACTGAGTTATCGGTACTGAGATATTGGACTAATTTCGGACAATATTAACATAATATCAAACTATCGGACAACCGATTAACAAGAAGTTTCCCAAACTTTCCAAAATGAATGAAACATTGTGGGTACTTAGATGATTGGATGATTATGAACAAAAACAGGATTCTGCTAGGTTGGCAGTGTACCCGCAAGCCCGCTGGTGTTGCAGGTGTCCTTGGGCGGCGGTGACCACTTACCATCATGTGTTCCGCCCGCTCGTCTACTGTCTATTCTGCAAAAAAAACTTACTGATATGTTTTTATTCCGAATTTCAGTCTATGGTGATTGAGTCAACCTCTGAAAAAAATTTCAATAAGTTATATTTTTGCTGCTTTGTACATTCTTTTTTAATTATATTTACAAACAATATCTTTTTATTTATAAAACTAAAAATTTATAAACAATACATTTTATCTTTATCTAAGAAGTACATTTTTTGAAAAAATAATTGAAGGCAATGTATAAAACAACATAACGTAAGTTTTTTCAAAATTGATTTACATTTACAAAAGGAAAGTTTCTCAAATTTCTCGGACGCGCGGTGAAGAGAAAATCGGTCAAGAATATACTTGCCAAGTACAAACAATTGTTACCAACACGACGTGATCACTGTTATCATCGAGTTTTTATCGTCATGTGAACAGTTGCAGCCGAGAATCGTATGAAATTTGATCGCATACTCGTTTCTTGAACCATTCAAGAAACTCTCCAAGTAGCCGTTCAACTAAAATTTGAAAGAAAACAATATGTTTGTGTTTACAATCATTACTAGTTTTTTTTTTATAGACTAGTGGGCGGACGAGCAAGCGGTCCCACGTTATGGTAAGTGTTACCGCCGATGTTTATGTACAATATATATACGAGTATACTCGCATTGTTTCATTCATTTTGGAGAGTTCTGGAAATTTTCATTATAAGTAGGGCTCATTCCTTTTACTCGAGAACTATTCTGGCCGTTTCTCCTATAAGTCAAGTTAGTGACCACGGTCAGTAGAACTCGCACAAATCGTCGATTACACAAAAACTTGTAATCAGATTACAAGCGCTATTCTCACGTAAGCCACCTGTGAGTGCGTACTTGCGATCGCGCTACGTCGGAGACAGTACAGTTAGTATAGACGTTGAATACTCTCATAAGTTATGTATATACAAACAACTTGTCATTGAAATAATGCAAAAGTTGAAAACAGGTTATTCAGTAACGAGATTAAATCGATTCTACCAGTTTTTACTTTAGGTTTTTTTCATAACTTACTGTTAATCTCTAGTATATACATCATTTATCCTTCTCAAATATATTTAGTTCTCAATTTTTGTTTTCGTTATTTCACGAATTTAAATAATATCTACCAAATCTTCAACATCTAAAGAGTATTACTTATGTTTTTAAGCTGACGTCTGACATTTTTTTTTTTTACTTTATAACAAGATAAACGTAAACAGGAAAATCGCACCATTCTATCAATCTTAATCCATCTTTATTAAACAAAGGTTAAGTAATGTTAAGGTATTCACAACACACCGGAAAAATAATAGATTTGAAAATAAACTATATGAAAATCTTTGGTAATCAGTTTTTCATATAAGTATATCCTGTATTTATCTATTTAAACGGTTCTTTTGCTTTATTTATTTTACTCGATATTTTGGTTGCGTTGCACCAACCGTGGTCACGAGCTGACTGACCAGTCATGCCCTGGAAACGTCGAGTAAAATAAATAAGGTAAAGATTCGAGTTAAGACCCGTTTAAATAGATAAATATTTGTGAAAAACGCGAGTCTCAAATTTTATATAAATACTTGAGCTACATATAAAATAATATTAAATATGTATAAAGTAAATTTATTTATATTCATGGAACTCTAATACTAGTTTTTTATATTTTTACTATTTTTATTTTTACTTTACTATTTTTATTTTACTATTTTTACTCTAATACTATTTTTTATGTTTAATGTGATTTTTACTTAATATTTCTATGTATGTAGTTTGTACAGATTCGTGAGCCCTCACTAGGGCTTATATTAATAGTACCTCAGTACCTACATTAATGTTGTAGAATGTAAGTTTAGGGTACGATGGAACCAACATGTGCCAAGGCATAAAAGTTCCTTAAAAAGAAAAAAAAATCTAATATTTCTACATATGAAATTAGATATATTTTTTAAATTTTATTGCAAAATATATTAAAAAATATTGATATAGAATGAAGAGAATTATATAGAATTTATTGATACAGAATGAAGTGGTCAAGAAATATTTAAAATTAAAAAAAAAAATTCTTCGCAATTTATTACAGTTTAATAATTTTAGAATTTTAATATTTATATGAAACTAGCGAACCGCCCTCGCTTCGCTTCGGTTTCGTTAAAACAATATTAAACTATACGTATAAACCTTCCTCTTGAATCACACTATCTATTGATGAAAACCGTATTAAAATTCGTTGCGTAGTTTAAAAGATGTAAGCGTACATACAGAGGGACAGACGGCGGGAAGCGACTTTGTTTAATACTATGTAAAGTATTTACTTTGACACACAATCCACTACTAATGTTGGCAGATTCTTCGAAACTAGGGTATTCGTTTGATTTCCCCGGTGCTAGATATTTTTGGGTTCTTGCTAGACTATGAAGATCAAATGCTGTCAAAAGATGGAAACTTAACTATTGAAAACCTACTCGTTATTATTTAGAGAGGTTGTCACATAGTCTTTTTTGTAGTGTGTGAATAAAAGACTCCACTACTACATAGAGGTATATTTTAAAATAGTGAATAGATCCGGGATGGGTTCGATTCGCTCACGTCAGAAGTTATGACCCGGTCCAAAGAATGCCACTGCCCTGCGATAGCCTTCCAGTAGGTATTCCGCGGTAGGCCGGAACAGTCTCGCAGCTAGCAGCGAGCAGTAGGTAGGTGGTATATTCGCATAGGTGGCGAGCAGGTCACGTCCAAGTCGACTGCCGGGTAGGTGAGCCCTGAAATATTTATATTTTTCGGACATTTTAAGACCCATCCGGAAGTTTCGTAGCTCGACTGCGACATCATAAACCTGCTAAGAACAGCACTAGAAGATGCTAAGCAAAGGCAGATGGCGTGATTAGCAAGAAATGGTGTTCATGATGAGGCAGTCAACCAACAGTTAAAGTTAAACAGTTTATACACTTAGCACTTATGGGCGTTAACAATACAGAAGAGAACAACAGAAATTAATTACATGTTATGACCGCTATATTCCAACAAGGCTTACAAAGCTGAGCAAAGTGCAAAACAATGTAGGTAGCTAGCTACCCATTATACGATGGATAAAATTTGTAACACTCACCCAGTAAGTAAGGGGATTCACATACACAGGACACTATTAGTAAGTCGGCACTAGACTCGCCAAAACCTTCAGTATTAGTTATTTTATAATTATTTATTTGTAGACGGAATGTTAGTCTACACAGAAAGGCTAGCCAACGTGGAGTGCCAATGACGCGGTAACTACCTGCATTCGATGCGATGCGTAAGGACCGGTTTTATAGTTCACTCCACGCGCAAACAATAGAATTGCAAAACATATAGTGCGCTCCGGCTTTGCTTTCGAATTAATATTTAATCTATATTTTTGTTATTTAAGTTTGTACTTTAATGTAGTTTCGCTTAACTACTGACGTAGTGAAACGAAACCGTTACAAGGTTTAGAAGTAACATAACCATTTCCTTTCCTATTACAGAAAATATTTTAAGAAACGACTACCTCCTCAAGAGACATGACAGCAGTCAATATTCATGGAAACTTCTGTCATCAATTTTCTCCACGAGTGCAGATGTCAACGTGATCTAACATATAGACAGAGTCTAATATGTTACGTTGACATAAAAGTGGAAATGGAACAGATGTTACCCTTGACGTGACTTGCCAGTATGTACCTATATTTCTGCGCAAACTTTTATTGAACATCAACTCGGACTTTGTATAATAGCGATTAGTTTATTCAAAACACTCACCCGATATCTCCTTCGAATTTTTTGATATTTCGTAGAAAATGCAGACGTAGCAGACTGTGATAATCATCAGAGGCAAGAAATACATCGCGCAGAGACAGAATACGTTATACGCGAGCTCCTGGTGTTGATTTGAAAACGCTTCGAATGAAACGCACTGCTGGAACTCTGGCACCTTCGGGTGCCGCATTACCCGAAACACTATACTCTGTAACAGAGAGAAATAAACCAAAAATGAAACAGTTAACCACTTACCGGATGTTTAAAAATACGATAAATAAAGTAACAGTACCGTCGCAAAAAATAATGTTTGAGCCACTATACTTTCTTCTTAATTTAGCTGTATTATAATACTGTTATATAAAATTTTAAACTTTTGTTATCGTGGTTGAACATAATAATTGTTACATTCAACCACGGGTATTTTCAGTGTATGGGTATGTTCACGGGTGAATTACTCACGATTTATTTCACGTATGTTCAGTATGAAATAAAAACCTGAAGACAGAGGCGGGAAGCAGCTACACGAGAATTCTCATGACCATGTTTTGTGTACATTGTAAGAGGCGGATTGTAAGATATCCGGCTATGAACGATAATGAAGAGATTGATTTTAAAATTATTCAGATATTCGACGTCACACAGACATCAATAGCAGCCAATAAACACAACGGATGTCAATATTCTCCGGATGTTAATAAACGTAACTCAATTTATGTATAGATTATTAAAAGGCTATTTATAATTCACAAGAAATTTGGAAAATACATATGAACTAAGTAAACTGTCCTCTTATAAAATTTGATTCAGTGCGCTTACTGCCTTTTTAATTTGTATAGAGGAGCTGCTGGTCGCAATAACGCGCAATGTTTTTCATGTCTTTCCTTTGTTTAGTTTTTCTAATCAAAGCTACAAGGAACTGTACTCTTTCCTGTTTACTTACTCCACACGTGTAACTTTGATTGCATTTCAAATTTCCATTCTGCAAGTGATAGGAATGTGCAAATAAAACTCGGAAAATCTGTACTCGTTCTGTTGTAATTTAATCTTACACGTGCGAGATTATTTGCTCGTGTCGGTAACTTGTCTTCTTTATTTAGGAGTATTTTAATAAAACAAATATATGCAATTTTGATAAAACAATAAATGTCACTTAAAAGGCGTTGAGTTTTAAAAAAATATATATTTTTCTACGCGAATAAAATTTTAATAACAATATATATTAATTACAGGTTAAGTTTGACATTGTTCAGGTTCGGGTTCTTGGACGATATGTGACGCCCGACAGACGGAATGTCAAATACAAAAGTATGAATGTCAATAATCTAAAATGTAATTTAGGTTTTTATTTAATTAATATGGTTGTAGATAATGTTGCAATAAATGTCTTATGTGAAAGAGAATCATATGGTAAGGTGGAAGCAGATGAGTTCATACCATACATGTATAAGAGGATACGCCCCATCTTCCATTAATTTAAAAATGGTAAACGTTATATATATTTCTTTGGCATAACATTGTTCATTTATTACAAACACACAAGTTAATTATGCTTGTTATAAATGTTAAGTAAAGTTAGAAAATTATACAAAGAACGAATTTCTATAAATGGAATTGAACTCTAACCCATGAAACAGATAAGAAATTTTGCCCCCATTTAGAATATACTATAAAGTACAAACATATATGCAGAAAATAAAAGTTCTGTTCAGTATATACAATGTCAAAATTACAACAATGAAAACTGTGCAAAAATTAAAAAAAAAATCAGCCAATATACAAACCATATATTGCTAGTTAGAGCTTATCAAGCTTTAGAACTTTCGTAAACATTTTTTCTTCTAATACGTACGGAAAATATTGAAATATCCTTTCTGTAGCAGATCCACAGGTCAAGGAAATGAGAAACACAAGAGATTTTTTTTTCAATATTGTCGAGTGTCGTGGATGTATAAGTGGGCGTCTCGCGGTAGGTAGCGGTAGGCAGGAGGGGGCGGGCGGCTGCCCGGTAATAATGCATACATCTGCACTAGTATATCCCACGCGCGCATGCACACATGAGCAGCCCAGCGAACAGCTGTCTTTATTGATAACAAAGAAACATAAAATACATGTTTACATTTACTAAACAATTAAACAGTAGGTAAGTTTCTAATATTATTTTATGTGATATATTTATATTATTGAATTGTTTTAAAGTTCATTGTTTTTTTACTCATTAATATTTTTAGTTTTTATTTTACAGGTCATCGGTCGTCATCGGTCGTCATCGGTCGGGGCACGTCAGCAACACTTTCCAACTGGCGCTTTTATCGCCGTTTCAAACGGGTTAAAAATTTCAGATGTTCATGTAATTATTAAGGTATACCTTTGAGTTCATTAACCCAAAATAGCCCTCCGATCATCAGCAGAATTCTGGAGAGTTACTCTTTTATTATTCAGATTTATTAATTTACTTTATAATTCGTAATTAAAAGCTTGTTGTATAAATTCATTTTGAAAGTTTATTTCAAAGGTTAATAATCAATATCGTTAGTTTTCTTGTTGTGACAGCAAAAAATTAATTAAGACAAAGGTCAGAAGAAAAGACTCAACAAAATTACCAGCGTAATAATAATAATAATCACAACTTATTTCTAGCTTAAATGGACTAACACCAAAAACTTAAAATTAATCTGTACGGGGCGCCCGTGGTGGATTATGGCCCGTAACTCCCTTATGATTTAAGGCGACGAGAGTAATGAGAAATTAATATTGTATAGAATGAAAATATATATTTATAATATTATAAATATATATTTATAAATATATTTATATTTATAAATATATAAATAATTTATTTATAAATATATAACATTATAAATATATATTTATAATGAAAATAACATATTCAATTTGATTTACCTACCTATTTGGTATAAGGAATGAATAATTCATTAATTAAATTAATTAAATACCAGTTCCTTCTTGTGTACATGACGAGACTTTTTAATTAATAACGTTAAAATGAAGTAATAAAGAATTAATATGAAAGATTTTTTATATTTTTAACTTGTCAGAAAAATTTGGGCAAATATTTGGCGTAAATACTGAATGGTACCCGTACAAATTAAGGAAAATAAATTAGTCTTCTAAAAGTTAATAAAGTTAAAATTCGAGGTTATTCAAATTCCGTACAACCGGCCAACCGTAATTTATATGGAGCATTAATATGAAGTAAACAAGAGGACACATGATTCAGACCTGGAAACTAAATGAACTTACAAATATATTTATCACTTTCGTTTAATTTATTTATACTTATACCAAAAACAATACGTGATATTTCGTGTATTTTGTACCCTTAAACTGAAAAATAAAATTGGTGGCGCTGTACATTCGTGTACATAAGTATGTATACTCGTACCTACTAGGTACAATAAAATTATTTGCTCGTATGGACAGTACCAGCGCTCGGGAGCGCGAGGTAGGGCGATCGCCTAGGACTCCAATTTTGCATAAATTGGAATGCTGAATTTTCCTATGTAGAGAAATTTAAAACAAAATAATAATAAAAACTTTCTAAGTCCACGTATGCTAAAGAAAAGTTGCAAGAGTCAAAAAGGTTTCTAGAAATATCAAAAATAAACCGCTCGATTTTACTTTTTAATTTTTTTGTAGAGATTTCGTACCCTTAGAAGGGGGCGCCACGACATCTTGCCCAGGGCGTCATTACCGCTAGCGCCGGCATTGAGTATGGTTATAATATTATTTACTCGTTTTTTAAACTTACATGGCAACATTCTATCACATTACCAATTGGTCGCAATATTCGTTCATGTCGTTCAGAATATCTGCTATAGTTCTTGCAACTCACGAGCGTGTGTCTGTCTGCGTAAAAAAACATAAAAGTTACTTTTCGTAAATACCTGACGGACATTTTATACACAAGCAAATCTAACAATAAACGCGCGTAGCATTCACTACGTAGCAAATACTACGCGTCTACGAACATAGCACTCACTACGTAGCAAGTACTACGCGTCTACGAACGTAGCAATATTACACCTGTGATACTATTATAGTGATACGGTGTTTGCTTTTGAAACGGATTGCTTACTGTCATGTCTTGTTAATTCTCACAAACATATTGTTATGTGTAGTTTAATTTATTACACGGGATTTTTAATTTATTTTATATATTTTTTTATATATTCAGAAGTAAGTAGCAATTAACTTACACGACTTAAAAGAACCATTGCCTCATGCATTTACACAATTGAACCAATAAGTATAATAGTTCAAAAGTTCAGATCTTATATTTTAAGTAGGTACTAAGTTTCAACAAGAAGTTAGCATAACAGAAGTTTTAATATTTAGCAAATATTATTTTGGTAAATATTAAAATTTAATATTACGAGTAAGTCGCCATTAAAACAGTCGATTATTTATTAAACTATTTTTGAAAAATAATGTAGATTGATAAATATTTTTATTGTAACGACGGGCCCGAAACTACGGACACTAGACATGTACTTTGTGGGTAGAAATAACTCTCCTCTTACCACAATAACGAACCCATCTTTCAAATAGTGTTCAACGCTAGTCTGACATGTTCTCGGCCAGTCAGATTCGTTAGACGCTTTTTAAAACATTCATTTTAAATCTCGTGTATCGTGGTTAAGGGGTCTATGTTTAAGTGAAAATAATATTATTATCAAATTTCTGTTTGCACTTGAACAGAAAAAACCTTACTTGTAGCTTTAGGGTAGGATCTTTTATAGAGTGCTAGATATAAATGTTGTTTCAAGACGTTACCATATATTTTTGCATATATCTAACTTAGTATGAGAGGTGTGCGGATAATGAAACGTAGCGATGATATTCGACTCGGATACCAGCTCTTCCAACTCCTTCCACTTCCAACTTGCAGACTTCCCTGTCCTAAATTGCTCATTATCACCACCCGGAGGACACGTGCAGTGTACCAAAATATACCTCCAGATGTAGATATGTATGTATGCATTTATTTATTTATTTACGACTATATATTATTAGTTATTTATTATTATAATTAAGTATGTATTATACTTTTATTATTACTGACATAGTCGGTCAGCAAATTTCAATTGTTTTGCAATTGATACCCTATTTATTTTTCTCTATTCCAAGGTTGCCTGGATGTCGCCTATTGTATTCTGTCATTCAAAGATATGTGCACTTTTAATAACTATTTATATCCAATGAAGAGTATTTATTATTATTTAAAATATGGTTCTAAACCATCTTGACAAAACTTATTATTTTAGTAATATCCAGGTGAGAGAAATAAGAAAAACCGTGCTCGATGCAGGACCGTGTATTGTGCAAGAGAGACCAATATTGTGCAATGACAACATGACACTAGTGACAGATCGCTTTATGGTTTACAAATAGAGACCGGCAACGAACGAAATAACACATTATGCCAAGTTTGCATTATGTTCCAATACACCTCGTCTCCCTTCGATAAGCAAAAATGAGGGAGAGCGGTATAACCTCCGGCGAAAGCACAGTCAGCCTAGGTTCGGGACCCCAGGGAGAGCTTATTATTATTATGATAACTCTGACGCACCTACGTAAGTAACATAGCAAATTTCTAGATAAAACATGTTTGTACATTAAAACTTTCTTAAATAAATACTATAAACGACTATAGTAAAAACTCCGTTGTATTTGGATTCATAGGTATTGAAAACTAAACTCGAATTCATAAGGATTCCTTTGAAAAGAACGCCATCACATTACTATGTCACGTATAAACCATAGAAAAACCGCGAATTCGCATGATATAAATTCTCCATTTTTTTTTCTCTATTGTTGTTTTATACAAATATTGAATACAGTTTTTATGATGTATTTTATGAACCTTGAGTTACGTATATCCAATACAATCGCATATAAATTACATTGTCCCAGTTGGTAACTCACGTTATCCGTCATGTTTTGTCAGATCCATCTATCTGTCTGTCATGGTACCCATTAAGCTTCTAAATTTATGTTTTATTATTGACATGTCTAAATATAAAAAACAAAAAAATAATAAAGCCCGCCTTCCACTGTGGGTGGAATGGTCTCCGCAAGGACTCCGCTCAACTCCCAAGCGTAAGCAATACTTCTCTACCGGGCAACGCTGTGACTCCGTTCAACGACTCGCTATCCGAATTGTCGACGATCCCACTGTCACAGGTGGTTTAAATTCGCTCAGCATCCGTAGAGGTGTTGTCTCTCTGCGTTTTGATGCCTCTATAATTTGATGCCAACTCGTTTGCCACTTGGCTTTTTACCATCGTACCGCTCGTCGTCATCGTAAGGTTCATCCGCACTATCTTGCCATAGAGTCACTGCGTATAGTGCCGTCAAAAAGTCACTATATACCGTGAACCCGAAAGTTGCGGTATGAACTGCCAGCTGAGGTATTTCCGTTACGATACGATATGGCCCTCTTCAAGAGAGCTGTGAACAGGATTCAGCAGGGTCGGCAGTGCATCCGCAAGCCCCGTGGTGTTGCAGGTGTCCATGAACGGCGGTGATCACTTACCATCATGTGGCTCGCCTTTTAGTGTGCCATCTATTCTATAAAAAATACATACCTATATGTCGGGGATTCTGATGGATTGGGGTCGGATAGGCGGACTTTTATCTGCCATATTTAAATTACTGTTGGATCAGTCAGAGCGCACACCCGGCGCAGGCAACGTTTTCCACAAAAAGTGAAGTCAGTCACACCACTGACATGAACTAGTGCTGCCCTTTATTTCATGGGTCGGTTTCCAACCATAGATACACAACATTTTTAAAACCATAAATAAATTCTTCTACTGGTTTATGCGCCTGCCATCTATTGATTTGTGGAAACTTTACATTCCCCGATATACTCGTATATGTATGCATCCACTAACAAAGAAGGTGTCCAGAGCCGATATCTGTCAAACAACTAATATAAGACTCGGAACCGCTTTAAGAATACCGGTTAATATAGATTTACATTTAGAACGAAACCGCTTTGCGAACATTTCGGTTTCGTATCGGATAGGATCGGATGTCCCAATGGCTTTAAACATGGCATTGGCGATAGCTTTCATGTACCTGCAAGAGGGCAAAACTGTAACTCCTGAATTATTGTTGATGTTGCTGCGCTCGGATAAGGCGTTGTTTTATTTTAATGGAACGGGATAAATTATAGAAGGAAAAAAATTTCGCGGCTAAATGATAGTCGTGTTAGCTTTTTTTTTTTTTTTTTTTTAATAATACCACGGCCTTGACATAGCAAACCATTCTACCACATAAGTAGATACAATACCCACACAATATTGTGAAATAGATTTATTTCTTAGAGAAGTAGAAAACCATGTTTTGAGGCCGGGTTACAAATACTATACAAGTAAACTGAATTCCCTGTGACTATTTATTATTGGTAACGATCAGATCCTATGTCGCAATTTTATTATATAGTCCGATATCTTTTCTAAAGGATATTTAAGGTATAATAGGAGTACAAATTTGAATAGAAATTCAATTCATCGATAGTATAGTCCAACTTATAAAATCCCACTGCAAGGCCTCTCCTAATATTCACGAGGGATATTAACGAGCCTTAAACAGCTGTTGGATAGTCCATCCACTCTTTTCGGGCTTATATGAACCCGAAGGTTGCCAAAACCCTTCTGGCTTACTGGGGCGGTTGAGGATTATCGCCGCCCTGTATTTAATGTTGTTATGGGTTGTTGTTGTTCTTCTTCTTACGTTTCTTAACATTAAAAAAATGGGTAAATAATTTCGTATTACAAAAATTACTCTTCTCATGTTCGCGGGTAACTTTTTACGCCGCGTACAGCTTAAAAAGATACAGTGTGGCTTGTCAAAAAGCTACTTGTATTTATTTTTTAAAAATTTGGGTAGGTGCTATTTAAATTTCACGTTCTTTGTCTTTTCAACTTTTTCAGCTATCTGCGAATCCAAGTCAACATATGATACAGAACTGTTTAAGACGCCCGATTAGCCTGGTTGGTGTGGACCTTACTTGCTGTAGAACAGGTCCCGGTTGGATATTCATTTGTTTAAAGACAAATGTTTTGTTCGGGTCTCAAGTTCTTTGTATGTGTGGTCTTTGCAGACAGTGAATGTTAGTGGGGACCACTAAATGAGTGTGTGGCGTTATTAATTTATTTAAAACCAAAATAATAATATTTGATATGGTCTTTGTTAGATTTTGTTTACAAAAGCGGTAAATAAATGCGCGTTGCATAAAAAACTAAAAGTGCGAATGCTTCGTTAAAGAGCGTAGAGTCTGAACAAATTTTATTCCAACAGTTTATTTAACCCATGAGAATGAAGCCTTATAACAAAAATATTCGCTTGTTTAAAATTATGACGGAGACATTGTTCTCGGCAAATGCTCAGCAAATCTCGAATCGGGACAACTTTTCTTTTCCCCTGATTAGCCTCGCGCCTCAAGGATTTCTGTAAACTTGAACAACTTAGGCTTAACGGCAATTTTACGTGTTTACATCACGGAAGTAATTTAAGTGGTCATGAAAAGTAATCACAGAGTTGGGACAGCCTGATGGATTAATGTGACATTTTGATTAATCGATTGATATAACGGTCACTGTAAATCACTTGAAGGTAGAGTTTCGGGGTCCACAACATCAAATTAGTGACAATTAAAAAAAGACATAATCCATGTTAATTGAAAGTTACTATTTTATTTCTAAGCCTTTTAACATCCCACTGCAGGGCACAGGCCTCACTAGGGGGTTTCAGCCCACAATCCACCACGAGAATCCAGTGTGGATTGGGTTATACACATGCTCTTAAGTGGTGGCTCGCCTTGGAAGAGGCCAATATCCAGCAGTGGAGAGACATAGACTGATGGCACGGTAAGTTACCTAATACAATCCACGTTTACGTAGATGTGAAGAAATCTTAAAATGATTGAATGGTGAGCTAACGAATAAAAGGTGATCGAATGTGAAACGAATGAGTGTACTTGAACGGTTTTCTTGTAATCTTACAAGGAGGATCTTCGTGGAGGAAAGATGTATTAAGGTGGTAAAAAAATGGTGCCAAGGTATTAAGAGAAGCTAATACAAATTATAAGGAGTCAATAATGACCTCAATTTTATTTGGTAAACACTACATTTATTATACCTCGTGGCCAGGTGGACTTACACATCAAGAAGTTCGCTGGTTCGATGGACGAGAAGAGCCGAAGATCGTGAGTGATGGTGAGCCTTCGGAGAAACATATATCCAGCAATGGAGAGGCTTAATTGATGGTTTCTGTATGGTACGGTATTTTTATTATGAAGTTACGAGTTTGTTTTGTAAGATCTTTTCGATTTCAATGTCTTCCCCTTTTTCTTTTCTTGTTACACTTTCTCTCTCTCTCTGCCGAATATTCAATGAGCG
The DNA here is from genome assembly GCA_943735995.1 of Sesia bembeciformis. NCBI lineage: Eukaryota > Metazoa > Arthropoda > Insecta > Lepidoptera > Sesiidae > Sesia > Sesia bembeciformis. The sequence continues at coordinate 10,899,559 of OX031040.1, forward strand.
ATAAGCGGATTCAAAGTGCTTATTGGAAAGGGGTCCAAATTGGGTTAATCTGTAAATAACACTACTTACGTAAATATATAAGGTAACGTTTTCACCAAGTTGAAACCCAAATTTGATATAGCAAAACAGCAAACATTAGTTCGTGTAGTTTATAAATTAGAACAAAAAAAAGGAAATTCAAAACCCTTCCTAAAACCTATTTTGCCCCATTAAAATGGGAAGCAAAGTGGTTAGTGGCCAGAGTAAAGCTTCTTTGGGAATATAGCTAACAGATTTCATGTTATTATAAATAATAAAATAAAGGTATTTTTTGAAACATTACTTTTAATTTATTTTATTTTATAATCTATAATGTTTCCTAAAGATTAGGGTCATAATCGTCGTTGTCCGTCAACTGTAGGCGATTATAATCGCAAATCTTTAGGAAACATTACTCAGATATTAAATAATCAGTCTCATAATCACAGTCGTTACAAATGAAAATTATTCTGGAATTGCAGCATATTACTTCGGTAAACAATCAGATTTCCTGGCAGCATTCGTAATAATACGCTCCGATCTCAGAATATGAAGTGTCCTGTACTTGAAGCGTCGTGTGCCCACATGTTGCAATTATCCTCCTATCCTCGTTTGGTGGGTCGTCATAGAGTTCATGACAACTGAGGCAATAGGTAGGTAGTAGTCTACTTTTTTCTGTTGTGTTTCTGTTTCTTTTCCAGGTATTTCTTTGGTTTGTTTATTAGTCTTCTGTTTGATATCTTTTCTCGTAGTTATTTAGTTTGCTTTTTTTATATTATGCTGTTTTCTGGAAGATACTTAAGTACATTTTTGTGACTTAGGTAGTTATTAAAATTTCTTCATATATAAAATTATACGTTTTAATGCTGATAATTCTTTTATGTTACCATATTCATATACAAATTAAATTGTTTCAAAAGAATAAACTAAATATATAAAATAAAAAAATAAAAAATTTGTGTGCAACTCGAATTTGTCTTTGGGCGACTGTCCTTTCCCATTTATGACGTAGGTACCATATATTCAGTCGTGTACTGTACACGTGTTCAATTCAATCTCCGGCTCATACCATTTCCGAAACTTATATAAGATTTATACAGATGTAACTAATTAAATCTTTAAGGAAAATTGAAGAAAAAGTTTGAGCAAACACGCTTGGGAATTTAATCTTCAAAAATGTAGTTTTTCTTATTTCACTATATGTTATCAACTTTACAAAAATATTTTCCTTTTATACAGAAAAATAAGGGAATTCAAATAATTTCTTGCTGAGTTAAGCTTCTTTCCGTATAAAATATATTATTTAATCGCCGTTACGTAATGTAATCATGTCAATAATTCACGCCGTGAATCCTGCGCTACGAATATATCCAGGATTTTTACGGTGTTGTTTATATGAACTCATTGCCGCAGGTACAAACACCAATTCCGAGAGGGGAACAAGCGTAAAGGAAGCGAAAACGAAATGTAACCACCAACGCGTTCTCACTCTTTTGTTCGTCTTCGCTCCCCAAGTTTAATTCCAGCTTTACCTCAAGATGGATGAAACTATCCGACCACCTTTCTGGACGGAACCTTTCTTGTTTTTAATGTAGATGTTCATTATTTAAAGGGGTGATAGTCTTGGGATATCTATATTCGACTCGGTCCATTCCACTCAGTTTCTTTTTACGAATAAGTAAGTACCTACGGGTTTTTAAAACCATCACTACCTCGGCGATGAAGCAAAACATCGTGATGAAACGCGCATGCTCTAGAATTAAATCTCAGGCATATGTATCCATCAATCGCACTGAGCCTGCGTGGTGGATTACAGTCTGTAACCCCATAGTGAATAACTAGGCTATATTATAGGCTGTTATCGTTCATTATTTATAAATTGAAGCATGTATTTTTTATTTAAAGCTATATTTGCCACAATAAACTGCATGTTATTTAGCTAAGGCAAGTCTTTAAAACACTATCACGTGATTGTGTCATCAAGTTTTAAACTTCGGGATTATAAATTTAATAATTTATATGAGATAATAATTCGTTAAACATGAATATCTTTAAATACGTTTAAAGCTGATTATTATTACGTATATTATTTAATTTGAGAAGGTGATTGGTAATAATTAAGTGGTGTTTGAAAACTTTCCTATCTACGAGTAAACTTCCTGGAGTGTCATATAAATTTTATAAAGTAAGGGGAGACACCAAAACAGCTGTCAAAACCTTAAGACAATTAAGAATTCGTCAAAATGCCGACCGTGGTATCAACATGACACCGAAGATTCATTGAGTCGTCATTTCCGGATTATTATAACAAAATAATGCTCAATTTTTGTCAGACCAAATGTAAGTCTAAAAGTTAAACAAACACGGTGGCCCGAAGTAATTAACACGGCCTTCAATTAAATAGTGAGGTGGTAATTGTTTAAATAACCATAATTTGATTCATCGACACTGCGAGTTTGCTCTTGATTTAAAGCTCAATGTTTATGTTTTACTGGTTTTGTTTTCGGCAAATTGTATTAGAACGTACTTTAGGTTTGTATTATAAACGTCGGACCGTATTCAACGCAAAGCCTTTATCGGGCATCAGAGTGGTTAAGAGCGTGAAAAAAGTGTATCTATAGGATCAATTAACACTATTAGTGTACGAACTCGACGGCTGATTCCTTTGTGACAATAAGCCTAATATTTTAATTGGGAACTTGGTAAATATGTTAATTTAGGAATAGAGAGGGACGTGGAATCAAATTTTGATTCGACTTTCACGCTAAATTGGAGTCGAGTTTGCACTGTATATTTATCATTAGAAGCTATAGTAAGGGTTAAATTACTCATAGACATGATTTTGTACTATTAAAATCCTAACCTAATCTTGTCTATTGATAAAATTACGTTCGATACCATCCTATAACGTCCAATGCAGGCACAGGCCTCCCCTATTAAATCACTAGGGCGTTTCGGGCCATAATACAATATGTGGGGCAAGTGCTGATTGGTGAATGCACAATACTCGATATATTTTTTAACTCACGAGCATGCAGGTTTCCTCACTATGGACTAGTGATAATTTTAATAAATCGTTGTTAAGTAGAAACTCATTGATGCGGGTCAAGGATTTGAAATGTGCATATTGAATAGATACGCCTAGACCAACGATAGCGAACCAATGGTACGCGACAAAATCATTTGGGCACGGCATTAATTAAAGGATTTAGGTACATAATCGAATCAAATTTATTTTTTCGTCTACATTTGAGGCCATAGTAACAAAGTTCATTGTGAACGGGGCTACCGGTGCCGAAACGGCAACAGCAGAAGTCGCACTAATTTTTTCTTTCATTTAAATAAACTATTAAGTGTTAATGTTATATAATTGTTATAATTACTGTACAAAATGTATATTTCTGTTAGAAGATAGCAAATAGAGAGTTTTAAGTTGATAGTATTTAGTTTTAATCACTAAGTCAAGATTGTTTGACGGCACGTCATTGCCTCATTAAACATTTCTTTAGAAAAAATGGCACATAGATGAAAGGTTCGCCATCCTTGCCTAGGCTATCACCGCTCTAAAGTTATGTTATGCTGAAAATAAAGACAATGTAAATGCACACTAAACTATCTCTTGCAAAATTAAATGATAAAATAAATAAACGAGATATTTTGAAATGAAAACTTCCATTTCTTGCAAATTGTTCGATTTACTACATATTTACATTTTCCCCAAAATAATAAACTTTAATACCTTACCGTACTTATTCAAATATAGATTGTGAGTATTCGTAGATAAACCTTTCCAAAAAATAAGCCCTTGTACTTTACATACTCTTTTCCAGATCTTTTCCACTTTCTTATTCCGGTTGATATGTCTCATTGAATATCGAAATATTTCTGCACGTTTAGAATCACAAGCCAGTACGAATTCATGTTTCTATAATGACGTGATACTCATTACGTCTCGAATATTCATTATACTTCCTATAATGCGTAACGCCCACTTAAGATATATAGGTTTAAATACAAACTTAATGTATCCTCTTAACACTGAATTAAAAACAACTTTTATTTTACGACTTTAAAATTCGGCGCCTTTGTTTTTTATTACATTTACTTTTATTACACAAACCATTCATACACCTCTCTCTCCCGTACTTACAGATTTATTGTTAGTTTTTTAGAGTAGCGGTTCGATTAACTGCTTTTGAATGCGTGTGTGGCACAGAATAACAAAATCAAAGACATCATTTAAAAAAATAAACTGTTTTTTGAAAATTTGTTTATAGAAAAAAGGTCGGCAGACGAGCATACAGTCCTCCTGATGGTAAGTGGATGCTGTTGTCCACAGATATCCGCGATATATGCCAATATCAGTCCAGAATGACAAACCTCGGTACGCCCCCGGATGCGTGTGCCTACCCTTGCAGATTAAGGAATGGATTGGGAAAATGGGGAGGGATAGGATGGGATGGGAATGGGCTCTGGCATAACTCACATACTACCGAAATACGTTTCAAGGTAGTCTTCTGTGAGAGAAGGGTAACGTTTCCAGTCGAGTGCGCCCAAGTTCAGCAAGTGCATATCAAGTTCAGAAAAAGTCATAGAACAAAAATTGGTAGTTTTGATGACAGAGATTCAGTATTAAGAGAGTGCAGATATTTCTATAGACTTAAAAAGATTTCCATGAATTTTTTTTGAGAGTGCGTCGAATGAGAAGACAGTACACCTGGTGAATATGTAAGTGAATACTGTCACCCCTGGACATTCGTGATGCATGCCAACATCAGTCCAAAATGCAAAAAGTCGGCATGCCTCCGGATGTGCTGGAGTGAAGATTTAGGAATGAATTGGGAGAGGGTTTGGAAAACGAGAAGGAAGTATAACTGGACGAGGAGATTTCCTCATCCCATTGCACCTCCCCCTCCTTTCACGATGGGGAATTAGGAGTGTAAAATAAGGAGTAACCTTTAGTCCACTATACTCTCCATTCGATGTATCTTTACATAAAAAATATAAACAATATAATGATATACGATATTGAGATAATACTCGGTGCTGTAATGATGGGTTCTGCACTGCAGTGTAATATAAACCAAACCGCTTATAAGCAAAAAAAATCTATGCTATGTCTGTCAGTTCGAGATCCTATACTATATCTGACTGGTGGTTTCGAGAGCATCATGCAGAAGCGATGTGCTCCTATGCTGAGCCGTGGCCGCGGCAGTACCAACAACACACTGGGCACACTCACGGCTAAGTGTCACTAGCCGATACTGGCCCGACGGATCCAGCCACTTGCCAGCAACATAACACTAGATTGTAAGTTCTTTTTTACTGACATAACGCGGAACAGAATGTAAATCTACCGAAATAAAGTGATTATTAATATTATTATTATATAACATTTACTAACCTGCGGTAAACTGCACAACATGGCCACCAACCACGCAAAGTACAGCATCATCTTGCTTCTTTTTCTCGCAATCGGCAACCGAAGCGGATATATTACAGCGAAAAACCTGAAAAATACCATGACTTGAAGATTTTCTAAAATAAATTCTTAGAATCCTCAAAATAAGGTACAGACAGGTCTGACATTGCGATCATTTATAATTACAACGAAAGGGCTTATTTAGTTTTGTTTTCGTTCGAGTTACTGAAGTTACATCATGACAAAAAGTAGTAAAGGTCCTCCGGGAAAATTCTAGTACCCGTGAATATAATTTACCCAATTAGATGGATTTAAAAATATTATCATAGTATAGATAAAAAAATATCTAGAAAACTTGACATTTTTTTCATCTTATATAATCCTAATCCTAATTAGTAATATATAAAAATGAAACGATTTATGATTGTTTGTTTGAAATGCTTTCACGCATCAACTAATGGACGAATTGAGGTGAAGCTATGACTGGACTTACTTGGCAACCACGAAAAGGACATAAGGCTACGATTACTTTGAAATAATGGAAATGTAGGCGAAGCCGCGTGCAAAAGTTAATTATAAATATTTTTATAAATCTTCAGATTCTCGTCAAAATTGTTCACATACTTAATCCACAAAATCACATGTGTAATAATCAATTAAAGCAGAAAACGAACGCCGCGAATAGTAATATAAGGTATAATACAATGCAACCAGCCCTTTTAGTATCCACTGCTGTACGTGGGCCTCCTAATCCACATTGTCTTGTGCATAGGATGTATGGCATTAAAATGCCAGGCTGGCCAAGCGGGTTGGCGGGTCCACTCTTTTCGAGTTGGTGTAGTTCCTCAGGGCTGGTGGTAGCCGCTTTGTTATCCCTTAGGCGCCTTTTACGACACCCACGGGAACAGATGGGAACAGATTCTATAGCTAGGCCGCACAACACGGCATATTATATGAAATATGTATTATATATGAAGCTATGCATCATACGATTCAATATGCAAATATTTTTTTACATAAGATTTGTTTTATACTTCAGTTGTCAACGAATGGTATCGTGAATGAAAAGTAAAATAAATATGAAAACCAATAAGTTGGTAATCCTTCTCTAAAGTAATCAATTAGTAGTTTTGACATTTTATTTACTTAGCGGCTGTCCATATTCGTCGTATATCGAGAACAGCTAGTGACTTTCCACTGTAGAGCACGGGCTTCCCATTGCAATTACGAGGATAGGAGGATATCTATAGATATACAGACTAATTCATATACGTACCTATCTATAGATATACAGACTAATACATTTGATGAGAGATAGAGCCCGAATGCTCGTAGAACTAGAAAGAACTTGCACGCAAGGTTTCCCGCTAGCCAGGCGTTGGTCGTCCTCCAACCGATCTGGAAAACAAACCCGAGTATAATTTATTGTTTATTATAGAAAGGTTAGATAGAAAATACATAAACAACACATATATATTTACAATGTAACAAAATTAACCGACATCATTTTCAGATGCTACTGAAAACGTTATATATAAATACTCGTACATATACGACATTATTTCATTGAACGCGACCATTATTTTATGATTTATAATTTCTATTACTGTCATATTATTGTATACAGTTATTATTATTAGGTTCTATTATTTATTACTCAATGCCAATAGTGACCGCATATATGGATGACTAGGTAAATTTACAACACAATTTTTTATTACAACTTCTCAAAATACTCTCCATTAGTCTCTATACAGCGATTCATACGTCTAAACCAAGATTTAAAACACTGGCGATATTCTTCCTTTGGTGAGGTCCTCAACAGCTGCCATAAAAGCATTCCGAGCGTCCTCAAGGCTGTCGAAAAGAATGCCGCGGAGTTCAAACTTCACTTTTGGAAAGAGAAAGAAGTAGAATGTAGCAAAATCTGGGTTATAGGGAGGGTGGGTCAATTCTTGGATCTCTGTGGTCTTCAAAAATTATTGGGTAAGTTTTGCTTTGTGAGATGATGCACTGTCATAATGCAAGAAAAGCCCTCTCAAACCTGCTTTAGGCCAGTTTTGATTTAACACATTAAATACAGTTGGTAAACACACTTCTCTGTACCATTGGGCACTAATAGGTTCTTGAGAAGAATGTTGCCATCATTTTTCTACCCACACTGCGCCCACGTTTGACCTTCCCGGGAGGCTCTTCGCCTGGAAACACCCAAACCGTTGATTGCCGCTTCGTTAGTAGGTCATACTCATAGATCCAACTCTCATCTCCAGTAATAATATTAAATTTATTCAGTCCCTCTCCATTTTCGAATTATACAATCAATTCAAGCATGTTTTAAAAACGGTACTCATTATCATTATTTTGAATTATAAAATATTGGTTTGAATTATAAAATATGCCCCTTAGAATAACGCAGGTTAATTTTATCACACCTTATATATTTTATCTAATAATAAAATATAAAATACCTAATTTCATGTTAATTGTTTTGACGTTGCCTTTTTTCAGCAAGGACTTTTATTTATAGACCAACGAGAAAAATAACTCAATTTTGACGTTTAAACGTAATGAATACGAGTATATTTGTGAGCTAGCTAGGGTTGTTTATCTCCAAGTTTATTCCAATAGCTCGGTTTTCCAATATTTTGTTCGGACTGTAAACAAAAAGGAAATCGAATTTTGAAGGATGCGGTTTTTTCATCAAACGTTGCTTAACTTTGACCTTTTTCCTTCCGGTACCCATTGAATAAAAAAACCGTTTGAAGAGTTTATGTTTATATTATGCTTCATTGTCGTTATTTATTTTACATATACTGCTACAAAGTCATATTGCATTGTAGGTATCGCACTCAAAATAGTATAATTCCAAACAAACTAAGTAAATTATAGTTATTCAGTTATGTTTTATTATTTTCTATGTACCGTATTAAAGTGATTTAAAAAGTATTATGACAACATTCATCAGCACTGACGCCCTTTTTCCACGGTAGCCCGTTTTTCTTTCAGACCAATTTGACAACCCTGGATTTGGCAGAGGAGATGGACGTTTATTATAAAATTACTTTACATTTCCGAAATATATGAAAACTCGTATCTTGAAAACTCGTCGTTTGAAATTCAATGTGATATTTATTCACGGTACGCAGAAATCGAAGTTTTTACAAATTAACACGTCGGAGCATATATGTTTCCGGACGCTACTAACACTAGAATTTTAAGCGAATGGATGACGAGTTGATTTTTTAAAAATATTCTTAAGAGGAATTCGTTTCTTTAGTACTTCAGTCTTTACTGACTTATACTTATAACTTATAATGGGCCGAACGTGATTTTGACCGAATAACCAAACATAATTGTAATTGTATTATAACTATAATTTTATATTTAATGAGAAATCATTATACGACCATGAGGTATATTATACGACCATGAGGTATATTATACGACCATGAGGTATATTATACGACCATGAGGTATATTATAGAGGAGCGTACCATTGTACTTGTAACATCTCTTCATCTGTAATTATCACAATAAATAAATAAATGACTAAATAATCGAACTTTGTCCGATTTGACGCTGGCCAATTGCCTATTCGGTTAAACTCACGTAAACGCACTTATAGTGCGTTTTCTTGCGATTTCGTTGCATTCTATTTATTCGTTGCACAATAAAAGGCATAAGTACCTACTACAAAATGTACTAAATTTTATCTCCGCGTATTTACCTCAACAGTTCCCTGGTGAAACAGAAAGTTTCATTATATTACTTAATCTAAACTAGTTTAAAATTTGTTACAAATATACGAGTATATCTTAAATCAAAGAATTTCCTATATAAAAAGGAGCTATAACAGGTTAGAATTTAATTAAAGCCCTGACTGACTCTATTGTTAAAGCCACCAAAAATTGGATTTCCTTATATATTCCGCTCTTAAAACTAAAGAGATATACTAATATGTGCAAAATTGCTTTGGAGTCACTTAGTCGGAACACAACCATCTATGATATTTTTTGTAATTTAGTATATTTCAGTTATAATTATATGTTTAATTTATGTATATTATCTAATACATTATTTTTTATTAGATCGAGCTAACCTTTATATGGAGAATTTACGTAATAGTTAGATAAACTTAATATTATAGTTAGATATTTTATACCCAAAAGTTGTGCTAACCGAGGTTTATCCATTGAAGTATGTTACAATGTGGAGTTTTTTAAGAGTTTTCGGAGGCACACTCGCAACCCTCCCGTGTAGATGGTGTCCATGCGCGGCGGTAACCACTTAGCATTATAATATATGGAACACCTACAGTCAGGGCCGTCTTTACCAGGGGGTGCAAGGGGTGCGGTGCACCCGGGCGCGGAGCGCCCGGGGGCGCCTGTCGAGCGCTGAATTTTTGGATATTTCATTGAACTTAACGCCATTGCACAGTTTTATATACTTGTTACTTACGACAAATATGTATGCGCAAGCAAAAAAAAAAAGTCATTAACAATAATATTTTTTTTACTTTTATTACGCTTTCGGCGCTTGTCATACCGCATTACTACACTACACAAATAACAATTTTATTTAATACAACACGCGCGCGGCAAAATCTCTAATCCAAAGACAGTGTATGTATGTACGTTTGACACGTTGCCGCCCGGTAGCAAAATGATCTCTAAGTCAATAGAGTGTAAGTTCATTTGAAATGGGCGCGCGGGCACTTATGGTATTTACTTATGGTGCAGGGTGTGCGGCGCACAGGGGCGCAGGGTGTTAGGGGGCGCCGAGCGCCGCTCGCGACGCCTCCAAAGAGTCTACTAGAGGGCGCCAGGGTATTGATTGCACCCGGGCGCTACATGGGCTAGAGCCGGCGCTGCCTACAGTCAGCCTCCTCTTCTATAAAAAATACGTTTATACTACGTTTGTAACTGATCCTATAACGGAAATTATCCTTAAAAACTGCTGAGGTTGCAATATCGTTTCAGTTGAAGACGTTATATTAATGAAAGAAATTCGGATCCAATCCATTTGTCACAGTCTTGGGGCACAATTTTTCAAAGTCGGCTTTTATTAAACCAATTTTTAGGGTCGTAATTAAGAATCCACGCAGTTTCAAGGTAATTCTCCTTTAAAGATACTTTTTAATGATTTGTTTAAAACTGCAAAAGGTACTTGACTAAGACTAGAAAAAAAACTACATAAGTTCCAGAGAGAAAATTTTCTAACAATAACTAAATATGAATAATTTGATATTTGTTGGTCTATTATAGCACCACGTCATCTCTGCCTGCGGGTGTCGTAAGAGGCGACAACAAAGTCGCTACCATAAGGCTGAGGAAATACACCACCTCTGAAAGAGTGGACTCGCCAACCCGTTTAGGAAGCGCTGCGTTTTAAGGCCATATATCCCCTTATGCACACGACAATGTGCATGAGGAGGCCCATGTTCTGCAGTGGACACCGAAAGGTCTGACTGCATTGCATTGTTAACTTCTAATATGTATATTATGTTGGAAAACTGTTCATATAGCTGGCTTATCTGAATATACTCAAAAGTTTTATAAACCCCTTTACTTGCTTGAACCTTGCAAAGTTGACATGAGTCTGCGACTGTGTGTGTCTAATAATGTTAAAACATGACTAATGCTATACAATACACTATCCAGTCCCAAAATGTCGTGTCTTAAAATGTCCAGTGTTTCAAAATGTCTAAAATACTAAAATGTCCAGTGTTTCAAAATGTCTAAAGTATTAAAATGTCCATTGACCTAGCAACGTGTGATTTGTCGCGACGGACACCACTGTGACACCCTGGTGCGACTACGGAGAAAATTATTTATAATTATTTTTTGTGAACTCGATCCAGATTTTTCAGGGCTGGACTTGTTGACACTAGACATAATGTCTAAATATTATTAGCTATTATATTTTATGCCAAGGTATTTGAAGTATCTATGAAAATTACAAAAAGGCACCTCCTTAAGTAATACCTAAGTTATTTATTACGTATATGAAAATTACAATATTACGTAATAAATTTCATGGTCACTTTATAGATGTCTAGCCTTTTAAGCTCTGAAGCCATTAGTTCATTGATGTTATTAGTTTCTCTCGTGCGGCTTTAACCTTCATAGTAGACCTTCTCAACTCAGGTAATTCTTAGGTTTAATTATAAAGTGTTACCAACCCTGTTATAACTTCATAACTGTTGCCTTTGTTTTTCTAAAAGCTGTACTGAAACCGTTCAGAATAGATAGATAATTAGCACTAATAAATAAACGAAAGCACTAAATCGTGCAGGAATATTCTTATAGGGTTTTAGGAAAGAAAGAAAGAAAGAACATTTATTTCAGCACAGAACAAGGAAAGAACAAAACTAGTTTGAGAATTCCGCGTGTCGCTGCGCCATACCGAAAGGGTGTTCAGCTCAGCACTATGTCGGAAACAACTTAATGATTTCCGACGCTGATTTTCAGCTGAAGCTCCGAGTGACGTTCGGACGGAAGTGACAGATAGAACTCATGTAATACAATTAAAATAAAGTACTAAAGACAGAGTAAAATGTTATGCAAATAGATATACTTGTAAACTAAAAATTAAACAAGGCATAATACTTATAAATTAATACTCCATACAAATATATATATATATATATAAATCTAATAATAAGAATATATATATAAATGCGTGAGTGTGTTATATATAAAAGTCGTTTTAAATATTTCTACGCCTTTATAATAATATAATAACCATTAAGTACTTAAATTTATAAAAATTATAGATGATCCATCTGGTGGTAAGTGAATACTGTCACCCAGGCACATTCGAGATATATGCCAACATCAGTCAAGAATAACAAAATTTGGCACGCACCCCAATGTACTGCGTACTATTGAAGATTTGAGTGAAGTAAGAACTATGTAAGTATAATACCTTTGGAGCAGCGAATTAAGAAAAATAATTTATCACTTCAAAGAATTTGTTTTCTTTCTAATAATGATAGCAAGAAGGGATTTTTTTGGTCGTTATACACGAGTACATACACAAAATTCCAGACTCTTTCGCGTTCAATTTTTTTTTGTATTCATAATGGACAATTGCCATAAACGATGTTGAATATTTTGACTTTTACAAAGAAAACTGTTCTTCCTGTTTGAGCAAAAATTACATCATTAAAACTGAAAAGGGTCATGAATGTTAACAAGGAATGTGGGTGGGTCTTTTAAAGCCCCCCGTAGATTGAGATCGTTTCTTGAATTATAATGACAGAAAGTTTTGTCACACGATTAGCGTTAAAAGTTGAAATGTTTTAGTGCGAAAAATCATAAAGTGTAAATCACAAACGAAAAATAAACAGTCGACCTGTCACTATAATAATTATAATTGTTTTAGTGATGTAATAGCACGCGCCATAATAATATGAGAGGAGACAGAGATCATTATTTTTAGGTATGTTTTGTATCGGTTAGCTGACACTTTGGTGGCAAACAATGCGAACTCTCTTAGATTACTTGTAAGAAACAAATTTCATTTATAAACAGTTTTGTTAAGTTTAATAAACATATAAAATATTGGCTATTGCGGTCTACGTCAAGTTCACTATAATTCTCCGCCTACCGTGGGACTCGTGCGATTTCGTTAAAAATTCAGGAGTCAGCTGTCAACGTCGTCATACATCATTCGAGTTACCTTAAAGATTATAAGGCTGATACTGTCATCAACCCGCAGGAGATGACTGTAAAGCCACGTAAGTGCACTCTTGTTACAACAGCAAATGAGATCAGTTGCTATCACCATGTATCTTACGGTACCTCCAATTGCATACTTTATTGCATTCACGTGGATGACGCGTTCGGGTGTTTCCGGATTAGCCGATGGACAATGTTTTCGTGGATTGTCCATCGGCAATCCAAGTGGGAAATACAATACATTTCAATGTCTTCAAGTCTTCCGTAACTCGTGATAGTGCACAAAATACGCTGGTTGTTTAAAAATATCCTAAAGAAGAAAGATAAAGATGACAATGATGTACCTACCTACAAGTAAATATAAAAGTTCATAATTAAATAGTTAACTAAATGTATCTTCATTTAGTTATGCACATGTCGTCTACCTATTGTACATTTTGTAATTACCAAAACATGTTTGTAGGTATGTATCTACAGATATCTGTCGTGGAAAAATGGTACTCGTATAACAAGGCATTAAAAGGCAAATAATGGATTTTAAACTGAATAATGGAGTTTTAAACGCTGGTTGAAAATCGATATGATAGCAAATGGAGAAAGATTTGAAGCCTTTCAACCCCCACATTAAAGGGAGATGGAGATGGCACCCCTTCACTAATAATAATATAATCAGTAATAATACATATAATAATTTCAATGGCTTATAATATACGATATTTTAAGTAATTCAATGTATAGAATAATTTAATGTTGTATGTATTTATACGGCTATACATGTATATAAGTATATATTTTTAATCAGTATATAATGTATTATTGTACCTAGGTATTATTGTACCTACGTATTATATGTGTATTGTTTTATATATAGTAGTCATATTTCTGTTACCCAAAGGTTGACTGGCAGAGAATGCCACTAGGCATTAAGTCCGCCTTTTGTACAATGTTTATTTACAATGCACAATGTGCACTAAAGTTTATATAAATACCTAAAATAAATAGATAAATATTATTTGTTTGTAATCATAGGTACCTACGTATACAACGATCTTAAACGAAGTTAACATTATAGAATCAGTTCCACTATAATTTACCCAAAGACTGTACAAATTTTTAGTCGTTACAAATTACATAGATATCCTCTACATTATAGATAGGTACTCGTATTAGTGCCATATTCATCTTAAACAAAATAATAAACAGACAGACAAAAATATGGATATTATTGTAATACCATGGCAAATAATTACAATAGTATTAATTATAATGTCAAATAATTACAATATTATTAATTACTATGTCAAATAATTACAATATTAATAATTATAATGTCACATAATTACAATATTATTAATTACAATGTCAAATAATTACAATATTATTAATTACTATGTCAAATAATTACAATATTAATAATTACTATGTCAAATAATTACAATATTAATAATTACAATGTCACATAATTACAATATTATTAATTATAATGTCAAATAATTACAATATTATTAATCACAATAATTGTCAAATAAAATAACTATAACTATTAAATGTGTGTCTACTTTAGGTCAATATCAGGTGCTATTAATTTAGATCTCAATTACAATGTCTGGAGAGCATAAGAATACTATAAAGTCTCCGTCTCCAGCTACGAACTATTCCATATAATTCAGTATTGAATACTTAAAATCTTATTGTTTCTTTTCTCATCCTAAAATTTAATACCTAATGCACACGAAATTTGAATTCCTCTTACAGGAACACTTAGGGAAAACACTTGGAATTAAGATTAACTGGCATTATACATTATATATTTGTTTTATAGTACATTATTGCATTATTGTACATTTATATACTTATATACAAGTAGTAGATATATAAAAAGGGATTAATGATATGATGTAGAAAAGACAAGTTTATCTCTTTAGCAGTCCTTTAGAAGTTATTTATTATTTATTCTTTTTTTATAATATTCGAGTTATTATAAAAAATATGTATTGTTTATTAAACTCCAATGTGCGCCATGTTTTTGATAATCAAATAAAAACATAAGACTGCGTTTTTCGTAGGCTACCAAAGAGTCCAACTCTTGTCCTAAGTAAACTGACTATCACTTTACTGAGCGACTTCTAACAAACATATTTTGACGGAAAGAGCGCTTGATAGAAAATAATTTTCACTTGACATTGGCAAAATAGTTGTCGCTTCAATCGACAACTGACATTATCATCAAGCGAAGAAGAAGAGTGTGCGCTGTTGGTTAAGAATATACGTGACAGCGTCTGTTAACAAATTTTAAACCATTTTCTATTACAAATGTTTATTGGGACTCACGGCCCCTCCGACTAACTGCAAATGTATGTCTTTAGGCCGTTGGTTTTTACTCTTTCATGGCTATAGTGAACGTGCTTTTATTCGAACTGTGTTGATTCGTGCGATTATAGTAAATCGTCTTACATCTGTGCTTAGAAGAATGTAGTGAATCTAAAGCAGAGTTCAGAATAATTCAGGTGCTTTATGAAAGCGACGCCAATGTATCCAATAATAATTGTTTGATAAATTGGAACTCAATTTATGCCTTTGAGAGAGGACCTTACACAGAGATGAATTTCTCAAATATTCTGATCTCGCAAAATTTATCGAATATTCACATTCCTAAATATTTATGAAAGATTTTCACTAAACACGATCTTCTACATAGCCTCAGTTATTCTACATAAGGCAGAAAATCAGTCAATGTATACTTCAAAATCGCGAAGTCAATAGTGTAAACACTGATAAATTACATATTACGCAGAGATATGAACCACGCCACGATTTGTCTTCGATTAATTAATGCGATTCTCCGTAATACAGCAGTACTTAGTAGCGCTGCCTGCAACTTCGTAAACGCAGACGTTAAAATATGTGTGGAAAGAAAGATTTCCGATGGAACTTTATAATTGATCTGGATAAAATGTACTCTAAATGTTAATTCGGTACACAAGTTGTAATTATGTCAACTTTCATTAAAATTCGTCCAGTGATGAGAATTATTGCATGATGAGCGTTCTAAAAATTCTAAAAATTGCTGTTATGAGCTGCTCTTAATTTACATTAGAATGACTTTTCCAAAAAAATATTAAATGTACAGACTATTAATATTATTATAATTTTACGATATTATTATGTAAATATACAAACAGTATAATAATAATATAAGATTAGTTTATAAAATATTAGTATTTAAATAGAGTAAGAATTGCCTACATTTAAATCTTACTATGTTTATACCCAAAGCTGTGAATTTATACTCAAAGATTGTATTTATGAATTTAGTTTAAAATAAAATAGAAACAATTCTCAGTAGGTAATATACGTGAAGCAACATGTAAGGTTATGTTTGATATTACTTCTCATGTTACTTTACTAGCTGTTGCCCGCAGCTTCGTTCGCTTCGATTTAGAATTATAAACTATCCTATGTGTAATTCGTCCCACGACCAACAAAAACATGTACCAAATTTGATAGCGAATTGTTGGTTAGTTACAGAGCTATTAGATAACAAAAATAAAGAAATAATAATAAGTATAGAAAATATGGATAAACAAAAATCTATAAAACTTTACATACAAGAGCTATAACCAAAACGCAATTCTCATGCTAAGAAGGATTGAGAATCAATAAATCAACTCAAGATGACTCCTTAAGTGTTTTCACGCACTGAATAGCCACGGCCATCTAAAAATGGCAATAGCAACTAGATGATTTATGTAATGTGTAATCCCAACAAAACATTTCTTTAAAAATCTTTAGGCGATAAAAGTTGTGAGATCTGCAAGTTGGCAAAACTTGATTAATGGAATTTTACTTCTTGTGACTTGGACATATCCATTCGTGAATATCTACTATTGATAACATAACGACTTAAGAATTCACTTACATTTAAATCACGCACGTTTGTTTTTGAAGTACAGAATAAATAAGAATGATGTCATTGTTCTATATTGCGAATTATATTTACTTTATCCGAGACATTTTTCAACATATTTTATGTTTTCACGTTTTTAATATACAATATTTTTAACAGTTATTTATTGCTAAAATTATACATTACATAATATGATCTATAATTATAATCTACTGAAGGCAGTGGGACTTGTCCATAGATAAAAGTCCGTTTGTCTAGTAAGAATACACCGGTATAGTTTATGTTAAAGTATCATAATAAATAAAACAATAAAAAAAAGAAAATTGAATACGTTATTCCTAAAAAACATTCTATGACATGTTTGTCTATTTTCCTTACCCTTCTTTGCAACAAAATGGTAGCTCTAAGGGAATGAAGAGCGCTTCTCCTTTCTTTCAATTTGCCGAGCAAGATATTACTTACAACTACCTGCTCGTCTACATAAGGGAACCGATTCCCCGTCCCCTTAGAGATAGTAAATAGATTATACCGTCCCTCACAATGAGACCTAATGAGACCTACAGTAAACTATTAAAAAGCTGTCAAAGCGAATTGTTATAAACTATTCGTTTAACAAAGGTTGGCGCGCACCCGGGGGCGTGTCAACGTTTGTCATTCTGGACTGATGCTGTCATGTATCGCAGATGTCTATGGATGATAGTATCCACTTACCATTAGGTGGACTGTATGCTCGTCTGCCGCCTTTTTTCTATAAAAAAGAAGAAAAATAAAGGAAAATATATTGGGCGTAGGAGAACTATAAATCTGCGCGTTAGTGTTCTTTCACGAATGTTTTAAAACTTGCCAGAGATTGAAATTCATTGGTCCATATTTCCAATAAATATTGGAAATCATTGATATTTTAAATGTGTTTATCGAATCGGTTGTATCACTCTTTATTGGTGTGCCTTGAGAGCATGACATCAATTAGCATTTCACCACCGTTTAAAACAAATGACTAAATAATTAAAATTAATAATAATTAAAATCTATATATTTAAAAATATCACTAGCTCGGCCGTGAAGTAACACGTAACGTGAGAAACACGTGTGCTCAAAAATAAAAAAACTGGCGCATGGTGGATTATGGCCTGAAACCGCCTACTGATGTACTAAAAGAGGCCTGTGCCCAGCAGTGGGACGTTGTATGCTGTTATCAGATCGGACTGCCATTTAATAACCTGATTGTAGAAACTTTAACAGATTTTTTATAATAATACACTTTATAGTAGAAACAATGATTTTGTGAAGAATCTATTAATTAATGTACTCAACTAAATACCGCGGGTTTGTTCGCATGTATTTATGTGGGTTTAATTTTGCTTCCATATAAAATTTGACACCCTGATTTTCGTCTCGATACAATTTTGTTAATGTTAAATTATTAGTTTATATTATTGAATATTTGTACCAAGTTTCAAGTTAATAGGATAATCAAATATGTTTTCCATATAAATTATGACAAATCGTTTCGTCCTTTTTGCGGTTGAATTTTGACAAATTACTTCGTAACGAGACTTTACGTCATAAAAGGAGGCTCATTTCCAAATTTCAAGTTTCCAGCTTCAGAGCTTACGACGCGGCACTGAGGAGTCAGTTAGTAAAAACATTTCTCTTTATACGAGTATAGATTTATAGATGTAATAGACCCCGTATCACATACAAATAATTACGTCTATAAATCTCCTGTAATGTAGTTGTTTGGGTTCTCCGACCGCCGTTTTAAAGTTTTAAAGCAAAAATGAGAATATGAGAATGTTAGTATGAGAATAAACGCAAAAATATGTAGCGGGAATTTGTTCTCCCTCAAACTAAACTAAAATAAATATCGTACTCTCATAACTGTCATTACTATTATAGTTAGTCTTATAGCCGGCAGACACGGTCAGTTAAAACTGTCGTAGCCGTATCCTAACTTTAAATGGACCATCAAAGTTCATGAATGTGGTTTTTGAATTGATATCTATAAGTTTTATTATTCTGTACATGTGTATTACATTTAACCAAAAAATATACACTTTCAACTGGACTTCAATTTACATCATCAATTTCAATCAATCATCAAAGCATCATTGATGCATCTGCTTCAACTTCAAAGCGATCTTAAAATATCTTAAAATATCTTCAATATCTTAAAGGAAATGACAAATACACTTATCCTCACTACTCTGTCTTTCACATATATACATACACTTATTATATTCACACATCATTCGTAATATCATGTAGACGAGCATCTTAATAGAAGTGACAACACAGTAGCGGGCGGCGCGGCGAAAAGGGCATCGCTAGTTGTTCGCGCCAATAACATTGGTGCTGGTATTTCTTAGGGTAATCTCATATTTTTGTTACCCACATCAAATGTTAGCTTAATGACGTTCTGAAGCTTATATATATCGCTGCATCATGGCAGTCGAGTTATTACATTCACTACAGATGTCTTCACAGTGCCGCTAGTAAAGTTCGCGAAGAAACCGCATAGTCGTGGGCTCTGTCCACGACCATAATCCCGCTAAGTAAATCTTCAACCGCGTCGAAGTGACAATGCTGGAAGTAGCACACGCTGTGCCTTTCCCATCCCGCGCGTGAAATACGATTTAAGCTGCACCGGTTGATCTCGAAGAGGACGCTTGAACCCAGAAGAAGCCGAGAAGAAGCGCTACCAGGCCTGGGGCATCGCGTGGAGATAACGTACTACCTAAGCACCACGTCGAGATCCTCGAGAGATAAGGTCAGGCTTAAATTAGAAACCTATGGATCCGCAAGTGGGTTAGCGTACGGCTATACTACTTAGCCGCCGCGTCCACACTAGTCTATAGTGGTGGAGTTAAAGGGGTGGTAGCTGGCAGGGCGGCCATATGAAGTAAAATATGAAATAAAATATGCCATATTTAAAATATGAAGTAAAGTCGACTGGCGCCTGCCGTAGGCGCCAGTCGGAAAGGTAAATTTTGCCATTTTTGCGTGTTATTGTGGGTTAGTAACTCTGGGAGTCACTACAGCCTCGTATCACTGCGACCATTGCTGTTCTGTTGTGATCGCCACCGTTTATTATAATTCACTGCCAAGACCCATGGCCTGCATATATGACAGGATAGTTTTAGCAGCGAGTTGTTGGACCTCTTCCGGCTTTAGCAGGTGACACGGGTTACAGCAGACAGATTTGACATAAATGTGTACAAAATGCGAAAGTTTAAAAAAGTGGAACCACAGTCCACGAAGCGGCTCCAGTGCGAAAAGGTGGGGTATAGAGATAGGGAAATAAATAAACAGACATGATGGCTTTAAAAAATCCTCATCAATTTAAGGGTATTATCAGGGACTTTATTAACTTTTCGCCGTCCGGTCGGTAAAGCTCTTCAGTAATAAACGCAACAAGAATTTTATAATATCCGACATTATGATCGATAAAACAAAATAAATCATAATAACAGCACCGACAAATTACAGGAAAATAAGAAGCAATACCACGATATACCATCAGCCTATATCTCTTCACTACTGGATAAAGACCTCTGCCGAAACTCGAAACCACGTCGGCTCTTCTCATCCAGTCATCACCGACGAACTTCCTCAAGTGGTCCGTTCATCTGTCCGGAGGGCGCTCCACATACGATCGGTTATCAGTCCCAGCAAATATGACCTGCTCATTATAATTTCAGCGTGCTGATTCTAGATTAAGTAAACAAGAAGCACTAAAGCAATTTCAACCCAACCAATTGGTCTACAAGAAATTCTCTCTAAACTTCTACCAAATTTGTTATTCCATATTTCCCTATTAACAAGCAAGATTTTCCTTCTCTAAATTCACATGTAAACTAGATTTGCATAAAATTCGTAATATATGACATCGTTTCCACTAACACTTATTTTCGCATCAGGATCGGTTTCGTGTCGTATATTGTGAAAAGGCTAAATCGATGGGGGATTTAAGAGCTTTCCTAAGTATACTTAATAACCGCTTTAGGATACAATGTGATATTTTAGGGTACCTACTCTATTGAAAAGTGGTGCTTTGTAATAATCGTTTAATTTTTACACTTTAAAAATATCTTATTGTCGCTATGACCCATGTAATGAACAGTAAACAGGCCAACCTACACATCAGAGTCACTTTAACAGACTAGTAATTACGGCTGATATAAATTTGGGTAACTTAACGTGTTTGCCAATATCTTTTAAGAGGGAGGTTGGTAATGACATCAGGTTGTTGGTAATTTTGATAAATGTTGGTACGAATGTGCAGCGCCACCACACACCGAAGTTTTAAGGCACAAATTGCATAAAATACCATGTATTGTTTTGGTGGGTGTATAAATAGAATAGAATAGTATACAGTAGAATAGTATACCACAGAATAAATTGTCAGCCCGTATCTCTTCGCTGCTGGTTATAGGCCTCTCCCTATAGGCTCTCCCTAGATCTGCCACCACACACAGTCCGCCGGTATTCTCATCCAGCCACTACCGGCGACTTTCTTCAAGTCGTTAGTCTATCTCACCGGAGGGCGTCCGCTGCTACCTTTCCCGGTACATGGTCTCTATTCGAGTACTATTCTACCCATCCCTTATCGATTTTGCGACAATTGTTTGAAAGCTTTCTTCATTTTGGATCTCGTTCATAGTCCATGTAGGAACCGTACGTTATAACAGGTAAGACGTACTGATTGTAGACTTTCTTAATTTAATCTATTAAACTTTACCTGTTACCCTTTATAACCTTTATCCTTTGATTGCTCTCCTCTGTATTAAAAGCCCCATTGACTATAAAATCAATGATCAATGACTATATCAATGATTAATAAAATCAATGTTTCTTAACTTTCCTAATCACTACGTAATAGGGCTGGGTGTAGGTTAAAGTTTTAATTATAATGTTTTAATACATGTAATTTTAATTATAATATTGATAATTAAATTTTCGGAAACAAGTGAAAACGACGAACGAACAATAATGCTTTCAAAACAAGTAAACTTCAGAATTGCTAGCAAGCTACTATTTCAACAGAAACGACAAGAACAGATTAATCTCAGATAAAAAGTACGCAAGAAACAATTTGAAAGTAAAAAAGTCGAAACTGTGAAATAAAAGCAAGGAAACTTAAACAGAGAAGAATTTCTGAAAATAAATGTCTTTTAATAAAAAAAGAGGATGAACATACTTATGTACTTTACACTTTGTATAAAAAAGAAACTTACACGTGTTTTTTTCCGAAAGCGTTCGGTACGCTTATACGTGATTTTCACAATACCTTATATTTATACTCTATGTTTCTTCAAGGAAATCATTTTCAAGTTGTGATTTTGCGAAAATTCATCATTTCTAATTCCATCGGTCTCGTTATATTATTTCCTTACCTTATTCCTTTGGGGTGGATTGTATGAGATAATTTCAAAACGGTTTCCACCCTGAGTAAACAAAACTAATAAAATAGAAATTCATATTGTACTTTTGTCAAGGATGCTAGTTTAATATCAATGTAAATTTTTCGAAGTGAAATTCATAACCGCATTGATCATGTACAACAAATTATTTTAGCAATATGCACGGGCGATGGTGACCACTTACCATTACGTGGGCTGCCGTAAAAATTATATAATACGTAGAAGGTTTTATCGTAAAACTAAATTGAGTTAAAAAATAACAGTTCCAATAAAATCCTTTTAGAGATTCTTGGATTCAGCTTACAAATTGTACTGTATTTTATATAACGTTATATCATAATTTTGATACAAAGATATATTGCAAGGTTACTGTTTGTTTGTGTTATATAACTCAAAAACTACTAAATCCATTTTGACAATTCGCTTTTTTGAAGCTAAACTGATTGTAAAATAATTGTAAATCGTAAAGTAATTGTAATAAATTGTAATTGTAATCTCAACTAACAATCTCTGTTAATGTGGACGGAGTCGGAGACATTACCTAGTGCAGTGAAAAGATTTTCCTCATAATTTTGTATAAATGAAAATATTATTTGAGCATTTTCTAGCTAATATTACATACATATAATGGGTACATTTACCCATTTTTATTGAATAAAAATATGTATTGAATAAATATACGAGAAATGGAATAATTTTGACGAATATGTTCAACATTCGTGCGAGACGAATCCTGTGAAACAATACAGCTGACAATGGATTGAATCGTTTCATTGATTTAGACATTCTCTCAGAGTTTAGAGCGATGATAGTCTAGGGACCATCTATTCTCGACTAACTAGTCAGTTTCAAATCCTCTCATTGAGGCCCGTATTATTGAGTTTATTTTTAATTAAGTACCATAACCGTAACCAGCAGTTTTGTGTCCACTGCTGGACATGAATTCCTCGTGCAAATTGTCTTGTTCATGAGGGATGTATACCTACCATTAACAGGCCACGCTGGCCAAGCGTATTGGCGAGTTTTCTAGACCGCTAAGCCAGCGCTAATAAACCTTAAAAACCTTAACCGATTTTATTTTATTTATTTTTATTTATTTTATTTTTATTTATTTATCTAATCTTATTTATCTATTTAGACATCATCTTTTAATGTCAAGGGTTTAATATCAATAAACGCTAAAGACTATAACACTCACAAGCATTTAAAGCTCGAATCTTCAAGATCCATTAGCGCTCACTCTGTGCGCAAGCGTTGAACGCTCAGCGCTTGTTCTTTTTCACTATTTGTCGACTTGAGCGCGCCGACTATTTTGCTAACTTACTTTTGTTGAAGTGAGTTAGTAGTCGCTCGGTATAGTGATTGGTTTATTGAGGACAAGAGTTGGACTTATTGGAAGTGCAAGAATATCGCAGTTTTAATTTTTTTATGTAATTATCACATACATTACCCAAGAACTTTGAAGTTTAATAAATTATCACTATTGAATAACAAAACCCACAATACGTATAAACCAGTTTTGTAGTAATCAAACGAAAATTCATCCTTCCTTCTCGATTGCCCATCAAAAAGTCAACACTACTTAAGACGCGTAACCAAGAACTGAAGTTGATAAGAAAAATACAAAAAATATCACAGTTATTCCAAAAGAATGTATGAAAATGATTGATATTCTTATAGCACAAAGAAAGATGCTATTGTCCACAACTATTCAGGCATAAAGTCACAAAGACGCGCAGGTGAGAAGAAAATCGCACAAGATATATGAAAAAATGTAATATACGAACCTTGACACTGACTGATTACAAAAGAAAGCTTATGTCCAAAGGTAAGATGTTGTTATATGTTGAGATTAGGGACTGTCGGGTTGAACTGGATTCTTAGATATGAAATGTTTTTTACGTTCAATGACCCAATTTTAAATAAAATGCTTATTGCTTACTTGAGAATATAATATTTATTAAAAACAATTTGTTTTTCCTTTATTTGGCTTTTGAATTACGAATCATGTAAGCCTCACGATATCAAACCTTATATCAATATTCAAATAATAAAATTTCACTACCCTATATTATTATTATTTATTACACGATTATTAACTAATGAAACTACATAATTTGATTTATTAAATAACATTATTTATTTAATAAATATTTTCAATTAAATACATGTAAATAGAATGAACATAATATATTGTATACTATATTCATATAGTGTACGTCGGCTAACGATGTCATTGAGCACTTCAAAGTACAGTTCAATTTTGATATTCCTAAAAAATAAATCCGATTTTCGTTTGCAAATCTAACTTGACAATTAATATTTGGAACTTTATCGCCGTCTGTTCTTTTAAACGAGTCAAACTCGAAATTGCTCAACATTTTCATGAATCCACCGTACATATATGTATAATATATATTATACTATGTATATAGAGTCTTTAAATGAAGTCCACATACTGGAAAGTGCTATGTGGAACGCCCTCCGGTCAGGTGGACTGCATGTTTAATAAATTTCTCTAAAAGGGTCTAAAAACTTCTTCCCATTTATTTGATACACGTTCCTTGCCGTTGTCCGTAGTAACAATAACAATACAGGATCGGGAACAATAACTGTTTGTTTGTTTGTTCAATAACCGACAAATAATGTTTCCTTGTTTTAATTAAGTGTTTCGATCCTCTTTACGTGTTTCTGAAATTATCAGTAATATTTATTCTGAATAAATACATATTATTTGTTTATATATCGTAGTAAACCAGATGTTTGATTTTTCTTTTGGTACAAGAAAGGTAAATAAATAAAAAAAATGATAATTATTTCTGCGAGTTTTAGGAAGTGTGAAGGAATTATTAAGTACCTCTAGATACATACATATCTATATAGATGCCATGAGTAACAGCAATACGGGTATTCTCCGTCCACTATGTTATTTTCTATTTGTCATTTTCACTACTAACAAGTTCCGTATTTTTTGACAGTCAAGTGTACTCGAAACAATGTCATACTTCATTGTTGAGGGTAAAGAAATAGTGACGTTCTCTGCTGAGTCATACCACAGACTATAAGCTATCACACATAAATTAAATCGCAGTAATAGTTTTGTAATAAAAGTGTATTTAAAGGAAAAATGATTAGGTAGGTACATTTTTTTTTATACATAGACTAGTGGGCGGACGAGCAAGCGGTCCCACGTGATGGTAAGTGTTACCGCCGCCCATGGACACCTGCAACACCAGGGGGTATGCGGGCGCGCCGCCGACCTTGCAAAATCCTATTCGCAGCTCTCTTGAAGAACCCCATATCGTAGCTTAATGGAAAGACCTCTCGAGGCAGTTCGTTCCACAGCCTGCGGGTTCGCGGTATAAAATAAAAATAAATAAATAAATACTTATTTGCAAATAAAACAATTAAAGTAATATATTATTTATTATTCGCCATAGGTAGTGTTGCTAGAATAAAAATCTGCGTTTTATTACAATTTCATTACTTATGATTTTATTGTTTACATATAATACAATAGATTTATTAAATTGATTTCGTATTAAATACATTTTTATGATTAATAAATCAATTATTTAAGACAAATATTCTTAATAAATCGAATCTATAAAAGCGAATGCAAATTGTACTAGAATCGTATCGATAATCGAATCGGTAACCGGTACGATTCAATTCGGGCATCACTAAATCGATCTGTCATCTAGAATATAGTGGGCGAAGAATAATTGACTGTACTTGAAATTGGTATCTTATTGTACAACTTGAAACTAAAACAAAATAATATTAAAAAGGATATTAGTAAATTATATAGATATAACCTTGAGAATGTTTGAGGTGAGGAGTTAATGACGTCGTTAACACAGAAGCGCGGTTCTTTCCGCGAAAGCTTTAGAAACTTTGATTTCTAAGCCTTAAACATTCTCCAAACCTACAAAACTAAGTACTTTATCCTTTACACTTTACAGAGCTGCCTTAGAACTCCTGATATTACCAATATACCTTTATATCTATTCATAATATCGTAACACAGCCGTGTTTGTACATGTAACATAACAAAAGACTGGCAATGTAAAGTGAATCAGAGCTTAAAACGATATTTTTTGAAATTATTGTCTGTTTGTCTGTCTGGGTAAAATATACATAAAATATAAAAATATACAGCATTATTATATACACATACATATGAACAATAACAATATACACAACGTGTACCTAAACTAATAATATAATACTTTATTTAAATAAAATATCCACATAATTGACGTAAAGAAAAACGAATACACCGCGTATCTGACTATTAATGGATGCCTAAATCACGTCTAAACTGTACATAATATTCCGCTCAAATTCTGCACACTTTCTCTTACAAGAACAATTCTAACCTTTTATACGAATTCCTGATAATGATTATTTTACTTCAATTGTTTCGAACCATCTTCAAATTACTATTGATTCACCGCAGACACGTAGGCGGGTAAAATTGAAATCTATTTTTCTCACAAAATGTCAGGCCTTTAGGCACACTTCAATAGAAACATTTTGGTTAGTACCTCCCAAAATATTTCTGGAGAAGTAGCCGACGGAAACGGTTACAATTTATTTATGAACTAGCGGTGCCTGCGACTTAGTTCACGTGAACATGTGATTCTCGTGGGAACTCTATAGTAGATCTGAATAAGAAGTACCCTAAAATATGTTAACGCAGTACATAAACTGCAACTATACCAAGTTTCAGTATGACCCGTACAGTAGTTTTGCGCGATGCGCATTCGAACAGACAAACAAGCCATCGACAATATGAAAAAGCCATCGTCTATTCGTTTAATCACGAACGTATACTAAATGAACGACAAATCTCAAAAATCCTAATTAATAATTTAAATTATTAAATAAATACTTTATGATAACAGCAACAAAGTTCAGAATTGTTATGTCACATGTGTCACTTGTTATCGATGATTGTGAATAAGTGAAGTTTATCAAAAGTTCATTGAACATTGTTTGAATCGGTTACCGTTACGCGAGCGAAGTCGTCGACGAGTTCAAGGGATTGTTCAGTGGTTAAAATAATAAGATGAACTAAAAAAATTAAACCATGTTCCAAAGGCAATGAACATTTGAATAAATAGATGTCAAGAGCGACAATATCCACTCACTATCCAGTGAACTCAGAGACGTAACTATGTTGCTGACGGGGCTTGTGCTTCGGGCGCCGGGTTTTCAGGGGCGCCAAAATGGCAATTGTAGTTTCAAAAAAATACAAGTGAAAGACAAAAATAATAAAATTTAAATAAATAAATATTAATATTATTAATAATAAAGATTAATATTAATAAATAAAGGGGGCGCCAAAGTAAGGTATTGCCCCGGGTGATATTTAGCCTAGTTACGTCCCTGAGTGAACTATCTGCTCGTCTGCCGTTAACTTTCTATAAGAAAAAGCAAAAAGTATTTTAGTGATTAAGTAATAAATCAAAAATATCTAGATCCGACGCTGCTATTGCCGAAAAAATTTAGCCGTTCATTTTTACTTCAGTGGGACAAGAAATAATTCGCGCTCCACTATGCTTCGTTACCGTGTCGATTGGCGCCGAAGAGCCATTGACAATACCTACATTTGACTCTACTAATAATTATACAATTAAATCATTTAATGTATCCTTGAATTAAAATCAAAACATCTTGAAAAGGTACTGAGTAACAGAGCTTGGAATCAGAAAGGGATGGCATTACTACATTAATGACGTCACTAGTACAGTAGAGCCATTAAAACCACGCGTGAGTGACGGAGACGGCGAAATATTCGCAAGCTCACATGTATCTATATAATAACGAAGTTGGAAAAAAGATTTTCTCGTTTGATTTATTTTGTTCTCCACTCATCGTATAAACCATAAAATATATCAACTACATCTACAATATCTACGCAACTCGCCCATTTATAAATGCGGTTGAATTTATGTATCAGTTTAACATGAGAATCAAAAAGTTGTTGACCTTTCGAAGTTTATCGGTATCGGCCTGTTTGGTATCGGTATAATTTCGATTTACGATTGGTTACACATTATTCAAATAATAATAGAATTTGCTACTGAAACTTTCTAGTTGTTTATTAGTTAGAAATGAACAATAATGAAATAAAGCTAGTACATTATTTAATATTAATATATTCCATGAAAAGTACCCATCTCGCATAATACTCAATGAGTAAATACGCTTTGATATTTCATCTACGTTAATAATTCCGCGACTACGCTTTGTGAACATTGCAAAAAGAAAGAGGAATTCATAGAATTGTTTATAACTTAGAAGAATATCCTTGATTTTGTTTATAAAATCTGCTAAACCTCTCTTTGTGATAAGATAACAATTCAGTAATGAATGACAGTTGTATATTTATTTTTTCTATCTTTATAATTATACAATAATATTAAACTATTATATAGTTCTTTATTATCTATACTAATATAATAAAGAATAATATAATTGTGTGTTTGTTTGTATGTTGGGAGTAATCTCTGGAACTACTGAACCGATTTCATAAATTCTTTCACAAATAGGAAGCTACATTATCCGTGTCTAATATAGGCTATATTCTATTTTGAAAAAAAAAATTGCAAAAAAAAATTATAAACCGATGCGAAGCGAGGACGGGTCGCTAGTAATATATAATATTACTTGATATTTGCGAAGTGTATTGCGAACTTTTCAGTACTATTAGGTACGTTTCGTTGAATACATGGATAATAATTTGGATATGAACAACTTCCCACAACTATGCATTGTTAATAGTCAGAAACAAGATAGAGGAATTTATAAATTCGGACCTTATAATGTAGATTTTTCAATTTGATGCCAACTTCGGGCTTTTACCATTGCGCCTAACGTCATCGTCGTGTGGTTAAACCACACTTCCGTGACAAAGAATCGTTGCACACAGTACGATCGCCATGACTACGCTTTGTTAACAGTGAGAAAGGAAGAGAGAGAAATTTATGAAATCAAACCTTAAATGATTTAGATAAACCCCCGTGAACTACTTGTACGAAGGTGAACTACTAGTATTTATCTAATGATCTAAGAATGACTTCCATCAAACAATTTCTATCATGATCTAACTTTTATTTCTAGAAAATAGAACTTTGTAAACAGTGAAAAAGAGAGAAAGAGGAATTTACATATAAAATCAAAACTTCCAATTAACCCCAGTGAACTACTGATCTTAGTTTTTGTCAGATCAGAAACAAACGTAGCCACTTCTACTGTTCTCATTGGATCACTCATTCTTACCTAATAACTTTCAAAATGATCATATTTGCCCTTAAACTGACATAGATGATTTTTTGTCTTATTTATTTTTGATGTCTTGACCACATTTTCTTAACTTGTTACCATGAGAACATCCCGTCTATTCTTTGCCTGTGTTTTTACGTATTTCAATAAATTCAATATGGATATTTGTTTAAAATGTAGGTTGCTTTCACGGCTCGTTAGGACTGCCCTTCGTTTTCAGTGGTTTCACACGTCACAAGAAGTTTACATTCAACCCGACGCTACGCTTTCCGCCCACCAAACTGTTCAGATTTGTTTTGTTAATAAGAATTTATTGGGCTACGTTCACGCAGTAGATGTTGTCTGTACATAAATTACACAACAGGTCGATTTATAAGGTCAATTTCGTACCCATGGAGTCTTTAATGAAAAGTAACTAGGAGTAAAAGGTAACAGTATGGGAAGGTTTATTTTGTCGACATTAATCGAAGCTTTTTTTAAAAAGAAGAAAGCGGCAGACGTGCATATAGTCTACCTGGTGGTGAGCGAATACTGTCGTCCATGGACACCCACGGTAAAACTTCAGTCCAGAATGACTATAAACGTCGGCATGCCCCCGGACGCGTTGCCCACCTTAGAAAGTGTAGGAATTGATTTTACGAAAAAGTTGGAAAAATGGGGACGGATAGGATAGAAGGGGATTGGAATGGGCTCTAGCATATCTCATTCATTACAGAAATACGTACGTACATACATTGGAGAATAGGATAAAGTGTGAAATGCAGTACATTTCTATGAGAGAGGGGTAACTAGGCCAGTAAGTGCGCCCAGCATTTGTTGGACCTTCCCCTCCAAAGATAAAGCAAGCATAAAAAAGATTATGCAGTAATCTTAGTGGCATCTATTCTCGACTCTCATTCTTGAGGTCGTGAGTTCAAACACCGGCCCGTACCAGTTTCTAGTCAGATTTTTCGACTATCATCAGGTCGGTGGTGAAGGAAAAAATCGAAAGGATATATTTTTTAATTCTGTTATCTCGTGTGTTAGAAGATTTAAAAATCTGGAACATATATTATGTCCACCAATCCGCACTGGGTCTGCGTAGCGGATTATGACTCCCTCATTGCAAGCCTTACAGCCTTACAGTGTGTCTTGCAGTGGCAGATTACAACACTTTGTAAGAAACAAAGTACGCCGTTGATAAGAAATACGTATAGTTCCTAGGTACTTAATATTCAAATTTAAATTTGATCACCTAAGCGTGGCTTGTCCCAATAGGACCAGTTCAATTGTACAAGAGAGTACAATGGTTGTACAAGAGAGTACAGAGTACACCTGATGGTAAATGGATACTGTCGGGTATGGACATCCGCGATACATGTCAACATCAGTCCAAAATGACAAACGTCGGCACGCCCCGGATACGCTGCCTACGTTTGGAGCTATAGGAATGGATTTGGAGAAAGGGTCTGGAAAATGGGGAGGGATATGATGGAAATGGGCTCTGAAATGCAGTACATTTCAAGGTAGTCTTCTGTGAGTGAGGGGTAACGTGGCCAGCCGAGCGAACCCAGCGGCTGTTGTATCGCAGCGTGCACTCTCCCCCTCAATAAAATATCCCCAATAGACAAAAAATATTATTGTTAATAGACAAAAAGTTTTCAGTCAAAAGTTAAACAAACAAACAGTAACAGCTCATTTTTATATTTCTATATTTTATACATTTGAGAATGACTAGACAAAGCTGTGGATTTCCATATATAAATAAATGAATAATAAATATTGTTATTCATTTGACAACAAAAAATTCTAGCTTCATAAGTGTCTCTTATAAAATTACCTATGTATATGTCTGAAATTCAGATACAAATTCCGAACGTAGTAGACGTTGAAATTAAAAGAAATCGTTTTCTATCAGTGCGAAGTCGGGAAGGTCGGTCGTAAAGGTAAAAGTTCTATCAGGTCAGCAACAATAAACATCTAAGTAACGAAAAACTTTTGCCAAAGTTTTAGGACAAAAAGTAGGTGATAATACAACTTTGCGATGAAATTTATTCCCATTGAGTGTGACAGCATAATATCATAGAGTACCTACCTACCAAATAATATTCTGATGAAACCATGGATTTTGATTTAAATGTTTTATTTTATTTAATCATTTATACACACATAGCATGAAATAAACAAAAAGGTAGAAAAAAAGGTATACGAAAGGCGCCGGTGACCTCTTACCATCATGTTTCCCGCCCTCTCGTCTGCCATATATTCTATAAACATATATATATAACATTTGGACAATTTAACATTGTAGCAATAATAATTTGAAACTAATACAGGATTACACAAGTTAATACAAAATTAATATATAGTAATGCGGTCAGTCGCAACAACTGTCAGTTACACCAGCTGTTGAAAACACAATTTAACTTATAAGTTAGTTTATAGATTAATATAATATACGAGTAATATGTATTTAAACGTGAAACGGCAACAACCGGGTGTTATGTTAAACAATGTTTCGTGAGTTTCACTACATTTAGAGTTATTACTTGTATATAAGATTCACAAGCTCGTGCAACGAAAGTACCTATTTGTTGAATAATTATCTTTCCTAACTTTGAAATTCGCTTAAAAGACCTTACATCTTTTATCCGTAAGGACGTGCCAACTGCACTCCGTTAATTTTTCCAATATCAGTACTTGTACATTACTTAAGCATACATTCGGCCACTGCATACATATTTTGTTACTAATTATATACATGTATGTATATGTATATTGTATACGTGCACGCTTGCATATACATACATACATACACACACACATATATACATATATACCAATATACATATACACACATATTTTACATCAGACACTGGCTGTCGCCGCCCGTCACCTCTTGTAGGATGCAACGTGCGACTCCACCCAATGTCTCAATATCGGGCCACCACCCTCTCCGCAAAGATCCTCAGTAGCGTGTGCTAACACGCTTAGTGTTACTCAGTGTTAGTGTTAGTCCAGTGCAATAACCTTTTAGAATTTATTGCTCAACGCAAAGATCATCACAATGTGCGAGCGAGAATTTCTAAGTTGGTACTTAAAATAATTTTCGGAGAGGCCCGGAGGTCCGGCAGTTACGTACATTACGATCTAGCTAGCTTATAGTGTTTTAGTAGGCGCCGTCACGCACATTATAACGAATCATTCGCACTCGAGTAAAAGACTTTTATGCCCTGTGAATGTTGAATTTGGCTCTAAGCCAAATAGTCGTTAATGTCTGTAATTTTTCATATTCTACCATGCGAGCCAAATGCTGACTGATGGATACACATGCTCCAATTTTTTTAAATTCTAGAACATGTAGGGCGAGTGCACACTTCATTTCCACAACCACAGTCTCTCACAGAAGACTACCTTGAAATATACTGCATTTCCTACTTTATCGTATTTCCCCAAAGTATGTAGGTACGTGTTTCGGTAGTGAGTGAGATATACCAGGGCCCATTCCTATGGATGGGAATCCTATCCTATCCCTCCTGTTATTACAATGACGTATAATTTATTTTTAGACATCTAGAAAATCTATATGACATGACATCTATATGTCAGGCCAGAAACTTTTGGACTTAACTGGCAGATGCTGCAAATGTAAATATCCATATTGATGTATTGATGGTTACTTAGGATACGTCGTCCCGTTTGTTCCCGTTTCTATACACTTATCAAATATTTACCTATCCCCCAATAGAGTAACAATTTTGTTTTCAATACACATCCTATCTACGAATATTCAATTCCATAACGAATGAATTGACAACGTAATGTAAGCTTTTGCACAGTAACAAAAAAGGAAAAGAATGACATTTTTTTAATAGCAACATTAGCAAGTACAGTGGAACGAACGAAGAATGGAATGAGAATGAAGTGTGTCACGAACAGTATGGTTCATTCTTTATTAAAAATGTATTAAAACTCTATAAATAAATTCCACAACACACCATCAGCTTATGTATTTCCACTGCTGGATATAGGCCTGTCCCAAAGCTCGCCACTACACACGGTCTACCCCTCTTCTCATCCAGCTACCACTGGCGAACTTCTTCAAGTCATCAGGTCCACTTGGCCGACACTCCGGCTTACCAGAGCGGCTACCATAAGCCGTGGAGACTAAATATCTACAAAAACATGTGAACTCACCAACTTTCAATGGCCAGTGCAAGACCTTTACCTCTCGTGACAATGCAAACCAAATTACAGGGCCGTCTTTACCAGGGGGTGCAAGGGGTGCGGTGCACCCCGGGCGCCCCGCGCCCGGGGGCGCCTGTCGAGCGCTGAATTCAGTGCCGGCTTTACCTATGGTGCAGGGGGTGCGGTGCACACGGGCGCAGGGTCTTAGGGGGCGCCGAGCGCCGCTCGCGACACCTCCAAAGAGTTCAAAACGCCTACTAGAGGGCGCCCTGCACCCGGGCGCTACATGAGCTAGAGCCGGCGCTGCCAAATTACATACCACCAAACTTAATTAATTACACTAGATTTCGTGTTATGTGTCGAATAACTAGTCTTTAAACAAACGTTCGTTTAACTATAACTGGAACCTAAACCTTACCTACAGAAAACAGGGGTACTACCAATAGGGCTATTCGGTAGTTATCGATACTGTTTTGTTTCTGTGCACAAAAAGACCGAAATAGAAAAGTTCATTTAGCTCCGATAAGCCGAGCGGACAAAGCCTACGTTGTATGATACGTCAGGCGTGCATGGAAAACATTTGTCATGGAAATTAAAACGCTTTTCAATACTACGGAGAGTGTATTGGATAAAATATTATGAAAACTGGATTGTAGGAATACATATTTCAGAGTTATTCAATTTACTTTTTCTTTAATTTGCATAGATATCTTATCTCTATTATATTGAACTATGATTGTGTATATGAGTATGCCGCTCCAAAAGTCGCATCACTCTTATAAAAGTAAAAAGGCCACAAGGCTAAGTGGGAGTGGGAGTGGGCTGGACAGTAGGACACGGAAAAGTAGTAGGAAAAGCTTTTACTATATAAAAGTATAAAAATGTTAACCACCCCTGCGCGCTGCCACCATGATGTAAAACACCGGAATGTTACACCAAGACTATTTATTACCATAATGTTGGTCGTTCAATAGTACCTATATTATAAAATTTACATTACCTGCATATTAAAGAATAAATATTAATTTTCACAACAATATGGATGAAAGTGAAAGTGCAACCTTATGCATTCAAAACGTATGATTCTTTCGGACGGGCTGAACACAAAAGTAGCGCTTATCCTCAATGTTCTGCTGGAT
The DNA here is from genome assembly GCA_943735995.1 of Sesia bembeciformis. Classification (NCBI taxonomy): domain Eukaryota; kingdom Metazoa; phylum Arthropoda; class Insecta; order Lepidoptera; family Sesiidae; genus Sesia; species Sesia bembeciformis. The sequence goes on from OX031040.1 coordinate 10,934,610, forward strand.
GCATTGAGAAATAAAAGCATTGACGCTCTTTCCCTGTACAAAGAATTCTATTCAACCTCTGCGAAAAAAACTTTGCCTAATTTTTTCCTTTTTTAACTTAGTTTTCTTTTATTATAGTCTTTTATTCATTAATTAAGTGAACATTTTTTACATTCAAGTCTTAAAATATTTTATAAAACATGTTACATATATTCTTTAAAACATGAATTTCAAATATAGTGAATTTCCACCCTTACACGTCCATTGCACGCAATAAATATTCAAGTTGATTTACGTGATTCGTACATGTTGTCCTACGTGACAAATTGCTTTAATAAGCGGGGGGTATTATGGTAGTTTTTGTGATATTTTCTGTTTACCTTCGTCAAAAAGACAAATATGCGGACAAAACTAATGATTAACCTATTGTTGTAAGGGTATTTATTGTATAGGTAATTGTAGATGTGCGATCTACCTATTTAGTAGAGTCGAAAGAGTCCATATTCGATTCTTTCTTGAAGGCAGATACTCAATTACAAGCAACGTGTAGGGTCCTCTATACCTTAGCGACATAAAATATAAAGAAAGCTCTAGAACTAACTTTAAATATTTCAACATTTGAAGTATTTTTGTGGGTTTATTCGCATAAGGACAGATATCAAAAGACAGATTCGCATAAATATGGTTAGATTATCAAACGGACTGTGAGTACAAAAAAAATAAAAATGAGTTTATGGTTAGGTTACGTTATTTTTAATTCACAAGTCATTATAAATTAACAATGTGCCTAATTCTGGGGCCACAATGACAACGCTGATCTATCTCTTTTCAACTTCATAATATCCCAATGGACGGGAAAGTGACAGAAGAATTTAAGCTTATTTTAAATTAAAATATGAAAGTCACGGATAATTGATCATCCCAAAACCATTCTTAGAGCATAGACAACTGTCCCAAACTATCTTAATATCACTCCAAAGCAATCTCCAAAACCGTTCTTAAAATTATCCCACTCATTCCAAACAGGTTGACTGTATAGTTTCTGTCGTTTGAAGAAACTGTCTTTACGACAATTTGTCTTTTTGACTTTATGCGAATAAACTTTTTTGTGCTAATCATGTTTCTCGGAAATCTTGTCTGTTGTTCTTCTGTTATCGGGAATCTTCGGAAAATACGAAGAAAAACAAAGTTGTTGAAAAACACTTCACAGAAAATTCTTTTAATATTTTTGCAATAGAGTACTCGGAAATCTTAGGCAAATATCTTTCTGGTAATCTACGGAGTAACGTGCTTTGGTTGCAAATAGTAGGTATAAATAAATTTATTTAATTTTTATTCGTATAGAAACGAACGGGAGACAGACAGATGTTTGACAATAATATTATACATACGAGTATATTGTAGATGATATATTATAGATTTGAACTCATTTGATTCCAAGTCGTATCAGACAGGGACCTTCGGCTGCACATTAAGTGATTCGCAAGTTCATATGGAACTGCTAAACCTCAGCAAACACTGCTAAAACAGTGTTGACATTTCTTTAGGCTCTGACAAATAAGTGGATAATAGTTATACATTCAAACCAAGCTACTGTAACCAGGTGTCCCTTTGTACTTTGTCCCAGGTGTCCTACTGTATTCTTTCATTGTTACTTTTTGGTTATTAATAAAATAAGAAAAAAAACAAAAAAAAAATACGAAATGACTTTTATTAAGTGTAGAGGAATATCCAGGGGAATCTATATAGATTATCTATTTTTTCAGGAATAATTAATTTAAAATAGATGTTTTAAAGATTGAAATTGGTGTGCACATAAATACATTTTTGTTAGTAGCAAATTTATTGATTATATTCTCTAGCTCCTAATCATAAGAGCTACTTAGTACAAACGGCAAAATGGATAAGTTTGCATGCAATAGATTTTGTTCACAGACTAGACGCTCAACCATCTGAATGAACTACGGAAACTATGAGAGCCGTCAGTAAAGTTTTCTTATACACATCCTGTGAATCAGTATCTATCTGTGTGTGCGTGTTGTTGTACGCAGTGAGCAAGCCTGCAAACTTGTCTTTATCTGAAGAAATTAAAATTTATAACTAGAAATTTTAATTTACAGTTACAGAATTATCTATAAATTATTATATTTCTATTCTATACATCAGTATATCTATTAAATAAACAATAACCGACAATGTTTGAACCTATATAAAGTATAAAACGTCATATTTTATTATATTCTCAGTATTAAATAGAATTTAGGGATTACACAAATTTTTCGAAACGCATAAAACAAAGTTTGCAAGTAAATACGTTTATATTTTTTTTTTTTTTATATATTGTCTCCTTATTTCCTTTTACGATCAGGTTGCCACAATCACACATAAGGTACCTTATGGTCCCTGTGTCGTGTGATTGCGTCACCCGGCCAACACCACAACAGTTAAGTCTCTAAACTTTGATATGTTATGAAATTATGGATGTGAAACATATAATTTATTTATTTATAAATTTTCAATAAATTCTCTGTTTCATTGTAATTTAAGGTTTTTAACCATTTACTAACCCCATTCTTGATATTATATTTGTTTAAAAAGTATATACTCAAGTGCTTGCTTATCTGGTTATATACATGTGGACCAATAATGTGAAAGTGACGTTTGGAAAACACAGTTCGATGTTCTTCAATACTGAAGACTGTCTTTCCGACGCTTATTTTCAATTAAGTTCTTATCAAATGGGATAGAATTATGTGTGCGCAATATAACATTAAGAACAAAAAGCTGTCTCACTGTGAGCACTTGACTATCAGAATAAATCTTAGAGGTTGCATATAGATTTGGTTTCTTGTAGATAACCTTTAGTACTGCTCTCTGTGCCCTTTCAACTTGTAACATTGCAGTTTTATCAGCTCCACCCCAAACGGCTATACAATAAGTTAGAAGCGATTGAAAAAGGGCGAGATATGTCATTTTTAGTGTACTAAGGTTTGCAACCTGTCGGAGAATTTTAAATATATAAATTAATTTTCTAACTTTAGAGGTTAAATTTTGGATATGTTTATGCCAATTTAATGTATTGTCTATAGTTACACCCAAGTATTTAATATCTGAGGTTCTACTCAAAGGCAGACAAGAGCAATCCCTAAGAGAGTCAGAACATTTATGGACTCGTATAGTAAACGTATCACAAGGTTGAGAGGATTTACGGTGAGAGAAAGTGAGGAATTTGGTCTTCGAAATGTTTAGTGTTAGCTTGTTATTTGCAAGCCAGTTGGTCACAACTTTCAGTGTACTTTCAGCCATCTGGCGACCTTCCTCCCAATATTTAGCGTGTATCAAAAGAGCAGTATCGTCTGCATATGTAAACATTTTACAGTTAGGTAGGCGAAGAAGACAAAGATCATTTATATAGATCAGAAACAAAGTTGGTCCGAGCACACTACCCTGCGGAACTCCGTAACTTAACCGTTCCTCATCACTAGTGTGAGAACCTATTTTAACAAATTGAGTACGATCCGATAAATAGTCCTTAAAAATTTCCAATGACATCCCAATTTTTTCCAATTTGTTTAAAAGAATGGGAACGGAAACAGTATCAAAAGCTTTAGACAGATCAAGAAAAATACCAATGCATTTTTCTTTCTTATCTATATTCCTGACGACATAATCAGTTAAAGCTGCTACTGCATCTTCAGTGGATTTATTTCTCCTAAAGCCAAATTGATTATCAGCTACTAGATTTTGAGACTCTAAAAAACTAACTAATCGAGTGTTCAGAACTTTCTCTAGTATTTTAGACATAGCTGTAAGGACAGATATAGGTCTGTAGTTATTTACACTCTTCCCGTCCGCACCCTTGTATACAGGATAAACCAAGGCCTTCTTGAAAACCTTAGGAAAAATTCCACCAGATAATGAGAGGTTACATATATATGTTAGTAGTGGTGCAAGCTTTTTACTACATGATTTTAATATCGAAGTTGGAATATCATCCCATCCAACTGCACAATTATTGCGTAGTTTCAAAATAATTTTGTCCACTTCATCCTCATCAACCGGAAGCATAGCAAAGGAATTACACGGCTGTACAATTTAAGGTTCGGGAGAGCACAAAGGGGAGTCATTAGCTGGAGGCACAATTTGATCAGCTAAGTTTTTCCCAACACTCACAAAGAACTGGTTAACTAGATTAACAGAAGTTATGGGATCAGTGGAAACTTTGAGAAGCTCAGTAGTGTGCTCAGGAGCGCGATTCATATTTGTGATCCGTTTAATTGCATCCCAAGTTGCTTTCGGGTTATTCTTTCCGTTGTAAAGTAAATTTTTATGATAAGAGTTCTTTCTTTTATGGAGTAAGTTATTTATAAAATTACGATAGCGTGTATAGGTGGTTTTGAGTACCAAATTACTTGGATCTCTTTTATGTTTAATGTGCAATTTATCACGATTACGGATGCATCTCAAGAGCCTGGAGTTATCCACGGTTTAATAATTATATCCTTCTTTGGTAACTTAGTTATCTTAGAATGTTTATTAACGATTGCAGATAGCATGTACACTAACTGTTCAGCTGCACTATCTGCATTCGAGAACTTCATTACCGTAGTGAAATCCCTCCTATTAATTTCAGTTATAATCGCATTGTAATCAATGCGCTTTGCAGTATTTCTGTCATTCAATACTTGTTTTTGATGGTCAATATTCAACAATGTCGGAACATGATCTGTTATGTAAGTTTCCAAAACAATAGCACTTGCATCTAAATCCGTTTTAAGCAAAATATGATACAAGCAATTATTACCACGAGTCGGAAACACGTGAGCTGGTAGAAGACCATGTGTAGCGGTTAAAGTAAGATATTCATCGGCGTTTCCATCACTATTACCAGGTTTAATGTCAATATTAATATCACCCATAAGTGCTATGTCTCTAATAGAAGATAAATTGCTTAGGACATTGCTCAAATTATAAAGAAAACCATCCAAGCTCACATATGATGGGGAACGATAGATTGCAACTATGGCTAGTTTCCGCTCAATTTTACAAATTAAGCAATTTGCATCAGCAAAAACAGGTTCAGTTACGATACATGATAAATTATTCCTAACATAGACAACAATGCCACTATTCTGATTCCCATTAACTTCAGTATTGTATGAAACATAACCGTCCATATCAGGTATATTAATTACTTTTGAAAGCCAACATTCTGTTAAAATAATAATATCACACTCAGTTTTCATAGAAGCAAGCAATGTATTAACACTATTAAAATTCCTATTAATACTCCGTATATTCATTTGTAATACATTCATTGATCTATTGGACTTAATTAGGTATTTTATGCATTTATCCGGGGAAGCCACATACGAGCGCGATACACCAACAGAATCAATTTCAGACAATATAGTGGTTAGATTATCCATCCTTTATGTTTGTGGGCGCACAGCCCTGCGCCAGGCATACAGATACAATAAGTAAGATACCATTACGTATATCACAGATGTAATGGATGATTAAGTAGTATTTATATAAGATTCTCCCGGTATCCCGAGCCCGCAGCGTCCTCGATAACATAAATGCATATGTGTAAAATGAGTCGAATAGTTGATCATAATAAAACTTTTTGAAGTGTTTATGTAAAGAGAGACCAAAGTGTGATATGAGTTGAAATAATGTGTATTGAAGTGTAGAAGCGTAATGTATGGGTGAGTCCGTGAATAAATAGTGAACCAAGACCTCCACTGAGTTCAGCATATGTGTCCCAATTAAATAAACTAACCCAAACACAAGACAAACAAAACAGTGATAGACTATTAGACAAAGCATTTAAACATTCACGCAATTATAAATAAAGCAGGATATCAGTCAGAAAAACAGGTCCGGTAATGAGTCTGGAGATAGTCACTGTGGGTCATTATTGAAGTTAGCTCTTTGTTCTCCATTACATATGTGCACAGCCGGAGAAGACTCTTTACTTGAGTCTTTGCGAAATTTCTCCAATATCGTTTCCGATGTGATCCGAACTACCGAGCTTGTCTCGGTACGACGCATGTAGATGGCCCCATTCGAGGTCCAGACAAACCTAAACTTGAGTTCGGACCCGGCAGCTCGAGCTTTACTAAACAGTACTCTGTTTGCTTTGGTGAGGTGTTCGTTTATGTACACCCGGCGAGAGTTCCCTGGAATCTCCAGCACGTCGGTGGTGAGCCCACGGCGCACTCTGGCGGCGCGCAGGATCTGGGGCCTTACCACCATTCCTTATAGCAGTATTATTTTAAGCTTACTTCTCAATTTCGCACCACGGCGTCCACAATGTAAGCTTACTTTATTAATGTTTTAATAGGAAGTTTTGGTGACGTCAACACAATTCGATAGCTTATACTGTAGTGCAAATCGGAATGTTGTATGAAAGAAATGGCGTTATACAGTTCATGTAGCGTTATCTCGTTTTGTTTTTAGCAGGGAATAGCCAAATAATTAAAATAATTCGTTCTTTCTCTGCACTGAGCATTAATACTTTGGTGGAGGTCATGGTACGAATATGAGTAATGTTGTTTTAAGCCTGAAACAAAACGTTCCTGCAACAATATTGTTTTGTAAAAGATGGTGGTAGGGCCCCTGGTCGCGCGGGGCACGGCGCGCCAGCGTCAGCACGACCGGGCGCGGCCGCTCCACGCCGCCCGCGCCGCCGCCGCGTAGCCCGACGCGCCGCACATCGTCGACGTCTCTGGGGTCCAGTTGAACACTTAATTTATTACACATTATGTTCACTACTTGGTGTAGGTTTTCGCCGTTGTACTCAGATATGCCCGTTACTAAAACGTTTTTTAGTAGATGGCGTTGTTCTTTGGCTTCAAGTTCCTGGCGCAGCTCGACGACCTCGGCGCGAAGGTTCTTAACTTCGGTTTTATAGAAATCGAGCTCTTTTAGCTGTCCTTTCATCTCTGAGATTTCTCTGCGAAACACAGCGACGTCCTCCGTGGTGTGATTGAGCGATTTACATTCTTCAAACTAAAATAGATCAGTCCACACCACAAAGTAACCGGATACTTAATTATTTCGGCCCGTTAAAAAGTAATTGCGTTTGTGATAGTGTATCTATTTTGGTAACCAAATATCCAAGGAATTGCCGAAATACCTCATTAAAAGGTAGGTCGTGTTTATCAATTTACTATTTTAGACAAAATTTCGAAACATACAAGAGATATTGTTACAAGATTTTACTAAATTCTTCTATAAAGAGGTTTTGAAATAATATAGAACATATACGAGTACATATTTTATAAGTGAGAGAGAGGGAACGTTTTTGTTACATTTATTAATGAATTACACTAATTACGACTTTAGCTCGTGTATTTTACCTAATTGTACATGGCTTAAGTGTTGTGCCTCTCATATTAGCACGGAAGCAGATTGTACTGATCGACAAGAATTGTTGTACTATCGACATTACCCCTGATATTTTCCAATCGTTTAAAAATAATTTCAATTATAAACAAATTAAATTTAACACATTTTAAATACAATTTCGGCTGGCCAAGTTATTCTACACTAACAGGAAGCTACCGTAAACTGTATGCGTGTGTAGTAAATGAGATTTACCAGAGCCCATTCCCATAAACCTTTCTTCAAATTCCGAAATTTTCAAATGTAGGCAGGCACATGCGGAGGCGTGTTAACGGTTGTCATTCGTGACTGATGTTGACATGTGTCGCGGATGTCCATGGGCGACAATATCCATTTACTATCTGGCAGACTGTCAACCAGTCTGCCACCTTCTTTTTATAAAAAATAAGGTTATTTCATAAAGGTTTTTATAGGTAGGTACCACTGCTTACGTAATCGTAATCCGATGCTCTGTGTTGAACCATTATTTAGATTGTAGGTTATATTAAGACAAGAATTATGCATTTTATTCACGACAATAACTCATTTTATTCACGGTTATATTAAATTATATTTTCGTCGTAATTAAGAGTCGACAATTCATGGTCTACATTTTATTTAAACTCGTCAAACTGTTACGATCACATAACAGTTTATTCCGGATTCATTGATTTCCCTGAGGATTGCCAAAAAACGTGTTACCACTTAGAGCATTGACCAACCGAGCGTTCGCATGAAAACAAACTTCTTTTGCGTTTTGAAATGAGTTATCACGGTCACTTTAAACGAACTGAACTGAATAATTAGGTTTGTTCTACAACGTTACATTTGCGGTTGGCGCTATCTCACCGTTCATTGAATAAATTGATAATAAATTGCAAATCAGTTTGTATTTGTGCGAACGCACGATTAGCCGATACTTTATATTTTAGACCTCACCGATTATGCCTCTTTAAAATTAATCGAACTTTGATACATTAATAAATCCAGTTTTATACTTTCGGTACTCGACAGATTCGTTACTCGGTAGCATCTAGTTCGGATAGATTCTGGATTCGATAGAATCTCTATTCGACAAAGTGCATACGCAATAAAAAATAATTCGTTTTTAACCTGACTGGTAACAAGGTCAAATTATTTTTGTGTGTTTTCTAAGATTTATTCAAATACTATTGGATAGATTACATAGGAGACAACTAGAGACCCCAATTAATTTTAGAGATTAATTCTAGTCTGAATAAAACGTTACATAGGATAAAAATTATTGGGTCCATGCGGGCGAAGCATACCCCACGGGGTACGGGACGGGTTTATATAACAATGCATAAGTAGACAGGACGAAAGTTTTTCGATAAAAATGTTGTTGATTAAATTACAGGAATTGATATGCATAAATAACTTTGTTTATTCGAACGTATTCATTCATAATGGTATTGTGAATAAATAATTTGCAAGCTTTATGCAGAAAATTAAACTCGTGGGTAAAATTCACTCCTATTGTATATGAGTAAATGCTCATGTATACAAAGAGTGTTTCTCGAATGTTTCGAGCGAGAATATTGCATACTAATCTCGTAGGTGATCAAACTACATACAATTATCTCTTACAACTGTTCACATGATGATAACAACTAGAGGATAACAGGGAAATAGTGATCAGATGGTGATAACAGTCGTTTATATTAGTCTTTGACCGATATTTGAGAAACTGACGTTCGAGAAACTTTCCTTGTGTAAATGAGACATAAATCACTTGATATCAGCCGATCACGTCTCATTTCAGAGAACAGGCCTCCACTACGAAATCACTGAGGGCCCTAATCCACCACGCGGACCCAGTATGGATTCCAGATTTATTTCCAGATTTCTCGAGCATGCGCGTTCCTCAACGATGTTTTCCGTCAACTTCGACCTAGTGACATTTTTTTCTTAAATCCATACTTAAGTAGAAACTTTTTGGTAGGGACCGAGGATTTGAACTCACGTTCACATGAATGTGAATAGAGTATAAATACCCCGGACTATCACCGCTCATAAAGTAATCCACTAAATCCAGGAATCTCACATTGTCTACGAGTATATGAATAATTAAGAGTCGTATTTCAATAGCAGTGCTTGCTTATAATGAAAACACTTCTCACAAAATAATAGCCAGTTGTTGTGTCATAAGTGTCCAACTAGAGGGTTGTGACATAAGTGCCTAGAGGGCCTAAAAGGGACTACGTATAACTATATATTAAGTTAACTTTGTTATTTAAGTTTCTGACCTTGACCATAATTGGATTTTTCGCTAACCGAAAGACAACCGCGTACAACGCGAAAAGATTTAACTTGTTTTTTTTATATGGGGATCAAGGAATAGATTGTGGTAAGTGGTTCCCGTAGTCAATCCCTGCAATGCCACGAAACGCAGGTCAGTACTTGCGTTTTCTGGGATTGCAAAAGACCGATCTAGGAGACTTTAATTTAGCTACCTTTTAAAGCTCCATTCAAAACACTGAAATACATTATAATATATACATATTTATAATAGGTATTTTAATTGTATTAATTAAATAGCTCCATTATTGCCTTTAGTGAATGTATTAAGTTATGATTTACTAAAAACTATTAATAAAAAACAGAAATACACGTATAAGTAAAGCTTTTATGAGGAATTCATTTTAGAGTAACTTTCTTTTTATTAAGGAAATATTAAGGGTTGAAATTTGTTAAAGTTATTCCTATATATTAATATTGTAAATAGATTAAACTTTTAATATAAAGCTTTAAGATGAAATTATAACTTAAATGTAAGGTTAATTCTGCTATTATTAACACGAGTTGTTACGAAACGAAGGGTACAATCAACTCGCGAAATAATATTACATAATCAAGCACGTTACGAAACTATTACTGGAACTTGTTGAAATAAGACGTTAAGAAATATGACCAAATCAGTAAGTAATACAAATATGAGTCATGAGGAGGTTCACATAAGAGTCGCTTTCTCTGAGTCAAAGACATTAGGAAAATATTGCCCTATTTATATAGAAATAAGAATGAGAGATGAAAAATGCGAAAATTTATTCAACATGTCAAATAAGTATTGTAAGTAAAGAGAAAATTGTGACAGAAATAATGAAGGAATGACAGAAAATAATCACAGAGACCATGAACACCGACCCTTTTAATTACCCGGCCTTACCCGGTTGTGCCCTATTAAAAGGGTCAGTATGACGGTAAGTGCTTGAGACAAGCATTCAACACTGATTTTCAGCTGGAGCCCCGGAGACGTAAGGACTTCAGTGGGATGTATACGTATTAGAATATAAAATTATAATTATATAATGCATTTTATATTAACTTACCTCAAGAGGTATAACGATAAAAGTGACGATCATGTCTGCTACAGCTAGATGAGTCATGAGGAGGTTCACTCGTGATTTTCTCCGGCGAGAGCGAATTAACGAGGTGAATACAGCCACATTCCCAACAGCTCCAATAGCCAACAGTGCACTATACGTCCCTACCACGAAGCCTTGTTCCGGAGCAGGCACGCTCACATCACTATCACTCGTTACATTCATTTCACTAGGAGTCGCATCCATATTGAAATAGTCCCAGAACTTTTGATCCACATCAGATAGATTTATCGTTGGCACTGTCGCACTTCTTAACATTTTTAAATCACATTTTTAAACTCACTTTATCGGTTTATCTTTACTAATTTTTAATTCACATAATTAACACAAAACTTAAATATTATTTTTACGGATCCACTAGTTTTCTTAAAGCTTCTTAACAACTCCTTAAAGCCACGTAAGATTATATTTACATTTATTTTTATTTATATATCATACAACTAGTAATACACATCGTATAAGTAATAATTAAAACACTTAACACTGAAAAGCACTAAGCATTAACCCTGAATCAACGTTTCATAGAAACTTTCGTCATTCGAACTTTTCGTAGACGCGCTACGATCCGTAGAACTGCTACGAGACGTGCACTCGTCGTAGCGCCGTAGCACAGTATGGGAATTGAATGCTACAGAGGCTGTTCGATAGGATAACACGGAACAAGGATGTAACAAACCGTAAATCTGGATAGTTATTCTGGTACTCTGATTTTGTTACGTTCAACATGTTGAAACTACAAATTACATGTAACGAGTACATCTAGGTAATGACACCTTATATTATCTCATTAATACGCCTATGTACTAGTTTTTGTTTCCGATTATCAAATAATTGCATTATTGGTTTCTTTCAATGATCGATAACAATTGTTAATTTAAGTAATGTAATATTTACGTTAAGTTGCTACCGTTTTCTTGTATTGATTCCGACAATTATAATAGTTAAAAAATTAACTACATTATAAGCCCGGTAGAAGATTTAGAAGAATTAACAAGTTTAAGTTATTCGTTAATAAATGCGTCCCTACAAAATTTCTAAACAAACGAAATGTGTTTTTAAAAATGCGTGTGTCCACCAGGAAACCTTCTAATGTAAGAAAGTAAATATAAGTAAGAAACAAAATATTATATTACTTATTATTAAATGTAACTTTACTTATTTTCTTTTTATAGAGTTCTTCTTCTGTTGTTATTACATATTATATAACCATAATGTGGACCAGACGGCGGCATGATAATATATAACCTATAAAGAAGGCATAGACCTTCCCATTGTGGTAAAGTGTTATCAATATCCAGATTCATTATTCGGATATTATTACAACAGTAGCATCAAAGGCGCGCGCCAAGCGGAAAGGTAGATTTCATTATGTTTGTCGTATGTTATGGAACAAAAAAAGTTTAAATAAGCATTGTATGGCTTATACAAACTCTATTCAATAATAAGTATCGCGGCTTTGAAATTTCCTTAGGATTTTTAGGAGTCATGATTTTGAGACTACAGAACGAATTTAGTCCGATCACTAACTTCTGAAACAAATTGGTACGTCAAATGGTATGGTAGTCTTCTGTAAAAGTTCGCCGAGTGTGCTATAAGATGTGATGTTGTCTTCGCCCTCAAATTTTTATATTTTATAACAAGACAAGTTAATTCCCGATATAAGTCACATTCAAGAAATTACAGGAGAGTTGCGTCTTAAAAAATCATGCTAAGTTTAATACATGAAAGCTCCGCAGTGCGGCGCTTCGTGTCACATGGCGACATAATTTTATGTGATGTTATATTATTGATTTGGTATTGGTATAAAACACATAAGCTTTTGGTAACCAACGCCGCGAACAATATATACGGTCAGCGGACCAGCGCTTACTCTGTTCCCAGGTTAATAAATGAATTAGATCCTAAATTTAAAAAGATATCAGCGAAAATAATTTAAAATATAAATTAAGAACATATTTCTTGTCCAAATTATAATTTGTTCACTGCTCACAGGTAGGTCTTTAATGTCTCGACTACTGATTCCAGCAGTACTTGTATCTTAGACAAATCTGTATGGTTTATTAGATACAATTATGTTAGCTATATACTTAATCTTTGTAAAATTGTTAATAATAATAAAAAAAACAATTATATCTTAATGCTACATGAAAATATATAATGAATCATAACAAATCATCAATCTTTTTATACTGTAGGGCAGTAGGCAAATCCTTTAGAGTCCAAGGTTCGTCACCACAATAAATGACCATTCGATCTTCTAATCCAGGAAATACCGATAACTTTACTCGGTTCTCTTGTTAGATTCACCAATGTAAATTAATAAGGAAATTCCGCAATAATTGTCCTCTATCATAAAGACTCAACATCACCTTTGAGGAATGTTTAATATTCATAATAAGGTTGACTTTCAAGTTCAAAGATCGCTTTAGTAGCAGAATAATGAATAGTATATATATATTTCTTCACTTTGTACTCAGATATTGGCAAGATGCGTGACATTAGCAGCAAATGATCTAAAGTAACCTAGCCATATTTCCCTCAACGTCACTAATAATCGTGCAGTATCATTTTTTATAATTAAAATGACAAGATCTCTGAATTACTCGTAAGTACTAATTTTACGAGGTCTTTGTCCCGCTGCTGATTATGATTTATTAAAAAACCAAATTGGGTTTAAAAAGGACAGCTCATAAAAATATTATTATTTAAATCCCGTTTATGTGTTAGAATGCTGTCAACAATTTAAAGCAAGCCGTTAACTGAACTTATGGCTTTACAGTAGAATAGGAATGTGGAGACTATTTAGCAACATAATGTAAAAGCATTCTCAGAAACGTATCCAAAGTAATGCAAACGAAAACATAAATAAATGTCGCTTTATGATCAGATAATTTAGTGAAAAGATCTACAAAATTGTATTTGCCATTGGTATTTGACATCAGTCATTAAATTACAGGGACTAAGTCTTCCGTTGCAATCATGAGCGGACTTAATCGACCATGATCCATAATCCACCACGTGGACTCAGTCCAGTTCTTGGGAATGTGGGTTTCCTCGCTATGTTTTCCGCCATCACCGAATTAGTGATAAATGAATAATCTGTACTAAGTTCATGGTCAGTGATTTGGGCTTAATTAAGATTACATACTAAGTAATCATCAGTTTAGCTTATCCTTATACTAAGGATAAGAATTGTGAATGTGTAAGATTGTCTTATTTCCAAAATAGATAAAATAAATAAAATAAAATAAGACCATTTTATCGTCGTAATTTACCGCCACGTGACTACAAATACAAACGTATTCACATATTGGACTCTTAATACATCCCAACTGAGCAATATAACAAAATTGAAAATTTAACACCTAGGGAAGTGGAGAACTAGAAAATAAAGGGATATATTCTCGTTGAAAAGGGTGAAGCAGTAAACGCGCCGTTACCGAAAATTGAAAAGAATGACTCAACAAATATAGACAGAAGTTCAATTTACCCAAAAATTTACTTATTTTGGTAACTACACGTAAGGAGGCGGATAGGTAAGCGGCCGACGAGATCTTAAGTGGTCACCGCCGCCCATGGACACCTACAACGCCAGGGTTACGTGGGTGCGCTTTTAGGACCCCATTCACAGTTTTCTTGAAGAACCTCATGTTGTAGCACAGTTGTTCCACAATCTACGAGCTCGCAGTATAAAACTATTATGAGACTCCGCCGACACCTCGTCGAGGAAATGCGGATGCACCGCACGTATGTGACGATAGGTGATACTTGATACTTCATATCTATTTAAACGGGTATCAACGCATACGTTTACCTTATTTATTTTACTCGAAGTTTCAGTTGGGTTGCAACGATGGTCACGAGCTGACTGAAGAGACGGGTAGTCCACGTCGAGAGTTGCGAGCTGTTTCATCAACTACCCGCTTCATAGTTTGAAAAGCTGAGGCACACAACACTCACAATTTTCCCGCTATTTTTTCCCGCTATTTAATAGTGGATAGATTGATTATAAAAATCGAGTTAAGGTCCAATACGTAGTGCGTGATTGCAGTCATCGTTGATGTGTATTGATTGTAGTGTTAATTTTAATTCTGTCTTATACTTATAACGATCAGGTCACGAAGATCGGTGGTCTATTTTACGATTCTAAGCTATCGTCTTCGGAATTTAGTAAAAACCTAGTGAGTTTGGACTGTCTGCACGTGTGCCGCCACCTTCCACAAAAAGATATGTTTTTCCTAAATAGCTTTTACCCTGTTATTTCTGTCTCATATTATGGATCCATTGGGCGTAATATATAATTTAATATAATATATTATATAAATAGGTAAAATTTTGAAAGAGAAATATTTAGATACAGGAAACATAAAAGGAACACATGCATTCTTTCATTGACCGGTCTTTTAGGAGTTTGGGGTTTTGGATGTAAAACTAAAGATAAAAGAAAGGTCCATTTCACAAAGATGTCTTGGTTCAAGTGGCACTTAACATTATCGTCGCTTTCACTTAAAACAACAAACATTAACTTGTACTATTTTTAAGAATGGACAAAAATGACGGACTGAAATTTATTTTGTTAAAATGTTAAAATATTTTATTTTTTTAGGATTACAGTAAGAATAGAGACACAAAAGGTCTTTTAATAGATCAATTACGATGATATACCGCCCCCTAGAGGGCTGTGCAAATGTATTGCAGAATTTAATACATTCAATATTATACTTTTTCACTAAGAAAAATGCATATAAAGCGATGAATGACAAAGAATGGAAGGCGATCGATTTTAATTAATCGTTTTTATATTTGGGGTAACTTAAGCTGCCCTCCAAAGAAGGCATTAGTAATGTTTTTAACGATAGCCTAAATAACAATACGTTCCGATTTAAAAAAAAATAAAGAGAATAAACAATGGTTAGGTTAGGTTATTCAAAGCTCCTAAGGGCTTAATTTACAATTTAAAAAATAACAAAGTGTTTTTGCATTTTTCTTGATGTCATCAAAATGAACTTGGGCTTTTTTTTGTATGGATCTCCAGAATCACGTTAAAGATACTTCTATCGTGGAAAATATTATGAAACAGATTAAACTTTAACTTCATCTTAACCTCGAAATACGGCGTAGTACAATGTTGGTACGCCGGTTATGAACTCAGAAGAAGTTGGGGTCAACTAACCAAACGAGGTGAAGGAAACTTGAACGAGTAGTATCTGAGATAATGTACTTTCAACTCACGAGCGCGCGTCTGCCTTGCTTGTAAATAGTAGTGAGTGTTCGTACACATAGAAAGAGACCGTATTTCCTTCACAATATTGACATTGACTTGAAAGTTTTTTTTACGTATACAAACATCTATCCACAAGCAAGAAAGACGTGCGCTCGTGAATTGAAAAGACTAATAAGGCGGCCCCTAGACCTACAATAAAAATGTACAATACTGTCATTGCACAATGTTATTGGAAATATAAAATAATATCATTGGACTATTCCCACAAACACCAAGGTGCTTGTGATAGATACAAGCTAGATAGTTATAAAAGTCATAAAAACCTAGTTGAATGTATACAATTTATATATTTTGCCTTATAAAAGTGTTCCTTATAGATTCCGTAACAAAAATAACATGTCAGAAACATCTAATTACTTAGTTGAAATAACACGAGGGATATAATAATTAATGACACGGATATAATAGGGATTAATTAATAGGGATACGGATTAATTATTAGGGATATAATAATAATAATAATGTTGTTTCTAACTTCAACACCAGTTCAGAATTTCTAAGTAAGTTAATTTCGTACTGACCAATGAGATTGCGGGAGCGTGGTCGCGTCAAGTCGTACATAATGACTGCGAACTTTATTTCACACTTTATTTGAACTTTATTCAAACTTATTTAAAACGAGTTTATTACAAAAATCTTATTCAGATATTTTCAGATATTATATACTGACACTGCCCGCGACATCGTATAATGGATCTGGATGAAAAATAGGTACTCCATCCCAGAACATAAGTTACAACTATGCTGATCCACTAAAATTCGCCCCGCAGTTTTTGCGTGATACGCATTTAGACAGACACAGTCAAAAATTTAAAATAATTCATAATGTACGGACGCGGCTTTGTTAAGAGCATACATATGATTTTTGTTCTAATTCAGAGCTCAGAAGATCATTTGTGGACATTTGAAGATTATTTGAACAGAAGACAACTGGACTCGTTTGAGCAGACTTTTCACTAAGAGATGGTCTCATATAGAAATTAATGCGGGATTCTTTTCAGCTCAAAAAAAATCTCGACACTAACAAAATGTTTCTGCGTACAGGCAACAATAACAGAACATACTGTGTCTAGTGCATGTACAATGTGCATAGTTACAAAAGGAGTACAGAATAAAAATAGATACTAAAACAGGTAATGTTAGCGCAAGTTACGTAATTATGAATGTTTGCATACAATTTTTTTTTTATAGACTAGTGGGGGGACGAGCAGGCGGTCCCACGTGATGGTAAGTGTTGCCGCCGCCCATGGACACCTGCAACACCAGGGGGTATGCGGGCGCGCCGCCGACCTTGCCAATTAGCACACAAAGGCAACCAGATTTTGAACAGAAAGACTTTTAGCTTGTTCAAATTCAACATTTGCTTTTTTGCACATGCGTCATTAATTATTATATCTGTGTATTGTTAAATACAATTTTATCAATCTGCATTCACTGCACAATCTTATCAATATTTATCAAATACGATTAGTCGCTGTTATCAAATCATCACTTCACGGAACGTCATTAGCCCATCATTAGAGGAAAACATTGATTTAGTTATTTGTGTAAGCATAATTTTAATATATTTTTCTGTTAATTTGAACGTTTAGTGGTTTTTAAAAAGTGTAATAGTGTTTACGGAATGACATTTTTAATCGTAGTGAGTTTTGTTCTCTAATAAAAATATTTGAATACAAATTGAGTGAGATAATCAATTATTTAATATTTTATTCAACCTTAATTAGTTGGTACAGAAATACATACAGCAATACAATTTATCAATCTTAAATAAATTAATCGGTTGGACCTTTGACCCTCAAATTAGGTGTAAACATGTATCTTGAGAGTCAGCGTTCTCCTTGGTTATAATTATACAATTTGACATAAATGCTTTGTTTTGTATGTGCCTTGTAAGAGTATAATGATGTGTGGGAATCATTGTATTTGTGTACATATGCTTGTGTGAAAGAGATGACGGTATGCTTTACTCATTGTCATA
Organism: Sesia bembeciformis; assembly: GCA_943735995.1. NCBI lineage: Eukaryota > Metazoa > Arthropoda > Insecta > Lepidoptera > Sesiidae > Sesia > Sesia bembeciformis. The sequence continues at coordinate 10,952,650 of OX031040.1, forward strand.
TCTGTATATAATTTTTTCGTTACACGATAAATTGGAAATGTTTATTGTTGCCTTATTTTTTTGTCGTACTAACCTCTGATTTATTAATTATTGCGTAGTATTTTTATTGCAAAATATTAATTATTTAATATCTAGTGACATTTTTGTGTCGATATCAGCCTATAACGTCCCACTGCACACACAGCACAGTCCTCATTTAGTAAATCACTCGAAGGTTTCGGGCCATAATTCACCGGCCCAGTACGAATTGGTGGATACTCATAAGCTGGTTTCCTCGCGATGTTTTTCCTCACAATCGAGTTAGTGATTATTAAAATGTCCGTATTTATGTCGAATCTCTCCAATATTTTTTATTTATGAAACATATGTACGTACGGAGTAGTACCTACACCTATAAATACAACCTAGCCTACCTACAAATTTTCTTCTACGCCCCTGTCTCTTGTCCACTCTCGCTTTTCTGGGGCATGTACTCTACATGTATACCCCTCCAGTGCCGAGCAACTCGGTTATTTGCGCAAGCTTCTCTTTCGGTTCCATTGGCCTCCATAGCCTCCTGGAGTTCACCTCTGAAGCTAATATTCTATATTCACTTCCTGAATACCATTTTTCGTACGTACATAAAAATATTATCTTTAAATAGATTTGTAATTTAAAGGGAATTTTATTGCACTTAATCGGGCTTAAATTTGATGCACGGGTTTAGAACCACACCGTAGTGTCAAAGATATTTATAGAAATGTAAGGAGTATTCGCTTCCGTGAGATGTGAAAGATTAACAAAATTCCTATCGTCCCATTTCCTGTATTGTCAATGATATTTTTTTTGCGAATACCAGTATATTTATGGTAGAGGAAGTCAACGCAGAATCTTGCCGCGCATTGACTCGTCTGATGAAATTGCCATATGTTATTATTTTTTAAAAATCTCAAAATATAAAAAAGATACTTCCCAAACCCCAATGGGATGTCTTTTTCTTTTTCCCGAAACAACAACGACATTCATATGGGCCCCGATGGATGATCGGCGTCTCATACACATGCTATTAAATCTGACCGAAACAATCCTTATGAGTACCTGAGTACTTAATATTATATTACATGTATTTATATAAATTCGTACCAATCGAGAACAGCCATAATGTTTTATGGTTATGGTGATGTTGTAAAGCCTTATATTTTAACGTAATAAGAGTAATACTATTATTATGTTCATATTTTTTTCAGAAAAGTTAACGATCCATGAAAAATGATACCACACGTGAAAGACTCTAAAAAGGAATTTATCGGCGATCCCGATGAAGCTATAGACTATAGCAAAGTTAAAAGTAAGTCATGAGAAAATCTTTAGTTGTAAAGACAATGATAAAATAGAAAAAATGTATATAATAACTATCTGCCTATTATTCAGTTGACTGACAATTGTTCTTTTATTCCTTTGTTATCGCAATATTTACAATTTAAATTAGCAATATAAAATACTGAATGGGTAGCACATCGATGTTAGTAAATTTATGTGTGTTAGGTTTAGGTTCTCCGGTAACAGCGAAGAAATAAGTCTCCGTCGACTTGGTGATGCCATTCTTAGTATGTGATTAAAAAATATTTACTTCAGTATAAAATTAAAAATAAATGGTGTTTTGTTGATCATGATTTGCTGCTCATTTAGTATTTTTGATACTCATTTAGTTATTTACTTCAGTTATTAAAAAAAAGGTGGCTTGTTGATGATGATTTGCTGCTCATTTAGTATTTTTGCTGCTCATTTAGTTATTTACTTCAGTTATTAAAAAAAATAGGTGTTTTATTGATGATAATTTGCTGCTAATTTAGTATTTTTGCTGCTCATTTAAAGCAAGTTATTTTAAATGTTTGTTTCAGATGTAAAATGGTACCACCACATACTATTAAACAGACCACTCAAAGTTGTAATAGTTTTATTTCTAGCAGCAGGTTTAGCTCCAGTACTCGTATACCAATACGTATTTGCTTCTACTATGGAACTGCCACCGTCAGACGGGTTTTCAAATGGATCATGCGTATTGTCACGAGAAGCTAGACTGCAATGCGGAAATGCAAATGTGTCTGCCACCGAATGCCATAGCCATTGCTGCTATGATTACAACAACCGTGCGTGCTTCCACAGATTTCCTTCACGTTTCTCGTACATAATTGACGAAGAAACGGGATGGAATGAAAAAGTAGTCTTGCGACCGAGGATTTCTACAGAGCCGTTTGCTTTTCAGAGAAGCTTGACAACGCTCAGAGTTTCGATAGACGATATATCTACATCTCACATGAGTATCACTTTCTACAACTCATCTGAGATATCACTAAATGGAGCGAGAATCGAAGACAAGCTCTACAGTTACCGAGTAGCTGAAACAGAATTGAATATTCAAGTAGAAGGACCGCAAGGAATTTTATTCACAACGATGAGGGGTCCTTTAATTGCTTCAGATGACATCTGGGAGGTAACCTTTAGGTTGACTAATGAAACTATGTACGGTTTGGGTGAGATTCCTTTGATTCAAGACACTGTTAAAGTAATTTACAGCCATAAGGGAGATTGGAGTTCGATCCCCCTCATATTTGCGAAGTGGAATGGATCATACCACGGGTTGTTAATAGATATAGAAGCTCCAACAGAAGTATCTGTTAGGGGTAAAAACCAAATTGTTGTGCGTAGTATCACAAACTCTGGTATGAAATTCCACGTGTTCGTCGGGCCGCGGCCGACAGATGTAATGAATGACGTTTTAAAGCTCATAAGGTTCAATCAGAAGCTGGAATACTGGATGCTCGGAGCTCATATTTGCAGGTAAGTGGTAAATGAAACGTATACGTGAGTGGCATGTGAGTGGGACCGCTAAATTAATTAATTAAATTTAGAAGTCATTGACAATGACAATGACAATTAGCATTCGCTAATAATAGGTAGTCGGAAAAGTTCACGGCTTTTTTGAACTTGAAGAAATCACTTGAAGAAAAACACCCAGAATTAATGAATAGAAAAGGTGTAGTTTCCATCACGACAATGCTCGACCACATACATCTTTGATGACTAAACAAAAATTGATGGACTTTGGCTGGGATGTTTTAATGCATCCTTAATACACTCCAGACATACCACCTAGCATTATAACTTCAGATTATCATTTATTCCGCTCTTTACAAAATTACAAGAATTACATTCAAGAGAAGCCTGTATAAACCATTTAAATCAGTTTTTTGCTCAAAAAAACCTCAAAAAAATTATAGCGATGGGAGAAAAATGACGATAATTGAACAATATATTCCGTTCAATAAATGTTTATGTCAAACAAAAAAGTATTTATTATTTTCACTATAAAAAGGCCGCGAACTTATCCAACTACCTAATATCGTCGCTTAAACGTCACTTTTGAATGACAAAGCGTGCAGTTCTCCGCCGAGTCATTTTGTTAGTTACTTTTGTGGGTATTTGCAGTTTTTACTAGGGAGTGAATCTTCTGTACTCTTTATTCTATGACTGGAAATATGTTTGTCATGCCTTACTCGTGGAATTTGCAACAAAATTTAACCTTAAATTAGAAATGAAATTCTTTCATAATTTTGCCGCAGAATTTTAGAAATTCCTTGTATTTTTAATATCGTTTTTCTCGTTAATAAAGTCATTAAACCCAGTATAAATAAAGGTCCTTCGAATTATTTAGTGTCTCCACTAAGAATGTTTAATGCCACTGGTGTCACCTTAATTTATTCCGTCCCCGTTCTGAAATTAATATTTCCAAAGTCGGGGTCATTTACTCCTCAGTTTTGAACTCCGATAGGATTAATATTTCTGCTCTAAACGTCTGTCCTATAAGCTCCATCTTTCGTAGTTTTATGTTGTATCAGAATTTTAAGTTAAATATTTTAAAAAATATAGGTAAACATTACAGTTGATTTATTAGATTTGGATAACCAACAGAGATTTTCCAAATATAATGGTAAGAGGTTAACAGAGGTTTAGTAGGGGGATAATGCATGCTGTATACCCATAGCTGCAGGGCGCATTCGACTCCCCACGTTACCCCTCTCTCACAGAAGACAACCTTGAAATGTACTGCATTTCCAACTTTATCTTATTTCCCTAATGTACGTACGTGTTTCGGTAGTGAGTGAGATATGCCTTGAGCCCATTCCCATGCCATCCTACCCATCCCCATTTTCCCAATCCATTCGTTAATCTGCAAAAGTAGGTAGCGCAGCGCATCCGGGGGCGTTTTATATTCTTTTATTTTTCTCTGAATTATCTGATTATTTTTATATACTTATATGTGAAGCTACTAATTTTGTTTCGGCCTATTATAAATATTCTAAATGGCTTGTAATGATAACTCTGTAAGTAGAGGAACAATGAATGTAACCACTACTAAGAAGTTTAAAACTACTAAACAATTTTGTACCTAAACAGGTAGGTACTAAATTGTTTATTTTAACTTTTTTTTTTATGTAAGAAGGCGGCAGACGAGCATACAGTCCACCTGGTGGTAAGTGGATACTGTCGTCCATAGACATCAGCGATACATGCCAACATCAGTCCAGAATGACAAACGTTGGCATGCCTCCGGATGCGCTGCCTACCTTTGGAGATATAGGAATGGATTTGGAGAAAGGGTTGAGAAAATGGGGAGGGATAGGATGGGATGGGAATGGGCTCTGGCACATCTCACTTACTAACGAAACACGTACGTACATTAGGGAAATACGATAAAATGGGAAATGCAGTACATTTCAAGGTAGTCTTCTGTGAGAGAGGGGTAACGTGGCCAGTCGAGCGCGCCCAGCGGCTGTTGGATTGCAGCGTGCACTCTCCCCCTCAAAAATTATCCTATTATCCATTATTCCTATTATCCACTCAATCCATTTCCTATAATTCTGTAACCGTGGGTACGTACGGATGTGCCAAGTTTCTTCTGCTGATGTCGCCCATGTATCATAATCACATGTACTGAGGATGTACCGTAAATCATACTGCGTTTACCCACTTTATCCTATTCCTCCAATATGCTTGCGTGTTTCGATGGTGAGTGAGGTATGCCAGAGCCCATTTTCATCCCATTCTATCCCATCATTTTCTCAACCCTTTCTACACACCCATTCCTAAATCTCAAAAAACAGCACATCCGGCAGCGTGCCAACGTTTGTCGTTCTGGACTGATGTTAGCATGAATCGTGGATGTCACAAGACGACAATACCCAGTTAACAGTATCACCTTCTTTCCATAAAAAGAAAAAAACCCATTAAATTATGAAATTACTGTAAACAAACAGACGTTAACTTTTTTAATATAAGTAGACTTTCACTCACGTAGACGATAACCGTAGCTCGGATTACCGTGTTAATCGTATTAACACACGAGTAGTGGATGTGTACCGATCCATCTCTGTCCGTTAGTACCTAACCCAATTTACTTAGACTACGATCTAAGTTCCTTGACCCAATAATACATGAAATTGTTGAAATTGTCAGTACTACATTTCATTTACTCTTACCACAGACAACTATCCTAAAATGACAAGCTTTTGCTCACAGAAGGTATACATAGAAATGTCTTCACCTATACCAATCAATTGAGAAATAGCAGACGTCACGTAAGGACAATGACATAAAAACAGGTCGTTGAATGTTCAGGTTGAATGAATGTTCTGGGATGAGAGCGTGAAGTCACGTTCACAAAACATTTTTTCAAAACGTGACGAATCAGTGAACATCAAATTATGTCGATAATATTTATGATGTACTAGCGACCCGCCCTCAGTTCGCTTCGGTTTATTAAATTTAAAACAATCGGAATAAGTATTTTCCTGCGGTTAGACTGCGGTTATATTTTAAGTTAGACCTCTCGTAATACATCGGTGAAAGCTAAACTGCATTCAATTACATGCAGTAGTTTTGCGTGATGCGTGTACAAACATACAGACAAATAGACAGACAGACGAAATTTCTAAAAACTGTTGTTTTGGCTTCTGTTGCATATGTACAGACATATGTATAATGTACCGACATCGGCTTGTTACAATTTTATTATATGTATAGATAGACAACGTAGGTACTCATATCTCTAATTCTAAATAAAAGACAAAGTCTGTTCGTTCGTTCGTTTTCGGGAAATGGTTATATTTTATTGCAGTTTATGCCCATTGTATAGGAGGTTAATTTCAAAGAGTTACGGTATAACTTTCATTATAACACGTAGTATGGTTTTGACGATGAGACGGTTACAATGGGTGACAGTGTACAAGCTTATTCATTTTTCGGATGCGATTGTATAGTTACCGACCGCTAGTTAGTCCAATAACTGTTATTTTCCATTTATTTATTTGCAATGCGAGTAGTAATAGATGGTAATTTGCCAATTGCCACATTTGCCAGAATTGGCATGCATAAATAAATACAAAATCAATATATAGATAGATACATTAGTCAATAAATTAATTAATTACTATCAATGCAGTTCAAATTAATTCCATTAAAAGAAATAATATGTCAATTTTACAATCAATTGACAATAATTAAACACATATTAAATGTCAATTTGAGCACAATATTAAGTAAATTTCTTATTCTAATTATGATTTATAACCTCATTTATAATCATTTATCTACCTGTCAGTTGATTTAAATAACAGTCTTTTTACAGAACAATTCAACGAATAACAAATCAGCAACCTAACATTAGTGAATCAATAAATCAAGACAGCAAAAAGCAGCATTTAAATGCTTTTGTCAGTTAAAAATTCGTGTGTTGTAATAAGTCCTGTCAACTGTTTTTTTTTTTAATTATGTTTAAATTTATTAATGTTGTTAATATGCCTTTATCATGTCTATGCACATTGCTGCTATTATTTTATTCATACAATTTAAAATCTTATGAAAACCTCATAAATTGCCATGTTAGATGTTTTACCTTTTCTGAAACCTTTTTGTTCTTATGATATAATATTATGCGTCTCAAAATAATTGTCAATTAGCAATATTTTTAAATAAATCAGTTGCCGATTATGCTAACAGTAATTGTACCAAATACAGATTACCGACACGTGAGTAAACATGGACCCACGTGGTGTGAGTAAACATGGACCCACGTGGTGTGAGTAAACGTGGACTCTGGCCCTTTTCGATAAAAAAAAATATATTTCCAGACTAAATGTGATTACAGAAGTGCAGTGTGAAATTATTAAGGTCATTGTTCGAAATAGTGTGACATATATTAATTAATAATTAAATATTTATTTTGGCTGCCTTGTTATCTACGGGTACTCGAGTACTTGAGTTAGGTATATTACGTTCTTGACATATTATAAATCTACGCAATTTTGTCCTATCTCGCAGCGCAAAAGTTTTCAAACAAAAACGCAACCTTTCTAACATTGTTGACCCCGTGGTTATGAGATTTTTTAACAAACCCCTGGCAAACGGCGGCAGTGTAGAACGGTAGATAAGGTCACACAAACGTCCAATATAAAAGTTATGAACACAGGATACAAAAATGTTATAGACGCAGCGAAAGAATGCTATATTGAAGTAGGTACATAATACAACGCAATATGTAATACACAAGTATAATACAACATTGGGAGGGGGAGAGTACACGCTGCAATCCAACAGCCGCTGGGCGCGCTCGACTTGCCACGTTACCCCTCTCTCACAGAAGACTACCTTGAAATGTACTGCATTTCCCATTTTATCGTATTTCCCCAATGTACGTACGTGTTTCGGTAGTGAGTGAGATGTGCCAGAGCCCATTCCAATCCCATCCTATCCCTACCCATTTTCTCAACTCTTTTTCCAAATCCATTCCTATATCTCCAAAGGTAGGCAGCGCATCCGGGGGCATGCCAACGTTTCTCATTTTGGATTAATGTTGGCATGTATCGCGGATGTCTATGGGCGACAGTATCCATTTACCATCAGGTGGATATATGCTATGCTCGTCTGCCGCCTTCTACATAAAAAAAAAACAAAAAAACAAGCGGGACCACGACATTACAACTGACATTTTATGGTTTCATCGATCGATTGCAGTAGGTTGCGTTTGTATGTCTAAAGGTATGATTCCTAAGGCTACAAGTAGCAGTGAGGAGACGCCGCGCCGATCGCCTCGATGACACGTAGCTCATACATTATACAATCCATTGGAACAGTAATGTCGCCGGACATCGGTGATAAGTGTCGCTGTTATCAGTCGATGTCGCCTATCGCTGGCGCCGCCTTGGGAATCATACCTTTAGCATGCAGTAGCGCAACCGAGTGACCTACCGCGAATAGCCGCATCACTTGGTCACCGCGACCGGCGACACTGTAGGATTATTCGACGGCTAATGGAAAGTAGATAACATTTTTCAAATAATGTCATGTTAATATACCGTATAAATTAGTATTGTGACATACTCGTAGAGAATTTATTTGTAGAGAAAAATATAAAAAGTACTATACACACATAGTATAATTTTAATCATTTCACTGAAATAATTTACCACACTTTATGAGCTTTTCCTTTTTGTTTTTAGTTCCTTTATAAACGGACATATTTTGCTTTTTAGTTTGTACATTCAACTTAAAATATTTTAGGTATTTTTTATAACTTTGGAATTAATTACGGTATCCTGAAGTTAAATAGTGACCTGTCCCTTCAACGATAACCCTACAACTATCCTCAGATCGAAAGGTCAAATACGAGTATATATATAATAATAATACGTGACGTATGTGAGTGAAATTGAAGGGTGTAATAATCATAATTGGCACTTAAGTCTATAGATTTATAAGATCGTATACGGGCCAAATTACTTCAGCGGTTTCGAAATTACGACAGTTTAAACATTAACTAATTAAGTAGTTAATTTAAATAAACCTTGTATATTGAATACAAGGTTTGTTTAAATTAGGATAGGACTCATAAACTACAATCAGTCAGATCAGATATTTTTTTTCTAAAATACGAAAATGTGAAATCTACTTTAGCGATATTTTTTCATTTTGAACCTTATGGAATCCTAGCTGAACCTCGGACAAGGCACTGGAATTCCATGATTTTTATTGATTCTATCGTAGAACTGGAGAATCACGCACTGGGCCCCAATCTCAGTCGTGCATCGATTTTGGCAATGAGACTCGACACGGGCTCGGCTCTTACCCAACAATTTTAAAATTCTCATAACATTTGGGCCAAATTTTAAACTGTGCAGTCACACCATCGATGGACTAGCGATCAGGGGTCTCATCTCATTATGCATAAACCATAAATTCTATTCCCCGCCATTAAAGGCTAATACTAAATAAAAAAAACATCACGCTTGGACAAAACAGTTTTTGAAGTCATGGTCAACCTTGAAATTTTTCTTGCAGAACTAGAATACAAACTCCGTACAATTCTATACTTTGATTGATTGATTACCAATTTTTGATTGATTGGTATGTCTCGTTTCGTTCGGTCGTCTACCCAAAAATCAATTACCTCGAAAAAAAACATTACGATTAAAATTTGTTATAAAAAATTTAATGCATTTTTTGATTTTTTCTCGATGTCATCAAAATGCACTTGTGCCTTTTGTTTCTAAGAAGGACAGTATATGTCTCATAAATACCTAAATCTAAACATACTCTAACGTCTAATAATACTCTAAATTAAAATAAATAATTTATGGTTAATGATTATAGGTATGGCTGTATAAGAAAAGCGGAAGACGAGCGTGGTGGCGAGCTTCAGGAGAGGTCTATATCCAGCAGAGGAGCGAAACAGGATGTAATAACTCACTGCTAATATTGAATAATTAGTTTAGTGGTCGTAGTAGATTGTAATATTTTTTGTTTGTTCTTTTTTCTGTTTTTATCCATTGATTCAATTTCTATTTTCTGTCTATTCGTTAATTAAATTAAAAATAAGTAGATGTTCTAATGTTAATTACTGTCATAATAACGTGACACCAATATTTAACACGTCTCTATAATATAGCTAAATTCACCAACACAAAATCAAAATAATTTGTTTCAGTGATGTCTCAGAAACATTCGCCCAAGCGTACTCCGAGTTAACTAGCTTCACAACGGATGCACGAGCAGAGAATTTGCCATATGAAAGCCACTGTGGAACAAAACCAATAGTTTTTAGAAATCGGGATCGTGATGAAGAAATCAGTTACATGGAAATGGGAGCTCAGATATTAAAGAATGCCAACAAACGTTTTATTCCTCATATCTCTCCCTATGTTAGTATACCTACTTATAATTTATATTAGTTAGTTAGTATTCGTCTAATTAGTTAATAGTATTCGTATATTAGTTAGTATTGAATACATTTCGTAAGAATATGGCATATAACATTATTAATCACAAACCATGAACTTGTAATCTTTGTAATCTTTGTAAAGTGAACAAGAATATGTATGATGTTCTGTGAACGAAGGGTTGTTGGATGTTTAATATTAGGCACGATTTATTGTTGTCGAATTTTAGACTGTATCCAAAGCACTTATATACTGATAGCTTTACGGACGGAACGTAACATCACAATGTTGGAACTTACTGAGACTTTATTTCAATTTTAACTAAAACTCAAACTATTTTGTCGCCAAATTTTAATTGAATTCATTAAGAAATGCGCCCGCAAACAATATAATCCTCGAAAAGGATTAATGTTGATTATAGGGATTAATGTACACTGACCGTACCTACACACCACAATATTACCAATCAGATATCGATTTATCAATTTACCAAGAAGATTAAGCTTTAAGATATCTACTTACTGAAACTTAGAATATTCCTACGACAAACAGTCAAACTTATTTCGCTTTCCAATTTCTTTATGTTATTAAACTAAATTGGTTTAATTACTCGCTACTACACTAGATCCTAGGATAACTAGTCTAGATGATAACTTAGGTAAATGTAATAAACTCTCTTATATGAAATCAACCCACGCAACTTAAAACCAATTTAGATATTACAGAAAAAATATTGATTCCGTCTCTAAATGTATTTTTTGAAGTACCTAATTCTCATTTATTAAATATAACATTTAATAAATTAGAAATTATCTGTCTATCACTCACGCATAACAGTTATAACTCAGAGCAGAGTTGAGAGACAGATATACGTAATTTCTATACGTAATTTAAGATTAAGATTATTTTAAGTTAGAAAGGACTAGTATATGTAATACTTATGTATAAATAATTTTGTATTGTATTATTAATCAGACACGTGAAATATATATCAAAATATAAGTATACACAATTTTTTATTTCAGATTAGATATGAAGAACTCAATGAAACGTCTACTGAAGAGGTAGATGATGAGATAGAAGATACAGTACCGCAGACAAACAGTACTTGTGATGACATTTTACATGGTTTGGAGGATTTCATACTTCGGAAACCAAATTTCACAAGTGAATTCTACAAAGGTTTAATAGAAGACTTCGAAGTTGTATATCCAAATTACGGGAACATATCGATGGAATTGATGACGTTGTTGTGGCCTTATAATTCTAGTCTAGACGGTATAGTTCTTGAGAGCAGCTGGCCATTGGACGAAACAGTTAAGGCACATAATGAAACTGTCTTGTTTCTGCCTTATTTTAGTAAGGTAATATGTGTTGTATTTGCATCGAAGCATTAATTGTATTAATTAATTAATTAACTTTATCGATCTCTCATATGGAATATACATACATTGATGTAATCACAACAGTTTATAAGCTTCCTGAAAGATGAAATAAAATATATTACATACACTTCAATACATGTACAGAATTTAAGTTACGTGTGAATAATAAATATGTTTACTATTTATAGTTCATCTCTTCCAGGATTTCGAAGAGGCATTCAACTTCACGCCTCAATGGAACGTAACTCTACCAGATGGCAAGAAATATTTTTATAAACACAATGATTACGGAAACAGTTTTGGGACGGCTTTCAGGGAAGTTATCAGTGCTGAAATTCCAGTTTGGTCTACTAGTCAGTGGATGAACAGCGAAGTTATAATAAACAGGCAAAATATTGACACTTCCTGGACAACTCTTAGAAGGGAACTGACTGCAGCTGCCGTAGGAGGAATATCAGGCCACTGGTTATGGTCCTCTCCAATCTGTGGTGATACGGAAAATTTTAATTCAAGCACACAGACGAATTTATGCGTTAAATGGTACATGGCAGCTACGTACATGCCTATGATCAAAGTCCATTCCAAGTCCCAAAGAAGAGACCCTTTATCCCTTATAGGCATCAACAAAGTTCACGCAATCGCGTCTCTGAGAACGAGATTGGGCTTGCTTCCTTATTTCTTCACGACGCTGCAAAAAGGACCACTTTTAAGACCGATGTTCTTTCAGTTTCCGACGATAGAAAAACTGGAGAATCTCAATACGCAATTTAGCGTGGGAGAAGATTTGCTGATAGTGCCAAATTTTCAACCCAGTCAAAGTTATGTTCACTTTTGGATGCCAAATGGAACTTGGTACGAATTTTGGAGTGGCCTAAAGTTAGAAGCTGAAGAAGGTGAAGCAGTTACCATGACAACAACGGACGCTGATTTTTTGACTCTAGTACGTGGTGGATCTATTATCGTTATGCAGAAGGTAATCATGGTTTCTTTCTCTCCCCTAGTTACTACAACTACTTCTTTGTACTTTTTATAAGAAAACGGACATGCGATTTGAACGGTCTGTCGTCCATAGACATCTGTAGTACCAGGATGCAGGTGTGCATCCTGGTACATCCTGGTGTGCAACCTTGTAAAGCCTTACTTACTGTTTTTTAAAAAACTTTTTGACGTTTCATGGTATCTGTTTTTGTTATGATAGGAACATATTATTATTAATAGTTTGAGTTTTGTACATAAATATTGACATACTCGGTTTCCTCAAGTTTGATCGTTCGATACTATATATTATGAAATTATAAAATTTGTAGATTGCTATATATATAAAGCAGTATAAAATCTGTTACGATTTCGATGTGGTACATGGAAGCGACAGAAGCCCACATGCATTATCGTGTAAAACCCCAGTTTGCAAATTCATTTACCGGCAACCGCATCTTAGTCAAGTAGCACACCCCTTTGATGCGTAAATTGTATATGCCTTCAACCCGCTTTCCCTCGTGAGTCAAAATAACCCGTGGTCAAGTGACGCGGGTTATAACAGCTTTTAATCGCTAGTCAATTTTCCGTACGTGTGTAGACGTCCATTAGTATGAAGTACTGTCTGCGTAACTTTAATCTTGAGAACATCGTGTAATATTTCCATTTGTAACTCAAACCAATTTTACAAAATGTTCGAGGAATGAACACTTTGCTTACTTTAATTTCAGGATGTACAAGAAACAGCAGAAGAAACTCGTCTACGTTCCGATTACTCACTAACCATTGCTCTATATTGTTACTACGTCAACGTTACCAACATACATGATATTCTAAATCCCATACAAGTTAGACAGTGCGAAGCAAACGGTGCTCTTTATATACATGAAAATCTGACATTAAACTACGAAACTAGTTTACACAATCTAACGATAACAGCAACTGGAGACAATTTTGAACCTATTTGTGATCAGGACAAAGCTGTTTGGGCTCGTACAATTAAGGAATTAAACATTTATGGATTGAATGATGAAGAAAACAATTACGATACCCACAAACATATGACGACTTCGATTGATCTGTGTGTATTGGAAAATAAATCTGAAGAGGTTTTTCTGTTTAATTAACATTTTATTTAAATTATAAATTAGGAGAAAATAATACAAGATTGCGCAGAAAGAAAACAATAGCGTCTTTTAGATATTTATTAGCATTCATTTATTTATAAATATATAAAATAATCTGTTTTGCAGAAGGCAGTGTATTTGCTTTAATAAAAGTTATTATTATATAGATATACCTAAGATATTTTGTAGGGGAGAGTGCACGCTGCATTTACAGAGCCATTGCGCTAGGCGCAATCGAATGGCCACGTTACCTCACAGAAGACTACCTTGAAATCTACTGCATTTCCTAATTTATCGTATTTCTGCAATGTACGTACGTGTTTCGGTAGTGAGTGAGATATGCCCGATTCCATTCCCATCCTATTTCCCTATTTTCCCAATCCATTCCTCAATTTGCAAAGGTAGGCAGCGCATCCGGGAGCGTGCCAACGTTTGTCATTCTGGACTGATGTTGGCATGTACCGCTGATGTCTATGGACGACAGTATCCACTTACCATCAGGTGGACTGTATACTCGTCCGCCGCTTTTTTTCTATAGAAAAAAAATTTAAGTTGTTAAAACTTATGACAAATACAGACTTGTACAGTATTTAAACTACGACATTATTATTTTATTAACTGTTATAATTCTATTACTTTGTATTTATTAATCGTGATATTTTCTATTCTATTATTGATTTTAACACAGTTTTTTTTTTAAATACGTTTAAATGTTAATATTTAATACCAGCTTGTGGACATTTATTCGCTTTATTCTGTTTATGTAGCTGCGGAAGCCTAAACCCACTTCGTAATACTGAATAATCCTTCGCTAGGAAGTAAATAAGAGTAGGCAAGTAACTTATTAAAATACGAAGGAGATATTTTTCCAAATTGAAGTTTTCGCCATAAATTCTGTATAAGACAGTAGGTAATTAATTAACATGTTAAATACTTAGTTCCATATTACAGCATATACGCATTCAATTTAATTTTAAAAACTAACTATTAGTAATTTATGGAAACTATTTAAGAATTTCGCAAATTTATATTTTTAAGTTCACATCCACCAATCCCGCATGGGATTCGCTTAGTGGATTATGGCCCGAAACCCCCGGTGATTTACAAGAGTAGGCCTACAGTGGGGCGTTATAAGCTGATATCAAGTTCACATTATTATCTAATTCTTCGCTTGTTTCTTAAATTTGTTTCGTTTGTTTTTACATGTCTATTATAAGGCGAAATATGTTGATTGTTGAGCAATGTTGGACTTTAACATCCTATTTTACCTTTGTTCTCGCAAATAGGTAATTTGAAATAAAATAAAAATAACCTTCGATAAGTAAATTAAAAATTCACAAACCACCGTGACTTGTTCACTATTTTAGCAATATCTATTGGAACAGAATATACCCAGAGGGGATAAATCTACGATAGTAACAATGAAAAATAAATCATCCCTACGAAAGATAATTAATTATCTTTCTACATGCTTACTCTGGTACGAGCTACGCGATTAACTATGATTTATCGTTTCATTTTAATCTTTACATAACTCCTTAAATAACAATTTATACTGAGATAATGACGGCAGTGAATATTTATTTTCGTTATCTGTTTTATTCGTATTTACCTATATATTTAGTATCTTTATGCTTGCGTACATTTAACTAGTGTAAAGTCAGCGGCTTTATCCGCATGTAACCTAAAAAACAGTAACCTAGCGCAGTGGATCCTATACATTTCGATTATCGATGCCCTTGCTAAATCCAGATTTACTAAAGCGCCCTATGTCAAATTCTAAAAAGCACACTTAATACTCAATATTTTTTTGCAAGAATCAGGTAAAAATAAATAAAACATAACCTAAGTCTGGGAGTCTGTTCCTATTTTTACTTAAGTCATGATTAGTAATTTAATTATTTATGTAAATGATCTGATCGTCCGGCTCAGTGGACAGCGTGTTGGCTACTGCTTTGATGGAGTTTGTGTAATCAGCTACGCGGATGACATGGGCCCGACGGTCGGCTCGATACGAAGGGCTTCGAGTCACGGACTAAGTACTCTATAACGCTAGTAAAAGTTGTTATATGATATTTTAGTCAGGTAATAAATGTCCTAGTGTGATTCCATCTATCACATTAAACGGCACAACTCTGTGTAGTGTCATATTTTAAATATTTAGGACATATAGTCACATATGACTTAAGAGACGACCTGGACATTGAATGAAAACGCAGAGCGCTGACATTACGAGGCAATATGCTGGCGCGCAGGTATGTCTGGTCTTCAGTAGAAGTATAATGATTTCACTTTTTAAAACCTACTGTCAATCTTTTTACGCCAGCAGCCTGTGTACACGCCACTCGCAAAAATCGATCAGCGTCAGCGAATCCAATATAATGGTCTTAAGGATGCTGTTGAGGCTCCCTCATTTCTGTGATGCCTCAGGGATGTTTGCTTACGCGTGTACAGATGATTCTTATGCTATAATGCGAAAAAAGTGCGCACTTTACTTGTTCTGTTGTACTCTGTTGTATTTCTGTTGTACAGAATGCGGGGTAACAACAACAGTATCATGAAGGTGATCGCAGAGAGGTATAACTCCTCCATTGTCGCTCCATAGCGCTGTGGGGAGCTGTTGACTTATCCTGGGTAATGGTGACAGCCCTAGTGTCGGTTTTAAGTTTTCGATGTGTAGATTAGGTAATTTACTAACATAGTCTGTAAGTCGATACTAACAAATATGGATCTTGTTTATCTGAGAATAAATGTTATTATTATTATTATTATTCATTTTATTTTATTTTTCTAATATTTAAAAGGAGGATACCTCAAAAATAAGAGGCAATTACTTTAAAAGAAAACAAAACAAAAGCTAACAGACATTTTAACAGACTTCAGAATTCGACCGCGAACCACTTTATTTACGTTATTAGGTAGGTACCTACCACTTTAAACCGTAACTACATAATTTCATCCATAATGCTTTTAGGAGAGCCGAGTTAAAAAGCTTTACCTACTCATTTCTTGTGAAATAGCTTTTGTGGAAAGTGGAAGTAAGAAAGGTAAAGTTAACAATCTTTTATTTGATTTCCAGTCCTCCAACTGCACTTAACAACTGTCGAAAACAGAAGTCGCGATAAATTAGTACTTACTAGACATAAATCCAACATAATATAACAATATATATGATGTTATTTGAGCCATGGATTTGGATAAGATTTTCTAACTTATAATTCCGTTGTTTCAAAATTGTGTTTAAATAGAAACTTGCTCTTAACGTCTGGTTTTTGCGATAGGAATGGGACAGGATCGTTCAACGAGCGTACGAGGGGCACACACGAGCGACGATCAATCGGTCGTAGACCGGTCGGTCGTCCCAGGTATCGCTGAAAACAGGAAATCATTGATGTAGAAGCTCACTGCAGGAAACATAATATGACACAATATGTGATGTTATCTGAGCTAAGAGAATAAGGTCCTTATGGGCATGTGGTTTTATTGACCTTGGTTAAGATTTTCTAACTTATACTTCGTTGTTTCAAGGTTATGTTTAGATAGAAACACGCTCTAACATGTGCTTTTTGCGACAAAACAATTAATCGTATTTTTTTAAATTTCTCTAGTTTCAATGTCTAAGAAATTAGACTCAACATTGATGTCTCTTTCTCAGATAATTTCACTTATAAGTAGATACCTTATATATAGTGTATTGTGTGATGCAACTAAGCTGTCAGTTACTATTTTTACTTAAAATATATAAATAGAAGTCGTTTGTGTAATAATAATAAGACACCATTACGAGAACTTATTAGATGCTACTACTAGCTTCTACCCGCGGCTTTGCTCACGTGGACTAAGCATCTGTAAAAGATTTTCGATATCTGTAAAAGTACCAAGATGACGGATTTCACGGATACGTCCGTTACTACTATTACAAATAGTAACACTACAAAATATAAACAATAGTTATAAATTAGCTACCTACTCCCTTAAGTATTTTCCATGACGAAGACGACTAACATTTATTTATTTTATTTATTTATTTTTATGGAAGATTTACAGTCGTTTGGAATAGGTATAGGTACATAACTAAATAGGTTATAAATAATAAAAATACGCACAGCGACAAATACAAATGTTATAATACATAACAAATGCTGTTAATAGGCCTAATGAAATATAAAAACACTTAAATAAAACATAAAATTTTAAAAATAAAACACAAATTAAACAATTGCATAATTAGACAATTGAATGTTTCGGAGAAAAAGTTGCCTGCTCGTCTCACTAATGCTGTGCTCGCGCAAAATAGCCTATGTTACTGGACAACTTATTGAAAACATTAATAGTCCTCATCAAAAAATGAGTTTTTTAAGGTTTTTTAAGGTTATTCTTGTGTTTCATATAGGTAGGTTATTTCATAGAAATTAGAAATTAGAACCTTCAATAAAAACCTTATGCGCTTATCTACTTGAAAATAAACAAAAAATAAGGATGAGTAAATGCTTTAAAGTATTACGTGATATTTCACAGAGCTTCAATTGTTTTTATTAAACTGTAGTTATGCTCGATAAGAAACTATACTTCCATTGCGGGGGATATCGTTACATTGCATGACGACCTGACCCTATCTTGAACCTTGATAAATCTGTATTCAAAGCAAACAACGCATTACATTACTAGCGACCGATCAATACAGGTCGCTCGCAAGACACTAATGAAATCTGACACAAACAAAGGAAAGTTTAAAAAGGACGAAAACGAACAGGAAAGAAACTTTTTAAACCCAAGTCCAAGGATGCCAAACATCAAAGTGTTTACCGGCAGCTCCCATCCAGACGTTGCGAATAAAATCACCACCCGACTCGGAATAGACCTCGGCAGAGCTACAACAAAGAAATTCAGCAACAAGGAAACTAATGTTGTAATAGGAGAATCAGTCAGAGGCGAAGATGTATACATCGTTCAAAGCGGCTGCGGAGAAATCAACGACAACCTTATGGAACTCTTCATCATGATCAATGCGTGCAAGATCGCGTCCGCCTCCCGTGTGACTGCCGTCATTCCTTGCTTCCCTTACTCCAGACAGGATAAAAAAGAAAAAAGTCGTGCGCCAATCACAGCTAAGTTGTTAGCTAACCTCATTTCAGTTGCCGGAGCGGACCATGTCATCACCATTGATTTACACGCCTCGCAGATTCAAGGCTTCTTCAACATTCCCGTCGACAACCTTTATGCGGAACCGGCTGTAACGAAATGGATTAAGGAGAACATTCCGGAATGGAATAGTAGTGTCATGGTGTCACCGGACGCGGGCGGAGTTAAAAGAATGACTGCTATAGCTGACACACTCGATATAGACTTCGCTATTATTCACAAGGAGAGACAAAGGGCTAATGAAGGCGACTCGACAGTTTTGGTTGGCGATGTAAAGAACAGAACAGCTATCATGGTAGATGACTTGGCAGATACCTGTGATACTATAGTCAAAGGTGCTGAGAAATTGTACCAGGCGGGTGCAAATAAAATTTATGCAATCGCTACCCATGGAGTGTTCGCAGGTAACGCTATTGAGAAGATAAATAATTCCTATTTAGAGGCGTTGGTAGTGACGAATACGATACCCCAAGAAAAGAATATGAGACTATGTCCGAAGCTTCAATGTATGGACATCTCCATGATGCTGGCAGAGGCGATAAGAAGAACGCATTACGCCGAATCTGTTTCGTATTTGTTTACCAATGTGCCATATTAATCCAAACAGAATAATAATGGTTACCTGTAAAATAATAACAAACAGTGAACATACTATTAAATATATTATTAATAACCATAAAATAACTTCGCGATTTATTACATTATATCCACATGTGTAAAAATTATGAAAATAAAATACCCACTAAATTTAGCAATTTTTTTCAAAACTTATATCGCATATGAAACGTCCAATATTTACTTCATTGGTTAATTTTTTTGTCGTGTTCATTTTATCACTTATCCAATGACCACCAGAGTGACACAATTGTTAATTTTAACTGAATGCTTTAAAAAAATAGCCCTAATCAACTGCGACGTTTCGCCAGTTACTGGGTTAAAATTAATGCTAATGCCCTTTTTACCATGCCATATTATTATAGAAAACAATTTTTTCACGTTATTGTCCCCGAAATCCTCTTAAATATTCATTATTTTTTAACGTTTCATCCAGGTTTAGTCTTTATGTGAAATGAAATTAGATTTTGCATTATTAAAGACTATAAAATCAGGTCAGCAGTTCTAGAGATCAATTATTGTTGTACTTTATACCTATGTAACATTATTACAACACATATAATTAATTAGAAATATTAGGACATAATTTTTAATTTGAAATTAACAGTAATAACCTTAATATAAACCATAGATATAATTTAAATCGGTAGGTACGTAATTTGTACATTTTCTTATATAATATGCTAAGCAATGATCGAAAACTGCAGTTTAATGTGCAATTTTTCCGTATTTGTGCAGTTTCCGTATGCTTTTAACCAGTTTTTTGTTATCGCTAGAGTACTTACAAAAACCCATTATATTTTAAAAACTACTGCACGGATATTAATTTAAAATAAACTAATTTTTTTGTGAACTAATATTTAAAAAATCGGACCGATTGTATCCGATATTACAGTGAGCAAACTGGCATACAGACAGACGTTTTCTCATGGTATATAGAGATTTATTTACTCTTTTTGCACTATATTGAACAGAGGCGGACTTGGGCAGTCTCGACCGTTAGTTAAATGTGAAAAATTAAAGCGAGTGCAGAAGAAATTAGACAGTAAAGCTTAATTCATCTATATAAATAATAATAATAATACAATAATAAATATATATACTAAATACAATAGATATACCTTACCATATGCATAGACCATACATACCATCTCTTCTTATAGTTCTCAGCTTAAATGGTTTCCAATCCGTCAGAGAAGGAATGTAAGAATACTATGCACTCTTTTCTCGATACTTCACGATCCGTCTGCCCCTGAGTTGAAGTGCAAATTTAGGTTTCAGGGTACCTAACACCCATAACCGCTATCTTCGCTCTGATGATAATTTTTCCTTCTACATGTCCTTTATATTATATTTTAAGTAATTCAATGCATATTATAACTTATTGTTGTATTTATATGGGTATATAATATATGTATATAGTTTTATCAATATTTATATGTATATATAATGTATTTTTTATGGACGAAGGCGGCAGACGAGCATACAGTCCACCTGATGGTAAGTGGATACTGTAGCCCATAGACATGCCAACATTAGTCCAAAATGACAATCATTGGCACGCCCCCGGATGCGCTGCCTAGCTTTGGAGATATAAGAA
Source organism: Sesia bembeciformis (assembly GCA_943735995.1). Classification (NCBI taxonomy): domain Eukaryota; kingdom Metazoa; phylum Arthropoda; class Insecta; order Lepidoptera; family Sesiidae; genus Sesia; species Sesia bembeciformis. The sequence goes on from OX031040.1 coordinate 10,973,747, forward strand.
TGGATTTGGAGAAAGGGTTGGGGTAATGGGGAGGGATAGGATAGGAATGGGCTCTGGCACGTCTCACTCACTACCGAAACACGTACATACCTACTTTGGGGAAATAAGATAAAGTGGGAAATGCAGTACATTTCAAAGTAGTCTTCTGTGAGAGAGGGGTAACGTGGCCAGTCGAGTGCGCACCCAGCGGCTGTTGGATTGCAGCGTGCAATAAATAATAATGTATTATTGTACCTAGGTGTTATGTGTGTATTGTATTATATTTATTATTTGAAGTCATTTTTAATGATTGCACGATGCATCGCCCTTCATATTTCTGTTGACTGGCAGAGAATGCCACTAGGCAAAGTCCACCCTTTGTACAATGTTTGTTTGTGCACTAAAGTTTAAGTAAATATATACATACATATATATAAATATAGAATAAAAGTATCAAATACCATTAGCTTTGTAGATTTGGCAAAATGTTGTTATTTTACGTCATTATTTACATTGAAATCCTTATCGGTATAGGAACAATAATACACTTGAAAACGCGAAGCTGATAAAAGAATTGGAGTCAGTCGTAGGTCGTTAATTAATCTCAAATTAATTTATGAGAATATGTAATTATTACCTCATATTTTGAAAAAATCACCATTTACCGTTACTGAGAGTGAAGAAAGGTGTAAGTAAGTAAATGCCTCGATAAGTTATTGACTTATATCAGTGCATTCATTGTATTCAAGTCCATAGTTTATAACATCCTATTGTAGAGCGCAGGCAAGGGTATGTAAGGGTATGCTCTGTAGCCAAGGGTTTCTAAATACGGAATGTAACGGGGTGTCTTCATTTCTATAGATTATAGACGATAATACTCGTAATACGCCATCAAGATGGCCGCCCACGCCGATGTTATTCTTTACCTTTAAATATCTCGAGGACCATTTAACCGATTTTCACGTGAGAGATATTGTATGAAATCTATTTAAATGGTTCAATAAAAGTGACAAAACAAAGTAGGTATTATAGAAAGAGAAATATTAACGAAAATATTTTTTTCTATCACTCGTCATCTTATTTTTTCTTAGGTAACGAAAAACTACCTACTTTATGGTAAATAGTATGAACAAATAATTGTTTCTAGAATATGTATGGTATTAAGTAACTAAACCATTTTATTAATAATTTAAACACTCTCGTAGAGCGGTTGCGCTCCCGATTTTCCTATCTACATATATTTATATATATATTGTATTGTGAACGTAATAGTCTCTTCTATTATAAAGTGCCTGGTCGCCTTCAACAGCGGCAACCTCCAATACTGGATATTATTATGGATATGATTTTTTCCAGTGCATTCAGGAAACGCATGGCATTTACCATGGAAGCCATGATGGGCGCTAAGATAAAAGAACATTCAAAGAAATCAGCAAACCTTGTTCACCAATCAAGACGTTCATACGCCTACAGATCCAACTCGCGTTAATATTCCCGCTCCAATTCTAGACGAGAAAACATGTAATTCGCCGGACCCGTACCCGAGACTTTTACAGAAACTTTTACTTTTATCAATGAATTCTTCAAAGCCCTAATCACTGCTACTTCAGAATAAAATTTTTTCCGTGCAAAAAGTTTTCCAAACTTTGAAAGAAATGTAAATCTGTCGGAGCAAGGTCCGGTGAGTATGGTGGATGAGGGAGTCTTCAGGTCCAGCCTTGAAGTTTTAAAACTGTCATATGAGAAGATGTCATGAAGAAGGGGAGATGAGCGATTGACCAAACTTGGTTGCTTTGTTGCCAACTTTTCCATCATCGCCTGTAGCTCCTTACAGTACTAGACATCTGCATCAATCGTTTGACCGGCTCGCAAGAAACTGTAGTGGACAATACCGGCACACGACCACAAAACTGACACCAGTAGCTTTTTCTTAGTTATCTTGCGTTTTGGGACATTGTTGGGCTGCAACTCCTGGATCCAGCCACTGATACGAACGTTTGCGGTTATCGTACACACTTGGACCCGTTGTTGTCGCTGACGTTCGTTCAGTTCATACGGTACTTACATTTCACGCTTCTTTATTTTGCCGATTTGAAGCAATGATTTATTTTGTTGGTGTACCTTCAGATAGATCTGATTCCACTATAGCCTTTAATTCATCGTTATTAACCTTGGTCGTAGGTCGTCCGTGAGGCTCATCCTTATGATCGAAATTTCCAGAACGGTATCGTTCAAACCATCGACACACGGTGCGATCGTTTGTAGTGTTTGGCCCATACACACTATTGATATTGTGAACTGTCTGACTTGAATTGGTGGCGCGGTGCTACTCATATTGAAAAATAGCACGAATTTTTAATTTATCCATTTTATTTTCAAGACAATTATATGAGCAATATTTAGGTACAGAAAAACAAATGAAATACTGATTTTGAAATAAGAACATCGCTGCTATTAGATGCAATTTACAATGTTACAATGCTATCGGCCTGTTACAATTTTTAAAAATTGTAAAAGGCCGATGTCTGTACATTATACATATGTCTGTACATTGCAACAGAAGCCAAAACAACAGTTTTTAAAAATTTCGTCTGACTGTCTGTCTGTATGTATTTTTGTACACTCATCACGCAAAAACTACTGCATGGAATTGAATGCAGTTTTCACCGATGTATTGCTAGAGGTCTAACTTAAAATATAGGCTCCATTTTACCGCAGGAAAATATCTTATTCCGATTGTTTTAAATTTAATAAACTGAAGCGACGTGAGGGCGGGTCGCTAGTTTTGAAATAAAATCGGTTATTTCATAGGTAAGCACCTAACAGTTGTGCTGACCAGTTGGACAGTGGGTAATAAATAACTAGTCCTCGAACAGGCCGCCAAATTTGTCGGATATTTCCCAACACTAGCTAGTGTGACAACGGACCCTTTACAAACAATTATTTATTGTTTGTCAGACTGCCCAGTGTGACTATCGGGAAATTAATTTCGCGTAGTAACACCAATGCGATAACTCATGTCATTAGGAGCCCGTCGCGTATCAATTTACGTTGTCTTTTCACTTAAAATCATAGAAACTCAGTTTACAAATGAGCCTGCAACTGTACATGGATTATAAAGAAAAGTCGTTAAGAAATCACAGGTTTTTATTTCAATAACTAAAAATGCAAAGAATTTTCCGAATTTACACTCCAGTAACGTCTAAGGCTAATGGATATTATCTTTAAGTGTGAAATGAATGATTACAAAAACGTTACACAGTAAACATTTCCTATAAGTCTTTATAAAGTCTCTTTTGAACGCCCGTCGCATTCCCCAGAACATTAATAGCACTTAACATATAGATTAAAGAACACGTACAATACTCAGTATAAACATTCACGTAATGTCCGCTCAGTCATACTTAAACACAACATAACTATACTGCTCCACGTAATCGAAACAATTAATGGAATAATTCGAATTATTATGTATCATTTATACTATTTAATCACGTAACTAGCGAGTCACTTGTGTAATTTATAGTGAGTTTAAGTTTTGTTTGGGCGTTATGTTGCACGTTAGTCTTAACTTTACAACGGGCGTGCATTAGCCGTCCTCCTTCGGTGGTGTGAACCAGCCTGTAAAACAATATTACATTTATTATTCAACAAATAATAGGTCTCCCAACGATGTTTTCTTTCTTTCACCGCAGACATTATGGGATTATTATACTTCACGTTGTTCGGGAATCCTAACTCAGTCACTGATTTGAAGTTGATTAATAGCAGTTACGGCGGTTAGTTTCCTAATTAAAAAGGCAAGACGGTGCCGATATTCCTAAAGGCTGCCACACATGATCGGTTAAAAAACTGTCTGTTTTGACAGTTTTTAACCGATAAACTGACATTTAAAACCGACTGTGTGTAATATGAAAAATGTCAGTTTTTCATAGTAGGAAGGTCAATTTTAAGCATCAGTTTAAACTGTTGTCAAAATTGAGTTTCAACGGATCGTGTGTGGCGGCCATAACTCAATCAGTCACTGAATTCAGGAAGGTGTAATAGCAGTCGGGACGGTCAGTCGGCGCGCGACGAGAGAAGATGGAGGGTAGGACTGTTATTTTTCGAAGTGTGAAAAAATTTAAGAAATAGCCACAAAAAAAAACCAAGCTATGCCACAAATTTTTGATTTACTTACAATGTCGTACTTACATAATTTCTGAAATCGTGATGGCTTAAAATATGCCAGATTTTTATTTTTATTAGTAAGGGCCGATATAACAAAAATAGGGCTTGTTCTATCAAGCCTTATTTGTTGCTGCTCTGAATGAGCCTTTAGTCTTTAGAAAGGTGTCATTTCAAATGTTACGCGCAACGCGCTGGACGTTTGTTGGTTGAGTAAATTTGAGAGTCGTGATTCCCGCAATAGGTATAATACATTCCCCCGAAATATACCAGAAAATAATTATTCCTTGCCGTTCTTCTAGTGTATTTGCACGAGATATTTGAAATTCTGCTATGCGCGAGCCAAGCTGTACTCTGTGACTGAGAAACGATTTTATTCACACCAAACTGTATATTTTGACTTTAACAAATTGCTGTGATTTGCACGACTACTTTGAGCCATCTCGACTCACAAGATGGCGACCCAAACTAATAGTTTTATTGCAAGATAAAACTATTACCCTCCGTTAAATAAAGTTTATTCTTTACCGTTCTTTTCATTTTTCAACTCAAACTCCACTTTAGTTGCACCAAACTGTATACCTTGACTTTAACGTTGGTCACTGCAATTTGCATTATGACTGCTTCGTGCCATCTCTATTCACAAGATGGCGACCCTAATATCGCAAAATAACATTGAACATAAATAAAGTTTAAAGATTTAACGTTCCTTACCATTCTTCTCGTGTATCGGCATGAGGCACTTGAAACGTACCAAGTTGTATTGCGACATTGTATGTGCGCCTGGACTGCTTCATGTCATCTTGGATACATATGGCAAACCAAATATCAAAAAAAAAAATTGAACAACTACCCTCCATTAAATAAAATCCCTTACCGTTCTTCTGGTGTAGATTCACGAGGCATTTGAAACTTTACTGTGCGTGTTACGTGTGTTACTTTAGCTGTATTACGACTGTGACACCACTTTAGTCGCATCAAACTCTATACCTTGCCTTTAATGTTGGTTACTGTGATTTGCATTATGACTGCTTTGTGTTACCTAAAGGTCACAAAATAACATTGCACAGAAATAAAGTTTAAAGTAATAATAAATTTCCTTACCATTCTTCTCGTGTATCTGCACGAGGCACTTGAAACTCTGCTGTGCGCGAGCCAGGCTGTACTGCGACTGCGACACGACTTTAGTCGCGCCGAACTGTATGCGCGCCTTGCCCTTAACTAGGGTCGCAGCGATCTGCATTATGACGGCTTCCACTGTGTACGCGGATGACCAGCCCTGCTTGGTTAGGAGCTCCATGCAAATCGCACCGCCTACTAGGACGTAGCCTCCTGGAAAACAGGAAAGGAATTTTTGAAATTAAACAAATCTATACATATAATGAAATTGTTTAAAAGCAGATTCTGTACATGAACCATTTTCGAAAAAAGTGATTGCACAGTATAAAGTACGAATAAAATAGAATTCATATACGAATATACTTATATTCATATACAAGGTATACAAATAAAACCTTGTATAGTTTTAGCCAGGTTAACATTTAAGGTATCTACTTTTTATCCAGATCGATTATACTTATACTTTCCTCGGGAATCACAAGTTCACGCAAACGAACGGCTACATTTGTATATTTTTAAGTAAATTCGTGGCATAAATTATGAATTATGAGTACTGCCACGAACTTCATAATACATACAAGTAAATTGGGACTTATATCGGGCTTGAAAAATCATATTTCCAAATTAGTGTTAAGTAACAATTTTAACTATAGACTATGTTAGTTCTTATTAGGATTTTATTGCTATTATATACAATTACATTAATACATTTACATACATATATACAAACATATATTTTACGTAGGCACCGGCTGTCGTTGGCTACGTAGGCACTCTTTACCTCTTGTACGAGTAACGTGCGAAATCACCCTCGGCAGCGTGTTGGCGCTGCTGAGGGTCGTTGCTTTAAATAACTGTAGTGATTTTGGAACATCATTATACTTTTCAGTCGACGGGATGGGATTGGTGGGATTTTTACTATATTTTTCACTCACCAGATATAATAGGATAAACGACCCGCACAAACGGCGGTTCGAACGGGTATGTCTCCTTGAACATGATGTTGAGTAGTATTGAGTCTTTGCCCTCTTTCTCTTTGAGCAGCAACAGGTCGTTGTGCAGAGGGCTGTCGGGGTCTACTGAACGGAGTCTGATGTTCCACTCGTATAGAGAGTCATTTATTAGCTCTGTCGAACGATTTTGTTATTAGCACTCATATGTTAGTAGTAGTTTTAAGTTTATGATGTGTATTCTACGTTAAGGTATATATTGCGTGGGCCTATCGGCTGGCGCAGACCAGGTGAAGCGCTGCGCAGATCGGTTTTCATTATCAAACACCAATCAACTAATTTTGTTGACATCGGAATAAAATCAAAATATCACCAACGCACCTAACGCCCACGTCCACTTTAACGCCCTGGAAGACTGGTAGGTGCGTTGTTGAATTTTTGACCTTATTCCAATGTCGACAAAGTTGACTGTTGTTTGTTAATGATAACCGCGCTGCGCTGCACTTCGTCTGATCTACGCCAGCCCTTAGTTGCCTGAAATAAATAAATAAAATAAATTATTGATATTAAAACATGGGCCTGTGTTTGGACAATTACAAACTGTTTTTATATGTTATAAAAAAAAAGGTTGGACAACTATTTGTCTTAAAACAGGTGTTTGTTTGGGTTTGAGGGTGTTCCACGTGCTGTGTATTATATTATATTTTACTAGAAAAACCCGACAGACGTTGTCCTGCCTGTGTATATTTATTTACCTCTGTATATAAAATCACAAATTATTCTGTCTGGTCGTCGATATGATTTTTGTGATCGATTGAACGGTATAGAAGTTGATGTGCTGCAGCGCCATCTAGTGGCGAGTTACAACAAAGTCGATAGCATAGAAATGTTCTCCATGAAAAAAAAATTATATGTGCCACTTGTCGATAGTATATGTTTCATGGTGATCGGTCAAACGGTGTCGAAATCTATTATCATCAGATATACCAACATCCTCTTTTATATATATAGATTGTACACACTAAATAATATAGATCAACATGATTAAATGAGACATGTACAAAGGGTAGGCTTAGGTAAGATCTCTTCCCGCAGACCCGTGAAATAGAGACATTTATAGTATCTAACTTATTGCATTACGTAAAACAATTATTATACTGGGAGTTATTACTCAAGTTTTAATTCCCCATATCAAGGTTATTTGAAAGAAATTGCTATGAAGTAATGGAACTACCTGGTTGTATTCACTTCTTAGAACATTGTTCTTTGATGTTATTATGAATGTTTCTTTATTACAATTATAAATAACGACGAACGAATAATTATTACATGAGGAAATTTGTTGACATAAATTGTAGATCTAATAGTGTGGGATGTAATTGCCTCCTGAAATAAAGTTTTCCCTAATTCGGGAGTCAAGGCATCAATGTATTTATATTTATACCCTGTGTTATGTAAATAAAAATTTTGAATTTTTGAATATATGTAGTTTTTTTATCCACCTACCTATCTGGGAGAACACACAAAGATTTCTAAGCTAGACCAGGTGTAGAAACTAATCTAAGACGAAGATGAAAAGATCATTCATTCATTCAATCCTGTTTATGGACACTGAATGAGAGAACTAGTTGACTTCATAATATAGCACTTACCAATAGAGTACATGTTGTTTTTGAAAGAGTGTGATCTGTATATATCGCGTAACTCCTTCATGAGACGGTCCGTAGCCTGTAGACTGCCTGAGACACTACCGGAAAGATAATCCTGCCGTTGATTTTGTCGCAATCGTTCTAATGTCGCTAGGTGCTCTGTTTCCATGTCATCCTGGAACAATACAGTCAGATAATGCAAAGCTACCTAAGAGGGCTCATAATTATATTTTTATTGTATGGAAAGAAGGCGGAAAACGAGAATAAAGTCCACCCAGTGGTAAGTGGATACTGTCGGCCTGCTACATCCGCGATACATGCAAACACCAGTCCAGAATGACAAACATTGGCACGCTCCCGGGATGCGGTGCCTACCTTTAGAAGTTTAGGAATATATTTGGAGAAGGAGAATATTGTGCAATAAGTAGCTACAAAATCAGTCTTGCGTGCCAGCTGCCGTGTTAAAGCCATACATCCTTTTCTTGTGGGTGAGGCCTGTGTCCACAAAACTGGACGATAAAAAGGCTAGTTACGGTGTTTTACAGTTTACATTAATCGGTTCACTGATTTTTTAAAACTAAATTTTTTTAGAAAAAAAGTCGATTTTACATATTAAAAGCAATTGCGACATTGCAATATCTTTCAAAAAGATCGGGAAGCGCGTGTAGTGAAACAAGTAGCTTCGCGTTTGCCAGAAAGTAAATATTTGGTTTCGTAAAGTAGCAAGATCACTTCTGTATTTATTTTATTTGATTATTAATATCATTTTAGAATCTGCATTTATTGGGCAAGTTTTTAAAATAATGGGCACAGATTGTGTAGTACATGTTTTTTACACCATTCGCCCCCGAATTCTCATAATTTGCTAGAGAATGGAGTTAAAATTTGAAATAAACACATTTTTTTGTAATATTTTTAAGTTTTCAAAAAAAATTATTGCATGTGATAGCACATGTATTTATCAATAATAAACAAGAAACAAAATAACAGCCAAATTAGTAACTCAAGGTATCGAATTTTCAAAATAATAAATAAAACAGACCCGTTGAAAAAAAAAGTTCAAATTCTGGTATGTGATAGCTGAATATATGCTGTATCGACCCCTTAACGTTGGATCACTATTTACGCCACACACTGTAGATAAAACATATGTATAAGTTGGTTGTCCCTAACAGTATATATGTATGTATTTTTACATTTATGTACATGTATGTATGTATATATTTATGTATATCTGCACCTGCAATTATTTTTCAATATAATCTGGTGGTTGACTGGTAGGAGAATGCCTTATGGCATTAAGTACGCCTTTTGTACTTATCATTGTGCAATGAAGTTGAAATATATATTTTTAGGGAGAGAATGATTAATTTAATGGTTAACGAACTCACTTTGTTGCTGCGTCCAGCGTCATCAACCATCTCCAGTGGCAAGTCATCATCTCCCTCCGAGTCGTCCTCTTCGGCAGCCATTTCTTCATCCTCTTCAGTACCCGATTCGGCGCCATTTGATGTTACGCTCGGAACTCTGAAGTGACACAAATTAAAATATTTTTAGTTAAACAAACTAACTAGTGAATGTTTTTCACGAGAATTTTATTTTAATTTATTAAACAACTTTATTACACTTAGTCATACAAAATAAGAGCTTAATGCCTGAAGGCATTCTCTACTACCCAACATTTAGATTGAACAGAGAGGTACATTGGGATGGGCGATGAAACGTGTAAATATAAACTAAACAAATATTAACCTACTTATAAATTGTTAGACATCTAATTGCAAGCGTAAAACGAAACGTGTTAGGCAATTAATTAAAGAGCGAAACGGAACGCAATATGACTGCCGTTTGCGGGTGAGTGGAATTATTCCCTTTTCCTTAACCGAATCACCTCCTTGGAGCGGTCAGCTTCGTCATCGCTCTCTTTGGCGTGGAACGCTATGCCGTCAAGACTTACAATCTTGGGTTCACGAGCGTTCTTGAAGTTATTTCAGCATCGGAACATAATCTCCGCTACGTACCGCGAAGATATGATGTCTACGAGTACAGTAAAAAAATCAACCTTGTTTGGGAAAAATGGAAAGCAGAAAGATAAAGGGTGTGACGACAACAGACGAGCGCGGCAAGACCAGTGCGGAATAATCGAAGGAGGGGGAGAGTGCACGGTGCAATCTAACAGCTGCTGGGCGCGCTCGACTGGCCATGTTATCCCTCTCTCACAGAAGACTACCTTGAAATGTACTGCATTTCCCACATTATCTTATTTCCCTAATGTACGTACGTGTTTCGGTAGTGAGTGAGATGTGCCAGAGCCTATAAATATCTTATTAAAACTATCTTATTACACCAGTCATAAAGTCGAGCCGCTATGGTGTTCTAAAGCTGTGATTGAATATAAGAACATAACAAAGAAATTAAAATTGTACGTAATACCTAACGAAGGGTCTCCTTACCTGAGCCGCGATTTTGTCTAGTTCATTGTCTAGTCTAGTTCTAGAATGATCGCGATATTGATCAGTTGCTAAAACGGTAAGTCGACTTCTGCAAACACGAGTTAGGCTAATTTAATCAATTTAAGGTTAGCTTACGATTAAAAGCGGACGCAAAGAAAAGATTTACCCTTAAAAGACAAGGTGGAGACTGAATTATCGCGTTGAGTGCATTTAGGAATAATAGTACCGGTTTCTTATTCTAAATACGGTACTCCTATTGTATCCGTGTTGAAGGCCGATGGGACCATACGTATCTGTGGTGATTACGCATTAACAGTTAATAAAAATCTAGAAATAGATAGATACCCTCTGCAGCGGATTGAAGAAATCTTTGCTAGTCTTCGAGGAGGTCAAAACTACAGCAAAATTGATTTAAAAAGGGCATATCAATTAATGTTATGAACCGATGATAATTCGCAGGACAACAGCCATCAGTACCATAGTATTCGGGTATATTCCATCGGGCAATGGAGACATTACTTATGGGTATAGAAGGAGTTGTCTGTTGGTTGGACGATATATGCATAACAGGATCCACAAAATCGATACATTTAAAGCGTTTAGAAATAGTTTTAAAGAAGTTACAGAAATCAGTATTAAGGCTTCAAAAAAATGCGAATATTTTCGGGAAAACGTGACGTACCTCGGTTATGTTATTGATAAAGATGGGTTGAGGACATGCAAAACCAAGGCAGAATCGACAAACAAGTCTCCGCGATCGACTAACACTCTCGGGAAGTGAAGCGGTTTGTAGGCATGGTTAAATTACAGTAAATTCATACCGAAGAGTTCATCAATTTTACATCCTCTCCATGAATTACTGCACGAGGGCAGGCCCTGGCGGTGGGGCGTGCGACAACAGCGCGCATTCGATGATATCAAGCGCGAGCTGTCATCGGAGCGCGTGCTGGCGCACTACGACCCCACTGCGCGGCTGGAGCTCATCGTGGACGCGGGACCGCAGGACTCGGCGCCGTATTGTCGCAGGGACCCGATGGACAAGAGAGGCCACTAGCTTTCGTTTCTAGGTCACTTACCGCTAACGAGAAGAACTATAGTCAGATACAAAAAGAAGCTACTACTATAGTTTTTGGTGTTAAGCATTTCCACCTATACTTGTATGGCCGACGCGAACCTTTCGTTCTAAGGACGGACCATAAACCCTTGCTTGCCACTTTTGGTAAGAAAAATGGTACCTCTGTAATGGCGGAATGCCGTCTACAACGTTACGCTATATACCTATCTGCATATAATTACGTAAATGAAAAAAATTTAGTAACAGACTATTTTCTAGGATGCCGCTGTCTTGAACGGTGGGGAGTGATGATATATCTTTCATACATTTCCTTGATGACGCCATTGCCGAGACGATGGCCGATGGAACGCTACAAACGGTCATGAAGTACGAGCGATGTGGTTGGCCACGTAAAATCAAATGCATGTCTATTCAACCGTATTTTAAATGTAAAACCGACTTAGAAATAGGTAACAGTAATTTACTGAGGGGACAGTTAGTGATACCTACAACACTTAAAAAGCGGGTACTACAGGAATTATATAGAGGCCACTTCTGAATAGTGAAAACCAAATGTTTAGCGCGCAGCAGAATGATATTGCGGGCCGGGTATTGATGTCGATATCGAGCGTACAGTAGGTGCGTGCAGCGCGCTGCGGCCCGCGCCGCCCCGCTCCTTGGCCGCGCCCAGGCACCGATTGCACATAGATTACCTACCTATTCTATCTATAGGGTAAAAGGTGTATCTGGTTGTTGTAGACGCGTAGAAAAGTGGAATGTATTGGCATGAGTTGTAGGACAAGTTCGCGATTATTAATTTCGAAGCTGAAGTACTCTATTCTCCAGGCATTAGTTACCTATAAGCATCGTGTCTGACAATGATGTTAAGATCAAGACACCGGAGTTCGACCAGTTCTGGAAAATAAATGGCATCGAACACATTACCTTGCTTATTTATCGTCCTGCTAGTAACGGACGAGCCAAGAACTCGGTACGTACGTGTAAAAAGATGATAAAATGTATCTTAAGTAAAACCCATAGCGACATTAACGAAAATCTTTTAGAATACCTATTTCAATATAGGAATACTACGCATTATGCTAAATAGACCTACCCTAAAAAAATCACCTGTACAAGTCACTAGGTTGTCTTACAAACTTTTCAATTTATTTCGATAAATAAATAAACAAACGAATAAACTAAAATCTTTCAGAATAAATATACTGCAGAACAGGAAAGTGATCAGAAAATCAAACATTGAGTATTTATTGGTTTATGTATATTTTTTATATATTATACAGTACATTTGTTGTATTTTATATTTATTTTACTTTACCATGTCATTTGAGTCTTTCACGCACCTCCCAATTGAACCTCTCTGATCAACCCAAAGGCTGGATTTAAAGAATTTACGCGAGCTTTATCGTCTTTTGTACAATGCGCAATGAAGTGTAATAGGTAAATTGAGATTGGTACACGACATTTTGTTCACTTCAAAGTTTCGTTTCGTTCAACAGCCACAATCGGAAGTAGACTATCAAATCTGTAATTAGCACACACGATTAATAAATTAGTATGACTAAACGCCGCCACTTACCGTTGCTGTGGAAAAGGATGAACAGGTATTGACAGGGAATCTAAGTCTGGCGGTTCTGGAACACCATGTAACTTGCATAGCTCCCGTAACAATATACCCACCTAGAAAAAATGTATAAAATTTGTAAACGACAGCAGATATTCACTATGAAGCCTGTTGAAGATCTTTTTATTTTTTTAAATTTGTAGTAGATAGCAAACATATAAATGACCGGTCATTAAGAAGGTAAATTGTGTGTCATTTTATTAACATTATTTATAAAAAAATAATGAACGAAAAAAATTATATGGAATTATGAAAAATTAGTTAAGCATAAATAAATTAAAATTACTCTATCATCTGTGTAGAATACAATATCGGCATTGGTTAATATGAATCTAAATATTTCTATTGTTCATAACGTCAACATAAAAAAAATCCTACATTCTCACTACATCCAATTGATCAGTTCAACTACTTATTGAACTACTGAGTTTTTTTCCAGTAGTTCAATTGAAGCTGTTTTGACAGTTGTCATTGAAATTACTATTCTATTTTTGAATTAATAAAATTTGAATTAACTATACTTTCATAGGATTCATTCTCACAAGTTCATAGGATGGGTATATTAATTTTTATTTTATTTTTTGTATGGATCATAAATATTTGATTATCTATAATGAAAAGTTATTTTATTTTTATTCACTATTAAATTTTGGTTCATTAATCTAAGAGATTAACAAAGATTAATTAATATTCTAATCATTAATATAACAAAGCAGCTACCACAAGCCCTGAGGAACTACACCACCTCTTAAAGAGTGGACTCGCCAACCCGCTTGGCCTGTGTGGCGTTTTCAGGCCTTACATCCCTCATATATGAGTCAATGTGCATGAGAAGGCCCATGTCTGGCAGTGAATACTGAAAGGGCTGGTTGCAATCTAAAAGAAAATTGTTCTAGTGAGACTTTTTGTCCCAGATCTTTAAAACACTGATCAATTGAACTAGTGGGAACATAGGACAATTCTCTTCCAAGTTCTTACATTGCAGTGTGGTGTCGGCCAACTATAGAATAGCACCACCCCATATCTTGCCGTGGGTGTTGTAAAGAGGACTGAGGAATTACACCACCTTTAAAAGAGTAGACTCGCCGTTTTTTAAGGCCTTACATTCCTCATGCATTAGTCAATGTGCTTGAGGAGGCCCATGTCCAGCAGTGGATACTTAAAGGGGTAATCGCATTGGATTGCAAGTTTTTAAACAGTAGAAGATCTATAATCTTACTCAGTATACATTTATGACTGTCATTAAGATACGTAATTACACATTGTACATTATTATCAAATAATGTTATCTAACAATTAGGTACAACTACATACTTATTCCGAGACATACTCATGGGTACATTTGTAACTAACTTCCTTATTTAAATTATCTTAAGACAATTATTAATTACATTATCTTCTTAGACTAAACTAATATTATAAAGAAATATTGGTTTGTTTTAATCAAGAAGTCTAAACCATTTCCAAATTCATTAGAAACTCATAAGAGCTTGAGAATATTTGGATGTAGTGAGATGGAAGTCGAGCTGAGTAATATTAAGAGGAATATTCTAGGGCTGTCGGAAGGCCAAAGAGATGTAATAGATTAAGGTAACCTGGACACCTCTTTTATTAGAGTCAAAACTCAACAGGGCCACATTGGATTTGTTCATATAAGCTTAGACTAGATTGCTAACAGTTTGTGAAATTCAAACAGAAATCACATCGTAGTTTGTAGTATTAATCATGATTTCCTGCTTGCTTCAAAAACCTTCCTTCAAAAAAATACTAATATTTTTTTGCTGCTTATATAAATACAAGCCCAAGACAATTACTAACAATTAATATGAGACCAATACTTTATAAATCTGCTGCAAAAGAAACTGTTTACTTTCTTTAAGGAAAATGTGGATGGGACCCAGTGCCCGCTTTACCTATGGTGCAGGGTGCGCGGCGCACACGGGCGCAGGGTCTTAGGGGGCGCCGAGCGCCGCTCGCAACGCCTCCAAAGAGCCTACTAGAGGGCGCCAGGGTATTGAATGCACCCGGGCGCTACATGGGCTAGAGCCGGGGTTGATGGGACCTTCACTTACATGAATTCCTAGTTGACATTAATAGAGATGAGGGTTTTCAAACAATATTTGGGCACTATCTCAATAATAGTAAGGTATATATTCTAATAATATTTCTAGGACACTGTAATGATGAAGCAATTACTTTTCAATTAATGTTAAGTAGGCCATTATTAAATTAACAAAGATAATCTAATAGTGTGTCATTATATTGAACCATTTGTAAGTAAATAAATAAAATCTCATGAAGCAATCTTCACAATAACTTCAAAATTATGATACTTATAATAATTGCTATGCAATCAGCGCTTTCAGTATCCACTGCAGGACATGAGCCTCCTCATGCACATTGTCTTGTACATAAGGGATATATGGCCTTAAAATGTCACTCTGGTCAAACAAGTTGGAGAGACCACTCCTTCAGAGCTGGTGTAATTCCTCAGCGGTTGATTGTTAATGCTTAATGAAAGCAAGACTAGGTATTGTATTACTTTATGAGTAGAGACAATTGTTGTTACACCTCAACCATTTGGAGAATTTTGGGTAAAACTTGTATTATCTCACTGTGGTAATAATCTTAAACCACTTTACATACTGATTTTTTGAGCACTCACATTCACTTCGGTAATCACTCACATTCAGTAAGCTGGCTTTAGAATGGTACAAAAAAATCATTTTGACAATGAATAAAACAATCAAAACAATTCAGAAAAAAAATTGGATTCTTATGAATAAAGAATGTTACTTTTTACAAACACTCCTTTTATTAGTGCTAACAATTGAACTGTAAACTACAATACTGATTTTCTAACAGTATAATTTCAGTATAGATGTCAATGACCCTTTGAGGTCATGACTGGTTGCAATTATGGGGTTATTTACCTGGTTTATGACATGATTGTCTCTGCCTTGTGTGTAGCTGAGGATCTGTACTGCATTTGTCACCATAGGATCTTCACTTTCAGCAAACCATACTGGCGGTGTGTTGGGGTATGTCTCCTAGAAAATAAAAAATACAGCCCCTGTATTTGTGTATATATGTGTTTTATACAATATAAATACAATTGTTGTATAAATACAGTGTGGCATTATTTTATTTAAATTCTAAGCGTTTAGCTTGTTCTTTGTTTTAAAACACTATTTTTTTCTGAACTGAATTCCTAATCGTCTTTCACTACTTACTTAAATATTAACAGCCACTAAGTAAAATAACAAAACTGCATGTCATTTTTATATTGTTCACTAAACTGTTAAATAATATTGTACCTATTGAATGCTGTAGTTTAAAAATAGTTTTTGCAGTCATTTGGTTTCTTACAAACTTGTAAGTCAAATGGTTCATAAATAGAAAGTAACTTACATGAAATCTATGTATGAAAAATAAGTTGGTGTATAATTGTGCCGTGAAACAACCAATTAGCAGTTTTAATGTTACTTAGCGAATGTGGAATGTTGCATCCTTCTTTATCTTCATAGTACAAAAAGAGATGCAGCATGATTTGGATTGTCAGTGGTTTTGGAATGCAGTCTATTTCAATAGGAGAATCTCTTATTAGTCATTCAGAGTAATATCTGAGCTTTTGCTTGTGTCAATTCTGTTAACTAAAAAGTAGTACAGATACATTACGATAAGATTTGGCCATCAGCTGATCCGGAAACACCTGAACTGATCATACACATATAGATGTGTAGGTAAGTCTTTGAAAGTAATTCAAATTTCTTTTTAAGGCATTGGTGAAGGATTTTGACATCCATCACAACATCATTACAGTGACAGGATACCTTTTTGAAAATAAATATAAAATGGTAATTATAATGAGGTCCGCAACAGTTGATGAAAGCAAATATATATGTATAAAACTTATTATCTATTGACACAAATTACTATTGATTAGTAGCTCTATATATTTATGAATTCAATGTTTGCCGAAGATACTGGAATATTGCAGATGGGCAATGTTTTCGTGCAAGATCTGTACACACTATAAAGGGTACAGATTCTCAATGTAAACAATATTTTGTAGGTATTAACATTATCAATCATTATTAATTTTATCAATTAATTCATTGCTTTATTTTTATAACTACCTAATAGTTGTAATATTATAGTTCACATATTTACTATTGCTAACAAAAAATTGTTTTCCTTTAGGTACTTATTTTCTCTACGAAATTATTCCTATTCCTGATTCAAATCAGTTGAATTTTGTCCCATAGATATTAATAAGTATTGGTAAAATTTTCTTGTTTACATCAACCAAAATCTAGAGTAAACAAATAATACAACAACATTCAACTCAAAGTACAGTTACATAAACAAAGTCTTCAATTATAAACATAGTATGCATTCTATGATTGTAGTACACTGAACCTCAAATCATAAACTGAAACTGTCACTTCAGCAAAAAATTCAACTTGGACCAATATAATCTGTACATGACAAAAAGCAGGTAGAGGAACAGTGACTAAGCCTATTGTTCCCAAAATGCGCCTTTATACCGTTATCTTGACAAAACAAACGTCATTCTCGATGAAACATAGCTGTAATGATGCACGTATAGTACAGAGAATCGAGTTTTGAACCCCCAATGATCGATACAATGATTCGACACGGACCCGTATGGTGGTTTTAGAGATTACAAATGATTTATGATCCAGCCCTGCGCACTTCGCGCGATCAATTCCAACGCTTATTGTATATAAACAAACAATCAATTCTAAGTAATTTCACTATGAGAAAACATGTAAATAGGTTTCTCAGCAGAATAAAAAAAGAAAACACTTCCGTAAACCTTTTGTTGACAGCCCTGCCCTCATAAACAACTACCCTTTGTCTCAGCTAAGGTTAATCAATAAACGTTTACACTAACACAAAAACTGCAATGTTATCAATGTGACGCAAATTATACGTGGTACTTACGGTAATATTAGCATGTATCTCATATTTCTTTCCATTTTTGCCAACGAATCTGCAGGTCAACTCGTCGACACTAGCTGACATTATCTGGAACCGTTCATGGTTTTTTGGAAACACTTGTTCTAAGGTCTTGATTTCTAACTTAAGTGTATTCAAGCAAGCCATTAGTGTATCTAACACTAATTTTAAACTAAATAACTATATTCCACGTTAAAATACATAGGAATAAGTTTACGTTCACTCCCTAAGCTATCAAGCAAAATGGCGGAACATAATGGCGGAAATTATTAAGTATATTTATTTAACGATAGAGGGCGCAAAGGTTATAAAAAAAAAAAGTTTTTCATTTAGACATAACAAAAACATTTTTTTTGCATATTTTAATAAAAGATACTTTAACATTTACATGTGTTTGGTTTTATTAGCACTAAACAGACGGAATTCTACAACATTTATTTTGATCTAAAAATCTACATCTACAAATGGAATGGATGAATTAAAGTGTTTGAGTGACACTACTGATACTGCATTGCAACCCGGCTCGCGGGTTCAATTGCTACTCCACCCGCTGTAGAATTGTCACACTTGAATGTCTCTCATAGATCTTAATTAATAATTACAGTCTGTGTGCTGAACATTAGATAAAAAGCAGCACGTGTAAAAACATTCATTCAAAAAAATTGCAAAAAAGTTGATTTGTGTGTGCCCTTTAAATATTGACTTTTAGGTGCCGTTTTCGTTAAAGAACGCCTGTTTTTGACATTGACATTTGAAAGATATACATCAGTTCCTTGAATTTATAAACATGTCATTTATATTTTAAAGAATTGTAATTTTTTCATTAAAATTTAAAACCTTCCATAAAAAGATCTATGAAACTATGTACCGAAATAGAAGAAATAGTTATTCGAAGAGAAGAAGATCCAGATCTTACGATAGAGATCGACACAAAATAAGAAAAATAATTGCCTCACCCAGCACATCCAGCTGTAGGGAAACGGAGATTACTTTTGAGCATTACAAACGTGATTTAAATAAAATAATTATATACAATAATGAATCTAATACTGTAGCTAACAATCTAGATGATTTTTGGGCGTTTGTGAAAAAATATGAAGCTACACTAAAGAAAGCAGGAAAACCTATCTTAGACTACAAGACTGAAGAAAAACCAGAACTAAATGATATAGGAGTTCCAGTAAACTTTTCACAGTTCCATAGCATTAATTTTACTACGAAAATGAAGTATATAGATATAACTCATGATGATAGAGAGAGGAAAAAACTGGATAAAAAGTTATTTGAAGCATTTTTGAACATTGTATCAATATACCTAGATTTTAAAAACAAGGAAAAGTTTGAGAAACTTAGGAAATTGAGACAAGCACAAAGTGAATTGCCAGTAGCAAAGTACAGGTAATCTTTTTTATTAGTACATTTTGCATTATATGATAATTATTTCTGTAACGCAATAATGAAATATGTGAAAAATGTTCTCTCAGCAAGTAAGAATTTATGCATATATTGCTCAGTTACTATTGTGTGTTAATTGACAAAACCTGCAGCAAGGCATGCAGAACATGAGACAAGCTTTATGAAAAATTTTCAATACAATATTAATGATTTACTTATCGAGTGAACATTAAAACTGTCTTCAATCAAATGTATATACATAGGATAACCAATAGGGAATAAACACGAAAATTCAATACAAATACATTACCATATTTCAGGCTCTAACATAACACATTTTTAAGACAAGCTTTGTCCAAGTATTATTCACAATATAAGTGTATAAATCAGTACCTAGAGCAAAGTAAAGTGTCTTTTATTACTGCATTGCATGATATAGACTTTCACAATAAAAGGTCTGATTCCATTGTGCTGATCCACATTATTTGTTTTTGTGCCCTAAGATATTGGTTGAGTCTATTTTTTAATTGATGAATGTTCTCAGATGATATGACTTCCGTAGGTAATTCATTCCATCAAATGACCAGTCTATTAGTGGTGAAGTGATAGTAGGTAAGGTTTTGAAGTTGCACAAATTCTTTATAATCTTAACTCATACCCGCATGCACTATATTTGTCATTTTGTAAATGAACTGAGCCTAATAATTGTGGTACACTGTAGTATTCAGTAAGTATTTTGAAGGTCTCAATGAAGTCTCCACTATTGTATTCCATAATTATATAAATTTCTTTAGTGTCAGATTTAGTCATATAAATTTCTTTAGTTATATGTCAGAAACAGCAAAGTATGTGAATGATGTCTGTTCAGTTATAGTATAAGTAGGTATAATTTGTAAGCAGTTTTTTCTTATTATACACCTTTTGGATACTTTTTCAGGAATGAAATAGTGTCAGCTGTACAGAATGAGCGAGTGGTTGTTGTTGCTGGTGATACTGGCTGCGGGAAGTCAACACAAGTGCCGCAGTACTTGCATGAGGCTGGATTCCAAAACATAGGTGTTGTATGCAAGCCACTTGTCCATCCCACACAGCTTTCGTTCCCAATACAGAATTTTTGTAATACTGCTTGAACAAAATGTTCATTAAAAAGAAAAATTAAAATTTTGGTGTATTTTTTTTAAAAAAAAAAACGTGATAGACATGGAAACTAGCAGAGATGTATAAGGGCGTGCTGCCAACCTTAAACCTTTTCAGAAACAGTTTTCTATAAGAAGCCTATAAGAGACAGTTTTCCTATTTTTCTACATGCAACTTATTTGTATTGTTTTTTTTTTTTTTTATATACTAGTGGGCGGACGAGCAAGCGGTCCCACGTGATGGTAAGTATTACCGCCGCCCATAGACACCTGCAACACCAGGGGGCATGCGGGCGCGCCGCCGACCTTGCAAAATCCTATTCACAGCTTTCTTGAAGAACCCCATATCGTAGTTTAATGGAAAGACCTCTTGAGGCAGTTTTCAATTCATCTAAGTAATATAAAGTACATATTAATTTATACATTTTCATATTAATATTTGATTACTATTTTTCTATCTGCTGTTATAAAATTTATATGGATTATAGACATTGATGATGAAGTGATATCAAGTTTTTTATTAAACAATACACCGTAGGGAAATAGGATTTTATGATAATTTTTAGCAACCATAATTTAAAGTGCAAGCAAAGATAAAGGTAAAAGTGAAATATCATAAAAACCTTTCAGAGGAAGGTGTGTGAATTTTATTTTTTGCGTAATAAATTAGATGTTGACTAACATGTAGTTTCATTGTCTTATTATTGTTGACAATAAAAATAAAATTTGTTTAAACAAGAGATTTTCTAAAATAAGTAATCTTTGATGCAGTTAGTCCCAAACAGGAGGTATTGCCACTTTATTGATGACGTTTTCAATGTTATTATTATTAAATATTTTCATATAATATTATTTCTTTTTGTAACCTTAGCTTGCACACAACCAAGAAGAATTGCTTGTATATCTCTATCAAAGCGAGTTTCATATGAAATGCTTACACAGTTTGAGAGTAAAGTTGGCTACCAAATAAGGTTTGAGAAGAGTAAAACAGCTGATACAAAGATTTGCTTTATTACGGAAGGACTGTTATTGAGACAGGTAAGTTGACTTTTATATGCAGAATGATAAAAAAATAGAATTTGTTTTTAAACTATGCTCTTTGAATTCTCTTTGATTCTCATTATCCTTATCTCATTATATTCTTAGTGCTACAGGGGTGCTTGAATTTTATGTATTTTTTTTTTGTAAAACATTCAATTATTGTGTTTCGCATTTAGCAAATATAGTTTAAACTTAAAATATATCAAATATAGTGTTTAAGTTTAATTTATATAAGTTTAAATTAAATATAAGTAGTTAAAATATAGGAACAAACCGTAAAAAATAATAATCAAAACATTACTAATAATAATAAGATATATGTCAATTAAGAATCTTGAGTAGATTACATGGTTTCAGTCTTTGTGAACTTGTTACATGAAATATAGATCTTTACAGATGTCTTCAGAAAATGTATCAAACTATGACGTTATAATTCTGGACGAAATACACGAGAGGCACTTGATGGGGGACTTTTTGCTAGGCGTTCTCAAATGCCTAATACATAGTCGTAATGATATCAAGTTGGTGCTCATGTCTGCCACTATAAACATTAAGCTATTCGAAGATTACTTCTCAGCTGAATCTGCTGTTGTTATACAAGTAATTTATTTTGTTTTTAGCTTTTTCATTGTGGAATCACCTATCTGATTTTTGAGTCTACATTTTGGGTCGTAACATAATAAGACTAAAGGCGACATAAATAGGCATTTCTTAGGTCGTTCTCAGGTAGTTACTCATCAGCTTAGACTTAGACCAAGTAATTAGAAATTAGCCTCTATGCAACGTGACTAAGGTGCTATGAGATACGACTCAGACTAGTTCCCTGACCGAGAAACGGCTATTTATCCGCGCCCGAGATATAATACTCGCGAAAATATCTCTTTGATAGTGTAATTACGGTACATATATTTCTATTTGTTTTGTAATAATTTGCACGCACAAAATGGCGATCCAAACATCACACGTAAATTAATATTTTATTATACAATAGTTTGTGGCCTTTCGCTATTCACTTCCAAAGTAGGTATATAAAATTAATATTTTCTTCAAATTTAAAATTGGCCTAAAATGTTTTCTTTACATACATTCGTCATAGCGAGCATCACTGCATGCAAATTTACATTGAAATAAGAAAATGAATAAATAAAACTTTTAAATATTTTCTGTATGTTCCAAATTTTCTAGGTGCCTGGTCGTTTGTATTCAATAGACTTGCATTATAAACCGATATTCATTGAAGAGAAACCAACAAGAGATGACAGATTAGATCCACAACCCTATGTGCAGATAATGCAGTTGATCGATAACAAATACCAAGGTAAATAAATAGATAAATGGATGGATAATAAATGGATCTATAACTTTATTAGTATATTTTTCGTCAATCGAGCTTTTGAATCAACTGAGCGTATGCACGGTTCCTTTTCTTTTGTAAAACCAATTATGTTACAGTAATTTTAAATTCATGTTCATTGCACTAAATGTATGGATTTGTGTTGCAACGTTATATTTGCGGTTGATGCTACCTAACCGCTTATTAAAGAAGTTGATAATGAGCTGTAAAGTAGTTTGTATTTGTGCAAACTCTCGATTGACCAATCCAAAAAATCACTCACTTGAGTGTGCATGTTTGTCGCAATGTGTGTGGCGGTACCTACTAAATACTCCATGATATTTTTTAATGTTAATGTTTGTACTTCCTTGTTTGGACTCCAGACCTCTCTGGTACATTGAAAACGTGCGCTATTTGACAATTGTTCTGACCATCTCGCTTATGGTGTACATGCTAAGGTATTATTAATGCTTGCTCATCAGATTATCGAAATCTTTGCGGATCACTAAATGTATGGATTTGTGTTGCAACGTTATATTTGCGGTTGATGCTACCTAACCGCTTATTAAAGAAGTTGATAATGAGCTGTAAAGTAGTTTGTATTTGTGCAAACTCTCGATTGACCAATCCAAAAAATCACTCACTTGAGTGTGCATGTTTGTCGCAATGTGTGTGGCGGTACCTACTAAATACTCAGGGCCGTCTTTACCAGGGGGTGCAAGGGGTGCGGTGCACCCGGGCGCGGAGCGCCTGGGGGCGCCTGTCGAGCGCTGAATTTTTGGATATTTCATTGAACTTAACGCCATATGTACTTACGACTTAACTTGTTACTTACGACAAATATGTATGCGCAAGCAAAAAAAAAATAGTCATTAACAATAATATTTTTTTTAGTTTTATTACGCTTTCGGCGCTTGTCATACCTACCGCATTACTACACTACACAAATAACAATTTTATTTAATACAACACGCGCGCGGCAAAATCTCTAATCCAAAGACAGTGTATGTATGTACGTTTGACACGTTGCCGCCTGGTAGCAAAATGATCTCTAAGTCAATAGAGTGTAAGTTCATTTGAAATGGGCGCGCGGCGCGGCTCCTGTGCGCAGTGCCGGCTTTACCTATGGTGCAGTGTGCGGCGCACACGGGCGTAGGGTCTTAGGGGGCGCCGAGCGTCTTAAGGCGCCGTCTTAGGGGGCGTCGCCGCCCGCGACGCCTCCAAAGAGCCTGCTAGAGGGCGCCAGGGTATTGATTGCACCCGGGCGCTACATGGGCTAGAGCCGGCTCTGTAAATACTCCATGATATTTTTTAATGTTAATGTTTGTACTTCCTTGTTTGGACTCCAGACCTCTCTGGTACATTGAAAACGTGTGCTATTTGACAATTGTTCTGACCATCTCGCTTATGGTGTACATGCTAAGGTATTATTAATGCTTGCTCATCAGATTATCGAAATCTTTGCGGATAGCGAAAAATCCTACTTCTAACAATATAGTCAATTTTATAAATCTGCTAAAACATAATACGAGGTTTTTTAAATATTCATAAAGTACATACCATCGCGTGAACTATGTCTCCGTTTATCACTTCCTGTAAGTATATAAATATATTAAGGTTCGGATAAATAGATGATTCTAAGACCGATCTATGTCTTAGAATCTGGCCACATGTATTAATTATCATATCATATGAGAACTATACTATCGTATCGTAACTTTACCATCAAAATATCGAAACTTTATTATCATATCGGAGTATTATTATAATTTATTATTGCCACCCTATACCTCACTATGCGACTGTTTAAAACGATCATTACCTTTTAAAAGGTTAAATTAATTTGAAATAGTTTAATACAAGCTGTCACTGCCATCGCGCAAAACGAATGATCATGCATCATGTTTCTCTTATTTTACCATAACCAGAGATTCTTGGCTACTTAGTGCGCGGTCTCCAATAAACACTCCTACTTAAAATTGGCTGCCTAGTCCATTTGGGACACTTACTCTTTAATGAAAAAATGTAATTATATCTATATTGTTAATTTACAGCTGACGAAAGAGGTGATGTCCTGATATTTATGTCGGGCGTACAAGAAATAACTGCTATATGCGACGCGGCCCAGCAATATGCTGAAAAGTCTAAAACGTGGATAGTTTTACCGTTGCACAGTGGTTTGTCACTTGCCGAACAGGATAAGGTTTGATTTTACGACCCAATTCCTTTATTCTCTATTCATAATTATTCTTATCTCTTATAACGTTGATGATACACATATCTGGCTATCGTCCACGTATCATCAACTTGATCTTTAGGGAGGTTCTGGTTGTCAAATTGCTTTACTCATCTCGTTCAAGTTAAGAAAAAAGCGATGTCATCACCATCAGTTACGTGATTTCACCTATTGACCAATTCGAGATTTCACCTATTGGAGGTGGAGTGTGCACGCTGCAATCCAACAGCCGCTGAGTGCACTCGACTGGCCACGTTACCTCTCTCACAGAAGGCTACCTTGAAATTTACTGCATTTCCCACTATATCCTATTCCCCAATGTATGTGTTACCACCGTAAGTGATATATGCCATACACATCCCACCCTATACTATCCCTCCTACCCTACATTCCCTTTTACTACCCTTTTATAAATTCCTACATCTCAAAACGTAGGCAGCGCATCTGTAGGCGTGTCAACGTTTGTCATTCTGAATTACTGATGTTGGTATGTATTGTCTGTGGTATCCTTTACCACCAGGTGGACTGTATGCTCGTCTGCCGCCTTCTTACTATAAAATTTAATTACGAGATTGACATTGTGTTCCTCGATTGACCAATTAACGCTGTGTTAATGTTACAATATACAGATGGCATCACTTCCTTCTTATTGTGAGCAGAGCATAGTGCTCACAAATTTCCATAGCAACGCTAAACAACCTAGATTTTAATATTTCCATTCACTATAAATTGCAAATATTGAGATTGGGTGAAAGGTGTGCAAAATGCAAATGTGTAAAACAATATTTAATTTAACTTGAAATGCAACACAAATGTTTGAAGCAGGCAAATATTGTAGATGCAGCGTCTTAAAATTAATGTTTCTGATTACAGGTATTTGATTATCCACCAGAGGGCGTCAGAAAATGTATTGTTTCTACGAATATCGCGGAAACTTCTGTCACTATTGATGGAATACGATTCGTTGTAGATTCTGGAAAGGTATAGTAATCTTGTAAAAAATTAACTATTATATATCTTGAACCCTAATCCATAGATAGAAAGTATAAATTTGAACAAATCTTCTGTTGCCGGTATTTTATTTTTGTATACATACTTATTGTATTTGTTTTGCAGGTCAAAGAGATGAGTTACGATTCTACATCAAAGATGCAGAGGTTAAAAGAGTTTTGGATATCAAAAGCCAGTGCAGATCAAAGAAAGGGACGCGCTGGTAGAACAGGTATTTTGATTTCAATTATTATTATTTAGCGAAATACTTCTATGAATAAACGTTTGCGTTGTATTTGCGACCATGGAAAATTTAAATATTCGCGTTATTTTCGAATATAAGTTTCGTTGTGGCAGCAACGCATCACAGACGGCACGCAATATCAGCCATGTGTACGGACCAAACGAACGCACGTTGCGTTTTTGGTTTGATGGTTTCCATTCTGGAAATTTCGACCTCAAGAACTATCCCCATGGACGACCGGAGATTAAAGTCGATAATGACGAATTGAAAGCATCTCAAACCACGACTAAGTCCACGTCACTTACGCTGAAGGCTACTGCTAGTAGCCTTCGGCGTAAGTGACACCGATATTGATTCATTTGCGTCAAATCGGGAAAGTGAAGAAGCCCGGAAAGTGGGTACTGTATGAGCTTAATGAAAGTCAGCCATTATCATCAGTTCTTTATTGTCACTTGTGATGAGAAGTGGATCCTTTATGATAATGGTTAGAAATAGGATTATATGCACTATCAAAGTGTCAAAATATGTATGCAATATGCTTCGTGCATATTGCATACATATTTTGACACTTTGATATTTGGTCTAAATATACATTATATGCACTATCAGAAAAGAAACAACTTGGTGTGAGATATTTTTTTATTGCATAAAATAAAAGCTCTGACATAAATTTACAGAATCAATTATAGTTTTTGTACACTACAATACACTTCTCTAAATTATCGATTTCAAACTTGTGACGTTTATCAATTAGAATTAATTTGTAGGCCGAAAATGACCGCTCCACGTCGACCGACGTGACAGGGTAAAATTTGAAATTTAGTGCCATGTCCGCAGAAATTAAGTCTGCGACCTTGCCCCTACTGATTTCCATTTTTTTCGGAATTTGGATACCTTTTTACAGGGGAAAAATTTCAACTCCAATAAGGCAGTAAAAAACGCCTTCAGAGATTTCATCGATTTCCGTCCCCAGGAGTTCTATAGCAGAGGCATCAATCAACTTCCATTAAAATGGCAAAAGTGCATAGATAATAATGGACAACACTTCGATTAATTAAATATATAATTTTCATACAAAAAAGTATATTTGATTTTTTCCATATAAAACGGCAATTTCATAGGTAAAGAAGGGACCAAATAGATATCCCTAGGCTATCACCGGTCTAACAATTAAAGATACTTTAAGAATCAAAGTAATTATATACATCTTAAATCTATTCTATACATACCATATTATAATAAAATCGTAACAAAGCCGTGCCGGGACATGAAATATTTTTTGAAAAAAGTGATTGCAAATTGATTTTTGGAATTTTCGTGTTCGTCTGAATGCGGCGCATCACGCAAAAACTACTAGACGGATTATAATTAAACTTGGCATAGTTACAGCTTATCCAGATCCATTAAAGAGTTCCCATGAGAATCATCCTGAAGTTCATGCGAACGAAAACACTGGCACTGCTAGTTGTTATATATTTATTATGTTCACTCAGGTCCCGGCGTTTGTTACCGCATATATTCCGAGCAGCAGTACTCAGATATGGAATCGTTCAGTACACCAGAAGTATCTAGAGTGCCTCTAGCCTCTCTCCTACTGCTGATGAGCTCTATAGGCGTCAGCGATGTTAGGCGGTTCCCGTTTTTGGACGCACCGCCTGAGGATACAGTTGAAAATGCGCTTTTGGAATTAAAACAACATGTAAGTTTGTTAGATAGATATTAAACCGATGTTTGATTGGTATCTAAATTTGTTTTACATATAGGTGAGTTTTAATTTGACCCGTGCTAAAAATGTTTTTAAACAAAAATAAATCAATAAGGGACCATAAAGTCGAAGTTACAATATTGCATAATGATTAATTTTTTTAATTGATTATCCTTCATGATATAATGATCTATGATTTTTCTCTTGTTATTGATTGCCCTGTTTGGCTAAGCTCTGCTTACCGATTAGTTCGCTTGAGTAAAAATTTAAATCGAAGAAATTTAAACTCTAAGGGCCTTTCTGACCACCTCCTGATACTTTATTAGAAAGTCTACTATCAGATAGATTAAATTGGCAGATAATTTATCTATGAGACTGTTAACAGCTACTTTATCAGAAAGTGGTGAGAAAGGCCCTTAATATATCGAATTGAAAAAAAAATGTCTGATATTGAAATTAGTTTTGAATAATCATTAGAGAATTAAAAAAAATAGTTTAAAATCGTAAATTAATCGTCAATAGAAATAAGCCAATTAATTTTCACCATGAATTTTAACTTATTTTCAGGGAGCTCTAACATCAAATGAGAAGCTTACATCTCTAGGGCGTGCGTTATCTAACTTGCCAGTTGAAGTGTCCTTAGCAAAAGCCCTAGTAATAGGCAGTGCGACTCTACCATTATATAAACGGGACTCTGCCCTTGCTTTGGCCGCAGCTTTGGGCATTCGGTCTATTTATACTACGAGGGCGCATCGAGATTTTGAATGTGAGGTCAGTAAATATTATGAAAGCATAATTTAAACATTAAAAAGAAAGTATCTGCAACATATAAAATAATTATACAAAATAAAAAAACCAACATCACGCGGTGTTCCCAGGCGGTCACCCATCCAAGTACTAAACGCGCCCGACGTTGCTTAACTTCGGTGATCGGACGAGAACCGGTGTTTTCAACGTGGTATGGACGTTGGCGACGAGGATTTACTATAGTATCGTCAGTACCCGATCAGTGACGTCACACTATGAATATAATAGAAATAAAACTAACATGAGGTATTCCCAGGCAGTTAATCGCGCTCGAAAGTGTTTAATTTCAATAATAAATAGTCATACATACTGGTCATTAAGTCGTATACCAGCCAAATGTGATTATAAGACATTTTTAAATGTCTACGTAATTCAGTTTCTACATTATGTAGTTACATGTTCCGAGTATTTCCAGATGCTTTTTAAAATTTATAGATTGGCTTCTCTGAAGTTCAAAAGATTTACTATGAATTTTCTAGAATGCCCGTAAACCGGACGAGTCGTCACACGGCGACCCATTAACCTTATTGTCCCTCTACTGCGCGTGGTTGGAAGTAAAGGCTGAAGGCGGAAATGGCCGCACTTGGTGTAGGAGACGGGGCATAGAAGATCAGAGATTATATGAACTGACAAAACTGGCTGCGCAGCTAAGGGGTTTATTACAGGTAAAGTAATCGTGAGTTTCATTCCCGGTTGGACAAACATTTCGTTAAAAACAAGAACATCGGGATTATCCAAAATGTTAAGTTACATTTGTTAACATTGTTAAGTCAGTTATTTAATTAGTTTAATCAATCAGTTTGACCGGGTTGTTAATTAGTTCAATCAGTTGTACAATCGGTTTAATAAGTGCGTTGGTTGTGAAATTAGTTTAACTGATCATATGTTTATTAAATTTCATTAGTTGTTTAGTCAGTTTAATCAGTTGTGAAATTATAATACTATATTTTTGAGAAATGTTAATTTTCTGGATATTTATTAATTTCATTACTATCCCTACATTTAAAATGTAAACTTTCTAATATCTTCCTTTTTATTTTTTCTTCCTATACCGTGTACACAAACAACTGGTTATAATTCAAATTATTTCAAAATAAAATAATTTAAATTTCTTTATTTATCTATCTGTATGTGTTTCAGGATAACAATCTGCAAGAGACGGTAGAACCGGAGACTATGTCGTCAGCCCAGAGAGCGCTGCGTCACGGACAAATGAAACAATTGAAAGATATGAGACGGTATTATTTGTTTATATTTTTTTAAAGATGGTAGACCGCCTAAATGTCTGCATCAATGAAATTATTATGTTACAACTTTTTTCTATATCGGAAAGGTAAAAGTACTTAAAGAACTTAACAAATAAAACGCAATTCATGCAATATAAAACATTTTCGTTACATGTTTATTGTATTGCATGATGTAGTTGATTGTACCAGTTAACACTTTCATCTGTATTTGTACTATTTAATATTGTATCGTACAACTGTTTATTGTCCCTAATAAAGTAAAAATAAAAACTTATTCTGTCGAAAAAAGGACAATTTTGTGTGAAGCTTTACCGTACAAATTGTGTAATTGACATCTCTTTACCGTCCAAAAGGCTGACCTCATTGTCAATGACAAAAATTCTTCTATGATAATGACGTCGGCGTATACTCGTACGCCTCACTCGTCTCGCTCGTGCCTCGTTGACATCACTGTTTGTCTGCGACGGTCCAAATGTTAAACAATTGTAATTGTTCTTAAAAATTAATCATTTTCAGACAGTACAAACAAAAAACAGCCGAAGAATCAAAACGCAAGAAGCGTCTCAAAGTTGACTCTTGGGAGATAATAGATGACAAAAATGATGATGACAACGCACTGGATATTCGTGATATAGAGTTTCGAATGACAAATGACGCTCATAGAATCCATTCACTTATATCCGGGACTAGTGCATCCAGTGGAAGAGACCTGGTTATGTTAAAGGTTTGTATGATTTTAGGGATAAAGGTATAGTGGACATTGAATAATAATATACGACAACGCAATATGTACCTGAGACATAGACGTATATATATATATACTGTTATATAAAACTATTTTTCACAAAAATCAATGTTTATTTCTTTAGGTGGTGTTGTGCAGGGCCTTGTATCCACAGATAGCAGTCGCAGACGAATTTAACCATTGTAAGGTAACGATTTATTTCTTTTTTATTAATTATATCTGCATTTCACCGGCTAAATGCTAAAGTTTCCAAAACCATTTGATTCTTATCATTATTAACAACGCAAGAGACTCTAAGGCCTATCTCACACGGGGATATTTTCAAGCTCCGCGACTTCGATGCAAACCACAAGTCGCCTACTGATATGCTACTTTATCAAGCTCGTATCCGTACTGGGCGCTACCCAAATTATACGCTACTTTATCAAGCTCGTTTCCGTACTGGGCGCTACCCAAATTATACTGTATTTGATCATTATTTCATGTGTAGCCGTGGAGTTTATACGATGTCGAGCGACTCTAGCGATGAAGTGGTAGATTTGCTTGATGTTGAGCTTAAATTGACATTTAATACTTAATTATTATCAATTGATTGTAGAACTGACATCTTATTTCTTTTAGGTTGGGTTAATTTGAAATTATGGACAGATTAATGTTCCATAATAATTTTATATTTGTTTTTGCACTCCATATCTGACAAATGTTAAATGATGACGAGAACTTTCATACTTTCTATAGAATGTCAAAAAATCTTATTTAGTAGTTTATAGTTGTATGAACATTAATGTTTTTTCACTTCAAGAACAAATGTATTTAAAATCTTGTCCTAACGCCATTTGTCAAACGAGACATGAAATGCGTGTGCGAATCGAGTAGCGTACGACCAGCATGACCAGTAAGTAGCGCGCTACTGACGTCAACGCGTCCTCGACACGTCGCGTCATGTACGAACCCTAGCGAATGGCGGCGACGCATACCACATTTATATTATACTCGAATCGCTTGTAAATATCCCCGTGTGAGATAGGCGAGGTGTACCTGAGGAAAAGTGAAAAAATCGTTTTCAAAATTGGTTCAGATGCATGAAACTTTGTATAGGTGCAAGTGGAGAGTACCTCCTTTTAAAAATGTACTCTTAATAAAAAGTTTGGAACCGTAGAATTTTTTTTTCCTTTTTCGCAAAACTTTCTGAGTTTCCCACGTACCTAATTCTTAAATATATTGTGAAAAGTTAAACCCATTTAGCTTGCTATTGGAATTTTGTAAATTCTGTAAAATAAATAAAATTAAAAGTGTTTGGATACCTTCGGACAGTCAAAAATGACAAACATTGGCACATCTGCAAATCCACTATATATCAGAATATTAGAAATTCTCGTGGCAAAGACATCTACAATGTACAACTATTATATTATTCTCTTCCAGTCAATTTCTGAACAATTCTTCCACACTTGGAGTAAACCGTTCGTATTCCTCCACCCAACCTCATACTTCGGCAAGAATGCACGAGATCTGCAGTTATGCGACACAGACATACAGACAGACACGCCCGGTGGATACAAGAGTAAACTGCCGCTATCGGATAAACATCAGATATTGTGTTATTTGTAAGTTATTCTGTACAATACCACAAAATACATATAACGTGTCATTGAAATAACGCATTGAATAACGTACTCGAAAAAGTTGGCGGCCTTTTTGAACGCATGACTCTAGCGTGCTATATTTCTGGCAACACTGATCACTGGCGGGAAAGTGATATACCGTTTGACAGCCGACTTTTTTGTAACGGCGTCAAATTGAAATTACAAGTTTTCTTTTCATATTTTGCAACAATTTTAAAATGGAAGTTAATACGGAGAAAATTAGAGGTTTTACAAATTAGGAAGAGATTTCTGGAAAAAATAATGATTTTTGTTGAAAGTCGACTTTATCCTTTTTTGATTGTCAAAGAAAAACTCCGAGCAAAGCCCTTTCTATTGCTCCCTCAACGACTTTGAACTTGCGTAGTAGGTCTACTGTAGATCTTCTTGGGAGACACGAGAAGACCTCTTGAAAAATATTAAATTTGGTTGTATAATGAATATAATTATTCGTTTGTGTTACAGATCCTTATTAGAAACAACAAAGCCATACATAGTAAACTCTATGCGAATGGCCGCCGCGCAAACACTGCTTTTGTTAGCACATTCCATTGACACAAACCTCGGATTTACAAGGTAACAATATTTATCTGAAAACACTAACAAAAATATGCGTTATTTTTTTTTTCCGGTTTACAAACATCGTATTTCAGGTGGCAACCGTTTTTGCGGTTGGCATCACGCAACCGTCTATTGAATAAGTCAATTAATGAGCTGCAAAGGGATTAATCGAGCACGCCGCGTTAGCTAAGACTTATTACACTTTAAGTGGTAGTATTAAAATTCATTTTGCAATTGTTATTTTAAGGAATAAATGGTGTATCTGGTGGTAAGTGGATGCCGCCGTCCTTTCCGCTATATATGTGGGCCTGACATATATCTGACATGAAGAGTAACGTGGCCAGTCAACTTTAAGTACATGACATTGACATCACATCCGCTGACTTGTAATTTTTACGATCATAATGTTTTTTTTTATATTTGCTCGCCACCATGCTCTGAGTTTCATTGCTGGACAAAATCCGCAACGAAGAAATTCGACAAAGAACAAAAAGTTGCCGACATAGCTCAAAGAATCAGCAGGCTGAAGTGGCAGTGGGCAGGTCATATATGCCACAGGACCGATTATCGATAGGGGAGGCGAGTCCTCGAATGGAGACCACGTACCGGGAAACGTAGCGTGGGACGCCTTCCGGCCAGGTGGACTGACGACTTGAAGAAAGTCGCCGGTAGTGGCTGGATGAGAAGAGCTGAATACCGTGTGTGGTGGCGGTCCTTGCGAAAGGCCTATATCCAGCAGTGGAAAGACACAGGCTGATGGTATGGTATGTGGCGGAACATTGTACCTTTATTATTATGTATTCTACGCAAATAAATTATCTATCTAATAGGGACCACTCAAGCGCGTCTTAGCCAAATAAGGCCATTAATATAAGACGGAACAATTGGAGGTCAAAGTTCATATATACTCGTATATATAACTTGATAGATTAATCTGTAGTGACGTTTTTTATAGAAAGAAGGTAACACACCAGGAGATAACCCACCCGATGGGTAAGTGGATATTGTCGTCCATTAACATACATGTCAACATCAGTCCAGAATGCTAAACGTTGCCTCACTCCCGGATGCGTTGCCTACCTTTGCAAATTTAGGAACGAATTTGAAGAAAGGGTTGGATAGGTGTCATTGTCATTGTATGTTAATCTTAATCAATTTAATGACATAACAAAATATGGATCTATGATATCTGAAATAGGAATTATTAAAATTATACATGATTTAATAAATTAGTTATTGATTTTAGGATAGTATGTGATTCGTGGTTGCTACTTGAGTTCCCATACCCACAGACGGGACTTGATTTGCTTCTGAAAGCAACCAAGCTTCGGCAGAGGTGGGACGAGCTTATAAACAGGCGACTTGCAGGTACGCTTACAATACTTGTTTATATTCCCAAATACCCATTTTGTTACTATATGTAATCTTGAAAAAGGGCAAATAAAAGAATATTTTTTTAAAAGTTCTTCTAGTTCCCGCTATTTGTTTTGTACATTTTTCGTAAACTGGACCACTTTTCGAATTGCTCCCGAGCCTGTTGACTAATAACATTTTCAATAGTGGTAAACTCGCCCGCGTATCAGTTTTTGAGCGGTCCAGGTGCCACCTAAGCCATCTTTAACTTTGGGAGGGACAGAGTGAGTGCAGACTGCAATTCCACAGCCACTGAACGCACTCGACCGGCCACGTTTACCCCTCACTCACATAATTCACGGTGCATGCTTGCATTTAGAAGATGTATATGTAAATGTAAAATAAATACAACTAATTTCGTAATAATTACAAATATATTTCTTACAGATGCCAACCCCAACAAATCAGTAGAAAGTGCACTTCAAAAGGCTCAAACAAAATCCTACGAAGAATTACAACACGATCTTTCAAACGACATAAGTTCATACATGACATGCGAAGTGTATTACACCATAAAAAGATTATTACCTGGAGATTTGAAGGTTTTATATTATGGGGCGGACGAGTCCCACCCCAGTGTGGACCCCAATCCCTTTGCACTGGGGTATGATTGTACCCCACATGAGAAAAAAGGTGGTGTGCTTGTGACTGATAATATAGTTTTTAATTGGTAAGTAATTTATATTCCGTCCTATATTCGTATTCATTCGATCGGTTGTTGCGACGTTCGTCAAATCCGATATTTGCTAAATCGTTCATTCCTCAAATCCTCGTTTCGTCAAATTATACAATTAGCCAAATATGCAATTGGTCATAAAGTACAATGAATTACAAAATTTAAAGAAGAAAAGAAAAGAAAAAAAGAAGGAAATAAAAGAAAATTTCGTCACAATTCTTAAAAAATCAAAATCAAATCAATTTATTTGCATAAATGTGGGTGAGATGATTTTACAAATGTGGTTTGTGGCAACACATTGCCATTTCCGGCATGCGAAATATTTGGAGACAAAAAATGTAATTATTAGAGAAAAAAAACAGCAACAATAATTAGAAAAATAAAAATATTGTCATAAGTAATTAGAATGTCAAATTAATAATTACTATAGAATGTAATTTCAGTTAAGTCAAAAGGTTTCAATTCATAATATAAGATATTCATGGTGACAATGTACACTAGCTACACATATATCTATCTATATAAATAAAAACGTTCGTTTGTTCAAAATCTTAAATCTCCGAAAGTTCTTCACCGATTGTTTTGAAATTTTGACACATCGTTGCATTCGAATACGCGCGAGTTTTTATATACCTATCCCAGGGTAAAAACATGGGGAAACAGGAAACTCTGGAGAAAGGGCTCTGGCATATGTCACTCACTACCGAAACACGTACGCAACATTGGGGAAATACGATAAATGCAATACATTTCAAGGTAACTAGAGTTTCAATTAGGTGACTAGAGTTCAAGGTTTCAAGGTGACACCTGTGAGAGAGGGGTAACTAGGCTAGTCGAGTGCGCCCTGTGACTGTGGATACAGCGTGCACTGTACCCCTACAAATCTCATTTCATTAATAGTTAATCTACCTGTGCTTAGATTTGTATCTTCTTTTCTTTCAAGGTTCTACAACTATGGCGACACTTGTTATATTAGTCATTTAAGGAATGCCTGTAACAATTGTTATCAAGTGAAGTGTCGGAGTGCCTTAATAAACAAATAAATAATTACCTTTATATTTCAGTGTGGTCGATACTGACTGGAGTTTCAACAATTACCAAGAGACATACAACGTTCCATGGACATGTCCAGATTGCGACATATCCGTCTGTTTGTCGCCTCTAGAACGAATACAACATAAACAATTCACGTGTTCCGCTAAAGCAGAAGAGAAAGAAGACAAACCGAAGGTTGTGAGCCATAATAGACCTAATACTAAGGAATATAAGTGCGAAAGTTGTAACGAAACGCTGTATTTAACGCCTGTAGAGATATTGAAACATAAGAAAAGTTGTAAGAGTAAATAAACATATAATGTATTTATCCTTTTGTTTTCATTTCACAAGTTATCCTTTCTTGCTCGGGACATTTATCACATTTTGGACCGGGGCACAATTAAAAACAATTTCAATAATTTTGTTTTATCATTTATATATTTTTGTTGTATTGAATTTAATCACGATTAAAAGTACACTACTTACTCCTTATTGTACGTCCTATTGTAAGTCGCAATGTAGTATCTCCACTAAAGAGTCAATGTGTTGTAATCCCTTCTAATTATTGATAACCGATTGGCGCAGTTGTGCAAAAGGTCCCCGTTTCAATTCCCTGTCGGACATTCCGTTACATACAAATATTTGTTTGGGTCTGGGTGTGTGTTTGTCATTATGTGTGTCTCTGAACCCACAAAAGGGAATCCTAGTGTGGGCGTTATTTATTTATAAAGAAATGGTTATGAATAGGATGACTGCTAGCTAGTCTATTATATATTTTTCTTAAAAAAAATCGTCAATTTTTCGGTACCGATTTTTTGCAATTTCGTCAATTCATCAGTCGCCATTACAAAACAACACTATTTTAAGAACTATCTACATTCTTAACAAAGATTATCTTGGTACTTCCAGCTTTTAATATCACCTCAGGTTCACTCACGATTTGTACAGCTGTAAAATTACAAAAGTAATCTAGTCCAGCGGCGATCTAACAAGGAGTAGACCACTTCTGAACGAGTGGTCCAGTCACGAGTGCCTTTGCCATTGCGGTAATAAAATTAAAAAGAACGAAAGCGCGCGAAAGCAGTTCATGATGGCGTGAAAGATCGTGTTGTGTCTGATTACGCGCGCTATATAAGAATGTTTCGTGGTTTGAGCATCTGTACCTATTAGATAGTGGAAGAAGTTTGCGGCCTTTTTATAGTGAAAATAATAAACTCTTTTTTTTTGTATTACATAAATATTTATTGAACAGAATATTGTCCATTTAATTCGACTATCTTTCCCCATTTTTCTGACACAGCCATTATCCCATCGCTATAATTTTTTTGTAGTTTATGAGCGAAAAACTGATTTAAATGGTTTATGCAGGCTTATCTTGAATATAATTTTATTCCATTTAGAGAATTTTGTAAAGAGCGGAATAAATGATAATCCGAAGGTGCTATGTGTGGGCTGTATGGAGAATGCATTAAGTTTTTTGTTTAGTCATCAAAGATATATGCGGTGGTGCATTGTCGTGATGAAAAACTACACCTTTTCTATCCATTAATTCTGGGCGTTTTTCTTCCAAGTGCTTGTTTCAATTTTACTAATTGCTGACAGTAGACATCAGAATTAATCGTTTGTCCATGTGGCAAAAGCTCGTAATACACAATGCCTTTCCAGTCCCACCATGCACATAATATGACCAGGGTCTGGATTGGATCTGGCTTTGGGACTATTTGTGATGGCTCACCCCGCTTAGACCAAGATCGTTTTTGAACATTGTTATCGTAGGTGATCCACTTCTCATTGCCTGTTACCATACTCTTCAGAAATCAATTTCATTTTGTTTTAGCAACATCTCGCATATGGAAATTCTATGATGCTTAATAGGCTACCAGACACTTTATCAGTAGGTGGTGAGACCCTAATTCTTCAAAGATATTCGCATAGTCGTTAGCGTTCATAACTGTTAAGTAATGCGTTATTCTTCGCCCCACGCTATCCCGCGCAAATAGCTATCCCGTCAACTAAGTTGACGGACTATAGTTTTTTCTTTCAGGTCTAAACGCGAACAATTTCGGCTATGGTCACGCGAACTTACGTTATAATAAGTTTAAGAGAAGACACACTGTTTATAAAAATTATACACACACGACATATACCTACATGCGTCTTCACATCAACATCCTCGGGCACTTGCAATCTGTCTCCGCTACATCAAGTAACAGAGCGTATGACCTCTACGACCCTGAGGATATAATAGGACGAGTTATAAAATTTTCAGGAGGTAAATTCTAAAACGGAATGGGTGCGAAAAGTATAGAAGTAGGTACCAACGATGCACTTAGAATTAGAAACATACTGAGGTCAGCAGATTTCATAAGTACCTACATGTGGTAACTCCATTATGTTCTATTTTTTTACTACCTATTAATAAAAACGTGAGAAAATATATTTATGACACACTGCTTAATTTGTTTAAAACTGCTTAAAACCTAACCTAACGTTTTGGTTATTGATGATCTTTTTCTCATCTCAGGAGTCATATTTTACATAATGTATTGTAGTAGGTACATACTTATCTAAAATTGAATTTAATATAAATTAGAATTTACACTCCGTGTTTCGGTTAACATGAGATCATGGCTTTAATAATACCTGTACCTAAGTACAGGATTATTAAAGCACCTAAGTACCTAATACAGGCTAAGTGTACATATTGTACACCATGCTGTGCAAATAAATTTTGAATTTGAGTGGTTTTCACGTTCATATTCTTTTCTCTGACTGAACGAATAAGTAGATAGGTACTTTTATTCTACAATGATGTATTTGCGGTTGGCGTCACGTAGTCACCTATTAAATGTATTAATAAGGAGCTGCAAAGCTGTGAACAGGATCCTGCAAGGTCAGTAGCATGCACGCACCCTGGTGTTGGGTGTTGCACCTGGTTCATGGGCGGCGGTGACCACTTACCATCATATGTCCCGCCCACTCGTTTGCCCTCTATTTTATATACAAAAATAAAGCAATTTGTATTTGTTCAAACAATCTACTCTAACTACTTACTATAAAAAATCTATTATAGTATGCGTAATGACGCTAGCAACCAATTAGATTCTCGATCCATTGCATGTCCAGAATACATTTTACTATTCTGATTGTATGGAGCATTGCAATTCCTATACGTACAATTTGAGATAAATCATAGAATATCTCAAGTACTCAAGAACACATACCATCGTAAAGTGATGCAGACACGAGCATGTCATTAAGGTGCGCGCACACTAACCGCTTCGTGACCCGCTTGGCTGATGGCCGTCCGATAGCACTTTAATTCACACAACGCACAGTGCATCTCGCTGTTACAAAATAATGCGTTGGAACCCGGTGCTTACTTATTGAACATTTCAAATTGTCTTTTGTGAAATGCATGAGAAAAATTTCAGAAGAAAGAAAATATGAGGTACAGACAAAAGAATTACTGAGCGAATGGGAAAGCGATACTACTGACCAAGGGCGTAGCCAGTATTTTATCCAGGGTGGAGCAAAGCAAACAATTTCCTTATAATTTAAATAGAGATGGTGTAATAATAATAATAAAAATATTTCAGGTATATGCCCATTTACATAAAAATACCCACATACAAACAATAAACTACACAATGGCAGTGATATGTGCCTCTGTCCAGTGCCTCAGTATAGGGCAATCCACCCTGTCGCCAGGATACTGTTGGCGCTATTACGCACGCGACGCATCATCGAGGCTATTCTACCACGTAGGATGGACTGGAATCCATCCACATGTGCCTCTGCAAACATCTAGGATGCAGAACGTCTGTTACTTATTCTTCTCTGTGTTTCAAGCACCCCAACCTGCCCCACCGTGACCCATGCTACTGGCCCGTTTGGATTGAATTGCTTGGTAACTACACGTTCTAGGCATAAGTTGCCAAAGAATGCCTTATTTTTTTTTTAATTTATTTATTGATTTATTTTTAATTCATACAAAAATAGTTCATAGGTAGGTACACTAACTGTTAAATTAACACACTCTACATGGTGGTAGATACCCAAGGACATCCGCGACACATTGCCTACTCGTAACATGTTCGGCACACCAATTAAGAATAACGAAGGCGGCAGTTCCCGGAAACCTTCGGTGACTCTTGGAAGGCTACTACGGCCATAAGAATTTTAGTCATTTCAAAAAAAAGAAATCTCCGAATCTGTGGTCTATTTTTCGTCTAGGAGTGGATTTCGAAAAATGGGTTGGGAAACAAGGAGTTTTCCTCGTCCCATTACACCCAATTTCTTCCCTGAGGGAAATAACATGAAAGATAACATGAGTTGGTAATTACAGAAAAGGAATTATGACTAGGTAGGTATATCATCTACGGTGTTGGGTACAATGTTATTCGGCTAATGGAAACCTATCGTCCAATTCAAAAGCTCCAGCCTTGTCCTTCTAATTCGTACAATTATGTTATTATGTGTAATTAGGTGTTGATTCGACCTCGCTCTGCTCTCCAATTTGGCTGTCCGCTCCAGGAAGCGTGTGTCCACCAAACATTGCTTCAAGGCTTCTCCACTCTACATAAGATAACACTTTAGTGTGTACCTACATATATGTACTCGTACATCGCAGACAAATCGCCATTCGGTTTTGTGATATGTTTATCCAAATATAAAATGTCAAATATAAATATTAGAAATAAGTAAATAAAAATACCAACTTATAACTCAATAATTACTACTACTTTATCTCAACAATATAAACAATATACCTATAAATAAATAACGCCACACTCAATGGCACACACTAGGATTCCCTGTGACGTGGGTCTAGAGACACATACAGACACAAACAAACACACCCAGACCCGAACATACATTTTTTTTTATTAAACAAGTGTATGTGCGACCGGGAATCGAACCTGGAACCTTTTGCACAGCAAGCCGAGTCACTACCAACTGCGCCAATCGGTCGGTCAAATACTTACATGGTCGAATACCTATACTTACATGGTGTAGGTGTACCTATCCGTATGTTTTAGAAAAAGTGATTAGACAAAGGTTGTAAAGCTTTACGAGCCCTATCCTTTAAAGCTTTACGACCTATAATTTCTATGTAGATACCTATTGACATCGAAATTCTTTTTTGGCACTTTTTGTAAAGTACGTTATACATTATATCTACTATACCATCCATCAGCCTGTGTCCTAGATATGGGTCTATCCCAAGGACCGCCACTACACACGTTCTGAAGTTTACACTGTCGTAATTTTGGAACTACTTAACCGATTGGACTCATTTTCGAAATTACCTATATATCTAATCGAAAGCGATTGATGTTTTGGACTTAGCTGGTGACCCTTAATCGAGATGTAGTGATTTTTTTCAGAAACTCGAAAGCCGTGATGGGTAGGTCTACCTAATACTCTCACCTACTAAGTAGGAACTTCATGGTACGGGCCGGGTTCGAACTCGCGATCTGACTGAGCATACTCGAATAAAGTATCAAAATTATACAATATTGTTTTATAATAAACCTTACCACTAACCACTAATTTAGTCGTATTAACCACTAAATGTGCTTTATTGTCCAATTAATAAAGTAATGCAGTAAAAAATATGTTAATATAGGTACCATTTAAGTGGGTACCTTATAAGCTGAAGCCATCAACCGTATAACAGCGAACGCTTAGACGGTGGTTAACTTTTAACCTCTATCTCAATTCTAGACCAAGTTACCTTTACCGGCTAAACCGCCCTTATCATCATACAAGTGTGTACATTTTTAACGTGTTTATATTTGTATAAGTTAAGTTTGTAAACCGCTGAACTGGGCTG
Organism: Sesia bembeciformis; assembly: GCA_943735995.1. Lineage (NCBI taxonomy): Eukaryota > Metazoa > Arthropoda > Insecta > Lepidoptera > Sesiidae > Sesia > Sesia bembeciformis. The sequence continues at coordinate 11,015,792 of OX031040.1, forward strand.
TCAACCTGTCACCGTGCAGGAAGCAGTGCAGGGCATCTGTTGGCTCGTATAATGAAATTATTTCATGGAAATCAGTGGACCGTTGGTGGGTTAAACGAAGTCGTGAAAACTGGCCGTGGCGCAGTTGACAGGGATTGATTGGTAGATTGGACGGAACTATTTGCTTTAAATATCTACCTACAGTTGTACAGCTATTAGTGATCTGCTAAATACGACATCTGCAAGATTATACTTAAGTACTTATACAAAATTTAAATAATTATAACTTCTTCAGATTCTTAATTAGATTAGGAAGGTACCTACCATACTAATAACTGCAATGAAATTAATTAAGATTGCGTCTACAGACGGATATTTTCGCGCTATGGTTTGGCTGTGGATACTAACCCAAAGGGCAGTCGACAAGATGGTAAATTGTCACCACGGCCCATGAACACCTGCAACACCAGGGCGGATGCGGCGGCGCGTCGAGTCTTCAGCCAAAAGTTGATTACATCTAACTTCTTCGAGCAACGTGCAAAGTATTCCGGGTTAAGTTTCAGAGAGACGGTAGAAGGCCTCGTTGAACTGTCGTAAAACGGTAATCAGTTACTTACTTACCTAAATATTTACATATCTATCGTGGATAAGTTATTCTGTACACTAGTAAAATTATCTCAACCACACGTAACTTCGAAACAAAGCGCGTGACCAATAGCTTCTATGAGCACTGTCTTTTATTACATTCGTATTGTATTCGGTTTGTTTCCATCGCTAACAAATTAGCCGCTGTCGTGTGACCGCCGGCGTGATGCTCACGCGCACTCGATCAATTTGCGGACTATTACTGATAGAGACCAAATACAATGATCTTAACAATAAAAGAGAATTGTTGTATATATTCGTTATGGTTTGTTTCCAATGTATACCAATTGGCTGCTGCCAGGTCACGGTTAACGCTTCTCGATTGAAGTAAAATTAAAGTCATAATTGAGGACCAATACATAAAGAGAATCGAAAATTATAAACCATAAACCAGTTTATGTACGTATGCTTACGTCTGCACACTGCGGGAAAGAAGCGTGGAGTATAGTTACCGGTAGCAAATGGTGGTAGCTATCTAATTAAAGTACTTAGTTTTCTTAAGATACTTACCCATTTTATTCGATATGTTATACACATTCAGGAAAGTACATGTCACCTGCAACTCCTTATACCTTTATACAAATTCAAGGAAACTTATTAAAATATTAATTTGTTTGGCGACAGTATCCACATACCACAGGGCTGACTGCCTGTTCGACTGAAACCTTCTTTCTATTGAAAAAAAAACTCTCGAATATATTAAGAGAGCAACACAACAGACGCCTATACTGGGAACAAACCTAGCGTTAGATCGTTCACGATCTGCGCTTTGTAGATATCGCACGATTTACTGCTCTATTGGGCGATACATCGCGACTGCCGTGCGACCAGCACCTAGCGCACCGCAAACATTCCTATACAATAATACTGTAGGATTAGGAAATAAATGGAGAGGACTTAAAATAAAGGACTTACATTTTTTTTTAAAATACAAACGTCCGATCAATGATCTTTCCATCAATGAACACAGTAAATTTGATCACGTTTAACAAGTGATAACCGACATCAATGCGTAACAAAAAATACAACTATGATAGATACAGGTGAGCTCCAGTTGTAACCCTCACACCAAATTGTGCAATTCTAATGTTGATAATTTTAAGTAATCTTATAATCTATCCTCTACCTAAATATGGCAGGATTTTCGACGATCCTATACTCACAAACCATCTAGAACCCCTTAGCGTACAGAGAGATATTGCCTCTTTGTGTGTGTTCTATCGGCTGTACAATGGGGAGTGCTCTGTGGAATTATTTAATATAATGCCTGCCTCGGGTTTTTATTTCCGCATCTCCCGTCATTGAAACGTGGTACATTTGCACTCTCTTGATAGGAGGTAGTCGTAGGATTGTGTCGTCTTTCCGCTGCCCTACGATATGGGGTCCTTCAACAGAGCTGTGATGAGATATTCACAGGCAGCGTGTCTGTAATCTTCCTGGTAATGCGGGCGTCCATAGACACAGTAACCACTTAACACCAGGTGGACTGTCTGCCTGTCTGCCACCTTTAATATAATAAATGACAGTTTTTTTCCTATACCACCATAAAGTCTGGGCAAGAGTCATTCTACATGGGTGAAGCAGTTGATATACGCTGGATCTGAAGGATTAAAACTATACGTACCTACTAACTTAGTAAGTATAGTTTTTCGTTTCATTTTAATAATTAATATTAGAGATAAAAGAATTATCTTTTATCTCTAATATTAAATTTACTTGAGTTGTCTGACCTCACCAGAATCCGGACGAGACTGCCTAAAACGAAATCTAAATCATGTTAAAACAAATTTTTAATCAATAGTTCAGCCCGACTTGGCTCCAGGGAAGCGTTTCCGCTTTCGATGGAATAGGTTAGTTGGTGATATATCGTATATATATATTAAATTATCACCAGCTTAGCGGCGAAGAAATACGTCGTGAGGAAATCCGCATCTTTCAGAAATGTGATAAAAAAATATCTGGAGCATATGTATCCCCCAATCCACACAGGTCCCGCGTGGTGGATTATGACCAGGAACTCCCTTGTGATTTATCAGGGAAGGTCTATTTCGTCCAGGACGACATACAAAAATGCTCACATCATCAGCATCATGTATTTAAGTTAGTTAAATAGGTTAGCTATATCTCTCTATAGCTGCATATAGATATGTCCCATGGATATTACCGACACATTTCTACAACAGATTACTTAAAGACAAACCGATTTTTATTTATGTACTTAGGTAGAATTCATTGCACAAGTAGGTAAGTAGTTATCAGACATGATCAAAATTAATACCTTTTAATGACTGACATTCTTACGACTCCTATATAGGTATAGGTACAAGCAAATCTAACAGAAAATAGAACATAAACAAATTTTAATTGAAGTATACATAAAATATATACATAAAAATATATGTGCTTACATAAAATAGTAAATAAAAACAAACATACTCGTATATAGTATATAGTATATAGTATGTTTAGTATAGGTATAGTATGTCATACATAAACGCATTCTGTAATAAAATATAGGTAGGTACCTAATTCCGTAGAAACATTTAATTAAGTGGACTGAGATCATTAATTATCTAACTCTGAGTTTTTAGTCAGTATTTTCAAAGCCATCGTTTAAAGTGTTTTACTTGGTGCTTTCCTAATGTCGGTAATGTAGCTGAGCGAGAAGAAGGTCAAGAAATTAATTATGCATCCATTAAATGTCACCAAAATATCTCAAATTAAAATCAAAGTCGTCTCCACACAGCACGCCTAGTGATCAGTTTTCCATCTTATAAAGCAAGGCGTCTCAACACGGGCGGTCGGGCGTAAATTGAAAAACCTCGTGACTCCACGTGTTGGGATCAGATGCGCGATAATGGACATTGTTCGCGGCTCGCTTTAATTATAAACTAGATAGGAATAAGTGGAGATAGGTTTATGGCTAGTTAGTGCACTAGGTCAAATCCGGTATCTTTCCTTGTATTAATCATTGCTTAGTAATTTGAAGGCAAAACTATACCTACCTACAAGTTAGGAGTTGAGACATTTAGTAATTATAATTTATTTCAGTCAAAGGAGAGGTGGATATAAATTCTCGAATTAGTGAGATCGTGAATTTAAACCTCGACTTGTATCACAAATTGTTGTCTCCTAGTTCTACCGAGTTGCCCTTCTAGTGGGACAACGAGGGACACTTATTTCTCATTGTCCTACTGCTAAATTATAATTTTTCCCGCCCTGTTGATTCATATTACGCAAAAAAAAACTAAAAGGGTCTCCTTCCGATTATTCGTTAAGCGTGTTAGGAGTAATCTGTTTAGCCTAGGACAAAATAGTTTGTCCTCATAAAAGAGAATTCACACTTCAGGACAAACAGATTGATAAATGAACCACATAAACTTCGAAGGTGATTGTTGTTTTGATTTCACCTATTGATCCCCATTTGAGATCAATAGCTAGTGATTTTTTTCCGAAATTCAAGTAATGATCTCCGCAATAGGTAGGTACTACCACCAAGGGTAGGTAAGTACCTATAAGCAGAATAAAAGAAATATATACTAAAATTCACACAACACGTGCAGGAGGCCATGGCCTTCTTCGTTGATAACATCACGGCGCAGGTTTTAGTAGCCGAGCATCTGTGGACACGAGGTACAGATACCGCACTCTTGATACCTGCATCTGCATTTGATAGTTTACAAGCACGCAACTATGGTTCCCACAATGGTGTATTGTAACTTGTTTCATTGAATGCCTACAACTAGTTGGTAGTTAGATACTTTTTCGTCACAAATAACTATGTAGATTTTACTCGTAAGTAGATAATAACAGTATTTTCTTTCTTTCTTATGAGTACCTAACCTTCATGATTTCAACAATACCAATGGTTATTTCATATTTTTACCCCTCACATAAACCAACTCGATATATCAGAACTAATTTTAGTAAGAGCACGCGAAATCATAACACACTACATTTGTGTACCTTACTACGCGTTACCTCTTTTGTAGTTAAGGGCGCGTGCACACTGAGCGGCTGTCGTGCGATTTGTCGTCCACCGATGTTATCGCAGCTCGTAATTCGGCCGTGATCCTCCGTGCGTGTCGGTAGCCGACTCGATTGCATTTAGTTAGGTCTGGTGTACACTTAACTTCAACTATTACAGTGCAGGGTAAAGGCATTAGCTTAAACGTATAATGTAATAATCGTCCGCAATTATCATTGAATTGAGGTTAGTACTTATATATTAATATAAGTTTAATTAACTTACAATTAGTTTGGTGAATTTACAATTTCTAGAAATTGTAACTAAGTCGTTTCTTTACGGATGTGTGTACTTTATCTGTGTGAATCCGCTACCTTTTTACCTTATCATAACACAAAGTGTTAGGTTTGCACCGCCCCGCCCCATCACTTCCCGTGGGTGTTGTAAAAGGCGACTAAGGGGTAACAAAGCGGCTACCACAAGCCCTGAGAGACAACACCAGCTCAAAAAGAGTGGACTCACCAACCAACTTAGCCAGCGTGGCGTTTTAAGGCTATACATCCCTCATGCACATTGTCTTGTGCATTGAAGCTCATATCCAGCAGTGGATACCGAAAAATCTAGTTGCATTGCATAGCATATGATAAAGCTCATCAATGCCTCTACAGAGATGAAATTCCCATTTTTTTAGTAGAAACATTACAAATGCATCAGCTCTTCCCATCGACCATACTATGGTACGGTCGATTCTTGAAGCCGAAACTACTTGATCAGTGTCAAATGTGTTGCTAGTTATGACGTACGGTACTTACGTGAACTCTAACGGTTGCCTGATCCATAAGTTTTAAGTTGCTCACCCGGCTTTGGAGAGAGTTATGCACGAAATTTCTTTTCCGGGGGGAAGAACTACGTTGGGGTCCATAAGTCCTTGAATGGAGACTGCGTATACCGAGAACTGTAGCGTGGGACACTCTCTGAACAAATAGAGAAGATGGCCGTTAAATAATGCATGAGAAGAATGGAACATCGTGTGTGGTGGCGGGCCTTGGGAGAAGCCTATACTCAACTGCGGGCAGATATATATAAATCTGAATATGAATGTACTAGACCATATAATAACAGCCTATGTCTCTACGGTTGATTATAGATTTCTCCTATACTCGTCACCATACAGTCCACACACATTTTTACGCTCTCATTATCTTGCCTCCACCAGCAATCTAATTCATGCGTCTGTCATACATAGGTACACTGTTTGATTTTGAACGCATTATCTGTTAGATGATTGAGGTTAGATGGCAGAATTAGGCGACTTACAGGTAAATCTAGAAAATAGACTTCGCCATTGTTTCACGAAGTCCAGTTAAATATTAAAGAAATCATGTTGGGCTTACATCTTACTTTTTGAACGAATATAATTAAGACGACCACGCTGCGACTCGGCGACTCGACCTATAAATAAACATTGAGCGTTTCCTTAGGTGACTATATAGTAATATGAAAATTGTAAATTTTATGTCCATAGAAATAATGAAAAAAGAGAATGATTTCCATGAACTATCAATACCACCAACCTTACCTCAAGTCCGAACAGATATCGCGGCCGCGCGCTCGTGAGCGATGCCACGGCAGATAACACATTGCTTTGTTTCGTTGTAAAACTCGAAAATTAACATCATTTGCCAACGCCCGATCGCGCCTGTGATACTGACACTAGTGGGCGGTGGTACAAGTTACAGGCGAAATAAATTAAAGCTGATAAGTGTGAGCTGCTGACCAGCTATTGTTTTTTATTTATTGGGAAAAACAGACAATTGTACATAAAATGTTACACATTAAAGTAGGCGTATGTGACCATGTGACTATGGCATGGAGCACTAAACTGACATGCCTACTTTGGTACTAAAAGTTAGCGGTGCTACTTACATAATGACATAGTACCTAATCGGTCCAGTTAAACCAGGTCAATTAAACTCGATCTCTTGAGAAGTCTAAATCTTTTCACAGAAACTATATCTTGCTGTTTACGATACATTCCCCAAGGAAAGGAATTGAAAGGGATCTGAAAAGGACTAGACGAAGGCTTATATTTTTCTCGCCATCGTCCATCGTTTAGGCCAACAAACGCAGAGTAATGTGGTGTTTTGTTTTAATAGTTGTCGAGATGGTAGGAATTCGATGTTATTGGTGTAATGGCGGATTGGTGGCGTAACGTATCTGCACTTTTAACCTGAAGTTAGAAATTTAGTTTTACCCAAGAATGTAAGTAGGTACTTACTAGTAACTAAGTACGATATAGCTAAATAGAGTATGGTAGTTACTTAATAACGGCTTGTGCAATATTGACAGCCTTGAGTTGTATACCTAGGTACCTACTATTAATAATATCAAAATGACGATGGAATATACTTTTGACGGTAGGTATAAACATTAGAAAAAATCTCAATAATTTCAAGTTAACACTACAGGATGCAACAGGTGTAAATTTGAATTTGATTAATTTCCGCAGCCTGAAACTCTAGAGTTTCTACTCTACTCACAATTCTGAGCTAATTGTCATAAAATGTTTTTTGTGTGAAAATATATTTTTTTGAGCTTTGAATTTAGCAAATACTCAACTAGCTGTCTTAAAGACTAGTATTGCAAAGTGTACTAAGTAATATTATGATCTAAAAATCTAAATTGTTCAGTATTTACAATAATAGTAGCATACCTCTTCTCTTGTCTTCTCGCATGTCTCTTCAGCGTAGGCGCGGATACCGAAAAAACTCAATGGGCGCTAAAAGACATCTTGAGCTATGGGTGTAATAACAAATCATCAAGTCACATACACAGCTTAAGAATACCGCGAACCCGTAGGCTGTGGAACGAACTGCCTCAAGGGGTCTTTCCATTAAGCTACGATATGGGGTTCTTCAAGAGAGCTGTTGCAAGGATTTTGCAAGGTCGGCGGCCCGCCCGCATACCCCCCCTGGTGTTGCAGGTGTCCATGGGCGGCGGTAATACTTACCATCACGTGAGACCGCTTTCTCGTCCGCACACTAGTATATAAAAAAAAAAAACTTTATTCAAACTGTTTTCAAGTCAAGAACTACACCCCCTGCTCCTCCCATATGTATCCGCCGCTGCTTCAGCGCTGGATATAGGGGTCTCCCAAAGCTCACCACTACACATGATCTTCGGCTTTTTTCACCAGCCACCACCACGGAACTTCTTTATGTCGTCGGTCCATGTGGACGGAGGGTGTCCCGCACTGCGGTTTCCGGTACACGGCCTCCATTCGCCAACTCGTCTACCCCAACGGTTATCGGTCTAGTATTAGACTGACTGACAACCTGACTACTATGACAAATTGAAACAGTCACAGAACAGCAACAAGGCAAATAAAATAAGTTTTTAACACCGCGCAATAGTGAGGTAGGTAGATAGATAAGACCTAAAGCATATGCAATCTTACATTCTATACACCTCACCCGGTATCTAACATTACATAATAAAAATACAAACGAAAATAGCACAGCAAAATTATTACAGTTCACTGTATTTTATGAATACCTACATTATTAAGAAAGCGTAGATATCTTAACCATGACCGAGTTGTGGTGTTTCTATAAAATTAGTTTAGCTAAGCCTCTAGCTAAATATTGAAATGTCAATTCTTAATTTTCGTAACAGCAAATTATTTACTATTGTAATACAATTATTTTAACAATATTCAATGAACAGCAATGGTCTCTGGTAGCTTACAATGGGAGATATGACAACTTCTGATGTTACGGACCTCCCGTGAATTTATAGAAAACAAAATTACATTTGCAGGCACTTAGCAATGTGTTAAACAAAACTGTACGTTATTTGGAAGACTTATGTCTTAATGGAAAATAGTTGACAACTTTTTTTTTAGTGGCGATGGCGCAAGACGTGACAGCGGGTCGGAAAATGGACAAACAAATAGCCATTTTGTTCAATTTCATGGTCATATGGGCGTGTAAAGAAGTTACTTGCAGTAGGTATAGTAAACGTGAGATTTTTTGTTCTAAGACTCCATAACCTCGATCATTTGAAGAAATATGCATACTTATCAACTTATCATCAGTGTTAATTTGGATGGCCAAAAGTGTATTTTGGGTTTATTCCACAAATCCCCCCAAAGATTTTCCTTAGGGGGAAAAACTGACCTTGAAAGCAAATTTTGTTCAAAAATCCCCACCTGGCCTATGTAGGAAGGAAAACTGGATAATATGTAATTAATTTGTCACTATATGTCAACGCGCAAGCCGCTTGTTTTCGGTCTAATTTTCATCCCTACCCAAAAATATTATTAAATCTAATTATAGCAATAAAATCGTAATTAGAAGTTCTTACGAAACCCCGACACCATTGATAGCTACCCATAGCATTTTGAAGAAAACACATTAAATTTAATGTGCATTTGAAACGCAACGTAGATTCGGTTGCTAAATGAGCTAGTACCGACAGCAACACAGTGCGAGTTTATTTAATTTGATAGAAGATATAAGGTGGCAAACGCGCAGACACTCTGTCTGGTATAAATGTCGCTCAGGGCAGTGCCAATGCCGGATTTAAGGGTACGCGACTCGTGCGGCCGCACAAGACGCCGTAGGCGCGGGGGAAGCTATGAAATGGAGGCGCCCTACATAGCAGACGGAGCAGACACAAGGAATCGAATATCTTGGGCAGGGTGCCACTAAACCACTAAAGCCAGTACGGCATTTCCAAGAGACCTCTATGACACATGCCAAAAAAATCACGAGCGTTGGCACGTCAAATGCGCTACCTACCTTTAAGGTTTTAGGAATCACGATAAAGAATTGGGAAGGGTACGGTAGGGATCAGCGGTTCCTTCATTCCATTATATTCGTATTGCGATAGGATGGCAGGACATTGGATTGGATGGTTGGGATTGGAAACAAACTAACAAATCTCACATACCTACTCGCAAGATAGTCTTGCTCTCCAATGCAGCTTTTTCAAGCCTTTCTATTTGAAGCCTTTCTATTCTTTACACAAAATGTTGAGGTCGTCTCGCTATTTCCTAACGTATCCTTGATATCTGTGTCCGTTTAATGGAATCCAACCTGATCTAAGAGAGCTTTGCCCATCCCTCAAGATATATATGACACACATGTCTCGCCAAACCCCATCCCACTTTAGTTTTGCAGTTTTGCGTCAATTATGTGGTTTTCGAAACACATGGTAGAGGTTCTAGATTTGGGACTAGTTTCTCCCGATCTGTTATGTTAATAGTAAACTGGTCCTCTCCTTGAATTGCTTCCGACCTGTTGACTATTAGCAATTTTAAAAAGTGATAAATTCGACCGCTGACCAGTTTAAGAACGGGCCAGTTACCACCTCAACCCACCATGGCTTTTGGTGCATATCAGCGTAAATCTTCCTTGACGTGCAAGTGTCTGAACATAATTGAACGTCACAAGTCAACTTTATAAATGAAATATTTTACCCTCTTAAATTATCTTCACGCGTCTGCAGACGGTACCCAGCAATTATCGTCTAAGTACCGTCCGCGCCAATCGCAGCACTCGATACGCAAATTGCCAGCGGCTGTTTACAAAGTCCTCCCCCCTCCCTCGGGGACAATTAGCCCCCGAGAGTCGAAGTTTTTCCCATGCCGTTTTGAACGAACGAGTGGAGTTGTGACTTGTTCATTGACTGTCGATGGAAAGCAATCTTTAAAAATGTTTGATAGTTAAAAACTAAAAAAAACTTATGTTCTATGACTACGTCTGTAGCTTACCCAGTTGGAGTCTTTCTATATTGGCAGCCTGAGTTGTGGACCTTCTACAGTAACCGTAACCAGCCCTTTTATCATCCGCTGCTGGACGTGGGCCTCAAGTCAATGTGCGCGAGAGATGTATGGCTTTAAAACGCCACGTTAGCCAAGCGGGTTGCCAAGTCCATTCTTTTAGAGGTGGTATATCCTCAAAGCTTGTGGTGGCGCGGATCTATTATACCTTAGTATCCTTTTACGACACCCACGGGAAGAGAATCACACGGCTTACTGTTATACCTAGACAAAGTCACACAATTATTCGTTATGGCTACAAGCAGAGAAATTGCTCTAAAATGTTCAAGGGACATGATATGATAAGATATTAGGAATCACACAACACAAGGTATTTGAAACAATCACACTAAAAATCAAGGTTAGGGGCAAATTCTGAAGCTCTGAGGTTGTAACTTCTGAGTTTATGTATGGCAATACCCGAAGCAATTATCAATTAAGTGAGTAATTTTCGTTTATTCGGTTTTATCCATGTTTATCATAGGATAAAACATTTATCATGTTTTATTATTTTTCATAAATTATTTATCATGTTTACCATGATTTATCAACTCCCCCGGTTTAATAATTTTCGAATCGTATGAAAAATTAATGAATCTTCAATAATTTGTTTTGATGATTAGAAAATATTCATAAGATTCATATTGATTGAGCTACCTAAGGTTGAGTGATAATAATTGACATGTCGAATAGATTGATATGTAGATCCAAAATATTCCGTCAAGAAGATCATCTGTCATTAATTACTTATCACCTATTTTAAAGGACCTTTTTTTGACAGAAAATTTCTGTCAATATGTACTTAAGTTTAGATTTGAAGACAGTAGTGTATGACTATGCCTGTTGTCTCACGTTCCATCCGTGTTTTCGCAATGATCTCATTACATGTATTCGTTTCTGTGGGTCACGCGAAGAGTTGTATTGTAACATGTTTAAATACGTATTATGATTATAGTATCGATTTTTATTTATATCTACACAATTAGACGCGGTGTTTTTTTTGTGTCATTATTCTGTATGTAACAAGTTTCGACCAAATTTGTACTAAAAATCAATACCGGTTCAAGACTTCAAGATTAAGGGCCACCTTACGAATCGTTTTAATTTCCTTTTATAATTTTTCAGGATTGCACTTAAAATTTATCTTCGACGTTTACTAAATCCTGACATCATTCATTCATTAATGTCCAGGTATAGCTCTCAATCGAAACGCACATCATATTTTTTTGTTCTGTTATTGAAAAGTAACAAATATTATAGAAAAAAAAATTATTAATCTTATTTTAAAAAATTGAAATGGTAGATTACGATAGTTTCTGTACATTTTGGAAAAAATAATGTGTAGATTAATCTTGTAGAACTTGATTGGCCCTATCCATCGATTTGAGAATACATATTATAGTAAGCAGTCTAGGGCAGGCATGTAGAGTCAAATGGTATTCTATGTTCATATGTTTTTTGAAAATGGAACAATCTTATTTTTAATGAACCCCTCCTCATCTGCTTCACCCCCCTTAGAAGTTGCCAACCGGGTTTCTTTGATGAGAACGTATGATGTGTCATCTATTCCCATGTCGATGGCCCCATCAAACAACAAAGGTAGTTTGTATATTTTGGCATATTTTTTTAGATAATTTTTGAAATTTTGCACGGTCTTAATTTTTAAACTATTGAACGGATTTAATCACCATATTTTTACTAAACCTGGTCACTCAAGTAGAATTTAATGAATTTTGTTACGAAATTTTAAAATGGTGATCTCTGGAGTATCATTTCTTATTTTACCTAAAATCCATAGCAATTGTTGCTTGCATATTACCTTCACGATAAGTAATGTGTCAGTAATTTAATGTAAAGGCTTAAGCGGTGGGTATATGCGGTGCGCATTGTCCTGTCACGTCCCTGCACTGTAATTGGTGAACAGGTGGGGTATTTGTAACCTTAGGTGTTTCGGATTTGGAACTGTCATTTTCAATTTTTTTATTATTATGTAAGTAGACCGTACATTTGTAGCCAGAAGATAGTATTTACATTTATATTAGAAAGACATAATAGCAAGCAGACCTTGATATAGGTAGGTAATTTCTGAAGACTGGAGGACTACTCGATGAGCTTAACCTTGTAGGTATGTGTCTATTTATCCGGGCATTAGAATTCTCGAAATTACAAAACTGGCTAATAACGATTTTTAGATACTATAATATAATAACGACACTACCTACATAATGGGAAATGTTTTAAAGAGCTATTGAGTTTGATGCTTCGGATTTTACCATCGCACCTCCCGTTATCGTCGTGAGGTCCGTCGGCAGTTCCTGTATAAACTGGAAAAGTCGTTGCGTACAATGCGGTCATCACTACGTAAATATATCGCGATCCCGGAAGTTGTGGAATTATCTGCCAGCTGAGGTTTTTCCGCTATCCTACGACATGGGGTTCTTCTAGAGGGTTGTGAATACAGTTCTTCAAGGTTGGCAGCGTATTCGCATAGTGTTGTAAGTGTCCATTGGTGGCGGTGACCACTTGTGGCCCGCCCGCTCGTCTGTCATCTCTTCATTAAAAAATACCGACACATCTACCATAACACAGCCTCAGATAGTGTTTGAATCAGTATCTAGCAGTGGGGCCAGTGCCTCCCATAAGGATTTCTACTACAGGTACACGATCAGCTACTCTTCTCATCCAGCCACTACTCAGTCCTTTTAAAGTCGTCTACACGTAGATGCATGCCGACTAAATGATTAGACAGACGGAAATTATACAGATGGAGACCGGCAGTGGCGATAGCCAGGTAATGACCAGTTGTGGGCGCTCCCACGGTCCGGCGGTAATGCATGCACGCATCTCGATTGTGAGGGAAATTGGTCCTTGACAAATGCTGGAGTTTTATTAATCATAAGATGTATATAGAGTAGAGTACTGAATCATCTCTGGCTACAAAATGACTTATCTCGGGAGTCATTCTGAGATGTTGTTACATCTCAGACGTGCGACGTTCATCGACATATGTAGGTATGTTTATCATATCGTACGTTAATCGTATGTAATGTAGACACAGAAATAAATAGATACAGAAGTAAGGGAGTCTGATATCTACAGTACAAGTGACTTTTCATCATTTGATAGTTTGCTTAATTTTGTCATTATTTTTTACTATTTTATATTGAGTGAATATTGAGGTACTTAAGCGAACTTTAACCAAGTATCGGTTGATTAACCCTGTATGTCGCCGGCACGCTGGGTACCTTGCCACACATACCTAACAAAGTAAAATACTTATATTCAGTAGACAAGTATCTACGCTCAATATTATATTGAGCATGATCTGCAATACCTAAATATTTTGAAATCTGACTTAAAACTTTAAAAATCTGTTTTACTTTTAAATCTAGTTTAAATTCTAGATTTAAAAATTTTAGTGTAAAATTAATAAATTACGTTTAATTAACATTCATTATTTCAACAGCGATAGCACAAATAGTGGAAAATTCTAGGATCCGTGATAAATCCAAATGTCTATTAAGTGCCTAAAGCATTGGCCAGTCGAGCGTTCGTACGATGACATTTATTTGCGTTCATAAACGAGTTGTTTCGGTGATTTTAAAGTACATTTTCATTGCTCTAACTAAATGAATGAATAGGTTTGTTCTACAACGTTATGTTTGCGGTTGGCACTACTTAACTGCGTATTGAATAAGTTTTAACAACTTATTCAATAAGCTGCAGACGAGTTTGCATTTGTGCAAACGCTCAAATGTCCGATACTTTAAATATAAACAAATTGTAGTAAATAAGTAGAAACCAAACTTACTGGTAACAGTTACAGGTCGTCAGATGTGAAGTAGTTGTTTTTGTTTCGATTGAAAAAAGAAAAATGCTTGCCTTCGAAATGAAGCCTACTTTAATGACTGTAACACGAACACCGCACGGAACTCCTGGACGCCCATTAAAGTGGTTCCCGGATCAGCAATTATGCAGTATTACTGATTGTACAGCTGCCTTATTAGCTGCTCTTCTTTTTCTGGTAAGGACCTTATGAATTTGGGCCTTATTCTACCGACCTGTATACATAAATCATAAAGTCTGATATTGTCCGTCTCTATCTAAATGAAATCTTCTTCTTTCTATACTCGTTTAAAGTATCAATGTTGTAATTAAGTGCACGTCCTTTGTCCTTAATGTATGTATTTTAAAGCTTAATGGGTTTAACAAAATTTCTACTAAACAATAGATACATATGTTACGTATCTTGAAACGGTTGAAACTAGCTTAAAGTAGGTAGGTATAACATTTAAGCATATACCTACATATATAAATGTTTTTTTTAAATATTTTAATTAGGTAAATACGATGAACAAGATAGTATTAATCTGGTGAGTCTAGGTACTCAACGAAGCGATTGCGAATAATACATAGAAAATCCTTGCAAGTTTGTACGCAAAAATATAGTATTATTACCATCTTGTTTGAAACTATCGCTGTTGACCGTTTCAAAAGATTAACGCGTCGCAATTTATTCGCTTCGGATATAAAACACTGCACGTACAGTCGAGTGTCTTTATCCCTCGGGCGGTTCATATCGCACACGCGGTCACATTCTTGACTACCCGCAGTAAAAAACGAAGAGTACATTCGCCCCGCGGCACTGATCGCGAGCGGACGTCCCCTGTCGCTCGCTTATGGGAACGGTTAATGTGACCATTTGTTACACGGTAATACTGTAATTTGTGCACATAAGGTCAGTTTTTATGGTTTACTGAATATGTCAAATGTAATTATAGGAATTTATAGATATTTTTATAAATTTAACAATACACACCTAAAGTTTAGTTTTGATCCCAGTAAAAAAATAGATAAAAGCTTTCGTCTAAGAGGTCGATAATTTGTTACTATCGCATTGCTTTTACAATATGTGCAATACTGTAGCGTATCGAATCCATTATTGGAGTCCTGTCTTGGTGGTTAAAAAATCTGTAGGTAGTTAAGCAGAGAATTGATACTCTTATGTTATTATTGTTGTAAGATAGCCTGGAAAATAAGTTACAGTTATCATTAATTGTCACAAGTATATCCATTCGAATTCTTCTATTCTTGGTTTCCAAATAAGATATCAACATACTTCAGAACTACAATTGCTGACAAAGCTCAAACGAAAGCTGAAGTAGCAATTGGCAGGTCATATATACCGCAGTACCGATAACTGATGGTGGACACGAATCCTCGCATGGAGATAACGTAAGTGCCGAGAGAAGTTACATGAGACGTCCACTGGAAAGGTGGAAGGATAAGTTGAAGTAACTTCATGAGAAAAGCAGTACTGAATGTGTGGTGGCTCTCCTTGGGAAAGGCCTGTATCGGGCAGTGAAGAAACACAGGCTGGTGGTATGTTATGGTATACTATCCTGTAGCCTTCTAGTATAGGTATATAATTTCCTAAGAAATTACAGTTATCACAAGAACGATTAACAACTGTCGGATACATCTGACCGTAAAACCTTTGACTCCACGAAATCATTACAGCACGGTGTAACAAGTGACCAGTAAATGTCATGCTCGCATCGATAACGTGTAACAATAGCGAACACCTCGGGCCAAGAGCATTGTTGCGAATAATGGACAATTTCTAAATAACATCTGTTTTTGTACCTATTGAGCGAGATGAAAGGTTTGAGAGTTTAAAAATAAGGGCGTCGTTTTGGGCCTCGGGCACACTGTAGTATTTTCTGGAATTGTGACTGCGAATTGAGCGACTGGACAACGTATCGGAAGTGACTCTCATAACTGGGGGATAATGTTGTAAAGCATTAAGTCCGCCTTTTGTGACAATTTAGAAAAAAAAATATAAACAAAATAAAAAAAAGCGACTCTTATGAATGTTACATTCGATACCAAGCAGCCGTCCGATTGCTTCACTATTTGTTTTAGTTTTTCGTAGAACTGTGTGTTGATGGCATAGATAGCAGCATAGAAAAGTTTTTAAATGACGTTATCAAAGCAAAATGAGGTAAGATTTACTAAATTGAAATTTTTTATTATCGAGATTCTTATTAAATTTTCATTAACCCCCCCCCCCCCCCCCCCTTCATTAACTTTGCGTAATAAACTCAAATGACATGCAACGTGTGAGCAAGTACGGACATGCACCGGTTTTTCATACCCGCTCTTGCTTTGCTACGTTCGATGAGACAATGCACAGTCATGTGTTATTTCATGCATTTTTTCACATGTGTCATTCTTTTTGCGGTGTACGTAGAGACAATAAATCTTCCGAATTTGGTACCTACCCATTGGAATCATAGATATTTTGAATTAATAAACTAATAGCAGTAAGGGGGTCTAGTAAAGTTCAAATCGACCCTTTGGGAATAACTGCTCTAGACCATCAGGAACGGGCTTTCAGAATTTATTTTCAGGTGTCCTAACGTACGCAGTAGGTACCTACTTACGCCAAATAAGCAAATCGCTCTTACTAGAGAATTTAGAAAGGTTATTAGAAATTGATTATTTTGAATTCATACTGTTTTTCATTTTCATAATTAACTGTTTCCAAGGGAAATGGCTTCAAAAAGGCTTTTAGAAAGGGTCGATGCTTCAGGACCCTGTTCTAAAATACGTGCTTGATCAGCATTTAAATAGCTTTAATGCATTTTTTGTTTTAGCTCACATAAAAACCAATTTTATTATTGCGGTTTTAATTCCGTACCCCAATCAAGCCAAAAACCAAATTGCCTTTTTTTCGACCGTGCGATATCCCGGCACGCGCTATTTTTTCTAGACCTTTTCGGCAAAAAAATAGAGTGGAGTCGTTTTGCTAACACCGTAATGACTGGTTAGGGGTTGTAACAATAAAGTAGCTTCATATGCCACGTCCCGAAGATCGTCCGCTAATAACACGCCGACGATTGTTGTGTAGGGCATCTGTTATTTAGGAAGCATGTAGGAATTGAGATAGGTATCAAAATCGAAGAATAGTGAAGGATTAAAATGGGAATAATTAATTGAAAAGGAAATCATGTCTGAGAATTCATAAATATTAATTTTTGTACACATATTTTTAATAATAAATTCTCATTCTGTTACGTAACCATTTTAAAATATTAAACGATTACGTAAGCACGATACATTTTTTGGTTCAAATTTTGTTGAATTGGTTCACAGGCAAAGTCCGAATCCCAGCACCTCAGGCATGTCGTGGACTCGAATAACATCAGTCGGTGAAGGTATCATTAAATAATTGCGTTTGTACATATAAAAAAAATGAAATATCGTTGTCATGTTTCATTTCCCAAGATGAATCAAATTCATATATGAAAATCTTGAAAAATACAACTTTAATAATTTTAGAAAAAAATCATATTTATTAAATCACTCATTTTAATCATATGCAACATTTTGTTCTCTTTTATTACTTTTATCACTTCACTTTATCCATTTTTACATATTTATCCATTTATAGTCTGATAAATGAAATTCAAGACTGGAAAAGGGAGACAAATTAAAAAAAATGGATTATCACTAAAATAGTTGGAAAAATATTTTTTTAGTATCAGGGAACCTATATTTTCTTTAATTTGAAGCGCTATTCCAGTTTCTACTTTCATTTTCTCACTATTTATTTATTTATTTACTCTTTATTGTTTTAACAAAAGGCGGACTTAATTCTAAAAAGCATTTTCACCCAGCCACACTTGAGGCTATATAGTGATGGTATGGTAGGTAAGTGAACAACAATATATGAAATAAAATTTGGAATTAATAAAATATACATACATACATATACATATCATGTACACTTATCAAATTAAAACGTCTGTCCCATCTCAACAAAGGCACTGTGCCCCTAGCTAACGACGTTTAGTACCACAGCCTCCCGCTCTTAATCGCCGCACAATAATTGCTTCCACTTTGCCCATCATAAATCATAAACTAATTAGATACATCAAGGTCTCCATGACGTTTAGGCCAGGTTGTAATGATAGCAGTTTTTCTAGTCACCAATTTGGGTTCTTTTTGATTTTGACTTGATGGATGTTTTGGTTTTCGAGAAATGGTCGTATTTGTATGGGTAAGTAATAAGTTGATAAGTGTTTAACTAAATAAGTTAAAAAAATATGTTCTAACAGTCACAAGTTAATAAATATTGCTACCTAACGTTAGAATTAGTTAACTTAAAAATTTTTGTTAAACATTTATCAACTTACTTTATTACGGAAAAATCGATCAGATGCCAACTGTCTATACACGAAAATAGTGGTATAAATTGACCATTTAAGGTCACATAATAATATATTAATGGTATCCAAGTGTACTTTTGAAATCCTATGAAAATAAAAACCTTATAGCAATTTTTGATGTTGCTCTAGCTACTAAAGTCGAATTTTAATTATTGTAAGTATGAAATTTGGTTTAACTTAAATTTCATTTGTAGTGACTTATACCATCGACATATACTGCTGGACGTGCCCTAGGGGTATATCGTTGTAGTAAGTTTTTGGCTTGACGAGAGTGAGAGACAGCGTATGGTTTTGGCTATTACTATCTCTTTCATTGCAGGAGATTGACACTATATTGACAGAGATAGCGATTGACTGTATTTACATGTATTTATTTCAAATATGCAACTGTATTTACATACCCAAAATGTATTATTATATGGAACTGTCACAGCTCTTCCTATGATAACCGGACCTTAATTAATAATAATAATGTTTATATTATATCTTTGAAGAATGTGTTTTGTGTCCATAATCTTTTTATTAGGAAAACAAAACGTATTTAGTTATTTCTACTAGTTAAGTACTCGTATTTTCATACTTTCGTGTTACTTTTAATTTTCCTACAAGTTCTAATTTTCTCAAAATAAAATAACATTTTCTTGAAACTGACACATAAAAATGGCATGTGATATTTCAAAACGCGTTCCGTTATCAGCACACGAGCATCAACGCGCACAGCTATCGGCCAATCGTGCATGAGGGCGGGAACGAATACAGGCTTTTGAAAAAAGAACGTTTCGGTTGTTTTATTATAAAATGTCTGTCTTGGGTTTGTTGTCATAGGCGACAGATTAAAGTAGGCGTAGTTGAACGTAGTAAATAAGCTCGATAAACCCAGACAAGGCATGCTATACTGACTGTAATGATACAGCCACACTGGAGGACTTCGGTGAAGGTTCGCGCTGTCGTGATAGGTATGACCGAATTTGACCGAAACCTTCGTCACATTTACCGAGGAAATACGTATACCTACTTAGTAATGTTGCGACGTCACGCCACGAATGTTAGTCCAATAGCGTGGTCATAGCATAAGTAGGTAAATACACAAAGATGCTTGTGAATGATTAATAAATATTAGCAATGATTACCATCCACACATGTACTTACTGATATCTACGTAATAGACAGATCGGCATATTCAAAAGAGGTAGAAATACCTATAGTGCCTAAGTAATAAATACTTTTTAGTCGAATATAGGGGTTATTCAATGCGAACGCCCTTGGCATTTCATCTAGCTTCCTAATATCAATAGTCAATAAACGACGCCGATTTAAATGCGCATTGTACATCAATCACGAAGTCGACAGACGCTTAATTACATAGGAGTTTGTCCCTGAATATTTTTCCTGATGATACGATGACTTCCAGTATCTACTGGATTTACATTTATAATTGTGTGTAACTACATACGAGGCCATTTGCATTTGCCTCTTCGAAGTAAAAGGAACAAAGACACACAGATAGACTCTCTGAACTATTAAACCTACTCACATTATTATCTTAAGTCTCTCTATCTTAAGTCTCTCTACATCTATCAAAGGCTTCGGTCCATCTGGCAGAAGCGTGTCTCATTGCGCTTTCTGATACGTGGTTTCCATCGAAGGCCCCATCAGTTATCGCTTGCGATATTTATCTATCTATATATAACAGGTTCAGTGTCACTTTAACGTGCTTATTCCACCTATATTACATAAATATTGTTAAAATAATATTTATTTGTGGAGAAAGGAAAAGTAGCAGACGGGGAGACAGTCCATCTTATGGTAGGTAAATATCGCTCACGGACATTGGCGCTATATGTCGTTGTTTCTGAAATACACATAATAGACAAGCACAGATTTCGAACAAAGATTTATCCGATGAATGCGTCTACTACACAACATGAAACATAGCAATTTTTTTTCAAAATATTTCTCCAAAATTATAATGATAAATGAGTTTGTGTAGTTAATTCAGTGTCAGGTCCCAAATTCGTCGAAAAGTCATTTAACCGCGATGCCAATAATTTGATTGATACCATAGAGAACCGCGTTGCCTTGTAGAACCATTTGTAACTTTCGGAGGTTACAACATTTCCTTTGAAGTAAACTGATAAATGATACCTATATGTCAAGAACAGAAATATTTTTGTCGTTGGTCACAATGGATGTGTAGTGTTAGATAAGTACACTATAGGTACCTACCTATGTTCTGGCAGTTAATATTTGTCCATACGGCAAGGAGGTGCTAGTGTAATATAAACGAGAAAAATTACGTTGTGATTTTGCCTACCTATTTGTTTTCATCCGCTGGAGTTATCAATGTTTTCCTGCAGTCGGTGATAAGTGACAGAGCCTATACAATTCTTATTCCCATTCCTTCCCTTTCTCTTACCACGGAGGAGGGTGCACGCTAAAATCTCATTATTTTATTTAAGTTTATTATGTATGTATATTTATGTATTTAAACTAAAACAGCACCCGTGTCCTGATTTCTGTTTGTTCTGGTGGTTGACTGGTAAAGAATGCCGTTAAGCATTAAGTTCGCCTTTTGTACAAGTCAAATACTTGTGTAATGAAGTTTAAATAAATACATAAATTTCACAACCGCTGGCGGCAATCAACTGGCTAAATTACAACTCTCTCACATATTATGACTACTGTGAAATATATAGGTACCTACTGCATTTTCCACTTTATCCTATTCTCCTAAAGTACATATGTGTTTCAACAGTGAGTGAAATATATCACAACCCATTACCAACCCAACCTATCCTATGCCTCAAGCTTCCCTATTACTCCAACCCTTTCTCCAAATCCGTTCCTGAATCTCCAAGAGTAGGCTTTGCATTCGGGGGCCGGGCGTACCAACGTTTGTCGTTCTGGACTCGTATAACTGTTCTATATATGTTCTAAGCATGTATCGCGTATGTCTGTGGGCGACAGTATCCTTTTACCACCATGTAGACTGTTCACTTGTCAGACCATCTTCTTTCTAAACAATTCCTTTTTATACCATTTACCATAATTCTCAAACCGCTTCCCGATTTCTCATTACAATGAAATTCGCAAAGATAGGCAGTGCATTTGATGACGTAGAAACGTTTTTTGACTGATGTTGGCATGTATCAAAGATATAATGTCGTATGTATCGCGAGTTACCATCAGAGCGACCTTGCATTAGTCTTTTAACTTCTTTCTCGAAAAATAATTAGTTAAAGCTAAAAATACATCTATTTTTAGCCAAGTTAGGAAGTAATGTCACTCAAAAAGTCGGTCAATAATAATCATATTTACATACGTTAATCACAACGTCGATATATCTAAATACGTTTGAATTGCGACCGTTGATTCCCACACCGCGTCCAAGGTTGGGACAGTCACTAACATATAAAATATTGTGTAGCCTCAGTGCAAGCGAAAACAAGTTCTATATGATATTAACAAGTTTTAATTAGACGAAACTTGTCATTCCATATTTACATAGTTAATCATAGTTACATATCACTTGTTAGATTTGATTGAGATAGAGGTGTGGAGATAAATGAAATCTAAAAATATAGACAGTGCAGTAACTATACATTAGGCTGTCCCAAAAAATTCAAAAAAAAATTTCTGTAACACACCCATGCACCATTTCGTGCACCATACCACACACCCGTGGGTGGGTATGCACCCACTTACTTTTTTGTCCTATATCAAAAAACATGTAGGTATATCAAATTTCATGACCTTTGAACTACAGCAATCCGTGCCGACTTGCATCGAAACATTTCAACCCGCTAACTTAGCTGAACTGGATAAAAAACTGGCTCACATAGAAGAAAGGGCAAATGCAATATCTTTCCGAATCAACTTCTTCGGCATCGTATGAACCTGTACAGGACGATTCAGTTTCCAGTTCTGGTGAAAATATGGCTTCACTGCTTCATGATCTGCCAATTGTGATCGAGCGCACGCAATCTGGGACTGGCACTACTGTAATGGTAACGAAGAAAGATATAACCACTCCAGAATTAGTAGCTGCATTACACAGGTGTCAATTGAATATGAGAGACTCTGTATTTATTCTTCAAGCTACTATCGAGGCACTTGGATTAATTCGATAGTCAATGGACAAATTTCCGATAAATGAGTCTTCCATCCAACGAATTCGTACGGAAAAACTAAAGGAACGCGCGGGCGCCATAAAAGTTGATTTTAAAAATGAGATACTAGACGTTGTAACTGTTCGAAAATCCAAAGAAGTACGTATTCCTATAGACATTTCGTTTGGAAATAAGGGTCAACTTATTGCTGTGCCCAAATTAGATAATTCTAGGGGCAAAGAGCAGGCGCAGGCTGTTTGGAATGCGAACACAGGTTGGAATCTTGAAAATAAAGTGCAAATTCTCTGTCGTGATACTACGGCTTCGAATACAGGTCGTATTAATAGTGCTCCTAGAGCAAAAACTTGACCGGGAATTGTTTATTTTTGCCTATCGCCATTACGTTTACGAACTGAAAAGCGTATTTGAAGTAAAAAACAGTCAAGTGACCACAATTTCCGATATTCCGCTCTTCAAAAAATTGGGAGAAAATTGGAAGAGGTTCGATTTCGATAAGATACAGTACTATTTGGAAAACGTGGAAACATACCTTACCGCTTCCGAAATTGAAGCTGACCGACTGAATTGACAACAAAAATAGTCCGAGATGACTATTCGTTGATGAGCTCTCAGTCATATTTTTAGATGAAGATACAGAGCGAAAACTCAAAATTAGACCCCCAGGTCCTCCCTACATTAGACCTCCCTACACCAATTTGGTACTAATTGGTTCGATTTGGTACGATTAACCATGGTAGAACATTTGGTAGAATCATGGGAAGGTGGAGGCTTCTTTGAAAGACTTTGAAACCTAAAGCGTAAACCGCAGACGGGAATTGATAAAATTTGTTTTCGTCGAACTATGATATCATAGCCATAAAAAATCACGGTAATGACAAAACAACTAAATGGTAAGTGCCGAAATTGATATCATGACCTCATTTAGCATCACGGAAGGCCATCGAAGACAAAGCAGTATGGAGTTATTAAGAGACGGTAATGATACGTTTCGTGACACGATCATTAGAATCGACACCTATTTTGGACTCCATCATTTCCCTATTAAGTTAGTTACCTACATACCTACTTCATGATTCTGATTCTTGTGGACAAACGTAGTGCAGGCTTCTATACAGTCAATAGTAGATATCTAAGCCATTGCAACAGCGTGTTCATTCTGAATAAAAGATCTGCATCCAGTAAGATGAATCTGATCATAAAAACAAATTCCTAAATTAATATGACATTTTATTATCATCTACTCGTAGCTTTTTTTGGAAATTTGCTTTTGTATGGATTTGGACTTGGTATGTATCAAAATGATTGTCAGTCAGCTTATTTTCCTTTTACCAAGGTACTCCTTAAATAAGTTATTATCAAGGTTTGTTTAATTATAAGTTATTATAATGCTTATTAATTATAGTAAAAGTTTAATTATAATATTTATTAGTTATTAAACTAACGCCTTTATGAACTGGGTGGATAGACTTGAGATTACACGACAAAATTTGGTAGGTACTTAGAATCACTTGTTAAATCCAATTGATCTGAGGTCGTTTGCTCAACTAGATACCTA
Source organism: Sesia bembeciformis (assembly GCA_943735995.1). Lineage (NCBI taxonomy): Eukaryota > Metazoa > Arthropoda > Insecta > Lepidoptera > Sesiidae > Sesia > Sesia bembeciformis. Next base: position 11,040,126 of record OX031040.1, read on the forward strand.
TAGGCAGCGATGGTAGAACACGCACAGAAATCATTACTCATTGGATTTCCGGCACCTAAACGACAGTCAAAAGTATTCAAATTATTTTTCTGTGTGAATATTTAGGTATGTCTGTAATTGTCTTGTTTGTATGCTGTTGCTTCTGTAAAGGCCACAGGTTATAAGTTGTTATTGTAATGAAAAATAGGCAACTTGTGCTCACAACTTGGAATAACTAACCATTTAGGAATATAACATAATAAATTTTAAATTTATTTTCAATAACAAAATTGTTTCAATTAAAAACAAAGACCACTTAGCTGTGGGACGGAGACAACACCACGTCTAATTGTCAAAACTCCCGCCAAATTACAGGCCTCCCGCTAATCAAATTTGGAACGCGTCTATAATTCGAAGACGCGTGCCAACGTGGCGGCTAGCACCCAAGTTAGCACGACGCATGGCATAATTCATTCGGCAAATGCCAGACGCTAAACTAATTTGCGGGCAATGAGTGCCATTAGCGTTCCAACGCCAAACTTGAAGCGCAGTGAATCAACGCGTCAAACTTCAGAAATCGATAAAAATGATCTTTGTCTCTTTTTCTTTGAGGTCATTCTTTTTGTCTGTCCTAATATTTCTTTCACTACACTATGTTTTATATAAAATGGAATACCATTATACAATTATTTACATACTTTAAAACTCGTAAGACTTGTTTTCTTTTCATATTAGCGTATTAAGAGCTAACTAGTTTTCGATGTGCAGTAGGTACGAGTGTTACTAGATGTTCCGATTTTGTCAGATCATCTCGAGTTTTAAGTATCTAATGACCCGCCCCTAACAACACACGGCCACAGACTTTCTTATTCTATAATCTATGCGTGTAACCGATCAATTCCTAAAGTCTAAACTAAAACCACGATTCTGAGTTAATTGACATAAAATTTTAAGTACCTACCTACCTACCTATATTTTGTTAAAATTTAATTTTTTTGGGCTAAATATTAAGCAAAAATGTTTTAAAAAGGCTTACCTTTTTTATTCCTTACGGGAGACGAGTCCTCGAGTGAACACCACGTATCTAAAGGGAAACTTAGTATGGGATGCCCTCCAACTAGTTGGACCGATGACCTATAGATGGGATTGCTTGGATTCTCATCCAGTAAAAAGACCACGTGTTGTGGCGTGCTTAGGAAAGGCTTGTATCCAACAGTGGAGAGACACAGGCCGATAGTAAAATAACATTCGTAAAATTTTCACGTCAATTAACTATGGAGGGTAGGTATCTGTCTGTGGTTTCAGGTCTCGGGAACTGATTGATTCACACTGTACCTTCTTACTGATGATTTTATTTTGTTTAGAACCCACCTAAATTAGATATACCTACTTTAATGGTGAGATACTTAATAACACCAAACAATTAAACAACAACCGTCGCGTTATACCCACCTTTGTCATAGAGTTTACAAATACATGCACTTATTTACTCGGCACACGTGCTAATTGATAATAATTGATTTTCATCCGAGGCCACCCGCGTTGTGTACTTGGGTACTTTGTACCAAGTATTTATAGACCTTTACTCCATAACAACAGACCACTGTTAGTTGCTATTAGCTAAGCTACGACGGATACCGACTAAGTGTACTGGAACGATGGAAGGGATTAGATTCTAAGTAAATTAAATGTCTATTTTAGCGTGAATTTAAACATTTCTTTATTTTAAATCGTAACTTGAAATCGGTTTAAAAAGTATCTGTTAACGAAGGTTAATCAAGAGTGGTGATAGCCTATCCTTTCTCGACTTCCATTTGTTAGGTCGGAGTTTGAACCACAGCGTGTTCCCATGAGTTTCTTCAACTATGTATGTATTCTTAAATAACCTCTATGTCTCTCTGGGTCCGATCCATAAGTTCAAAGTCATTTAGTGAGCTATGGAGACAGCTCGGGGTTTCTTTGCGGGATAAGATCCGAAACGAAAAGATTTGCCAAAGAACTAAATCAGAGGGCTGGCGTCCCTGCACGCGCGCCTGTCCGATGGCAATTCCTTTCTGCGCGACCTGATCGCGCCCGAGGGCGCGTCAACCGTCAGGGCTTCTTATGTCGTCGCCGCCTACGGTAGCTCACTCCTCCCGGTGAGATAGAACCGCGAGGTCTGCGTGAAGTATACCTACTGAGGCGGAATTACGACCCAAAAGGGTCACTCCAAGGACCTGTCGGTATTGACGGCCAGAGGCGCCACTAAAGAAAGGGAGTAATCCGGCACTGTTTCCTCCGTCCGCCGTAAGGGGGTGCGCGAGATGGTCGCGAGACGTAGGACCGTAGGAGTCAGTCTACTTTGACAGCGATAGCGAACAGTCGAAGCGAGAAATCGAATTAGTGTGATCTAATTAATTCTCGAATTTAACAATACTGCATTAGATGCACAATAGTTTTGAGAACAAATAAAAATTCATCTTTAGATTTCATTTGTATTTTTCTATCATGAACCCGAAGCCCATAATTTGTTAATTTAAATATGTCTGTTATAATTATTGTTTGCTGTGTTTACACTATGGTAGCATTATTATTATATTTGTAAGCCAGAAATGAGTACTTAGTGTGACATGTCCTATGAATTATACGTAGCATCCTGTAAACTCACATTATAAATATAAAAAAATATTGATTGATTGAAAGTCTATAAAACTAGCACTCTGTGTTTAACTTTTTAAAGTTTCGCGTTTTTATATTCTAAATCGGATCTGAACGCGTATAATAAGAGTAGATATTTGTTTACCTTCTTATTCCCATTCCACTCTCTCTGTTCCCTTTACCTCCTGTATACGTCGCGAACTCGTACGAAACAGAAAAAAATATGTTCTACGGTTTCCAATCTTTTTATTAGATTTTTTAAAGTACTCTCCCCTTTCTTCCATAGGTACAAAGTTTTATGCATCTGAACCAATTTTGAAACCATTTTTTCCACTCCTTATCAGGTTTCTCTTTCACAGCCTCTACGAACGTAGCCAGCGTGTCTTCCAGCGACGAAAACTGCTTTCCTTTTAGTTGGGATTAATTTTGGAAAATACAAAAAAGTCACAAGGTGCCATGTCGGGACTGTCGGGACGGTACTGTCCAAAAGTCCTTTTTTTTAAGTGCTAAATGAGCGAGGCGTTGTGGTAGTGCTGCAGCAGTACGCGGAGACCTGTGACTTGGGCGATTGTCACTCACTGCAGTAAAAGCGTTTGGCAAGCACGTGGCTAAGTACCATTCTGCGTTAATGCTGCTTTGGTTTCATAAAGGTACAGAGATCAGGTAGCCAGTTAAAATGAACAAACTAGCCATTTAAATTTTTCCAACGTTTCTTACTCTTTTCACTTTGATAGGCGTCGGCTCACTTTAAAACAGCCAAACTGTAGATTGACGCTTAGTTTCTAAATAATACTGGAAGATCCAAGATTCGTCACCTGTGACGATGTCGTAAACGCGCCGAGACGACCCTGCTTCAAATTTTGTTATTATTTTACAGAACCATTCGACATGAACTTGTTTTTGACCCTCGGTGAGGTTATGCAGCACCCAGCGCGACGCCCATGTAATATTTCATACACACTCCCCGATCCAACCTACAATCTCTCCTGAATTAAAATTAAAATTTAAAATTCAAGTTAATTAAATTTAAGACTATTAAAAATCATACAAAATCATAGCGCGGAAATGTTCTCGTCGAATATACATTTTTAATAAGACACGATATTTTTGATACAACTCGTTAAAAAATGTAAAGCCAAATTTGAATTTGGAATTTTTTGTTTTTATGTTATCTATAAGTAGTTTTAATTGACATAAAAACCAGCCAGTATTCTATAGATAAAAACTCTTTGTCGCAAAACTTTCTGAGTAGCCTGGTATCGAGTACCTATGTCTAGGTATCTACTGTAATAATTAAGCCAAGGATTACAAAAAAGAAATAAAAAATGCTGCATGTGCCACACAAAACTATTTATGAAACCATTACAAAATCTAAAAAGAAAATCCAGGAGTAGAGCACAAGGGTATGAAGTCTCAAGACTCAGGGCGACAGTTAAGCAATAACTCACATCATTCCCGCCTCCCTCGTTAGCGTTCGACTGTTCCAAGTTCAAATTTTAAATTCATCGCGAGTCATTTGCCGTCGCCGCTCGCGATTCGCTGTGCGGGACACATGACGTCATTAGTCACAAGGAATAGTGCGATCGATGGCGTTTGGTAGTTCATATCGAAGGCATACAAGATGCACAATATCAAATTACACGTTGCATTCTATAATGAATTGGTTCTGACTCTTTTTCGCTTATGACTTTTCTTTTGCATTTTCTTTTGTATGCTGTGTTGATTTTTCGGTTATTAAATCAATATATGGGTGTTATAACATTGTTTTTTCTGACTATACTACAGACTCAGTTTTTATTAACAACGATCTAAAAATTTATAGAGCAAAAGTTAAGAATAAGAAGAATTTATTTAAGCATTACATAACGCACAGTTTTATCCTAGCCCTTACATTAGGGTTCCCTGTGTCGTGAGGACTAGTTCATTCCACAAAGACATTATGTACATTTATAAAATGAAAAACAATATTAAATCGAACTATCCACTCATTAATGCATTTATGATTCAAAGAATTAATGCATTTAAGTGTGTGTACGTGTGGACTTGAGAGTTTGTGTGTTGTATGTGTGTGTGTGTAAGAGGTATGCATATGTGTAGGTTTGCATTAGCATATTTATGTGTGTGTAAGAGGTATGCATATGTGTAGGCTTGTATTAGCATATTTTATTTATTGTACTATATTCACGATGTTTACAGTATCATTACTGCTAATACAAACCTGCTAAGCTAATACAAAAATTGAACTTTGTAATCTTTCAACTTTGTAATCTTGTAATACATCAACTGTTTTTTAAATACTGTATGTGAAAGATTACAAAGTTCAATGTTTGTTCAATTTAGTATGCCTACATGTATGGGCCTAAAAATGAATATGATTTTTTAACTGCAATGTTATTTTTATTAGGTACATTTATGTATTTTTTATTGTATGTATCTTTTTACTTTGGACGATGTATCAACCTTATATAGTGCATTTCTGTATTAGGTACCCTATCTATTATTGTTTCTAAACTGGTTGTATAAAATTCAAACGTGCTTTATAGGCTACGTAATTAATCAGTTATTTTATGTTCAAAATTCTGGACATCCAAAATAATATCGACGATTAAAAATTTACTACTATCTAGATATACCTTTCTACCCTCAAAGATGTTCACACATCTCTGTCTGGAAGACATTGCTATGAAGTTGTAGTATTTTTTATACAAGTACTATGTCTTAATACAATTTTATAGAATATGATGATAATCTACCGATGTTTAAATTAATTAATGTGGAGATAGAAGTAGTGAATGTCTAATTATTAATTTTATTTGATGGGTTGCGCATTTTATTTTAGTGTTAGTGTTTCTTTAAAATTGCGAAAGTATCAAATAGTCTCGTGCCGCGTTAAAGCTTCATTGGCGGCGCAGTGTCGCGAGTGCGGCGGCGACATGACGAATGGCCGCGCGCGCAAGCGTTCCAAATTTAAAATCTGCCGCGTAACGTTCGCGTTAATGGCATTGTTTATGAAAGCTTTCCCGCGAAAACTAGTGTTGCGACACTCTCTTGAACGTTATTTGCATCGAACTGATTCTTTTCACTATGCAGCGTCAAATTGTAATTCATTGCACACTACGATTTTAATAAGTCCAACTCGGTGCACAAACGAAATCTTGTTCCATATATAAATAAAGCTCCACATCTAGAATAAGTCTCTCTCTGTAAGGAACATCCTATCCTATAATAAGGGTAAATCCTTTTTTCGAAGGATAAATCACATAACGTTGCGGTTATTTATTATTATTACTTATCTCAACGAAAAAATTTCACACCTTGACTCTATATATCATCCTATAGCGTCCCAATGCAGCGGACAGGCCTCGCCTTGCAATCACGAGGGGATATCGGATAATAATTCATCATACAGACGCAGTGCGGATTGATGGATTGCAACTACCATATCATACCATCAGCTTGTGTCCCTCTACTGCTGGGTATAACTAGGTCTCTCCCAAGAATCATTAATACACTGTCTTCTGCTCTTGTTCACTCTTACTTCACTACCGGCGACTTTCTTCAAGTCGTTAGTTCACCTAGCAGGAGGGCATCTCACACTACTTTTTTGACAGATTACAACTATAAACATGATTATTTCACCAGCAGAATTTACTTAAAATGAGAGATGTGTTGGATTGCACTATGCGAGTGGCTCACAAATCCTCGTTTATGAGATCAAATACTCAACACTAGTGCAAACCTGCCAGTGACTTACGTATTTTGCACGCGGCGGCTGAACGATCGTTTTCCTTTGCTTTTGCTGTTAGTACAAGTTTAAATGACGCTTAAAATTACTTTAAGTGCACTATGTCACTTGAAAGGGAGATTAGACTTTTACCTATTTTCACTTACCCACCCAGAACGAACTATATAAGTAAGAAGTAACGAGATAAGTAAGAAGTTATTTTTGATAATTTAGTCTGTTCCAATCCAATTTGCCGAAAACAAAACCAAATCAATGCAATCTCCCAACATTTAGTTTTAAATCTACGACAAAGTTGCAGTCTCAGTATATCAAATTATAGGTAAGTATGTAAACAGTTATCACATCACTATTTAATTAATAAAATGTTGTATCGATTACTTCAGGCCAACGTGTTTGTTTACATTTTGAACAAATTGGATTCGAACGAAGTATAGTTTGGTATATTGCATTCTATAGAGGTAGAGGCGACTGCTTGCTAGCTTTATAGAGGTAATCTACTTGATTATTACTGAAAACTAAACCAATTAATTCTACCGAGCCCTTAAGGACATGACGCTGGTAGGAAATAACCTAGAACAAATTAAACTATTCTAAATGTCTAATTTTACTACCGCAATTTGCTACTTTGACCTTCGGAATGCCTTTTAAGATAGGGTTACCATAAGCAAAACTGAAAAGTCCCGATAAACAACTTGATTTTTGTAAAGTCAGGACATTTCATCGTAAAACTCCTTACACATAAGGATGCAAGATAATACTTACATGTAGCGCGATTTGCATCCGGGCACATGTACCTACGAACTATGTACCTACTCGTATCAGCAATTTAGTAATTAGATTAGGCATAAAGTCGAAACATGTCACATGACTATCTAGGCTCTAGATAGTCTAAGCTGTTTGCGATTATCGCTCTTTAACAGCCTAAAGGCCCATTTAAACAAGAAGAGTTTCTTAAATGTTAATACGATTCTCGTATGCGACCAAATTTCAAACGATTCTCGCCGGCAACTGTTCACAAGATGACGAAAACTCGATGATAACAGTGATTACATGATGATAACAGTTGTTTAATACTAGTTCTTGACCGATTTACTCTGCTGCCCGCGTTTGAGAAACTCTCCTTATGTAAATGAACCTTAAGTGATGCCGCATTTCATTTCAGGTTATAAAGATAAAAATAATACACCATATTTACGATGTCAAAGAGCGAATACCTATGTCAAGTTTGAATGTTTGGCCTAAAATTTCAAGGACTCTTGTCGTTCTCTCCTATTTATCGGAATCGTTGCGCTTCTGAGCATCATGTTTTTAGCAATATAAGCTAATACCTACATTATTTTAATCAATATTTTACCACTATTCAGAATCTAGAACGTCATTTTAAAAAATCCAGACAAATTCGAACGTCTGGTAACCGCAACAAGCTCGGTTGAATTTTACTCGCAGCGGGATGCACATGCATCTGTAACCCTAACTTTATGTTCCAAAGGAAAGCAGACAGGCGAATTAAGAGATCTAGTTAACAAGAAAATTAGAAATGTAAGTTCGTGTAGTTTAACTAAGTAAAAGCCTAACTAAACTGTTACCGGTGTTTAGTGTTTACTAAATTTATAGTTAATTGCAGGAATTATTAGGTATGCTAACGTGGAATCTTTTGCCGTCTACCACTGTCGATTGTAATGAAGGTTGTAATAAATAATAATAATTTCAGTCTAACTTTTTATTAGGTAGTGTTGAGGGAGAGCCAAGAGGAGTAAAGCCCTTGGACCTCTCCAATAGTGGATGTTTTTCTCCAATTATAGGATTTGTTTTATAATTAATAATTTGTATAATTGTATAATTTGTATAATTTTATTCTTTATTATTCTAATTTTGTAAGATTTAATTTAGGCTTAGGTTTTATTCTGTGTGGTGTCGGCCAATTATAGGATATTCCCACCATATTTCCTCCTGTGGGAATTACACTACCTCTGAAAGAGTGAACTCGTCAGTCCGCTTGGTCAGCGTGGCGTTTTCCTCATACACGAGGAGGCATGTGGATATTAAGTGCTGGAGACAGTATTAATCATTAGAATTTTCACATTTGTAACTACTCGTAAATACAAGTGTTTAGCGCAATGTTGCGTATTTGCAAAGTGAACGAGGGTTGCTTCGTCGTGAAACTCGCTTGTCACCGCTTCTATATTTGTCAATGACGTTGTCTGGCGAATGCGCGTGACGTTCTCTAACGAATGGATGTAACAAAACGTTCAAATAATGTAGCTGTGATTTTATTGTGTTTGTTTTTATTTCTTTACTATTCAAGATAAATACATTGTAATTTTGGTATGAGGCATTACTAAACTCCAGGGCTTGTCGTAGTGTTGTAATGTATCATGATAATTTTGTTAATAATCGTATAAATTAAATTTATTATTACCTATGCAGCAAAAAAATGATTAATTTATACAAGTAGGTAGGTACACTAAGGTTATTAAATATAATAGGTATATCGCGTCCATGGGCGACAGTAGGTATCAACTGGCCACCAGGTGGACTGTGAGCTCTTCGGCTGTCTTTTTTTCTATAAAAAAACATAGAGAACCAAATGCCATATTTCGCTTCGATTGGTTAAGAATTGTGCGTCCTTCAGATATTTTTTTTATAGACTAGTGGACGGACGAGCAAGCGATCCCACGTGATGGTAAATGTTACCGCCGCCCATGGACACCTGCAACACCAGGAGGTATGCGGGCTCGCCGCCGACCTTGCAAAATCCTATTCACAGCTCTCTTGAAGAACCCCATATCGTAGCTTAATGGAAAGACCTCTTGAGGCAGTTCGTTCCACAGCCTACGGGTTCGCGGTATAAAATAATTTTATACCGAAATTTAATTATTGCAATTTAATTTTTTTTATTATTTATTTTATTTTAATTTTAAGATTTATCTCTTTTCAGGTTAGTTGGTAACCATTAGCGGAGATATCTTAGTTTCTAATAGGAAACAAAAATTTCTTTCAAATGCACATAAACATGAATGAATATTCATTGCGGCATTTTTTTTATAATACTAAACTGCTGTGAACCAAAAAAATAATCATTCAAATAGCACAAACATTCCACCACACTGTATAAATCTAACAACCCCACTTCTAACCCTCCACTCGGCTCGTAAACCCAAAAAACAAACTGCGCGGCCCTTAGCCGAGTTAACCCTTGAGGAATAAAAGTAAAACGACAGTAAAAAAGGTATAAAGTGTCCGGACCGAAATGAAATGGAATGCAAATGTAACTAAGTGAATGAAGTGAAATACGTAAATACTCATAGGTGCAGGTGGGGTGATCTTTGTGGGTAGGTGCGTGGTTACGACTGAACTATACTGAAGTTGATTCACTCCTATTAATGCTGCATACGACACCAATTAACCAATAGTTTTCTTTCATTAAATAACGAAATTTTATGTTAAAAAATCTTGACCATAATGAATAACTCCGTACCGACAATAAGGTCCTTTTGCTTGCACGTTGGCATGTCCTTGGATGCGCCCTAAACCTACCTTTGGAGATTTCGGAGGAGGTAGGTACAATTTGGAAAAGGGTTAGGGAGAACGTTGAATAGGAAAAATAAATAGACGAGAAAATTTCTCACGTCCGTAATTGGTTATTGTTATTAATAAGAAAAATAAGGTAGATATCCTTATATAAATAGGTAAATACCCCATTAAAAATAATTCTTATATAAGGATTGTACCTATCTTTATCTATCCTATCCTTGTTTTACGACAATTTTAGTAGTAAGTATAGATATTTTTAAGGAAATTCTAGTAGGTAGGTTCTTACACGGCCGGCATTTACGTTAATGACGCTCAAGCAAGATTGTCGTGGCGCCCCCTTTTAAGAGCACGAAAATTCTAGGAAAAATTAAAGAGTAAAATCAAGCGGTTTAGTTTTGATATTTTTGGAAACGTTTTTGACACTATGAAACTTTCCTTTAACATTACCCAGTTTTTGTAGCTGCTTATTTTTTTTATTTTAAATTTCCGGTCATCGGAAAATAAGCGCCCCTGCAAATTTGGCGACCAGGGCGATGACCCTACCTCGCGCCATCCTACCGTACATAAACCGTATCGTATCTACCCACCTACCTAATCGTCGATTGATATTAAAACTCGATTATTTTCAATCGATATTTATCGGCAGGTACCTAACTAATGTAGAATAGCCATCCATTCATCAATTATTGGTCGAACATTGGTCGTCCTATGGATTGTTCGATTGTGTATTTGAGACTATTCGTATCGATTGGTCGACGTTAATCGATCGCAATCTACGTGCATTTTAAGTAAGCCCTCCATTAGAATCTAAATTAAATACCTACTTGAATGTACCTACCTACCTATCCTAAGTTACTTAACAAATGTAGGTAGGTAGGTACCTACTTATGCAACTTTTACGTTAAGTATTTGGGCCGTTACCCATTTTTGTACACAGGATACATGTAGGTACCTAATGCAAATCGTCAATAACCCTAAAATACCTGTTGATATCACCGCGCGGGTCTTTACGACCCCACATAAAGTTTTATGTTGTACAGCCATGTTTGCGTAACATCACTAGTTGCCTTTTTCATTTCCTCATTGCTTGTTTTTATTTTCTTCCCGATTTTACGGGTTTAATTAAACCTAATTAGGTTAAGTTGGAAAATGAGAAATGTGTTGGTATCTAATCGTCGTCGGATGGTGTCGTTGGCTTTGGAATAGCCCCGTTGCATGACTCCATCTCTTCACGCAGGTGTCTTAAAAGGTGACTAAGGGATATCAAAGTCACCACCACAAGCTACACCACCTCTCACATGCTATTATCTCAAGAATTAATAGTGCTAATTATTAACTAAAAAAAATGTTAAATATTTATTTTAATAAACTAAAGTTGTAACCGCCGCATCATCCAGTGTTGATGATAAAAGGCGCTTAAAAAAGTCGCTTGATAATGTGCATGAGGAAACCCATGGTCAGCAGTGGAGGATAAAAGGCTAGTGTTCGACACGGCCCGAACGGAACCATCATTTCTACTTATTTAGGGTATGTTACTGACATTTGCCAAGACATGAATGTTCCTTAAAAACAGGAATAATAAATAGCATCGTACCTACATAGGTAGCTATGTATAATAGATATTGTAGATTATGGATTAGTAAGTAGGTACCTACCTATCACAGGCTTCATATTGTAGATTTGGCGTTAGTTCATATCATTTCGACATACCTACCTACAACATATTTTAAGACTGCATGGATTTATCTACCTACTTAATAAAACTTGGTTTATATTTTTGGAGAAATTATGATAGGTAGGTGGGTAGGTATACAAATAACACCGTATAAACTCGTATAGGTATAAATTCCAAACCAGTATAGTACCTTCCTAAATATGTAAGTATAAATAGCGTGGGTCATTGTCAATTCATCAGAGTCATTCACAGAGGTAGGTACTTACCTACTTACCTACCTATTAATACATTTTTCCAAAGGTAGGTAACCTAGCTAGCACATTAATCACATTGTACGTGAGTGTCATTTTTGACTAACGTTAGCATGTATCGCGAATATCTGATCATAGGGCACATTAGATAATCGTATATCAGGGGTCACGAAATGGCGGACCGCGGCCCGGATCCGGACCGCCGACGTATTTTGTGCGGACCTTAAGAAAACTGTAAAATTCATACCTGAAACTTTTATTTAAATATGTCAGAAAGAATGTAAGGATATCAATATAAAAAATTCTGGTAATTTAATTCTGGTATTCTGGCAATTCTGGCCGCGCTTTGTCAAAGTAAAAAATGTAATTTTTTGCATTAATATTAAGTAGATATTTACTTTGTTATTTTTGTGCATTAGGTAGTTAGATGTAGGTAGGTATCCTTAATAAAAAAATATTCAGATTTCTTTTCATTTCATTTGTTTAATTGACATTTCAAATCTTGGTTGCTAGTCATCATCAAACGGACCGCGACAATCTTAATATAATTTTAAAAAACGGACCCCCAATGAATCTAATTGGTGATCCCTGTCGTAGATCATCAGAGCGGAATGCTTGTTCGTTTGGCATCTACTTTCTAAAATATGTTATCAACTCTTAACACAATACCGACACATTTTTCAGAGCGTCATTTGTCACCTCTACAAGAGACGAGTGCGGGCGTCGGCCGCGTCTCAATCAATAGTTCCGCGCAAGCCCGCCGCTGCTATCTGCGGGACATTACGCGACATAATGCAACGAAAAAAATTCTCACAGACATTATACATTAAGCAACCTTTGCTATAAAAATAGTGTTCTATGGAATTCCAAATTCAAAACAAAGTTACTGGCACGTGCTCCAGAGCGTTGGCAGCGTTCGATTTTATTTTAAAACGCTGGAATGGGCGTGGTTCGACCAATGAGAAATGTCACGCAATGCGACACTGTGACAATTTCCACCAATGAGAAGCGAGCGTGGCGCGCGTGGGTGGCGGTGACATTTTTAACCGCCTATACCCGCCCACGCAATGATATTCAAATTTGTTTAGAATTAGCATTGAATGGTGGGCGTTTCTATTATGAAATGTCATATTTCTAGGAAAAGTAAGCTTTTCCATAAGGCTTTTCTTTACAGCATTTTGTAATCAAACCTTACACATTTTGTAATCAAACATTTCTTAGCTTTATTAGCTGCTAAGGAGTTTACATTCATTTAAATGCTACATTATGATGAGCAAGCTTGCCCTTAGATTCAACTGCGCACTATTTTATTATTAAAATATGGCCATATTATTCAATGGCCATATTATGTGGTCTAAAGGTTTGAATCTATTTTTCAATCACGCTCGACTTCACTCTCTCTCTCTCTCTCTCTCTCTATGGTCGTTCCTTTCTCTATGGAAGCCTATCGACGATGGAAGCCGTGTGTTGTTCTGTTCTGATGTCCAGTGAGACAATATTACCTTAATCAGCTCAGAAAAAAAAAACACTTTTTGTATGGGATTTCAGTTCATAGCAAATAAGTATTAGGTAGGTATCTACTTACCATCATAGCTATGGTTTTACTATATTTAAATAGCATTCCATGTTTAGCCTGTGACTAATTTTGGATTTAGGTAGGTAGGTACCTACAGGTAATCCATTTTATTTATTTAATATACTTTAAGGTACATACAAATGATAAAAAATACCTAGTTACAAAAGAAAATAAATACAAACTGGTTCCTAGGGGGATACCTACCAACTCTTAGGAGATTTCTACCAGCAAATCTAAAAGAGCGATAGGTGTGCAATGAAATGGACAGACATAGTGCGTAGGTATGTACCTATCCAGGTACTTACAAATCCAGGCCGAAAGTAATACACATCGACTATGATCGGCTAGCTCGGTTTTGTAGAGCGTCGTCTCTGTCGTAACGGCATACGACAGAGACGACAGCTAGCCGATAGTCTCTTTCTAAAAGCCGATGTGTATTACTTTCGGCCGGGTGTACATTAACTACTACAAACCCTACTTCCGTAGGTACCAATTTCGAATATTTATTTTATATTTAGGTATAATCCTACGCCACTACTGGCCATTTCTTATTTCGAAGCTACCTACCTAATAAAATGATTGCGTGTTTGCGAAGCGTGCCTTAAAATCAAATCTTTTGGATCTGAGTTGTTATGTTAAAATTGTAAGATCAATTTCTCCACATCGCGGCACGAGTCTGTCATTTTGATCAATTTTATCCAAATTTGATCAATTTTCCAATTTCGTTTCAGCTTCCGTGTGAGAATTTTCGTACCTAAATAAAATTACGTGCTTCACGAATATAACCGATTTATTGTAAAAACGAGCGTTGAGCGCTCGATGCTCGAACCCTGGGTGAACGTTAATGAGTTTTGAAGACTAGGGTTACATGTGGTGTTATTTAAATGCTCGTGAGCGTTAGGCACAGTTCAATTCTTTAATATTTGATGGTCTTAAACCTTTGTTGTTAAAAGCTCTAGTCTAAAACGTGTAATTCAATAGCACTAACATAGCGTGCCAGCGCTGAAATGTTGAGTTTTACAGATTTACAGTTTGGGTAAACGATACTGTTAACTCTGGGCCTAGGCCGCTATAGATTGGTAGTTACATAACAGCAGGCTTTTTGGAATTAATATAACTTTTTTTATAAAATTGGAATTTTTATAACCACTTAAATAACATTCCTAGCCACTGAGAATTTGCACGCAGAAGTTGATACCAATTTGAATAACATTTTGAAATTCGAAAATGGAATCAGTCGATCACCAAAAGAATTTGTATCGTTTAATTTTTGATCACGGGAGCGAATTCCCACAGTGTGTTCCACCCTGAGGACATTCAGTAGGTGGGTACTTACCATATTTTTTGGAATTTTTTGAATATTTTAACGTCTGTGCTGCCGTCAATCCGTCAACGACTAGGTAGCATTGCGTTGCCTGAGGGTAGCGAATCATTTACTGCACTCGATTTAAAATTTTAAAGAAGATGCTTTTATTAAAGCGCCATCTACACGAGAGATATTCGATATTCTCGTCCGTGCCACTAATTTCAATAGTACCTAACTATAAGTCTATCGTCGAGCGCGTTCTCACCTACTCGCGATCCCGCGGTACCTTGCCAAAACAACGACCTAAGCCGAGGTCCTCTCCTTCTGCGGGTCTACGGGCGTGGTAGTAGTTGTGCTCGTACATCTAGGTACCTACATTGTTTTAGTGTGCGTAAACTAAAACTCTATGGTTTGGTTGTCAACGCAAACTCAAGTAAGACATTCGATTTGATTATTTTTAATACCTACCTACTTTACCTACTCTGTTTATTCACATTAAAGGGGGTCTTAAAACCGTATGTCTACCTATTAGTCGAGTCGACCTACCAAATGGCATGCTATGGACAAATGGACATAGAGGCATTTTTTTTTGGAAAACATAGTTAAAAATATTACTATTAAAGATACCTAATCTATGCGATTTTGCAATTAACATTTGGATATTGAGTTTTTTGAAAATATCTCGAATAAATAACCTTGTACAGAACAACAAAAGCTCTTTTAGGGCACCGAATATTTATCATACCGATTTAATGCATATTTGGGTAGGGCTGTCAAGAAACATAATTTTATGAATTTCTAATTGTTTTATTTTATTAATCAATCCAATTTACAATTAAATTACAACTTAGGTACTTTAAATATATTTTTTATATTTTTCTCAAATGTTTGTTATTCTTTTAAATGGCGTGTAAAATTCTTAGTTTAATACACAGTTTATTTAAATATTTTATTGGGAAACACCGGCATGGCATCTCAAAAGTACATATTTGTATACCATACTAATAAGAGCCTGTACCTACACTGTAAGTATATTTATTGCGTAGTTGAGTAAAATATTTAAGTAGGTAGGTACTTTTGTTAGAAAAATATACAAAATTTTCCGGAGGAATTACTTATAAGACATCGAAGCCGTACATTGCCTTTATTATAATTCCTACAATGACCAAATAAAGAATTTTCACTCATATTTATTGCTTGTTCAGATCTTTTCAAGTAAGTATAAATCAATTTATATACATTTGTGTTGTCCGACCAATTTTTTAATAATAATAAAATAATTCAACATAAACTAAAAAAAAGAACGCGTAGCGCATGCGACACTCTTAATGCTTGTTCCTCTCGCTGAGTCCTCTTGTCGTAGTGGCGTTCCTATCGTTCCTATCTTGTGAAACTTGGATTCTGTAGGAATTTTTACTCATGTAGCGATACTGTGTAAATATGTACTTAACATAGTGGACTCTTTGCAGCGACCCGCTACAATACGACGCCTTGTAACCGATGCATATGTACTTACCTAATACCTATATGTGTGCAGAATGCAAAACATCTTAAAGTTGCAGTAGACTACTACTCACCCAAACAAATGTAATTTATCCAACCTTGACACAACAAAGCAAATCTAAACAAAACAAAAAATGGCCGCTATTTCGCATCGCGTGCGATATGGCAACGCGTGCGCCCGCGGCGATGCACCCGATAGGTATCTACCTACCTATAGTCGACATTCGTTCAAATCGACATTCGGCTTTTCCGAATTTGATTGTGTTCCCTAGGGGCACCGATCGCGTGATCAATCCACAATAAGGAGGCGGTGCCTAATGTGATGTGCTTTATGATCTGTGTTGTATTGGAGGCCATTAAAATTAAAATTTAGATACTCAATGCGTTGACTATACCTAGAATTCACTACGTCACATGGAAGGTCATTTCACTGAATGTCGTTACATTGATGATTTTTCTCGAAAGTATTTGATTCACTGCGATGCTTCTTTATATCGAGTTACTTTACATCGATTGTTCGTTACATCAAATAATTTTATACAGATAGTTCTTTAGATCGAACCATATTTATATGGAACTAGCGACCCGTCCTCGCTTCGCTTCGGTTAATAAGATTTTTTTTCAAAATTTCAAAATAGTATACCTGTAGCCTTTTTATTTTTAGGGATTCCTATTTTTTTCTAGTAATAAATATAGCCTATGTTACTCAGGGATAATGTAGGTAGCATTCTAATGGTGAAGGAATCGATGAAATCGGTCCAGTAGTTTTTGAGTTTATTCGTTACATACAAAAATACAAATCTTTCCTCTTTATAAGTAATATTAGTATGATGACTTCATGTTCGATGATTTGTTACATTGAATCGTAACGTCGAATTAGAAGCTGTGATGACAACCGTTTTCATGTGATGCTATTTGTACAAGAAGTAGGGATTAAGGACATTTAATAAACATTTTTGATAAAAGGGCTACCTATATAAATTACATAGGTTCATTCTCTTACCCCAAATATTATACATATACCTACCATCTCCGTTCCTTCGTGGGTAAACTTAAAACATATTGAAACTCTTAATACGAGTATATGTAGTATTTTGGGGGAGAATGCACGCTGCATTCCCACAGCCGCTGGACGCACTTCACTCGCCACGTTACCCATCTCTCACAGATACTTCTTTATCGCGTTTTCCCAATGTACATACGTGTTTCGGTAGTGAGTGAGATATGCCAGAGTCCATTCCCATTCCATATTATCCTTCCCCATTTTACTAATCCTTTCCTTAATCTGAAAAGGTAGGCAGCTCATTCGGGGGCCATGCCAACGTTTGTCATTTTGGACTGATGTTGGCATAGGTATATCGCGGATGTCTATCGACGATAGTATCCACTTACTATCAGGTGTACTGTATGCTCGTTTGTCGCCGAATTTTATAAAAAAAAAAACGAAAATTGTGGAAATAACTGCCAGCTGACGTTTTCACGCTATGCTACGACAAGTCTTCAAGAGTCTTGTGGCTCTTCAAGAGAGGTGAACATGATTTTGGAAGAACGGCAGTGCTTGCCCCCTGGTGTTACAGGTATCCACGGATGGCCACTTATCACGGTTACCACTTATCATCCGCGCGCTCGTCTGCCATCCTTATATTATACCTTGGGAGAGGTCTATATCCAGCAGTGGAGAGACAGGCTGATGGTAGGTACGTATGAATGTATGTAGGTAGGTAAGGTACACCGATACAGCATACTGTATGTAAATTAGGCACCGAACTTAGACATAAAAATACGATAATTCAAAACGACACTGGCTCCTCAAGAAGCAACACAAGCCGCAAAAGGAAATAAAACATTCTAGAAAGCCCCATTTCGAACTTTTGAATTTCAAATTTGGAGCTCATTAAGGTGCGCTCACATGTCTAACGCCCGGGTATATTTTAACAACTCTACTACATGATAATGTGACATTTTCTGAAAAAAGGATCTTTATTGTCGTTTCTAATTTACCAAAACGATATTTTCGCGAAATTTAATTAGAAATTTAGAAAAAATAAATATTTTTAATTTGCAACAATACTCGACCGCAAACATAGATGACTAAACAAAAATTGATGGACGTTGGCTGGGAAGTTTTAATGCATCCTACATACAGTCCAGACGTAGCACCTTCGGATTATCATTTAATCCGCTCTTTACAAAATTCTCTAAATAGAGTACAAGAGAAGCCTGTATAAACCATTTAATCAGTTTTCCGTTCAGAAACCACGAAAAATTATAGCGATGGGATAATGGCTCTGCCTGAAAAATGGCGAAAGATAGTCGAATTAAATGGACAATATTCCGTTCATTGAATATTTATGTAATACAAAAAAAGGCCTTTATTATTTTCACGAGTCATAATAACGAAACCTATTTTCTAACATATCAATACTTTTCAGTCACTCATCATTTATAAACAGAATTAAAATATACAAACAGTTTATCTCTACATGTAGGTAGGTAGGGGAGAGGGGGGCATAGTGGGGTATCTAAGATGTTATGGATAATTTTTCAGCTAATAATGGCGTTAGGTTGACTATCAAGGTTTTTTTTGATTGTACAGCATGTCTATCATTATTTGGCACGCCATTTTCTAATTTAGTAGTAACAGTTACGCTCACGGAACGACATACATTCAAAGTGAAGTTTACCCCACTTTGCCCCGTACAGCGGGGTAAAGTGGGGTACCAGGTGGGGCATTGTGGGGCATTTGTATAGAAATTATGTCAACAGTTTTTTTGTAATCAAAATATAAACTTTTAATTGTTATAAGTTTCTTAAAACAAAATTAAACATTTTTGCTCAAAATTTCAAAACAAAACATGAATTAATATTAAAAACCCTTGATCATTAATCAACAATGCATATGGCACATACATGTGTTGTTTCGTCTTCCTCATCATCTTCTCCTGCGCAAAAGCAGTGTGCCCAACGATTGCACTTTATGCATCGTATCCAACCCTCCGTAGACTGTGACCATAAATAACCGCAATAAATGCATTCAGCATCTTCATCATCTACGGTTTCCTTTACCTTTTTTTGTTTTTTGTCTATTTTGTTACTTTTTTTATTTTGTTTATTAGGCCTTAGATCGATAGTTTTGGTGACCTTTCTTTTCATTTCTTTACTCTCTTTCAGTGCAACAAGCTCATTTTTATAGGGTGATTCTGTAAGGATTGCTGTTTTCCCTCTTCGTCTTACAACCCTCTGTGTCGTACGGTTTTCCTTCGGCAAAGGCATAATTTGATCAGGGGACGTCAAAAAAGAACTATTTTGTGAATTATTCATCCAAGAACATCCAGGCTGTGGAGAGCCTTGCCTGGGTTCCGGAGATCTTTGTTCTCGAGTCGAGAGATTTGTAGTTGAGCCTGTCGGCGGTGGTGTCTCGTTAACAGTAAGTGGAACGTGAGAGGCATTTTGTGGATCATAAGATGCTTCCGGATATTGTGGATTATTTGTTGTTTCAGCTGGCGCAAAATCTGCGTCAGTAAAAACATTTCGATCCATAGGCCAGATTCCAATTGCTCTATATGCATTTATCGCGGTTGTCATCGTGGCTGCAGCTACAAATGCCCGTCCAAATAGTGTTGGCGTCTGGAATTGAGTCACCACACGACCTGGGTTGCTTCTTAGCCATTTTTTCACTTCATTTCCATAGTAAGTGCTAAGTGGCTTCATAAAACTTACGTCTAATGGCTGCAGACGATGTGTGCAATGTGGAGGGAAACATAATAAAATTACTCCATTTTCGCGGGCCATGTCGATTACCTCCAGAGATTTCACATGTGTCGCATGTCCATCTAAGAGCAAAAGTACTGGATCGTCTTTTGTAGCATGTGACCATTCTATAAACCGCTTTAGCCAGAGGACAAAAAGGTGGCTTTGTATCCATCCTGATTCATGGCATTCTCCCCAAGATCCAGCTGGAGCCCCATCAAGTAATTCTGGCTTCATCCGCTTTCTCGGGAAAATAAACATGGGAGGCATGTAATTACCAACAGCACTGAAGCAAACAATCGTTGTCATTAATTTGCCTCGTTCTGCAGAAGTCATCGTTCCTACTTGCCGTTTGCCACACGACGCTAGAATTTTTGAATGGCTTTTGGGCACGACCGAAACACCTGTTTCATCGACATTAAAAATGCGCTGTGGATTTAGTTTGTGTTTGCTGTAAATCTTCTCCAGTAGATCAAAAAAAATTCCAACAGCAACTCGATTGAACCCCATAGCTCTGGCTGCGGAGGTAGGTTCAGGCTTTCTGTAGCTAATATCGCGATGTCGTTTTAAAAAACCTTTAAGCCAGTCTATTCCCGCCAGCTCATTCTGTGTATTAAACCTGTGTTCAATTTTGTTTTTTTCGGCTAACGAAAAGGCAAGTTTTCTAAGTTCCTGTGATGTAAGACCGAAAAATCGCTCTTCCATTATCTTAATATAACTAATCAGTTCTTCTTCTTGATCAGGAGAAAATATAGTCGTGTAATGGCCTAACTTCTTTAGAAATATAGTACTATCTGGATTAGCCCTATATTTTGCCACATACCGTTCGAGTGTAGTTTGCGGAACAACATGTGACTGTGCAGCTTTTTTGTAACCCATTTCTCCTGACACCACACTATGTACTGCTTTTTTCATAGCCTCCATAGACCAAGAGTGCTGATTCGTTTTTTTTTTATATGTGCGAACCATAGCTGAAACAAACAATTGTTTGTATAAATAAACTTGATAATTATGAATTAATACGGGGCAAAGTGACACTAAACTCCTTACCGATTGACTACCCCACTATGCCCCATCTAGAATACCCCACTTTGCCCCTACCCGCATTGCAAGATAAAATATTAACAACTACATCTTACCTTTGATTTTAATCCAATTTCTTATTTCGTATTCGTATCCGGTATAGTTTACAGCAAAATGTAGCACACAATCACAAGCAAGACATTACTAGAACATACATTAATTATCACACGAATAACAGCAATTTTTTTAACAAATACGTAATATTATTACTTTTGCTGCGAGCCCTGCAACCGTCGTCGCGACTGCGTGTAACGTTAGCGAAGATCATACGACGACTAAACACCAATCACAGCGCGTCATTTGAATCGTCGTACAACTGTTTCTTTACAGTGTTTTGTTACTACCCCGCTATGCCCCGCTACCCCACTATGCCCCCCTCTCCCCTACAGGTATTTCACTAAAGTGAAAAGTTTCTAATTTGATCATGAACGTTACTAAAAATTTACTCCCTTGAACGAAACCATCATCAATGATTAATTATGGCCTGAAACCACTTAGATTTACTAAGGTAGACCTGCGCCCAGTATTGGGACGTAAAGTCTGACATCACACGCTTTAAAATAAAAGTGAAAAGGGTTTGATACAATGTGAACGCGGTTTAAGGTCCCTCGCGTGACGATACTTTTTAAACATAGAACGCTTGTTCTTTTTGCGAATTAGAAGTGTTCTCAAACAAATTGCTGACAAGCGGGACGTTTGAATTATTATTTTGAATACGTACGGCAACCACAGCCCATTTCTTTACAAAATTTCATACATTTTGGTTTATTCCAATATGTGTCTTATGTCTATCCAATACGGATTGTTCTACACGCGTGAATATGTTTTTCTTTGTGCGTTTTATACGCAGATGCAAATTAGCATATAGACTCCTAATCTGTTCTCTCTGTATGCTACTCAGGGCTACGCTACCTACTGCTCATTATGTATCCCACCACTCGCATTAAGAAAATATCTGAAAATGTGTAACTAGTAGTAAGTACTTATGTACCTACTTAGTAATAAGTCCGTCGTTACAAAAAAAAAACTTCTATATTCCTGATGTGATGATAAAAGATTTTATCAATAGGGTTTATGATTAAACTTTTAAACTTCACTATGTAGTTTGAATTTTAAGATGTTTGTTTGGTTTCTTGAAGTTTATATAAATAAAACTAATTATTAGATATATCTATTAATTATTATTGAAACCCCCTCCCCCCCTCTCCCATTTTCCCTTTATTTATGCTCTATTCAAAACTGCCCCAGGGTAGTATGAGTTTTTAAAGAAATCCAAAATGCCATAAATATTCGTTCGTTTGAAATGAATGTTCAAGATTGTTTTAACTAAAAGGGTTGTAGTATCTGTAGGTATACATCTAATATTGATTTTACTTACGTCAAAAATGATGACTGATAATATAAAAACCGTGCTAATGTGCCCCCCCTCTCCCCTACTTACCACAAATATAGAGGGATAGATTACGTGAGCTGTCCGTGGCTGCGTGTCCCGAAGTTAGCGCTAAGCTCCTACTTCTCGCGCTGCTCGTCATTGTTACAAAACAGAAAATTGCCTAATAACGCTATAATCATTTTTATAAATTCGTTACGAGTCAAAGTTGATATTTCGTCTCGTCGGGGAGTGGTTTCCATCACTATTTACTTGTGCCTTAATCGTAAGTACAAAATAAGTGACATGCTTGGTATCCATATAATTTCACGAACTTGCGCTGTTTATGTCTCTGGTACCTACTTACGTTTGAAAATATAGGTTTTTTTTATGGACGAATGCGGCAGACGAGCATACAGTCCACCTGTCCACATGGTAAGTGGATACTGTGGCCCATAGACATCCGCGACACATGCCAACATTAGTCCAAAATGACAAACGGCACGACCCCGGATGCGCTGCTTACCATTGGAGATATAGGAATGGATTTGGAGAAAGGGTTGGGAAAATGGGGAGGCATAGGATGGGAATGGGTTCTGGCACATCTCACTCACTACCGAAATACGTATGCACATTAGAGAAATAAGTGGGAAATGCAGTACATTTTGAAGGTAGTCTTCTGTGAGAGAGGGGTAATGTGTCCAGTCGAGTGCGCCCAGCGGCTGTTGGATTGCAGCGTGCACCCTCCCTCTCCCAAAAACAATGTACAGTGAGAAAGCTTTTCGAAGTGTCGAGATATTTTGTCTTTATTATCAAGTCAGATTTCTGTGTATCAAATTGACATTTGACAGAAACGATAGTTTCATATTTGTCGATTTTAATAACTGCTAAATAACACCAGTCATTAGTACAATAATTTATTGACGCGTAAATAATCGTGGACACGAATATTTCCGATGGGTAAGGTTACATTTGTATCTAGTGGATACGATAGGAGTTAACTGATTTAGAGAGTTAATGTAACTAATTTAGGAGTTACTATCGATAAACAAGTATGATGTGTATCGTCTAATACAAATGACAACTTAAACGGTAAACACAAATTCAATTTGTAAAGGCACCCGCCGCGATAACATTCGATAATGGAAAATTTAAAAATTAACGAGCATCGTGGCGCAACACGCGACGTCACGCCGCGTGACAGACTGTGTCGCGTGACGTGACAAAGTAAATGTCACGATGCGCGACACTGAAATGTCACGACAAGGTGATTGGTGATAGGTAACTACAGGAGAATTGATGGGTAAAGTGGGAAATGTTTAAAGGGGAAGTCTCTACCAAGTTTCACGTGTGTATTTAATAAATCTGAACATATATTTAATTAATCTGGATACTGTATACAGTTCTTTTAAGGATCGCCTTAGCTAACCTCTTTAAGTCGTCGGTCCACCTAGCCGGAGGGCGTCCCACACTCCGCTTCCCAGAACGTGGTTCGAGGACTCGTCTACCCCATCGGCCGCAGCAATTATGACCTGATAATTATCACTTCAGCATACCGATTTTATAAGCTATGTCGGCGAGTTTAGTTCTTTGGCGAATGTCTTCGTTTCGGTATAGACATATTCCAGATATAAACCCAGCAGTAGTGGACACTATCATCCAGCTGCACATACATATCTATAAGGTTCACCGCCACGAGCCTAGAAGTATCATATGAAGGCGAGGTTCGATATAAAGGAACTAAGAGCAAAATGTACGTTTGAGATAAAAGAAAATTGAGCAATTTGACGGTTCTATTTCTTTTTGGACATGCGTGATCATGCGTTTCCATTAGGCTAACTTGATTCTATTTCCATTTAACTAGATTTTTTCCATACGATTTCATTTTTCAACATACACAACAGTGAAAAGGCCCCTAAATAAAATAAAGAAAAAAAAAACACGATAACTTTTGTTATCCCGGTTGAAGATAATAATCACGGAGGGTAGACAGATTTTTCACTCACCCGTAACTGCAGGATAACCGTGAATGCGGTTTTTACAAATCTACCGAAATATCGACTATAAAAATAACTGAAAATCGTGATTAACCAAAAGGGGTTACTAAACACATCTATTACGTTATTCTAAGTAGGTACTTCTGATTCCTTGTCTCCCTTATCATTTCTCTTAATCCTGATTCCTAATTTCCCATAGCAGTGCATCTGCGGAAGTTTCTCTTTTTAACAGATGCTGTCATGCATCGTAATGTCCATGTATGACAGTATCCGCTTACCACCAGGTAGACAATCTCTTCGTCTGTTAATAATTTATTATATTCTAATTTCCACGTTTTTTTTAGTCTCAGTTTGTCATCAAGAAAGTAAATTCATATTTTTATGAACCACATTCGGTAACGAGGTTGCAACGAGCGAAATAAAAGTGCAAAGTATTTTTTTAAAACATGTTTATTACATACTTGTATCGTTTGGCAAAAGGAAGAATAACATGCTTCTATACATAGTCATAGTGACAAGAGCCACAATTTTTAATACTTTTTGGTTCCTATGCAGTTTATACAAACAAATCTCAGACAAATTGAATAAGTAGTAAAATCTACCTAATGACATAGAAAGTACCTAAAACATTTGCCAACCAAGCGTTCGACTACAAACTTTTTTTATTATTATTATTAAATTATTATTTTGAAATAATATTTTTATTTTGTGAAATTATTAAATTATTATTTTGGCGACTTAAAGGTTTATATTTGTTGCTATAACTGAAAAGGCATTTTACAACTTTATAGTTGCGTTTGGCGCGACCTAGTCGCCTATTGAATATGTTAATAATGAGCTGTAAAGGAGTTTGTATTTGTTTGAACAATCGATTGGCAAACATTATAAATACCCTACCTACAGTAAGAAATAATATTCTGTCGTTTAGCACCAAAATAGCAAGAGATAACTATGATCTAGCATTGACTTATTATGTGGCACACAAACTCAGTTTTAATGAGTATGAAAGGTATCGAGATATTAATCAGTTATAACAAAATCTGTACTGTAAAAGGTACAACAGGGGAACAACGTAGATACGAAAGTAAATGATGCAACAATGTAATTTTAAGTATATCGAGCTGCCATTTATAATGTCCCAATTATACGTGTGTCTCTTACTCTCTCACACACATTTTTCTAGCCACGTTCCAGTTATGCGGAGTTGATTTTTTAATCTCGAGGAGCCATTCCTCCCTACAATATACATCTCTTCTGAAATACCTAAATATTTCGTATCATTTTGGACTGTTGTTGTTTGAGTCGAGGCCTGCCACTCTCTTTTGTTTGTCGCCATAGAAAGGCGTTTCTTAACAACACAATGGTAAGATCACCACATCAATTGATCGAAGACAAAGAGTTTGCTTTTAGTTTATTTTTATGGAAGCGGTAACTCAATTATTACTACTGAACCCATAGGCTATATTTTGGTTCACTAGGAAATCGTTATGCTTCCTGAGGGAAGCTAAGGCTGGGCGCTAGTGATAGTCGGTATGACATATAGGTAAGTAGGTAAGTAGATAGGTAAGCGAATTCTTCTTTGTATACAGTCAGAACAGATACAATTTCTTAGTAGAAAAATATTTAGCTATAAGTATGGTCCTTGCCTACGAACCCATGTGAATATGACAAATATGTGACATCATTCCTGTGTCACTACCCGCTACCATGCCACACCATCAACCTGTGCCTCTCCACTGACGGATACAGTCTTCTCTCAAGGCACGTCACCACACACTTCATCCGCTATCGGCGCCTTTCTTCATCAGTCAACCTGGGTGTTCTACACTACGCTTCCTGGTATGTACACTCCATTCGAAGACTTGTCAAATCCATCGGTTATCGGTTTAGTGACATATATGGCTTGCCCGCCGTCTCTTCAGTTTAATGATTCTTTATGATGTAGCCAATTTATTTAGTTCTTCCTCTTCGTATACTACTTTTCGCATTATTATTTTTTAATCTTAGAGAATTTACATTTCGTTTTGATGGCTCAAAACACAAAGTGTATTCAAATAAGAATCCGCCTCTGTAAATGATTTTCAATAGAAAATCTGAGGGCATGTCGTCCTTAATAGTGATTCGCAAATATTATACAAGTGCTAGGAATTCATAATAACATATTCCTCAATGTTGCGAGGTCTTTTATAGGTAAATATTTTGTTTTATGAATATGAGCCGTAAAATACTAAAGTATAAAAGGTAAAAGAAAACGGTTATAAAAAGTATCAACATCGGTCCAATAGTTTTGGAAATAGGACGAAAGAAGGTTTTTGTAAGACAAAGTTCGTAGCACATAATAAACCAACGTGTAGAAAACCGTAGATACTGATACCGATATTTTAGCCGCATTGTAACTTATATACTATTATTTATTTACAAATATATTGCACAATTATTACTATGGAATGTTGCGATTTTTACAATATTATAATTATACTCATTTATACAAAATTAATTTTAAAACATAGGAAGTCACTTAGTGCTAAAGAGAATTTCACAGAGATGGGATTATGTTACATTATCTACTCCTAACTAATTTATAGATAAATAAAATACAAGTAAACTAGATATCGTCTCGAAATCAGCTGAGCTGACTTCCAAATTTGCACAAAGTAATTGAATCGTACCTTTTCATTAAGAATTTACTGAGAATTCAAAGGTACTGGCATAATACAAATAACCTTATACAAAATTACCTACTTACTATTTGGTAGTTCTAAATAACATCACAAATGCAGTGGAGATTCGACTGTGAGGCAGTCACGCAACGGTCCCACCTATTCAGGTCACGATGGATTCATAATACCTCTACCATTCTGCATACGACTCACGTGCGACTCACTATGAATGTTTCTCTTAGTCCTCGAGAAAAACGCGGCATTACACCCACTCACTGTACACCGATGCAATGATTGAACGTGAATTGTCTCACAATGCACTTTTAAACTTGACAAGTCTTTGAAACACTCTCTGCATCCCCTACATGGATACATGCCATCTTTATTCGGTCGCGCCTCATCCTCCACGCAATAATTTAACTTCCCAAGCGTCGGAGGAGAAAAACCTTGGCCTTGATAACCAAAGCCGTTTAAACTTGGGGGCAGAAAACCCAATGGTATGGGAGGGAAATTCGGCAGCATGCCAAAGGGAGTAAAAAGAAAAGGATGCTGTGCAAACATGTCACGACTATTTAAATACTCTGGCAACTGTAGAGGCGGGTAAGGAGCACCAAAAGGCATTTGAATTAGTGGATTTTTTAATTTATCAGATTCTTTCACTTGGTAAAATTTGTGGGACTCGATGTATGGAACTCCACGTTCTTCGTCGTTGTACTTTACCATGAACTCCAACTGTTCTCGCGCCTTCTCCATTGTACGGAATGGAGATTCTTCCCTGATTCGTAATTCGTCCATCGATAACAATTTTCTATGCAGATTTACATTCGCATTATGTCGGTCTCTACTCCTTTTTGACATGAAAGCAGCTCTGCACCCTTCAATGTTGCATTTGTACATTAATTTCAAATGCGCATTTTGATAGTGCGTTTTCAGTACATACACATTTTGGAACATTTTACTACACACAGTACATTTGCGGGGGTTTTCGTGGTCAATGGGAACGTCTGTGGTGGTCACGAAGAATCCGCTGTCAAAATGGCCATAAATTTGACCATGAACGTCTTCTGGATTACAATCATAACTCGATACTGAAGATGATGGCGATCTGTCCGAGTAATCCACATTCTCGTTTAGCGACAAATTGTATGCTCCAGAGGAATTGTGTATTTCGGCTTTTCTACTCACACTTTGGAAATCCCCTTTAGATAGACTTTCTAGCCTCTTTAAAGCATTTTCAGAAGAGAATTGATCATCATTTTGTTGAAGGCTATCATTTCTTTTAGACGCGCTGGACTTCTCAACAGATTCACCTTTAACGCATAAGTCTTCAACGTTGTAATCGACGTCGTTCGGTTCCTGTTTTATTACAGGTGATTCTTGCTTTATTTTATGCTCCTCTGATTTTTCGTGCAAACTGGTTGAATTGTTAGTATTATCATTATCATTTTCAGTTTTGATTCTCTTGAGATCCATCGCGGTTTCTTCATCGCCCCTTTGTTGTTCATTGGATTTTGTGTTGAAATCTTGATTTTCAGAAGCATAATTGTTGTGAAGGCGGGTAGGGTTCAAATTCTTACGTTTTCTTTTCATAACTTCAGGGCTAGCTGCGTCATCTTTTCTATTATCTATAGTTTCATTGTTATCGCCGACACTTCTTTGGTCGTAATCTGTTTCTGAATCATCTACGGAACAGGAAGATTTATTGAGATTGGAATAATAGTCACTAGTGTCCATGTGATCACCATCGTCATCATCGTCGTCACCAGCGACTACCACAATGCCATCATCATCGTCAGATTCGCCTTGACCGTCTTGATCTTTGTTTTCTACTGAATTTGACTCACGACGCATTAAATGAATCTGATCCAATGTTGGTGAAAAGTTCATGCTAATATTGTTTTTATACTCCATTGCAACGTTTGAAGTGAACGGTCTCATACTGTGTGACGCATTTAAAAGGGGATAAGAGCCAAATGGATGCATACTGTTCATAACAGGCGGCATTCCCAATCCTGGACCATGTGGAGGTACTAATACCGGGTGCATTTGAGAACTTCTGCCATCATGCGGTGATATCTTTCTTCTCAAATGTGGAGAATGTAACTTTGGATTTGGATTAGCGCTATGTCTGTTTCTGGATCTTCGTGAACTAAACATCATACTACAGCCTTCGACAGTGCATTTGTGCATTTCACGAAGGTGGACTGCTGAGAAATGTATTTTCAACGCTCCTTTGTCACAAAACGTTTTTAAACACACGTTGCACTGAACTCTTTTCTTGCCAGTTGCTGGATTAATGAATTGTGTCCCTAAATTTAGAGGCAATTGGGAGACACCCCATTGTCTTTTCGGTGGGCTTATACATTTTCCAAGCATCATGTTTCTAGTATTCTGTGCTGCTTCAACATAAGCGTCTTTGCTTAGATTGAGGACTTTATCATCCTCCGGTCTTATATCGTCCGACTTTTTAGCTGACGCACTGTTTGGACTGTTTTGATGGGCATCGACGGACTTAGCAGACATGTGTGGTAGAAGTGCTTGCAGTGACGCTAATCCCATAGGATTCTGACTGAGCGCTGCAACCATGGCAGCTGGATGATTAAACGTCGACGGCATGGTCGGTAAAGGCAAGTTTGGTGGCAACTGAAAATTGAAAAATTGACTTCTCATTAAGTCTATTGTAGCCTTTTCCGCATTATTTACATCGTAGCTATGTTTTCTGCCTTCTTCTTTATCGTTTTCGTTGATTTGTTGTTTACGAAAATCAAAGGGTTGCATATTTTGGAGGTGACTTAGAGGTGATGAGTTTATGGGACTAGTGGTTGAAAGGGGACTGGATGAGGTAGATAAGCGGATGCTGTGGTTCGGCGAAGCCTCTGCAGGTGATACTCTGTGATGGGGCGACAAATTTTGCACTGGTGATGATCTGTGGTTAGGAGACATGATTTCTTTCTTCATTTCTACATTGTTTTCTTCTAAGGAATTCTTTCGGATTTCCTTTTCCTGCATACTCCTTAGGTATTCAAAGCGGTTTTTCATCTCCATCATATGTTGGAAATACCTTATAGAGTCTTCGTTTGGAACATTTTTAGGGTCTGACTGTTTCATGAGTCTTTTGAACTCGGTTTCAAGTTTCAATTGTTCTAAGGCTCTAGCATCTGGATAGGTGTCCAACTTCTTTTCTGCTTTAGATTGGTGGTAATCTTGGCTACCTCCAGGTGGAGAAGGCATGCCGTTTTTCTTGTATATGGGCAGCAGGGAAGTCTTGTGGTACGCTCTGGCTTCCTGCAGTTTGAGGATTTGCTGCAAAGCCAGGTTGTGTTCCGGGCCACGGCCGCTCCATCTCTCCGCGCTGCTCGTTTGAGACTCCTGTAACAATAAGAAATAACTTAATTATGATACTATAAAAATTATAAAACTGCACATTAGGTAAATGTAGTAACATTTACGTAGTAATTTGGGGGAAGTAGCCAGGGTACGTTGTTTAATATAAGAAAAAAAATGTTATTATGGTAAAGAAGGGTTACAACAAAAAATAGACATCCAGAATAAGCCTGTAACACCCTAATAATATTCGGACTTGCTATTTCCGAAATGATAACATGTCATAAACAAGCCCTTAATGTCATAAACAAACGTTTAATTTGATTGTTATGAATGAATTTGGTTAATCGTAAGAGATTATCCTGCATAATATCCTGCATGGTAGTATAGAGCAAAGGCCTAAACACGGGTTTTGAATGCCCCTTCAAAATAACAATCGGTTCGCTACAAAACCACACCTTGCGTTTTCAAAGGCTAATATCAAATTAATTCCGAGAACGGAGAGCAATTGGGTAGAATTGTGTAAAATGACGGTTTCGACTTGAGTTGAGAATAGAAAAGTGGTTTGTGTCGCGTGTTTGGAGCGATTTAATCCTAAAACTAAATTACTATTCATTTGGTAAGCATTCGGGGCCGGCTTGCGTTGTCAAAGTTAACTTAAAGTTAATTAGGCTCTAACCACACACTAACTGGAGGTTGATGGGAGTTAGCATTATTAAAATGACTAGTTAAAAGTTCATTTTTGACGTATTCACAGTTAATATTTTAGTTGTGTATATAAATGTAATGGAATAGGTATATAGCAATTTCCAAAACGCCAAGAGTTCCTAATGCCAATGCTTATTTGTATGTTTCAAACGTTTACAAAGAGTATTAGGCTATTAAATTTTGGAAGTATTTTTTCATTAATTTATACATATTAGCGACGATAGAACAGCACAACATAATTATCATTCACTTGATTGTGTACATAATACATATTAAAATAAATAAATGTACAAGAGCTACGAACTTGTACGAATTTAAAACCGAACAATGGATTAAACTGAGGTTAAATATGTTCCAGTGTGAGCTCTTAAAGTACTTAAAGTCTCCGTGCTGCCAGACTTGATTGTCGCCTTTTGAAATCGTTTGTCACTCGATTATAGCGTGTAAGCGATGGGGTTGCCATATCATTAAATATTTCGGGGGAAAATTAAATTGTCGTTTGCCCGCGCCGGCGCGTCGGGGGCAATTTCCAGTGAAATGGGCTAGTTATAAATAATACTTTTCTAATGCTACAAAACGGATAAACACGGGATAATAAAGTGTCGTTTAAGAAAAGTATACGTTTCATTTCTTGGGACGAAATTACGGGGCGTTTTGAAAGCAATTTCTTATTCGGTGCAAGTTGATTTACGTTTTTTTCTTTGAAACGATCTTTTCTAATTGTCACCGATTTGAGAGGCATTTTTCTTAGAAATTTAATAACTTAACTGGCAATAATGAGAGGCACCTGGCAATAGAATGGCTTAGTATCGCAGGGCAATTTAGAAAAAAACAACTGTCTTTAGAGGTACCTAGAGTGCGACCGGGTATAAACGTGGTTCTCCACGTTATTATGACAGTTATTATTATTATTATGTAAAGTTATGAAATTGTTTCTTTTTCTTTCCATATTTGGGCAATGGTGCAATTAGCACATTCTGCCAGTGTCAAGGCTTTCTTCGTAATAAACAATTTCAAAGTCTTAAACGTATCATCAATATCCAGTCCCGACGAAGCCAAGAGTCACTCAGTAAAGCGATAGCAGGTTTACTGAGGACAGAATAGGACTCCTTGGAAGCACTCCACTTTACTTCTTGAGTTCCCGCCAAAAAGCCCCCAGGGCATGACAATCGACTATAGAGTTGCCAGATTAAATGCATTTGCTATATTTTAGGGTAAACGTAGAAGACGATGTCAAGTTATTCATTGATTACGATAATAAAAATTGATTACGTTATGTGTATTTTGAATTAACAGGATAAATAGTGATGTATCTATCTAGTCACAAAATAATATTAAAAAGCAGGGATCAAATAATCAAGAAATATATGCATAGTTGTGTTCTCTCAGGACAATATCACCATTTTTTATGTATGAAGGTGGCAGACGAGCTTACAGTCCACCTGATGGTAAATGCATAATGTAGCCCATTGACATCTGCGATACATGTCAACAATAGTCCAAAATAACAAACGTTGTCACGCCGGCGGATGAGCTGCCTACTTTTGGATGCGATGGGTGACACAGGGTTGGGAAAATGGGGAGGGATAGAATGGGACGAGAAAAGGCTCTGGCATATCTCATTCACTACCGAAATACGTACGTACATTAGCGAAATAGGAAAAAGTGGGAACTACATTTCAAGATAGTCTGCTGTGAGTGACATCCATTGTCATCACTAGACTGGCGATTCCTAAAGTGGGTTCCGCGGAGCCCAAGGGTTCACCAAAGTTCTAATCGTCGGAAGTCTTGGCTAATAATAGCCAATAATTACACAGTACTTAAATAAAAATTCAAAATTTTGGGAGTAATAACTAATAACACTAACAACTAGCTAAGTATAAAGGTCCCATTGCTATTAGCATAGCAATTGCACATAACCCCCCCCCCCCCCGCCCCCCTCCCGCGCCGCTCGCGACCATAGTACATAATGTGAGATCGTAGTAGCATTTATAATTAACAACGAAAAACGTGAGTATTTGGTTTACATGTCAACAATTAAGCATTTGTTTATTTTGCATTTGCTGTTGGGGTTTCATGAAATAAAAGTTATTTCCTAGGGTTTCCATGGACATAAAATCTTGGGAACCTGTACACTATACTGACCTTTCAAGATGGCAGCAATTTGTAGTCTCCTTTTTGGCCATGTTCATTAAAACCCTCATCGCACTGTACAGTATATTGAAGCGCGCGTGTTATTCCACGTTTAAATTTGACAGATGTTTGAAGCGGGGTATACAACGCAAAAAAAATTTCTTTAATCTTTAAATTAATAAATCGATTATTAACTTTTATTTAGTACCGCAAGTGGGTCTTTGCATTGTAACAGAATTTAATTTTGCCGATGCTGTTTTCTCATCAAAGTAATACGTCGGTACGACGTTTAAGACCCTTACAGCCTACCATTAAACAATCACATCATTACCCGACGTAAATGCATATACCTACTTTAATTAAAGAACATATATATTAATAACATATGCGAGACCGCATGTTTCTATGAAAAGAATGTACCGAGCTCGTATATCGTACCTACAGTAATGAAAATAGGTATTAAAAATCTATTGGTTTTTAATACTTTCTTTATAATATTTTTATTATAACTGCCAGTACTGCCACTGCTAATAAGTACTCATACGTGAGGTCGTGAGTTCAAATCCTCGGCCTGTACCACCGAGTTTCTATTTATGTAACTAGTTACGGATTTTTAAAGTTATCAACGCTTTGGTGGTGAGAGAAAACATCGTGACGAAAGCCACATGCTCAACAATTACAAAAAAAATAGAGTAATGTGTATTCGCACATCCGCACTAGCTCCGTGTGGTAGATTTTTAAAAAACAACGTCACACAATAGGCCGCACTAGGATTCCGTGTGGTGGGTCCAGAGACAGACTCAAGCACAAACACAGACACAGCCACACCCGAACAAACACTTATCTTTTAACAAATGAATATCCGACCGGGAATCGAACGCGGTACCTATTGCACAGCACGCAACCAGCTGCGTCAATCGGTCGAATTATGTCTCATAACTATCCAATGATTAACTATGGGAGGCCTGTGCCTAGAGTGAGACCTTATAGACTAGGGGCGGCCAACAAGTCGATCGATTGCCTGGTCGATTGCGGAGGAAATTTTTAATTTTTAATCGGTATCAAAATTTTAACGTTAGCGTTATCAAATTATACCTACACCTAGATTTTGTTAATTTGATATAAGAAACGAAAGCACAAAAATCTCTCTATTTTTTTCTGTTAGGTACCTATCAATTTTACCTATTGATAAATAATATAAAAAGCTATTTAATGATTGTTTTATTTATCCAACTAAAATCATACAATTAAGTAGATCGCAAAAAGTCAGATTTTTTTAAAGTGGAACACTGTTCTAAATATGTTGGCTACTCCTGTTATAGACTGATAACTAATCTGTCTATTATAACTGCCTGGCTCTTGCTAGGAATAGGTAAATTAAGTGAAATGTTGGAATAGGTGGAATAGTAAAAGTGAAAGATAACAAGCGCCAGTTAGAAGGGAAATTCACTATACTTCTTCTGTGATTCTTTTATGGGATTCAGTGGTGGGGTACTATACTTCTCTGAAAAAAAAGCGTTGGAAAACAAACGCGTGTCTTAAATTTCAAAAATATCGTGAGGTATGGGAAACATTACATGGGGTAGGCTTGTAGGGTAGGGTAGGGTAGGGTGTAAACCTAACTGAAATTATCTACTTAGTTGTAAGAGAAATTAAATAAGTTAAACTAAATTATTATAACATGTCTTGAATTAAGTATATTATTATATTACCTGTTTAGCGTTAATGTACCTACCTACTTAAAGTTTAAAAAATCTAAGTATATGTTTAAACATACAAAATCATCTACGAGAACTTCTACTAGTCTGAAAGTATGAAACGAGCTGTTTTGAGTTTTGAATTGTTTTGTTCGCTGATTAATGCTGAACCTAATGTGGCTGATATAAAATACAGCTTGTTTTATTAATCATGTTCTTGCAAAATAATCAACAAATTTGTTTTAGAAAATGCTAGACATTTCATTAATTTTAAACTTCGCTTTACTACCGATAGCTTAAAAAATCGATCTCGTATCAACAAGTACCTACACTTAACAAAAAATCTCTCACGATTTTCCGCAGCACGTCGTATCGTATTCCTATAAGGCAATCACACCGTCTCCAACTGTGGGAATGTTACAAGTAATTGTCAACAGTCAACACGAGCAAAAAAACCCGCAAAAAATCGGCCAAAGTCGCGATGTTAAGAGGTGACTGACCGGCACACCCTCCTATGCACCAATTATAACTCTTATTACCATTGTAGAGAGTGAATTTTGGAGTACAGTAAGTGTAAACCATGAATTGGCCGTATCTGACCCACGCCTACCGGTAAAGCAATGGACAAGCAGACATATTTCACGGAGATTTTTTTTGGAATGAAACATTACATAGTGTGCTTTATTACACTCCGTGTATGGTCTCATTTCATTTGACAGTGCTTCTTCTTTTTTAATGCATTTCGCGATGATCATTTTTCGCAGGCTCGCCGTCGTGACATGCCATATAGTTCAGGGCATGATACATGAAGTAAGTAAACAGGTTTTGGTACAGTGAAGCACAAAATGCATTGCCATTTTGCGTAATGACCGGCTTAAACATGCGCCGCGAAATATCTACAAGCATGGGAAAAGCGGACGGAATTACAATGCAAATTAAAAATTGAAATTATCAATTTTATGAACATTATTCGATTAAAGTCCAAATAACAATAACCAAATTATAATAATAACAAGAATTAGGTATGTTTTACAAAATAACAAGCGCCTATATGTCTATCAGAGATTTATTACAATACCTACTGTGTTTTTGTATACTTCGAAATTTTATACCTACTTAAAATTAGATTCCTAAATTATTAAAAGGGCATATAATAATTTATTCTATTGCATATCTAAATTAGAAGTATTTAAATTAGATATGATTCACAAAATTTATTTTACGAACTACATACCTATTTCTAATGAAACACTTTTAATCATGAATATACGAACACCTTTCGAGTTACCACGGTACCACAATACCTATTCCTACCTAATAATTAGGCGCCCATAGGCCTGTAACTAGATAAATAAGTACCGTGACGAGGTAAAGCATAATTTGTTCGTTATTTATCATTAAAACGCGCCAATAATTGGATCAGCTACCCTTTCAGCTTTATGTGAACTAATTAACGACTGGAAAATGCGTAAAAATAATATTTTTTATTAGGCATAGAAAACCGATATACAATAAAATATTATAGATAAAAGTAAAGACAGTAAATAAATTCACTTAAAAAGTAAATAATTATATAGGTAGGTATATAATTATTATAAGAATAACATTGGCGTCAAAACTTATTTTACGTTCACGCGCCGGTGGACGAACAACCAATGTTTAAAAAATGTGCCAGTCAAGTCGCCACTCACGGCTTTTATGATGGCATTATCAGTCGTCCGCAGTCTGCCCCAGACAGAAGTTACGCGCGTCCAAATAATGGAAAAATAGTCGGGCACCTGTGCATCAACGAACGAGGCTGACGCGCTGCAGGACCGCGGCAGCTCCATGAGGACACGGAATGCATTATTATTAGAGATGAAACGGATATTCGGTAACTATCCGGTAACCGGCCTATCCGGCTCAAATTTTAAATCCGGCCGAATACCGGATAAGAAACGAGTATCCGGCCGGATACCGGATTTCAAATAAATACGACATAAAGATTGAAGGCACTTTATTTAACATAGAGACTCATGAATTTTTAATAACAAAACAAAAAAATTAATACTCAAACTGCACTAAGGGCAAATTATGATTAATAAATACCAATTTCTCTGCGTTAAAAGGCAACAGACGGTTTCGCTTGTCTTCGTATACAAGGCCAGCTTCCGAAAAAAGTCTTTCGCTATATACACTGCTGCAGGGCGCTGAAAGATAAACTCTAGTAAACTTCGTTAAGTTTGGGTATTGTACAGCATTAGCTGACCACCAAATATAAGGATCACGATCGCGACCAATGCGCACTGAATTCAGATAAGAATCAATTTCACACGCCATTGCGTTTTTTCCTTGATCGTGACATTGACTAGTGTCATTTTCTGTCGCTACCTCATTAAAGCAATCCCAAAAGGTATCATGAGCTTCGCAAGATACAGCCGACTCTTCTCTTCTACTTTTTTTGACTGGCGATGAACATGAACTGCTGTTGGAGGTTTCTTCGCAAGACATTTTCATGAATTCCAATAGAATGTTCTGGCGAGCTCTTTCCGCTTCAATAATACCCAAAAAGTTTGTTTTAAATCTGGGGTCCAGGTAAGTTGCAACCAAGTAGTTGTAGTCTTGATTTAAGAAGTTGAAACGACTTTCTAATTCTGCTCTCAATGAGACCCTCATGTTTGGTAAATCAGGTGTTCTTTGCTTAGTTTCATCTTTGTCTAAATACTTTTTTAGGGCTGCAACGTGTGGTATCACTTCTGATACGCAGGACAAACCAGAACTTGTTAATTTGGTTATTTCTTCAAAGGGTTTCAGTAATTTGATACATTGCTCCATCAAACACCACTGTTGGTGAGTCAAATTGGTGAGTTTATCATGATCAGCAACATATAACGATAAGGCCCGCTTTTGTTCTAATAGACGTTCTATCATATAAAAGGTGGAATTCCACCTTGTATTAATATCTTAAACCAATTGATGCTCGGGTAAATTTAACTCTTTTTTAATCGCCAGTAGTTTTTCTTGAGCTAAACCCGAGTGGTTAAAGTGCGTAACAAGCCGTCTACCAGCAGCAATCATTGTTGTTACTTCAGGTTGGACTTTGAGTGACTCGGTTATAGCTCTCTGGAGCGTATGTATGAAGCATCTAGCCGAGTCGTACTCAGCTAATCGAACGCCCTTCACCATATTGGCCCCACTATCATGAATCAGTAAATGTATTTTATCATATTCAATATCCCAGCGGTCCGCGACAGCATTAAGCTCCTTTGCTATATTTTCTCCTGTGTGTGTACCTGAGAAGGGCTTCATTGCAAGAACTCCGTGTTCTAGTTTGAAATCAGAAGATAACCAATGGGCTGTGAAGCTCAGGAAGCTGGCGTTATTATGTAAGCAAGTCCATATGTCAGATGTCACCGAAATTGCAGGAGCACCTGCAATGTTACTTTTGATTTTCTCATAAATTCTGTCATAGATGTCAGGAATAATTTTTTGAGTAATAAACGTACGGCTTGGCAATTTATAGCGGGGTAAAGCTTGTTCTAGGAGTCTGTTGAATCCGGTTCTTTCTACTATGGATAATGGCTCGTTGTCAAGTGCAATCATTTCTGCTATTAAATAATGATATTTCTTGGCTTTTGGATCATTAACGTCCCAAAGTGATTTTCTTTCGAATGATTCTTTCAAGCTCAATTGCATATTTTTCGAAGAACTTGTCCCCAGGTTAGCTAACGCAATTGTAGTTGGCTCGGTATTGGCTAAATCTATATTAATATTCAGTGTACTAAATTCATCAGGATGTTTTGTTTTTAGATGATTCTTCATGGCACTAGTACCTAGAAAACGAAAATACGAGTGTAGGTTATATCGTTAACAAAACTATGTTACCTACTAACTTGACTTGTAAATTCGATCGACTTTAAATTAAAAGTGCAGTGCATATGATGAAACACGACAAACGATGAAAGTTTTCATAAAAATATATTTTGTCTTATACAAAAGTGGTATAAAATAAAGAGAAGTGCAAAAGCAGAAATAATTACCAAAATTCTGAAGGACCATTAAATAATAAATAAACCCATTATTAATTTTTTTTGAAGAATTTATCAGTTTCAAGATAGCTACAAGTTAACTAATTACCAGTCCGAACCGCGGTATGCATTTTTGAAACGTAATGTACTTAACTTACACCTGTTCAACTTATTTACCTAACCACAACATTTAATAATTCGTTCGATCTGTGATAAAGTCCATCAAATAATTAAACACATATAAAAAGAGAAACTAGTTTTGTTTGGTACATACCTGCCTTTTTTCCTTCCCCACCACGAGAAATTTTAACATTACATAACGAACAAATAGCAAACTTTTGATCGTTACTTTTTATATCAAAATATTTCCATAAAGGTGATCTTTTTCTTATCGAAGACATTTTTCTTCGGTACCTTACTTTAAATTTATAGAAAAAAACACTAATAAAATGACCACAAACTCAGACAACAAGAACACGTTTTTTCATAACCTCTTATGATCGTATTTGCAATCAATTCAAGAAGACAATAAAGCGCTAATGTCACTCATAAACGAAAGGGCCCGAAATCACCCGAGTCCGCCCGATCGCTTAGTGATTCACTCTTGTAACGAGTCGCCACTCGACTATCCGGCCGGATATTCGGCTATCCGGCTTCAAGGTTGGCCGAATATCCGGTATCCGGTATCCGGCACAACATCTATCCGTTTCATCTCTAATTATTATACTGTATCCTCATGCACCTTTTAAGGTAGTTTTACAGGATAGTAAAAATTTTGCGTCATTAAAATAAAGTTCTAGGGTAAAAGCGCCGAATATTAGCAATGTATTTTCAATTAACAATGTTTAATAACCTTTTAAAAATTTTAATTGTCAGTTTAATTTCGTTTTCAGTAAACTTGCAGGGTAAATGCTCCAACAGTATACCTATACCGTCGCGAACAATATACCCATACCACAACTTATTATATGAACAGGATCATAAAATGAAAACATATGTTACTGAAAAAAATTAAAAATATATTTCTTTTCTAAATTATAATTTGTTCACTAGGTTAGATTATAATTTCAATGTGTACCTACTGACAAACTTTGTAGTACAATTATTGTTCAATATTCACATAAGTAAATGCTTTTAAAAATATATACATAATGTAATAAAGCTAAATTCATATAAAAAACTAAATTTTACGCTTTTTATTTGTGAATTTGGTAATTAATGCAAAAAAATAGTTTACATCATACTTTTAAATTAATTAAACACTCCTAATGCGACGATTTCTTTTATTGTCTGTCTGTTACATGTACGGATCACAATGTCGACATCAAACAGATAGATACAGTGATTATATCAATATTTGTCGTTCGTTTAACAATGGCCGATCATAGACGTGTGGGCGGGCGTTGTGTGTTTGTCTATTGGCTTAATTAACATTGCATCGTATGCCATGAATCAGTCTGGTAAAGAGAAACGCTCTATTGACCTGAGCTATCTTGAGATGGAATCTACGTAGCACTGAGGAAACTAAGTCAATGGACTTAATTACCTCTAGATTTAAATCCTACCTATAATGTAATTGACTTAAGTCCATTACATTAGGTAAGTGCTTATTCAACGCAGAAATCATTTCTAGATTTGGAAAATATAAACGAAGTCGATGAGTGCATTGGAAAATAGTAATGTTTTAATGAGTCATCAGTTTATTATAGTGTGGAAAGTCCGCGTGTCTCTGCAAGCGGTCTAGAACTGAAAAACAGCGCTGCAGTTATTGCTGCAGCACATGTTGAGTTGTGACCCGTTAGACTAGTGGTCGTCACACTTTTGTGGTCAAGGGCCACATAGGACAATGTGAGGTATCACTGCGGGCCGCACATTCTTGGATTGTTTAGTTGACACCACCAATCAATTGACATATTTTTTATGAGCTGTCAAAACGCAATTGCCTCATAGATTTTGTATTACATTTGCTACCTGTGACCAATGTGAAGTCTTTATTTGCCAACTCAATGAACTAACTAGCATACAATTAACGGACACATGGAACAGGAGGAAATTTATACCTACCCGCGTACTTCTATTTAGTTAACTTCATGTGCAAAATCATATTTGACAAAATCAAATCATCCGTGGGCCGCAAGCGGCCCGCGAGCCGCGGTTTGACGACCACTGCGTTAGACGGGTGGCATGTTAAGTCGGCTATATAGTTTGTGTATTATTATTATTACCTAATAGTGTTTGTTAACTGCCTAATAAATGTCCTTCTTACTTACTTTTATTATAATTTTTAACAGTAACGAGACTTAAAATTGGATTACATTATAATCATAGACTATTTATACGTATATGTATCTTAGACCGTCTTGGTCTTGGCAGTGACGTCTAAGTGTAAATATTCGTGCCCTGTAAATTAGGTACTTCGACACTATTATTTTTAAAAATGGTATCATCACGAGCTCAGTCGTAAAGAAGAATATCACGAAGAAACCCCCCATACTCGAGAAATAAAAAAATATTGGTGTTTCACATATCCGCACTGGGACATGGATTATGGTCCGAAAGCAGCTCGTGTTCACTGTAGAGAAAGCCTGTGCCCTCCAGTGGGATGTTGTAGGCTGATATTCAGAATAAAAAATAAGTCCAATGCGTTCAGTAGATTACATAAAATTAAATAAACTACCGAAAACTGTACTGCATTTTTAATCCCCATTCACGGTTCGGTACTGTGTGAGGTAATTAAGTTCGAGTCAATAAGTTCCTGTCGCATTCCATCCTACCCCATCCCATCCTATCCCATTGATTGGAGAGTATAATGGGATAAAAGAAACTCCTTATTCCATTATACTCAACTCCACTTCCACCCCATCCCCCTTAAGGATTAAGAATTAAGAGAATTAAGGATGAAGAAACTCCTCAAACAAAGTGTGGAAATACATAAAATAGAATTGAATTACATGTAGGTATAATGTGAACAATAGTCATGTTATACAATTTTTCTTTTGTGTACCTACCTACCGTTTGTGTACCTACCTACCGTTTGTGTACCTACCTACCGTTTGTGTACCTACCTACCGTTTGTGTACCTTCTGGCAATATATTTTGGTTGTTTTAAGTAGTTGTTAAGATCTGACAAAGTCTTAATTCAGAAGGTTCGCTATATAAATGAATTTTGATGTGATTTATCGACGTGTAAAGTTTTTTTACATTCCTCTCTGTGTATATATTTGGTGCATACACACTGAACCGGTGAAAAGTTGCGAAAATTAGCTCATTTGTGTTACAAGAAGCTAAATGAAGGAGATGAATTTGAGCCGGAAGCAAGACCAGTCTTTAAAGGATAAATGGTTTGTGAACGAACATACTCGAACATTTTCAACGGGGTAATAACAACCCATTATAAAAGAGACACAGTAATCTGTCCACATAAGCCATTAAAAATCTTTTGATACAATTTAGATGCCATATGAAATTATCCACTCCAAGCGATCGCTTAACTTTAATATAGGTAATGATACAGTGTGGACAAAGTATGGTTCGACCAAGGCTTATCTTAATCTCAGCTTAAGGCACCTCATGGCGTCGTTATGGATATTAAATAATAATTGGATAACGGGCAGAGGTCAATCGATCGGAGATTTGGTTTATGTGACTAAAAATGTATGCTGCCACGAGATTGTTATTAAGATTGAAAAGTTTGGAGTATACTATAGTTAGTTCAGATTAGTAACCACCTGGTTGTGTGAGAAATCTGAATAATTACAGCGCCTAGAGGTGTGTGATCTAATTTCTATACTTTAACCTGTGTCTTCACACTACATAATACAAAGAACTTAAAGTACCTAATTAGTATCGTGAACGCTACGAACTCCTAGCTCGATATATTTAAGTACTTTTTTTACACTTGGAAGAAATATGAACCGCATTAATAATAATAATTACATGTGCACAAATAATAAATGACAGATATACAATAGGCGACCTTATCGCTATGGCGATCTCTTCCAGGCAATCTTA
Organism: Sesia bembeciformis; assembly: GCA_943735995.1. NCBI lineage: Eukaryota > Metazoa > Arthropoda > Insecta > Lepidoptera > Sesiidae > Sesia > Sesia bembeciformis. Next base: position 11,083,071 of record OX031040.1, read on the forward strand.
GGATAGAGAAAAATAAAAGGGATATAGGTAGCGCAAAATGACCGAAATCCATACAATGGATCATGTTCAATATATACCTACCGACAAAATCGATAATAAATATAGCATAATAAATAAATTAATAATATATATATCTACATCTACACTGCACCTAATATCTATTCGTAAATAAAGGCAGTCACACACGATAAAGATACTATAATATTTCACCTTAAGATAAAATATTATAGTAACAAATTATCTCAAAGTATCTCACACGATTAAGATACGATAATGTACAAAACCAACTCATTTTTTCGAAATTAGTGTTAGGTAGCTTACGCCTTTGATGCCGTGAACACTGTACGGTATACAGAGTGTTTTCACTGAGTGCGCGCATGTTGTTACTCGATTTACTGGACAGCTCTTAGGAAGATGATTCTGTTTTTGAATTTGATATCCATGTATCTATTTCTGTATCTTAATATAAAACTTCATATCGCTCAATACCTTACGTTAAGGGCAGGTAAAATATATATTATCTTTGTTGTGTGTGATGTTTCATTGAAATGTATGTATGGCCGGCGATATTGTGAAATGTAGTTTAAGATATATTATAATATCTTCATCGTGTGACGGCCTTAAGAATCAAAGCTGACAATGATAGAAAAATAAGAGGGAATTGAGGTCTCCAAGATACGAAATAGAACAGGTTAGAAACAAAAGTAGCGAGAGGAAATCATTTGGTGAAGAAAGAAAATAGAAAACCAAATGAACTAACTAATAGAATAATGATTTCTAAGTTGCCCTTTAAAACTAGACAGCGCCTGAGCACGCCTAATGACAACTGGTAAGGAATTCCAAAGCCTAACAGACTGCACAGTGAAAGAATTAGTAAAGAGAATAGGTAGGAAATTTAAGAAGTAAATTTTCAAAAGAATTTAAGTATGTGGATTGCGAACGGAAGAATTGAAAATGCTCCTTCAAATATTGTGGGGTCAAGGGGTTAAAAAGTACAAAGAAGTGAAAGTACATGCGTATTTCTGCGAAGTCGGATTGGAAGCCACTTTTGAGCTTATTACGATTGTCGTTTTCTAAAATTTAACATTTATAATTATTGTGTTTCACCTCTTTATTTCATATTTATTCAAATAAATCATTTCTCCCTTAAGTTCTTATTCTATTCATAGGTACATCCAAGATTACACTTTAACAGTGACAAATAATTTTGCAGTGTAGCTAGCAATGTGTAGCTATGATTTAAAACTTAATATCATCACTTGTTTAGAGCCGCGCTTGACTGATCAATGTTCAGTCAAGCGCGGCTTGGTTCAATATGGTCAGTACAACAACTATTAAAGGTCAAAGGTCGTATAAGTTGATATGTCACAAACGGATTAACCAATACGGCGGCGTTGGGATTTTTACATGCCGCAAACAATAAAAAGTCAAAAAGGTTATTGCTTGATTGGTTACCTAATAATTAAAAACCAAATAATTATATAAGAATACAATCAGATTAAGACCAACCTTATCATCCGTCCACCAACGTTTCACGAATTTGATGAGTTCATTTAAATTGCTGACGGTATTCTGTTCCATTTTATGAATCTATTTTTAAAAAAACACGACTTAAATTGTAATAAAACTAAGTTCAAAAACACTTCAAAAGTTTGTACAACCATCAACTGCTAAGATAGTCGAAATAATTACAATTTTGAGCTCAATTATTTTACAGTGACTAAGTTAGTCAAAATTTTTAAAAAATAATGACACGCGCGGTGTTCACTAGTTAGTGACGTTTAGAATTAGACTGATAGAATGACAAGTATTCAAAGATCAAAGACGCCGCGGGGTGGGGGTTGTAGGTACAAGTGATTTAGTCCTTAGTTTCTACCTGAAGTGTAAACAATGGATAAATGTGCCTCAGTGCAAGTGTCAGGTAATCCATGTTGCTATTCTTTATGATACAATAAATCGTGTTTGCAAATGTTTTTGGTATTTTTTAATACTGGATGTTATTCTAATATAATCTTTTATGGCTTTTAAGTTCGCCGGTGATAATTGAATGAGAAGACTCGAAAATCGTGTGTAGTGATGAGCTTTTAAAGAGGCCTGTAACCAGCAGTGGAAAAACATTAGCTGATGGTATGGTGTGGTAAAGATGTCATAAAACCTTTGCAGAAAGTTAAGTTCCGACGATTGTAAAAATATTTGAATATTTACGCAGACACATACAAAAGCAAACCTTTATTCACAAATTGAACAGAAGTTTTGGTACAAAAAACAAGTAGGTAACCCACTTTTCTAAGAAAGGGTCAGCTTGACCTTTATACCTTTAAGTTAAAAATACATCAGGCCTCAGAAGATCGATAATAGGCGGCGTTACCATACTGATAAGAAACAATTGACACCTTAAAAAATATTGCATTGTTATGCCACAGTTTTGCACAGGAAGGGAACGTTTTCTCGTAGATTTAACATCGAATTTTAGATATTTTTATTAACTCGTACACTTTCTAGTTATAGGTACCTATTAAACGTTTTTCATGAACTTGGAAGTATAAAATGATCTCAAGTCAAATAATTATCCAATGTGTAAAATGTAAAACTATACATCTAACACGGAGGTTTCCATACTGTTTATTTTATAAATAGATGAAGGTGGCAGTTGGACGGGCGGCCTAAAAGACGGCAAGTGGTAACTGCCGACCGTGGACACCTACAACACCAAGGATTGCAGGTCTGTGCTGAATGAACAGTATCCTATTCAGATCCGTCTTGAAGAGCTCTGTGTAGTAGCTTAGTTATAAATCTCAGTTAGCAGTTCATTCCAGAACTTTGGATATAAAGTGTCTTGAAAAACCCATTGAACACAGCAACTCTTTGTCAAGGAAATACGATGATAAAAATAAAACTTGGCATCAAATTAAGGAAATAGATATTTAGAACTATGTACTTACTTTACTACAAAGGTACAAGATACATTTTTTTAAAACCTTATACCTTAAGTATTTAAGATGGTAGGTATTTAAAGGTGAATGAACAAACAAGACGATGCAGTGATTGATTTTATACTAACTGGTTTCTGATTTCACGCGTAAGAATAAGTCATTAAATTTTATTCAATTACAAAATTCGCAATATTCTGATAAATACATACCTAATTGATTTAACCATCATAATGCTAGAACCTAAGTACCTACATTATCTTCAAACCAGTACCTTCTGATATCCTAAAACCCAAGCAAATAATTAATATTATTCTATACCTCATATTTCGGCTACCAAAGAGAGATTTTAACTTTTATCTTCAACTTTAATTTCGGTTATTCAAGGTTTTTTTATTAAACTTTTTTCTTTTAAGATTCTGTCTCCTCTTACATTCAACATCCAACAATTGCATACGAGGATACTACTGCCACCGTAGACATTCAGCGTCTCTCGAAAAAGCGATATTTACCATTTTGGAGAAACCTGATCTAAATAGAGAATGAGGATTATTGGAATGGAATTATGAAAACTCCTCGTCCCGTTATACTCCCCATCCTTCCCAACACTTCCCAATTCACTCCTAAGTGCCCAAAAGGCTAATGTTTGTCATTATTGACGGATTTTGGAACATTGCATTGTCTACTAGTCTAGTAGGTAGATACCTACATAATTTCTACAAAAAAATCTAAAGTTTTCTATTATTACATTTGATGTTGCTTTAACTTCTTGTAGTCTGATGTCGATAGTTAGAGAGATACGTACGAAATTTACATGATTAATGTGATTTGGGTGTGATGTACCTAAGGTGTCTAATTGATTCGGCAGCTGTTATCTACCTACCTATGCACCTATACCTAAGCCTGAAATTTAATCCAAGTACATTCACCGTCATAATTCAATGAACGCCCATCGAACGTAAGTTTCTATCACTCGGCTCATCACTTACCCTGTCAAGTAAGCACGTACACATCAGATAGTGTGTGCGAGTGTACGCCTGGGGCTCACAGGTAGTACACATTCAACATACAGTAAGGAATCTCAGCGGTTTTCTTGAAATAAGACCAAGGTTGTCTTTGAGGATTTCGGGGATCTGGGCCAAGTATGAGTTGGGGGCGTTATAAAAAATTGAAAATCATCGACGGAATACAAATAAAAATTTTAATTTACTATTAATTATTTTTATATTAAATAAATATCATCAAAATGCTCTAAGATTAAACAATAGATGGGAAGTAATTTTAATTTATGAGAATTTTGATTCTAACATTCTAATAATATTCGAAACATTCAATTATCCACAATATGAGAGTATTAAAAAAAAGTTGGACGATATGTAATGAAACAAATGTTTATACAGATATTACAATTTTCTTCATCCCAAATTCATGCGGCCTCCTTAACCTCGGAGCTCTAGGCCCTGGCCCACCAGGGCCATGTCTGAAGACAGCCCTGTTTAAGACGAAACAAACTCGCAAGAAAGGGTTGAGAATAAATTTATTGGACTTTGTAGGTTTTTTAGGAACAATAAATAAAGTATTATACATATTTAGAGAACAAGCCCAACAAAAGGCCCAACAGCGATGGGAGGCTCTAAATAGCTTAAAGCACGCAAAAAATCTTCCTCAAAGACATAAATCCAGGCTGGATAAGGAAAATCTTATCCTACAGCAAATAACTTCACCTGACTTCGGCACCTGACTGAAGTGTTCACGGGCTACTTCAGTACAAAAAATCTCCTCTGCAGAATGAATTTATCAGATGATATCATCTGTAGAGTCTGCAACGAGGAGGAAAAGTCCACGACGCATCGTTTGTGCGAATGTGACGGTCAGGCAAGATGCAGAATGAGTCTTTTAGGCAACCATAATCTGGAGCCAGAAGACTACAGGCTTCTACGATTGCCAGATAACCTGAAGTATATAAGAGTAGAAGATAAGGTTGGGGGAAAACAAAAGATCTCATTGGGTCGTAGTGATAGGGAATCCAAATTGATAACCACACCTGAAGAAGACGAAACCTCGGCGGAAACAGTTCAATTGTATACGCGTCATCGTATGAAGTGGAAATGATTCTATAGGTGAACTAAATGATGAAATAGTGATTACATTACTAGGGCCATGCTATGGTACGGTATTTTTGAATGTCATTAATCAGTTTAATCACACAAGTCTCTGTTACATTACGTAATCAATGCGCGTATGACGCATTCTAGACATTTGAGTAAAGTATCCATACTGTTCTCGGTTTATGTTGTACAGTTTCTCCAATAATATAATTCTGCACCTAATAATTTTGCGAGGCAATTATAACTTTGCTTGCCGATTATAATTTCTATAAATAATTTTATAATTCTGCGTGGCATTTATAATTTATTTGTGTGACGATGCTATCTGTGGGCGGGACGTGTCATTCAGAATGTGAGCTTTGTCATAATTAATGGCCTTCTTGATTGATTATTCCATTGTTTTGAGGTTTTTTTTAATACGAATATACCCAATTAAGATGTTACTAATGATGCAGGAATGTTGTGAACAAATGTTTAATTGGTAAGTATTTATTGTAGATATAAAAAGTAAACAACTGATTGTTTTCACAAACACAGCTACACACAGGGAGGTGGATACCTAACTATAAGTATCTATTATTTTTTTAGCGCAGAGATTAACACACAAAGCATGTTGCAAAGAATTCAAACCACATCACGTTCAATACAACCACCTGTCAAGTGGCACACATTTTCAATTAATAGGGGAGGCCTGGAGTCCTAAAATTATGTGTATGACGAGGTGCCCCTATGGTTTTTAATGCATAATATAATAACTCATGAAATCATATATATTGCACATACAAATGGGGGGGCATGGTCCTTATGATGTAAGTTTCCTCAAAATTTTCTTTCAGGTTTTCCGCCAGCCATTTATCTTCCACCTGAGTTTCCGCCGCTTTGTGTATAGTATGTGACTTTGTGACTTACCTTCAAATTTTCAGTCATGCTCCGAGTGATTTATAAACCTTCAAAGTTTTCCACCTTGCATAGCTTACAAATATTTTCATCTTCCATTTATTTTTCTTTCTGCCGTGCGTTATTTACATTCGATATAGGGAATACAATATTTTTCGAGAAAAGTAGCTCATGTAGGTACCTAGTACAAGAGAATAGAGGCCTCTGTTTCTCGGTCTACTTTATACTACAGATGGCGCTGCTATGAAACAGAAAGTAGCGATTGATTTAATATAAATTGCGTGGGCGCATGTATTGTCATTAATTCGCCATTGTTGCACGTTCGTTAGAGCCGTGTTGCAGTTGCATAATGGATTTAACTTATTGTCCGTCTTGAATTACGGGCGTCAATAAATTTTGTATTTATGATGACCTAGGATTGAGTAAAATTGTTAAATAGATGCCTACGTGTACTGTAATTAGGGTTTCTTACATTTTATTATAGTATCTTATTGTAGGTACTTTGATTTATGAATTAGAGCGTTAGCCAATTGATCGGCTTACAAACTTTTAGGTTTCCATAGATTAATTAGATACGAGTATTACCTACCTATGTTAATTTTCATTTTCGTTGCTTCAGAATAGGTAAGTTCGTTTTACAAGGTTGTGTTTGCGGGTGGCATCACCCAACTTCTTATTAAATAAGTTGATAACAAGCAGCAAAACAAAATGTTTCTGTTAGAGCACTTGATTAGGTAATTTAGGAAATCCGAAATAAGACATACCTTATTTACATTTTTAATTACACCATGATTTGTATAATATATCAAGTCGATTTACATTTTATATAGGTATGGGTACCTACCAACTGTGTTATTATAAGTATGTAAAATATATTGAAGGCTCAAATTATTAGTTCCAAGTCCATTTAAGAGATGGCGCTAAGAAGGTCTATATGAGTCTACACAAGTTTATCACCGGGGAATAATCACCTACTTTATAATAAATATAAAAGACAAACATCTAAAAATGTGCTTCGAATATATTTTCGAATTTCGAATATTTGTACAAAAGACTTGTACAGTAGTCTTTTGTACAAGTAAAGCGTTACCTGAATACATGGTTTTGAAAACAAGCTTCAATCAATCTTTTGGACACTTATTTTTATGAAATGCGCCGTCTACTTGCGTGTCATTGTCTTCAAATGTTCAATGTTTATATGAGCAGGTACCGACCGAATGTTTAAGCAAACTTTAAGCAAACCTTCTTGTTTCCAAGTTCGATAAGCGAAATACAAAGTTCATGGTTAATAGGGTCAAGGTCAGCAAAATATGGTGTAAATTGTCTATTTACCTAAAGTATTTTATTTGGTTCAAAGTTATTTATGTAAAAGCAGAGTCATTTAGGAAAATACAACACATCTTTTCGCCACTTAGATATACAGGATGTCAATGGAACGATCGAACAAATTCAAACTGCTTTACAGCTTATTGTCAATTTAATCGATAGGCGGCTGAGCGGCGCCAAAAGCAAATACGACGTTGTAGAAAAATTTGTTTTCGGTTAACAAAAATACGGATATATTCGTTGCTCTACATATAGACAATCACACAAAGCAGAAGTCGCTCACTTAAATATATATCATAACAAAACAAAATGAAGATACACACTGAAAAACATAGTATCTAATCTAATATATTTTTTTTAAAAATTACTTATTTCCTATGAAAATTATTTAATTTTGCTCAAACTTTGTCGTAAGGTCACCTTATATATGGGCGTTCAAAAGACAACTGGAGTTTCTCAATTTCAGTCATAATCGTAGCGAATATCACACTTGTGGCACCATACCCTAATAAAAAAAAATCTGTAACAAATTGTTCAAAGTACCGACTGGTTCAGTCCACTATATTTTTACTAACGACTGTTCACTACGCGTGAAATAGTTACCTAAATGATAACGTGGATTGAGTATATGTTCATTTTAATATGAAGTACCTAGATGAAATACATACAAACAGCTGTAAAGTTTTATGGTAGCGGTTTTATCTCACCCGCCGATTTATTCGCAACCCCTGGAGTCGTCGATTATATTAGCAAAAACCATAGAAAAGCTAATAGTCACCGGTTTTTCCTAGTGAAAACTACAAATAAATACAAGTAGGTAGGTACTCGTATATACAAAATTTTGCCTACTCTACAACTAAAATTGTATCTAAAGCTCGGAGGAGAGCGGTCATGTTTCAGAGCAGAACTGTTTTTTTTATAGAGAAGTAGGTGGAACCTCTTCGCAATACGCGATCCCACGTGATGGTAAGTGGTTACCGCCGTTACCAGAGACTGAAATCGAAAACCCGGTATTATGAAGTTAAAAATCGTGATTTTTCAAAAAAAGTCCGTTCTTCGTTTTAAAATAAAACTCAATACCTACATTATATGTAATTATACTTTATATAAAAATTTTTATTGGCATAAATTTGGTTATTTACAACTTAGGACACCGACAGACTTCAGTGAAAAGTCCGGCTGAGGGAATGGATTTCTGTAGATACCTGGAAAGTGCGGCACTAGACCTGTCTAGAAAGAACTGGCACTGACACAGAGAAATATTATGACGCATCGTCTTAGCTTTCCAACTTTCCATCTCCAGATTTGAAGACGAACTTTTACCTGCAGAACTCAGTCCCTGCAGTAAAGTGCATAAAGGATATTCCATAAATTCACACAAACTCGAAGGCGGGCCGCGTATTTGCAAACTCAATCTGGCTAATGGCACGGCTGGCGGACTATGCATTTTGCTGATGACCCACGATTTATTTCAATAATCCAAGCCGGCCGTAATGCTTGGGGTACGAAGGTACGATTATTATACTATGTTACATTACCCCTCCAGCAGTGCCCGCAAATTATTTGATAGTAGGCGATTTGATGACAAGGCGTTTCCCAGTCTTTCCGGTATAAGTTAACCAATACTTGGAGATAATTAGATACACAAATATCTAAATGTGAAACTTTGATGAACAGAAGCCAAGGGAATTCCCATAAGTCTAATTCTAATCGCGTTCAGTCACTCGAAAGATGGTAAAGCTGAGAGTTTCATATCAGTTATGTATGTATGACGCGCTTCTTTGCACGAGGAAGTCTACAATATAGAGATTCGTGTTTGATAGTACACAGATAACTGGTAGGTACGTGTACAAATAAATACCTTTATTTGCGTTTTATACTTTTGTGTATAAATACGCGGGACGACGGAGTACTGAAGGTCAGTGATGTTGTACTTACGTACTTCTTTGAGAGATGGTACTGTACAGATTGTGTTCCTTTAAGTGAGAAATACAGGAAGTTTAATAGTACTCGTTATGCTAAAGAACTTGCATCCAAATAGCTGCAAAGTCTTTAAGAAAATCGAGTGTTCATCATAATTACAATAAAGTTCTTATCTTTTATCGTAATCTATTGTAATCCTTTAATATACTTCAATGGCTACTTCTAAAGTCTGTTGAAAACCTACCAACTGTTACTCCATATTTTAGTGAGCATGTTGCCCGCGGCGCTGCAGTCGGCGGCTGTTCGCGGAACTAATGCTGTCACGCTCGCAGCGCGCGCGCATCCGACATCTGCGCTACCATGAAATACGGACAATGCACAACTGAAGTTGGCATAGGTGGCGACGGAATCTATATGGGGTGATAATAATGATAGAATCGAAAGATATATGTGGATCGTATATAATATGTGTATTCTCGTATGAAAAGAATGTGGATATAATAAATCGTTGCTAGATGACTACTAACTAGGTTTGTTGAATCTTTTAAGAGCGGATCCCCTTTATAATCAGGCAAACCAAGTAGAGACGCATGATAATGCCCCGCCACGATAAATTTGCCTTTTATTGAGATCTGCCTTAAGATTTAAGATATCACAAGTCAAACATTTGTACTTCGTACCTAACTGGAAAACAACGCAACGAAGTCAGATAACGTAAACGTTTTTTTTTCTTTTACTCCATTTAAATGTTTTTTGATAGTCAATAGCACTGACATTAAAGAATCAGTAAGCTCGAGTGACAGTAGACAGTTGTCACATCTATCCAGGGACATCCGATGGAATAGACGAGTCCTCGAGACCGCGTCGTTATCGGGTAAGACGGGAGAACGTAGGGCGTCCGTTAGGCAGATCGATGACTTTAAGAAAGTCGCCAGAAGTAGCTGGATGAAAAGAGTTGAAGACCGAATGTGATGATGGGCTTTGAATGAAACCTAGATACTCATATATTCAGCCAGTAGTGATGAGAGAATAATACTGACATTCAATAAAATATTGTTTTCCATAAACCTTGTTCCTATGCGGTTGATATTATTTATTATTATTTCTAAATATTGATTGTTGAAAATATGTGGTAGGTACCCAAGTAGCAATAATTGATATTTGTTTGCCTATGTATTTGGGCATGTATTTTTATAGGAAGGCTATTATAATATTATTATAAATTACTATTATATAATAATAATAATTATTATTATAAATTACTATTATATAATAATAATAATTATTATTATAAATTACGCGATACATAACATAGTATTTTAGTAACAATTTATGTTGAGCACTCGACGTCCGAGCGCTTAATGAGCGCCAACGAACCTAATTAGCGCTAAGACTACAGTGTGAAACGCTGGTAGGTACCTAAACGTTCTGGTCCAAATTTTTAATTCAGTTCGAGTTGATTGCCTTAAACCATTGAGGTTTAGACAACCAACTCGAACCGAAAACTGTTAAAGTTAAGGTTCTATAGGTGTATTTGCTTTGACTTAGTTCTCGAGCGCTCAGCGCTCATTTTCGCAACTTCAGTGGACAAGAATGAACATACCTAGAATACGTACATTGATCTTAATAAAAGATACTTTGGACCTAATCTAAAATTAGTAATCGCCATACCTAGCGACCGCTTTGTTTATTTCTCTTTCAATCATCTAAGATAGGTATACATCAATGTTCACCTGCTTTGTGTATCTTTCACTAACTTCAACACTGTTTAAACTCTGTAGTTTTAGCAATAAATCAATGACAAGTCGATAGATGAGTTCGATAATGATTCAGTTATAGCTGAAATCATACTCACTATAAAAATATAACTAAGTAGATTAGTATTACCTATGTCTCACGCAAATACTAGAAACAGAATAGAGGAACTTTATTTTATTTTATACTGTCAGGAAAATTTACAGCGAAACAAATAGTAGGATTAGCTAAAAAATAATGTTGCAATGAAACGTATTTGAATTTTTACAGATAATGAGAACTATAGGTAAATATATCTAGTAGGTTAAAAAGTATCTATACAACTTCCTGATATGGAGTATAGATACGAGTACCTACAATGACAGTAGAGTACAGCTGTGCGGTGTCAGCCGGCTTTAGAACAGCACCATCCCAGCTCTTCTAGTGGGTGTCGTATAAGGCGACTAAGGGATAACAAAGCCGCTACCACAAGCCTTGAGGATCTACACCAACTCTGAAAGGGTGGACTCGAAAACCCGTTTGGCTAGTGTGCCGTTTTATGTGTATGAGAAGGCCCATGTATAACGTACCTACTACTGGAGGGTACAGGCCTCCCCTAGTAAATCACAAGGTTTCGGGCCATAATCCATCACGCGGGCCCAGTGTGGATCGGTTTTGTGTACTACATAGTAAACTGTACCTAAAGTCACTTAAGACAAATATTAATAAGTGTATAATACCTAGATGCAGCTAACCTAAAACGCTAAATTACTTAGTGGTCAGTTAGTTTCCATCTAATATAATATATAGAGAGGTTTCGGGTGAAAGAGCGAACAAAAACTACATAAAGTCGGATTATTTATTCAAGTCAGGGACATATGACATATAGAACTGTCAAACAGAGTGAAATTTTGACACTTTATTGACAGTTCTACATGTCATATATCCCCGACTCGAATACATAATCCGACTATAGTGACAATAGTGCCACTAATGTATAAATAGAAAGTTTAAATGCTTGTTACTCTATCACGTCGAAAGGGTTGAACCAATTGCGTTAAAACTGGCCACAAAACATTTGTATGTAGACTGTATATTGTATGTAAAGCTATAATTAAATACTTAATATAATTTAAAACGGTTAAATACCTATAGCGCCGAACTTTTTAACACAATGTTTCAGTTCTAGACTATATTCGTTGGTTTACAGTTAGGTACACAAACAATTGTGTTTTGTTCACACTTTGTTTGTTTTACCAAGTACTAAGGTATGTAATGCACTTGTTAAGGGTACTGAATGTTACATAAGTAGGTATTCATTTGAATTTAAATTCTAAACAAGTCATCGTGACATCAAATATCTGACCCAAAAGATAAGAAACCTTTTAAATGTTATGTCATATCGTATCTGAGTACCGCCGAATAGGAAGTTTTCATTCACTATTGATTCATATAAATTGCATAGATAAGATGTACCTAATTCATAAATAAATAAGCATGAAGGACCTTACCATTTATATTTATGGTAAGCTTTTACTTCTACACTACTACACTTCTACTACTTTGTTATACTCTGTTATACTACGGCTTCAAAATTCTTGAAAAAAAATTGCGATATCAACAACCTTTTATTTATAATGTAACGTTTCACTGCAGGACCCAGGTCTTACTTTGCAACAAGGAAGGGTTTTAGGGGCAGGGCCAACACGGATTAATGTTTTCCTTTGCTAATGAGCTAGTGATCATTGAAACAGAATCTATTTAATCTAATTAATTAGAAAGAATGTCAGTGGCACGGCCCGGGGTTCAAACACAGGCTATCGTCATAGGTAATATCACTCATAATATCTTAATATCCATGCTTATAATTACAACTATCTACTAATAACAATACGGTTGTTAATATAGGTCTTGAAAGATATTTTATTTCTTTATAATGATTACTTACTTATCTTTTTAAAAAATATATAAAAATTAAAAAAATAATGATTCACTTTTTCATTTAAACGCTTTTAACGTTTGTTATTTCGTGGTATTACAGGAAAAGCGTATAATATCAGTTTCTTAATTTTTTGGTACGGGAAATAACGTTGTGTTTGGTAATAGGTCTTACTATTAATAGAGCTGTTGTCTATTTAAGGAGAAAATAAAAGTATAAAGAAGAAATAAAATATTAAGCAAGATAATTTATTTTCTAAAGCGACATTGCAGTTATAATATTATTACGCCAGCAAAGGGTATTTTTGTCATGTGACATTAATTAGCCATTTAAAGAGTTTATTGCTAAAATAATTTCTATACCTACAAAATTGCATAATAAAACTGCATGTAGCGAAAGGTTTGTACCTAATAAAACTTAATAGACTACCTATTGCAAGACTTTTGTTTGGAATTGAAGTCAAATTGGCAATCAGCTAACTCCCGTTCATATATGTAGGTGCCTATCTGCTTACGTATATTTTTTTGTGTGCTATATAATGAGTATAAGGATTTAATTATTTAGTTCAATTTAACGGTGACTTTATGTAAGCGGAAATACATAACGTTATATGTAAGTAGTTAAAATGAGTCGCTTAACCAACAAAATATTATTTATTCTAAGAAGTTTGAGAAACGTTATCAGGAAAATAATATGAGAACTGCGTGAAGATGCTGGATTGGTATATCCTATACGTTCTATGTTTGTATGTTTTTAGGAGTCTTATTGGTAAAGTTAACTGAAAATCGTAACTAACCTGAATCATTGATGGTTCTGTTCACACGAAACATTAATTCTCAAACATTAATAATTCTCACTTAGCGTCACTTCACTGTTCATTTCACAACACGCTATACATACAAATGCGTACGAGACATAAATATATTCATCATTGTATCGTTATATACAGGGAGTACGACACGACCGTCTAACAGTCTCTGAGACCGGACACTGGACTGTAGCGGTCGTAGAGCAGGATGAAAGATACGCGGGGGGACACATACACGCTGAAGGATGCCAAAGGAGCCGGGCAGATGCGACAGGACTCCGAGAAAGAGACGACTACACTGCGTGACATTTGAAAACTGTGTCTTTACACCACCCCATCCTCAAATAACAAAAGCTCAACTTTATATCTATGTCGACAAAGTTCGAGATCGCTTAGATGTGTTGGTAGTTGCGATGTTATTCCACTGAGAGTTAAATGTCCTCTAATCTGTCGCGCAATTCAGAGCAGTAGCTTTAAAACTAGGTGAAGTAGGGCTGAGATTCGCGCGAGCTTATACAGTCGCTTCGGTCGTCTGGCGCTTGTCAGTCGTTTGTCGCGTTGTGTCGTTTGAGGAGAGTTGCGCGGGCGTATGAGGGAGACAACACCACGTGGGGGGGGGAGTAGGGGAGGTGTCACCATGAACGCTTTTTAGGGACAAAGTCGGATGAGCACAAACAGCAGGAAGGATTTTGTGACGCCGTTTTGCGCAACCGTGAATTTTTCAGTAGCGCCCTTCTGTGCGATAAGTAGGCGCCTTATAGAACTGTTATAAGCATAGAACTTAAGAATTAAAATCACTCTTACCGCGGTATTTATATAAATAGATTTTAGGACGCAATTTGTATAAAAAAAAAATACACCTACATATAAATTTTCAACAAATATGCAAAAACTGTTAACTGCATGCTATGTTAATTATCACAAACGCATGCGATTTATGTAACTGGTGAACAGTACCTAATGAATGTAAAGGTCCAATTAAGTTATATCGAGATATTGAAGTTATTCACTGATGCGTGGTTAATGAATTTAATGATAGACTTGGTTTTAACCAAATAATTTATACCTAACCGTAGAGGTATATCTACTTGACGCAATACTTGTTCACTGCATGTTTAACCTTTGCGTTAGATTTAATTAGGTATTAACTCGAATTTGAAAGAGGTGTGTTAGTGTTTCCAGATAGGTACCTAGGTATAATCTCTACCTGTTCCTAATAGTAATAGGTGTTAGAATGTAATGTACCTACTTATGTAGCGTCTGTTTGTATCTAAGATGTTTCTGATACATCTATATGGTAGTAGATACCTACTGTTATGTTTGGCTAGACGCACGCTGAGTGTAGGTACAATTAATAACTATATTCTACCCGTGTATTAATTATATTCATTATGTTATAGAGATTAATAGAAGTTATACTTAGTATAGCTTGTTAATTATTTTAAAAAATATTAATCCAACCATTATTAATCCACTTACGATGTGTTAGCAAACGGCTTACCGTTTTTGGTTAACTCCCACTTATTCCTGAAACTAATATTTAAAAATAAGCCTAAATATGTCTAAGCCTAAATATGTGACGTTATCTGAGCAAAGGAACCTTATTGTCGGAATGTACCTACTTATTAAATTTGATTAAAATTTTCTTACTTGTAGGTATTATAATTTCATTCTTTCAAAATTATGATTAGGTACCTAAATGAAAAATGTTCTAACATTTCTGATCTTTAAAATAAGCAATAAAAGATACATTACTTTTTAAGGTTTCACTAAAGTCTTAGTAGGTACTTACTTGGTTAATTAGATCGACAATAAGGTACATAATGTACCTACCTACCTGCTCATATATAGGTATTGTACCTACTTATATTAGGTATATAAGTTTATTTTAACAGTAAGTAGGTAGTAAAATTGCTTTCCTTCGATGCTTCACAGTGGAGATACGTAGTTAAAGTGAATTTGTCTCCCGAATTTGTGTGTTCGCGTTATTGTATTATCACCACATTGTAGGTAGGTACCTATATTCGCCACAAGTTCATTTATTTATTAATATTTTTATGTCTATTCACCATAGGTAGGTACCTATCTAATTGATTACATACCTAATAATATACCTTGTATAATTGCAGAAAATGGTTTTATTCAGTAGGTACTAGCTGTGCCCGCGACTTTGCACGCGTGAAATTTTAGTTAAACTCTAAATTGGGATATTTTTTCTTCCCGTCAGCCGATTTCAATGAAACAAAGCCTATTCGAAGCGACAAGCTAAGCTTAATTAACCTGTGGAAACCCTATGAAAGTACAGTACGTAGTTTTGGAGATTAGCGCGTTCGAACAGACAAATAGACAGATATTTTTTTTTGAAAGTCGTCTTTTTGTATTCTGATACTCTTCCTTCATAGCCCCCCAATCAGTTTTTGGTAAATATATTCAATGTAGGTATCTATAGATTATACTTTTCATTCGGACAATACTTTCAAGCTTAGTGACGTCCTAAAAAACATTTGACGAAACGCATAAAAGAACTAGGACGTGGTAAAATCACCTATGTTTTTGATGTGGCAAATTTACTACTCTGATTAACACACGGGAACCCGTCTGTTTCCTACCTAAAATAAGTAGCGTCCTTATCAAAAATAACTATCGCTAAGAAAAAAAGGGATTACGAATACTATTATACTGTCTGCTAAACCTATTATATCATTCGTCCTTTGTCACTTGTCATCGCGTAACTATCAACAAAACGGCGCAAGAAGTGGCTTTTTCGATTTACCCCATTTTGTCACAAAGCCGTAGCGCCACCGTACAATTACTGGACAATGGGATTGTGACATATTCGGTTTGTCATAGTAAAGACCACAGGCATTGTGTTATTGACGGTTGAGTGCAAAAGTAGAGTAAGTAAAAATCTTTTTTTTTGGAGAGAGCAATGTCTCTGACCACCCAGAGCGGCATGCGCGTGAAATTATCTACAGGATTAGCTGCCGGCATCCGATTACTAATTATTTTGTACATTTTGTACGAACATTCAGAAGCGGATATGCGTTAAGAAATTACAATTGTATTTGAGTCTTGGCTTTGCACTTGAATGCAGTTAGATGCACCTACCAGTTTCTTTTTACACAGCGAAGTTATGATGAAGAAAGACACCTGTGTTTAAAGAGTTTCTTGAATTTCAATATAACATAAACGTTTATAATGTTTCATTTCTAAGCTTTAACTCCTTAATTTTAGTATTAAAATCATCAGGCGTAGTCCGTAATAAAAAATAATAGGAACTATTAAAATATATAATAAAGAAATTGAACTGTTGGTTTAATAATTAGGTACCTACATTTAGAAATAAGTGAAAGTATTTATTTTACTTATGTTTATAAAAAAATCATATAATACAAGTGTTTACCTGTGTCTACTGCGAATTCCATTGAATTAGTCGAAATATTACCTAAGTAGGTACCTACTTAATTTAAAAGTTTCCAAGTCAATGAATACTTTATTATTGTTAATTTTCAAATTATAACAAACAGCCGATCTTGGCTAATGATCATTAGACATTTTATAGAAACGAAGCTGTCGTAACAGGGTCTCGACCAATCCACTCCTATAGAAGATACAAAACGTATAAATTGTCTTCTAAACTAGTGTTTTCAAACCACGTTCATTTATAGTATGGAGAGTGTTTCTCTACATAATCTCCATACTAAAATTGCTGGAGATATCGACTCTACCAAAAACCTCGTAATGTAGTTTTAATAGCTCGCAACGTCCGCACCGACAAGTGCCTAACCGTTTTAGGGACATGTTATTATACAATTACTATTGTTTCAAGCACTTTGACTGATGTACTCTAATGTCTACGGATTATCGCGTGTCGTTTGTTTAAATCTATTTCATGGCTATTTCTTTGTATTCAGTTTTAATGGAAGTAATTTTATTGTGGATAGGTACCAATTTTGGTAATTGTTATTGATTAATGTGATTAAGGTGATAAAGCTTTTTATTTTTTATGAAATATGCATAAGAAATATCCTCATCATCATCAGACCGCGATTCTTCATTGTCAGAGAACATTTTCTACCTACCTTAATCTAAAATAAATAAGAAAAGAAAACATACCCAAAACACCGATTGGTCCAAATCGTACATTTATTACTATTTTACATTTAAAAAAATCAATTATTGAACATATTTTCTTTTTAAAGTTTTCTTTTTTACATTCTGGATAGATTTTTTTGTGCTCTTGTACACAACGTAACAAAAATTCACAAAAATGAATGAAAGTCTGCTCCACTTCACAGCCCCGACGGTTGTATCGTTTACTGCTCTAAGGGTTGACACGGTATTTTTGGCTTTTAGAAACGGGGCGTTAGTCTCCTATAATAGGGCATTCGTGGAGCAAACTCTCATCAATTCTGAGACGAGATAACAAATACACACTTGACAATACATTGCTCTTGACTGATATAAAATAATAGATGTTTTTCTCTGAAATAAAAAAAACAATAGCGTGAAATTACGTGAGATACTAGTTATCTGTCAAACTAACCGTACAATGAATCACAAAGTTCTTCCTTCGATGGGATGTATAGTTTCCCAGTGGTCGATATATTTTCTTGAATTAGATTTATCACCATCTTTACTTTCGTTGCTTGGTCCACCTCATCATCAAATAGTAACGAGATAGCTGATTCATCAGTTAAATAGGTACTATAAGTGTCAGCTAAATTTCTTTAGAGCTCCTTTCGAGATACTTTTGTCAAAGTGTTCATCAGCGTTTAATGACTTCAGAAAGCACAAATCTTGGTAACTGAACTTGTTTTTACTGCCAAATTGCATTGAAGCCATGGCTTGACATAGCATGTCACAATCAGCAGATTTTTTTTATAGAAAAAAAGGCGGCAGACGAATATACAGTCCACCTGATGGTAAGTGAATACTGTCGTCCGTAGACATCCGCGATACATGCCAACATCAGTCCAGAATGACAAATGTTGGCACACCCCCGGATGCGTTGCCCACCTTTGCATATTAAGGAATGGATTGGGAATAAGGAATGGGAAAATGGGGAAGAATAGGATGGGATGAAAATGGGCTCTGGTATATTTCACTCACTACCGAAACACGTGGGTACTTACGTACCTACATTGGGGAAATACGATAAAGTCGGAAATGCAGTACATTCAAGGTAATCAATCTTCTGTGAGAGAGGGGTAACGTGGCCAGTCGAGTGCGCCCAGCGGCTGTGGGAATTCAGCGTGCACTCTCCCCCTACACTTCACTACTCACCAAATGCTTGTGTTCTTGATAAATAAATATAATATTAATGTTATAAATACGTAAATAGTAGCAAAGCATATTATTAATTATTTTATTATAGGTATGTAATGTTATTTATATTCAAATAATAAACAGCGACATCTTTATCGCAACATCTGCGCTCTGAGTCAAAACCGGCAAATTAGTTCTATTGCTTTCAGATCGCACGATACGACGAGGGACACGCAATAAAATGTATAACAATTCTCTCTGCCCCATTGTTCGAAAAAAATACATCGTCACCTGTCGTGTCATTTGGTCCCAATAAACAGGCCGCCAAAGAAAACACGAAATTAGAAAAAAAAAAAACGTATCGCCGAAAAGTGACCAAACTTGTCTTATGACAGTTTGACTGTGCGCCGTTACGGTGCCGCCAGGCAAATTTCCTGCGGTTCTCAGCACTCTTATTTTTATAAACTGAAGTTTCGTTTTTGAACGTTTTGAATATAAATTACATTTTTTTGGAATTCGTTTTGACTGACGAGGATTTACGATGTGAAACTATGGGCGAAATAAAACTGTGGGTCGACTTCATTAGTTGGGGGTTTTTGTGACAATGGTTGCTTTGTCAGGTAATAATAGGTTTTTGGTACTTTGGTATTTGAGTTTTGATTATGCCTTCCGTATTTTGTGGAATACCTATCATTGGAATATTTTCATGCAAATTCTAACTTCCTTTCCATTTGTCCAAATTGATGTTTTGGAATAACAGTAGCTGACTATGAATAAATAACTATTAATTACAACATTAATTGATTACTTTTCCCAACCAAATCAATTTCTAAATTACAAAAGGTAGGTTCTAAATCTCAGCGCTTCCGGGGGCATTTCAGTGCCTGTCATTCTGGACTGATGTTGGCATGTACCTACCGTGGATGTCCATGGGCGACATTATCCATTAGGTATAAAACGACAGTTCCTACTATAAAAGAACTTACAATGTCCATTTTTGAAGTTACAGAATAATGTTAGAATAAAATTGTATAAAACTGAAAACAAATCTGGAAAATTTTTCATTATTAAATAACGGTTTTCTGAAGTTTTCAATTAGGGATTTTAATTCATAATTTCTGGCATATAATGTCACGGATTGTTAGGAGAAAATAATAGAAATGGCATCCGAATGTGTTTTTGGCGATTTTGTTATTTGGATATTCAAAAGGTATAACGCAACAGCATATTTTACTTTATCGTTATCCTCGTCTCTTAAAGCTGTTAAAATAATTAACAGCTATTAACGAAAGCGTTATTTAATTTGATACGTCAGCCTCAATTCAATTGTAATCGTTATCTCACAGCTCAATTGACGGCTATTTGCCGTTATCGGAGTAGTTAAATGGTTCAGACGAATTTCTCCTTGGCTCGGTCTTAAGATAGAGCTATTATAAGTAATCTGGTTTGGTAACATAGTTTACGTTATGGAATCAGAAGGTCGTTCATAGAATTTGAATGGGAAAATCTTCTTGACTAGCTAATGTTTAGTAATAGGTAATTTGATAGATATCCTATTGGTAATCAACATAATCAATAATTCTAGAATTCTTTGACTCATTTACGTACATGTATTAAACTGCTAATAAGCCATGAATAATAAACTAACAACCAATGCGACATAAATAATGCCTAAAACAAATACCTACAAAGAACTAAAAGAAATTATGTCGCAGCACGCGCCCGGAGCGGATTGTTAAAAGGCGGTATATCACGTGGTTTTAACCACAGTATAATAAAGAACAGTATACGGAAACTTTCACTTTCCAAATTGCCAAGTTATATGTCATCTCGTCGGGATAAACAGTTGTTGAACAAAACATTTACTTATAAATGAAGTAGGGTAGCAGCAAGCAACAATCTTAGACTTAGGTATTTAAAGTTGTTCAGCGACCAATGGTAGATCTGGCATACATATACTGACCACTATTGGAAATATATTTGTATTATTTCAGTTTTCTATTACCATCTAAACCTTATGAAATTCCTACTGCCATATTTTCCTTCAGATATAGGTGAAATGTAGCTTACTTATATAAATAACGGTTACTTCTTTATCTTAATCGTTTTTGATAACATTTTTATTTCTATTTTACTTTTTTAAATATAGGCCGTTTAGTGTATATTTTGTTGATATTTGTTATTCTATTTTAATCCGTTCTAATAAAGTTATTTAAAATGATAAAGTTGAGTTTAAATTGTAGCCGAGTTGGTTGTGTAACTGCCACTTCGTAGGTTGAAATTGTCTGTTAAGTTATATGAATTATAAGTATATACAAGACATTATATAAGAAAAACTATTTTAGAGCGAATTTCTTTTTAATCAGTTAGGCTGCGAGAACTTTGAACTTCACCCACTGCGCGATAGCGGGCGAATCGCGCTTACCTGAACGAAATTTTGAGACAACCAAATTAGGTTAGAAAATCTTACTTAAAAGCCATTTTAGCTGAATGACGTATCAGATAATTTTCAAAAAGGCAACATGATGCGAATTGACCTATAAACAAATATCTGGCTACTGAAATACAGGTTTCCCTAGTTTGGGAGTAAGTGCATCAATATATTATTTACATTTGTATGTGTTATACCTATCAGTAGATTTTTGAATCTTTGAAATCTATTTAGGAATTCGTATGAAGAATACGCGCTTGGACATAATCGAGTACCATTAGTGTAGTGTTGCACTACCATTTCCTTTTTGTGCTGTGCCTTTGCTGAAGCTTAGCCTTATATTAATGTCGTCACGTGATAATAAATTATCGGGACATCCAATTGGCCGGTGTCGTGACAAAAACGCATAAATATAAGGAAGTCGCCCTTAAAGATATTGATAGTATAGGGAAAGGACACGCGGGGCTTAGATACGAGCCCTGAGAGATGAGAGATGCGAAATTTAATCTTCATTTACATTGGTTAGTGCTGTTATGATTAAGTTCGTGCGTTTAAAATCCAATACTGCTCGTGTATGTATGCATTGTTTACATTGGATTGTACAACGGAAGTCCTACACAAAGTTGCGCGAACTGAAGGCTGTTTGATCGACAAATCGTTTGACCGACACGACAATAGAACGACATAAGGTCGATACGAGAAGTTTCTATCCGAGAACGTTTGACCAACATGACAGTCGAACGACAGTCTTAGAGAAATAATAAAAATAACGAAGCGCTTATATTATATTATTATCACAAATACATTATAGGAGCAGGCGAGTACGCGAGCGCGCGAATCTTGACATCCTTGAATCCTCAGGGCTTGTGATAACGGTTTTGTTATCCCTCAATCCGCTTTTAAAACACCTATAGAGATAGGTATACCTATAGGTAGAGATAAGTACCTATAGGTATGTAATTAATGGCGAGGATTTTTTAAGCAATAATATTCTGTGATTCAAAAGTAAACAGTCACCATCTTACGATTACGATAATTACATAATTACGATTAGATTACATAATTAGATTTCAAATTAAACGTAAAGTTCCCCATAAAAATAAATGTTTTTTTTTTTTTTTCGGATTGACTAAATTCTTGTGGCCCTATTGGCCTTTCAAGAGTGAGTGAGTGTATTATTCTATATAGGTACTTGTAATGTACTATGAACTAGATAAGTAGGAAGGTGTCGGTAAAGTTATATGTGCACCATCTACCTAGGTACCTATTATTCTTGTGTTTGCGTACATCTCCTCCACGCACAAAGGTTGCCTGGAAAAAATCCCTTCAGCGTAAAGCCTACCTTTTGTGTAAGTAACTACCTAGGTACTTATTTAAAATGTTGTGCCACTTTCACTGTATTCCTTCGTGTATTTACTTACCTAAAACATCTACAAAAGCGAAACAAAATTCATAATGTTTATTATCATCTATCTATAATAACAAGCGCATCTCCCAAACTTCTGCGCGGCCGCGGCGGCGTATCACTTAAATATCCTGTGTCGACACATCTCGTGTTGGTTTTGTGAACACCACACTGGTGTACACTCTGACACACATTGAAACACGCAGCAATGAAAACAAACCAAACAATAATATACCGTGTTACTGAAGGAAAGAAGTTAGAATGGCGCGCAGCTTCGACAGGTGACGTGCGTGCGTTCGACTTACCGTACATCCCCGCGGGGAACCAAGCCGGGATCTTTTTAGCATTTTTTTCTCTCTCTCTCCTTTTTTATATCTCTGACATAACAAAGAACGGCGACTTTTGTTCTCTGCGTCCCGCTTGTTAATGATTTTTACGTATTATTAATTGTGGTCTGATAGAAAACGATTAAAAAATATTGAAAGCCCGCCATTGAAGTAGGTTTGACAATCGGGCACCAGTCACTAGTACGTTGTAAGGAGCATATTAATGTTACTTGCGATTTATAGAAGCGATTTGCGCGTCTGTAGCAGGTTTTATGCGCTTTCTATACGGTAGATTAAATTGTCATTTTGGTTAATGGGTCTTAAACTCCTCAATGACTTTAGCAGGGAATTTCATTAAGGAATTAATGGTGTTCGGAGATACAATGTAGTACCTATTGATTTTATGGAAATTTTAATTTTCTGCTAACAGGCGCATATAACCTTTATACCTACCTACCTATACCTACATACTTAATAAAATTAGTGTTCCTACCAAATACATACCTATATGTATTTTTCATGTGCTCTTAATGCTAAATTCATTCCGAATTGAATAAACTTGTTGAGTTCAATTCAAATTCAATTTGATATGTATAGCAATGTTAGATTGTTCTACAAATTAGTTAAAATTAAGGCTGTTCCTGGAATTGATATTTGCTAGTTAACTATAGTAGAGACAAAGAATGCAACAAAATTCCATATTGCATTTTATATTCCTAGTGTTTAATACGATGGATAGGTAAGTGTAAATAATTAAATGATTACCTAGTAACCCTGGCTTCGTTCGGGTGGCATAACGACTTCATAGGTAACCGAAACATTGCCCACGTCCATATGCAATTAGTTAAACATCTTAAAAGTAATGAATTTACAAAATCGATTCAGTAGTTTTTGAATTTACTTCAATAAAAACATAAACACATACTCACAGTCTCTCTTTATACCTACTTAGAGAAGTATTAGAAAGGTACCTACAGTCGCGTGCAAGTTTTAAGAAAAGACATTGGGAACATTTTACTCGAAGTAGAGAATATTGCTCAGACGAAGGCGATTATGGGAAATATTAATCTATAAAATGTTGTTTTGGGCCCTAAATGTCCGTAAAATGTATAGTAGGTACGTATAGTAAATAGTAATGATTTGTTCAAAAATATCCAAAAATTAAATGGATACTGCTCTGTTAGGATTTTATTATACTACTCGTATTTGTACCTATGTATTATATTATAATTTTATAATAAAATAAAATTTAATTTTATAATTAAATTATAATTTAATAATAAAAAAGGTATAATAAAATAAGGTAGGTATTATAAGTAGGTATGAATACTCATAAACCCTGTACGTTAGCTTTTATTTATACGCGTAATAAGTGCCGCGGTAATTTCCTCCACATGATATATGACTAATGGTGCGACCCGTCTCCGCTCGGTAATGGCAGGGCGTGGCGCTATCAGATATATTTCGGGACGGACGTCCCATAAGCGGCCCGAAATAAATTAAATAAACTCATGTCTAATAATTAAGTTTTGGGACCCGGTTTGATTAATCGGTTTTCAAGCGACGACGAGTGCCTCACTATATAACTATAACATCGTTGGATGTTTGTTTGTTCGCGTAAATAATATGTATGCTACTATAACTGCTGCCCACAGCTTCGATCGCGTAGATTTAGTTGCGTGGATATATATATGTATATGATAACATTTATTGCTATGTATTGGAACATGTAGGTGGTATTATCTGTTCATGCTTTCTGTTATAATAAAAATGTGACTGTATGTTTTCAAACTAAAATAAATACATAGGTAGGTATATCTAAATGTGATTCCATACAAAGTTTGATTCCCTGTATTTGAGCGACTGACATAATTTTTAAAAATGGTTAAACACATGTTTAATTCTTTCTACTGTAGAATATTTATATCAAGTTTCAAATTATTAGAAGTATGAAATGTTTTTTCCATCTTAAGAGTCTTTAAGACCCCGTTTCAACATTTTAAGGGTTGAATTTCTAAATATCCCATTCTTAAGTCTTCATATCAGAAAATGAAGTTTGTCCAAATTTCATGTCTGTAGCTTCGGCGATTTCGGCTCTACGTTGATGAGTTAGTCAGTCAGTCAGATCATTTGTCTTTATATGTAGGTACCTATAGATATATACCTACTCTTGAATCTCAGTAATTAACCACTCATTCAATGACTTTTGACCTTCTATTGATTGCGGGATGCAGAAGTCCCAACGCCACCGAAGTGGTTAATATGAGTAAGTTTCTACTTGAACACGGATTTTTCTATTAGCTCGAGAGTGAAGAAACTCCCGAGAATTAAAAAATCTGGGGCATGTGTAATATTCACCAATCCGTGTCGGACTTTATAAGTTTAGGTATATGAACTGATCTGAGTAATTTTTTATGCTGTTAGAAGATTTGAAATTTTGAATTTGTACCTACCTAAGGTAGGTACTTTTTATAACCGTAACAACATTAAACCTATTCCCCAGGATTATCCTTGACGTGTTAACTGTAACATTCTTTAGGATTTTTTAGAAAAGCCCTTTAATTTACTGCTAAGACGGGAGTGTAATATTAATATTTCGTGAAATGAGTAACAGGTACCCTCATCTGTAGTCTCTATACCTAAATAGTTCAATTATTAATGCATTGCTAATTTCAACTGTATTTTCTCTAATTTACTCACCAATTATAGATTGTCAGTTAATCATATGAGTAAGCCATAAAGAACATCGAAATCATTACCAACACACTCCCATAATCTTTATTGTACAATGTACATTATAATAGGCTGGCGGCAGATGGCGCTACAGTGCTACATATCGCACAAGAGCCCGGACGAGGCTTATCGCTCACCATCATCTATAACACCATGTATTGCGCAGAGTAATACAGCAGAACAGAGTATTAGCACTAGTCCAGATACTTTCTAGTACTAATTCTAGTACACTAGTAGTTCTCGCCACAGGAGTAGGTATGATCAATCGTATTACACTAGGGTATACGATTTCCCTTAGTGCGTTCGCGCGTGCACCAAGAAGTGCTTATTTGGGGAGGTTCCATCGCACATCGCTTCATATAGACTCCTAGTGCGGCTCGCCGCCATACTGAATGTTTCGTTCTTCTCATCTATCCACCATTGACAAACTCGAATCGCGTGGTATATGTTACATTATTGAGATAGTGATATAAAATAGGCACATTGATAATGGGCGATACTAAATAGGGTGTGTAATTCTTAAAGGAATGCTTGAACTTGAACGTATTGAATGAATCCACTGGTTCAAACAGTACCTATCTTTGTTTAAATTAGTATTTTTTTGGATGAGTCGTATATTGTACAGTAGCAATTATATATAAACAACGTCCCTTAGTTTCATTCTTTAAAATTTTTGAATTGTAAAGTAAAACAGATGTCATCACTTGAGTTGTTCGTGGCCGTCTCACACCCCCCCTCACGAGGGGTGGAGTTCCGCTCCTGGGCTGTGCGCCCACCGACGAAGTTTCTTCGCTGCTGGGTTCGCTTCGCTAGGTCCCTGGAGTGGCTTCCCAGTAATTGGGTTGTCGCTGGTGAGTCCAGTTTTTTCACGTCACCCACGCGATCAATCCCACCGGATAGATTCCATTTGTAGAAAGCCCAATGAGCGAGGACTTGAGTTGCAACCTCATAGTGCGATTGATAGCGTTTCTCAAGAAAGAAGTGCTTGTACAACAAGATCATGTTAAGGCATTTTTCGTTAGGCGACCTTTTTATTTTTTATCTCTATACTTAAGAAGTCTCTATATAGGTAGTATATTGAAGTAATCCGCTGGACTGAAGGTCTAAGACAAGCAGCATGATCGTAGCCCGCTGGTATTAGAGACATCACACAAAACGACGTGGTTATCCAATTGCTCACCGTCTTGGTTATGCCACCTTTACGAGTACATTTCGAAACCCTTAATTTTTTTAGAACGCATGTCATTCATCCCACCTTGTGAGTACAAATCATTGTAATGAATGACCAAGTCTCTGAACATAGATTAATCTACGTTGATCGAAGGACGCCGGCCGCAGCGGGCCGGGCGAAACATCAACCATTTTAATTATGTTCGGGACACCATTAACAATAAATCTGTTGTTCCTATACACACCCACACAAACACCCTCGGCCAATGTGTACTCATACATCGAACATAATCGATGGCGAAGTACAGATTGAAAAACAGTAGAGATACACATAAATTTAAAATTTTAGCATTTTGGAAATACGTCATTTTTCTCCAAATTGAAACTACGATTCCAAATTCAAAGTTATACCATTTATTTTGCACGAATATAGGCAACACTGTGGCGTTATATTATAAACATCTCTCATTATGTTCCGATTCAATAGACGTGCAAAATCATAATAACTGCTAAATGTTATTCAATCCCTATTCAGATAAATATCTATGATTAAGATTTAAGAGCAAAACATTTAAAATTCAAGTGAATTAATTACGCATATATTTAAATAAATTAGGCGTACCTACATTTAAATTAACTAGTAGTCTCGATAGATTAGATACAATGTCACCGGAGACGGGCCTCTCTTATAATAATTATGATGAAGCATACAGCGCATTTTTTTAGGCAGGTACGAGTTCTTACTTTTTTTACTTATTTATTTACTTCAGACAACTAAGGCCCATACACACACACACACACACATATGTATATTAACCTAGAATACGTGCTTACCTATGAAATGACCGATTTTGCTACTGGTCACTTTGAATTTCGATATCTTCTGTTCAAATTCGAATTTCAAAATAAAACTCTGTGCACGTAATAGCTACGATGTTATTTCAAAATCAGTATTTAATTTGTTTTATGTACCTAAATTTTGTTCATGTGATTGTCTTGAAAATAAATTGAAAATTCATACTATTTTTGAATATGAGTTTAGTCGCGGCAACAACGCAAGTCGGACAGCTCACAATATCAATTGTGTACGAGCCAAACACCACTAACGACCGCTCCGTGCGTCGATGATTTGAACGCTGCCGTTCTGGAAATTTTTATCTTAGGGATAAGCCCCACGGACGACCTACGACCAAGGTTAATAATGATGAATTAAGCCTATAGTGGAAGCAGATCTATCTCAAAGTACAGCTGAATTAGTAACAGGGTTTGATGTTAATGATAAAACAATGTTGCTTTACTGCGTCAAATCAGTTTCTCAAACAAATCGGTCATTTCATATGTAAGCACCTAATATAATATAACTTAACTACCAGGTTATAGAGATTTTGGTCTTCTTCGGTCTCGCTTCCCTAAAGCGTAAGTACACTACCACCTCTGGCCAAAAATCGGGACAGAGGAACAGCCTCTGATGTACTGCAGGAACCCGGAGTTTATGGGTCTTAAAGTTGTTGGATCTATAGATGAACTCCAACTGCCATAGCTTAACCTTCAGCGGCGCGTCCCTCGTCCGACCCTGGAGTGTCTCCTGGATGTGCCGCTTGATGCCTTCCGGCATTAATTACATGCTAGAGTATTTCAATGTTTTTATTAAGTTACAATACTGCAACCTTCCAGTACAATGTGTCGACACCCATAATCGTGCGGGAGAATCGAGAGAATCGATCGACGGTCGCCACGGTCCGATTTATTGCTAATTATAATTTTGTTTTAGTCTCTCGTCGTCGTAAACTACTCTGTGACCAATTATGTGATTATTGATTTGGATTGGAATGACATTTGTCCACGAGAGTAAAATATGTAGAATTAATAACTATTACTCGTATTAAATAATCAATTATAATGTCACACAGCGTGTGACACATTACATGATTTCTGAGTTCTGAGCAGGGAGGATTCAACTGATTTTCTACAAGGGTAAGATAAAGTAAAAGCTGTACAACTGTTCGGTGGATAGCAGCGTCTTCCGTTGGAGTGTGAGTGTGACTCCGGTAACTCTGATTGATCGACGGCATATTTGGAGTTTTCTGGAACTGCGGAGGCTATAAGTCACTTGAGCTGTTTCCCTATCTGTTGCCTGTCCCATAACAAACCATGTGAAAAGGCATTAAAAGCATCGGAAATATTGCCATAGGCTAATAACATTGCCATGTATTTATGTCGTTACAATATTGTAGAAAAAGATAGCTGCATACCAGTACCTCAACGTTTGAATGATATTTTTTTATAATAGGGCTTCTAGGCGGTCATTTAAAGACCACGCGCAAATCCCCTGCACACATCAAGCGTCAAGTTTATATGTTGCATAGAGTCCAGCGTTTCCGCAGCATACAAACTGCTGAACCCCTTCTGTTCCTTCATATTATATGAATGATCAGCACTGAATAATCAGAAATGAACAGTTGCTTTTAAATGTGTTTGTAGCAATTACGGTCTAAACGACCAAGTTACTAATGCAGCTACGACAAAAAGTGATCAAATAATTTGTACCTTATGTTAAAGTTATTTGGCAGCTTTATGCGATACGAATGCAAAAGAAACTTTGTTTCATTTCGCCGGCGAATATAACAAGATTCTAACGTCCAGTTGCATATCGCATTGACACTTAGGTATATTTGATAACCCTTTGCACTGATCTGGAAATGTCGACCCAAAGACACAATAAGAGACCGACGCGACGCCGACGCGACGTGTCATGATTACGCATCGCGGACGCATTATCACGTCATATATAATGAAGGAGTTCGCAGAATTCGTCGCGAATGACATAATTAAACGATTTAGATTTGACATAACTGTATCGATTGAATTAATTGACATGCGATGTACACCGGCTTTAACCTTTTCCAACCTTAACAACCGTTTTTGAGTATTAATATACCGGTATATCTCTGTTCTGCAGCTGCTATAGAAATATGATGGTATGATACCGTAACCGGACGTTATCATTGTTCACTGTTGGACATGAGTCTATTCACGCACATATGCAGTTGGCATATGTGTCATGTAGTGTTGGCCGGATTTAGAATAGCACCATCCCTTCCTTTCCCGTGGATGTTGAAAAAGGTGATCAAGGGATAACAAACGCGCTACCACAAACGCTGAGGAACTATCAGGTAACCAAAAAGTTCGTGCGATTTTTCTTATACAGATTGACTTCGGTCATCCAGAGCGTACTTCATCGATCAAGCTGAAATCTCCAGAGCAAAATTTCTTAAACCACTTCTGTGCTTTCCGATCACTTACAGAGCGTCATCTCTGAATGCGCTACATATTTTTCGCACCTACTGAAAGTTTGTACTCATAGAGTAAACAACTTCGAATTAACGTTTTGTTCGTGGCCATTATAAATTATTTCACAATAGGAATTAAACAATTGTCCCAAACCCGTCCCTAACGCCACCTCCTTCCAAAGCCAGGCTAGTCCTGGGCTAATGGAGGACATGGCTCTAGTCAGCCGCTTCCTAGGGGCCATAAAACCCCAGGAAATCAAAAACCTAGCCCAAGCGCTCAGGTCCACTAACGGAGACGCTCTAGCCCGTCTAAACCTTGTCATCAAGTACGACCAAGTACTTAGCACCCTCGGCCTCTTCAAGGCCTGAGCTCCCTTATAAGAACCTGACGACCCGATCACCGCTGTCAATGCGGCTCTCACTCTGTACCCAAACACAGTACACAGACACCGTCCCCGCCGGCGGAGACGTGGACTCCCCCCCGATACACCGTTAACACACACCGGCCCTCAGCCAACATGTTCACAAGATGTAAACATATGCCTGGGCGCTTCTCGCCGACTCGCGACCCCGCGATATCCCCCCAATGCAACGCCCTTAGCCGAGGTCCGTTCCTTCCGCCGGATTATCGGCGGGGGAGCCCTTAGGCTGTTGCAACGCACACTTTTCTCCTGGCTGAGCGCCTTCTGCGCTCGCCCTACATCAACGCGACCGGTGATTCTTAATAGGCCACAATGGCCACAAGAACGAGACATACACGATGTTGAGGCAATCAGGTTTTTTAGTCGGTAAGAGTCCGACACTACCTGGTACCACCTAGGCTGGCCCAGCCAGGCTAGATGGTACCAGGTGTCCTATGCAGGATTTTTCCTAATTGTCTCTCCTAACAAAAAAAAAAAAAAAAAAAAAAAAAAATTAAACAATTGTCGCAAAATTTTTAGACATCAAATGAAAGAGGAATTAATACGAAAGTAAATGACAGTATATAAACAAGTGCTATCAATAAATAACTAAAAAAATATCCATTGCAAATCTGTATAAGACCTCTAAAAGAGCTTGGCCAGTGTGGCGTAATTAGACCATACATCCCTATGGTTCTAAAATGCTATGGTTACTACTAAACATTATTACTAAACATTATTACTAAACATTTGTTACAAGTTAAAATGTAATTATAAGCACTCAAAATTAAAATCAGTAATCACTCTCGTCTATTATAGACTAAATCTAATATTTACGCTAAATTATAGAAATATTGTATAACCTCATCCAACAATAACTTAATGCCATCAAAAATTTATAGTTTCCGCTTCACAGTACCTACTGGCTCTTTTTTGCGTAAAGTTATCCTTTTCAAATTTCTTCTGTTATTGGAAGTGTACAATGTAAAACTTGTCCAATTTTCCACAACATTGCTATTATGTGCTTGTTGAATTTTTAACGCATGAGGTATTACTAATTTTCGATTGTTACTTATTATAACATACTGGCTATTGCCCGCGGCTTCGTTCACTTGGGTTTAATTGCGATTCTATAGATAATTTGATAGCCTGTATTTTAGCCCTCTGAATTTTTTTAAAAATACGGTACAACAGCGTGTTTTGTATATTGTAAGTGTGTATTATTTGTATTGTAAATTATCTGAACCAAGTTTCAAGTTAATAAGCCAATTAAATATTTTTTCCACACAAACTTTAAATCTATTTTGATAATTTTCGCAGTAATACCTATATATTTTTAGTAGGGAAAACCTTTAATAAATAAACAGAATGACAGTAAGTTTTCAAATTCTAATTTTAGTCAAATTAAAGCGCCTTTTGTCATTAATCTGTACGGCATTGGTCGATTCAATAGGGAAGTTCTTTCTTTTCCTCTTTTTTAAATATTTTTTTTTCATTTTATTCGTCAATCAAATGAATCATTATATTTAATTGTTATTTTAATATTAAACAAATTATTCAAATAGTGAATTCTTTGCGGTACCTAACTTAAATAATTTCTAATCGTAATCGAGAGTCATCCCATTCTCTTGACAAAGTCCAGTCTGAAGATGTACACCGACCCATCAATTTCCCTCCAGGTCAAATCGTTGATAAATAAAATTAAAAGTGTACAAAGCGATATCTTCAAACCATGTCATTACATAGGTACATAATAGAAGGGACAAAGGGACAAGCCCTGAATAGAGTCCTTACATGAAATTCGGCAGCGAACTGATGTATAGAAACATAATCCATATCCTACATTAACAAAGGACATGTAATTGGATTACTGAGGACTTAATATCTTTTTTCTAATTCCACTTTCCAAAAATTCAGAACCTTGGCTCAAAAAGTGCTCAACAAAGTAGTATTTAGCAAGGTACAAATAAGGTTGAAAATGGCTTGAATTAAATATGGTGTTTGACATCTTTCATTCATGTGACTGTACTCGACGCAAGCGGGCGACAAAAAACTATCACCGTTCCGAAAGATGTCATATTAAGAAACATGTCAATCATATTTTTATGAAGCATAGATGGGCCTTTTGTTCACTTGCGCAGTTATTTTTTCACATTACACGCTCAGTTTGAGTTACTCCCTTTTTTTCAAGGGCTGTCCTGGAAATCGGCGGATTTTCAATGCCGATTTTATTATTAGTATCGCTGCTTGAGTCGAGTGCTTGTACAAATATCGATATTGCGCTTCCTGCTTCACAATTGCCATACATTTGTTGGCATTTATTTATTAAATAAGTATACAACTACATAAAAAAATATATATATAAAAAAAGAGGGGAAACGGGGATGCAGCCTAAAATATGGCAAGCGACTGCCTCAGTCCATGGACACTCACTACACCATGCGGTGCGTAGCACGCAATTTTGGTTACCATTCATTCATACATTCGAACTTACCATAGATAATTTGTTTTATTTTTTTTAACCTTTATTTAAGTTTTGTTTATATATCCCTATTTTTTATTTCACGACTTCAGATTTTGTCACAAACTGATTTGTAGTTCCTAGTGTTTACAAAATCGGACTTTTTATTTACTTAACAAATTATTTCACAAAAATAGAATACCAGAACGTATGCAAACTCCTTACAAACAAATACATCTTATTACCTATCGACTTTTTCAATTGGGGTTACGAGGTGCCAACCGCAAATAGGTGTAATATTGCAAAACAAAAAACAAACCACTTTTAACGATAGTGTTATTACGAGTATATCATCTGTGTAACAAATACTAACGTATAAGAACTCAAAAAAAGATTGCAATTGTATGAATGCTATGTTGGCCAATGTCTATATGCTATATACCCACACATATACAGTTTCATTTTTATGAAACCTGTACCTGTGACCTCATTGGGTACCTTAACATCCATCCGCCAAACATTTACGAGTTAAGGCATTGTCTTCCAATTACCGAGGGTTTCACAAAATTTTGCCACTGATACAACCATTTCACCAAGACCTCTCTAACAACATACAAATAACTCATAATCATTTCTATTGTTTTGTAATAAGAGAGGAGGGAGTTCATCTTACAGTGGATCGTAGTTTGTAATTAGCGACTGGCCATTAAAATTGCCGGGCAAAGCACCGCTAATATAAGTGTAAACAAACTTATTTTTGCGTTTAGTTAAGCTATGATGGCGTTTCGGTATGACTAAAATCGTAATTTAGGAAATATCTCTGGCGCCTGACTGCGGCGAAGTCGTGACGATTAATGATGAAGCTCCGGTTATGAAGGAAAGTATTGTCCGACAATCTGCATGCCCGACATAAATGAGGTACGTAGGTACATATTAAACTGTAAGAATATTTCAGCGTATTTCAGAATACGACAAACAACAAATAGAGGAAAACATAAATCTAT
This sequence comes from Sesia bembeciformis, assembly GCA_943735995.1. NCBI lineage: Eukaryota > Metazoa > Arthropoda > Insecta > Lepidoptera > Sesiidae > Sesia > Sesia bembeciformis. Next base: position 11,117,225 of record OX031040.1, read on the forward strand.
ACTATATGTCTAAAACTATATGTCGAAGGATAAAGAATCTGCGAAATGCTGTGCGACTCTTAACGCAGCACAGTGAAGTATTTTATTTGACAGTCAATTATATTTATAACGTAGAATAAAATGTTTAGTTCCAAATTTTGCCGCACGCAAAACCAAGTTTGTCGGATTGCTCACATTGTTTTTGTTCTGGTGTAATATCGAAACAAAGGAGCGTTGTGGAGGGTGAAATTCGATCGCACGCGACATCGCCGCGCTGTCTTTGGGGAGGTGGGGCGAGGTTGGCACTAGTAAGTGATTGTAGGAAGTTATTGACAGCTCTTATTGAGATGGATGATACGTTCTAATTAGGAAAGTAACGGAGACTTGCCTAATTTATTGCATATATCATAATTTGTTGTGGTAGGTGTCTTGGTAGAATAGAGCATCTCTGCACATATTTTATTTAATATTAGCGACTCCCCCTAGTTTAGCCCAGGTGGCGGCGTAATGATTTTCTAAGAAATGCAAACATAACCCTGTCCTCTGGGTTAGTTTAGCTTTGTAAAAGTAAAAAGGAATTTTCTATTAAGTAGTTTCCGTGTTTACCTCTTACATAGAAATTAAAAAAAATCAAATTCAATTTATTTATTAAAATGGTGCCCACATTATCAATATAAAAATATTACAGAAATTACTCATTCAGTAATTAATCATTTTTTATAATAATAGATACTTTAATAAAATTTAATAATGTCTTAAATACATATGTTGTAACATTTTTAACGCAAGAAATGTTGTATAAACATTGTATTTAAATGGTGTCCAGGTACTGTACTAATAACCAAGATGTCTGGTCGAAAATTAAAATAATATTATAGTATCCTGTTAACCCGCGTCTCCTCATTCTCCAGCACAAGGGCTCGTTGTGCGTCACAGAGCTGCACTGTGAGCGCTAATCACTTTCACGTGCCACTGTCCCTTCTGACAGCGGGCCGGTTTGCCTGCACTTCCTCAAACTTATCAGATTTTATTACTATGTAAACATTGTATCTTGAGTTACGTAATTGAGAATAGTTAGGTGATTGAATATGAGTGAATTTTAGATTTTACAAGATAAATTTCCTTGTAAATATGAAAATATGCATCGACAAGTTGAGTTTGTGCGCTAGTAACGTTCTCCCCTCTTACAGAAGACTCCTATCCCATCGAATGGAGAGTATAATGGAATAACAGAGACTCCTTATTCATTATACTCTTAACTGCTCATTTCACCCCATCCCCCAAGGAGAATTGGGAGGAGTAATGGGATGAGTAAATTACATCTCCATAGATAGGTAAGTAGCGCTGCCAATGCTATCATTCCAATGTTTGTCACTCCGGACGCATGTACCTACCTATCGCGGTTGTTGATGGACAACAATATCCAGTTATTACCAGATGGGCAGTCTGCTCGTCTGCCACCTTCTTTCTTTCTTCTTTGACATATGGGGTAATTGGTTTCTCTTAAAAAATCAGTTGATAGAGCATGGTTTTATTTAAGTAGAATCTTAAAACGATGAAATTAACGCACCTATATGTAATTTTACTTTCATAGGGCGTTACTACCGATTTCTTGATTATTACGTACAGCTGCAATAATTTGCTCGCGCATTTCTATTGAGATACCTAACTTACTTGTCTGTTTCTTTACTATGCTAACAACTCTTTCAAAATTATAAACGCATCCTTAGAGCTAACGACATAATACAATATCAGTGTAACATTCCAGTACTAAGCACAGACAGACAAGTGGGTGTACGGGGGTAATAGTGACGTGCATCTCAATAATTTCGTGTCATGTAAGTACGCCGCTACCTCCATGTTCCCATGGCATTCCGTGGAAAGGACCAACGACATGACGTTGTTATTGCCAATGATTAGGTAAATGTAGACGTTACCAAAAATTTCAGATATTGTAGGAAAATTTTAGACAATTTAGAGAAGGTAGGTATTGAGATAGGTAAGGCTTTGTACCGTAATGTATGTGGATGAAGCGCAGTCTAAATCAGAAGGTGGCAGACAAACATACAGTCCACTTGGTGGTAAATGGACACGCCGCCGTCGGATGCGCTGCTTTTGATTTAGGAATAGATTTTGAGAACGAGTTGGAAAATGAGGAGGGATGGGATAAGATGGGATGGGAATGTCGACAAATATCGACGCCTTTCGGATTCTAGCACGACCCATTCCGAAGATAAACGTGAACCGACTGAGAATGGTCGTGAAAATGGGGTTTCGAATCTCGATAAATGCATTTACATTTACCGTAGAAATACAGCTAAAAACTTATTATATCGTGCGATCACAAATTACAGTAATTGCGATATACAGAGTGATTTGTTTTATTTATTACTGAATAGGAACAGAAATATTAATTCGAATAGCAGTGTACAAATTTTTAAAAAAAATTAGGACGATGAACTTCAAAGTTTATGTTGATTAACTCACTCAGTTACTGTAATTGTTTACTTTATATTTAGTCGTTTGTTCCAAATTTTGACAAGTCAATTGAAAAATATGTGTCTGATACGAATAAATTCAGTGGGTTACTTAAATTTTTTAAATTAGAATTATTTGCAATAGGTTTCTATTATAATGAAAAACAACTGGTCTACATATTCAGATAGAGAATATTGCAACATCAGCTTTTAACGAGGGGTTTCCGGGCGACCGATTAGCCCAGTCAGGTAGTAGATGACCCGCCTTCTGTCCCGGGTTCGATTCTTTGCATGCTTTATCTTTGTATGTGTCTCAGAACGCACGACACAGGGCATCCTATTGAAATTTGTATACCTAGTAAGCAAAATAATGCATCTTGAATAATTGCATCAACTGGCCTCAATCGAATGTCGCGTCTTCGTTACCCACTCACAGTTATTACACGAACCACTCGCGAATATGAAGTCGGGTCGAACACGTAAATAAGAGTAGACAAAGAGAGCAATCCGTGCAAAAGGAACAAGTGGGAAGGATAAAAAGTAGCTGTCAGGGGAGTCACGAGCTCCGGGGCCGTGCTATATGAAGAAAAAACGTATGGACCTTGCGTTCTACGTGGGAAAGATTGTGGGGGCACGTCTTTGGAGATAATAGGCAATTAATCTATGTCTGTGAAACTTAAATGGATAATCGATACTGTACGAGTATATTATAATTATGTTAATCTATGATAGATTTAGGTTTCCAAATAGGTAATAATTATTGATGAATACATATCTATATTAAACTCATCAATTTATTAAGATTTCAATACAAGCTAATTAATAATAACACAAGCTAAAAGTTCTAACCAATAACTAAGTCGATTTCTCTAAATTAAGGAAGTATCAATGAATTAATGAGTGGGTGGGTTTATTTTAAAGTCCCTAATTATTCGAAATTATAATTATATTTTTTGTAATATTTTTTTAACAAAACAGTAACAAACATTTTTAGTCATAAAAATATTTATAGCTAGAGAGACAATGAAATGTAAGAGATAATTTAAAGACTACTGGAATGAATTTGGTAATAACTTTACTTTTCGGAAGTTAAATCAATGTAGATGTCTATGTTTAGTTTTCCTATCTATATCCTATTCCTATTTATAGTTGATTTCTTTAGAAAATATAAATATAGTTTTGAAGTACCTGCTTACCATTCTATACCATCAGCCTATGTCTCTCCACTGCTTGATATAAGCCTCTCCTAACCGGGAAACTTCTTCAACTGGTCAGTCCACGTGGCCATCGGGCGTCCCACACTGCGCTTCCCGGTACGTGGCCTCCATTCAAAGGCCCATCTACCTCATCGGTGGTCGGTCCTGCGGTAGATGTGACCCGCCCATTGCTAGTTCAGCTTACAAATTGTTCGAGCTATTTTGGTGATTATTGTTCTTTCGTGAATCTCTTCGTTTCGCATCTTATTCTGCAAAATGACTCCAAGCAGTAGGTAGCTACTTAGTAATTTTTATTTTACGCACAGACATGATTACGATATACGGCGGTGGCAAACGAGAATAAGTCTCCTGCTGCTCAACCTGCTCAACGGCAGGATTAGTCCTCGCCAATTTGTCCTTGTTTGACCATTATGCCCTCTGGTATTCAGAAGGACACGCAGAGAAACTCCACCTCCTCGTTTTTTTTCGGGCCCACGCCTGGACGGCGTTCCCTTATCCACCACCCGGGGACACGCTCAATGGGAGACCAGAAACTCCACACGGGGACTTAATCTACCAACCTTTTTTTTTTGTTTAACGTGGGGAAATCCATCATGAGATACGCCCCCGCCGACACCTTGGCGAGAGAGTATGCCGGACTCTTACCGACTAAAACCCTAAACCTAAAACCTGGGTAACTCTTTCTTTTACACTGAGATGTCCGTGACATCCCAGGACCATTCACCTACTTTTTCTCTGCTTGTCCTCTGCTCATACAGAGGGACACGCAGAGATGATCCCTGATTCTCCGCCGTGCCTTCCGCTTAAACAGAGGGACACGCGGAGACCGTCCATGTTTCTCCGAATGTCCAAAGCTTCAAAGGGACACGCAGAGAAACCTAAGGGGGAACACCGTCCACCCAGGCAGAGCCCCTGTACCCGGGTAATACCTCCTTATTCTCCGCTGTGCCCTCAGACCATGAACCCGAGGGACACGCGGAGACCGTCCCTTTCTCTCCATGCGCCCCCCCCAACAGGAGCACACAGAGAAACGCTACCTTCCTGGAGGCGTGAGAACAAATGTACAATCAATTTGGTCTCCGCCTCACACCCTCCACCGCTGGAATGCCGGAAGGCATCCCAGGGTCCACCACCCTGATCTCCGCTGTGCCCCTCATACAGAGGGACACGCGGAGACCGTCACTGCCACTCCATGCCCCACAACCCACCCGGGACACACAGAGTAACGCCACCTTCTTGGAGGCGAGAGACCAATCAATTGGACTCCGCCTCTCCATCTCTCACCAGGATATTAGCCAACAGCCACCAAGATCTCCGAAGCAAAGAAAAGTTGCTGACTGTTGCCCAGGGTGCACCGTCCCTGATCTGTCGTTGAGCCATCGTTCCCTGCGGACGTATCCAGAGGGACAAATGGACCAGCGACAGACAACCCAACCAAACCTAACCTGACCTATGACTATTACTTCATTATCAAAGACCTTTGACCATATTTCATGTGCATTACTTGTTTTGAAATATGCCAATTGAGCAATTTTATTAGCGAACGAGCAATGTATTTGAAGTTTTATCAAGCATCGATCTAAAATATTACGCTGTTACCAGTAAGCTTTAGTTTTATTGGTTACATTTAGCATGTTCTGAAGGTCTGTTATTGACCAGACTTAAGCTCTATTGTATTATATGTACCATTATATGTTGTATTTTTGTGACATATTTTCATTTCCCATTCTAGAGTAGGTCATCTCAAAAAATAACATATTTTTTATGAGAAGTAATTAAATTAGGAGCAAAAAGATGCGTAGATACTGAATGAGCAGTGTTGCGTGAAAAATCACAATAAACCAGATAGAACCTAACCTAACCTAACATTATTTAAGTTTAGTTATTATAACGCAAGTAATCTAGCCTGGCGAGGTAAGGTTGATCTAGCTGGTTTTAAGAATCAGCTGTTAACCAAACATCCTCAAGCCCACCTTTATAAATACTAAAAATACTAAACCAGCACTAGTATTTAACCACAGTCTCAAATAGTAAAATGCTGTTTTTATAAGACACAGTGAGGGTACATTAAGTGGTGGACGTCAGGTGATGGGGCCGGGCCGGTCACGATTCTTTGACCGATGTCTAGCTGAAATGCTGGCACCATATTACTTACATTCCAATGAAAAACACACGTTACGGCTTTGAAAATAAAGCTTCATTTTCAATGGGAAAAACTAATGGATTTTTGGAATCCATCTATTCGAATTTGAACGCTATTGGCATAGGAGAAAGGTTGGTTTCTGGCCGTGGGGTTGAAGGTAAGGTTGATAACACAACGCGTTAGTTAATGCTCTGCCTATGATCGTAATAAGTAGACGGTGTGTTGAAAAATTATCGGTACAATCGGAGGCGCAATGGACGCGTGACTTTTTTGCCTGTTTATATTGGGATTGATTGTACAGAGGTAAAGTTGCTGGAAGAGTTTCAACGCAAGTGTGAAAAAAACTTAAAACGTAATTAATTTTTTTATCTAACATTTATCTTGTTACTGAGCCATTATAGAAAGAAATATATTCAAATAAAAAAATATTAACAGTAACACGCGTAACCTCAACAAGGTTACGCGTCAGCTAGAAAAACATAAAATAGTTAGATACTTTAACTTTTTTTTTAATTAAAATCTGTCACTTTTGGACATTCGGTAATAGTGTTGACTGTTTGTTTAAATCTTGCGCGGTACGTAAACATTGATGAGTTTATATTTTTTAAATTTCATTAAGGCCTCTTTATTATCACTATGACTGGATGAGGTTTTGTGATCTTCTCCGCCGTTTTACCATCTATTAGTGGGATTGAAACTCTATTTTGTAATCTTCTTCTATGAGATATTTTTGAAAATAGTTGTTGGATAAAATAAACTTAATTTTTGTGTACATATAATACCCAGTTATAAAAACAACTAAATCTGCGCTCCTTTATCGGTATGATCTGGTAGAAATGCCTTAGAAAGTACCTTTAACACATCATGTCCAATAAAGTCCACCGTGTCCATTATTCGTCCAATAAAGTTTAACTAAATGGTAATCTTAGGTATACGAGATTATCATTATGTGACTGTATCGTATCGTGTGTGGTGGTGAGTTTTGGGGAAGGCCTATATCCAGGCAGTGGAGAGACATCGATCAATGGTATTGCATCATGCAAATATAGTCTTAAAATAAATTTGTCACTGTAGTATTCGCGATATCATAGTTATATAAATAATACATACATACATAGTACATCTGGCGTCTCGAGCTACATGCTACGCAAGGTGGGGGGCGATGTGACAAATGACGATCGTGCACCGACCGCCGGCCGTGCAGTAAAGTCGTAGTGTGTGAGATAGCAAGTCGATATTACCTATATATCAACTATCTTCTTGTAAATATGTAAATTACATATAGTATGTACATTACAGTCACTTCCAGTACTTATCTTTATATCTGTGTTAAAAACAAGTTTGAAATTGCCCGCTGCGATGTAATAAATGTAAAGCAAACGCACGGTCGCCATCAAAATGTCATCAATGTTTTCGGTAAGTAAGTGACGGTTATAAAAGAGTGCTTGTTACGTTTAACATTTTAGAATATGTATTTGTAGTTTAGTGGCAGTTAAGCGGCTTCAAGCGCTTGCAATTCTTGCACACCTCTTTATACAAACGAATACAACACGAATACAAACACGAAATACAAACGAATATGAAAGTACAATACAACTACGGCCATCTAAATCGAAGGCACATGTATACAGCATTTATATCCTGTATAGGTATCTATGTGTGGCATCCATTGTATTCCCGGAGACTGGATTATGTTTATGATTTTGATTTTAAATGAAAATATTATGATGTATTTTTTTTACAAAAGAATAACATAAATGCTTAATGAGTTGACCAACACAGTCCTTGGCCCGATTGGACTACTATTATAAAAGACAACAATTAAAGGTCAATATTTATGTAAATTGATTCTCATATCAAGTATCATTACTTTGATACGACCACGGTGTGGTGCCGGCAACTAAGCAACTAAGGGATAACAAAGCGAAACTACAAAGAGAGTGGAGTCCAAAGAAATCTCTAAAAGAGTGGACTTGCCAATCCACTTGTATTTAATAATAATCATTGTTAAAAAATATTTTTAATACCTACTAATATTTTACTTTAATACTACGTTGCTCTGCAGGTGAAATTCTTCGTGGTCTTTTCCTATACTGACTCGTACCAATTATTTAGAGATAAATAGATGATTCTTATCATGCCTCCTTGCTTATCTAGTCTTAGCACAAATTTTAGTCTGAGTGCTTGCAAACTAACCTTTACGCAGACTACATAAGGTTCCTAAAAATGACTAAAACTAAAGCTTAATCCGATCGTATATTAAGTCCGGTACTAAGACAACAAGTAACAGCTGATAAAATATAATTAATCCATTTTTACCAATCAACATGACAAGCTAATTATAAATACAAACAGACATCTATTCATATTTTGATTTATAATAGGTATTGGAAGCTCACAGTTCAATTTTTAATTACATTTCGTACACGCCGTAACTTATTTTATTAGTGGTCAAGAATTACAGAAAAAAAATCATTTTGGACTTTCTTTATCGAATACACGACTTCATCCTTAGAGAATTAGGATTATTTGTGTATGCCGTGTGGTTTAAAGATATCACTTCATTTTTTTTTATGGACGAAGGCGGCAGACGAGCATACAGTCCACCTGATACTGTCTGATACTGGTAAGTGGATACTGTCGCCCATAGACATCTGCGATACATGCCAACATTAGTCCAAAATGACAAACGTTGGCATGCGCTGCCTGCGCATGACAACATGCGCTGCCTACCTGTGGAGATATAGGAAAGGATTTGGAGAAAGGGTTGGGAAAATGGGGAGGGATAGGATGGGAATGGACTCTGGCACATTTCATTCACTACCGGAACACGTATAAGTATCTGTGAGAGAGGGGTAATGTGGCCGGTTGAACCTTTGTTTAGATGGACTTTGGACTTTTGTTAGATATGGACTTTGGTTTAGATTTTCTAACTTAAAATTTCGTTATATCAAGATTGGACAGCCTTCTTCGAGCTGTGTAGAGACATAAGCAAATATGACACTAAAAATACAGTAAACGCAAATAATATTTTCATCGCGCCAGTAGGCGGAACCCATGCGTTGATGTAGCAAATTAATCCCAATAAGAAAATAACTAAAAGCTCATTACAAAAAAGTTGATGTGCATCAACTTTCAAAACCCTAAACTGTCGTCGCACGTTTCGGGAGTTACGCAACGGCGCACGGTGGGCCGCATACACCCGTCCGCCGATCAGTAATCACGGGTTTTAATTAATGACGACATCGGTACACGAATTTGCTCTCTGTAAGTAGGTAGGTATATGAACGCAACTGTTTTAAACATACTAGTCGTTTTTAGTCATAATATAATAGTTTTAGGAATCTTGATCTTGAGATGCTATTGGTGACTGGCATAGCCATAGGACAGAAGGCCAAGAGGGCTAAGCCCTATGTGATGGACTGACCACACGGAGGGTGATCGTTGACAGGTTTCGTTGGCAGAGTCACGGTCCTCAATATTGAGGGAACGACTATGGAGTAGGAACCTTGATTGTCTGCAGAGTAATATTTTGACGTCTGTACCTAAAATATGTTACTACAGATTTGAGAATTTTGTTGTAGCCTATTGTTAGTCGGTCGTAAAATATATTATAGAAATAAAAGAATTTATATTCCTAAAAGATTCCGTTCTTCCTTGTTGAAACCCCATAAACTTCAACATACACGTTTGAGAGAGACCATTACACGTTTGAGTTCTTTTGAAGAATGTACAAATTTATGTGTATACGGCGTAAAAATAACTGACTTAGTGAGTAAACAAAATTAATATTATGTTTATCTTATTTATTTATTTTATACAACCGTATGGCATATGACTTGGTACTGTGCGCAAGACGTATAAATTGATGTCACGACAGCACTCGATCATGCGCCTCGATTACTTGCAACTAATTAGACGGACGCTATTCATCAACAGAACAGGTCCTGGAGGTGAAAGGTCACCATTGCAGGCGTTGCTGTCATTTGTTAGATTTTGCGTAACTAGTTTTAAAGTTCCGCGTCATCTCAACTTTTTATCTTCTTGTCTTTAGTAATTGACTTCTAAATTGCACATTGCATAATGACTATAGTTGCTGATTTATAGTCTGTAATTTGGTCGTATGCCATTAATTTGTTTCTAAACAATGGCAGCTAGGAAGTATTTCCTGCCTATTAATAATGGAATGTTTATTTATTTTTGGCATTTATGAAGACAACTATTTATACTAAGTATAATTATGGGACATGATACCCCGGGCAAAGCAATCTAATACAAATACTAGTATATATATATATACCTATATAATTCCAAGTAACACAATTCAATTAAATGTCAAATTTTTCAGTTATTATGTCAATTATTAATTTACTCCAGCAACAGTAAATATTTGCAAGAGTAAATTAAATTGTCAAGAAAGTCACTGTTTAGTTCATTAAATTATTAAACCGTTCGTTAATTTTTTTATTTATATTTATTTACCTAGCCTAGCCATAAATATTGTTACAAAGATAACATTGGTTTTTTAAAATTATCATTTTATTAGAAGAATTTGTGTTATTGTAGAAATCAATAGGTAAACATTTTAAAAATATAATGTTAATTCGAAATGGTCACCATTTTTGCTTTTATACAATCTTTCAAACGTTGTGGCCAGTTTTCGATTGAAACGCACCCTTTCAGTGGGAAAATTGGCAACTACCACTCTTATGGGATGTTTTATGGATTCAATATTATCATGACGTTTAGAGTATGCCATGCTCAATAAAACAGACCATAAATCATAATCGAGCGGGTTATGATCGTGACTAGATGGCGGTCAGTCTTCAGCTCTAATGAACTCGGGAATATTTTTTTCTAGCCAGGCCTTTGTTTAGCGAGCCTTATGACCTGAAAGCTGAAAAAGGTTAAATTTCATTCTGTTTTATATTCGCTTAAATTCTTATGCACTTTTTCTGAAGTGTGAATATTATGCCATACTAGTCTCTCTAATCTGCTGTTACTTTATACTATATTATACTATCTATATTAATAAGCTGTTTTATATATCACATACCATTTTACGTACAAAATGAAATCTGTCTAATCAGTTATTATTAGGAATGTCCTTTTTGATGTTACAAATTTGATTTGCGCCTTAAAAAACAGTTTAGTTTCAGTTTTTTTTATTTAAATTGACTAAATATCAAAGTACTCACAACAACGTGTAAGTATATACAAAATCAATTTCGAAAACAAACGACGATCCATGACAATTTCACATATAATTTTCTGTTTCAAGCCCGTGATTCTAGTTATTACCAACATTATAGGACGGGGTCCAGTCAGATGTATTAGATTAAGGGATAAGTCACGTACATCGCGCATGCGCTGTGTTGATAGAGTCTGGCTTGAAATAATTTGCAAAATCACCTTCGTGATTGATGCAGTGATGCATTGCGGTGTAATGCTAACGACACAAGAACGCTTGGTTAGAAAGACTTTTGAAATTTTTTCTAACCAAATACCAGCTGAAGTATTTTAACGTCTTACATGAAAAATAGGATAATAATTGCATTTTATAAATCCGTCTCTGATTGACAGTAGAAATTACTGTCGCTAATGTGTGTGTGTGTGTGTAGAAGAAGCATCCATCAAAGAAAAGGAAGTGCCATGTAATGTTTTGTTATGTTGACATCTTTAAGTATATCATTTAAATAGATTGGGTATTGTAAAATCACCGCTCTTCACACTCCTACGATAAAACAATCGCCCACAGTACAAAGTATTCATGTTGAAGGTAAAATAAAACTTGCATATTCTCAAGTGTTATGCTAACAAAAACTCGCGTCGGTGTCTGTCTGGTGTGACGTTAGGCAGGGATCCACGTCAAACCTGTCAAAAATAGTGAAATTTTCGTCTCAGCACGATATATTCAAATTTCTATCCGTATGTCATTCGATACTAGACATCTGACGTCTTTATGTGTGACTTTACTCCTTCGAAACGACCTAACACCGCTTCCACTAATCAATGGAACCTAACGCTTAAAGCAAAGCGCATATGGTTATGTTTTGATTGGCAGTATTTATAGTGAGGATGGTATAATGGAATTCGTCAAACGACTTCTTCTCGGGTATAAAAGATCGCGTCTAAACTATCCGAATGAACCTTATGTTGACGCAAAAAGGGTTATGTTTGTAACGTTAACCCTCGTATTGCCAGTGGTGGGTCTGAAAGCGCTTCTCCAAACTGACGGCGTCAAAATGCTTCAATGCGGTCAAGTGTGATGACTTCTTGTTAGCAAGTGTAGCTTGTACATCTCCAATGACAAGATAATGCCCGTGTGATTATAGTTTTATATATTCTGTTCAGGGGATTGTAACGTCGACTTCTGATTTATTTAGTTTTAATTGATATTCTTTCATTTCACTTCTCCGGAGATTATTCAAATTTCAAAATTCAATTCATTTATTTCTAACTTATATTTATTTATTCATTTTTAAAGAAGATTACAGACATGTTAAAAATTTTTTTAAAACTAGAAAAATAATTTAGTAGACATGCCATTTTAAATCTCCACAAATATGCATTTAAGTATATATAAAAGGCAAAAACGCTATTATAATAAGAAAAATATAACAACAGGGAAGTTAAATAAAAATACACATGAAGAAATTGAAGAGAAGAACATAGTTCAAAAAGATATAATTTAGCAAAATAATCAGTTGCCATGGATTTTCTAGTGTGTTGTTTATGTGCAAAACGTGTCTAAATTATAACAAAATTTATTCATACTGGCTCTAGTAATAAATGTATTTTGCCTGTAATTAGTTTTTGTGGACGGCACACTTAATAATAAGGGCGGCCTAAGATTGATTTGCGGAATATGAAATTTTAATAATAGGTTTGTTGATTGTTTTAAATAATAGGTTTTTCATTGCCATTATTGCATAACAAAGTCATTGTCATTCAAGATGACGATCTAATCGTATGTTCAGCAAACAGCCTGTGTCTCTCCACTGCTGGATATAGGGCTCTCCCAAAGACCAACACCACACACAGTCTTCTGCTCGTCTCATTCAGACACTACTAGCGACTTTCTTGGTGTCTTTAGTCCATTTGACCGGAGGACGTTCCGAACGGAGGCATTTAGTTTATAAGGGTACTAAAATAGCTGAAGTTAGTTATAGTTTTAAGAATTCAGTCCTTCATTGTGATTAATAACAAGACCTTCATTCTTTATAAAATACATAATTTTCTAGAAACAATAATAAATCCAAACAAACGAGTGTCACGTCGCTAGAAAACCATCTACACAGATTACGGGCACCGTTTCTCAACATTTGACATTCCGACAAGGCCCAAATTGTAGGTTCCATGCTTCGGTAACGTTTTTCTCACACGATTCGAGAGCAAATAACTGGGTGCTGATGATATGGCAATATCGTTACACGAGTAATGCTTGAGGTGTGGATAACAGGTATGACACATTGCTCTGGCAGACGACAAACTTCATTTGTCATAAAATTTCTTTCAGTGCACTATTTATACTTGAATGTTTAGCAGATCTATGGTATTCAAAGCCTAGTGCCATCATCCATCTCTAAAAGAAAGCTCCGACGGTAAGTCACATGGTATTAGATAAGCCAACTTCCTTTTTGCAATCTATTCCGTAAAAGCCTATAAAAAGTAATGAATTCATTACATAAAAACTGTACTTAATATACACTAGAATATCATGATTTAGTTAGTTGTTGAAATTAGTAGATAGGTAACCCGATTACAATATGAAAGAGGCTATTATCGTTTATCCCGAGGACAGATATTCTGATTTTCTAAAAGAATTTAAAGTTTAAATATTGTTCTCGGTTTTATTTGTTTAAAAATGTTCTCAGTTCTCCAGGGCAGTAAGTCTATTATAAATCTAAGTATAGTTTCGGTCGCACTATCATCGATACAGCCAATTTTCGCCTCTCATATTGGTAGCGTATAAGTACCGCGTTGCGTCATGATTTCAAAATTGATTTCAATTCTATACAGCACGAAGTTCCTTAATTTAGAACGTACTGTCTCTTTCTACCCCGTAATATAACAAAGAGACAACATGGTTTCTATTTCAGTATCGATGGTAACAATGCACAACACAGCAACAATAAAGTCGGTGTCTGTCAATTTGGCCCAGCACGAGGTTGATGTGTCAATTTTACCCGGTAGGCAATTGTAGGGTTATTGCTAGGTGCAGCTTCAACGAGATTATTCTTCGTGCAACATTCCATATGAGATTGCGTCTGTAATTTTTGCGGGCAATATTACTAAATTATATCTAGATAATTTTTAGATTTAGTAAAAATGATAATTAGAAGAAAGTATTTTTTTATGTTATCACTAGCTCGGCGGTGAAGGAAAAGACCTTAAAGTAACTCGTCTATCCATCTATTTAAAAAAAATAGGGCATTTGCATCTACCAATATTTGGTATCGCTTGGGGACTTGGTGGTCCATGTAGTGGCCTATGGTTTGAAACCACCTCTTCACTACTAGGGAAGGCTACTGTGGTACATTATAAGCAAATATCCGACTTTTGGACGGGAACTCGAGTAGTGATTTCCATTTAATTATTATAAAAATTGCGGTTTAATAGTGACAATTAAACTTCAAAATGTCTTGGGCTTATAATATTTGGGCGTAATTGGGAAAATCAAATAATAATTAAGACCATTTTTCGTGTGCTTCCAAAGAGTCCAACTCGTCAGTCCTCAGTAAAACTACTGTCATTTTACTGAGCGACTCCTAACTTACTTCGAAGAGACTGAACATTGACCAGTTGTTAATTTAAGAAGACAACTGGACACTGGCGTAATGTGCTAATTGTGTTAATGCCACATACGAAAAAAGAGCAAATATCTATTCTTCGCAAGCAATAAATACATTTTGTGGATTTATTTCGCGTCCTAAAATTAGTACCTTTATTTATGGGGTCTGTCCTGTTTCACGCCAAGAACCGAGCACGCATTAATAAACTAGTAACTAATTAAAACATATAGAGATTCTTTGATGTGAATTTATAAACCTCTGAGTCGTTACAACATCGTATGCAATGCGGAAAGTGGCCTAGTGAAAGTACTGTCAAAAACATTTCTGCTAAGTACTTGTTTGGTAGCAAACAGACAAACTTGCAAACACGCAACTGTCTCCTGACAAATTGGATTTCACTATTAATTTAAAGCTGCGACCACATCCAGTTCACTGTTAGTGGCTGTTTTACGCTGAATTATAATTAGTAGTGTGTGTGTAAAAAAGATATCTCGATTCGGAAATACGCTTTAAAACAACAACATTACTTCCCAAAATTTTAATTTTATTAATATTATAAATTAAATGGTGAATGTTGTTTTATTTTTTAAAAGTAACTAATTATTTCCAATAAAAGAAATATATTGATTGGAAAAAATATCAACATGACGTAATGACTAAATTGAGTCCAGCAGGAAAGGAATCGTGAAGTTCTTTCTGTCCCGCCAGTGAATACAGGGTATGAAGAAATTTTAATTCGTTCTTCCTCATTGGTGGTATAGGCTTGGTGGGAAAGACAGGAATAAACAGTTGATACTGGTAGCGCTCACAGTCAGCGGCTATTGTACACTAGTCAGCGATGGAAAAGTAAGCAACTAGAGACAATCTCGATTGTTTAGTTGAGTCTGCGCGCGTATTACCCGCTGACTCAGTACCTACGACGTAGACAACCACCGACTAGACTTTATGGCGGAAACTCGAGAAGTGAAGTCGAGTTTTGTTTGATTATTGTGAAAATTGTGTATTAGGCGTTTTGTGATTTAATAGTGACAGAATTGAACTTCAGTGATTTTGGTGCGTGGTGTTTGTGTTTGTGGTAATCAAATAAAAGCGTGGGACTGTGTGGGACTGAGTTACTTCGAGGGGACTCGACATTGACAGGATACGTTTTAGACTTTGAAATTGTTTATTACGAATAAAACTTGACACTGGCAGAATGTGAAAATTACATCATTGCCATATATGTAGAAGAAATAATAACTACCGAATACGCTTATTGTGAGCTTATTACGTATAGTGTAATGGCAGACTGTCTGCTTAATGTGATTAAGAATCCTAATTATAATTAAAAGATTATATTTGCCTAGCAAATTTTACGCCGCTGACTGTGATATATAGGGGAAAGTATGGTATATTGGACCGGCAACTAAATTAGACCACCCTCATATCAAAGTATTTTTTCAATTTCAATATTGGCAACATCAAGCGATATGCATCTAACTTCATTGCATATCGGCCATATTGTTTTCGTTGTGACATCTGTGTCTGTGTTTGTTTTGAAAAATCTATTTTTGTTATTTTTAATGTAAATTCCATCGATCCGTGCTAAGAGTTAAGTTAAGTTAAAGGTAAGCATACAGTGTTTGTTAATTTATAGTTCAGAAGCGTAATTTATCTACAATCAACATACGCGAAATGATTGCCGGCATTTATAGGTTATATTTTATTAGATTTGTTTTTATGAGGTATCCACGTATGACGTAGGTATTTGTTTTACCTCAGAGCCTATTGAGGTCCAATTTAGCAACCCCGTGATCCAAATAACAGAACCAGTTGGCTAAATTGGAACAAAGCTCGGATCGCACATTTTATTTATTATTGAGATATCTATAATAATTATGTTGATAAATACTTAATAAATGCAAAGCCTAATAATTGTTGTTTCATTTCATTTATAAAAATCTCAAAAATATATATTTAAAACGCGTTTGAAAAAAATGGTGTAAATTACCAGACTTTCCCCTATGTGGTCGAAGCCTTAGTGTTGCGACTTGTGCGTGATTGTTTTCGATAGCTGCAATTTGTGCTGACAGGTTTTTCGTTTGTATTATCCGATTTTGACTCTCATACGTCGGTGTTAAAGTCTATATTAGTGTCATGGTGTTTTAATGCAGAATTGTGCTTTGATAGAATTGTACTAAGGAGTTACTGAATTTTAAATTTTATTTTTAGGTATTAAAGTGGATATTGTAGTGGCATGGGGTTTTAATGCGGGTAATGCTCGTAGTTAGTGTTCGGTAGTCATGACATGACAATTCAGATGCCGACGTGACATTATGGTTCTCAAACTTATCCAGGCACTACCAGCGAACGTCTTCATCTCCTAGCCGGAGGGGGGCGCATATTACAAGTACTTACAGTGCAATGTAATGCAACCAGCCCTTTCAGTATCCAGTTATCCACTGCTGGACATGGGCCTTGAAACGCCACGCTGGCCAAGCGGGTTGGCGAGTAGTTACACAAATAAAAAGATTCATTGTTTGACTATTAACTTCAGATATTTGATAATAATATATGATACAAATAATAATGTAATACAATTTTTACTAATTTTGATCTATTTTTTTAAGGATTTTTACGCAAAATTGATTTTAAAAGTTTGAGGCGCATCGTATACCTATTGTCTCATCAACATGATTGTTCATAAAATACAGGGACTGTATGGAAGTCAATGGGAAACGTGAGTACACTTGTGTAGAAAATGCAGACCTTTTAATACACGAGTAACATTGATTTTAATTATTCGGCAAAATAATGTAAATACTTGTTCTTTATTTGAATTAAATATTCATATTGGCGGGTACTTAAATACATTTTGTGCTGCCGATATTGCAGGAATATCAAAATAATTTTGGAAAATACGTAATGATGGGAGATTACGAACGGTTCTTATCGAATGTTTCAAATGTTTGAAATCCAGTCTATCGATAAACTCTCGATACCAACCCATTCACATAATATTTATTAATTAAATAGAAGTGCATACATATAATCTTTAAATTCGTTTCTTTGAGTGGTTACCGAATTAAGAAGATCTGAGATAATTTAAAAGTAATATAAGCTTTAATCAATATAATTCTTCAAATATTAATTCGATTACTAAAATTTAGCGATAAACAATCGAAATAATCGATAAGGAAACCTTCCGTTGACATTTAGATTATAAATCACTAAAACTGTGTAGAGAATTACTATTTGTGTATACGATGATACCAATCCAGCTATCGGGTAATGACATCGCGTACGTGATCGTCCGATATCCAGTACAACACCGCTAGACATGCGTAAACATCATCGCCGCCACTTGTGTACGCAATTGTACCTTGTAATGACAAAACGTACGCGCCCGGGAGACGGCGACGTGACCGAATTTAAAGAAAATTGCTAATCCCATGTGTTGTGGTCGTGACATTTTAGTCGTTAAGTGCGTAATCAGATTGTGTAATGGAAATATTTACGAAGCTATCGACTTCAAAAACTATTCATCGATATAAAGTCTTTCGATGGTGGTCTTATTATCATGAGGTCACGTCGCATTAGCACACACTAAACACACATCAAAATGTCAAATTCGTATTCACAACTGTCCATTCTTGTTTATGAATAATGAATTAAATGGTTCAGCTAGTAGATCAAATCTAAGAGTTTTCACTATATTCGTATAGGAAAATGATTGTTGCAACAGAATCAGTATTACGTATATATTTTATTTTTACTATATGTATGTGAAAAAGTATTAATAACACAAAAATAAAGATTTATTATTTAACTATGATACTAAAATATGTCAAGAAATATATGTAAATACAGTGGATTTCGGTTATAACGACGGCGGAGGGACCACTTTAATGTCGTCGCTATATCCGGAGGTCTCTATATCCGAAATAATAAAAAATCACGTACATATGTATACATATTTATTTATTTATCATTTATTTATATTATACACGGCTGTTACTAAAAAACGAGTTATAGTGCACTGCTTAAGTTTAGACTTTTGTGCACGCTGTAAGGTATATTCCATTTTCATAATTCCCTCTACATCTAAATTATTATTGCCTTCTCCAAATAAACAGTACTTTTTGAGCGTTGTAATAGCACATAATGCATCTCTAATTGTTGGAATCTCATTTACATTGCAATCCTCTTCCTCTTCTTCATGCTCCTTTTCTTGTGTTTGAAGTACAGACTCAATACGTTTTTCACCTTCCATACTTGAAGCAACAAGCACCGTTATTCTATCTTTTGATAGTTTCCCTCCTGTACATTTTTCTCCTTTGAATTTTAGCGTTCTATCCGGAGTCAATTTAAAAAATAATCCGGTCTCATCAGCGTTCCATATTTGACTGTCGGTATATCCCTCAGTTAATTTTGGTAAAACTGTTCGCAACCAATTATCACAGTCGTTTTGCGATACACTAGCGGCTTCTCCACAAACTTTACCGACCACTATATCATGACGTTGTCTAAATCTGTAAATCCAGCTTTCTGAACATTTAAAGTCTGTTTTCCCAAGCTGTCTGGCAAAATGATTAGCTTTCTCTTGCAAAAGAGGACCGCTTATAGGTACCTTTTGGCTTCTCTGTGCTTTAAACCACACTAGAAGTACATTTTCAATATCTTGGTGAGTTGGATTACGATTTTTCTTTATTTTCAGGGATTTTGATTCAAAACACTGCATAATTTTAGCGCGGTTTTTCCACATCGTTGATATTGTAGAATGTGAAACTCCAAATTGTTTACACAGATCAACATTGTTTTCACCATTTTCCAGTCTCGAAATGATGTCCACTTTTTCTTTAACAGTAAATGTACGTCTAGGAGCCATGTTCACAAGTTTAAGAAACGATGTTTACTCACTGGAAATTGCTACGTAACTGATTCATAATTTTAACTTCGTGCACATGCTAAGTAACCCTACACACAAACAAAGCATTTGACCATCTGCGAATGTAAACAAAAGATTCTTATCCTTTGTTTACGTTACATTAAAGCTTATGAATGAGTCTTTGTGCCTTTGCCGACTCAGTCTCAATATCCGCAAGGAATTTCTAGGAATCTGTCCCAAATAGTTCATAAAAACAAGTCGTTATACCCGAATTAGGCGTTATATCCGGAGTCGCTATTGCCGAATGAATTTCCTACGAAAGTATGCTTTAAATTCTAGGGACGTAAGTTCGACGTCGCTATAACCGAAAAGTCGTTCAACCGAGGTCGTTATTAATGAAATCCACTGTATACTTAAACTTAAATATACGTATAATGTACAATCATCTGAAATTTATATTAAATGTACGTACCTGTTTCGGTAGTAACTGATATAGGCCAGGGCCAATTCCAATTATATTCCGTGTTATCCCCTATCCCTTCCTATTTTCCTAACACTTTGTGCAAATCTATTCCTATATCTCCAAAGGTAGGCAGCGCATCAGGGGGTGTGCCAACGTATTGTGGACTGATGTGGACATGCGCCGTTGATGTTCACGGGCGACATTTTCCCCTTACCACTAGGTGTACTGTATGCTCGTCTATCGACTTCTTTCCGTAAATAAAATCTCGAATAAGTGTAAATTTCTGTAAGTGTCGCTAGTTACTAGTACAAAGTAGATATTTTGTACACGTATCCAGTTGCCATGTGGCAGGGCAGAATGGTATCAAGACCGAAGTTATAAAAACTTTGTTTTTATTTCACCTATGTAGATAAAAATACTTATCGGGTTTTATTCAGTGTAAATTTGACTGTATTAATATGTTTTCTCTAATTACATACATATAAAAGCTGTACATAAATTTAAGCAACAAATAAATGTAGTTTTATTCTATTTTAAATATTGTTACGCTTGTGTTCGTGACTGCACTGGAATCGGTACAGCAGAGACATCTCACGACAAGTGTACGTGCATCAATCCGGCGAGACGTGGACAAATATTACTGCGAGCATTACCGTATTGTTAAATTATCTTACAATTGTTATGTTCTAAAATTACAACAATACATAATATTATAGTGCAATACACATGGCTTATTCCCCGGAGGTTGGCTATTGTACAGACACAACATATAGTCCTTTATTCTTAATTGGGAAGTATCCAACAAACATCGACTACATAATATACTTGTATAATTCAATGATATTTCATTTCTGTAACAAACATGACGGTGTAACACGGCAAAATTAAGAAAAAAAAAGACAGAGGCTGCGTATTTCTTATTCTTGCGACCGTACGCCAAGTACCTACTTGCGATGATAATGCCAAGTATTGGGCCAGTTGCTTGCGCTATCTGCCATGCAGTCATTTTCGTAAGTACGCAGAATCCGCGAATAGAAATGGCAAATAAATAAATTGAATTGTATAAAGACTATACAGCTACAAGCAACTTTATACAAATTAAAAGCCCTGTGACATTCCAAACCCACCGAACCGTTTGCAATCCGAAATGCACTGACGCGTGACTGATCCCCCTAATCCAATTGCACACAGTTTCTCAATATGCAGACCAGGCAAATATTTGCTAACTGATTAAAAGTCAAAGCTGTCATGCCCCGGGCCACCGCACGGAAACAATTCTGATCTAAATAATATTAGTTGAGGATCATACGCGCCAGCGATCACAGGGATGTTTGGGGCCTCCGTGGCAGGGTGAGGTCACAGTGTTAACAGGTAAGAGTATAATAATTCTGGCACAACGCGCAGCGGGTAGAATTAAAATGACTGTTTAGTCGTTTATTCCACAACTTAACTTTTCTATAATCGGTGAACAACTGTATGCGATACGGCAGTCCATGCTCCTTTATACTGTTTTAGACAAGATGGTGGCCACAGTCGACCTTTTTACAAAGTGTGTGGTTTTCATTTGTTTTTTAACATCAATTTCAAACAAACAATTTAAATTTACTAAAAGTATTAACGTAATAACAATAAATAAATGGATGGATTGGGTGTCGCTTATGCAGCAGAGTATTCAGGGTTGATAATGGAATCGGTGTTGATATCTGAAATCCTTGGGTTACTTAGCTATCATAGTGTTCACAATAAATAAAAAAAATGTAAGCGATAGCTATTTCATTGATTTAATTGACCGAAATTATTCCTGATCTTGGCGCGCGCTTTAGTCCAAATTTGTATCACAACTGTAGAAAGTACATACCAGACTGCTTAGAGACATCAGAGGGTATCATCTAAAGTGGATGTTATAGCGGAGGGTAGGTGCGTTATTTGTTGATGAAGGTAGCGAACTAGTCATTGATCTAAGATTAATGTTTACAACGTTGACGTCAATTGTTTTTGTGGCGCTTTTATTGTTATAATGATCTCTACACCTACATAGCAATAAATATTTTTTTAATGATTTTATTAATTAATTGAAGTGGAGCAACAACAAACAAAATTTAAAACAAAATATTTCAAGTAAGTACATATTTGAAGATCGTATTTGATGCATCTCATAGTTAATCTATAACAATCTTATTTTATTCATCTATATCAGTGACGTAACGTAAATTCAATTTGATTAATATTTAAGAAAATCTATTATTATCGATACAGTAACATGCAATTGTTTAATGCTACTGTATCCGCTCCACTTATAAACAAAACCTCACCCTTTACTTCCGACTCGGTAGTTCTTCGTTGACATTGGAGCTAAGTGAAATTTATAATGCAAGGAAGTTTGAACGAGAACATTTTACAGGCAATAAGGCCCTTTCTCTACCTTACGGGTTTTCTTTACTAATTTGTTTATTCACGGTAAACTTCGAGAATGATTATGAAGAGTTCAAGTTTTTGAGCTATTTTTTTATAAAGGTAGAATTTACTTGAGAGGTTTATAAGTTGCGCTTGTAGCGATCTTACTGGTTCGTATGATACACAGATTAAAGTTACCCGTTTTAAATCTGGTTTATTATTTTGATATTTGTTCAAATAGTCTAGTAGTGTACAAAGGCTTAATATACTCGTAATATACACTATTATCAAAATATCAAAAAAATCTCTTATGACAATATTTTAAAAAGCTTTTTACAGCCGTTTGAAGCCCATTTAATAGAATATTAGTAAAATTTATTACTTTTTTATAGGACAGGTCTTAGGTGTTGTATAAGTCCAAAATTTATTATCATATGCCTACCTAAAAATCTGTTAATAGGTTACCAAAATCTGGTTATTCCCAACGACAACAAAATGCCTGTTCATGAATATTTTAGACCCAAAGCCTACTTAAAACATCAAACTTTCGCTAATCCACAAAGTCTGCGCAAACATTTAGCAAATCCACCTTTGATCGGATTACACGACACGCTCCGACACACACACCCACATTATCAAGTTTTATGTTTAAACTGTCATAGTGTTGAGGAATGTTCAACACGCACAAATAAATGAGAGTGTTTGTTTGTGATAAAACTGATAAACATTGAACTTGAAATATGTTTGAAGTCCGTCCCATTGTATCCAATTTCGTACGATCCTGCTCAATAAGTAGAAATGAGATGTGATGGTGATTATTTAAAATTAAAGAACTTAAAATTACTTGAACAGTTTGTGTTTCCGTGAGGATGTCAATGCATAAAAAGGATAGCTCGTTAAACTACATATGTGATAATTGTAATTGAAAACCCATCACCTTAGTATATAATTGAATGAAAATTATTGTCGTTAGTTAGAGGTCAGCACGTTCAAATTTTACCTGTAGATGATTGCATAGGCAACGAACGGAACAGTTAATTTTGACTTCTTACTCTTACCATCAGATATCTGAATTTGAAACAATTATTTAAATGAAAACCAACTTATGGTAGGCTTTATTAAGCATCATATTTCTCAGAGATAACTTAAGTACTGACTTAGATTCATACCTAATCTAAAGTTACTGTAGGTATGTTATTCTGTACCTACTACATCCACCTGATACAGATGTTGGTATTTTATAGTTATACCTAAAGTAAATTCTTAAATGGCTTTAATGGCTCCTAATACGTGTTTCGGTAGTGAGTGAGTTATTCTTTGGCATCATTCATATCCAATCATTTCGCTCCGCATTTCCGAAACCCTTTCTCCAAATCCGCAACCAGGGGGCGTGCCAACCTTTGTTATTCTGGACTGATGTTGGCATGTATCGTGGATGTCCACGGTGACAGTTTCCACTTACCAGCAGGTGGACTGTATGCTTGTCTGCCGTCTTTCTTCCATTAAAAAAAATATAGTACACTAGCAGAAATAGCTATAATTACAGTTTGTCGAAACCAAACTTTAAGTAGAATGGAAATACTGCGAGTATTGAATTATCTGCGTGCAAAAAGAAATATCACGGGACGGAGGGGAGGGTAGTCTGTAGTTACAAATGCAGGCATTAAATAAAAATTGTCAATTTATTTAACCTTTGTCATCAATGATTGAAATTCCTGCATAATTCTAGTAAAAAATTAAAGTAGCGGTGGCCTACTTAATGTACCTACAATTTATATCCTAAGCGGTTTAGATTTTGTACAATAAAACAAATAAATCTGACGAGCGTCCGAAACGCAGCTTTCACCCGCCCGTCCGTTCTCCCTGTCGCGCGTCCCGTCGCTCGTTTCGCAAAACCTTACAATTTAAGCCTGCATAAGCGCCTTAGAGCTAAGAACCGGTATAAGACCCGGTATTTATTATTTTATTATGCTTTTTAATGTTTACCGAGACAATGATTGTAAGTCGAGCGGGGAATCGATTTATAGCGAAATATTAACGAGCGCGATTCAACGAGTCGATTTTTAAACATCGATTAATATTAATAAAGACTGTGTCATTCTCGAGTGAAACAAATCGAATGTTTTATCATTGAATTTTAATGATGTATGTATTAATTGCGTGATCAACCAAACGGTATGGACAAATCGACATATAAGCTATCTTTTATGAAAAAATTGATACAAATATCACAATTAAAAATATCAATATGCGCAGACTTGCGCAGTATGGGAAGATTATTTAAATGTGCAATAATCATTTGGAAATTTAGTTATTCGTGGGCTGTTGTTAAAACGGCCTTAAATAAATCATAATTTTTGCAATATCAAAATTTACAAGCACCATATGAAAGTACCTATACTTATGGCAAATGTTAGGCTCGAAGACGAAAGCGCTAAGTGATAAGTGACCACCGCCTCTCATGAACACTTTATAACTTTACAGGATCGTAAAGGAAAAGCACCCTATATCAGAGGAAAAACCCCAGTTTACTGGGAGAAATTGGCAACCAATTTTAGAACTGTTATTGTTATCAGACTTAGAGAGTGTCGTTAAAAATGAGAAGAGCTACAAATATTAAGACTTCTTCATATTTATTATACGATTTCTAAACGTATGAAAACTACAATGGCAACGGCGAAGGCATAATTCAAGATATTTTTCTTATTTTCGATAATTCACAGAAATTTAGAGTTTACAAGTAAAGGGAATGTGTTATTGCAGACCCGAATGATTTAATAATTAATGAAAACGATTTTTATACAATATATTTTACAACGGGTATTTCGGTTCACGTTAAATGACAAAAACAATTCGCACGTGTGGTCATTTTTTAATATTTACGTAGTGTGATACATACATACGAATACTAAATACATACAAAATCAAGTTCAATGTAGGCAGTAGAATCAAAAACGAACAACACGGTGAGTAGATAGTACACTAGATAGATTCATCTGTAAATAGCAACAACACCTTCATCGGCCACCGCAGTCTCGTCATGACCACTCGTGTAACAGGATCGAAATATCTGCTATACAAAATAAATAGAAATTATAAGTAACCCATTTAAATCAAATTATGTTCAACCATGATAACAAATCATCTCCTCCGTTGGTGTCGTAACAGGCGACTAAGGTATAACAAAGCTGCTACCGCAAGCTCTGACGAACTACTCCACCTCTTAAGGAGTGGACTCACTAACCCGCTTGGACTGCGTGGCGTTATAAGACCATACATCCCTCGTGCACAAAACAATGTACTATGAGGAGGCTCCTATCCAGCACCGAATGGTTACGGCTATGACAATAAAAATCACCCCTGACAATCTTAAGTAATGATTTGAGATTAAACCCTAAAACATCTCAGTGCCTCCACTAAATGCTTTTTGCCTTAACAAAGCCCAGCAAAAAGACCAATCGGCAAATGTGCATTGATGTAAAACAATGAACCAATTACAGTGTCAGTGTACGCAATAATCCCTATAGGGGAGCTAGGGGAGTGTGATAAAAAGAGCAACCCCCGGGGATTCATGTTAAAAGATTTCGGCGTGAGGGGAGGCTTAATGCGTGTGATACTTTGTCTTTTTAAACGGTATTTTTTGCAATTAGAAAAATAGAGGTTTGGAATTAAAAACGTTGTGTATTGTGTATTTTGTCAGAAAGAGATACTATCATTATAATTTCTATTCCCTATTTTTACAACCCTTTTCCAATTCCACTTTTGAAGAAAGTCGCCGGTGGTGGATGGATAAGAAGAGCTGAAGACCGTGTGTGGTGGTGGTCGTTGGGAGAGGCCTATATCCAGCAGTGGAGAGATACAGGCTAATGGTATGCTATGGTAGTAAGAAGACAGCAGACGAGGATACAGTCCACTCGGTCGTAATTGGATACTGTCTCCCATCCGTGTTATATGCCAGTTTCAGTCCAGAATGACAAACATTGACACGCCCCCGGATGTGCTGCCTACCTTTGAAAATATGGGAATGAATTTAGAGAAAGTGTTAGGTAAATGGGGAGAGATAGGACAGGATGGGATGGGAATGGGCTCTGTCATATCTCACTCACAACAGAAACACTTTCTCTTCTTTTCTTTCAAATATCTTGTTGTGTTTTGGAGTAAGAAGCCAGTCGGACGGTCCAAAATGGATAGATATTCAAACGAACGATTAGCTCAATTTGTAGTGCCCGTGCCTGTTGTGTAAAAGGTTCCGGGTTTGATTCCCGCTTGTATCTTTTTCTAGAATATCCCAAGATAGAGATGCAACACGACAATATACGACCATGGGTATCCCAAAATGCTGTTAATAAAAGATAGAATCGATTAGTTTTGGGTACAACAGCATGTTGCTGACTAATGCTGACCGGACAAGTAGGTACATGTTCCAATTAACATTTCTTCTCAATTATAATCGAATAATAAATTGTTAACCTTTTCAAATCTTTGTGCAAAAAGTCAATACAATAAAAAACGCAGCATTTCTACCTAAATCAACTACAGCGTCTTAATGCCCACTTAAACGAACAATTGATAAATTAACAAGATTGTCGACATCGTTTGTCCTTCCCCTTCAACAAGAACCCCGGGATTTTTTCCCGGGAAAAATAAAAAAGCAAAAATAGGGGACAAGATTACTCGCCCCGAGCGTATCTAGATGTGACAGATTAGCCCTTAATTTCTTTAAATTGATATCTCAAGAGGTTTTTTCGCGTATCTCCCCTCTCCTGGATTTGAAAGATTGCCAGTCATCGCTACCCGGAATGAGGTTATGGAAATCTTTGACGGAAATTGGTGGAAGTTTGGCAGTTTTTTGGAGAAGGTTTATGGAAAACCGGACGCTTTGTTTTTAGCTACAGTTTGGGAAGTCTGGTAATTTTTCTTTTTTGTTGAATAGAAATTAGCTTTCGCTTTCGTTTTTTCTTCGTTTCTTGTTCAGTGCCTGTCAGTATGATACGACCATTGCATTTTAAGAAGACTAGCCTCTACCCGTGAACTAAGCAGCTGTAAAAGATTTATAACACCTGTTAAAGCACTGATATGATGAATTTCACGGATGCGCTCCGTAGTTCTTTCCACAACCTTTGGTTACGTATACCTCATCGTATGTGAAGGCTCCTTGTCAAAGAACTGTGAGTACATTGCACTTTGATATGTACAGTTATTATAACCAGAGATGGGCGTCGTAAAGAATAGTTCTGTACAGCAATCGCGTTGTATCTAGCAGAAAACACTCGGAGAAACGCAAAGTGTCTCCGTATGCTAATGGAGTCTAACCTGCATATGAAAGTGGAGTGATCCAATATTCGAACTGCATGTCCATGGTTGATGTCAAATGGGTTCACAGATATTCTGGTATACCTATAGTGAGTAGTGAGTAGTGACTTCTGGTAGTGAGAGCAGCATTCCATATCTTTTACCAGCCTTTTATAAGATATTGTTCTGTCTCGGTCGTAACTAGGCGAGTGCATTGACACGACGTCATTACGTAATACAAAAAAAAAAACAAATATAATAGTAACTTGTATTATTTATTATTTCGTTTTATTTTTTTCTGTTTTTTTCTGCTTATTTTTTTTCTGTTTTTTCTGTTTTTTGCTCATCTTTATAATATATGGCGATAAGCCATATACTCGAAGTTTCCTTTCCGATATTAAGCTATTACAACAGCGAAAACCCTAATCCATCACCTATATATAGGTAATAGATTTTGCACAAAGAGACATTAAATAGGTACATTTAATGACATTTTTTCAAACTTATATTTGTTATAACGCATTTAAGGATAGGATATTGGCGTTGTTATTAGATTGTACACTGAGCTACACAATAGTGAAAACCTCATTCAAATCTATCCAGTAGTTTTTAAATAATTCTATTAAAAATATTTTTCTATTTTGGACACCTTCATTTATTGTCTCATATAAAGGTGAAAGATATATCAGTTTTCCTTCTGGACATTTAGGTAGATATACGTTAGTGAAGTTACGGTTTTACGTGATGCAGTAACAAACAGACAAACATACATACAAAAAATCTAATAACTACTATTTTGGGTTCTGTAGCTTCTAAAGAGAACAGCAATTTAATTTAAGTCGATATTCACACTTCATTGACCCTTTTTCTATTTTATTATACGCATAGAAGGCGTAGATAAATAACTGTTTATGAGATTTATCTAGGTCTTTTCTTAGATGCCTAGATGAGGATCGGCGGACTTTATTTCGGTAGTAAAGTGGTTTTAGAAGTGAAAATCGCGCCTCAGCCACACCGCTTGACTCGGTGGACCGATTGACATGTCTGAGAACAGTAACTTACCTAATAGATTCACAGTTCATATTATAGAGAAATAATATAGATCCATAAGTCCCAAAAAGTTTATACCCTTCACTCGACAGGATAGGAAATGGGCTCTGGCATAGCTCACTCGTTCTCAACATACAGTACATTTTACGTCAGTCTTTGTGAGACATTTAGCGTTTAGCGTTTACTAAAACGTAATAAGTAACTAAGAGACGTTTACGACAGCAATTTCATTTTCTCAAAAATTATTTGTATTTTCATTATTAGGAACAATTAACAATGGTACAATATATATATTAAACTATACGAGTACATTGCTATGAAGCAGTATATTTCATTGTATTACATACTTTATTGTTTTTTATGGACGAAGGCGGCAGACGAGCATACAGTCCACCTGATGGTAAGTGGATACTGTAGCCTATAGACATCCGTGATACATGCGAACATTAGTCCAAAATGACAAACGTTGGCACGCCCTCGGATGCGCTGCCTACCTTTGGAGATATAGGAATGGATTTGGAGAAAGGGTTGGGGAAATGGGGAGGGATAGGATGGGAATGGGCTCTGGCACATCTCACTAACTACCGAAACACGTACGTACATTAGGGAAATGAGATAAAGTGGAAAAGGCAGTACATTTCAAGGTAGTCTTCTGTGAGAGAGAGGTAACGTGGCCAGTCGAGTGCGCCCAGCGGCTGTTGGATTGCAGCGTGCACTCTCCCCCCTCATACACAGATATCAAACAAAGTACAAGTAAGTCGCGCTATACAGTACTTATCATAAACTACCCAGCAGTAAAAATATCATAACAAAAATAAAATGGGTCCACTAAACTATTTGTTTTGACTCTTTCACTCATACGCATTGTTGATCTCAGAAGTTAGCAAAAAATTTTAATTCTATGAAAGTATAGGAGATACTTGCAAAACGAGACTACTAATTTTAAATCGACATCAAAAGAATCTAGTCCCATAACTCCATCGACATCGATTCTAATCGACATAACCCATCTCCTTCCGTGGGTGACATAAAAGGCGACTATGGGATAACAAAGCCGCTACCACAAACGCTGAGGAACTTCACCACCTCTAAAAGAGTGGACTTGCCAACTCGCTTGGTCAGCGTGACGTTTGTGCAAGACTGAGGAGACCCATGTCCAGCAGTAGATACTACAAAGGGCTGATTGAATTGCATTGCATAAACTATATAAATTAGTCCAACGTCTATTACACATCAGGCATTTGACAAATGCACGACAAAACTCGCAATCATTGCGCCAAATGCGTGTCTTGCAATTTATATGTGGCTATCAAATGAGTAATCCACTGTGAATGTTTAATAACATTCACTTGTACGCCGAATTTGCGTAACATACTCACCAGTATAACTTGACTTTTCACCTCCTTCGTAGCTCTTGGTAAGTGGACGAGAATGGGGTCGGTGGTAGGGAATTCAGAGGTTTATATTAGATGGTGGTTCCGCGCTTGTCTTTAGGATGGGAAGTCGCGCTCTGATTAACAGCTGGGTTGGTGGATCCTTCACTTCATTAGTATTTTAATTTATTTATCGATTATATTGATATTCGTCGACTAGGGTGTAGTGTGATAAAGTTATTGCTAGGTTCTTTATATACCATACCTATCTTATCTATATAAAGTTATATATCACTAGACTATAGATAACACTTTATTCCGGATAATACAACACACAATAATTGGTAACATCTAAAATAAAGAGAAAACAAGATGGAAATATACAAAGAATAAGTGTCGCAGTACAGTAGGATCGTGTCGATGTGTATTGCGAGGCCGAAAATGGAATCCAACTCAGCATAAGCTGCAATGAACCACAGCGATGGTTTTCAGTGGAGCCATCACGTTGCCACGTTCTAACCTTCAGTAGCCAGTTAGTAACCTTCTGTAGCCAGTTAGTAACCTTCAGTAGCCAGTTAGTAACCTTCAGTAGCCAGTTAGTAACCTTCAGTAGCCAGTTAGTAACCTTCAGTAGCCAGTTAGTAACCTTCAGTAGCCAGTTAGTAACCTTCAGTAGCCAGTTAGTAACCTTCAGTAGCCAGTTAGTAACCTTCAGATTGAGAGTTCCTTTGTTTATATTGAGGAGGGAAATTCAAGAATTACTAAATCCATTTTAAAGATTCTTTAACTCTTGGGAAAAACCTAATGCAGGTGGACATAGGCTATGTTATCTCTTACAGTGGGTGCCGTAAAAGGTGAATAACGGATAACAAAGTCGCTACCACAAGCCGCTACCACAAGCCGCTACCACAAGCCGCTACCACAAGCCGCTACCACTAGCCGCTACCACAAGCCCCAAGGAGTTCCATACCTAATATACTTATTACCTGTTATTCAGCAATAGTAAGTGCAATAGATATTAATTTATTTCTACTAAAATACTGTTTAAATATTTTAACATTAACTTCACAAAGTTTCAAACAATTTTCACATAATCCGATGCTACCATGTTCTCCACATCAACACGCTGACAGTCGGGTACACGGCTCAGGCGTATCTTGTCAGCAGCAGTCAGAGCCCTGGACTGTAAGCGGGTGTGGGTAGACGCGAGTGGGAGCGGAGAAAATATTTCCTAAGTTTCGTTTCCGAAAAAAAATACCCGTAATCCGATGCTAAGTACTACTAATTTAAACCACATCATCACCGTCGGGTACACAACTCAAATCTTGTCAGCGGCAGTCAGAAGCCTAGAAAATACAACGTGTCAGAAAATACAACATAACGCAAAAGCTGAAAATACATAGTTTTTATTTTTATTTATTTATAATTTACCAATTTATTTATTTATTTTTAATTTTATAATTTCTTTCAAACAAGTGATAATAATAATAATAATTTATTTCGGAAACCTTCTATAGATAGTATTAATAAATAAAATTGTTGAAATAATGATAATTATAAACTAGGTTAGTATATATTTTTTACATCCAAGTTCTTAACAATAAATCCATCTCAATTTTTATGCAGAGTATTTATAGGTAACGATAGTATTTTATTTAAATATTTAAAACTATCAATGGACTATCCTGATTATAAAGCAGCAAAAATATCGCCTAAGTACATGAGGCTTTTTTTTCCGAGGGTTAATTTAAGCACAGATTCATATTTGGAGTAAAATAAAATATGAATGTGTTGATAATAAACTACTGTACAATCAAAGTACAAGTACTTTGATCAAGGTACAATCAAAGTTTAGTTCGTTTTAGAGAGTTCAGGTATAGAAACCTCGCTTGTGAAGTTACTTTATTAAACTTTTATGTAAACCCCGCTGTCATTAGATCCACACATGATCACCAGGCTATATGGCATCGTATAGATTGCATCCCGTCTTCGCCTACGCGTTAGTATTTATTTATTGCGACTGTAGATGATTTATCGTATTGGTAGCGTCGGCCGCTGCAATTAGTTCATAGGTTATTGTGTCGTTTGTTTTCAACTGGATTTATATAAAGGAAATGTACAAATGATTCCTGTCAATACTGTCTTCTTCGGGTGAATATTTTAATTCATTTCTTTGATAGAGCATATTTAATAGCTGCTTGTAGAGAGCCAAATAATTTGAAATATTGAGTTAATTGACTATTTAATCTATCCTGAGTCGCCATTTACGACACCCAACGGATAGAAATGTGGTGATGGAATTCTAAATCCACAGGGCCATACCAAGGACAAATTAATCACTTACTCCAACAGAACCTATCAGCGCTTTTAGAGATCCAAAGAATCTTCAATTTCGTGTTCATTACAAGTTCCCTTCAACAACAAAAGTTCATTGACGCTTTCTTCAAGTCAATAAAAAGGTCGTAATCGCACGACAAAAGCTCGCTTGATTGATAGGCTGTCGGGGTGGGAACGTTTGACTTCCGCCCTGTCGTTTCCGGTGATACTTTTTTTTCACTTTTCACGTTTCCCGTGTCAGGCTGTCACGGGAACACGACGTTTCGTTTGTGTGCGAATGACGGTTTTTCGTAGTAAATACATTGACAAGCTGTTGGGTGTACAGTCAGCAACAGGTCAACATGTAAGGTGTGTCAGAATCAGATGTATTCCCAAAAATTTAATGTTTCTTACAATAATCCATTTTATAGAATATGTCGTTATTATAACGACCTGGATGTCGAGTTTGACATATTCTAATTAAACAACGCCCGTTTTAAAATTCTGTTAGATAGACATTTTTCCTTTTAGATAGTTTATATATATATATATATATATATATAGTTTCATTTTACCTATTCTGCATGTTAAGAGTTAAAGTTATGTATAACTTGTAAGTGAATTTACGAACGTACAAATGTTTTATGAAATGTGTCTGTAACTAGTTAAGTTTGTAAATTTGTTGTTATACATAATAAATAAAATAAAATAAAATTGAAACCAGTTTCTGCATACTATTATGAATTAACTGATATTAAATGTAACGTATTTTTATTGTATTTTAGTTCAAAGTCACTCTACGAGTTATGGAGAGAGCTGTGCTTGGAGTTTCTTTGCGTGATAGGATCCGAAATGAAAACATTCGCCAAAGAACGATAGAACCGTCACCGATAAGTCACCGATAGAATCAGCTTGTAGAATCGGCATTTTGAAATGGCAATGGGCAGGATATATTTGCCGCCTGAGGACCGATGGCTGATGTGGTAGTTGAGTTCTCGAATGAAAGCCATGTACCGGGTAGCGCAGTGGGGGACGTCCTCCGACCAGGTGATCGATGACTTCATAAAGTTCGCCGGTGGTGGTTCGATGAGAACAGCCGGGGATCACGTGTGGTGGCGAGGCTTGGGATACTTGTGATTATTTAAGTGATGGGAAGTGATTATTTACATTCACAAATAGAAATCTACAAATCATCGCTTAATGAATTCACCATCCGTTGTCCTAACACATAACACGTCTCCAAATCGCGGAGGTCAGTAAAAGTTGTTTACCATTTCCGGCGATCATGAGATCTTAATTGATAGTCATAAGTTACAAGAGGTTAGAGAGAAAAGAAAATACAATTATATTATTTAGATATAAATAAGTCGACTGATTAAAAGACCATACCATACAATCAGTTTCTATCTCTCCACTGCTGGATATATAGGTACCTATCCCAAAGCTCGCCACCAATCATGATCTTCGGGTCTTCTCATCCAGCCACTACCGACGAACATTTCACAGTGTGTCCACAGTAGGATACAAACGATAAATTATTAAGTCATTCCTGGTGATCACTTTTTTAAATTATGCCAGATAATCAGTTTTGACATAGGTAGATAGATAGATAGATAAAACTCTTTACTGTATAATTGTTACATTAAATTAGCATGACAAAAATATGGAACAATGTTATAAGAACAGATTACAACCTTATTATTGCTTACAGTTATGTCTTATTGCTTTATAACATTTGTCAAATGATGCTTTCCGTCTTCTCGTGGCATAGTGACAGTAAGTCACTTTCGGTGGTGTGGACTGTTTGCGTCTTTAGCGTCTCAGGCTATAGACATAAGTGGAAAACACAAATTCTAATTGCAATGTGATAAGTGTCCGTGACATTAATTCACCTCGAGTGACTAAAAACTCTTAAGTTGCCATTAATGAGGACCACAGCTACTTAGAGGTTACACTTAGTCACGCTTAAAACATGTAGACAAATGAGTATACACTGATGACCTTATTGATGAGTATAACAAATTGAAAGTTTCATTACCTTAGAATATTCGAACTTCCTGGCTGGAAATTATACCTCCTTAAAATCACCAGCAAAGTAATCGCGTTCCCTTGGACCACTTCCCAAAGTGACAACTTGACAGACAAGCATCCAAATACGTTTAATGGAGCCATCAGTGCCTCGCCGATCATCTACTGATTATCTGTCTATATCTGGATATGTATGACGTTTTTAATATAGTGAAAAAGATATAAGTGCATTGCTGTTAGCGGTTTAAAAAAGAGATAAGGAATAGTCGGGCTCTCGACACTGCTCGTCGGCATTTTCAAAACCTTTTAGGTGATGGGGGAACTGGGAAACGGCATGACTTGATTGATTACTCCTACTCTATTTTAATTATATTTATTTGCTGCCGTCAGGCCAGTGACACTGTCGTGGGCATGAGAGTTTGAGGCAGTGTTGCCAGGTATACTTACCAGTTTTGTCCGGACGACCTCACTTTCAGCTGAAGAAAGATGGGTTTCTTCTTTTTTACAATTTTTACAAGAATTTTTTACAAGGGCAGTTCTTTGCAACCTTAATAGGTTGTACAGACCTGTGCTTATCACAGTTTTAAAATTTTATTTTCTATATGCTATTTATTAAACTATTACCTACCTACTCATAGTCCACATCATTATAAATCCGATAGTATTTTTCTGTATGTTCGTTTCATTTTCACGATAATGAACTGATTCCAATGAAATATGTTCAGAGAGGTAGCCTAAAATCCGAAGAATATTTTATCCTGAAAAATTTAGTATTTCTCAAGGGGAGCCAATTACTTATAAAACAGAATCCACGCGAGCGAAGCCCGGCGGCAAAAGCTTGTGACTAATACTTGAAAGTTAAATCGTCCATTACAATTTTTTTAAACAATAAATTAATAACATCTGAAAATATATTCATACAGTGATAAATATTAATATAATCTGTGTGTAAAATCTGATGATCAGCCCGGGGAAGGTTTGTGTGTGACAGTTGGTATTAAAACATGTCGGTCCGTGCGTACGTCGCTCGCGGCAATATGATGTTGTCATTTGTGTACATGTAGATTTCACCCCTGTGAACTTGAATTCAACGAAGAACTAAAGCTGCCGGGAGCTGAATTGACAATGGGAAGGCCAATATGGCACAGGGCCGATAGTCGATAGGAAAGTCCTTGAACGGAGATCCCGTACCGAGGAATCTAATGTGGAACGACTTGCGGTCAAGTAGACATCTTTAAGAAAGTCGCAGATAATTGCTACAAGAGCAGAAGACCTTGTGTGGTGGCGGTCCTTGGCAGAGGCCTATATCCAGCAGCGGAGAGAATGAAAGTTGCCTCATTTTATCTCATATAATGAAGAGTACCTACGTTTGAGTCAGTACGATAAGCGAAGTCTCTTATTCCATTATAATCTCTGCTCACTATTCTGTTCCTTCCATCCCTATCAAGTAGAGAGTATACTGAGGTAAAGAAGGCCTTTTATTCCATTATACTGTCTATTTCCCATTCCATCTCAGCTCCTCCTCCGAAGAATATACTTCTATTTTCTTATACATACTTGTATCATCACCCTTTATTAATGTCCCCTGGCCATGCGGCCCAGGCCTCCACTAGTAAATCACTAGGGGGTTTCGGGCCATATTCCTGCACGCGTATCCAGTGCAGATTGATGGATACACATATTATTTTTTTATTATTTCTGGAGCATGTGGGTTTCCTCACGATGATGTAGAGCGGTGATAGCCTATACTCGCATTCGTGTGATCGTGAATTCAAATCCTTGGTCAAACCACTGAGTTCCTACTTAAGCACGTATTTTTTTTAATTGTCACTAGCTCGGCGGTGAGAGGATTCTCTTATTCACTATATCTTAATCCTGTTATAGGGATTAGGATATAGTGAATAAGATCTTATATCCTGTTATCCTGACTTCCTGGTCCTTATCACTCCCAATCCTTTAATAAATTTAAATTTAAGAGTCTAAATGTCTAAAGGTGGTTGTTGGGTTTTGGGATCGGCTAAAAAACAACACCTACACCACGGCATTGACTCCTTAAATGAGCCGGTTTCCACACCAGTAAAGGTGTGACCGGTAGTTTAAAAAAAACTAAAACTACACCAAAAGGTGGAACGATATA
This sequence comes from Sesia bembeciformis, assembly GCA_943735995.1. Lineage (NCBI taxonomy): Eukaryota > Metazoa > Arthropoda > Insecta > Lepidoptera > Sesiidae > Sesia > Sesia bembeciformis. Next base: position 11,153,756 of record OX031040.1, read on the forward strand.
TGTTCGCGTCGAAGTGCTTGTGGACGTAAAACCACAAAAAATAAGACAAACCTTTGCCAGTGTGGAAGGAAGTGCACTGTGTGTTCCGTAATGCGCAAGGCCCTTATCGGCTGAGCTAGCAAATAAGTCGAACCCATAAAATTAAAATTTCAATTAATTGCATCACCAGTAGGTGGTGCTGATATCGGCGTGTATTCATTCCCACCAGATGCATGTACTGTCTCCTCGCCTGCCACCCTATTTCTATAAAAAAAAATGTAGGTACCTTCTTATAAACGCTTACGTAGCAAAATACTTCGTCTGAACGCAGACTATAGGTGCTTTATTGTACCTTGCATATGCAATATGATTTAAATGCGTGTTTAATGCCTCCTGTTACGTGTATTTTATTGTGCCGCTGAGAATCGTCTGTCTCCGGGCGAAGGAGCTTGGCTCTTTGTTTGCTGCGGAGCTGACATGATTCTCTGACTACTTTGTGTTTATAAATCGTACTTATAAGGCAACTAGTTGGAAATAGGATGTTCAGTTGCTTCCGATTTTAAGTGTGGCTATTATTTAGTTGACACTTTTTGAACATATATATTTTCATGCGTTATTACTAACATGTAGTATTATTCTTCCTGGCAGGACCACGATCAGTATTATTAATCAGTACCAGAAATCTTTAGTATCAGTATACACAAAATGCAGTATTATTAAATTGTTGTTTTTAATTGTAGGTACTAATTTGTACTACATTCATTAAAATTTGTACGCCAATGATTTACGACATTTGACTACTAGGAAGTAAAGGTATACATTTTTTTATTAAAAAGTAATTAATGTGATTCAAGCTCGCAAATTTACTCTAGAGTACCTAATCCTTCATAAAGGCAATAAAAAATATTTTCTTTCTTATTGGCGATAACAAGTAGATACTTTAAAAAATATTTACAAATATTTTTCGAAATAGTTAACTTTATTTGCATTTCGGCAAAACATAGTTGACTAAAGAATATGTAATTTTAGTTGTAATCTATCAATATCTGTATGATCAGCGTCTTATTAAACTTATAAACTTATAATTAGTTTAATAACTTAGTCGTTATTAAACTTATAAACAGCTGTCGTGTTTTTTTTTTTTTTTTTTTTTTTTTTTTTTTTTTTTTTTGTTAGGAGAGACAATTAGGAAAAATCCTGCATAGGACACCTGGTACCATCTAGCCTGGCTGGGCCAGCCTAGGTGGTACCAGGTAGTGTCGGACTCTTACCGACTAAAAAACCTGATTGCCTCAACATCGTGTATGTCTCGTTCTTGTGGCCATTGTGGCCTATTAAGAATCACCGGTCGCGTTGATGTAGGGCGAGCGCAGAAGGCGCTCAGCCAGGAGAAAAGTGTGCGTTGCAACAGCCTAAGGGCTCCCCCGCCGATAATCCGGCGGAAGGAACGGACCTCGGCTAAGGGCGTTGCATTGGGGGGATATCGCGGGGTCGCGAGTCGGCGAGAAGCGCCCAGGCATATGTTTACATCTTGTGAACATGTTGGCTGAGGGCCGGTGTGTGTTAACGGTGTATCGGGGGGGAGTCCACGTCTCCGCCGGCGGGGACGGTGTCTGTGTACTGTGTTTGGGTACAGAGTGAGAGCCGCATTGACAGCGGTGATCGGGTCGTCAGGTTCTTATAAGGGAGCTCAGGCCTTGAAGAGGCCGAGGGTGCTAAGTACTTGGTCGTACTTGATGACAAGGTTTAGACGGGCTAGAGCGTCTCCGTTAGTGGACCTGAGCGCTTGGGCTAGGTTTTTGATTTCCTGGGGTTTTATGGCCCCTAGGAAGCGGCTGACTAGAGCCATGTCCTCCATTAGCCCAGGACTAGCCTGGCTTTGGAAGGAGGTGGCGTTAGGGACGGGTTTGGGGGCCGGGGCAGGGGCGGCTGGAGTGATCCTCCAAGATTGCTGCGCAGGGGCCGCTGGGGTGGTTCTGCGCCAGGATTGCGGCGCAGGTTTGGGTGGGAGCGAGGGGAAGCTCGCGGGTGTGAGTACTGCGGCTGGGGTGGGTTGCGCAGAAGGCGCGAGTGATGATGCTTTTGTTTGCACCGACATAAGGGGGGCCAGGGGCGCCTGCGTAGGGAAGCGCTTGGCGGGGGGTGGGGGTCTAGCGGGGATCCACCTGGAAGGCCTCCGCGGCGCTTTGGGGCATCCGCGGTAATTCGCGGGATGCCCCAGCTGTCCGCAGAGAATACAGCCAGGAGGGTCCTCGGCACCCTTGGGACGGGAGCAGTCGCTGGTGCCGTGGTCGCCCAGGCACTTGACACAGCGAGGTCGCGCATAGCAGTTGCGGGCTGCGTGGCCATAGTATTGGCAATTGTGACATTGCCCAATACCGCCACGCTTGTGGGGGGTCTCGAAAGAGAGACCGGAGAGCCCGCAGATAGTGCGGAGGTCGAAGATTTTCTTCCCCTCATTGGTGAGGGGAAGGACAACCAATACTAGGTTGAAAGGGGTTTTGTCGCGCCCCTTGTAAAGACGGTGCACTTCTAGCACCGGGAGGTTTTGGGAGATGAGATCCTGGAGGATCTCATCTTCTCCCAATTGGGGAGGGAGGCCACGGGCCACGATTCGGAGACGACGCTCCTCCTCGATGGCGTAGGTGTGGAAGGAGATTTTCTCCTTCCGAAGATAGTCAGTTAAGGACCTGAAGTCCTTGGGGGAGGGGACCTGGACCTTGATGGCCACAGCAGTATTGGTAGCCCTTGTGAAGGAGATCTTTAACGTCTCCATGGCGGCGCGGACGTGCTCCCAACGGGCCTTGTCTTGGATAAAGACAGGGGGAGGAGGCTTTTCGGTGCGGGGGACCGCGGGCGGGGGCTGGGGGGTGCTCTGGCGAGAGCGGGAAGCTGCGCCAGGCTGGGCTTGTAGGTTCGGCTTAGCCGACTTCGGGGGTGCAGGGGGGGTAGGGGAGGTGGGGGAGGAGGTCTTTGCAGACCTCTTCCTCTTTGAGCGGACGACGATGAAGCCGTTGCCGGAGGAGGTCTCCGCCTCGGAAGAGTCGGAGTCGGAAGAATGGACTATGTCCATGTCCTTCTGGGAGGTATCACAGGAGTTATCCTGCTCGGGGGCGGAGTCGGGGGACGCGGGGCTCTCTAGGTGAGCCGCGGGTTTAGTAGGGGCGGGGGAGGGGGCCTGTCTTTTTTTTTTAAGAAAGGACTTTAAGACCTCCGGATGGGAGGCCTTTAGAAAAGCAATGAGCACGTCACTGCTATTCGACATGGTGGGGGGTGGAGGGGGTCGTCGTAGAGACAGGGGTGGGGGGTCGTAGAGAGGGGGTCGTAGAGAGGGGTGGGGAGAATCGTGACGTAACACCCCGAGTTGTGTAACCCGGGGTTGTGTAACCCTCCCTGCTGGGTGTAAGCAGGGAGGTGTGTGCCTAGTGAGCCCTAAGCTTGTAAATACCCGTCGCCGATCTTATTGTGCGACGGGGCCCTACGGGGCCCTATGGGGTCTATTGCGAAGGGTGTAGAGACACCCGACCGACAATAGGTGTGTCGCTGAAAGGTAAAACAGAGACTAGGCCGACTAGGAGATCCCCCAAGGCCGGTTGTCTAGCTCCCGTCCAATTGACTGCCTCACCCTGAAGGGGCTCGGCGGGTGTAGTTGGGTCAACACCCCGCTCGGATCGTTGGCACCGTTAGGTTTCCACCGAGGACCACGAAACTGTGGATTTCCCCAGAAGGGGCAAAACTGCAGTTGCGGAACTGCAGTGGATTTTTGACGGAATCAGCCGCCGCCTTGAGAAAGGCAACTTTTGATTTCTATCGCGGGCTTCAGCGCTACGGCGCTACGACGGCAGCTACGACGGCAGCTACGACGGCTGCTACGACGGGGCGGCTACGGCAGCGCAGCGGAGCAGGAGACGTCCGATCGCTAGGGCGATCGGGAGCGGAATGTGTAACCTGTCAGCTGTCGTGTTTTGCTACTGGAGGTTATATTGTCTATGTATTTCCAGATATATTTTGTCAGATAAAAAACTAGTACACATATATATTGTAAAATGTCCAATAAAAATTATACAAATGAGTTGTTAATAAACCTTAAATCTTCGAGAACTGCAAATGTTCGCAAATATACCACACTAGATAGAGTACCTCCTCTAACAGTTCTCTGAACGGTAATACAAAATAACAAACTATTCGAGCTGCATAGTTTGCCGCTATAAAGCGTACTCATTAGCCCATCTCGTTACTGCCCTGTCGTCGGATTTACTGCCCCTAATGACACCGAACGCACCCCGCGGTGAGTACAAGTAACAGTAGGGTAACTTGACTCCGTTTCCGATCATATCGGCGCCAAATTTGAAGCACACCAATTGAATCTACAAATGCATCGTTATCGATGGAGTATGGCGACATTTGTTGGATAAACATGTTGGGAATTGTCAGGTCTGTGATATGGTCGTACCCGTGTGAAATCAGGTTCCTTGATATCAGAAAGCGTTCAAATGAAATTCGTAATAATATGTTTGAGTCTTCTAGACAATCAGTGTATTAATAAATAGTTAAAAATACTACTAGCTATAGGTACTAGATCTATCTAATCTATCCTTGAAATCAAAATCAAAACACCTTGAAAGGGCTTAGAAGTCACAAGCTCGAAAAGGAGCGGAATACTCTCTTGATAGCGTCATTACCATACTAACAATACTTGATAAGTACAATCACGCTTGTATAACAGAGACGGCGACAGTTCTTGAAAGTTTTTTTGTAATATGTTTTTTTAATCTATTTGTCGTATAGGTAAGTCTACTATTTCAACTGCAATCAACTAACTCACGAGTATTTTAATGTACACTTTCTGCTTCTGTAGAATACTGTAGAAGAATATAGCTGCGTATAAGTTTCATTACCTTTAACAATACATAGATAAGTACGCTGGGAGTCAAATCAACGAGTTCCTCTCGCCCCGCGCACCTACTCAGCATCAATTCCACGCGCACATGCAAGTTGTCGAGCGCCTCTCACAAACTATGTTATTGCAGTTTTTCCTACTATTCTTTGATTGTTTACGTTGTTTGTGACCGAGCTTTAACAGAGTAGCACAGTTGAAGATCTTAACTATCCGCACGTCTATCTGTTTACGTCTATCTGCACTACTATATAAATTTGTTTACGCTTGACCCAGCGCAACATGGTTTAGAACATGCATCACTCGTCGGACAACGACTCGGCAGTATAAAGATGCCTGAAGTTGGCACGGTTTTGTCGTGACTTTCATTTCTCCGATATCTAAATATTAGACACCGACCTTCAGCCAACACTTTCACCAGGTGTTTGCATCTACCTGTCCGTTTTTTATAAATCCGCGATTCCGTACTACCCATCAAAAGCAACGCCAAGGTTTGTTCCTTCCGCAGTCATCTGTCAAGGGGGCGAAGCGCACACTAGGCAAATCAGGGGGTCTACTCTGATTTTACGTTTCCGAAGTTTCGAGCCCGACTGAAGTGCTGTAATCCTACTCTGACTTTCCTTTTGTCGGAACTCTACATATCGGGTATCTCCGATTATTTATAAGGAGAGATATTCTTAAATTTGATGTTTGATCTGTGTTCACGTATCTATCTGTGTTCTATCTAACCTAATTTAATCTAACCAAGTATCTGTGTTCAAAATGTCTATTTCGATCGTTGTCTCCTGCGATCGGAGTAGTTTCAAATGTCTTTTTTTTAAATATAGAAGTAGGCGGACGTGCCTACTTCCATCCTACTCACCTACTTACCATCACGTCCCACGTGATGGTAAGTGTTACCGCCGCCCATGGACACCTGCAACACCAGGAGGTATGCGGGAACACTGCCGACTTTGCAAAATCCTATTCACAGCTTTCTTGAAGAACCCCATATCGTAACATAATGGAAAGACCTCTTGGGGCAGTTCGTTCCACAGCCTACGGGTTCGCGGTATAAAATGGTTATTGGACCGAACAGTACGTGACACCTCCGTATCGAGGAAATGTGGATGCACCGTACTTCTTCTGTGACGGGAGGTGAGGTTGTAGAAATCCGAGGTGGGAATTATATTGAACAATTCTTTCGGGCATTCCCCATTGTAGGTAGAGGCGATAGAATACACAGATAGACGCAACGTCTCTTCGAACGCTGAGGGGTCTAAACCGTGGACGATGGAGTTATCTATTCTAAGGATGGGAGTCAAATGGGCCCATGATTGATATTGATAATTGATATTTTCGTGCGCCGACCCATAGATGAGAGCCGTAGGTACTCCATATGGAGCCTAACCCGAGTTTTGTAGAGCGTCAGAAGTATGAACTTCGATCGGGCACATATATCTTAGTAAACGTTTTAGTGGTAGGAATGTACCGAAATATCGGCCGAAACTTCGTTTTACGTGTCTCCTGCGCGCTACCACGCATTAGCGCTGCGCCTACGTCCGCTTTAACGCGCTCGAAGACTAGTAGGTGCGTTGGTGAATTTTTAATCTTATTCGAATATCGACAGAGTTTGATTGGACTGAAAACCTAGCTGTGTTACGTCTTCACCAGGTCTACGTCGGCCCTTGGGCGCCACTTCACATTCTCTCAGCTGAGCATCTTCAGCGTTCGCCCTAATCTATACATGTCCTGTGATTCATTAATTGCCATTAGAACCACAAAAATGTTGTCATTTCGACAAAAAACTATTTGAGTAGTGTGTCGAGCATGAAATACGTTTATAAATAGATAGATAGATAGATAGTGAGTAAGTCAGTATTTTTTATGGTTCATGAAAAGATACAAAAAGAAACAATACTCGTACGTTAACTATAAGTATACAACAGGCGGCCTTATCGCTGAGACGATTTCTTCTAAGCATTATCCTTAAACCGTGACGTTTAAGTACATTACATCTGATATTTACGTACATGTTACATTATTTATATTTATATTTTAAACGTTTGTATGAAGATAAACTACTTTTGTATCCACGTATTGCGACATCCTCCAGTTTCTCAGAAGTTGACAGAGATGGCGGCTGTACCACTATAAAACCGTAAAACTTTAATTGTCATCATAAAACATTATACTTCCACACTTCGCATAACTCCCCGACTACCATAAAACTAAAGCCATAAAGTATGAATTCAAATAACATTTTACAAATTCACGGTAAAGATAACATTGCAAATTGTTTAGTTAGCTCGTTAGTGTGACAGCGAAGCATGAGGTTTTAGGGTGTGAATAAAGAACAAAATTTTACCGACAACTGTAAACCCTATATTTGATAACTGTATAAACCGTCGACTACTGGGAATATCCGAAATAATGCACAATTTCGAAATATTTGTAATGGAAGAATAATTAATATACTGAGAGAATGCCGAAGGAAACAGTACTTTTGGCCTGTCTTAATTCTAACTAGTGCTAATCCTTTCTAACTAATAAACTTCTTAACCTTTGTAGCGGGATGCTGCATGCGAGTTTTGTACACTTTGCATTCCCACAGCCGCTGGGCGTACTCGACTGCAGCGCCGGCTCTAGCTCATGTAGCGCCCGGGTGCAGGGCGCCCTCTAGTAGGCGTTTTGAACTCTTTGGAGGTGTCGCGAGCGGCGCTCGGCGCCCCCTAAGACCCTGCGCCCGTGTGCACCGCACCCCCTGCACCATAGGTAAAGCCGGCACTGAATTTAGCGCTCGACAGGCGCCCCCGGGCGCGGGGCGCCCGGGGTGCACCGCACCCCTTGCACCCCCTGGTAAAGACGGCCCTGCTCGACTGGCCACGTTACCCTTCTTACCTACCTTGAAATGTACTGCATTTCCTACTTTATCGTTTTTCCCTAATGTACCTACATGTTTCGGTAGATGAGTAAATGAGATACATAACTATCGCACACATAACATAACATGATGTCGTGTTAAAAGGACAATTAAAACTTGTTCATCTTTCAACCCTGGCAAGAGTATGAACAAGATTTGGGGGTTGAAAATTAACATTTGTGAAGATATTTTACACAGGGGTCGAAATTTTAGGGTTTAAATATGAACGGAATTGAATTTCCACTAACCACCTTTTACCTGTTTTGAACGATATTTGCTGTATATAAATAACTGTCCGCTTCTGTACCTAGGTAATATACAAACTATCGATTTTATAGATATTATAGGTATAATCTAAAGTCACCGACATTGCTTGTAGAATCGGCATGTTGAAGTGGCACTGGGCAGGTCATAATTGCCGCAGGACCCATGGCCGATGGGGTATACGAGTGAGTCCTCGAGTGGAGCCCATGCACCGGGAAGCGCAGTGTGGGACGCCCTCCGGCCAGGTGGACATACAACTTAAAGAAATTCCCCAGTAGTGGTTGGATGAAAAGAGCCGAGGATCGTGTGGTGACGAGCCTTGGGAGAGGCCTATATCCAGCAGTGGAGAGACATAGACTGATGGTATAGTATAGGTATATTCAGCAACAAGTCAACGTATACCCGTGGGTACTTTACTATTAACGGCAATAATCGAATAGTTTTGTGTATTAGCGTTTTGCCGACTGTACAACAGTGCACCATTCAAATACCAAATCCAAACACTCGATCGCCTCATACGCTATTCCTGTATGTTTGTTCACATGCACTACATAAGGGACCACCCACACTGTCCAATAAACGCAGCGTTTTATGATGATGATAATAAACGCGTGTTTACAGTGCGGTGGCGTGTGTTGCTGTTTTTGTCAACCGTACGCGCTGTACCGACCACAACGACATTACTATTTTCGATTTGTTTATCAAATTAGTGTCTGTTAATATTGATGGGTTTTCTGGAAGGGTCATGAAAGGAGTATGACGCCGTTCTCATACACAAAGCTGGGGGGTAAATTGCTTATATAGAATGTATATTTCTGGCATTATATATTTTTGGCAAAAGGGAACATACTATTTTAGAAACGACAATCAAGCTTATCTGTTAACTTCTTCAGGACACTTGTTTTATAGATAGATACACTTTATTGTACCTACACCAAAAGCATACTGACAAATACTAAGTACAGAAGAACAACCGGTGAACTTATTGCTAAATCGATTTCTTTCAAGGCTACCTTTGTGTGGTAAGGAAATGTAGATGGTACAATAAAGAAATAATGTCTTGATATACATACATGGATACTTACATACATACATAGAGAAATATCTAGATATATAGACATATATAACTACGTATATGTTTTAGGTATATGTATGTAAAAGGTAAACTTTAAATCTTCTTGATCCATTTTAAAAATTCTTCCACCAAGGAAATCATTATCCCACCCGAGTGAAGCCAGGGCGGATTGCAAGTATACATCTCAGGATAGTTATTTATGAGGAGGGTGAAAGATGCCCTTCTCGAAATAGTCACTGTTTAGTCATTCCATTTACAAAGTATGTCCGTATTTCAATATATTTAATATTTTATTTTATTTTTGTATTCTGGTATATTTTTCATATTTAGTTTAAAAATGTTAGTGCAGTAACTACAATACGCTAAAGTGTAAAAGTATCTAGCAAGACTAAGCAATATGTAATATCTGGAATTAAATGTATCTAACTAATTTACAAAACACATAATTCCTATTAAATAGAAAAAAATCTACACACGTGTACCTACTAAAAGGAAACTTTTTCATTTACTTTTTCCTAAATTGTGCATTAATATTAATTGAATTTTATAGTTGAAAAAAAAAACATACCGTCTATTTAGTAGAATGTGGGAGCGAGAGTTTAGAACTCTTAATGTAAGAATCTGGTACACCTGACATTTACTTTGATTCTTTTAAATTTTCTTTACTTCATCTCAATCACATTTGCCCTTTTGAAACAATTGGAACGGACATGCTTTCTAAATGCGGCGTGGTTAAATGGCTAGCACCGTTCATAGCGTCCTTGAAAAGGAAGACTAATTCATAGCCGTCTTGGTGAAACTTATGTCGTAACGTATCGCCCAGACATCAGGGCTAGAATATGATTTTTGTTGAACAATTAGGTACAAAAAACATTGTTAATTTTTAGCAAAAATATTAAGTGTTTCGAACCTGGGTAGGTTATCTAACCTCTTTCTAGTGCCTGGGTCATAGTATTACTTATTTGCCTACCATTGTCTATCATGTACGATATAACCATATATATAATACATATAAAAGTAACTACGAAGGCCAAAGTTCCTCAATGACATGCATTTAATTTACTAAGCGTCCTCTTGAAGTTTTCTCTTAAATTAGGGCATCGAAATGTTAAAAAAACATTATCTATAATATTACATAAATATAGAAACATAACATTGTAAACATTTATAACATTTTGAATCCCACAAATAATAATAATTGTAAATTTTACCTACATATTTTACTAAGTATATTTGTACCCAATATTTACAGTTGTAATATTAATAATTAAAAAAAATATTGAATAGGTGGCGCGTTACTTAGTAGGTATTGGTAGATACCTATTTATTACGTATCAGATATATCAAACTATACAATAAGACATATCAAACTTAGTCGAATGCAATGGGCTGAACACGTTCAGCGCTAGGAAGAGGGAAGACTGTCATTTTTTTTAAATAGGTAAACATTTCGTAGAGACGTCGAAGTCGTGGCGGGCCCAGATTGATATGTGTGAATACATTATAGAGAAATTTGAAAATAGTTAAATTTTCAGATTGTAGAACGAAAGCCGGGACGATCTGAAGAAACTTCCTGGAACAGGCCAAGGCTCATCCCGGGTTGTGGAGTCATAGAATTAGACTTAAACATTATGTATTTTACTTACAGGTAATTTAATAAGTAGTGTAGCTGAGATCTCTGTAATGAGTATCGGTAGTTTACATTGAAAATGCTATCGACTGACGTTAGCTACTTATCTATTTAAATATTTATCTGCATTTATATATTTGAAGATAAGTTATCTAAAAAATTTGCTATGAAGATTAGTAGATATATCCTTTATTAAAAAGAATAGAGACTAACACGGCGTACTGTGGGTACTGCACCAGTACTGTGGGTATAAAAATTGCAAAAACATCGAACAATGCCTTAGTGTCATCACACGCCACGCCCACACTGTCGCGCGGCTGAGTCACGGTGTCGCAACGTAAACGCAGCGTGTCGCCGTGGGTGGCCACTCGTGTGATAAGCATCTAATTATAACCTACTTTTGTAGATCTAGGAGACCTATGCACGTGCGACTGATTGGTCGAAATATTGAAATGTAGGTACATCAACCAACATTCCAAAATCTCCAACTTCGGGTCCTTTTACAGTTTCTTAAGCCTTAAAAGAATCTTATCTATGAAGTACACATGCAATTACATGCGTGTGTGCACATCATACTTTTAAAGATTACAATAATAATTACAAGATTACAATAATTATTACAATAATAAGCAGTGTCCACGACTTCGTGTGCGTAGACGTTAGAATATGTTTCGTTAGCTTGATTGTGTACTTGATTGGTACAACAGAGTATTAATATTGATTGGTAGTGTAGAAAAGTTATTTAGGATAAAGGCACTACTCTCATAGTTGATTTTTTTGTTACTTTTTATTTTTATATTATACTATATTATGCTGTATATGGTTGTAGCTATCCAGTTGCTTAATTCACCGGAACCCTCTCGCCACCCTATTTGAATTCTAGTAATCCAAAATTAAAACTTCAACGACGCCTGTTATGTTTATAATTCCTCCTTGTACAAACATATTGCTATTAGATTTTATGAGGCTCGAATCACGATAATGATTCCCGAGGGAACCTATAATAGATCGGGATAAAAAGTATCCTACGATTTGATACAGTATCATTGTAATTAGTTTCAATAAAATCTTATGTAGCTACTGATATTGTACATGAGTACTTAATGATAATTCCCTCAGGAACTTTATAACGGATCGGCATAAAATATACCTTAAATATATTAAGCTATAATTATGCCAAGTGTCATTAAATTATGTTCAGTGGCTATTGCGTGATGCGTGTTCAGACAGACAGACAGATACACTGACTAATATTCTAAAAATGGCTGTTTTGGGTTCTGCATTGTTCATAGAGTACACTGCCACGACTTTGTCTAAAAAGCATTTCATGCAGACACGGCTGTTACGATTTTATTATATGTATAGATTTCATTACTATACACAAGTATTTTTAAGACTACTTTTGTTTATATATATATAGATAATTTGAATTCTTTACAAAAAAGGGAAGTTCTGACTTTCGAAATATATATTATGCCTGGTTTGAGAGTCAGTTTCAATTACCATTCTATAAAAGCAGTGTTGGGCAAATTTAATTGTTGGACAATTAACAAATAATTAAGTGTTAATCACGCCTATAGCAATTAACAATGAATTAATTGTAATTGTAAATTGCAGTAATAGTTCTTAATCAAATACATTAAAAAAAAATGACAATTGATTAATCGTCAATTGTGGAAACTCACGACTAACAATTAATTAATTGTTAATCGCGAGCTTTCACAATTGCAATTAATAATGCACAATGCAATTGTAATAGCCGTGATTAACAATAAATTAATTGTTAATTGTCCAACAATTAAATTTTGCCCAATACTGCATAAAAGTATATGAAATCTATTATTCATTTAAGTGTTCATACTATGTCGTGTTATTATGTATCAATAAAGATTTTTTTTTAAACGACAATTATATTATATAATCGTACTTAGGTTGGTACAGATATATTATGAAACCATTGGCCGTCGGCTAATCCGGAAACACCCGAACGCATCATTCACGTCTATGCAATAAAATAATAAATTATTCAATAAAAAAGTATCTCGTAATAAAGTATGCAATTAGATGAACGGTAATTTATAGACGTGGATGTGACGCATTCGGGTATTTCCGGATTAGCCGATGGCCAATGTTTTCGTAATATATCTGTACTAGGTATTTACATATTCATAACTAGATACTACATTATTACCTACTCATGTTAAAAATGTCCATCGTACATGTGTAATTAGCCTAATTCGTCCAAGTGTTTCCACTCTGTAACGGTTCGATTCGTTTGTTTAGGGCCATCAGTGACAACGACAATATCTATTCTCGATCGACACATTGTTTATTTTAAAATCATTGTCATAATAACACCAGATACGTTTGCAGCCTTACAAATCAGTACCGTTTCTTATTACAAGAGTGCTACAGTTGATTTACTGTCGTTATTTGGTTAGATATCGTGGAAAGTATTTTTGTATGTCGGCGCGGGGAAATAGATGTTTTGAATAAAGGTCAAAGACTTGATAATCGTATGTGAGAAAATGATTGAGTGTCTTTTATTATACATAGACCCTTATTATTTGAGGAACATTTCGCAGAAATGTAGGCACATATTAATGAACTCGTAACATTTAGAATTTAAAAAAAAACACTAAATCTCGGGTAAAGGGAATCGTAAACGATGGACCATTCTCAATAGTCATTGCTATTTCTATGTAAGTACCTACCTAACATTCTCGAAATGCCTATGCCACCAAATATACGAGTAGGCATATATCAAATACCAGCAAAAACAACGTGGATTGTATATTGTGGACGGACATGATACCTTGCATGACAGTACTAGGTGGGAAATAGTTCAAAGCTCAATTTTTTGAGCCTATAATCGCTGTTCAGAATCAACCCCTTGTGGCCGACTCTAAATCAAGCGCGATACGCACATTAGAAGGTTATCAAATCACAAATCAAATTGCCATCAGTCTCAATGCCCAAGAACAGAAGGCCTGTGAAAGGGCCCCCTGTGTCCGAAGCCCGTAGAGACTTGGAGGTCCTCGCCAACAAGCAGCATACCAAACTCAGCTTCGCAACCTGGAAGTTGATGGTAACTATACTTTGATTTCATTTCAAATTATGTTATACGTTATTATTCCGTGCCTAACCGCCGGGCGGCCGTCCCAAGCGACCCAAAAAACAAGAGAGCGTGTAGTGTTGCCACCGACAAAACGTCAACATTACTTTTTAAATTTTGACTACCAAAGATAGCAATTCCGAACAATCGCTGTAGCTGAATATGCACAATATTGCTATATGTACTATTAAATAATATGTGGATATTATTGAAGAGATGCTGAAACATGAGAGGCAAGCGATCAACTAGGCTAGGTAAAAAAGACAACTTTTACCAAAGACAACCTTATATATTACATATATATATATATATATATATATATACCACACATATATATATATATATTTACTGTTTGATCAAGCCACGCTTGACTGATCAAATTGTTTTTTGATACCTTCGTTTTACGTAATTACTTAAGTAATATGTAAAAATCCTTTTAATAATCTTGCCACTTCATAATTCAAGTTCATTAATCAACCAACGTATTATTGTCACGTTAATAGCAGCAAAACGCCACCCCGCCTAGTTCACGGCACTTATCCGCACGCGATATGTTCATACTTTAAAATCGCAGCGTAATCGCAGCGACAATCGCAACAGTCGAGGAGATAGTAATCGAAACGCCCAGTTAAACGTCGTAAATAATCGCCGCGATATCGTGTGATACACCCCGATCGTTATTCAAGCAGGGTTTCATGTTTGGAGTTTTTAAATTTCGCTTGATTTATTTTTGGGGAAATTTTGTGTTTTCGGTGTATCTTACGAGTATGTATGATCGGTGATAGACTAACTATAATTGTTCTTGACACACGACTCACGAGTGAGTTCAAATATCGCCCATTAGGTATAACAAGTAAGTACTATAATATAAGGATTTTTTGAGTTCATCTTACTTAACGGTTTTATGATTTATTCGATAGTAATAAAATAAACCGCTGTAAAAAAATTTAAATTCATCAGAAAATTAAGTATAGATATGAGCTTGAAAAATATTTGCGGTGGAGTTGAGATGGAGAGTTATGGCAGACTATCAGTCCACCATCACCAAAAATGACAAACGTTGACACACCCCAGATGAGCCACCTACCTTCCTTCTTGTCATGTAATAGAAGATTGACTTCCTTTTTCTATATTTCGGTCACTTCCTGACTTTTATCGATATTGCCGAGTTAATGGTAAGTAATTAATGTCCAGTAACTTAAATTGATTGATATACTGACAGTTCATTACCTTGTTGTATCTGAGTCAAGTTGAATATCAAACCCACTATTTCAAGAAAAGAAAGGAGTAAATTAAAATAAAGATTAATCATCAACCAGTTTGCTTTTTGGCAGAGATCTTTTTAAAACATTGTAATATTAAATGCAAGAATAAATGAAGTAATGAAATGATGTTGACATCCGATTAGCCCAGATTAGGCGGTCCCATGAGATTAGGTGGCAGTGACCCTGCTTGCTGTGTAAAAGATTCCGGGTTCGATTCCCAATCGGACATACCTACATTTGTTTAAAGACAAATATTGGTTCGGGTCTGGCTGGTGTGTTCGTCTTTGTATGTGTCTCTGGACCTAGTGTCTTTGTGACATATAATGGGCCATTACATGTGACATTTAGAAAAAAAGAAATTTCGAGATAAGTGGAAAACTCGCCCGCGGCCCAATTGTTTTAGCGAGCCAGTTGCCACTTAAGCCAAAATATAATTACAGTCTGGTTATTTTTACAATAAGTTTTTTTTTGTGAAAACTAATTGAAATTAGTTAAAATGTATAGATACATAACTCAAGTTTTTCACAATAAATACCTCTTCCTTGAATTTTCTTTCCCCCTTACAAAGCCTTGATGGTATCCGCTGGCAGCACGCGAAGGCTCGCACTTTGTATACAACTTCCGGCAGCGTGCCACTTCCGGTCAACGCGGCCGGAAGTCAGTCGTTCCAGCTCTATGTCACCTGAAGTACATGTTGTGATTACTGAAAATTTATAGCCTTCTTGCTCGTTAGGGGTAATTACGTCTTTATAATCACTTTAATGGTCGTAAATGTGCTATTTATATGAATTATTCTGGCTTAGCTCAGGTGGCATAATAAGTGCGGGTCTTATTTCGACAATCGCTGTAGTTTTTTCAAAAAATGATTTTTATAATATTGTATTTTCCTATGGAATCCAATGATTACCAATGTTCATCAGAATATTAGTTTAGATTCCTAAAAGTGGAAAAAAACTCAATGTCCCACTTCTTAATATTGTACCTATATTAGTATAGATTAATTAACATTAGTAGGTATAGATAATAGCGTGAGGATTCCTATATGAATTAGTGACTCCTATGTGGGATAATTTGATAAAATAGGTATCTACACCTAGTTGAAATGCCCGACTTATGTAATAAAATTCAATTAAATAGTATTGGACAATTAATCGTACCTTAAGTAGGTATAATTAGTTTGCATTATATTAGTACTAATTTTGTTCGTACTAATAATTATACCAATACAATTGCTTTGAGATTTGTTCGGTAAGTCGGCCTATTAGGCTTGTATGTAAGTATCGTCACTGCTGGTAGATACGAGTAGTAACTGGATGAGAACAGCAGATCTTATCAATAGTGGGCCGTAGAGAGCCCTATTTTCAGCAATGTAGAGATAGAGATATAATAGAGAGATAGAGTTAGGTTTAAAAGTAAGTATCGAGGTATTTGCGTAGTAGTTAGCTTAGTTAAGTTTAACAACAAATGTTTGGTTACGTACTTACTCTTCTTCACCCATATCCTCCTGCATTTGGTGCATTAGCCTATCATTAGTCTGTCTATGTCAGGATGTTACTGTTTTTATTATCCTCAGATTTACATTTACACACTCGGTTCATCTCTTTTGCAGCCTACTCTTTCATGGGACACAGATACAGTCTACATCTCCAGCCTATCTAAAACGCTGTGATTTGTGATTTGACCAAGATTCCACATTATAGTTGTCAATAGAGCAATTAAAGAACGCTTTACGTATATACATATGAGTATTTTTTGTCTTTGTACCTAAATGTAATTACACCACGACAAACAGTTTATAACTTACGTTGCGTTCCACAAATAGCATCGACTCACAACATATGGCCATCGACCGATGTGAATACGCCTTTATTTACAATATAAACAAATGGTTTCCACATGTCGCGACAGGCAATGACAAGGTCTACGACCACCAACTTACTTTGATCCCTCGCACACCACACTTCTTCCTCTAAAGTGCATGTATAAATTAAGACAGAGAGAGGCGTGGGAGGTTAAGTTTGATTGGTGGTGGCAAGAATAGGTTTGTGACACAATAAACAGTGGGGTATTTATTTATTTACTTAATTATGTATAGATGGCAGATGTGGTAAATACCAACGCATTGTTGCAAGTGCTCTATTCAAGTAGGTAAAGTATCAGTCAGTAGGTATGTCAGTACATTGGATAAAAAGGTAGGTATTTTACTTGGATACTGCTCTCGAGAGATAATAAAGCCAAACTATATCGCATGCGATAGTAACACATTTCGAATTATGTCAAATAATCTTACTGGCTTTACGTTTACTACGAGATTGAGTTGGGCTTTAAAATAAGAAGAAAATTATACAAGAAACAAATACATATTAATGACATTTAAATAACTTGCGAGCTCTCCTTATATGTTTGTACTAATACACGCTTTGAACGAGGGGGATTACAGAGTAGCTCAATTATGACACCGGATTCGAGTTGACAAATCCAAAAACCTAATAGAACTCATTTTTAAGTCGATTTATCGCACATAAAAAAATAATAAGTGAGTAGTGTTAAGTAGTTTCTCCCATTTGAATCGAAAAAACGTAGGTATATCGTTCCTTCATCTATGATGCAAAAGCCGTGATTTTTGGGGATTGATTGCAGTACCTACTACAAACTGAGGCAATTTTTCTATTCACGAAACTGACAGTATAAGCCTATAAGTGATATAGATAAATGCATCACTTATAGAGTATTAAAGCAACATCCATTTATAACTTAAGAAGTACTCAGATAGTAACTAGAATTTTTTCAGAAAAGAAATAAGTCAAAGCGAGAATCTCCGTGGGACCGTCAACATTCCAACCAAACAAAGTTTGTTTGCGGAAACAATACTAACAGTTAGTGGGCACATGATGTCTCGTAGTTAGCGGGCAAACGGACGGACATGGACTATTTAATTATAACTTCGTGATTCAACAGTTCACTTGTTTAGAGAATGAATGTTAGACGATATCGATTTCTTTGGTATAACAAGGGAAATAATATCTACCTCATTTAAGAAAATACGTCATCTCTTCTCATCGCCTATATTGTCGTTGAAAGGCTTTAAAAGTCAATTCGTTCTGGCAGTTATACCGTATGGTGCCGAAATGTGATTGTTGTACGAGCTATGGAGAGAACTATGTTTGAAATTTCTTTGCAGGATATAAACCGAATAGAGAAGATTCGCCGAACGAAAATCATCGACATAGCTAACAGAATTAGTAAGATGAAGTGGCAATGAGCAAGCCTTATCTTATCAGCTGTCGCAGGACCTGGCAACAGATTCTATTTATTATAGAAGTAGCTACTCTTCATTCGTTTGTATTACGCAAATACGAGTATGGCTCATTTGATTTTAGAGACAGTGCAATGTAGCTTGATAAAAGCGGGGAGTGTAACTGACCTTCAGATTGATAATGCGATAAGACTTGATTCAAGGTTATCAATGAGTTTTCGCTACTCCGGTTCCCGTAGTATGTACATCTTTACAAAACTTAAACCGCCAAAAACTGCTTCATGTTGGTGTCAGTGTGTGACGTTGACGCTGGGAACTGACAACTGATTCCGTCGGGGACTTTTTGGCTTGAACTCGAGAAGTGAAGTTGAGTTCTTGTTTGATTATTGTAAAAATTGTGTATTAGGCGTTTTTTGGATTAATACTACTTAATAGTTTTGTTAACTTCAACGTGTTATTCGTGCGCGGTGTTTGTGATAATCAAATAAAAGCATAGGACTGCGTTTTTCGTGTGCTTTCAGGGAGTCCTCTTCTGTATTAAGTAAACCTACTATCGCTTTACTAGGCGACTCCTGACTTACTTCGATGGGACTGGATATTGGCAGGACACGTTTTAGACTTTGAAATTGTTTATTACGAAGAAAACTTGACACTGGCAGAATGTGCTAATTGTACCATTGCCATATATCAAGAAAAAAAATTGATTCCGTCACGACATTAAAGTTTGGCGTTGAGATGTTTTTTAATTCGATAAGTTTTACGAACTATGTATCACACGCTGTTGAAAGCTGTTGACTTTTCATTAGTGGTAAACGCAACGAATATTCATTTGCATTTCAGTTTTGCTTTTGCTAATTCATTGCTAAACTAACTGAAGTTCGTTAATTTCATTCATAACCGTATCGAATATCACAATTGCGTTCACTTGCGGACCGCGCACACTTGTGGCACTTTAACCTAATTGTTTCTGTGGAAAGTGACTAACAATTAAAAAAAATATATTTCAGTTTCCACTTTCTTTTCGCTTTAGTAAAATGACTTTTTTCTTTCGATTTTGGTGAAAGTAGTTTCATTATATCCCTAACTAGCGGTGCCAGCGACTTTGTTTGCGTGAACACTACAGTCATTCCCGCGGGAACTCTGTGACGGACCGAAATAAAAAGTACCCTAAATGTTACCCGGCACATAAGCTATAACTGTACTAAATTTCATTAAAATCCATCGCGTAGTTTTTGCGTGACGGGCGTACGACAAACATTGTTGTTTTCGTCTCCGTGTAACTCGTACCTACTATATGCGGCAATTACTTTTTTCAAAAATATTAAATGTAGGTATCTATATGTCGCACATGGGAAACAAAAGTGGTTGATCTCAACTAGTTTATTATAGCTGTTACTATTGAGTTTCTTCGATCATAATTCTGCAGATGCAGTCTCATCATAATTATTTTGAAACGGGTCCTTTCGGTCTCCTCATCTCACCTTATAGTCCACTAACCAAATCTCCGCTAAATCAATAACTAAACTATCAACGAGAATCTCTCTAATAACTGCGTTATTAAACAAAGAGACACTTTAACCCTAATATGATTGCTTGAAAAGCATAATAAATACTAACTTGAAAAGCATACGTCTTCCGATAGATTGGAATTGTAAAAGCGATTGTAAAACCTTCGTCAATACACATCAACGATTATTACAATCACGCATTACTTATTGGATCTTAACTCCATGGCGGTTCGTTAGTCAAAAAGGCGTCTATTCACTGATCGCGGTCTATCACGGGTTTTTACAATCAGTCTGTCTACCCACTACTAAAGAGCGAGAATAAGGCGCGTTTGACAGATATTTTCGCTCCACTTGGTATCACCCCAGCGCCCTCTATATTTTACAAATTTTTAACTTTAATTATAATCGTCTCAAGATAACCAAATAATTAAGACTATAATTACTACTGAACTTTCAATTATGATTTCACAAGATAATAAAGTAATGGGTCAAACACGACAACTAGCGACATCTTCAGTTTCCCTTCGACGAATAGATTAATATTACAAGCAATTTTCATATTGTCCATATAATTTAAAATCTGCTTTATCTAGACACGATCGGAGGAATGCGTAGTAATAACAGCAATCAACAAACACATTTTCGTGTCAACACAACAGAAAACAAAATAAAATAACAAACGACATGGTGCTATCAAAATCTGAATCTTTACGAGTAATTACTACGTAAAGGGGAGGGTCTCTATGCTATTGTGTTATTTTGGTAGGTTGGTGGTACACTGGTTGGTGATACAATTATTGACTGACGTTTGTAGTGGACTTATTTTCTTTACTATAAAAAATGTGGTAGTACCCATCTCTATTGTGTAGGTGGGTAATTGTGTGTACTGTTAACACGTGTAGTAACATAAAAAAATGTAACATAAATTGACATGGTATGACATAACATGACATGATATGATTCGATATGACATGCCATGACACGACAAGACTTGACGAAGTAACTTACCTAACAATGTAACGCAACGCAACACAGAAATTGACAATATTCCAACAAGATAGTGTGTCAGTACCTATGCACTTACTTTATGCATGTACTTGAAGTTAATAAGCTCAACTCAATTTGTATAATTTGTTGAGAATTAATTAATTTGACCTTGAGGATAAAAAATAAATAAGTACAACCACTCAAAAAAATATTGTCCTATAGGATTTTAGAGGCAAGTACATCTTCCTCTGACTAACATAAAGTGTGTTAGTCGTTCAATTTACATTTAATTAAGTCAGCCTCCGTAATACTTAAGTAACCTAATTACTTAACATATTAATCTCACAATTGATATTCTGACTAAATTTTGACAACGCCCTCAGTGTACCCATAGCACTTTGAACCAACTCCGGCCTACTTAAGCGACGAAATTGAGTGCGAAGCATAATCTAAACTACGATCACCACGACACTGTGTCGGTTTACAAGTGGTGCTATAGCACTTTATAGTTTGTAATAGTGCCGATAAGGGTGATTATTATACGTTTTCCAACTACGCCTATCGCCATGACACGCTGTTGGTTTACAAGGGAGGTTAAGTACGATTTATTATAGCTTGTAATAGTGTCGATAGGGGTGATTATTAGCTATTTTTAAATTCAAGCAGCACCACGATACTATATCGGATTTACAAGTAGGTGTAGCGCGTTACAATTTGTGATAAATGATGTAGATTGATATTTATTAATTGTTTTCCAGCTACCAAATATCGCTAAGAACACCGTGTCAATAGGTGTGGTAGACTAGGTACAACGTTTCAGCTTGTAATACTTAGTGCCGATAAGGTAGATTATTAACTATGGAGGCCGCCACGACACCGTGTACGAGTGTATTCACGAACAGTGATAGATGGTACCTATAGCGAGTTACAATTCGTAATTCTAATTACAATGAGAAATGACAACATTCTACTTGAGAAAAAGCTTTGGGGCTATCTTTTGTTAGCAAAATTTAAAAGATAAGAAATAATTATTAATAGAAAATATATATGACAATAGACAGTAGTAAAACATACGTAGAGTTACACGGACTTAGCAGTCTTGATGCTTGGGAACAAAATAAATGCTTCAAAATTGTTTTTAAGGATTATTTTATTATTTCAACTACACATTCACTATTTACACCAAACATCATTCCAAGTCTGATTTTATCATCGGCATTCCAACAAATAATAGAGGTTACTCTATCTCGAGTGGAATGCATCAATGTTTTTTTATAGTAAGGTGGCAGATAAGCAAACAGTCCACCTGGTGAGTAGATACTGTCGCCCATGGACATCCGCTATACATGCCAACATCAATCAGTCCAGAATGACAAACACTGGCATGCCCCTGAATGCGCTGCCTACCGTTTGAGATGTAGGAATAGATTTGGATTAAGGGTTGGAAAAATGGGAAGGGATAGGATAGGGTGGCATTAGGAATCGGCTCAATTACTAGTGGACGTACTATATTTATTAGCTATCATCCAGCTATTGGCAATCGCCACCAATACCATATTAGTATACCTACCTACGAGCAGCGGCGGGGCAAGACCTAAATTTGATGTGGGCGAAATTTAAATAATTATCTACTGTATTTCTCATTTTCACATATTATAATCAGGAACCCACAAAAAATGTTTTTCAAAGTGCAAGTTGTGCTTTTTGCTTATAAGGTACCTGGGTCGAATATGGCCAGCCGAAAAATATGGCCACACCCCTTTCCTTAAAAAAATACCGGTGGGTCGACAACAGTAAGTGTACGTGTTAGATGGTCTATGTGTGCGTGATGGAGCGGCGTAGTTGCCAACCGCCCCGCGCTTCCGCCAGTCCGCCAATGTCAGTTCAAAGGAAACGTCGCGTCACAGTTAGAAATTTTCAATCGTAAGTTTTTATGAATTTCTCGTATTATAATTAGATTTTACTGTAAAATATTCGTTGTATTTTAGTTATTAGTAACCGTTAATGACACACCCATACATATTTTCTAGCTTTTCTTTTAATATCTTAGGTTATGGTAAATTTAACAATATGAACAGGTGGCTGAAAATAAGGCCACCAAGTGGCCATATTTTCCTTATGAAATTTTTAGATGTTTAATTTAATTTTTATTTTAGTTTAATTTATTTATTTTTGTTTTTTTTTTAATTATTATTTAATTTGGTTTTAGTCATGGCGCCACGTTACAAATCCAAAGAAATACGAGGTACTTGGAGTGAAGATAACATGAAATCAGCGATATCAGCTGTTAATAGTGGTGAAATGAAGGTTTTAACAGCATCCAAATATTATAACGTTCCCAGACGAACGCTCCGACGATATTTGACAGACAAAAAGGACTATAAATCAAAGTTGGGAAGAAAACCACTTCTTAGTACTCAGGAAGAAAAAGAGTTAGCATCTCGTATCATACGACTAAGCGATGTCGGATATCCTTTGACTCCACGTGTACTTCGCATGTGTGTCAAGAAGTATTGTGAGGCAAAGAATATTGTTAAATGCAATAACGCTTTGATTGGAAGAGATTGGCTAAGAGGTTTTTTGAAAAGGTACAAGAATATCCGGAGACGGAAAGCCCAAAATCTGAATCCAGCTAGGGCTCAAAAGCTAAACAAAGCTGTGGTTTCAGACTATTTCACGAAACTGAGAAAGGTGATGGTAGACAATGATTTCATGTATAAACCAGAACGGATTTATAATATTGACGAGAAAGGTTGTCAGCTTAAGCTACACAAGACACCTGAAGTTTTAGCAGAATGCGGTACAAAGAGAGTACACCTAGTGGCCCCTGAGCACGCTGAGAATGTCACTGTTGTCTCACGTGGCAATGCTGTTGGCTACGCAGTCCCTTCAATGATTTTATTCAAGGGTAAAAGAATGAAACCAGAATGGTTAGACTCATTACCAACAGGTGCAGTTGGCCAAATGACTCCCAAAGGCAGTATGACCGTGGACGCTTTTGTCAACTGGATTCACCATTTTGTTAAATATAAGCTCCCTGGACCGTGTATTCTAATATTTGATGGTGCTAAATGCCATTTGGATGATTCCATTGTAGATGTTGGGGACAAATTTGAGATTAAGCTTTTCTGCCTGCCGAGTAACACAACTCATGAATTACAACCTATGGACAAATCGGTTTTCAGAGCCTTTGAATACTACTGGGATGAAGAAATATTGAAATACTGGTCGCAGCATCAGGATAGAAGAATCACCAAACAGAGATTTGGAGCAATTTTCTCCAAAGTTTGGGACAAAGCTTTAACTCCGGCAAATATCAAAGCGGGGTTCGAGGCTACGGGGATATATCCGTTAGATCCCACGAGAATTCCCGAAGAAGCATATGCGCCAAGCATTCCAACTCATCGCCCTTCTCCTACAGCTTCTAATGAATGCACTGAAGAGAATTCGTCACCGTCTCACCAGCCAAACGGTTGCACCAATATAAATGAATCCGCTGTAAAGAATCCGTCAACTAACCCTCCAAATGCTTACGCCAATTTAAATGAATCCGCTGATAATGCACCAGTTGAACCACATAATTTGTATGACAGTGAAGATGATATTCCCTTGGAGAATCTTCGCCAAAGAATTGAACCCAACGTTCCAAGCCAATCAAACCCAGTTACTGATAAGCTCAATTCTTCTATTCATGAAATCCTGCCAACTCCAGAGAAGGCATCAAGTCCAGCAACTGTTCCGAGAAAAAAGGCCGTCAATAGTCTAGCCCTAGAGTTAACCAACACAACCTTCGCTAATAAGAGGAATACGCCCGGACAATTCAAAACTAATCATTCAAAAAAACAGAAGAAAAAGAATCTGATTGTTCCAAACAAGGGTAAGGGACGCGGAAAGGGCAAGCATGCTACTCATACTGAAAGTTGGTATTGTTTTGTTTGCGATGAAGACAAAGTCGCCGACATGAGGCTTTGTATCAAATGTGCATCATACGTCCACGAAGAATGTGTTGGGCTTACTTCCAAAGACAAAGAAAACTTCATTTGTGTTAAATGTGAATGAAGACAAAATAAATTCAGGCTGTTTGTCTAAGTACGTAATAATTTAATTCTTAGTTTTAAGTACCTGCCAAAAATAATTAAGTTTATTTGATGTTGATCTCAGAAGGTGCCATTATTAATTTCATCATTAATTCTAGTTAAACTAAAAAATATTTTGTGTTTGTGTTAATATTTGTTAAACTAAATAGTTGTGTTTTGCTTTAGTAAATATTATGTTTTTGGTAATTTCCTTTAAGTATTTCATTTGTTCAAATTATACGAGTTTCAGATTCTAGAAATTTATTTTATTTAAAATACCAAAACTACTTAGAAATAGAAATTACCTATGTGTTTAATTCATATCGTTAATATGGCCACTACGTGGCCATATTTAACTACACTATCGAAAATATGGCCAATTTCCCAGTTTTTAAAAATGAATTATTTAAGACAATTCTATTTACACATTGTTTTCTTTGTACCTATAATATATTACCTAGACAGATACACTACGAAATAAAAAGGGATTGGTAACCTCAAATTTAAAACAGTGCGAGATAACTGATGTCAAACCTTAAGGTGGCCATATTCGACCCAGGTACCTTATATTTTTAATATTCTTTACGGCTTGAAAACTTCGTACACAGCGGGAAGTTCTAGGGCTGGCCCATAGGGTTAGCCATGAACCAAATTCACGAACATTTTTCACGAATCAAATCACGACAAGAAGCTGCGCCGGCCGGCGAGAGGAGCGTCACCATTAGAGACCGGCACTGGAGGCCGAGACGATGTGGCCCTGGGCAGCTGGACCCTGAGACAGGACTTTGACGTTTATTTCGAGCATTCTTAACTCGTATGTCGATTCAAGACAACTTTGTCGGACGGCCTCATAGATTTTTTTTCTTGACGTCCTCTTATAATCGTCTCTCCTTTTATTACTTCTCGATTTTTAAGACAAAGTATTACGTAGATTACGTAATTACGACAAAGTCGATTACGTTATTTTCGATTACGGTTAATACGTAGAAGATATAAAAAATATGATTAGATAGTGAAATATATGGAACTAGTCCTTAAGCGAATTTAATTTAAGAATTGAATTAAGCGGAATTAAAACAATAGAATATGCAGAATACAGAACGTATTTTTTATAATCTCTGTACCTATTCTAAATGATTCAAAGATGGTCTAACCGTAACGAAAGAACAAGGGATGCTGTGGAACGTCATAGTAATGAGGTGTGGGAAGAAATGCGGGGATCTGCTCACCGTTTGCAGGGTCAATGACGGATCGTCTGCAAGCCGTAATAGAAGCAAACGACGGTTACACCCCATATTAATTAATATCGTTACCTATGTTTACTTGTTATATTTATGTCATTACATTTTCATTCAATAGCGTATGCTGGTCCAGTTTGGGACCATTGTAGACTTTTAGAGTAGAGCAGAGTCGCATAGTGTAATGTAATCATGTGATTTTTATTTTTATAAAGAGAAAAGGTTATTGTTGTTCACTATACACTATAATAAAGTGAAAATGAATCGAGTGGCTTGTTTCATTATTAGAACATAGTTTTGAAGATAAAATATATAGAATTTATTTTATTACCTATTATTAGAAAATCAAATTTCTCAAAATAATTTACCATCAGTTCCGTCACTTACAACTAAGAACACGCATTGACGTAATCGCAATAAATGATAAAAGACAGCAGTAATAATCGTCACATGGTTCCTGCAAGCGAGAATAGCCCTTATAGTTCTATTTATATAGCCTATATTTATATAGCGTTCTATTTATATATTCTATTTAATATTTACAATATAATCGTAATATAGCCGAAAACTTGCAACGGACAATCAACCTTAGGGTGGTAAACCAGTTTCTTAGCTGAGTGTACGTTTTGTTACATCTATAGGTAAGTATTAGATATATACTTACTGGCTATAACATTATTTTATGCAGTGAAAACGCCATTTCTCTGCTTATACAAAAACTGTCTCCAACCGTGAAATGACACCCTCGTTAAAGGGACATTATTCCATTCAAGTGGCGTCCTCCCATTGGCTGGATCGTCTTTTTGTCGCCCATTTGTCACCAAACGCGGACCAATCACAGTGCGTTTCGAAATGGGACACATTGAAAATGTCACTTGATTGCCGCTCTTATATACGGAGCGTTCTTTGTTTGACGTTTCTTCAGTGTTTATGAAAAGTGACATTCACATAAATGAACATGACAACGACGTAAGTGACAAAAATGTTCTTGTTTGTGATTTGTTGAATAATAGGTTTTATTTTATTTTTAGTACCTACTTAGGTATTGTACCTAACTCATTTGAACAACACTTTAAAAATCAGTTAAAAAGATAATTAATTACCTAATATGGGTAGATAGATATAAAAAAGCGTACCTACGTTCGAGATGAAAATGATTTACAAACGTTTTAAAATCAGTAGAATGACGGTAGAAAAGCGAAACATTTACAACAAGAGCTGAATTACTAACTATACAGGTTAAGTCAACGCCAAAAAATTGAGTTCATAAATTTGGTTATATACCTACTAAGCAAAACGATATTTTCATATGTTAACTTATCAATTATTTATACCTAAATATCATCCACAAGTGTAATGACCGTAAAAATGATCTCTATTATAAAGATAACCGTTAAATACACTCAAATATTAAATTATTGTGGTTTATTAAATACAATCAAGGGTCCACGCTAGGATTCGAACACATAAATTGAACGCCGACAAAGTTCCCGGTAAGTCGTACAAAAGTCGGCCACTTGAATGTCAACCTATTACCTATATAATTTGTATTGCTTTTCAATTCATCTTTAAGTATCAAAAATACGAAATTTCGTAACAGGAGACATAATAAATGACACCCATGAAATTCGTGTCAATTTCGACAATCTGATATAAAACGCTGTTGAAACCGAAACGTAAATAAAGGAGCGAGCACAATGCCTCGCTACATGTAATTTTTACACTCATCACGCCGAATGAAATAACAAAAAGGACACAATTTCGACCCAAATCAAGCGTGACTTTTAACAAAGGCGCGCCCTGCTCAATCTTTTATAGTTCGACCAAATTGAAAACGTCGTACCTACATACCTAGGGGGAAGTCCCCTAGTGGCGGACACCTAAGGTTTTCAGAGAATAAGAAAAAAACTGCTTCGAAAAATTTAACTTTTTTTATGAATAAACTACGTCAACATAGTATATAATCAAAATAAATGTACAAAATTGCAACCTCTGCATAAACATTCTTACAAACTTAAATTAAACTTAGGTAAAAAAATTTGCAATTACTGCGAGTGGCACCTAGTACCGGACGGACTTAACTTCGTACCCCCAGCACCGAATATCTTTAAAACATCATGCATCGATCGCAAATGTAGGCATCTGAACATTCAGGGATGTCTGCACATGCTTCATGAGCCCACCCACGACAGCTGGAGCACTGTATCCTAAGCACACTATGCAAGTAGTTCCCGTGTTGGTTATTTGAGTAAATGGTTCTTTTTCCTTTGCTTTATCTCCACTTTTTACTTTGGCCTTTCCTTCGGTTTGTTTCTCCTTCTTTTCTATTGCTGTTCTAAGCTTATTTCCTATTCGTTTCTTTTGGTCCTTAATGTTCTTTTCATTCTCTTTTTCTTCTCTTCAACAATAATTTTGTATGGTGATGAAGTTAGGATTTCACTTTTCTCGCATTTTCTCTTCCGAGCTACTGATCGTTTTTTGGCAGCATCTGGCAATGGC
Source organism: Sesia bembeciformis (assembly GCA_943735995.1). Taxonomy (NCBI): domain Eukaryota; kingdom Metazoa; phylum Arthropoda; class Insecta; order Lepidoptera; family Sesiidae; genus Sesia; species Sesia bembeciformis. The sequence continues at coordinate 11,182,447 of OX031040.1, forward strand.
GACAAGTTATGGATTATCTGGACAACATCTGAATTAAAGCTAGATGGTTTGAAACTGCAGCCTGGTGTGTTTGAGGAATCTCCTGGCTCTTCTAGTGGAATGTTGGTCATGTCTGCAGGCAAATAATCCAGGTCAGAAAAAACATTTCTATCGAATGGGTAAATTCCTGTGCATTTGAACCCAGAAACCGCAATATCCAGCCGAGCTACTTTTATGAACGCTTCATTGACGAGACCGGCAATATCGTAGTCAGTTATCCGAGATCCAGCATTTGCTCTTATCCAAATGTCACATCGTTGGTTGTAGGCATCTTTAAATGGCTTCATGAATGTTCTATCCAGCGGTTGTAGCTTGTGGGTGGTGTGTGGTAGTGAGCTTATCAAATGAATGTTGTTTTCTCAGCAAAAATTGATAACTGCCAATGTCTTGTGACTACAATGGCCATCCAGCAAGACCAACACAGGGCTCTCTTTTGTCGGGCGTGAGTGTTTCATGAATAGCTGCAGCCATTGAAGGAAAAAATCACTGTTGATCCAGCCTTTGGGCTGGGCCACACCTACACTTTCAGCTTGAGCATTAATCATCAGTCGATCGTTCATCCTTTGCCTGGGAAAGACAGAAAATGAAGTGACCGTTGGCACTCATGCAAAATAAAACTGTTATATTTTTCCCTCTCTCAGCAGAAGTGAGCTTTCCTACTTGTCGAACAGTCTTCGGAGCAAGAACTTTTTGATGTTTTTGCACACAGCTAACTCCAGTTTCGTCACAATTGTAATTTTCCTTTCTTTTTCGTTTCTTCCATTTCAATTTCTTCCTGTTCTTCTAACCTCTAAAACAACGTACAAAAGTTATTATAAAAATATAATAACTTACGATAAAGAACAACCTGTTACCTGTCCGGCGTTACGGGACGACTTTGTGTCCGGTTCCACGGGACAGAAGATCTCCAAATTACGTGATTTCTATCAAAAATGTTTGGGAAATCAACAAAAGTTTATTACAAACTTCAAATATTTATGGAACACTACGTATAATAATAATTACCATAAACATTTAAATACAAAAACATAGCAGTAATACTTACTTCGATCTTATGTGAGGCAGTGTATTCCCACCAAATGTTGCAATCGACCGCTCCTACCTTGGCCTCGCGTGTCACTGGCAAACCGCGTCCCGTGACCGTGTATCGTTATGGTCTCCCGCGCCCCTTTCACCAGTTTTCGAACTGAACGCGTTGCGATTTATTGAGATAGTACAAGTGTCCGACGCTAGGTGCCGTCCGGCGTTACGGGACTTCCCCCTACTTAATTTTTTCACGTAGGTATATAGGTCATACTTCCTTAAGTTTTGAATGAATGAATTCGTTATTGTATTCCTGTTGTAACTAATTAATTATAATCTCTTCGAGACAACCAGCGGGCAGTGAAATGACTTAAAGGCAGAGGTAGTCTATGGTAATGCAAAAAATAATATGTATTAATAAAATAATAATACAACCTAATAATAACAAAATGTAAAAAATATAGATACATATATGATAACACAAAATACATACATATATACATATGAAGTGAACAAAGTAGAAGAAAATATGATATAATAATAATTAATAAGAGAAAAGTTGCTTTGACGAGTTTTTTAAAAGTTGATAACTACTGAGCACATGTAATATGTTGTGGCAGATAATTTAAGTTTTTGAATAGCAAACATGATCAACTCTGTACATTATGATCCTATGAACATAGTGCCTATAAAAATTGAAGCACTGGCCAGGACATTTTTTCTAAAATCAGTGGGTGCTGTTTCAAGTAATTAGTCTCACAGTGTTGTACCCACTAACAGTAAGTCTAGTTTTAAATAGTTTTGCGAACAATAATTGTTTGTTAGAACAAGATAAAAACAATAAGTGGACAATGTTAAAATTGGAAAAAAAAACATTATTAATCTAAGTTACATAATGAACAATAAATTTGTCATATTATGTCAATAATCCAATAAAAATGAATAAATAAGTAAAAAAACAGCTCTGGTAAACATATAAGCTCTATTCACTGACTGTTAAATTTCGATTCAATTTGATATCGTGTACATCGTACAAATAGATATATTGTACCTAAACAGTTTTAGGGTCTGGTTTTTGTCAGAACTTGAGTAGTCTGTAAATTTACTTACTATTAGCTATTCTATAAGAATGGGTCTATAAACTAAAGCCTAGAAAAATAGACGTTCTAAGACCGTTCTATGCCTTAGATTTATTTATGTAGATCGAGTGGTTTGAAACTAAATTCTATACAAACTACATAAGATTCTATGAATCACAACTCGGATTAATTTTAAGACCAGGAACCGTGTATGTATCCGGTCTTAAATGTGTGGTCTATTTTTTTTAATCCTTTTTATTTAGTGTTAAATGCGTATGAAATGCGGTACCTATTAAACATAAATTCTGATATTTTCGAGATATTGTTACTTACTTAAATTTTACTGGATATTTAGGTATGTACAAATGATTTCTCGGCGTGAAATCCTCATCAAATATTATGTATGGTTGTATAGTCATTTTAAACATCTTAAAAAACAATTTATTACAAATATTCTCTTCAAAAAGCAGTCAAGAAATTCAAAAAATACATATGAATGCTTAGTATATATAACCGTAATCAGCTCTTTTCCCATCCACTGCTGGACATGGATCTCCAAATAAAATGCAAAGCTGGCAAAGCAGGTTGTCGAGTACATTCTTTTATAGGTGGTTACTCGGTGCTTGTTAATACAACGGGCTTGTTATCTTTTAGTCGCCTTTTACGACACGGGAAGACAGAATGGTGCTACACTACAGCCAGATACCACACGGCCAAACTCAGTTTATACAGGGACTTACTAGAAATTCGACATTTGATATTTTATTACAAAAATATATAATTTAAAGCGTATTTCGTACTCGGTCGGGTAACAGCCCAGTGTATCGAGTGGAAATAACCTAGTCATATCATTGTTGTACAAAAGCGCAGCTGTTCCCTTCCCTAAGGGTAAAAAAGATGTTTTGTATTTTTTTTAATACAGCGAGGGTCCTTTTAGCGGTCACCGGGATAAGCGTACGCCTCCTGTTTGTGCATTTGATACATTGTGTGCTAAGCTTTATTTGGTTATTTATTTTGTAGTGCACCTACATACAATTTTTGTCCGATCATTTTAACAGTTATGATTGTTATTTTAACAGTTATTTTAACAGTTGTGCAAAATTAACCACCAATTTCTCTTAAATATATTTTAAAGTTAACAGAATATGTTTGAATAATTCAGTTTAATAAATAATTAAAAAAAATGCACACCTTTTATTTCAATTTAGTATAATAAATTATCGTTAGAATAACAATTAAAATAAATATTAAGGCTATTTTATAATCTATGTAGGTAGTTATAATGTGTTAGACCAAATATAGGTATAAAACATTCCTAAAAGCCTCTTGTACCAGATTTTTAATTTGCGCAGTATTACAATGAACATGTTTTGATTGTGCAAATAAATATAAAATTTTCTTTTAATTTAATAAGAATTTTCACCCCCTAATTCCTGCCCGTGTGGTTCCGATTGACTAAAGAATAGCACCATCCCATCTCTTCCCGTGATTGTCTTAAAAGGCGACTAAGAAATAATAAAGCGACTACCACAAGTCCTGAGGAATTACACCATCTCTAAAAGAGTGGGTTCGCCAAACCGGTTGGCCAGAGCATGGTGTTTTATGGCCATTCGTCTATCATGCAGTGGACGACAAAAGTACCTCTACTGGTGACTGACTCACAAATTTTCTAATTATTTTTAATACAGATTTAAAATACACTTACAGAAAATTAATAAATATCTTATATAAGCATTTAATCTATATCCATACTAATATAATAAAGAGGTAAAATTGTGTGTTTGTTTTGTATGTTGGGGGTAATCTCTGGAACTATTGAACCGATTTCAAAAACTCTCTCAGAAATAGAAAGCTACATTATCCGTGTCTAATATAATATATTTTAATTCGAAATTTTGAAAAAAGAAACTTATAAACCGAAGCGAAGCGAGGGCGGGTCGCTAGTATAAAATAATTAACAAATTTTTCCTTATTCGGTTAATTTAGATATCTAAATATAAAGACCCTATACTCCCAATATATCACATCGCACCCAAGCGGCCATCTTGTTTTTATTGTTCGCCATATTGAAATATTCTTTTTATTAAAGAGGTAAGTGCATTTAATAATAATCCGTTTTAAGACTGAGACGGGATGTGGCAGATGCATGCTTTTCAGCCTAGGGTGAAGTACACTCGTAAGTGGTTATTTAACATAAACAGTTGTGTGCATCGAAAGGTTTTTAATGATTACAAATCGATTTCAAATTTTGAAAAGTTATTGAACTTATTTGATTTTGAAAGTGTTTCCATTCTTAATGCTCACTTAAATATCTATCATAATTATGCATTCAAATTGTAATTGCAACTTTGTGTTAAAAACGGCGCTAGTGGAAAACAAGCTTTATGTTGCCGAAATGTAAGTATAATAGATAATGCTTTTTCTTTATTTTGATGTCCTTTATTATTATAGAACATTTCACTTTTATCTTTATAATCTAGGTACCCACTAGTGACCCGGTAAATTTGTGATATTGTACCTACTTTCCCCATAGACACTTAAACATAGCCTATGTCCATCTGATTCCTCAAGCTTCCATCCAGCTTCCTCAAAGTGAAATATGTAATTGTCAAAATCGATAAGTAGGTACCTATGTAAAATTAAGTTCGTTAACAATGTAACCAGCCTATGTTTCGCACACTGGACTCGGCCCACCTGATGCACATTGTCTCGTGCACGAGGAATGTACGGCCTTAAAATGTCACGCTGGTCAAGCAGGTTATCGAATCCACTCTTTTAGAGGTGATGTAGTTCCTCAGGGCTTGTTAACCCTCAGTCGCCTTTTGACATTCACGGGAAGAGATGGAATCGTCTTTTATGAAAGCCGGCCAACACTACACGACCTCCATTAGTAATTAAAAAATAATTTAAAAAAAAAAACCTACCGATACGTTAAAGCTCGGCTACAATAGTTCGCAATATAGGTCAGTAGCTCCCGAATCCCGATAGAGTTCACTGGGACATGCACCCACACATAGACAACTAGTAACGATACACAAACGCAGGGTTGATCCTCTTTGAAGAGGGAACGGAGGTACTGGCACGCACAGAACTACTCTATTTTTTTCAAAGTATCACTTATCAGCAACACATTGCGATTCAATTGGCGTACCTACTCATAAAAGCCAGTTTGTTGAAACTGAGATATTTATACAGTTCTGTTCAGTTTTTACGCTCCACAGATCTGTATATTTAATAGTCGATATTTGCAATAAAATGGCTTTTACTACGCACTTCTTTTGTGAGCCTATGTAAGGTTTTCACCCAATTTATGACGTTAAAGACCATTCTTTTTGCCACAAGTTCGCTAGGATGAGTTTGTTTAAATTTCAAATGGTCTTGAAAGCGACCTTTTTTATGATCGTAAAAGCCATTTATTTGGATTTTACGATAATAATAGATGTTTTTTTACTAAAAACGTTTAATATAAGTAAATTTAGATGAAACCGTTTAAATTCATAAATAATAATCTATGAACTAAGTAAATTACCAAATAACGTGACTCGAAACTTGTCCATCCCTATATATTGATAATAATAATTTTCTTATAAATATAAAGTTATTTATTTTAATATTTCGTGTTAAAATCTTTTAAATTGTATATAAAATATGGCTTTAAATAGGCTGAGTAAATTAATATACTTGTGTATACATCACAGATTTATATAGCATTCAAGAAAATAATTTACTTACATCAATCATTGATTGATTTCTTAAAAGCTATTTGATTGGACGTAAACATAAAAAAATAACATTTTTATAATACCTACTATACTGTATAAGTAAGTCTACACATAATGTAAATTGGTATTTAGATTATTGAAGCTCACAGAAAGACAAGCGTTAGTCATCTACATACTTTTTAATAGCTATACAATTAAAATGTTATATTAAAATGGTCTTTTCGGATCTTGCTTCTCCTGAAAAGGAGCTTTTTGGCTTTTTCCCCAATTGAAGCGCAAGGTGTCAATTTTGTTTACCTATAGAAGAGATGGCAGATGGCTTGATGGTAAGTGGTTACTGTCCCCCATGGATATCTGCAACATTAGGCGACATGTGGATGCGTTGCCGACCTTGCAGAAAATTATTCACAGCTCACAATTCATAGTTTACAATTCACGGCTTGTACTTCTCACTTTGAGAACCCTACTTCTCATTATGAGAAAAGCAAAAACAAAAATCTTGTAACGACAAACGTTACAAGATTTTCCTTTTTTTGCTTTTTATATAGGTAATGCCATTAGTTTAATAGGTATGAGTAGAAGATTTCAGAAAAAAATACCAAGAAAGGAAATGTTCTTTTAGTTATAAATTATTATTTTGAGATTATATTCAAGTTATTTTTATTAATACTTAAGGATAAAAGATCTTTAATTTATTAACGGAAATTAAAATATTGCATTATAGGTACATTAAAACGCTTAAAGCCAACATTGAAAACAAATTTAAAGTGTTCGTAACTTTTTTTCTTAACTTCAACAGATTGCAACTTGCATCAATGCCTAAAGCATAAAACACCGAATCAAAATTATACTTGTGGACCCGACTGTACAGGGTTGTCACGCCGCCCTCTCGCTGATTTATGTGCGGATCCGCGCAGCTGAAAGTTTGATGTGGGTGTGTTGACGGTGGCAACCCTTGGACCCATACTTTATACATTGTAGACACAGTGTATATAGGGTACATGTACCTACATATACATATATGTAACGGGACATCTGTTGTGTAAGGCCGCGAGGCACTGTTGATTAATAAAATTGGATAGATAAATACCTACCTACCTATCTACCTATGTTTAATTTAATGTTTGTAAAGTGTTGTGTTTATTATGTTTCAAAATGTGAAAGACTTTTGGAACTCTGTATACGCGATAAGATGTATATCGCTGTGATAAGATAATGTAGGGTAGATTTGATCAAACGATCTATCGCGAGAGCTTTTACGGTCGATCACGGAAAGTTCTAGACTATATTCACTAAAATAATTAAATTTAATGACCTTCTCCATCCGAGGCATTGAGATCCGGTAATTTACCTATTACTGTGTCACCCTGTATTTTTATCTACTATTTCACCTCTCATGGAAGTCATAAACTTAAATACAATTTTAGCCAAATTAAATATGAAGCCAATAAAGTAGCCAAATTCTGTTTCCGTTTGTTCTTATTAATGTACTTACACTTTTTTTATGAACGCTGACCTGTGTGTAAGTTAACCACATATAGAAAAAGATTATGTATTGTAATTTAGTTAGTAAATGTTCAGTAAATAAATAAAATAAAAATGAAATTTTAAACCTACATACCTTCTTATCGCGTCGGGTGAGTGGGTCACAGTTCATAGTATTTAGGAATTACTTGTATAACTCGTACCTATGTAAATTTATAAATGCGCTTCAATGAAGATTGTCTTTTTTCCTGTGTAACCTACTCGATATCTTGTCCCTCAAATTTTTTGCTGTAGATCACCGATAGTACGTATCTATAAATTTGAGCATCCCTGATCTGAGGTATCATTCTCGTCCCACATTTATGTAAATGTGAGTTAAAACCCCTCCTGTATAAATACCAGTTTTTGATTACATACTTACTATAATTATAATTAGCTTGGCGGTGAAGAGAAAGATCGTTTCGTAATTTCGTGCCCGGTTTAAAATAAAATCTCGAGCATGTGTAACATCCACTAATCCACACTGGGCCCAGATGATGGATAGATTATGGTCTAAAACCCTTTGCGATTGTAAGTGGAGAACTGTAATCTACAGTAGGACGTTAAAAGCTAATATCGCAATTCATTAGCTCAATGCATTGTCTATTGAACAAGGTCAACATAGGTCATTCAGTTATTACGATTCGATTATTAATATCTTTAGTTAATCTATTTGGTATCCAATCCTCATTTTCCTGCAAGTAATTCAGTACTTTTCATTAAAACTTCACAATTTATCAGGACAATCAGGCAACATGTACGGGCAAGTGCGTACATCTACATTTTTTCGCCACAATCATCGTTTTAACATGTATTAGTTAGTTCGCAAAGCGCAGGCGACCCGGACGTGCGCGCTCCACATTGTATCATTAAACCATCCTTCGTATATGGTGTTTCCTTCCCACCGCACAAGAATCCGAACAGTACAAGACTGATAATTATTAGATTATTTTGTAAAACTATATATTAATTATACATAATTAGCAACATTTTTGTTCAATTGGACGACGCGGTGACGATCTATCTCAAACCTAAAATGAGGCCACCGAAAGTAACTAGTCCACACATCCAGTACTCTACGGAATTAGCAATCATAACCCGCAGTTACACCTACTTATAAAAGCAATAACTCATCCTTCTGCCTCGGTTACCTCATATCTAATCACCGAATTAAGAAATCGCGGCCGATATCTCTCGTTAAAGACAATAAACGTATCATTAATCATTAGGCATTAGCCCGCAATCATTAATGATGATATTAGGTGTTCTTGTGTGGACGGATTTTGGTGGGCCGTGAGTTATGATCTGAAAGCGTTTAAGAATAAGAATATCTTTTTTTAATTATCTCACCTGACTTGCCTTATTCATTTGAAAATTTGTATTACATTTCGTATTACTACGCATGCAAATGTTAAATCACAGTTGAATAATTTGTTTATTCATTACATACGAATATTAGGTATTAAGAGAAAAGTACCTATTTTACATCAATTATGCCATGATATCACTCATTTAAGTACCTATAATTATTATATGAGTATTCAGTTATTCGTGTTGGAGTAATGTTTACTTTTAACATGTACCACAGATTACTAACTGATAATTAAACTAATCCTTTTTAATAAAGTATCGGCTAACGGTAAAGTTTGCGTAACGCCACGCGCAGCGCCATGTAAGAATTGACAAGGGATCCAACCCAAACAGGAGCGTGACCGACGTATAAGGCAAAAAAAAACAGCATCATAAAACAAACGTTAAAGCTTATAACTGTTCGCTGTAAATCGCATGCTAATTTTAATGGTTTGTCGCTTTATACGCAGTTTCGAAGATCGTACATTCGCTTGTTACTTGTACCATCAGTTTACATCGAGATACGCAGCTCACCAGCGAGGGCGGAGTGATCGTGATCGAGCTAAGTCGAGCTACGTAGTGTTGTAATTGTTGATCAGTAGATTGGCGCTAGCTGGCGCTGTGGATTGTATATAGGTATCTCATTGCAGCCTGGATATGTTTAGATGACGTCTTGATACTAAAATAAAGCAAATCAATGAACAAAGTTAAGTTTCCGTTCATCAATGAAATAGATGTTTGAAGAATTTAAATTAATTTATAATAACAGTATGAGAATTTCTGTATATCTGATAAACTACTCGTTCCTCTCCGAGGTTAGCCACCACACACAATCTTCGACTCTTCTCATTCACTACCAGCTACCTTCTTCAAGTCGTTCGGTCCACCTGGCCGGAGAGTGTTCCACGCTGCGTTTTTGTCTGCGTACGTGGTCTTTATTCAAGGATATAACTTTTTAAACTTTCGCCTTTTGTACACATATTATTTTATTACTAGCTGTGCCCGCGACTTCGTACGCGTGGAAAATTCGAAATTGGGATATATTTTCTTCCCGTTAGCCGATTTCGATGAAACAAAGCCTATTCGAAGCACCAAACTAAGCTTAATTAAGCTGTGGAAACCCCATGAAAATCTAATTAGTAGTTTTGGAGATTAGAGTGTTCGAACAGACGGACAGACAAAAAATTTCAAATCGTCTTTTTTGTATTCTGATACTCCTACTTCATTGCCCCCAATCAGTTTTTGGTCAGTTTCTACAGTTTTATTATATGTATAGATAAAAAACACAACGATGAAAATGAAAAAAAAAATGTACCATTATATTTTTTAACAATACTGTAAGCACATCGACGGTACATGCTTATATGTAGAGGACGGTGATAACAAAGTAGTAAAAGTACAACAACACCTATAAAACCCAGTCGCCGTAACCGAAAAGCCCCGGCAAGTGTTACGGTACAAACGCGCTTTCCGCCCTAATGACATGTTACGGTTGTGATTAGACGCCTGCCGACCATCTTTTTATCTTTATTACAGTACAGTCATTTTATCTTTATTTTTTTGTCCTCAAAAAGTACCTACTGGTTCGATGGTGAAGGAAAATATCGCGGTGATACTAACGTCTTTAACAATTAGAGAAAAAATTCCCTCTATAACGTCCCACTGCAGGGCACACAGGTCAGCTGTGTAAATTAAAGTGCACCGAACAAAATTTTACGTACGTACATACATGCTTCTTGGAAGACGATGAAGCACTTAAGTGTGTATACATATTTGGGAGCTGCCGGAGTCATGGGTCATTCAGTCAGTCTAGGTTCATAATCATAAGTTATGACGTAATTGCCGGAAAACTCTACCTACTCCGATCTATGGTCATAACACACCACGCGGACCTAGAGCGGATTGATAGAAATTACACGAGATTTTACTTTAAATTCTCTTATCGTCTCATGTAGTTTTTTCTCACCGCTGTTTTTCATATAGTTATTTCAGTGATGTTTTTCATATAGAAAGAAGGCAGCAGACGAGCACTTCAGTTCACGCAGTGGTAAGTGGACACTGTCGTCCATGGAATTTCGCGATACATGACATTTCAAAAATCAGACTGGCAAATATTGAATCACGCACGCCCCCGGATACGCTGCCTGCATAGTGTGAGTATGTAGGTACACAAATACACAATTTTGAGATACACAAATTTCAGAAGAGAACTCATTTGAGGTGTACGTTTTCAAAACATCATTTATTTGAATTCGAAAGTGGGTTTAAATGAAAGTGAGCGTAAAGATAGATTAGTATCAGCTTTTGGGGCCCTCGCACAGCCCTGTGATTTTTAGATGGTTTTCTCAACTTAAAAAAAGAAAATTTTCGTTGAAAGATGATGAGAGAAGTGGCTGGTTGTCTTGCGATTTCTGTAACGAATGAAAACATCGAGGTGGTAATAAAAATGTTGCACGAAGACCCAAAAACTGCCTACAAACAGATAATGAGACTCTTAAGATTTTATCGCCGGTCATTCATAGACATTCCCAGAAGACTGTGTAATTGCAGCATTGCCTACTCTCGCTGAAAATAAATGTAAAAAGTAATATTAATACGAACTGTAATCTATTCTTCATATTAGTATCACTAGAAACTCTCCATTTTTTATTCTTAATCAACCAATTTATTCTTACTGATTAAATGTCATTTAATGTCACGCAGATTGATCAGTAGATGATGGCATAGATTTATCATCCATAATCAAATTTCTTCAGTGCCTTCTGACATCTAACTACAGGTACTTGTGTCCAGACATTGTAAATTACTCAATTATTCTGAGCATATAATTAACAGCGTACAAAATTTTTAATAATCAATCTCAGAGAAAGTACAGTTAGACGCATTGAAAAGTGTAGGTAAAAATTAAGCATAAAAAGTAATGAGCACATTAAAACAAGTGAAGCATGTTTAGAGTAACGCCAGGTCTGATGGAGCCATAAGATGAGCGAATATAATGGAGAATGAACACGCTAAAAATTAATGACATTTTGATAAGTGTTCTACGTTCTGTTCTAAAGGTATTTTCAAAGATTTACAATTATTTGCGATCCTCCGCTTATTTACTAGAATTCTTGAAACTACATACCATTACTTGAGTAATTATTAACATTTACCTACAAGTTGAATAGCCCTTCTTATAGCTTCAGGCCATATTCCCAAAACGAATAGGTCTCCTCTCGTCATGACAAGGTGTTGTATGACATGACATGACGCATGCTCTACGCAGGTCGATAGGTGGATTTTAGACACGCCATTGTTTCACGCAGTTCATTCACAATGTTTTCCTTTACAGACGAGTTAGCTTTTAAAAAAAGATAAACCGTATTAAGCTCTTAAGCCCGATTTTTTTCGTTGTCTTAGGTAGGGCTTAGAAATGACGAAATATGTTAGTGGAAAAGGAATATCCACTTTTTAGTCTATCTCTAAGTAAATTAATAGATAAGCGGAAAATAGCACGGTCTGAAATAACCGCTACTTCCATGGCTCCACCCAAAGTTGCGTAGATTGTAGATCGTGACAGATGCTCAGATGCTCAGATGCGATCGTGTGAATTTGATAGTGAAATATTAAGGTTAGAACTAGACACAACTACCAATACCGTCGACAAATTAAGTCAATTAGTTTTGGAAATTGAAATAATTTTAATATCAGCAACTTGCCTAAATACTGTGAGTAAACATTGATACCTACCTGGCTACCAATACGGATAAAATTAAATGAATTCGAGAACCCAATCAATTGTATTATTACGACAACGAAGAAGATAATATTGTTTCCGTATCCTAATTTTAAAATATTCTTAAATATGTCACTATAGTTTCTATAGCATCGTCAGATAGGTAGCTAACAAATAGATAAATACTTATGGCATGTAGGTACCTATTTCTTCTGGAATTTTTTAAATAATTTAGGACCTCGATTTTGAACTAGAAATTTTAGAATTGAAATGATCTTTACGATTTGTTTCTATATAGTTTTCTTTTTTATATATTTATGAATGCTTTTCGTATTTCCTTTTTGTTTTTATCTCTTTTCCTTTTTTTTTCGTGTTTATGCTGACCCTACGTACCAATCAATGCTGCCGAAACGCCGAAGACGCGTCGGGGGCATTCGACAAAATAATTCTTCAATATCATAACGCGATGTCCGTAGGGGGCACAGTCGTGTGGCAAATGTTTTTAATTATACTAATGTGCACTGTTTCATACACTTTCTACTCACGAGCCTTCGTGTTACTGTAAAAGTGCAAAATCAGCAAGCAAGCAAGTTAAAGCAAGTAAATCAGGAAATAGGAACGAATAGGAATTAAATTGTATGAAGTAAATCAGATTAATTGTATATATTTCGATAGTACCTACAGTACAAAATGGAGTACCTACGTTACGTTTTTATTTCAACAATGATAACAATATGTCAGATTAAGATTAGATTCATTAATTTTAATGAAATAATTACAGTAAAAGATTCCTTAAACCAGTTAAGGACTCCGTAATAGTTAATACTATATAAACTAAACCATGTTTGATCGAATTTATGGGGTAATAATGACTACCTATATAAAAGGTCCGTTTACACTTGAAAGTTCTATTGACGAGAATTATATATGTTAATATATTTGTAATTAACCTCAACTAACTTTTAAAACTACTGGGCAGAGAAAAAACCTGAAATAAAGTGGAATTTAGAAAATAAAACTTATCTTTTAGATGGTTCATAAGAAAACTAAATTTTTTGTTCCATTGCGACATGTCCACATCAAATGGCAGGTTGTAATAACATGTCCAACGGACAGGTAGCGACCGAATCTATGTATGAAGGCTTTATATAACATTGATTAATACACATCTGGTAAGATAGTTAATGTCCTATGACATAGGTACTCATTAATATTAGCTTGTTATTTTTTCGAGTAAGTTTAGAGTTTATTACCACGTGACATTAGGTCTATAATTTCTTTAGCCAGGGGGTTAAACAATTACAACACCACCAACTAACCACCAACTAACTACCAACCAACAAGCACCAACAAACGAAATTCTGTAGAGTGAGTAAAAAAATAAGTCGTCGATGCCCAATTTTAGTATTGCAAGGCGAATTACTTTAAGGGAATATACTCACTATTGTTTATAGGATTTATTTCTATTTGCCATATAACCTGGTTTAAAAAAATCCATTATTCACACTATTTGATTAAATTTACAATGCACAACATTCTAGAATCTAGATCATTTCAAAACATTCTGAATCCTGCGCATTATATGGCAATTGTACAAAACATAAATGCATCACAGAGAGTTTCGATTGTTGCGAAATTCGTGAATATAGATATTCATTTTGTTTTCGATTTATCGACGTAATTAATACTTTCTTTTATATCTTTAGGCAGCTTATTATTATTAGAAACTATATTTTTCTTGTTAACAATAAAAAGTGCTTAATAGTTGAATACGGTTGTAGGTAGGTACCTACTAAATACCTTAGGGTTTAAATGTAGAGTTATAATATTTAGAAAATTTTCAAAGTACCTACTTACTTATAACTTCTCAATAGATTCTAATTAATGAAAACTCTTTATTGTTAACAGTGAGACATGTTATGCCAGTACACAAATTACTTCAGTTATAAATTTCTAATCCCCAAACCGCCTACACAGCACAGCGACCAGGGACACGCTCGGGCCACCGAATATTTCCCGAGCTTAATTACAACGATGTTAGCAAAATATTAATGAAGTATCTGATACGGACATGTTTTGAACTCCGACTTTTGGGACTTTGCCGGTATCATGTCTAAAAGCATGTCGGGATTTTAGTTATTTAATAAATAATCAGTGGGAACAAACGGGAAGTACCAAATGGGAATTAGATTAACCTACCTATAATAGTCGTTTTAACGGAGTTTGTTTTGATTTTCTTCTACTTGTTATGTAGATTAACATTGCCAAATGTTGCTAATAAGGGGTTTTCCAATAGGGACTTGACAACTTTGAATTCAATTTGTGAACGCACCCTTTCACTAATCATCGAACTGTCACTGTCAATTTATTCAGTAAACTTAACATTTTCATCATGGTAAAGTACACGAACGAACAACGTCTGCAAATTATAAAAATTTACTACAGAAATTCGGAGTCGGTGACCGCTACTTTAAGAGCGTTAACTCCGATTTTCGGTCGTAATTCTCGCCCTAGTAGACAGGCAGTAACAAGTTTAGTGAAAAAATTTGAGTCTACATATTCGTTGTGTGATGTTGCCGTGCCAGTGAGACAACGGGTTGGTCGAAGTGTCGAAAATATCACTGCCGTTGAATCGTCCGTAGCAAATGATCCAAAGCAGTCAATTCAAGGCGTTCTCAAGAGTTGGACATCGCCCAGACCACTTTATGGCGAATTTTGCGTAAGGATCTTAGTTTACACCCATACAAGATCAAGCTGACTCAGGAATTGAAGCCGATGGACCGGACCATTTGAAGCGACGTACGTTCTCCGATTGGGCTCTGGAAAAGATGCGCCAAGATGATCAATTTCATCGCAAAATCATCTTCAGTGACGAAGCTCATTTTTGGCTCAATGGGTTCGTCAATAAGCAAAATATGCGTTATTGGTCGGGTGAAAATCCACATGTGCTTCATGAAACACCACTTCATCCACAAAAAATAACTGTTTGGTGCGGTTTGCATGCCGGCGGCGTCATAGGGCCATATTTTTTCGTCGACGATAATGATCGTCACGTTACTGTGAATGGTAATCGTTATCGCGCCATGATTACCGATTATTTTTGGCCCGAATTGGAAGATATGGACTTGGACAACATGTGGTTTCAACAGGACGGTGCCACAAGCCACACAGCACACGTTACAATCGATTTATTGAAGAGTAAGTTTGATGAGCGTGTTATCTCAAGAAATGGACCAGTCGATTGGCCGCCTCGTTCGTGCGATTTAACGCCTCTAGATTTTTTTCTTTGGGGCTACGTCAAGTCATTGGTCTATGCCAACAAGCCGACGACGTTGGAAGAGCTCAGAGCCAACATTGAACGCGAAATATCAGCCGTTTCGGCCGAAATGTGTGGCCGAGTCATCGAAAATTGGGTCCAACGAATCGACCGCTGCAAACGTGCCCGCGGTGGCCATATGAACGAAGTCGAGTTCCATTCATAAATATTTTGATTGTACTTCAACCCGATAATAAAGTTTTTGAAATATCTCAAATGGTTTGCATTTTATTTTGAAAAAAAGTTGTCAAGTCCTTATTGGAAAACCCTTTATAAATAATCGTACTTTGTGTGAATAGGTACCTATTTAATCTAAAGGGATTATATACCTAATATAGATGACGTAACAATATGTGACGTTATCTGAGCAAAGGATCCTTTATTATCGGTAATAAATTTTGGTCAGATTTTCTAACTCATAATATTGTATTTCAAAATTCTGTTCTATAATAATATTATAAAGAAAGTTTATGAGTTTGAATATTTATATGTAAAAGTCAAATTAAAAAGTAGATACTGAACCGATTTTGAAAACATTTTTAGTTATTTACTTTTGTCTATCGAGAAAATATTGCAACCTTGTAAGAGAAGTATGAATAAATAAAGAAATACTATAGACATATTGGAAGCTAAAATAATGTAGATAGATGGATATAAATTACGTTTGGGTTGCCATCTTAAAGAAGCCAGAGAGGGTCGTTAGTTGATAACGTGATCTATGGCTAACAAGTTCTATTTATTTTTATTTAACAAGTCTTTAATAATTAATTCCTAATCAGTTCACTATTTAAAAAGATACCAAATAGTTCGCTTTGAATTGAGATGTAAGTGCATTTGAAATACATTATTGGGTAGGGATATCTAAGTACGTATATGTCTGTTAAGAATGTTTATTTATGTGTCATTGCACCAGTAGGCATTTGACGTGGACAAAAGACGGGCATAATGCCTTACGGAATTCTCTACTAGTCAGAAACCAAAAAGAAAACAGAACGCGGGTGCAGTTTTGATTTAAATACATAATAAACTTTAATAAACTATAATATATATATATATATATATATATGGACTATATAAAGGGAAAGTATGGTATATGGACCATGGACTATATAAAGGGAAAGTATGGTATATTGGACCGGCAACTAAATTGGACCACCCCCATATCTCAAAAAGTATTATTTCAATTTCAATATTGGCAACACCAAACGATATGCATCTAACTTCATTGCATATCGGCCATATTGTTTTAGTTGTGACATTGAACGTCTGTATTTTGTTTTGAAAAATATATTTTTGTTATTTTTAGTATAAATTCCATGGATCCGTGCTAAGAGTGTGTTTATGTTGAAGGTAAGCATACAGGTTTGTTAATTTAAAGTTTAGAAGAGTAATTTATCTACAATCAACATAGGCAAAATGATTGCCGGCATTTATACTTAGGTTATATTTTATTAAATTTGTTTTTATGAGGTATCCACCTATGACGTACCTATTTGTTTTACCTCGGAACCAATTTAGCAACCCCCCGTGGTCCAAATAACAGAACCAGTTGGCTAAATTGGAACGAAGCTCGGATCTCACATTTTGTTGATTATTGAGATATCTATAATAATTATGTTGATAAATACTTAATAAATGCAAAGCCTAATTGTTGCTTCATTTCATACAATAGACATTTGTTAAAATGTAATATATATATATATATATATATATATAAAGGCGTTTGAAAAAAAAATGGTCCAAATTACCATACTTTCCCCTACATATGGACATATTTAACAACAAAATACAAACAACACTTCCTTCATAAAATTTTACTGCGACATTGTCTTATTACCGACGAATAACTCAAAAGCGAGGTAGTGCGTCTACAAAAACGAAAAAGCCCGCTCAAACACAAAGGCTCGGGCGCAATTTTGACAAAATTCACAAGCATTAATATCAATATGTAGAGCAAAAAAGGGCCAGTAATATCCTCGGGGTCCCTCCGCTTTATTTATCAAAGCCGACCCCATATAACCCTTTCATCGTTACGCGAATTAAATTTCTTTTGCCGTCATTTCCCGTGCATTATCTCGGTAAAATCATAATGGTGCGACGTGGGCCCGACAATGGCGGGCTTGTTTGGCCCGACTTCATTAATGTTTGCTGAAGAATTTTATTAAAATGTAACGTCGCGTTTAAGGGTTAAAGGCTTAGATTAGCGTTGAAATACAGATGAGACAACTCGTTCTTTGATAGATTACTTCTGTACCTATATCAGACATGTATGGTGGCTTTATTATTTTATAGCGTTTTCTATGGATAGTCAAATGAATCAATTAATTATAGATTCAGTAGCCACTACTAGTATTTCAGTAGTGAGTGAGATACATTCCATGCCAGAGCTTATTCCCATCCCATCCTATGCTACCCCATTTCCCTAACCCTTCCTCTAACTTTCCAAAAGTAGGCAGCGTATCCGGGGGCGTGCCTATGTGTGTAATTCTGGACTGATGTTGGCATGTATCGCGGATGTCTATGGGCGACAGTATCCACAGTACAGGTGTACTGAAAATAAATATTAAATGTATTTCAAAGAGAGTAAACAAAATTACAAAGATCGAAAAATTTCATAATTTTCATAAGCAGACAAGCCGAGCTTACTATTTAAGGACTCACTGTATGTAGTGTATGTATTGTAGGACTGTATGTAGTTTAAGTATTTAGTTTCCCCTGTCATTTACCATTCGGTAATCTCGTATATAGGCAGATAAGTACAAATATCTAGATTCAATATCAATGTAAGGCCACCGTCATCGACTAGGAAGGCACTTAAAGTCTAGCAGCTTAGTCACTATTAGCCTAGATCGTTGACTATTTAAGTATGTTAAAAATCTAAAATAACAATTGAACATGACGTGAAAAATAAGCGATTGTATATTAATACAAAGAGATAACGTGTCTACATGTAATTTATTGTTTGCAATATTTACGAAGTCTAAGATATTTTTGTATTAAACGTCCTCGGGGTGGGGTTTAAAATGAATATGGGGACGATCCAATTTAGTAAGCGAATATGTATAAGTTTGGATAGCTCTCTAAAATGTTTGCTGGAGAGATTAATTGAATTTCAAACTAATATGATTGCCTTCTCCGTGAGTCCCTAGCATTTGAATGTGAGAGTTCTACAATTAACTACCGTTACTTAGAATACAAAAAATAATGTATTCGAGCTATATGAAGGAACAATCATAGGGACAGGTGTGCACTATTTTTTTTTAAACTTAAGTTATTGACATTATCATGTTATTACATTTATGAAGTGTGTGTGTTTGTAAAGCAACACTTAAATTTATTTACTTTGAAAGAAAATTAACATGTCAGATTAGCCCAAAAAAAGAATAGACATCCTCTCACACTATTTTCCCTCAAAAATAAGATTCTTCCAAATGAGCATATATGTGATGGCCACAAAATTATATAATCACTTAGGTACCTGAAAATCTTGAAGAGCTTAAATTAATGAATTACAACAATAAGCTGTTTATTATACCTAAGTACTGGTAAATAAGTGTTACTACACAATTAACGATCTCTTGACTGATATTATTTTAATTAATTGATGCGTGCTTTGATGCGTGATCGATATTGTATTGGACATCACTTAATTAATACAATATTGACATATGCATAATACATATTGACATAGACAAATAATACACGTGGTAATCTAAATAGGAACAATTTGATAGGTGGTTAGTAAATTATAATCGACATATTTAAACCATTAACAGAATTTTGGTAAGACCTTGGGTAGATACTCGTAGTATATATTTATTATTTAGAGATATTTTATACCTATTTATTACTTATTTTATACTTAGAGAGTATATTTATATCTAAAAGTATTTGTCTGTGATTATACCTATTACTACCGTGTGAAAAGTGAAGGTTTATTTACTAGTACATATTTATATATTTATTATATATATATTGTAGGTATGTACTATTATATCTTGTTAGTATAATTGTTATTTGTAATTGTTAGTATATTTGTTAGGGGGAAAGTGTATGCTGCATTCCCACAGTCGATGCGTGCACTTGACTGACCACGTTTCCCCGCTCTCACAGAAGACTAGCTTGAAATGTACTGCATTTCCTGCTTTATCTTATTTCCCCAATGTTCGTACTTGTTTCGGTAGTGAATGAGATATGCCAGAGCCCATTCCCATCCCATCCTATTCCATCCTATCCCCCCCCCCCCATTTATCTATTCCTTGATCTGCAAAGGTAGGCAGCGAGCGCATCCGGGGGAGTGCCAACGTTTGTCATTCTGGATTGATGTTGTCATGTATCGCTGATATCTATGGACGACAGTATCCAATTAACATCAGATAGATCATATGCTCGTCAGCTGCTTTTTCTTTCTTTAAAATGAAAATCTACCCGACCGTTATTGTGCTACACAATTACAACAGTCCGTAGTAATTGTGCAATTTTGGCTAGGCGTAGGTAATTGTCGCGTATTGTACCAATGACCAATAAACCGACCAATTACTGCAATCTTTCATTAGAAGTTAGGTATATATTAATTATACTTATGTAAATAAATTTATTTATGTAAATATCGTTACTTCAACACGATATTTTTATCCACTTTTGTTTTCTAACTAATTACATATTATTATAATACATTCACGAGTTATTAACTGTTAAAATCAATTCATATTTACATGAATGAACGCAGAACTGATTAATTGTGATTAGTTATAATAAAAATCTTGTTATTTGGATCGTAAAATTCACTTTCTATACTTACGGACACGCTACTCCATAAATTCCTATCGTGTTGAAGTTCCAATTTATAAGATAAGATCTATTTTACATAATATTGTAATAATCTAGTCTAAAAAAATAAACAGATTTCAAAATATTAGATTTAGCATTAGTTTATATTCTACTAGCGAACCGCCCTCGCTTCGCTTCGATTTCTTTAAAACAATATTAAACTATACGTATAAACTTTCCTCTTGAATCACTTTATCTATTGATGAACACCACATTAAAATCGGCTGCGTAGTTTATAAGATCTAAGCGTGCATACAGAGGGACAGACGGCGGGAAGCGACTTTGTTTTATACTATGTAAAGATTAGTGTGCATTAGTTGAGCAACATTTAGCTTGTACAGATTCGTGAGCCCTCACTAGGGCTGATATATTGGTACCTACATTAATGTAGTAGAATGTATGTTTAGGGTACGATGGAACTGACATGTGCCATGGCATAAAAGTTCCTTAAAAAGAAGAATAAAAAAAGAAACTGACGCTTTTCCTCTAATGTGTGGTGTCGTGTCGTATGATGTCGGCCGGCATTAGAATACCACCACACTATCTCTTCCCGTATGTGTCGTAAAAGGTTACTAAGGGATAACAAAGCCACTACCACAAACCGTGGTAAACTACACCACCTCTAAACGAGTGGATTCGCCAATCTGTTTGGCCAGCGTGACTTTTTAAGGCCACACATCACTCATGCGCAAGATAATATGCATAAATCTGTGTCCAGCAGTGTACGACAAATGCACACAAAAGGGCTACTACTTTTTAAGCCGATTTGTACCTAAAACTAACAACAGATGGCGCTGACACCATTTGTAAATCACGCTATGGTCTTTAGACCACAGTATCTACTTATCATCAAGTGGGTTGTATTCTCCTGTACCGTCCTATAAAAATACTTATCTAAACACTAATAACTCAGAACTTTATACTTATGTATAATACCTCCCTAAATACAAACTTTCGTGTTCGAGCTAAAAAAATCTTTGAAAAGTAGACGTCCATTATAATTTATATTTGAACCACTTAAATAACAAACTCTGTCCAACAACTGGCGACTGGCATTATGCTAACGAATTTTCCAACGAACGGGCCTTTTTTCCAAACTCTCATTAGGGTACTGTTTACAGAAAAATGGTGTGGTATTTTTAAAAGGAAAATAAGCGTAGAAATTAAAAGCAAAGGCAAAATCGAGCACAATAAACATTACAAACTACGCTGGATATACAGCATTTATTAAAAATAGTGGTTTAGTCCATGTTCAACCCCTGCCATTTAGACTTCCGAATAAAGTACTTGTTTAAACATCCATTTTCAACCAACCAAAGTGTTGAAATCCATTGAAAATACATTACTATATATAAAGAACTAATTTAGCTCGCATTTTCAACCAATAAGTAGGTGAATGCAATTTTGGTACACTGAGAGCAGAAAGTGTATTATTTTTTAATAAATATTTTACTACTGGCTGAATTGTGATGACCTCACTCATCTATACCACAAAACGAAATGCATATCAAAAGCATTGAATAACCAAGTGCACGTTTATAAACTTTTTGCATTTGTGAATTAATTATAAGTACTAATAGTGTCTATATTTGTTGTTCTTAATTCTAAACCATTTATAGTAACTATTATTATTCAGTCTGTGCTATCAATATCGGCGGAATATTAGTTATGTCACTAAAATACGTGATCTTGCGTGATCTCTAGCCAAGTGAAACAGATCTTCGAAGCTGGCTATTCTCGTCCAATCTCATGTTTCTTAGCCACGATTTTCTTCTTCTTCCAACGTGCCTGTCCCTTTAATATTTCCCACCGTAATAACTTCATTCTTATCTTTATTTTCAAATCCCCAGAAAAAATCACTTAACTAAGTGTTTACAATAGGGCCTTAAATTTTAAAAATAAACGTCAAATTTAAGCCCTTCGGGCAATTTGTAAGGAAACAATTCGTAAAATAAATACTTACTCTAAATGATCAATCCAACAGTACCGGAGAGGTATCTACTACCTTCTCCCCTCACCCTCCCACCTGGCCTCGTCGTTAGCCGTCTACAAAATATTTGCATAACTCATTATGTTGCATCCATATTTAATTAGGATATTTCCTTCTTTCGGATTTTTGGACGCTCAGTTAGGCAAATGCATTAGATACATAGTTAAAAAGAAGAAAGGTCCTTTGAATTCAAACTTAAAAAAATACTTGGTCCTTAAAGAAATTTGCGAAGCATTTGTTCTAAGAATAGTATTAAGTAAGTATTATGTATTATTTGAAGTATCGTGTTTGTAATATTACGACTTCTATTATTCTAGTAGATAAAGTAGTCCTTAATAATTATACTTTTATAGATTTTTTTGCAAATTTTCTTTTTCCATATAGGTAAGGTAGTATCTTGTACCTTATACCTAATCAGTATAAGAACTCCATTTATCATACAGACACTCTATTATCATAATTTCCTAATAAATTGATCTATTACTCGTAAATCATGTACCTAAATAATATGTGAAACATGTTCTAATGACAACGGTATGATGAGACTGCAATGGTATCAGTATATATTCATGTTTACTGTACCTCTAGGTACAAAAGTTTATTCATTTACAGTAAAAATTTATAAAATTCTTGACAGAGAGAGATTATGTAGTCTTCCTGCATGACCCTATGTCAAGCATCACAGTTATCTCATTTTACGTTTTAACACAAAATGCAACAAGCATTAGGGTCAAGATATAGGATAGGATAATTTTCAACCCAACATAGGATAATTTGCTTTTTCTGTATATTTTAATTGACAGAAAACGAAATAATTTATTTTGCACTAAAATGGACTAATGCTGTACAAATGGTTAGAATTTAAAAATGCTTAATAATAAGACCAAAATAATGTTTTCTCTGGTGACAAATGCACTTACATTACAGCAAATAACACCACTCCTAAGTTCGCCAATACAGGGCGCTACTTCAAATCGATTGCCATTTAATTTGGTATCAACTCAGCTTCTCCACGTTGGTCGTGAAGAGGGACCCAACTGCTAATGGTTGTGCAAATTTTAATCGGTTTGTTTTCAGTTTCAGCTTTGATTTTCGTGGAACGCAATTGGTTGCTCGAAAATTAAAGATCTTAATTGGTTTCGGAGCTAATGAAATTTATTGTTGGCTGAAAATAAAGCTTCTTACTTTCGGTTATGTTAGATGACAAAGGATATATTATTGTTTTGTTTTTAAATATTGATTATTTTGTAGGTATATTTTGGAAGCAGCCAAATACAACTGATAATTTCGTATCTATACTACATTAAAAATACCATCTTAGCAAAAAAATCCTTAGCAGTGTTCAACACTGGTCAAGACTGAGTTCTACATTCTGTATCACGGAATATAAGTATCTACATATATTTAACAAGGTAATCTCAGTTCTCTGTTTTTTTTATATACAAAAAGACGGCAGACTAGCATACAGTCCACCTGATGGTAAGTGGATATTGTCTACCATGCGACGATACATGCGAACATTAGCCCAGAATGACTAACGTAGGTATACTCCGGGATGCGCTGCCTATCTTTGCAGATTAAGGAATGGATTGGGAAAATGGGGAGGGATAGAATAGGATGGGATGGGAATAGACCCTGGTATATCTCACTCACTATCGAAACGCCCATATATTGGAGAAATACGATAAAGCAGGAAATGCAGTAGGTACATTTCAAGGTAGTTTTATAGAAAGGGGTAGCGTGGCCATTCAATTAATTACATTGTCCAAAAGTGATTATCACTGTTCTAGAACTCGGATATATATTTTTAATGGATAACAACAAATGCTGCACGCGCATTTGTCATGGTTATTATTTTGTGCCTCTTAAAATATCGAAGAATTGATTCAAGGTTTATCTAACCACAAAAATAGGTTCTTAAATATCTAAATGGTAACTTATGTTGTACCTACTAATTATGTAATTTTGTTTATGTTAAAATCATTTTAGAAATTATGACTGAAAATGATTAAATCCTTTTAAATTATTTTCAAAATTAGGCCACTAGAGGTTTTTAGGTAAGTATGTGTATCAATAAGTTCATTCACAAATGGATATTTTCCACACTTCAGACACGAGGAGATAAATATAAATATAGAACAGCAATCACCCCTACAGTGTGTTGACAATGCGCACTTTAGCACTCCGATTACAAAATGGCGATTCGGCTGGTCCCAAGCTTAAAAACTATTGAAAACCAAAATAACTTTTCCGTCACCACTACGGCTATTACACTAGTTATTACTATAACTGACCTTATTTTCTTCTCAGTAAAGTTGAAGCTGAAACATCGATTTTTACATGTGTATTTAAATTTTTGTAGTGACGTATTTGAATTCGTTAAAATCGTAACTACATGTAAGGCTATAGAGCGGCGAATGCCCCCATGGACGGGTATTGACAAGTGCACTTAGTAAGAGGATTATGAAATGCAGTGTGAGTGTACGCGTTCTAGCTATGTAGTGTGGTGTGATGGTGTTATGTAATAATGAACAAAGTGGCAATCTTAAAACTAGGAGGATAAAAGAGTCATTATTATGAATAATGGTTCGCTGTTCTGTCATTTTTGGAATGACAAAGTATCGTACGAAGTTTATCGTCCTCCTCTGTAAATTAGCATTATACCTATGTAACTTGAGTTTACATTTTAAAAATGTGATGATTCCAAAATCTTGTTTGCAGTTCTTCCAAATGAACCAGTCGAGCAATTCTTAGCCACATAAAGCCCAAGATTTATTACACTTGACGGACGAAGGTCCATATAGCTTGAACATCACAAATTTTTGATTTTCGTAGAAATTGTACCTAGAATATCTTAAAGAGTTCTTACTATTGAATTAGACTTCAGCTTAATTCAATCAAAAGGTTTTTACAAAATTTATACCTACATCATACAAATACGTCATCGAAAATGTTAGTATCTATGACTTTACAGCAAAAGATTTCTTCATTCTGTATAGGTGGGCACAAGTTTCAACTAATATCGTTTTAAAGATCAAAATTAGGTACATGAGATTCATGTCATTTATTATGTTTCTTATAATTATAATTATAAGAGGAATATAATTATTACATATTACGAGATAAGATTATTACATATTTCTGTTTCATTTTCTTTTAAATTACATTTTACAATTTACTATTATATAATACAATTTACATATTTAAATTTACAATTAAACTTGCATTATAAAATGCGAACTTAATACCTAGAAAAAATCTCTAGCAGAAATTCTTTTGGCTGAGCAGAGAGGTATATTAGGAGGCGCAGTTAAAGGGCTTATAAATATAAAGCATACGAGATAACTATATATGTTTATATGATTTAACAAACACATATGTCACATTATTCTGTATATATTTATCTTTCAAAAATATGTTTTACCTACTGCTTGGGTGCATATTGTAATACATCATTCACGATGACGCTGTGACGTAGGAGTCGTAGGACCATAAACACGATACCGTCCGTCATGGGAGTGACGGGATCACTCCCCATACTATTTCTGCTTTGTCCCTCTATGTACAATAGGGTTTGACGTGGGGTGTCCAAAGGGATTTTGTTTCAATTATTATTTTGCAGAGTTTTGAACACCAGTCTAACACCCATTAGTGAACTTGTACGTTAGTCTCGATTTACGCTCTAATCAAGTAGCAAGAATAGCAAGAATAGCAAATTATATTATTTTTTAGACCAGGCTAAAGCCTCAGAATGGCGTATATATTTAGAATTTAATGCGAGATGAAAAGCAGTAAACTCAACACATTATTATCTTTTTATAATTCTAGAGATCCTACATGTCAGTGCCAAAATGACAATCTGGTTTCTGGTTCTAGTTTAAACGCCATGTAAAATAGTGTTTATTGATAAGTTAAAAACAAAAATCTGATTAATTCAGGATTAAGGCTTACTTGAGTATTTAATATATATTTTTATAATATTTCACAACTTCCATCAGCTGTATTGTAAGGTTAATTTCATCTTAGCCCCCCCCCCCCCCCCGTAGGATCCATTGAAATATCAACGAGATTGTTTGGAGATACTTAGTAATTGACTTAGCAAATATAGATAATTATATCTATTTAAGCGTTTCGGTAATCACTTGTATTTCGTTTCGTTTTTAATTCTTCTGTCTTTGATTATTTAGATAATGTTATATTAAACATTATTTATACAATAATCTTTAAAGAATAATATTGTTTCACTCTCCCCCCTACTAAATAATAATGTTTAGTAGGGGGGAGTGCACGCTGCATTCCCACTGCCGCTGGTCACACTCGACTGGCCACGTTATTCCTCTCTCACAGAAGACTATGTATCTTGAAATGTACTGCATTTCCTCCGTTATCTTATTTCCCCAATGTACGTACCTTTTTCGGTAGTGAGTGAGATATGCCAGAACCCACTCCCATCCTATCCTGTCCCTCCCCATTTTCCCAATCCATTCATTAATCTGCAAAGCTGGTCATCACATCCGGGGGCGTGCCAATGTTTGTCATTCTCGACTTATGTTGGCATGTATCACGGACGTCTATGGACGACAGTATTCATTTACCGTGAGGTGGATTGACTTGTATGTTCGTCTACCGCCTTTTTTCTATAAAAAAAGGATAATAATTATTATCTTCTAATTTGTTGTTGATTGTAGTTTTATTTATATATTAATTAAGACACGATATTTTGTAATATTCTTTGTTAGCAGACAGGCGAGAGTGAGAGAGAGAGAGAGAGAGACTGTGAGTTTACTATTAGTAATAATTAAGTAGATACATTTTAAAGAACAGTTTCAACCTTTTCTAATGACACTGATTAGTTAAACAGAAAAAATAACTTAATTACCATACTTAATTAAAATGTAATAAGGGCTATGATTATGTGCACATTAGTGTATGGCCTTTTAAACAGCTAGTTCATACATAGTACTACATATTACGAAGCAGAATTTAGCTGCACTCAACATAACTCCATAATCTAACGATAATAAAGTGATTCCTGTCAATTGATATGTGTTTCTTGGACGTTTTCAAGTCAATTGGCAAAATTACTAGCAGAATTTAGACTTTATTATATGATGATAAAGTACATTTTAGTTAGATAATAGTCAAGTATGTATGTGATCGGTAATCCAGGATCATTCGAGACACGATCGAGAGGTTTTAGATCCGTCTTCAATAGGGTAAGGTGCTCCAAGTGTGCGCGGTTTGCGAACGATGTTGTATATATTAAATGTACATGTATTGTAAAACTTTTGTTTTAAAGACACGTTATTATACTTCCATAATGTACCTTTATCTAAAATCAACGAAGTCATACACGTTTTTTATTTATGATTAATTAATGTGTAAAGACAAAAATTAATGTGTAAATGACGAAATATCTACAAAAGAGCAATCCGGTGTAATATCTGTTTCATTTATGCTTGTAAATTCTTTGGATGATGCAAATGGATTTTCATTTATATCCCTCTACGCACATCTTATAAAACATACTATTATATTACAAGAATGCGCAGTGGCCACAAGAATACGCGTGCGCACTTTTTCTATGCACACTCATCTTAGATACAGCCTGTTTCAAAATAAAAATACACTCAATGAAAATGGACGGCAACAACTGCACAACAGTTAGATTATTTATCGAAGACTTTACTCATTTTATTATAATATCAAAAACAAACAATGTACTACACACGTTAGACACACTGAAAAATATGATATTTTTTTTATGTAAAACTGCTAAAAGCAAAATCTTACATACTTCCTATGATTTTTTTTTCAAAGTTTGTCGAAAGTCACATATACATATATGGGCGTTCAAACGACAACTGAAGTTCGTGTCAATTTCATTCATAAATTTAGCGAATATCACAACTGCGTCCTCTTGCGGATCCCACACACTTGTGGCAATTTACCCTATTATGTAATCACAGTTTGTTGAAAAGATACTGAGTATGATAAAATGACTTTAGTGTGACAGGGACTGGGAATTAGTAGGTTTTAATACGATGATTTCATTTATAAATAGGTGATTTATAAATTAACTGCAAATGCCTTAATTTATAAGTATTTAACACAGATTTAAAAGTTTACACTGTACAGTACGCTCACTGTAGGTAGTTATTATAATATATAAAGGACAGCATATTTATTTTATTCAAATTTCGTCTCCATGGCAGAGAATGGCAGATCATATTGCAGACCAGTCCTAAGCCAGTGCTGTCAACCAAACGCTTTAAAAGGTCTTTTAAAGGTCTTATTATTAGATACTTACCTAATAAATAACATGGCTTGATTTCTGTTTGAACTTATTTTTCTGTTGTTTTCTAGAAACGTATCGACTCAACTAATAATTATTTTAATACTTAACCCTCTTTATATTAATGTTTTATTTTGTAATATTCAGTATGTGTTATATGCATGCGATCTCATTCTAAAATTCCTACACGGAAGCTCACGAGATTCGAAAATTGATCAAATTTGGATAAAATTTCGATCGTTTTGACAGAAGCTCGTGCCGATGTAGCAAAATTTATCCTATAATTTTAAAAAAACCTAATATTTCCCAGACCTTGGCACGCTTTACAAACACGCAACCATTTTGGTAGCTCCGAAATAAATAATAGCTACTGGCGGCGCGCGGCGTTCTGATTTCAAATTCAAAATCGACATTACATTCTTTTTACTGGCTTCAGGCTAGGCTGTGCGCTCATGATGCCTTTACTTCTTTTATTTTAAGAAACATTTAAATTTCTTAAGAATCACAGGAATCTTAATCATGCAAAAATTCGTGACTCAGGTTACTCATTTTAAACACACGACATTTTTTTGAAAATGTGTTTCTTGTTTCTGCTCCTTAAGTTGTTTTTGTTCAATAAAAAGAAGGTGGCAGACGAGCAAACAGTCCACCTGGTGGTAAGTGGACACTATCGCCCATCCGCGATACATGCCAACATCAGTCCTGACTAAAAATGTCATGACCCCGGATACGCTACTAACTTTTGTAGATTTAGGAATGAATTGGGAGAAAGAGTAGGAAAACGGAGAGGGATAGCATAGGCTGGGGTTGGAACAGGCTCTGACATATATCACTCACTTATACATAAGGTGAGAAATGCAGTACATTTTACGGTAGTCTTCTGTAGTAGAAACGTAACTTCACCAGTCGAGTGCGCCCGGCGGCCGTGGAATTGCTTTGGGATACATTTTGTTTTTTCTATAAACCAAATTAAACAAATTCTATATACCTACTAGAGAGAAAGGTATCGCTGCCAACTTCTACGCAATAATTAGCGGACTACCTAATATGATAGTCTATCCTCGCCTATGCAATCTGCAACATCACGATTTACGTATATATTGTCAACCATAAACTTCCGTATCGGATACGATACGGGGATACTGGCCTTTTTATAAAGATAGGACTAATTTTATCACCATTTGAAACAAACTAAATTGCTCAGGTATCTAAAGTCATCTCTATAGTTTTTCGCTAAAAACAACTGTATACAAATACCTACATTTAGTATGTAGTAACAACACACTTGTAGCAATAAGATTAGCTGACGACGCCCGCTCAGTCCCTGCTTACCGTGGTTAAATATAACCGAGACGGCGCCAGCAACAGTTACGTCAAACAGGAATATATTGGCTTTCAGTTATTGAGTGATTTTAAAATGATATACCTAATAATGTTAAGATTTTGGATAAGAAAGTAAAATAATGGTGGATAAGAAAACTTTAATCCGAACTAGGGGTGACTTTTCAGAATTGTCGGTAATGATGATTTTATGTTATAATTTATTCATATTGCCATCATAATCAATACATAGTCAATTATCGTTTATTTGCTTAAAATAACCAACTACCCACATTTTTTGTAATAGGCTAATATATCTCATTATGGTGTCTTTGTTTTGTATACTGGAGTATTGTAAACTTAAGTTAATAATAATAAGTTTTCTTTTTAAGTGAACTACTTAAGAAATAAGTTTCTTAAAACCGAAAACTTTGGTTACATAATAAATGCTATTCTTAGAATATCCATAAACATTGCAAGAATAATGATGTGAGAATATTGTTATTGAATTAATTGAATTATCTAATCTAAAATAAAAATTGACAAATATTAATAAATGATCTCTATATACATATAATATAATAAATGTAACTGATCGTTGTCTGTACATGGAAGATATATGAGAAAAATATTATTGGGGGCCTTTATCAACGCAATAGAACTCAAAACAATGATTGTTAGAATTTTTGTCTGTTTATCTGTTTGTCTGTGCGTTTGTGCGCACTAATCATAGAAACGGCTTAACCGATTTGGGTACGGTTTATAAATGTATTGTGTATTGTAATGTATTGTGGTAAGCTTAATTTAAAATTTAGTGTTTTTTTTTATTTCAATCAGTTCATAAATAAAAAAGTTATATCAATTTAAAGAATCACGTAGAACATTTGTTCGATAAAAATGCTATAAAATAACTGTTCAGTTGAATTGGCTGAAACTAGAAATTCTGGGGAAACCCAAAAACTGAAGCCCACGCGACCGAAGTCGCGGGCAGCAGCTATAAGAAATAATGTGTGTGATCGTTTTTGAAAATACCAAATACCCATAAGAAGGCAAAGACGGTGTTTATAAACTAAAGTCCACGCGAACGAAGTCGCGGGCAACAGCTAGTTATTAATATTTACTCACCAATTATTAATATTTAATCATAATAGCCGTGTTTTGTCAGCCGACTTTAGAATGGATAGAATAGAACCACTCCATCTTTTCCCGTGCGTGTTGCAAAAGGCGACTAAGGGATAACAAAGGGTTAGCGCAAGCGCTGAGGAACTACACCACTTTTAAAAGAGTGGACTCACGAACCCGCTTGGTCAGCGGGCGTTTTAAGGCCATACATGTGGATGAGGAAACCCACATCCAGCAGTGGATACTGTAAGCGCTCGTTGCATATTATGTTCTTCGTTTTGTCGTGTACCGATGCAATAAAGAGTATTATTATTAAATAAAGGTTTGCACATTTTAATTCAATGAGACATTTTGAAAATGTCTAAAGACTGAGTCAAACACGTAAACAACTTACTGAAAATGACTTCAGTAAGTGTCAGTTGGTATAAAATTACTCAGAACTTGGTCAGAAGTATTGGTCGGAACAATGAAAATTACTCTACAACGTTACTTTTGCAGTTGGCATCACATAATTGTCTATTGAGTAAATTGTTACCGAACTGCAATGAGATTTGTAATGGTTCAAACTTAAAACGCCTGATTAGCTAATATTTTAATACTTTTCAGAAACAATATTTTTATTAAAACTATTCTTATTTTCTATACATATGATAAAATAGTAACAGATTATTTTTTATACATATGATATAATCTTAAGAGAGCCGTGTCTGTAGATGAAATACTTTTGAAAAAAATCGTTGCAGTCTACGACTAAAGAAAGTCTACGAACGACACGGAACCCGAAACAGCCATTTTTAGATTTTTGTCGGACTGTCTGTCTGAGCGCTCATCACGGAACAGCCACTGGGCAGAATTTAATGAAACAACATAATTATAGCTTATGACCTGGGTTAACATTTAGGATATAATGTTAATGTAATACAATATAATTCTCGATATATATTATATTGTTAGGTTTCACAGTAGTTTTCTTTAAGAGTGAGTCAACTCGGCCAGTCAGATGCGACCAGTCCGACTAGCTTATACAGGTTTATTGATCTAGATAATTAACTTATCACTCATTAAAGCCCGAAAGTCCACAACTAGTAGGTAATATATCGAAAAAACTTCAAAATGATGACAGTATAAAATTTTCTAAAAATTTCCATAAAAAATAATAATATTACTTTATTTCTAAAATTACGGAAAATAGCGAAATCTCCCAACCCACTAGCAATGGTTTCTCTTTTCTCAATCGTTTAGTTCTCCTGGATCCTCGAACCACGCATCTCACGCTACGCTTGCTTACTCTTAAATAAAACTGGTTCATTTCGATGATTTTTCACTCAACCCACCATGTTCTCACAGCAGTGGCTCACGTGCACCCACACAACTATCCAGCAACCCCTAAATTTGTCAATAGGTCATTAAGACCCCGTCCAATCGCGACCCTTGTTGGACGCGGGTAGTTATTATTTTTAATCCCTTGATGGCGGCACAGATTTGATTACGAGGGTTGCACTGATTAAAAGGGTGGGACGAATGTTTTTTATTTGGAGCGTGTTTGGATGATTCAGTGGCAGTATATAGCGGTACAATTTTGATAATCATAAATATATATGACTATGTATATCAAATTTCTTATTTGTAATTCTTATTGTATTTGTAATTTATAAAAAAATATCTGCGTTTTATAATACTACGATTTTATGTAAAGACAATAGATTGTATTTATGTACGAGCAGATAAAAAAATACTAAAGAAGTAGAAAATGACGATCTACAAAGCAATCTAGTTTTTAAGATACTAACTTTTTAAATTTTCCCGTTTTGTATTCATTTTATATTCTAAATCGGGTCTGAACGCATAAAATGAAAGGTTTTTGTTTAACTTTCATTTCTACTCGACGTTTCGGACATTGTTAGTGTAGTGCCTCGCAACCTTTCCATGTGTGAGTAGTTGATAAAACTTATCGCAGCTCCCATCCAGGACTACACGCCTCTTCAGTCAACTTGTGACGACGGCGTGTGTAACCCGTGCCGAAACATAGAGTAGAAAGAAAGGTGACCTGTAATTTTAGGCGTTCAGACCCGATTTACAATATAAAACCTATTTTTTTAATAACTAAAAATATTTTCATGAAGTCGATGCGGGACTCCTATTTCTATATTGCCACCAGAGAACCTATACATAACTTATCAACGATTTGGTGCGTATTTATTATTTTTTGGTATTCATTTAATTACTTTTCATTTAGAATTAATATAAGAATTTCATTTCATTTATTTCCTTACTTATCTCTATATGTAAGTATATGTAGATAACTACTTTAACTATAACCATAAAACGCCTTTTAGGTCCATTACGAGTCCTGTATCACTTACTAATCCTGTAAAAGCGAGCAAACACAGACGGTGGTCTCTCTACACGACCACTACAGTAACTAAACATTACATTAGCTGACCACTAAAATCTTAAAATACAAACGTCACAAGTCACGTTACAATGTTGCCAACATGTGTCGTTTTTGAATTTGGAATGTTCTAAAGGAGAGTATACAACCGCGGCGCGGCAAAGGAGGAATGTGTGTGGAAGTGATTAGGAATTTGTTAAGGACCTCCGCTGCGTGGCGCTTCGTAAGTGAGGATACGAGGGATTTATTTATTTTATGGATGGTTTTGTAATGATATGTCATCAACGAACACTTAAGAGAATTTTAATGTTGAATTTCATTGAAGCAAAAAAGACACCAATTGCTAAAATACTGCACATTGTCGATAATTATTGAATAAATAATAATAATAAAGAAATAAAATTTTATTACAAAGGTAGGCGGTGCATCCGCGAAAAATGACAACGTTTGTCATTCTTGACTAATGTTGACATCGAACGTCGGCGTCCATGGGCGACAGTACCCACTTACCACCTGGTGGACTCTGCTTGTCGGCAACTTTGTTTCTATAAGAGAAAATAAGTAATTGTAAACAAAAATATGTATTTCAGGACACATCGTAGACATAAACTTCCAATAATTAGTGCCCGACCGAAGGATTGGTTTCGGTTTCAGCCAATTTCGGCCAAAAATTCGAATTTTGGCCGAAGTTTCGGTGAAGAAACTGTGAATGAGTGTTCTAAGATGACAGCAGACCAACAAAACTGCGACAAGCCAGAAGAGTTGGCAAAAAACGATCGCAGGTTTTTTCTCTTAAACGGGCCACGTCTGTAATATACCCCTAGAAGAACAAAGAACAGTTAATGCTGAGTCGTACATGACCATTCGTCTGTTCAGTGTCATAGAAAAAAATCGCATGAGACAAGAATAAGACAAGGGTGCTTTTGTGTTCTGATAGAGCTGGTAGAGTTGAAAAAGTGTAACAATATTCTTTCGAGTATTGTCCTTTATCGACCTTCTCGCTGCTAAATCCTAATCACTGACCGCTAATGAAAAACCTAAATTCAAATTTACTTCAAACTCTTTGACTCGATTGCTTTTTGATTAATTCTGGTGTCTAATTTTCGATCTGTAAAGACTTTACATTTCTACATTTCCCATTCCTCTTTGGAAGGATGAGGTAGAATGGAAAGTAAAGAGTATATTGAGAACAAGGGGATTACTTTATTTCATTACGCTCTCCTGTCAATAAAACAGAAGGAACTGTATTTGTCACAATTGTAAGTATATTCTCAAATAAGATGTATATGCGAGGAATATAATATGTAATAAGTAATAACATACCATCAGCTTGTTTTTCTCCGCTGCTGGATATACCACTCTCAAGGAGGACCAGCACACACGGTAATCTGCTCTTCTCATTCTGCATGAAACACCCTGAGTAGCGTGGGACGCCAGGCGGACTGACGACTTGAAGAAAGTCGCCTTCTGAATCTGTATGTTTGTGAATATCTCATAAAACGCTTATAATTGGGCATGTTGCTGTATTTCGGCTGTATAACAATAGCTATATTTGTAATTATTATTATTGTTGTAATTATTATTTTAATATATTTACTGCTAAATAAAATTGCTGGAGTGAAGGCTGGGTGTAGTTTATTTCCTAAGAAACCATCAGAGAAACGCCGTGACAGCCCAGACCTATTTGCAAAAGATTTTTTTGCATTCAAGATTTTCGAAATAGATTATTTTCGGTACACATGGAGCAAATACATTTCTTAAGAAAAGTTTCGGTTTCAGCTTCGGTTTCGGCCATAAGATCAGTTTCGGTTGAACACTACCAATAATTATTGTCAAACGACTACTTGAAACAAATGTTTATTTGTTTCCCTAAAAGAAAATACAACGTTACTGGCAGATTAATAAAATACTTAGTATAATATATATTTTCAAAACTTTGTTTTCTGTTCACGCTTTAGCACGTTTAAAACTATTTAAATCACGTTTGTTTGTGAAAGTTAAGTCACAAAGTAAATTCCAAACCCGTTCTCATCCCCGTGTTCTTAGCTCCTTACACAATGTACTCAGGCGGAGACAAACATTTACTCAGCGAACTCCGGTGGCTTTTAAACAGTTTGTTCGGACCTCGCTAATAGATGTCCCGCCAAAGGACCGTCAGCGGTCATTTTAGACTTTGGAACGCGCAATGATTTTTAGTTTAGTTTTTATGGTATGTACTTTGAAGACTTTTTTAAGTGATTATTGTTAGATATTTTGAATAACAACACTGCTATTTCTATTAGGAGTTCGTCCAGCCACTATCGGCGACTTTCTTCAAGTCGTCAGTCCGCCTGGTGTCTCACGCTAATCAGGCTGTCTCATGCTTAATGAGAAGAGCAGAAGACCCTGTGTGCTGGTCGTCCTTGAGAGTGGTATATCCAGCAGCGGAGAGACACGAGCTGATGATATGCTATTACTTATTACATATTGTATTCCTCACATATATATCTTACCTGAGAATATACTTACAATTATGACAACTAAAGTCCCTTCTGTGTTATTGAAAGGAGAGCGTAATGGAATAAAGTAATCTCCTTGTTTTCAATATACTCTTTACTCCCCATTCTACCTCATCCTTCCAACGAGGAATGGGAAGTGTAATTGGACGATAAAAGCTCCTCTTCCCGTTATAGTAGGTACTTATTCCTCATCCTACCCAAAACTTTTTCTAAATTAATCTCTAAGGCTGGATTTAGGCTGGACCTAAATCCAGCCTGGTACCGTAGATAAGGCTGGACCGACGACTGAATCTTTTAAATAGATTTTTAAACTTATTAAGAAATAATTAACCTATTTATCTACCTACCTACTACTTTGAGGCAAGTTTTTGATTAATATCTCAACTGTAACAACATTACCTACTAGCTAAAAACAAAAAATACAGAAACCAAACAATAGACATATAAATGTGAATTTTAAACGAACTAATTACAAATAACAGGTAATTTTGTAAAATTTATGACCTATTCAGTTCTGTTAGCACACCATTAAGTTTTAAACATAATCCGTCATTCCCATGACGATGTTCCGAAAAGATACTGCCGAAAACCACATTAACATTTCACTTCAAAACTAGACTATATTTAATTTCCACCTTAACATCAAACTACTCAAAGAAGTTCATTTAAAAAAAGACAAATTTTTACACCCGCAACCGTAACATTGTTTATATTCGTATCAATAAATTTATTTTCACAAGCAGAATATTCTGTTTTAATCTCTAATTCTTGGTAATAAGACCTAAAATAGATTTTAATGGGTGAATAAGGTATTGTTCTCGTTGAAAAGACGTAACGAAACGCTGGTAGCGAGTGAATCCGACGCATATTTCTGTAGTGTAACTATGTAACTGGATATTTTAATTAGTTTTCACATGTTTTTAATTTTTTTTTTGACGGAAGCCAGCTCGTTGAGGTTTGATTAAGTGTTTGCTGTTCGTAATTAAAATGTTACTCGAGTGATTCTGTGTTAACCGAGAAACTAAACATTTAGCGAGTTGGTAAGCAAGTACCTTCGTAGGTACTAAAGTATTTAAAAGTAGGTACCTAATCATAAAACTGTGACCAGCTCTTTTATCGTCCACTACTGGACATGAACATTGCATGCACATTACTTTGTGCACAAAGGTTATATGGCCTCAAAACGCCACGATCGCCAAACCGGTTAGCGAGTCCACTATTTGAGAAGTGGTATCCCTACCAGCTTATCCCCACTGGTAAGGAAGAAAGGAAGATTTTTCTACTTTTCCCTTAGTTACAGTAAAAATATGTATAATCACATTGCAAATGGTTAAGGGAAGACACCACACGGCCAAAGAGTGTTACCAATTAAGTACTGCTTTTTATGTATACAAAACGGAGTATTTAATACCCCCGATGGTTAAAAAACTCTCATTGGTTAGCTGGAAGAAAATGCTATATAGTATTGAGTTCGCCTTTGTACACACATTTTCGTGCAATAAAGAATTTATCAAGCAATCATTAACCTTTAAAGGGGTTAAAATAAAAACAACCAGTGTTGTTTACAATCAGCATTAGTTTAATACAATAATAGCATCGTGGTGCGTCGTGCGTTTAATATAACATCAGAGGAGAGCATCATTCTCCTCTATGTATTGGAACTGTTCATTGAACCAAACAACTCTAAAAACAATGAGTACAAACGCCATGCTAATACCGTCAAATTTCGAGGAGTTATCTTACCCACTTTCGGCTTCAGCATCGGGTGCTGGTGTTATGTGTTAATTATATGACTCCTTAGCTATTCACTGCAGAAATACGAATTGAAATAGGTAAGTAAATTCGTTTAGAACAACTTTTAGAATTAGAACTTTTAACTTGGTACAGTAGCGCCCCCTGGTGAGTTAAAACCACAACAGCCATCCTCAAACATGCTCTAAGGTACCATTAAACGTTTACATATAACCGCTTCAAAATCGGTCCCGCTGTTACAGAAAAAGTGATAACACCTCTTTGTTGCCAGTTTTCTCTGGAATGCAAATGCCTAGATGAGTAGGTACCATCTCCGTTCCGTCGTGGTTAAAAAATAGTTCATTATAGTACTTATAATTATTCTATCTGTATTATTATTAATATCTGTAAAATGAAGTTTTTAATCTAAGAAATAAAAATGCAGAAACCAATTTCAAACCGTACAGGAAAACCAATTTCAGAGAAACACGCAAACTTTATTAAATTGTGACGATTTCCGAAACTCACATACATTAAACCCTTTAACGGCGCCGGTTTTGTCGCTACCAATAAAAAACTTTGGTCATTTTAGTACCAACCGACAAGCTTAACATTGCAATCAGAATTTCATTAAAGTAACTCTAATGCTATGACGTAAGGGCCAATGTAGAGGTAGAAGTTAGGATTGTAAATGTTCAAAAAATTCAAGTGAATCACTTTGACGCATAAAAGTTACGAATTAAAAAGGACAACAACAGACAAAGAAGCCATTTTGCATTGTCCTGTGACAGTTCCCCTTGTGGTGCCGCTTTGGTGACTTAGAATTCTACTAGATATTCCAATGAAAGTACGTTACATGTGATATAGGTACTTACTTACTTATGTTCAAGAAAAATGTGTTGCTTGTGACTTTTCGCATTTTGTATATGTAGTTATTATACGATACGCCTACATTTGATATACATACTAGGTTTATCTCATGTTATTACTATATCATATCGTAGCATATCATCCATACTATCGGCCTATGTCTCTTCGGTGCTTGAATACGCTTCTTCCAAGGCTCGCCACCACACACCATATTCGACTCTTCTCATCCAGTCACCCCCCGAGAATTTTTTTAAGTCGAATTTCTTCTTTTTGTCCACCTGACTGAAGGGCGTCCCACTTGTTATTGTATTGCATTGCATTGGTTGCAGGTTATTAAAATGTATACTTGATACAATGATTCAATTGGTCTGATATAGTAACAAGGTACTGCAACAAAATATATCGGTAAGTATATAATAGCTAAATAAAGTATCATTTTAAAAAATGAAGTATTTCTTTAAACATATTCATTTAATATGTATAATTCTAGAAATAAAGTCAGTAACTCAGTCTTAATAAAAGAGCTAGTAAATATCTGAAAGTGGCAATATTTAGCGGTATAGAACATATGATGATATTTCTTAACTCTATACAAAAAATGCATCAATGCGTCTTTGTGCATTCCGAGTGTAAATTCGGGTCAGTGTCGCCGCGGTCGTTTTAACACTGCTCCGCTAATTGGACACTTAAAGTACGCCTTAAAGGTTTAAAACAGTTTTTATCCGGGGGCCGCGGGGACCGGCACGCAGCCGCTGGCGGGTTAGACGAGTGATCTTACCGTCGTTATAATATAGTCCTCATGACATTGCTCTACTTCGTCTATTTAAATCATGAATCCCTTACATCAACAGACGACAACAGCCACTCAACATTAACTGTTCTTTGTTCTTCTAGGGGTATAGACATGGCCTGTTTTAGAGAAAAACACGCGATAATTTTTTGCCAATGCCTCATGTTGCATTTTGGTATGTTGCAATTTTGTTAGTCTGTCTTCGAGCACCTATTCACAAGACTGCTGCTTTTAAAGATCTTAACAATAAATCCATGCTTCGTCTCCTGTTACGATGTCGTAAACAGAATTTGAACGTCCATGGTTACACTTCCGGAACATTCCTACACCAATCAAGATCAGCCCGTTTCTGATCAGATTCGAGTTCATGAGAAATCTAGCGGCGACAAAGCTTCTTAACTTTTAAATGTTCGTGCAAAATCTTTTGGATTTGATTCATACCGATCACCAAAATGTTCTGGAATATCGTCCGATTCACCGGTTTTTTTCAAGCAGCCACATTTCCCTCAGTGACCGCAATTAAAGGACGATTCTCATCATTGAGAAAAACGCGACCATGATTGCTTCACAGTATTCAAATGTAAGCACTCGTAGTGCTTCATGTCCAAAAGCATTTTGAAGTCGAGAAAGTGCACTTTTGCGGAGAAAGCGAACTTTCGAAATTGTAACAAAATATCGCTCTAAAAATCTTTTCGCGTCAATTCCATTTTTAGTGCGACAGGTCAGATTCGATTAGTCATAAAAAAATGACCAACGATTCGCCACCGAAAACAATTGAAATTTCATTATTTTTGAAAAAACATTCTAAATTCAAATATTTATGAGCGGCAAGGAACGCAAAATTTGCAGAGCGTCCTATGCAGTGTCGTGAAGCCATATAAATTCAAATAAGCGAAAAGTAAGTGCTTAATTATCTTATCTTGTTATTAATTAATCTATGAAATTTAGGTAAAAATTTGAAAATGTCTGTTCTTTTTCATTATTTTATTATCATAATGATAATACTATTTTATGGTTAGTAGTAACTCCCGTTTTTACTCAAAAACTCCCTCTTTTCAAAACTCAGATTATTTTTTAAATCTACAAAGATATGCATCTCCAATGCACTTATGAACATGGTGACTTGTATCATTAAAATTGTCTGATATTAACAGTCCGGTGACAGTAACCGCTTACCATCAGAAGAATTATTAGTTTGTCATGAATAAATCATATTCTATGAAAAAATATGAATCCTGACTACCGCTGTCATTCCGTTTTACATTTCGGATACTAATTTCGCCTTGATTTTATTTCAGAAAATACTATAAGTTGATACTCGTAACCTCGAGTTACGAGTATCAACTAGTTTACATCAGTTACGAGTTTACATATGTCCAAATTGCACAAAAGGTTAGATCAAACAAATGTAATCTATTTTTCATTCAGCTATTATGACAACTGTTTAGAGTCGCCAGTGATAAGTGGCAGATCACAATGTGCGCGACAATGGACGACAATGCGATTGTATGGAAACAAAACCTTTAGTTCAACACAAACTAGAAAACTCAACTTCGTTACACACGACATATGGTCGATTTTATAATGCAATATTTCGAGATTATTTACGCAATCTGTATGAAAGGCGAATTATCGCCTCTTTTCGTGCGGTGATAATAAAAAAGATATTTATTATGTTTAGGACTTGTCGAATGGATGTCGTATGTCGTTTGTTTGTTATTAAAATAAATAACCGATTGTGCGGTCACGATATTCTTGATGACTGTTAACTACTTAGATAGCCGATCTGGCTTTGTCTGAGGGAGCACCGATAAAGGAATATATAAACTTTCTCTATTTATTTATTTTGCAAGTATATAGGCAACAAATGTATCGTTAAATGAAACATCTCCCATTACGAGTATGTTCAGCCTCAATACGAGTGCAGAAACATGATAACTGGATACTGAAAGTTACTATTCGATCCCTATACAGATAAATATACCTATGTGATATCGCAAAATATCTAGAATTTGAAAAAAAAAATAATTACCATCAAAATGTTATATGTCAACATTTCATCGGGCAATTATAAGATTTTAAGAAATGTAAATGTCATAATATAATTTAAAAATTATATTATCTACTAACTGTAGGTGCCCGCGACTACGTATGCGTGGAATTTTAGTTTTTAAACTCTAAATTGGGATATATTTTCTTCCCATCAGCCTATTTCGATGAAACAAAGCCTATTCGAAGCTTAATTAACCTGTGGAAACCCCATGAAAATCCGTTCAGTAGTTTTGGAGATTAGCGTGTTCGAACAGACAAACGGACAGATAGACAAAAAATTTCAAAATCGTCTTTTTGTATTCTGATACTCTTCCTTCATCGCCCCCAATCAGTTTTTGTAAATATATTCAATGTACAGACACGCTGGTTTTACAGTTTTATTACTTATATGTATATAGATATTGTATATTTAGAGTGCAAGCCACCAAAGAAGTCCCGCGGAATTTAAAAGAACTAAATATGATAAGTCAGCCATTCTGCAAAATAAATATTATTGTCCATTTATAATCTACTTTTTAATTTTGATACATCTTTATTGGTGGGTGTAAATAAAAATACATAATTTGAACGAGTAAATTAAAGCCAATAAACTGGAAACATTACGTCGGCCAATCACAGCGCCGCGTCTACAGGACTTTTTTTGTGGCGCCTGCTCTGGTATAAGTAAAAAGTAAAAGTCTAGGAAGTAAAAGAATGAGAAAGAAGAATGACGTATCAATACATTTCTATGTAATTGGTATTGTTATAAACCTAAAAAAGTTGTCACTGAAGAGGTCTGTCCCAGTCAAAGTCAATATTGATAACATTAGTGTAGGTACCTCCTATATAAATGTCTTGAGTTGTTCAATTGTCGTTAACTAAATCACAGATCTATACTTCTTCAATAAATTCAGATTATGCAAATAATAATAGTTTAATAAGTTTTTTAGAGATTTAATAATAAAAAAATATACGCGAAAAATGAGTAACGCCATAAACCACACGAAAATATAATCAAAGCTATCAAACGAAGTATCATCGCGTCATCGCACTCTATTATTATGGCACCATCACCAATCCACTCTAACATGACCCGTCAAAAATCACTACTTCTCCTTTATTTTCTTTCAAAGTTTAAAGGGGAGAGTAGGTTGGAGGCTCTTGGGGAAATGGTGATGGTTTCAGTGTCTGTTGACACGCAATTCGTGAATTATGGCGTCTCGAATTCTCGCAATTTGTGCGGATATGGAGTAAGTACAGTCAGCAATGAGGTAATGTATAGGTAACCACCGGTACCTTAACGCGCTTGTGTTAAGGACTAGATCGAATGGTTTTGGGTTCATTAGCGTGTTGCTGACTGTACATTTATGTCTAGTAATATAATTGAGAGACTGTTCTATATAGATTATTATTCTGTGGTGACGGTCGGCTTTAAAATAGCACGACCCTATCTTTCCCCATGAGTGTCGTAGAAGGCGACTGGGACAACAAAGCCCCTACCACAAGCCCTGAACTACAACCACAGTGGACTCGCCAACTTACTTAGCCAGCGAGCCATTTTAAGGCCATACATCCCTCATGCACATGACGTCATTGCCAGCAATCGACAATTAAAGAGCTGGTGTCATTGTCGTTGTCTTTATTAGATTATTTACAGTTTCCTTTTCTATTTACCAAACGATTACTCGACAGTTAGCGACCAGTTATGTGAGTCAAGATGGATCATGTTCTTGTGAGTACGGGCTATATTTTTTTTATATTAGGAAAGTTGGCAAACAAGCTAACGACCCACAAAAGTTTGTTAAGTGGCTACCGTCACCCATGGACGCCTGAAATACCAGGAAGATTACAGACGCGTTGCCTACCCTGTAAATATCTGTTTACAGCTCTCTTGAATAACCCCATGACGTAACGCAGCGGAAAAACCTCAGGAGATAAGTCGTTTCACATTCCTCGGGTTCTTATAAAGCGTCTACATTCAATCCATAATTTAGATAGAATGGGATGGGAATGGGGTCTCACATATCTCACTCACTACCTAAACATATACATATACCAAGAATTGGATACAGTGGGAACTGCATTTTACGGTTATCTTCTCTGTGAGAGCTAACTTGCCTAGTCGAGTGCGCCTAGCGGCCCGGCCCTCCCCGTCCCAAATACGTTCAGTCTCTTCATTTTTGAAGATATTCTTTACAATAAATATTTTTGATCAGATTTTTCAATTAACAAATTAATTTTCTCTTCAATTTATTTACAGATTATATTCAAGAAACCACAACAAAATCATCAATGTAAAATCACGCCGACTTAGCGTAAACAGTAACTGGATAGGTTTCAACCCTTCGTTCACGTCACCCCCGATTTGCAAAACAAATTAGCGCGCTCCTTGACGACCGACGACTTTAATAAGTACCCCATATTCGTACAAGTATACAAATGTATACTATAGTAAGGGCTGGATACACACACAGTGTAGGTACAGAATAATGATAACTGTCATCCCGGACACAATTATTATTTACATTTATTATTCAGTTTCTTTTCTCTTTGTGTGTTTCTGGACCCACAGCACAGAAAACGGGAAAGGGCCATTGAGAAGAAACAACAACAACCATGCGTTTAACGCTAATGGAATAATACAGATATAGAGACACATTTGTTGCCGCAGCTTTGATAAATCTATGTGTGCTTTCTGTGGTGACAAATCTTTCTTTCTAGAGAAAAGACTGTATCCCGATAGAAAGCCAGGAGTTATGG
This sequence comes from Sesia bembeciformis, assembly GCA_943735995.1. NCBI lineage: Eukaryota > Metazoa > Arthropoda > Insecta > Lepidoptera > Sesiidae > Sesia > Sesia bembeciformis. The sequence continues at coordinate 11,226,847 of OX031040.1, forward strand.
TTTGCCTGTGTGTGTGTGTCGTTTTCATACACACAACTACACAGACCCAAAGAATCAATGTATTTTTGAGTACATAATTGTTATATGACTTAAAGGTTCATACAAAGGTTTTGTATCTCGAAGTACAAGTTACGTCTACATATAACCGCCTACTGAATAAGTTGATAATAACCCGCAAATCACTTTGTTTGTTCGAACGCTCGCTTGGCCAATACTGTGCCTACTTGGTCAATACTGGATACAATTACAACTTGCTTGATTGCAATTATTTATTTATTTATAATTTATTGTAAACAAACAATGTAGGTACAAAAAGCGGGCTTAATGCCTTGTGGCATTCTCTATCAGTCAACCTTTAAGTATGCCCAATTTTAATTGCTTTTAGAAAGATTGCATACTGTTTCGTGCTTACTGTGTGATTTCAGGGTCCCTTTCAGAGGGAATGAAAATAATAAAACGCAATTAAAAGTAACCAAAGATGACCAGAGGCAGCTGACATGACTTTAGTTGACTGGTAGCGAGATGATCTTAATTGTTTACATATCAGAATACAGCAATACTGGAGAATACAGCAATTTTTCTCCAGATTTAATGTTTTTCTATGGAAATAAAGCGGCAGACAAGCATACATACCCGGATGCGCTGCATTGGAGATATAGGAATGGATTTGGAGAAAGGAGAAATGTGCCCTGAATATCTCACTTACTACCGAAACACATACTTACTTTGAGGAATACGATAAAGTGAGGAATGCATTTCAAGGGAGTTTTCTGTGAGAGAGGGGTAACGAGACCAGTCGAGTGCACCCACGGCACGGCTATTGGATTGCACGCGTGCATCTTCCCCCTCCACTTTTGACATATTTCAATGATTTGGTTTCATTTTCTGCAAATTTAATTGGAACGGACTTTATACGCTATAGATAGATATAATGCTCGTTATATATTTTGTATCAGTCTTTATGTAACGTCCCACTGTGGGGCACAGGCCTCCCCTAGTGAATCACTGGGGGGCTTTTGGCCGTAATCCACCACGCGAACCCAATGCAGATTGGTGGATAGATATACTCCAGATATTTCCAGATTTCGAGCATTGGGTTCTCTCGCAATGTTTTCCTTTTACCGCTGAGATGAGTGACACTTTTTAAAAAAATGAACTTAAGTGGAAACTTGGTGGTACGGCCTGAAGATTTGAACACAATAACGAATGTGAGTCGAGTATAGATACGCTTAGGCTATCACCGCTTGCTATGTACATACTTAAATTCCAAATTTGACGGAACAGGTAAATAGAGACAGTACACGATGGCAGGTTTCGTTATCATCTCTGCCAGGTGTCGTTTCGCACGGGGAGGCTCACCCTTATCACATTCACCCTAAAACAACTGTTTATCATTGTTACACGTTCTGGAAATTTCTTGGCATTTTAATATTCATAACGAAATTTTGGTTTAGGAAGCTAAAATCTGGATCTAATTTTAATTTTCGTAATGTTTTTCATAATTGGTATCAGTTTTGTAAATAACTTGTTGTAATAGTCACTGAAAGAATAAATGGTGTGTTGTAAAGAGACTTGAGAAATCCAGCAGTGAATAATAAGCTGATGGTATAGACGGTACTTTACAGATGATTGTGACTTAACTCGTCTCCAAAATCACTACCAACAAGACTTAATTAGACGTGAAAAGCAGAGATCTTAAATTACAAAGTAATTCCTCGATTAGACAATATTACTTACTTATGTTCTGACCTTTTTTATGGACGAAGGCTGCAGACGAGCATACAGTCCACCTGATGGTAAATAGATACTGTAGCCCATAGACATCCGCGATACATGCCAACTAATGTTAGCATGTATCGCGGTTGGACTAATGTCCAAAATGTCAAACGTTGGCACTACTCCAGATGCGCTGCCCACTTCTGGAGATATAGGAATGAATTTGGAGAAAGGGTTGGGTAAATGGGGAGGGATAGGATGGGAATGGGCTCTGGCGCATCTCACTCACTACCGAAACACGTACGTACATTAGGGAAATAAGATAAAGTGGGAAATGCAGTACATGAAGGTAATCTTCTGTGATAGAGGGGTAACGTGGCCAGTCGAGCGCGCCCTGCGGCTGTTGGATTGCAGCGTGCACTCTTCCCCTTCCAAACGTGACGCTGAAGAAAAGTTTTTTTTAATAAAAGTTGTCATTGTTGTTCCGGGGAGGAATTTACTATAATATTTGACGATTTTTAATGATCGAGATTAAATTGGGTCGCAAAATAAAATATTGGAAATTTTGAAAATTTGCCTATATCATAATAATTAGGTATGATAGGCTCTCCTTGTATGAACTGCAAACAGATGCATTTGTTGCATCTTTATGATGCATTCTAATTTCAATGTGTTTTTAGTTGTCTAGTTTTGTATTCCAATTACTTCAATAAAAGTTTAAAAGTAAACGCGGCGTAACCATGAACGGCGTTCTTATGTGGTAGGTGAAATGTAGGTAATGGGGATCACTTAAGCGAGAATGAAAAAAAAAAGAAAATATATGAATCAACTATTTATTGCTCTGTTCTTATTATAAACTTTACTTTCTTAACTATCAATTGAGATCAACTTTAATCACTTTGGTTTATTAATTTTGGTACAATAAAAAAAATAAAAAATATTACGTTTGATCACGATTGTCAACACCGGTTGGCAATGGTGATCAGCATGTGGACAATGGTGATCAACACATATCGCACACATAATTGTGCGCAGAGTCCCATCCAGTAGAGTCGGCATGAGCCCAGAGCCCACAAGAAGTGCACCGGTACCATGTTTCATTGTTTCGTCCGAATTCACCACATACAAGACACAAGTTGCTTGCATCTTCTGCATCGTCATTTTCGTCATCCTGGCATAACTCATCCGTATTCACGTCTGACGTCGAAGTAGTGTCATTGGAGTCCTGCAGAATTTTCTTCTTAACCTTCTTACGACTGACCTTCTGTGGCTTGCTTTTCTTTCCTGTTCCTTTTCCTTTTCCTTGGTTTTTCACAGCTTTGGCCTTTTTTTTATTTTCTTTTTCTACTAGGGCGTCTTTGATCGGTGTAGATGTTAAAATCGTTGCGTGCTGTCTTTTTCTTCCTTGTCTTGTCTTGACAACAGTTACTTTCTTAGGCATCTGAATGAAATTTTGAACACTTGGCAGATCCTTAGCTGTTGATGGTATATCAAATTTAGACAACGATGCAGTCGCTGGTTCAGAAGTAGTGGGACAAAATGTGGATGTACTTGAAATAGGAATATTTTGTTCTAGCTCAATAGTAGCTATTAGGGATGATACGGAGACAACAGCACCAGCAGAAGTCGATTCTGAAATAGAGTCAGCAAGATCTTGAACAACAATTGGCTCTGATTGTAGGACTTCAGCTGCTATAAAGTCTTCATCTGAAAAAATATTGGGATTTATAGGACATATGCCCGTTGCTTTGAATCCTGCTTCGGCTTTACTCATGGAGGCAACATTAGAGAATGCTTTTTTGACCAACGAAGCAATATCATAGGGTGTTATTCTTTGTGAAAGTTGGCTCTTCATGAATAAATCGCATTCTCTTCTATATGCAGCTTTGAATGGACCAAAAAATGACACATCTAGTGGCTGCATGCGATGAGATGTATGGGGTGGAAGAGATAGCATATAGACATAGTTTTCCTTACAATACTCAAAAATAGCCAGAGAAATGTGGCTTGCATGATTATCCAATACTAATAGAATCGGTTCTTCTGCAGAAGGTTTGGCATATTGGGTAAAGTGTTTGAGCCATTGAAGGAAAAGTTCTTCATTTATCCATCCGTTGTCCGAACATTTATATATTGCTCCTGTTGGCCCATCCTTTTCAAGAGTCTTGGTCATCCTCTTTCGGGGGAAAATAAACATTGGCGGGACATATCCACCTGCAGCACTCATAGCGCAGAGCATAGTGATATTCTTACCCCTTTCCCAACTTGTTATGGACCCTACTCTCTTTTGTCCCGATGCAGCTAATACTTTTTCAGGATCTTGGACGGTAGAGATGCCGGTTTCGTCACAATTGTATATGTTTTTCGGTAAAAAATTGTATTTTCCCATTAGTCCTTCTAGCAGCTTGTAAAATCGTTGAACTTCAGTCTTGTTGAAGGCTGTAACCCTATTGATGCTAGTAGCTTCGGGCTTCCGCACAGAAATATTATTCCTGGTAACAAATCCCTCAAACCAAATTCGTCCAGCCAATCTTGAACTCGTATTAAAATTGTGTTTCAGATTTAGGGCTTCAGCGTATTCAAATGCTGCTCTTTTTATTTCGTTTGGGGTGCACCCGTAGAATATGTTGGCCATTTTCTTGATTATGTCCGCTAATTATTTTTCCATCTCAGGAGTGAAGACAGTATTACGGCCGAGACGAGGTGCCTTAACCATATTTTTTTTTGTACCTCTTGTGAAGACTGGCAAATGGAATATTCATGGTCTTAGCGGCTTTTCTTATTGAATAATTCTGTTCATCGATGAGCTTTACAGCCTTTTCCATGTGGTCTATAGTCCAGTTAGCTTTATTAGTCTTTCTATAACGAACTTTCGGCATCTACAAACAAAAAATAATACTGTTTTACCGAGATTAGGTAGTGTGGGCAATGGGGATCACTATGTAAGTAATTGGAATCACCCGACTCCGATTACCTACATGGGCAAAGAGACGGAAAAAAAATCCCGACAAGAAATTATAGGTTATAATATTAATATGACTGTTGAATAACATTACAAGTACAGAAATAAATATTTGTTATTTTGTGATTTACCTTCGGATTTATCAACTCGAAAAATTAGACGAAATTAGCGCGAAACCTTCAAACACCTGACACTCTCCGACGCGTCGCGCGAACTGAGCCAGTCACCGGTCACGCCCGAGAATGACGTAATGCTAGCGTGTAGTGATGTTAGCATCGGTTGGTCGCGTTCGGTTTTTGTTATTTTGAGGTGATCACCATTGCCAACTGACTCCCATTGCCTACATTTCCCCTAAATACTTATGAAGCAAGTAAAATATTGTTTGGAGGCTTCTGCCTCCCAAATTGTTTTAATTTAATAAACACATATACCAATCCCCTTTGCCCCATTACAAATCAGTGGATACACGTCTCCTCTGTTTGCAAAGACAAAACGGTATGATTAATAATCACCCCAGAATTAACAACTGCGGTAATTGAGACGTTTGCGGAAGGGTCGCAACCCTTACAACCCTTATTTGAGCAAGGATTCATATTTAGTCATCCGAAATTATGCTGAGACGCGCCCGCCATTTTGAATTAGCGGTTGTGTGCGTGAATTTCTCGCCGATCTGTATGTTATTCGGATTGGATGTCGTTCAATACGCATGCATAAATTGCAAGGTTAACATGAATATTACGACAATTTAAGACGTGATGAAATACTCTTTCTAATAAAAAATATGTTTAATCCAACCATTCGTTAAACAGTTACAATGAAACTTGATGTCGAGAATACAATATGTGAAAGTCATGTATTGTTTGATTATTATAAAAATTTTGTATCCTTTTTTTTTGTGAATTAATATTGATAATTAATTAAACTTTAAATTGCGTTATGGTTGTGATAATCATGGTAAAAGTATAAGACTGCGTTTTTGCTGTCCAACTCGTCTGTTCTCAGTCAAACTAACGTCCCTTTACTGAGCGACTCCTAATTTACTTCGACGGGACTGTATACCTCAATGGATAGGTACTACTATAATGTCACTTGCCTATTGTGATATAAGATCACTTTCTTGTGATATAGTGCGATCCGTAAATGTAATTTTGGTAGGTGTGGCCATATCCCCCAACCATTTTAGATTAATCTACATTTTAGATTACCTATCTGATCATAAGGAATAACACCATTACATCGTCTAGTTATTGGAAACATAGGTCTTAAACAATAGCTACGTGAGATAACCTAAACAATCAACGAAGGTGTATTGCTTACTTCGAGATATAACAGTAAATCATAACCTATGAGCAAAATTATTTAATCATTGTAAATAATAATTTCAATTATGTACTGTCAATGTAACCTGTGATATCATCCTCTGTAACTTAAATGTAGCGTTAGCAAAAAATGAAAATTTATATATAAGATTCTTCTTACATATCCATAATAAGGATCCTTACAAAATGTCCATAAGGATATTTGATAAATTTTATATGTGTGAGAAACGAATACAGACTAACTGTTTGATGATATGATGATGATGATAAGTAGGTATATGATAAGTACTTTCGTACGTTTTGCAGACTTAGGAATCAGAATTTGTAAAAAGAATTATGTTTGATACGGAATAAAGACTTACTTTTATTCACTTATCTTTGAAATAAGGGGAACTTCTTTAATACCATAATACTTGTATGAGGGAAACGGGCAAGGATCATCAAGGGACTAAATGCTTTCCATATGCTATCCCATTCCTCTGACACTACATAAGAGAAACGGAACGGGATAGGATGAGAAGAGGTTGAATGGAAAGGAAAGAGTAACGAGCTCTAGACACTCCAAACATATGAGTATACGTTTCACGTCAGTCTTCTGTGACAGCTAACTAATTCGGCCAGTTCGACACGCCCTGCCGGCTACTGATTGTCGGATACAGCTATAGACAGATAGACAAAGCATGTTGTGTGGAAACCAAACGTGTCACGTCGCCAGTAAATTTTAGTCACGGGAATTCACCGATTCACCGATGATGAATTTTTTTTATCTTTGTCCCGCCATTTATTTTGCGTTGTAATTCGTTTATTTATTTCGCATCTAGTTGCACCGTTGCTAACGGTCCACCTAGATCGTAAGTCGTGTTCACACACGGTGCGCATCACGGCGTTGCGTGACCGCGCTCAAGCAGCTGTCATTATGTCTTATGTCGGATGCCGCACGCGTCACGACATACCGCGTATATGGAGAGGCATTATCTGGGATTTGTTTTGCTCTGGGAACGACTAGAACTGAATTTTTGCTCAATAGTTTTAGGATTGTGATGTGGACACAGGTGATGTGGTTATGAGCATATTTAAATTGTGAAGGCCGCGCCACACTAGACGAACTTATCACAAACTCATTTCTAGACTATGTAGAAAATGTATTAGCTTCCGAACATCCGGAATTGGACTCATTAGCAGACGGTTTGCTGACTTTCAAGAACGAAGTCAAACGCGCTCTGACTACAGAGTGTCATAATTAAGTCTCCCTTTGTTTGTTCTCACTCATTTTACTTCCTTTTTCTTTTATTTACTTTCAATCATACAGTCGTCACATTATTGAGAAGTCAATCAATCATACACTTCTGTACACATACCTACTAGATTAAATTGTGCAATATTGAACATTGGTATATTAATATATCGCTTTTACCTATTGAAAAATAAGTTTACAGATCTCGCTTTCTTGTCCAACCTGTAGTATGAATGAATAAATTTAATGAATGAATTTATTTGCATTAAACATGGTTACATGTAATAACATCGTGGCATAAAATGATTGAAGTCCATAAATGTTCACCATACTGGCATGTAAATGGATTGTAATTCAATAATATCTATAAACAAAATTAAAATATAATAATTAGCATTTTAGCATTCTTCAAAATTCAAATTCAAAATCAAAATTACCTACGCATGCATTGCATGACATATCAAAATAATTAATTATAATATTATTGAGTCCCGTAATTCCTCTAATCTCAACGTTTCCCCCAAAATATAAGCCTATTCGTTTACCTGGACCCTATGTCTACACGTGTTATGTTTTTTTAAAAGTTGGACGTTTTATGCATAGGACGTTCTGCAGCTGATTCATAAAAACAGAAAGAATCGTATAAAATACCTATTTCATATAATATATTTTCAAAAACGAATTTAATATGAGGGGAAGAGTGCAATCCAATAGCCGCTGGGCGCACTCGACTGGCCAGGTTACCCCTCTCTCACAGAAGACTACCTTGAAATGTACTGCATTTCCTATTTAACTTATTTCCCCAATGTACCTACGTACGTGTTTCGGTAATGAGTGAGATGTGCCAGAGCCCATTCCCTTCCTATCCCTCCCCGTTTTCCCAACCCTTTCTCCAAATCCATTCCTATATCTCCAAAGGTAGGCAGCGCATCCGGGGGCGTGCCACCGTTTGTCATTTTGGACTAATGTTGGCATGTATCACGGATGTCTATGGGGTACAGTATCCACTTACCATCAGGTGGACTATATGCTCGTCTGCCGCCTTCGACCATAAAAAAAAAATTTTCTTCGTCCGAGTTTGTCCAGTAAGGTAGGTAGGACCATAAAAAGTATTAAAATAATCCAGACACCGATCTATATAGGATGCTGAAGCATGGCGTTATTTATTAAAATATGTAGGATTACTATTACAAGAATATGTCTAGGTATCGCTATATATTTCTACGCTATATATTTCTACTATATATTACAGGAATATATCTAGGTATCGCTAGGTAAGAATATATCTAGGTAATGACAAAACACTAAATATACAGCAAATACTTAGAATATACATATAGGTAACATACGATAAACCGTACAAAACATAAAACACACTTGACTAACGTTCTCGTCGCTTTGAACTAAAAAGCTGTCATTTCACGAACTACGTTATTAACCCCTTACCGCCCCACCGAACTATTTCAATAATAGGCGGCAAAAAATTTAATACACCCACTTTTTACCATGAATACTCGAGTGACAGTTGACACAAAGGGTACAAACGGCTGCGACAGGCCTTTCGAAGGGTTAATTGCTATGCAAGGGTTGTGTACATAGACAACAAAGAAATAAGTTTTGTTGGGCTTGATTCAATATGGCGGACATCGCTCTTTGCATACCTACATTAGAGTTAGAGCACATGTTGGTGTTGATTCGATTAAAATTGGCATTGCTAATTGTAATAGCAATTACTTATAAGACTTATAAATTAAATACCTTCTCTTTTAGATTGCTTGAATGTGACATTTTTATCTTTTTGTCTTATTTATTTATTCAGATATATACAAACAAATTTCTTTAAGATTTTTCAAAAACATTATGTATTGTATTGTAGTTATGTAGTATACGTCGTTTCTCAACCTTTTATTATTTATCAGTCACACATCTCAAATTTAATTCGATTTATTCGGCGCATGAGAAATTTCAGATCCAGAATATTATCTGAATAAAGAGACCTTATTGTCGGTATGCACTTTATTGACGTTGATTAAGTTTTTTTTCACCATTTGTAAATATTGTTGTTTATTTGTTGTTTGTTTAATTTTGTAATTTTGTAAAATAAAAATTTGTTGTTTCAATATTCCGTTAAAAACATGTAGGTATAATGTATATATTTTCAAAAGGCTTCATTTGTCATTGAATTTGTCATTTACAAGGAGTTCTTTGAATTCTTTGAATTTGTCATGTACCTACGACTTAATGCCGACCTCAGACTTCCACCACTGGATCTCCCGTCACTGAGGTGCAGTTGGGTGAACTTGACTGCACCTCAATGACGAGCACATTCTTCAAGAGGAGATATCTCGTAGGTACTGTAGTGTCTACATATCACTTTACTGTAACCGTAACCAGCCCTCTCAGTATCCAGTGCTGGACATGACCCTCCTGATCTACATTGTCTGGTGCATAAATAATGTATGGCGTTATAACCACGCTGGACAAGCAGATTGGCGAGTCCACTCTTGCAGACGTCTTCCTCAGGGCTTGTAGATTTGTTACGACACTCACGGGAAGAATTGAGATTGTGTTATTCTATTCTAACCGATACAACACAGCAAAATGTTTAATAAATAAAAAAAATCTTGGAATCCATTCTCCTTCTAAATAAAACCAGGTGACCATTTTATACTCATATATAAAACTTCGTGGCAACTGTACGCGACAAAAGAGTATATATAACATACTTTCAATAAACTGACACTTTGTGTCCAACTGTCAATTGGACACAAAGTGTTGAGTGAGTAAACAGTGAATACTAAGCCTTATGGTGTAACTGAATTTATTAACAATTTAATTTTGCGCTCCACGTGAAATAGGAAAACGCATGAACAGGATTTCATATTTGGGTTTTGACGAATAAATTTTCAGCTACAGGTAAGTACTAAAATCATTCGGATGCCAGTTGAATGAAAAATACCTAAATATTTATTGGTCAATAAATGAATGTTTAATATTTTAGCATTCTTCTTTTATCAGCAGTAGAAAATTTATTTTTTATTTTGATAGCTGTTACTAAAACCTCGTGAGTGCATCCGTGTTCACTAGCTATAGGTAAGAGATAATAAAAATATCAGTAATTGATTACAATTTACAAATCCTAACAAAGGTTTAACCCAATAAATACATTCATAAAATCCTATCATTACCTATGCCCATTTTTTGAGCTTATATTACCTATACTTCTACCAATGTATGTCAACAATGGTCCACTATCTATTTCGTTGTCTGGATATAGGTACGTAGACATATACACACACATATATATATAATTCGATGTTCTCATCAATGCGGTGTTGAAACGTAGCCGGTCTGACAATAGGTCTGATCAATTTAAATTTATTTCATCACCCCCTAAATAAATTATCTAATACAAATAATAAAGGTATAAATTAATATTGTTGAACTCTTATTCTTAAAAAAATTAAAGCAAACTCCCGCGTCTATATTGAAACCTGATACTAACTCTCTGATTTAAAGTCGCTGAGCGAGTTACGGATATAGCTGTGCTTAGAGTTTCTTTGGAGGAATAAGAAGAAATTTACCAAAGAACGAAACCGACACCGACATAGCTCATAGAAGGAGCATGTTGATGTAGCACTGAGCAAGACAGCTAATGGGGTCTTAAGACGAGACCTTGAATGAAAACCATAATATTATACTGCTGGAACTTGAAAGTATCATTCCAGAACTAAGGTTTTTATAAATAAAAATATGTCGTCCAGCTGACAAAATGAAATTGTACTTTCACAATAAATTTAAGTCTCTTTACAAGATAATATTTGCAATTAAGTTATTGAAAAATTAAATTATATCCTACGGTTAATAAATTTCAAGTAAAAGTTACATCGCGTGCTCTTAATTCAAAAACCGCGTCGACAATATCGGGAATTATCGAAAGTAATGCGTATAAATATCGCAAATTATCGTAAAGATCAAAAATTATCATAAAGTGCGGTTACGATTCGCAATTAGCGGTCGAGTTTCGGTTTGTTGTGATCACGACGTCATTTGGTCATTGTGCGCTGCGGTTTTTTATTCTGTCGCTGACATTTGTCGAATTGTCACATGAATGCGTGCTCCTCAAAATTTAATTCGTGGAATAACATGTGCGAAATTACTTTAATTCGTTATAATTTTATTTATTATATCCCATGAAAATTACGTTAAATTATTGAAATTGTTACTAGGTAGGTACCTATGCCTATAGGTAATGTTGCTTCAACTCAGGATGCGAAAGTAATTACATGTATGAATCATCTATGTTATATGATCTATTGCGACGTTATCTCGAGTGATAGGGGTTCTTCAAAACAGAATATCAGCCACTCCTCACTTCACTAATTTACTTAAAATAATACATAAATAAATATGATATTTCTTTATATTTATAGTTGTATAAGTAATAGATAGATAAAACATTGCAATACATGACATGCAAAAAAGGCGTACTTATCGCTGTAAGAGATCTCTGCCAGACAACATTTGGATAGAGAGGAAATTTATACTTCAATCACAGGTAAAACCGTAATTGTGTTCCATGCGCAAACAGGCGCTGCGTGAGATGTACAATATTTACTTAATAGGCAATATTCACAAATAAGTATAAGTAGTATTGATACTGAAGGCTTTAGCAGAGTGCACTTCTTCGGGGTCAAACGATAGAACACAGAATGAATCCATGTGCAGGGATTTGACGTTTGGAGAAAATTTGATTTTAGATTCACATTCGCTGCCTGTAGATACATTATCATACCCCTAGGCTGATAATCATAACATCCATAAACAAGTTCCTATCTACCATAATGCACCATAAAATCACCCTCGTCGGCCAATTAAAGGGCATAATGTAGCAATTCCGACGACAAAGCGGCACGACAGTTGACGCGCGACATTTTGATTAATTGCAGGCGGCGCCGGTGTCGCGATGTCGCCGCCCGGGGGGCACGTGTGAACTGTGCCTTATGACGGTGTCACATGTATGGAATTAAGCACTTGTGGAAATATATAGATAGGTTCACTTTAATTTCATTTAAAGCAGCTTTTATTATCTAGCCTGTACCTGTAATTACCTACCTATACCTAATATAATTATTTGAATGATTGAATGATTAAAATTCGATATTGTAATTCCTGCTTTAATCCAACTACTAGTTACACACAGAATCAATAAGAGGCCTTATTGCTAAAGCGATCTCTTCCAAGCAACCCCGAAGCATTTCCCTGTTTTTCCCAGACAATTGTGAAGCATATCGGATTATTGGAAGGATTGATGCATCATATTGGATAACACAGGTGTGGACCGGTCATGGAGGAAATTCTCATTAGTTTCATCACTTCAGACGCTGTTGCAAATGCTCCTCGGGTGTCTAAATCGTTATAACTAAACTAGTTTAGTTGTCTAGTTGTTTATAACTGAACATGCTATTAAAGACTGCTCAATATATGGAGCTAAACGGTTACAACTATTAGGTATAGAATTAGAATTTGAACTAAAAATGGTAACCTAAAGCTGGAGCTCCCTCAGTCGTAAAGCTATCGGGGTCAAAGTTCACCGAGTTCTGTGTCCACGTAATAAAAGCAGTTGAATGAACAAATGAATCTGACATAATAAGATTAAAAAAATATAACAATAAATGAATTTTTTTAGTAAATAATATAAAAAAACAATTGAAATAAATAAAAATTGAGTAGGTACTGGCCTAGTGTAATGATTTTGAGGAAGAAGTAGCTTATGCAATATTAACCTTTTTTATATAAAAAAGTGGCAGACGAGCATACCGTCCACCTGATGGTAAGTGGATACTGTCGTCCATAGACAGCCCCGACATCAGTCCAGAATGACAAACGTTGGCACGCCCCCGGATGTGCTGCCTATCTTTGCAGATTGAAGATTGGATTGGGAGAAAGGGTTGGAAAAATGGCGAGGGATGGGATAGGATGGGATAGGAATGGGCTCTGGCATATCTCACTCACTACCGAAACACGTACCTACGTTGGGGAAATAGGATAAAGTAGGAAATGCAGTACATTTCAAGGTAGTCTTCTGTGGGTCTTCTTGTCGCCGTGACAAATAGTCAAGGGTTGACTAGGTAAGGTATTATATTATAGCATTTATGAACTAATTCCTTTGTTTGTTGTTAACCTTATGTCTGTATGTTGTGTTGCGTGTGTGTATAAAACTTTTTCTTTTTTTCTATTTTCTTTCAATAAAGCGACACAAAATACTACAATATGTCCGCTTGGTGATTTATGGCCCGAAATCCCCTATGCGAGTTTTACTTTGGATTATAAGTAATACTCGTTACTTACATCGTCTTTTTTTTTGATACAGTGCGACTGCTTGAACACAACTCAGCGAAAACACGATGATAAATGTCTCCATTAATTGAATGAGTAAACACATATAAGAGTTGGTAATTGTCACTTTTAAGCCGCGGGTAGTGCCCGCGGCCGTCGCGCGCCTGTCATCACGGCAATTATGCAAACACGCGGAAAATTGCCGGGCATATTCCTCCAGCGACGTAATTTTTATCACCTTGCGTAAATTTTGACGGCTGTCATTTTTTCGTCGCGAGTGCTTGTGCACTCACCTTAATGACAATAATTTGGAATTACACTAAATATTTCAAATAGTTATACCAGTGATCCGCCTATGCTTCGTTCAGATGGCGTAATGATCCCTTAGGGAAACCAAAAGTCCGGTGCCGGTGTCGGTGTCCCTTAGGTTCTTTGCTAAAGATCACCCACGCTACGCTCAAAGTACGCTAAAAGATCACCAGCCGAGCGATTATGACGAAATCCATTTTGACGGTCGCTAATCAGTTGGTGATCCTCTAGGTACCCAAGGAGCTGTGTATTTATAACACGCTCCGTCACCTTGAAGAGGAAGGAGGAGGGATTGCTATTGGCCTGTAGTTGGCCGGGTCGGTGCGGTCACCCTTTTTAGATAATGGGTGAACATGAGCTCCATGCTGACGGGAAGCTTTTTGTAGAGTATGAGAGTCTAAAGTGTCCGTAAGTACCGGAGGCAACTTAAGAGCTCATAATTTGAGAAACACTGCAGACACCATCTGGCCCCTTCGACTTTTGGATATCGAGAGATTTGAGAGGTCGCCGGACATCACGCTGGGTGTTCCAAATTTCCGGCATGAAGGTTGTGCACCGCGCGATTGACGGCGTTGAGGAACCTTCATCGACCAGAATAGAGTTTGAGGCAAAGAGATAGCCCAGGAGGTCGGCTTTCTCCTTCGTCCCATGGGCCAGTGAACCATCGGGTTTCCGCAGGGAAGAACGACTGACAGGAGTTACCTTCAGCAACCTTGGCGAGCGACCAGAAGGCCAGACCAGAAGACCACTCTGCCAGAAGGATAGCTTGCTAGTTAATCGCCAATTTTACGGAAGTCATTCCTTACCTTGACAGTGATCTTGTTACTGTAGTACCTCGAGCCATCCTTTTCAGTTTTAACAGTTTTCAGTGTTATTATTACTTATAATAAAACTGGAAAACACAATAATATTTAACAAAAACTGGTAAAATCAAAAAAAATACTTCCACCAATGAAAATTATTTAATTTTCTCAAAGTTCACAAGTCGTAAGGTCACGTTGTACCTGTATGGTCGCTCAAAAGGCAACTGAAATTCGTTAATTTCATCCATAATAGTAGCGAATACCACAATTGCGTCCCCTTGAGGACACTTGTGGCACCTTATCCTATCTATATCGATTCCTAACTAAGTCTTTACAGCTAGTATAAATTTAGTATAAATTGATTTCGTAAGTTTTACCTGTAGGTATATACCTATACCTTATACAGACAGGATTTTTTTTTTTTTTTTTTATTTAACAATGACATACCTAATAACGAGGTATTACATTTAAAATTACGATCTAGTCATAATATTAAGACTAATGAGTAATTTAAATTTCACCTAAATTGCTAAGTAGGGTAAAACTAAGAATGTGTCCAATAACACTTTACTTATTGTCTCTATTAAGGGGAAGTCACTCTGTTCTTGTGAACTTTATTAGGAGCACTTATTTCACTAAGTACCTACATAATATTAACACTACACTAACTCAAAAGGTTTCGTCCTTTTCAGTCTTCTGACTATGTCCGTGTTATCAAGGAGCTGGATGGCCTCAACGTTCACATGGTGATGAAGTCTTCGTTCGTGAGCTTCGGCGTATTTTTTAATAACGTTGGCAACGAGGTCCACTTTAAGGTCCCGATGGAGGTCGTCATTTCTAATGTACCAGGGCGCATTGACCACGCCCCTAAGTACTTTGTTCTGGAATCGTTGGATCATGAGGATATTACTTTGTTTGGTGCAGCCCCACAGCTGACTACCGTAAGTCCAAACTGGCACGAGGACTTGTTTATACAATAGTATTTTATTATACAATGACAGAGAGGAATGTTTCCCAAGCAACCAGTACAACTTCTTGTAGCGAAGTTCTAACTCATCACGTTTCTTTTTGACATGAGCCTTCCAGCGAAGCTTCGCGTCCAGAGTCATGCCTAGATATTTGGCTGTATTCGCGTACGGTATCACATGGCCGTTTATGTACACCGGATGATAGTTGGGTTTTTTATTCGTAAAATCTATGTGAATTGACTTAGATTCATTTAATTTCACTCGCCATTTTTTTGCCCAGTCAAGGATTTTATTGACGGCGGTTTGTATCTTTTCCACTGCGTCTTCATGCGTGACCCCAGTAGACATGATGGCTGTGTCATCTGCAAATGTTGCAATGGTGTTGTTCTCTATCTCTGGAATATCACAGGTGTATAATAAGTACAGGACCGGACCTAGTACACTCCCTTGTGGTACACCAGCTTTTATTTGCTTGAGTTCTGAGAATGAATCATCTTGTCTTACCCTAAACATTCTCTGTGTTAGGTAAGACTCCAATATGTCTGCGAATTGCTTGGGGAGAATATTTTTTAATTTATGTACAAGGCCCTCGTGCCAGACCCCATCAAATGCTTGTGCTACATCCAGGAAAACTGTCGTACAGACTTTCTTTTCCTCTAGTGCTTTTTCTATAGTGGTTGTAATTCTATGCACTTGATCGATTGTAGAGTGTTTTTCCCTGAAACCAAATTGATGGTCAGGGATTAGGTTTCTTTGTTCTATGATAGGTTTCAATCGTCTCAAGAGAAGTTTTTCCATTAATTTTGACATTATTGGGAGGAGAGAGATCGGTCTGTATGATGTTGTTTCGTGTGGTGGTTTACCAGGCTTCGGTATCATTATAACTTCGGCAACTTTCCACATGTCAGGTACATGTTTAAGTCGAAAAGTAGCATTGATAAGGGTGGTCAGTTTTACTATAGCTTTAAGTGGAAGATGTCGGAGAACTTCACCAGTAATAAGATCGTATCCGGGGGATTTCTTCCGGTTTAGGTTCTTTATTTCGTTTTGGACTTCTTTTGGCGTCACAAGTCTTATTTCTAGTTCATCCTGTAACGTTTTGTTTAAGGTAAGGTCACCCGGGTTATCTTCGTTGGGTTGAAAAATTTGTTCTAAATGCTGTGCAAACCTATTTGCTTTCTGTTCAGAGCTCTTGGCCCACTTTCCGTTCATTTCTTTAATGGGGGGAATATGCATCATAGGTTTTTTCATATTTTTAATAGTTTTCCACAATGAATACTCAGTTGTGCGATCACTTGTTAAATGACTAAGGTAAGTGTGCATAGTTTCGTCCTGGAACATTTGAATTTTTTTCCGTAGTCTTTTTGTAAGTTTATTCAGCAACTTTTTATCTTGCGGAAATCTAGTTCGTTGCCATTTCCGTCTCTGTTTTCTTTTTTCCGCTATAAGATGCCTTATTTCTTTTGGATAGTAATTAACTCTTATCTTTTTTTTAACATCTGGCGTATTTTCCCACGCGCAGCGTTGGATATCTCCTATGAATTTTCTTACATCTAGATCTAGCTGGTCAGGAGTTTTTAGTGGGACTTTCAGGTCAATTGTACTGTCCAAGTCTGACTTGAAACTTGCCCAGTCTGTATTTTTATTTATTAAGGTGGGATTTTTCTCTTTTATAACTATTTTATCACATAATGTTAAAATAATAGGTGAGTGGTCTGAGCTCATGTCATAACCTTCCTCGATGTGTAGAAAGTTACTAGATATGTTCTTATAAATAAAAAAGTCTATTAGGTCTGGTAACTTCTGTGGATCCGTTGGCCAGTACGTGGGCTTCCCTGTAGATAAGGGATTACATTGGAGTTCTCTAATAGCTTTGAGTAGTTCTCTTCCTTTTGTTGTGGTAAGCCTTGAGCCCCAGTAAGTGTTTTTAGCATTAAAGTCACCTCCTAATATGAATCTGTCACCAAGATTTTTAAGCAGACTGTTGTATTGCTCTGCTTTTATTGCATGCCGTGGTGGACAGTATATGGCTGAAATAATAATAGGATAGCGTTTTGTTTTTACACAAACAGCTACAGCCTGAATTCCCTCTTCTTCACATTTATGATCTTCATAATGGTATATGCTCTTTTTTATGATGACGGCACTACCTCCTCTTGCAGTGTTATTGGGATGCAATGCATAGTAAGTATTATAACCTTTGATGTGGATGTAGGATTCTTTTGTAAAATGTGTCTCCGATACTAAGCACACATCAATTTTTTGCGTGATTATGACTGCACGTAGCTCGTTTTGATGCTGTAGGAGTCCGTTTGCATTCCACGCCATGATTTTTAATGTGTTAGCCATTTTTATGTTTGGGTGTAGCTGTCTTGGTGCTACTTTCAAGTTTTTTCAGCCTTTCATCAAATGATGTTAAAAGGTTAAGAATTTGATTAATCTTCTCGTCCGTACTGGGTGGAGACTGTGGTTTAGGACACAAGTGATCGCCTTTTGTGATTTGCGCAAAAGACACGCCCTTGTTAACGGGTTGACTGGTAACCTTTTTTTCTTTGTTTACAGTAGTCTGGGCTGCGGGAGCTGTGACATTTTTCTTGGCTATTTTATTTTTTATATTTTGTAACTCTTTGGCTACTATACACCCTCTGTAGCTTGCTGGGTGAGGTTCACCACAGTGAACACATTTTGGCATTGTCTCAGCTGGTTTTTTGCAATCTTTGGTTAGGTGTTTCCCTGTACACTTTACACATCTAGGTTCCATAGAACAGTATTTCTGTGTGTGTCCATAGGCTTGGCATCTTTTACATTGCGGTATGAGATTGGAAGTTTTTAAAGGTTGCACATCTACTTTGCAACCCAGAATAGACTTTATACCGTAGATCTTATTAATATCTTCATCTTTGTGAAATGAAAGCATGAACATGTTAAGAGGTAACTTTTTCTTCCAGCTTAGTTTGTTCACCGCTTCGTGGATTTTGTATCCCTTTGAAGTTAAATCTTCCACTATCCTGTCAGGCAGACACGATGAATGCAAGTTTTTGGCCATTACTCTTATTGGTCTGTCTTGTTTATTCTCGTATGAGTACCATAAATTGTTGTTTTGTAACAACAATTTCGTGATAGCTCTGTATGAGTCGTCGCTATTGGCGTTTATTTTCACGTTCTCTCCGTTCATCATTTTTACAATAAATGAGTCTTGGGCTATATTTGTAGAAAGAAGGTCGTAGAACTGTTGGTAGTTATTTATATTTTCAACTACAATAGGTGGCGGAAGGGGTAACTTTTTGGTTGTGATTTTAGCTTTTAGTTTTTCTCTTTGACTTTCTTGCTGTAGAGGTGGGGATAATGATATGTTCAATTTCCTTTTCTTCCTGCTTTTCTGACGAACCCACTCCGTTTCTTTTGCGAGCTCCTCTTCGTCTGTCTCATACTGGACCGATTCTGAGGTCTCTCCAGTGTCACCATGTATATTTTTAGGGGCTTTATGGGTTTGCTCCTGGATACTCAATTGTTGCTGGAGTGCTGCTATCTGACTTTTTAGGTCGTTTACTAAACATTGCAGTTTCTCACGTGCTACTTTTTCTTCTTTATAGTGTTGATACAGTAGATGTTCGTTTTCGGTTTTTAACTTAAATGTAGGCGAAGCCATAATAATTTACAAATTAAAGCTGCGCCTTAACAGGTAGTTACAGGTAGTTACACATTAGACGTGACTTGTTTCACTTCCGATAACTGGGTCATCGCGGCACGGCTAGACATACGGAGTAGGCGCCAAAGCGACACGTCCGCACAGCACAAGTGCAATATGAACACTGACGACAGACAGGATTTGATGCATTTATATTGCTATTGCAATTTATATGCACCAACATAAATATAGCGATTTATTGCCTTTCTCACCACCTCCTGAAACTTTATCAGATTATTAACGGTTACTTTATCACTTATGATAAAGTATGTAAGTGTTAACAATCTGATAGATAAATAATCTGCCAATTATCTGCCAAATAAATCTAGATAATACTGACTTTCTGATAAAGTATAACTAACTTTCTGATACCTTCTGATAAAGTATCAGGAGGTGGTGAGAAAGGCCCTTAGTTATTTTATTGTGTCTCCAACTGTGGCAATTTAGTCTTATAATTAGTCTTATCATAAAGGACATTTTAATATATATTTATGTTTGTGACATAAAATCATATTTTTGTAATATTAGTGCATTCCATAGAGGTCATTTCGTTTTTTGGATAATTACGGATTTACGTAGCTATGTAGCCACGATTTGCTACCATATTTACAATACTGGGAGCTGAAGCGAGTGCAGTAAGACTTTATTAATCATTATAAAGTTTTAAACTCTCATGGGTACGTCAATTACAAACTTCTATTCCTCAACCGTCCGCCATTTTGGACGCTCACGGCTGATCGCACGGCAAACAATTCGCTCAATAATCGCCCCTCGTCGAGAATTTGATTGAGGCAAATAAAAAAGGAAGGAGCGTGCGTGCAGAATTTCCGACTTTATTAGCGAGGTCGCGGAAGGGTTAAATTGGGATCTAGGGCAAATGGAAGTGGCATTTTGCCGTATGTGTACGACATTTAGGCACTATTAAATAGTGTTTAGTTAAATTAAATTTTCATCTCATAGGTACTTAATATGTTTTAAGACTGAAATAATACACAGAAGAAGACTACAAAATATATCTATACAAATACAAATACAAAATACAAATACCGTAAAATATATCTACTACATTTCTCATCGCTATCCTTCAGAATGTTTCACAGGCAATCTCGGGATCCCGGGGCTGCACCGGGATTCAGGAACGTATTGCGAAGAATGAAATGGCAATTAAAAGATAGAGGTTTTTAATTATATGGCTTTATTGATTCTAATTAAGTCTTCAAATGAACATGTTTTATCGTTATTAATCTCCAAATAGTTTCAATAAAATTATCGTAACCAACTTAAACTTCTACAAAAAAAAAAATCCACAATCATAACCTATGTTTAAGACTTACTTAGTATTTATATCATCCTAGATTACTAATCTTTGACAAATAATTCAACAAATAATTGTATGTGACTATAAATTTGTAGTAAAAATGTTTACAATTGTTTACAACATAATTAACATAATATGAAATCTTATTTAGCGTCCATGGTATCATCACCGGGACTGCTTCTTAATTTATTGCAAATATATGCAGCTGCAGGAAAATCCCGTTCGGAAATCGAACGGGATTTTAATCGATTTCCAGGCATTACAAAAATCCAGATCAATCTGGTTCAATATGCCTAAAACTCGTACCGCCCTCAACATTCACAAAATTCTAATTGGAATTATAAGAGCCTGGACTAGCTTAGAAGGAAGCCTTAAAGGTTAATATTTGAACGTAAAATAATTAATAATTTTTACAACACTATTTTGCGCAATATTTTTTAATAATTTTCATTTGGATTTTTGATATAACATATATCAAAATCAGTATAACCGTCAATACAGTAAATCCGGGTATTATTAAAAATCGATCCCGAAATTTTCGAAACTAGAAAAGGGTTGGTATTCCGGGACTGTATTATCTTCCTTCAACCTATCGTACCTATGGTACGAGTACATATTTTAGTAATGAGTACCTAAGTATATTTTAGTAATTTTAGTATATGCCAAAGTTCATTTCCCATCCCATCCTATACACTGCTACCCCATGGAATGAAGAGTATAATATAAAAGAAAAATAGAACATAATAAAAGAAACTTCTTATTCCACTAAACTCTTGACTTCCCATTCCACCCCATCCCTCCTCCCCAGGTTTGGGGGGGGGGGGGTAATGAGAGGAGGGAAACTCCTTGGTGCGCTATATTTTCCTAACCACCAGTTTTAAATTTACCTCTTACATATAAAGAAAAAAATAACTCACAGTTTCTCTACAGCTTGTATATACTTGTATGTACTCGGGATGTATGTTGCATGTGCTGTAGGTATGTATTGGTATGTTGTATGTGTGCACTCGGCGTTTTACATGTACGAGTATGAGCGGACACTCGGAGGCTATATTTTTAGATGCTGTTTTCGTTGATCGTTTAATCAGTGGGTACAATATTGACAACCTGCTTCTAAAACAGGAATGATCTAGTCAAATAGGAAGATAATCAAAAAGTAAATTGAGACAATACTCGGGTGTCAATAAATGTTTCGCTTCTCTTCTAGTTCAATTTTAATTCCATGTTTAACAGGAACTCATGAGGTAGTTTAAATTTGTTAACTTAGCTTGTACTCTAAACTTTGACGGCGCTGGATACGAGCTAATACTGCGGTGCAATGGGTTTAAATTTTGTTATACTAATTCAACCGGCCCTTTCAGTGTCCACTGCTGGACTAGGACCTCCTTGTCTTATGCATGAGGCATGTATTGTATTAAAACGCCACCCTGGCCAAGCGGGTTGCCGGGGCAACTCTGTTAGACGTGGTTTAGTTCGTCAGCGCTTGATGGTAGCTGCTTTGTTATCCCTTAGTCGCCTTTTACAGCTACGACTTTTATGACTTTTATAGTATTACTATGGAATTCGCTGTGGTGTCGGCTGGATTGAGAATAGCCCGACCCCATATAGTCCCGTGGATATCGTAAAAGGCGATTAAGGGATAACAGAGCCTAGCTGCTTTCCTCCTAGCTCCTAAGCACTTGAGGGCTACCTCCAAATGAGTCAAACCGTCAACTTGCGTAACGTTTTAAATCCATAAGTATATCTCCCTTGCACAAGACAATGTGCTTGAGGAGGCCCGTGGACGAAACCACGGCTGATTATGGTATTACTAGTTGAGAAATTGACTAGACTAAATCTGCCGCCTTCTTCAGCAAAAAATGACATTTGAAGGTGTGATAAGGATGTCTCTCGTAATTAACTCTTGCAAACTCAAATATTCTATGAACAAAACGCTCTTTTGTTATTGTGATGCGACAAAACGGGAATCGTTTATCATCAAGAAGGTCGCAACCTCAGTGTTTGTTGCCATTGTTGTGTCCAAATGCCATTGTGGAGGCCATCTCTCATCACATCATACAAGCCAATTTAGATTCTATTCATAATTAATTAAAGTTGAAGACTATCCGCCCGATTTTGTTTTCGGAACGCCACCTTGCTTTTCATTGGCTGAAGTTAGAATTTTTTCAAATTCGAATTTAGATTTTTTTTCTAATTGCGTTTGAAAACAAAACAAATTGTAAAATATTTTTAAACGACTTTCAACTCTTAAGCGTAAAGTATAGGGTTAAAATTTGCTTGTTTCTAAATGTAAAGAAAATTAACGAAGGTCCAAAGATTGTATCAGGATTGTTAGTGAAGACGCCATAAATTAGTTGCATATTGAATTCAATTATTACGTGGGCACGTTTGGGTTTATCTGATCGTGTTAAGTTTGGAAACTGTTTGGACGTGAGGACACGGGGATTAAAGCTTCTGCTATTGTTGTATTTGTTACAATAATATGTTCCTTATTTGTATAAGTAGGTACCTAATAATTGAAATAAAGGCGATGGTTAATAAAAAAGAAGTTAATGTTGTCGATCGGATAAATATGCAATGTAAAAGAAAACAAAAAATCATTAGATTTTTTTTATGGACGAATGCGACAGACTAGCATAGGTACAGTCTACCTGATGGTAAGTGGATACGGTCGCCTATAGACATACGCGATACATGCCAAAACCAGTGAAAAATGACAAACGTTGGCACTACCCCGGATGCGCTGTCTACCTTTGGAGATAAATATAAGAATGCATTTGGAGAAAGGGTTGGGAAAATGGGGAGGGATAGGATAGGAATGGGTTCTGGCACATCTCACTCACTACCGAAACACGTACGTACATTAAAGAAATAAGTTAAAGTGGGAAATGCAGTACATTTCATGGTGGTCTTCTGTGAGAGAGGGTTAGCGTGGTCAGTCGAGCGCGCCCAGCGGCTGTTTTTTTTTTTTTTATGTACTAAGGCGGCAGACGAGCATACAGTCCACCTGATGGTAAGTGGATACTGTCGCCCATAGACATCCGGGATACATGCCAACATTAGTCCAAAATGACAAATGTTGGCACGCACCCGGATGCGCTGCCTACCTTTGGAGATATAGGAATGGATTTGGAGAAAGGGTTGGGAAAATGGGGAGGGATATGATGGGAATGGGCTCTGGCACATCTCACTCACTACCGAAACACGTACGTACCTACCTTTTGGAAATACGATAAAGTGGGAAATGCAGTACATTTCGAGGTAGTCTTCTGTGAGAAAGGGGTAACGTCAAGCGCGCCCAGCGGCTGTTGGATTACACTGTGCACTCTCCCCCCCGCAAGGTTGACCTAGACTTGCAAAAAGCAGATTTTTCTCTTATACCTATGTTTACTAATACCTATATCAATAATTACTAAATATATCTACCAAATTGATAGTAATAAATGTGCGTATTTGCGTGCTTATTTTTTTATCTACTCGTACCTACATTAGTGTCAGCTTTTGGGGACCACGCACAGTTCCGTGTAACAATGTTTAGATGGTTTTCTCAATTGAAACATGGAGAATTTTCCTTGAATGATGATAAAACAAGTGGCTGTCCTGCGACTTCTGTAACAAATGAAAACATCGATGAGATAAAGAAAATGTTGCGCGAAGACCCAAAAACTACCTACAAACAGATAGAGGACACTCTTAAGATTTCACCGCCTATTATTTCCACTCATGAAATTTTACTTCCACACCTTCAAGTCAAGAAGCTTTCTTCGCGTTGGGTTCCTCGTTTACTGACTGCTGAACAAAAACAAGTTCGCGTGACATGGTGCAGGGAAATGATTGTAAAATTCGAAAATAGAGAGGGACGGAATGTATTTAAATTATTACTGGATATGAGTTGCATCTATCAGTATGACCCACTAACAAAGCGGCAATTAACGGTTTGAGTATTTCCAGACGAAGAGCTGCCCAGAAGGTCAAACGTAGGCGCAGAGTGGGGAAAAAAATGGTGGTAACATTCTTCTCTACGGATGGCCATCTCTGCAGATGGCCATTTAGCCCCATTTATTTAGACGCTCAAAAAACTGTCAATATCCAATGTTACACTGAAGTGTGTATTTTACCAACTGTATTCGATGTGTTAAATCAAAAACGTCTTAAAACAAGTTTGAGAGGGCTTTTCTTGCCCTGCATCATCTTCCAAAGAAAACTTACCCAAGAATTTTCGAACATCACAGAGATCCGGATTTAGCTCCATACGACTTCTTTCTCTTTCCAAAAGTGAAGCTTGGACTTCGTGGCATTTTTTTCGTGGCATCCTTCGTTCCTGAGGATGCTCGGAATAATTTTATGGCATCTGTTGAGGCCCTTGCTAAAGCAGAGTATCGCCAGTGCTTTAAATCTTGGTTTAGGCGAATGAATCGCTATTATACGGAGACTAATGTAGAGTATTCTGAGAAGTTGTAATAAAAATGTGTGTAATAAAAAATTTTTGTCTCAAAATTTACCTAGGCACCCACGTACGCTAAAAGCTATGTCGCTTCTTAAATTATGTCGGGATCAGCAGAAGGCGTAAATGATTCGAATCGCTAGTTTAATAATAACATGTTTTTTCCAATACCCAAACACATATGTGTAAATTCGCCACATTTCATAAGGCACGTCTATATCATCGAAGAGCACTAGTTACCTTGTGGTGTAGCAGTATCCCAACTCAGTACAATTTTATAAATTGTGCCGAGAAGTCTACTTAGGCTTTAAAGCCTAAATCTTAAGAAAGTGACAAAAAGTAACAATAATACGCGCTTTGAACACGCTCGAGCTATTTAAGTATGTTTAAAGAATAAAGGAGATGAAAGTGATTTGTATGTTGTAAACACTCTAGGCATCTTATAAAATTTGTGTGTATGGTGTACACATACGCATGGAGCCGTCATTTATATTTATACAACTGTCTTTTTCTACTTGTTTCTCTGCACTATCTCTGACTGTAAATCAAAACCAGCACACGCCACTGGAATTGCAGCACTAAGTACTTTTATAAACGTACTTTTTATAAACGAGTTTTTATATACGCAAAGGTTTGTGTCCAACAATCTGTGCGACGCCGTCATTTTACAAATGTAAGTACCTATCTGTGTGCATACATACAGGGCATTTGTACGAGGATTAGTCACTGGTCTCTCTGCACTGCGGTGGCCGCACAAACCCATCGTTGTCCATATCAGATCAGCGAGTGATAAACAATCGCGTTCCCGGAACCCGAACCAACCGACTGTGTTCCCTGTTGACAGTTACTGGAATATGATCACTGGTTTCCATTTTAGTCGTTCCGGATGACCATCGCCAACTATCTCTGATAAAATATATAACTAAAAACAGTCGTTTTGTATAAACAAGCATCTGAATTTTTATCCAACCGTAACTAACCCTTTTAAGATCCGCTGCTGGACATGGGCCTCATTATGCACATTGTCTGGTGCACGAGGGATATATTGCCTTAAAACGCCATGCTGGCCAAGCGGATTGGCGAGCATACTTTCTTAGATGTGGATGCAGGTCCTCAGGGCTTTTGAAAGAATGAATGGTTAATTAACCAGTGCGTAAAACCTCGTCTGTCATTTTTAGTATAATTTTTCAACGCATCAGTTATGATTAACAATATTGATCACACAAATCGATCCACATTTTTTTACAATGCCGTTAATAACCGACTAAATACTAAAAAATATAAATCCGACAAACGCACATGGCAACATTACATACATCTGTCAGACGTGCCCGCCACGATTAAAAAAAAACGCACCGCTTACAATACGTTCCGTTGATACACATTTGAAGCGTCATCCAGTTTAGGTAGACCAACCGTGCCCCTCATTTACTTCATATTGTTGGATTTAATACAGGGTACTGTGGGTGTAACGAAAGGTCTCAATAAAGTGGTCGGTTCAATGGCTGCTTCGGCAACGCCGCGGGCGGCAGATGACCGCAACATGATTTATGACGGGGTACAGTCAGGCACATTTACATTTGTAAATGTGATCTCTGTAATTATGCGTCTTGTTTCGGCCACGGGCGGTTGTGCCCGCGGGAGCGTGAGATCAACTGCCGCCCTAGACTGCTGTCTTACAACTGCTGAGAAGTTTGCAGGAAATGCGCAGAATGCAAGCAAAAATTGGTAAAGGAACTGAATTTGATTATTAAAACCTGTCGGTTGTAAATCTTCTGTGTCTAAAAGTTAAGAATTCAGTTGGTTATTTAACGTTAAGATAATTAATTAGTTTGCCTCTCGAAGTAGGTAAACTTAGTACGAATATCATCAAAGCATAACTAACCTGTTTAATCTGGTGATTGACTGGTAGAGAATGCATTATGACATTCAGTACCTACGCCTTTTCTACATATCTAGATATCACTCTGCAATTTAAGTGTAAATAAAGGAATAAACATGATTTTTTTTTCGCGGGTCCTGAATTATAGTTTTCAACTTAGGTAATCTAAGAATTTAATCGACTTATAGTAACATATACTAACAGAGATAGTTAATAAAGAACCTTGTTGAATTCAATAACAAGAAAAATGATACCAAATTGAGCTTATTACTTTAAGAGTCCCATTAAAAGCTTAAAAGGTTTTTACGAGAAGAAATTGTGAATTTTATTTGATTTGCATCGTAAGACTATTTTTGGCGCTCGCGTCTTACTTTATGTGTAGAGGTAAGTGTTTATAAATACCTTC
The DNA here is from genome assembly GCA_943735995.1 of Sesia bembeciformis. Classification (NCBI taxonomy): domain Eukaryota; kingdom Metazoa; phylum Arthropoda; class Insecta; order Lepidoptera; family Sesiidae; genus Sesia; species Sesia bembeciformis. Next base: position 11,254,235 of record OX031040.1, read on the forward strand.
AAAATACTAGAATATTTACAGGACATTAGACAATTACTTGAACTCACAAATAAAGAACCCGTTGGTGGCTAATTTGTGTACATAGGACAGGATTCGGTAAGGTCAGCAGCGCACCCGCAAGCCCCCTGGTGTTGCAGGTGTCCTAGGGCGGCGGTGACCACTTACCATCATGTGGCACGCCGCACGTCTGTCATCTATTCTATAAAAAAACCATAGAACCATAAAACCTAAATCATTAATTTACGTTAGTATTAATCATTGAAAATGTACAATTTCAGTAAATTAATGTATCCATTCGGTTTATTTAAGTCCAATATCTATCCAAGAAACAAAAGTCATCATCCTTTGTACCGAGACTTAAACAATAATTTACCCACAGCCATAAAAGGAACATCAATAAAGGAACCAATTTCATCCCATATTGTTTGTCAAAAATTCGATTATGTCCGGTGCTTCGATGACAAAACGAACGAAAAAAAACTCGATGATAAAGAGCACAATGTGTCGATAGGAACTCATCCTTCGATTAAATAATAAAAAGAGGAAATAACGGAACGTTTCCAAACATGTTCGAAACTTAAATAAACTTTTTTCTGGCGCTTCGTATTTGAACGCTCTCGTTTATTTTCCCGCGCAGACGCGATGAACGAGGCGTGACATTCGAAATTTTCGATGTTGTCAGCACATAAAAAAGGAAAAGAAAAATAGGGAACAGTGTTGTTGGTGTGAAATTAATGCGTCTAACGGGTTCCTTTGTATCATAGGGGACGCATCATCATCACGTCGTCATCACGGTAGGTATGTTAATGGTATTGGAACAAAAAAGATTATTATTAAATTACATAGAGTTTTTGTAGGTTTTTTGTTGATCTTCCTTCTTTCATTATCTACCTGTATGTAAAGTCGAATTTTTTTTTCGAGTCAGGGATATGACATGTAGAAGTGTCAGAGTGAAATTTGTACGAAAATGACACTTTATTGACAGTTCTACATATATCCCCGATTCGAATAAAAATTTCGACTATAGGCAACTATTTAGAATTACAATTATCTTATCTTTTCATTATTCATTATTTATTTCTTTTTGTTTATTTTCCTTTTGCTTTTCTACTTTCTTAATTGCACCTTGGCGCCGCAGTCATTATACCTACCTTTTTCCTCCTGTAGGTTGACTGCAAGACCTGGCCATGTAGCATTAAACCCCGCCCATTATACTTTGTGCAATAAAGTGTTAATACATAAATTACCTAAAATATGTAGTTAAATTATTTATTTATAGTATTTTTAACTAAAAACTTAACTCGAACTTAACATTTCATTAGTTGGTTTTGAATTGTTAATTACCCACCTAGGCAATTTAAGACTAGGTAGGCAGGTACCTATCATATTTTAGACGTACTTAGGTAAATAGATTCGATTTATCATTTTATTCGATGAAATATTTTAAATATACCTAGGTATACTTAAATCTCATCGTGTAGGCGGTTGATTTTTTATTAATCGTTTCATTTTTATTTTTGAGATGTCATCGATAAACGCGTTTTCTGTCATTCAGCCAGTACGGTTCGCCGGACGGGTGTTTTATCGAGTCATTACAGTTAAATATTATGATTTACGGTGATCGCGCCACGCGAGTGTTCCGCTCAGGTGGCTTTTGAACGCATCTGCTGATATTGTTAATAACCTATTGTTGGTGGCTGTCATATAAATGTGCATGTGTGTAATATTTGTGTGTGTGTGTGTGCACATATGTTACATATGCGTGTGTTGTTTTAGTTCTTTTATCTATTATATAACAAAAGGGAACGGATAAATCTATCAAAATTAGGATAAAATAAAATGTATCTAGGCTCACATCAATAGATGGCGCCATTCAATTATGGAGAAAGAGATATCGTTTCGTTTTAAAATTTATTTATATTTATAAGATCTCATGGAGTTCGTTCATGATGTGAGTTAGCTACGTGAATTTTCTTTATTGAGGTCTTTATTGTTTTTATTTAATTAATTTCCTTTAATTCCTAATACCCCATTACGTAAGTACCTACCTACTTAGTTATAGATTTTATAAACAGCCTCCATTTTTTCTATTAGGTAAATAAATATAAAGGAACTGTTGTTTTAAACATTACTTACTTAATTTGTTTTTCAATTTCTTATAAGTAATAACAATAATTCATGAACGCGCTGTTTACGGTTTGCGCTCTGGACACCATAGACTTTATAACATTTTAGATATGACACAGCATAAAATGTGACATTATCCAAGAAAATAGATCTTATATTGTCGGTTCTGATTTCCCAGATATTGAGACTAGTGAAATCTTTAGAAAATAGTTAACATATTTTTTTTGAGAAATGCAGTGAAATCAACAAGACATGAGCTTCGCGTTTGTGTGAGAGCACACTAGTGCAGAGTGCGAATCATTGGCGGTCTCAACTTGCCACAGTTTAATAGTTATTTTTTGCAGTCTCAACTTGCCAAACTAGTAGTTACTCTATTTTTGCTGCTCTTTTTTTTTATCGAAGGCTGTTATTTATTGTTAAATTAAGGATCACAGTATCTACTTTCTACCAGTTATGATACTCACTTGAGGTTCTTAAGTAGGTAGGTACCTAAGTATTGTTATACACCCCATTCTTTATTCCCTTACCCAAATCACCCCCCCCCTCCCCCAATGAAGAACAAAGGTGTTATGGAGTTAAAAAATCTCGTCGGATTGTTGTATTCCCTATTCTCCACCCATGTTTGTCATTTTTCACTTTACAGCTATAAATACAAAACAGCACAATTGAAGATCAAAGGTCATATAATAAACCTGAAAATTATGGTCTTGTCTATTTGTCTATAATACTACATTTCAACTCCACAAGCGTGACACTATTAAAAGTAGGTAATAGCGGAACAAACAAATTACAATTACCGATGAACGCAAATAAAACAAAGGGTCCCCTTATAGATTTGTCGCTAATAAATCGTTCTACTCAAATACCTATAAGCTAATCGTTCCTGTCATAGTTTCTTTTTCTTCAAAAGAAATGGCAATGGTGCAATTAGCACATGCTGCCAGTGTCGAGTTTTCTTCGTAAAGTCAAAACAATTTAAAACACATCTTGTCAACAATGTCCAGTCCCGTCGAAGTAAGTCTGGAGTCGCTCAGTAAAGTGATAGTATGTTTACTGAGGACAGAAGAGGACTCCTTGAAAGCATACGAAAAACTCAGCCTATGCTTTTATTTGATTATCATTATCACTTTGACGTTTAATAAATTACGAGTATACCAGAAAACGTAGTACCGGTGAACTAAACCGTGGACCTCGCTCGAATGACGTCATAAGAATAAATAGCACCTCCTCGAGTACAGCGTGCAAAAAAAAATTAAAACAATAAACCGCAATGAACGCACGTGCACTGGATAACAGTACACGTGCGGGCAAATAAGGGGCGATGAAGACGGGGGGGGGGGATCCAAAAGCCTCCTGTTAGATATAGTAATTTAAAGCTGTATTTTTTTTTAGGCATAGAAAAGTGTTAGACGAGTAGAGAGTTCATCTGTCTATCTGGCGGTAAGTGGACATACTAGCATGTCCCCGAATTCGCTGCCTAAGTTTGGATAAATTTAGATAAATGGGTTTGGAAAAAGGGTTGGAATAATGGGGAGGGATAGGATTGGCTGGGAATAGGCTCTGGCATTTGTCACAAACTACTGAAACACGTATCTAGGTACATTGGGGAATATGATAAAGTGGGTTATTTCCCATTTTATGGTAGTCTGTGCGAGAGGAGTGACTGGGCCATTCGAGTGATCCCAGTGACCATTCAGGATTGCAGCGTGCTCTCCCCCATCTACTTAAGTACCTAACTGTCTCCGTAAAAGAATTACCTTCAGATAATATAATACCGACAGCCGCGAAACAGAGTATCCAAAATGCTACAAAATGTATGTAGGTACTTATTTTTTTTACATATAAGCAGTTGACCATGTCAACAGCAGTTGACCATGTCATGGACCTCTTCATGTACATTGTCTTATGCATGAGGGATGTACGGCCTTAAAAACACCACGATAACGTAGCAGCTTGGCGAGTTCACTCTTCTAGAAGTGATATAATTCCTCGGGGCTTGTGCTAGCGACACTGTATCTCTTAGTCGCTTTTTACGACAGCCACGGGAAGAGACAGGATATTGATATTCTAAAGCCCCGACATAGTGGATTTATTATTTACATAAGTATAATAAGTAGATATTCAATATTAAAGAGATATTATTTTACTCAGCGGCCATCGACATTAGAGATCTGATCTAAAGTAGAAACAAAGGCGCTGTCTCGTATAAAATAGGAGTGAATACTGTAACTCCATTCTCACAATCATAGCTGCTCTCTCGTTTTATTGACACAATAAAAATAAACTAAAAAAGGGACTTCAGTTTCTCAATTTGCTGGCTTCATTTAGCCGTCATTAATTCTCGCAATAAATACTTAAAGATTGCAGTAGCAATTCCACAAAGGTGCGTTCACATCTTCTAATAATATATATACCCTTTTGCTACAAGAAGGGAAGACTTATTCCTAAAGGTTATCAAAAAAATTTAGATACAATGAAAAAATTGATAAACGATTTCACTCGGGAGTATTTATTACCCGAATATATATATACCTAAGGTAGGAATATAATGAATATCTACCTATAGCAAAAATAATATAGGTACCTAATATAAATAAGAAAAAAAAGGGGTGTAGGTAGATAATTCCAAGCATGACGGGACACAACTAGTTTTTTTTAAAGTACCCACCTACTTAGGAATGGTTTTGTTTTCACGTTGATTATCAATAAGTTCTTCAAATTTTCTAACGCTATCGAATATTGAAAGATTAAATTTTATTATTAAATGAAGTGATACGATGTAATGAACTTTTTATTTAGGATTTTTTATTGTAATTATGGTATTATGTGAGTTATTAATTAATTTGTGCACGAACATACGAGATCAATCTACATATTTACAGGTACCTATGAGGCAAAATTTCACAATAGCCCTAACGTTTTGGACTGCAATAGTTTTAAATTAAAATACTAATAGAAAAACGTGTTTCGATGTCTGTCTGCACAAATATCTGCTGATGTGAATCGAGCTTAAACCGTAGTAATAAATGCCGTAATCGCACCGACAGGGGTGCATAATGCGTTTAGTTCCAGACGTCGTAGCCGCGTCGCCACCGTCGTCGCGACTAGACACGAACCAATCGCATTTATTGGTCGAGTTTATGGTTCGCGTCGGAGCTGCGGCTACCTGTTACACCGTGGCGTAATGACGCAACTTAGGTTAGTGCAACTTTTATTTGTTCGCGTATTTCACATATCTACATGCCTAATATTTATCTATTAAATGTATCTTAATTATTAAATGTGTGTATGCTGACCAGTTAGCTCGTGAACATAGTTGGTTTATCAATGTACACTATCAACTATCAATGTAACGCAGCTGAAATGTTTAACAAAATAGGCACCTATGCTTACCTATTACAATAGTTAAGCATAGGTGTTTAAGAGCCGTTTAATAGATATGTAGGTATATACCTAGTTTACGTTTTGATCTAAAATACTTAGGCACATAGGTAAAATAAAATGGATGAGCGACTTTCGCAGTCGGTTGTGACTCTGTCTGCTATGCAAAGGGTTCTAGATATGTTCCTGTTCGGATAAACGTTTAAAGACTAACACCTATTTGGGTATGAGTACCTACCTACCTAATTAGTCGGAATACAAACAATCCCAGTAGTCGTTGAATGAAATACATTTAGAACCTACATTTAATAGATATCATATTATAGGTGTCACTAAATTTAATACCTAGGTAGGTGCCTAGGTAGAATAAATCCAACGTGTTAGCGCCGACAGGGTACTTAGATATGACAGGATATTTTGGATAGATATGTCTATTCAGTAGGTAAGGTACCTGGGTCGAATATGGCCAGCCGAAAAATATGGCCACACCCCTTTCCTTAAAAAAATACCGGTGGGTCGACAACAGTAAGTGTACGTGTTAGATGGTCTATGTGTGCGTGATGGAGCGGCGTAGTTGCCAACCGCCCCGCGCTTCCGCCAGTCCGCCAATGTCAGTTCAAAGGAAACGTCGCGTCACAGTTAGAAATTTTCAATAGTAAGTTTTTATGAATTTCTCGTTTTATAATTAGATTTTACTGTAAAATATTCGTTGTATTTTAGTTATTAGTAACCGTTAATGACACACCCATACATATTTTCTAGCTTTTCTTTTAATATCTTAGGTTATGGTAAATTTAACAATATGAACAGGTGGCTGAAAATAAGGCCACCAAGTGGCCATATTTTCCTTATGAAATTTTTAGATGTTTAATTTAATTTTTAATTTAGTTTAATTTATTTATTTTTGTTTTTTTTTAATTATTATTTAATTTGGTTTTAGTCATGGTTACAAATCCAAAGAAATACGAGGTACTTGGAGTGAAGCTAACATGAAATCAGCGATATCAGCTGTTAATAGTGGTGAAATGAAGGTTTTAACAGCATCCAAATATTATAACGTTCCCAGACGAACGCTCCGACGATATTTGACAGACAAAAATGACAATAAATCAAAGTTGGGAAGAAAACCACTTCTTAGTACTCAGGAAGAAAAAGAGTTAGCATCTCGTATCATACGACTAAGCGATGTCGGATATCCTTTGACTCCACGTGTACTTCGCATGTGTGTCAAGAAGTATTGTGAGGCAAAGAATATTGTTAAATGCAATAACGCTTTGATTGGAAGAGATTGGCTAAGAGGTTTTTTGAAAAGGTACAAGAATATCCGGAGACGGAAAGCCCAAAATCTGAATCCAGCTAGGGCTCAAAAGCTAAACAAAGCTGTGGTTACAGACTATTTCACGAAACTGAGAAAGGTGATGGTAGACAATGATTTCATGCATAAACCAGAACGGATTTATAATATTGACGAGAAAGGTTGTCAGCTTAAGCTACACAAGACACCTGAGGTATTAGCAGAATGCGGTACAAAGAGAGTACACCTAGTGGCCCCTGAGCACGCTGAGAATGTCACTGTTGTCTCATGTGGCAATGCTGTTGGCTACGCAGTCCCTCCAATGATTTTATTCAAGGGTAAAAGAATGAAACCAGAATGGTTAGACTCATTACCAACAGGCGCAGTTGGCCAAATGACTCCCAAAGGCAGTATGACCGTGGACGCTTTTGTCAACTGGATTCACCATTTTGTTAAATATAAGCTCCCTGGACCGTGTATTCTAATATTTGATGGTGCTAAATGCCATTTGGATGATTCCATTGTAGATGTTGCGGACAAATTTGAGATTAAGCTTTTCTGCCTGCCGAGTAACACAACTCATGAATTACAACCTATGGACAAATCGGTTTTCAGAGCCTTTGAATACTACTGGGATGAAGAAATATTGAAATACTGGTCGCAGCATCAGGATAGAAGAATCACCAAACAGAGATTTGGAGCAATTTTCTCCAAAGTTTGGGACAAAGCTTTAACTCCGGCAAATATCAAAGCGGGGTTCGAGGCTACGGGGATATATCCGTTAGATCCCACGAGAATTCCCGAAGAAGCATATGCGCCAAGCATTCCAACTCATCGCCCTTCTCCTACAGCTTCTAATGAATGCACTGAAGAGAATTCGTCACCGTCTCACCAGCCAAACGGTTGCACCAATATAAATGAATCCGCTGTAAAGAATCCGTCAACTAACCCTCCAAATGCTTGCGCCAATTTAAATGAATCCGCTGATAATGCACCGGTTGAACCACATAATTTGTATGACAGTGAAGATGATATTCCCTTGGAGAATCTTCGCCAAAGAATTGAACCCAACGTTCCAAGCCAATCAAACCCAGTTACTGATAAGCTCAATTCTTCTATTCATGAAATCCTGCCAACTCCAGAGAAGGCATCAAGTCCAGCAACTGTTCCGAGAAAAAAGGCCGTCAATAGTCTAGCCCTAGAGTTAACCAACACAACCTTCGCTAATAAGAGGAATACGCCCGGACAATTCAAAACTAATCATTCAAAAAAACAGAAGAAAAAGAATCTGATTGTTCCAAACAAGGGTAAGGGACGCGGAAAGGGCAAGCATGCTACTCATACTGAAAGTTGGTATTGTTTTGTTTGCGATGAAGACAAAGTCGCCGACATGAGGCTTTGTATCAAATGTGCATCATACGTCCACGAAGAATGTGTTGGGCTTACTTCCAAAGACAAAGAAAACTTCATTTGTGTTAAATGTGAGTGAAGATAAAATAAATTCAGGCTGTTTGTCTAAGTACGTAATAAGTTAATTCTTAGTTTTAAGTACCTGCCAAAAATAATTAAGTTTATTTGATGTTGATCTCAGAATGTGCCATTATTAATTTCTAATTATTAATGTTAAACTAAAAAATATTTTGTTTGAAGTTGATTTTTGCTTTAGTATTATGTTTTTGGTAATTTCCTTTAAGTATTTCATTTGTTCAAATTATACGAGTTTCAGATTCTAGAAATTTATTTTATTTAAAATACCAAAACTACTTAGAAATAGAAATTACCTATGTGTTTAATTCATATCGTTAATATGGCCACTACGTGGCCATATTTAACTACACTATCGAAAATATGGCCAATTTCCCAGTTTTTAAAAATGAATTATTTAAGACAATTCTATTTACACATTGTTTTCTTTGTACCTATAATATATTACCTAGACAGATACACTACGAAATAAAAAGGGATTGGTAACCTCAAATTTAAAACAGTGCGAGATAACTGATGTCAAACCTTAAGGTGGCCATATTCGACCCAGGTACCTTACTTTACAAGCAGGTACTTAACCTGTCCGGTAAGTACCTAGGCAGGTACCTACTAAGTTTCATTCGCATCCGCTTTGCTGCTGTCTGTCAGTTTCTCTCAATAAAAATGAAATAAAATAAAAAATGTACCTACCTAAAATTGTGTCACAAAGTTACCTTATTGTTATGAGTCGGGTTACTGAAGCAACTTTATTAAGATTATCCCTTATTTCAAAATTATATTTAAATAGAAACATGCTCTAACATCTATCTGACTTATGATCAAGGAATAAAAAAATTACCTACATTACTTTTTATTAAGATTTCACTAGTCTCAATATCTGGGAAACTAGAACCGACGGTGAGGTCCCATTTCTCAAATAATATCTCTACAATACAAAGCAATTAACAATTTAATAAATTCAGATTACGCTACGGTGTACCTAATAGTTGCCTATGTAGTATGGTCATTTCAAGTAATTCTGTACTCGGATCATCTTTATTCTACGTTCAACACAGAATCAACTGTTTATTAGATACTTTAGAGTACATAAAATCAAAAATAGTTACTTAAAGTTGCTTTACTAAATAAGAAGTACTAATTAGTGGTGGCCCGTGGTGGTGGTGACATAAAACCATTGATTGTATTCTTTTATGTGTTTCCTTAACTTAATTTGTTAACAGTAGTTCTCGTGAGAATGTGGGTTTTGTATGTAGGTTTTGTACTACCATTTTAGGTCTCACAGAGTCTAACGCTGCCTTACATTGCCAGTTCTTACTTCAACAATTTATATAGATATGCGTAATTGTACTTAATAAAGTATTTATCTACCCCTAAAAAATGAAGGTAAACTGTATACGAGGAGTTACTTCTAAGTGAGAGCTGTGAATAGGATTTTGCAAGGTCGGCGGCGCACCCGCATATCCCCTGGTGTTGCAGGTGTCCATGGGCGGCGGTAACACTTACCATCACGTGGGACCGCTTGCTCGTCCGCCCACTAGTATATTAAAAAAAAAGTATTTAAAAACCACTCCATTATCAAACTAGGTAGGTACTTTAACTAATAAGGTGTTTTTTTGTATTGTATATATGTACCTAGTTGTCGATGGGGTTGATGAGTAGGTACTTGAATTGAGACCACGTACCTAGCGGGAACCGTGGCGTGGCACGTCCTCCGGCCAGATTGACTGACGACTTGAAGAAAGTCGCCGGTAGTAGCTGGATGAGAAGAGATGAAGGCGGGGAAGGATAGGACAGAATGGGATGGGTATGGGCTCTGTCTCATACGTCACTCACTACAGAAACACTTATCTACGTACATTAGGCAAAACGGTAAAGTGGGAAATGCAGTAGGTACCTACCTACATTTCAAGGTAGTCTTCTGTGAGAGAGGGGTGTTGGATTGCAGCGTGCACCCTTCCCCTCTATAATAGTGTTTGACATGCACACTTCTTTAAAAGTGGCGATATCGCTACTTATTCATCTTAATTTGCAGTTTGTCATAGGTATCTCCCTTGTTCATAGACTGCAGCTGTGGTAGTTCGTACATAGGCGTAATAGGCTTTCGTAGCAGAAAGGGTCACAGAACATATCGCAGCTGGAATAGCAAGACGAATAAATCGGCGATAGCGGACCCTGTAGGTAGGTAGGTACTCAATGCCGGAATCAATCACTGGATAGAACTCCGTACTCCAAAAATCCTCTCCACTGATCGCCACTATTTCTCCAGGATTGTGCATATAGCAATTGAAATAAAAAAGACATAGAAATTTCAATCGAAAAGATGGATACAAATTGTCGTCGACATGGAATCCAGTCATTAATAAATGACGCTACTTCTGATATTGTGAGTGTTGTGTGCCACATCTTTCCGGAAATTGAAGACCGAATGCGGGGCGGGTAGTTGATGAGACTACTCGCAACTCACGACGTGGACTACCCGCCTCTTCAGTCAGCTCGTGTCCGTGGTTGGTGCAACCCAACCACGACGAATAAAACACCAAAATAAGGTAATTCGCATTAAGACCCGTTTAAATTGATAAATATTAATAGCAAGAAGCCTATTAAGATGATCATCTACCTCACGTCATACCTGTAGGTACCTATAATACGTAGAGTACCTAAATGGTTAAACGTAGGTAGGTTGTTACGAAGGTACCTACCTAAGTGGGTGCCTACCCTCTTATGTAGATTCGAACTAAAATCTATTTCTGGCGCTTCTGACAACACAAAAACGAAACTCCTTTCAATCCTCTGTGTAACGGATTTCTCTCGTAACGGTGCGGGATGCGGGATGAGGGGGGACGCAGTATTGATCCGGCGCTCCCCCCGTGTCCCGCTGACACCCACGTGCGACACCAAACTGGGCGAAATTAAAAGTTGAGTGGATGAGCTTTTTTAGAGATGTGGGTTATTTCATTTCGAGGTAGGTAAGTATTTTCATAGAAAGAAAACGATAGATGAGCAGATGAATTTGGTTCTAAGTGGATATTGTCGCCTTGGATATTGTAGTGGATAGGTAGGTATATCATTCCATTCATCATTCCGAAATTACTACGGAATGCGCCTTTACCATTGGAGATTTAAGTATGAATCATTTAGGTAATTGTAGGTAAATAGCTATGCACCTAAATAGATGCAATGCAGCATAGCTGCTTTTGTAGCCAGCATATACCTAGACGCTCACAATGAAACTGAAAGTACCTATATATTTCTAAAAACCCGTTTTTAACGTGTGTTTCCATGGAAACCATGGTGAATCGCGGTCCGTAGAAACACGAGGAGCTGATTTACTTCTTCCACATTGCAGCAAATAGAACAGCAAGCAGAGTGTTCATCACGTCGGGGTCACCACTTCGGGAGGTGCTTGATTCAGCATTTAGTACAGATCAGCTCATCCAAAATTTTCACTCGCACCTCCAAAGCAGTATCCACTGCTGGAAATGGGCCATTGTCACGTGCATGAGGGATGTAAGGCGTTGAAACGCCACGCTAGCCGAGCATGGTGTAGTTCCTCAGGGCTTGTGGTAGCGGCTCTGTTATTCCTTAGTCGCCTTTTACGACACACACGGGAAGAGATGGGGTGGTTCTATTCTATAGCCGGCCCACGCCGCACCTAAATAGCTAACCACCTGATATAATTAGGGATCTAGGTACCTATCTCTAAGGTATGTAGGTCACTTAGGTCTAACTCCATCCCTTCAAAGCATCTCAATGTCCACTTGGTAGCGGTAAGAAACGTTAGTTAGAAATGCCTAGAAACGTAAGCTAATTCTGATTCTATTGGATTCTACCTGGATAGGAAGGTGCCTAGTTGGTTACTTTCTTACCTATTTGCCAAAATGCCTGATCTGATATGCCTTACCACCGATTTATCATTTCTGTGTAGATAGGAACTTCAATATAGGTAGGTACTTGTATCAGCTTATAACTGCCCACGACAGGGCACAGGCCTCTCCTGTAAAACACTGGGGAGTTTCGGGCCGTAATCCACCACGCGGGCCCAGCGCTGATTGGTGGATCGAATACTACAGTTTTTTTAATTTCTAGAGCATGCGGGTTTCCTCACATGTCTTCCCTCACCGCAGAAATAGTGATTTTTGAAAAATAATTAATTACCGAGGATTTGAACACACGATCACTCGAATGTGATTCGAGTAGGCTATCACCGCTCTTACGCCCCTAGACTATAACTAGATAACTAAAATTAATTAACAAAAAATCTTGCAGCCCTTAGGATATATTCTGGATATTAGGACCTACTTCGGGATAAATAGGTACCTACTAGGTACCTATTTATCTATTATATAGGTATTATCTATCTATTAATATAGGATAGATTCCAGTGGGTTAAATCTCTTCCTGTGGGTGTCGTAAGAGGCGACTAAGGCATAACAAAGCTAGTAGGTACCTACCTACCATAAGCCCTAAGGAACTACATAGGTACCTATCTACCTACACCACCTCTGAAAGAGTGGACTCGCCAACCCGTTTGGCCAGCGTGGCGTGTTAAGGCCACGTACCTATCCCTTATGCACATGACAATGTGCATGAGGAGGCCCATTTCCTGCAGTGGATATTGAAAGGGCTGATTGCATTGCATAGGGTAGGTAGGTACTTATTTCTTCTTTAGTTCTGCAACTATCAATAAAAAAGGCCGGTTTTTAAAACGGAATCAGAAATAAAATACTAGACAAAAATAAACATTCAATTTTCGAACCCGGCTGTGACAGAAACTTTTAAAATTGGAACACCCATGCCGCGCCCACTATGTGACAAGAGCGACCAATAAGCGATGTCGCACTGCCGCCCGCGACAATCTCAGCCAATGGCACGCGTCGCGCGCACCCAATGACATCGAGTTGACATCGCGACAAGTGAGGTCAACGCCCGCCGGTCACGTGGTTGGTTGACAGCTGACTGGTGAGTTACATAGAACACGCATTGTGTATCGTTCTTAAGAATTAGAATTCATTCATTGTAATGATTTACTTGTACCGCCTGAACAAATTATCCGACCTGAACAAATTTATCGCAACACGTTTGAAAATTGTCCTAAACAACACATGATGTGATAAATCTGTACCTAGATATCTTCAGTTTGGACTGTGCAGTTAAATCGTCCAGTTTTGACTAAAGGTATAATCGGCTTGAAAAGCATGTAGGTATTTAAATAAAGACAGTTTGTATCCATAAAAAGCTTAGGTAAAATCATGTCTTAGAGCTAATATTAAACCTAGATTAATAAGGATTATTGAAATATTGACTTAGTTTAAGTAGAAGGTAGTTAATTCTAACTTAGAAAGTAATATAGGTAGCTAATCCTAATTTCTGCAAATTTAACCATCCACATGAAAACTGAAATGCATGGGTAGTTATAGCACACCGGAAGTAGTCATAGCAGCCTGGTGTGTTGGACCGGAACCGGAAGCGTAGGTGGAGCCTCGCGGCGCGAAAGCTGTAGCGAATACACGCGGACGGTAGGCTAGTTTGAATACATGTAAGTACCTACTAAATAGCACAGGTACCTAGGAACAGGAGTTCTTCTTCCACTAATTTGATGTTGTTTGTAATGAGTGCCTCAATGGTTGCCTCTGCATAGGACTGAGAACAGCAAAATTTGTTAAACCAGACTGTTGCACATTTAGGCATTTCTTATCCACTCAGTTTTAATTCTAAGCTATCTATATGTTATATTTTTATATCTTGTATAGGTATTTCTGATATGGGTTACTGCCTGAAATAAATGCTCATTATTATTATTTTTAATGGGTCGACCGGAGCGAGGTTTGTCGTCGATGGACTCTCGTCCTAAACGAAATCGCTTACACCTATCGTTGACGGTGGAAAATGATGGAGAAGAAGCCCCGCACACATTATTTAACCTTTGTTTGATATCGGTCGCACTAACACCTCCCTTTGTAAGGAACTTAATCACGGAACGATATTCCAGTTTAAACATTTTAAAGATTTTGCGAGTTTCTGTTATTTTAAGAGTCGAGGAATCAAAACTAACGAGGGTTGAACTCTAAAAATCATACACGAATTAGCGGGATAAATGAAAAGTACAATGACGGAAGTATACCTGATTTGTTTTTTATAGACATCTAGAAATATGTCAGGCCAGAAACTGTTGGACCTAACTGCTACTACAACGCATTAAGGGATGGACGAGGCACAAGGCACAGTGGAATAAGAACACTCTTTAGTTCCTATGTCTTTCAATTCATTTCTAAATCTACGCCTAAATTTCTACCTTTAAACACCCGTATCAATGTTTGTCATTCTTGACTAATGTTGGCAAGTGTCATGGACTTCCATGGGCAACAGTAGGTACCTATACATTTAACACGAGAGATGGACTGTCTGAAAAAAAAAAAAACTAAAAATTCGGTGGTGAAGGAAAACATCGCGAGGCAACCTTGACTACTCGAAAATAAAAAAAGGAGTAAGTAGGTACCTATGTGTATTGTATATAATATCCACCAATCCGCACTGGGCTCGAGTTGTGGATTATGGCCCGAAATCTCCTAGTGATTTACCAGGGGAGGCCCGTACCCTGCATTGGGACGATATAGGCTAATATTGAAATCTGTCCGTCTGCTGCTTTCATTTTATAAAAAATATAGATATATAGTACGTCCACTAGGAATTGGAAACATTCCACTCGAGATAGGTGAGAGACTTGTCTATTGTTTGTTGGATTGCTGATAATGAAATCATTTTACCGACGTAGCTGACGTCTGCAATTCCCGGAACAACCAACCTTGATCCTTTTTACTTGCCTGTACTTCTATGTCAGTCATATTTATCGCACGAGAACTCAGCTCATAAGACCCGAAATGACATTTAGTGTAAATAGTGAATCTGTAGTCAGGTAAAGGGATAACAAAATTCCTAAATACAATTTTGAAGCATGATTTCTTAACTTTTAAATTATTGCCAACAAAAGATAGCTTCAGACCTTTCACTCGAGTGGAATGTTGTCAATTCCCACTAGGTAGACGTACTTTACCTAAATCTTATATTTCTCCCATATGGACAACTCTTTCTGTACCTACTACCCAACTATCTGATTTCAAAATGAATTAGTCATTAAAAAGGATCAAAACCTTTTATTAGGTGCTTAAATTGTCAATTCCCAGATAATCTCAAACCTCTTTGTAAAACTTATTCGTTTTACATCAAACGGAATCGAACTTATGTCCTGGCGCCATCTGCTGCCAAATTGCCATATCATGACTTAGCAGTATTGTTGACCATCTGTTGAAAATACACGCTATTTTGAACCATGTGACTTGATAATAAAGACTATACTACTGTGAGCTGTCGCCAGCTTTTATAAGTAAAGTGACTTCGAGGGTTATATTGATCAATAAGTCAAGATTAGGGGATGAGTATTGTTTTAGAGTTCCTAAGTACCGACATAGCTAGACGACATAGGTATTAAATAATTGAGTTCCTATTTCTAGCAGGGACACAATAAGGGAACTAATTTTTCATAGGACCTATTTAAAGTATAATGGGCGACAGTGGTACGTGGATACTGTCGCCGCTGGATACTGTGGATACATGGACAATGTCCATTGGACATCCGCGATACATGCCAACATCGGTCCAGAATGATAAACGCTGGCATGCCCTCCGATACGCTGGCTACCTACTGAAATGGAGGAATCGATTTGGAGAAAGGGTTGAAAAATGAGGAGGGATAGGATGAGATGGGAATGTGTTCAGGCATATCTCACTCGCACCGAAACACCTAAGTAGGTACCTACATTGGGGTATAAGATATAAGTAGTGGGAAATGCAGTAGATACATTTCAAAGTACCTACCTACCTAGTCTGTTCCAAGGTGTTATTAGAATAAATTTAAATGTTAACAAGTTTATTCGATGGGTACCTGCCATCTTTTTTTTTCTTGTATCAATAGGTATTATTACCTTCACGTACCTACCTAGTAATAAAAAAAAATTAATTACCTATATCATTAGATCCTACAATGTTTCATACACACAGAAAAGTACCTACCTACTGTTTTTAATGGCATCGCAATTTTTCTTTGCTTTTTCCGATTTCTGGATAGAGAATAATACCTAGGTACCTACCATAAAACTCAAAGTTAATTAACTGAAAATTTTATAAATCTTTTTTCTTGCAAAAAAATCATTTTATAACTTTATACCAAATTTACTAAATAGGTACGGGACATTGACAAAATTTACAAAAATACCTACATATTAGGGAGGTATTACCTACATATTAGGGAGGTATTACCCTACATATTAGGGAGGTATTACCCTACTTATTAGGGAGGTATTACCCTACATATTAGGGAGGTATTACCCTACACATTAGGGAGGGACGGAGGTAAGGCCACTCGTAAGCAGGCTTTGGGAACCTATGGGCAGAAACAGTGTGAAGGGACCGTAGTAACTGTATTCGCTGTGTAACAAAAAATCTTGACGTGACAGGGCCAGTCGAAAAAGTCATTTCATGCAAAATTAACATGCCATCCTTTTTTTGTCACAGAGGTGTGAGGACATGACTTTTATTTTTTTTCAACGGTCCCATAAACACGTTTACCGAAAATTTGAAAAAAAGATTCGCCTTTTGTTGCCGTTAGATTTGAAGAATTTTGACTCATATCCCAAAAATAATAAGGTGTGATACAATACTCGTAGATGGTAGGGAATGGATGATTAAAAAAATCAGTACTGTCATCGTCTAAGAACTAAGAACGAAGAGTTTCTAAGTATGGATTTTTTAAAAATTACACTAGTTCTCCGTTGAAAAAGATAACATCGTGAGAAAATCTGGACCCTACTAATTATTAACGGTAAAGGGATACTCTCGCCAATGGCTGTCCGTAATAATATGCAAACGACTTTCAGAAATGATGAATGTTGGCAACTTGACACGCCTTGGCAAAAGTTGGCACAAGATTGGAAAGGATGAGGAATAGAGAGATGGAACCATCCCATTACTATTATATTATACTAGCAAAACCTGGCAGACGTTGTCCTGCCTGTGTATATTTATTTACCTCTGTATATATAAGGTAAGTTTGCCTAGTAAGGCCCACGTTTTTGCAAATCATTATAAATCAATTGTGAGAAGAAATTCAATATAAGAATCATTGTAAGCATATAAAATGTTTTCTAATAAAGCCTAGACATATAATATTTGTATAATTTACTAACGCATTTATGTCGAAAAATCAGTTTCTAAAAAGCATGGCGATGGGCCTTCTTAAGCACCCGTATTCCAATCAAGGTCCACATCAAAACCGTGTACTTCATATAGAGCACGTTATTGAATCAAATTTATTTGCACACGGTGACATTCAGGCACTTTTAATAACGTAATATTTCAATTATTAAACAAAATTTCAATCAATATTAAGGTAGCGGGCTTTACGAGGACTATAGGAACGAACAAGTGGTAAAAAATACCTTTTTACTTGTTATTGATAAAAAAATATATATTTTTGTATAGTTATGTATTTATTTTAAACAAAGTTAGTCCTAAACTAATGAAAATCAGTCACTTTTTCAGTCGAGACCTCGGGCTTTATTAGGACTGTCAAAAACATATCCGAGGCAGTGGGCCTCATTAGGACTATCAAATAATTTAACTTTGGTAGTATCAACTTATAGGTAAGTGTACAGAAAACGAAGCGTGTTTGTAATGTTACTACATGTTATGTATAGGTACTACAAAAAATAATGATTAAATACCAAGTATCCATATGCCGTAACATAACATTATACCGGGGATAGGAGTACTGTATCGAACATGCATAACAGAATTGACAGATAAACCCTCTGAGAGCAAATGCAATTCCTTTTGAGTTAACTCGATTGACAATTAATTAATTGCTGTAGTCAATTAATTTTTGGAAAACAAGATCACATGTTTGGTGTTGCTCTTTTGCTGGCGACTGAATTGTGTAATTATTTTCACAGAAAGTAATATCTGGATCAGAGGTGCCATGCATCTCAGTCTCAGAACGTGTAACTGGGCATTGTAAAACTTGTTCAGAAGCATTTGCTATCGCTACGGAATGAAGTCCCGAATTCTTTTCATTCTGTAGTTAAAGACTGTGTAAAAGTTAACTCTGTGAGTATAGATGGAGCAAAGGCTTCTTCTGGGATTGCACTTGGATCCCAGGGGTACAGACCAGTTGTCCTAAATCCATTGATTATGTTGTTTTGGCTCATGCATTTCGCCCACACTTTTGTAAATATCTTGTTGAAACGTGCCTTAGTCAGTTTCTTTTGTGGGTTTTGGTAATTAAAAAGCAATACTTCCTGATCCCAATAGTGCTCAAATGATTTATTCACAGATTTATCGAGTGGTTGCAATTCATGCGTTGTGTTAGACGGCAGACAATACAAAACTATGTCATGCTTTTCTGCTGCGTAAACAATTTCACAGTCTAAATGCGAAGATGCCCCATCGAAAATCAAGAGGCAATTAATTGCCTGGTGATTTGTATTTTGCAAAGTGGTTAATCAAATCTATGAACAGCTCCGTGGTCATAGACCCTTTCGATGCCATTTTTACCAAAGCCCCCGCAGGTAAATTTTCTGTAAATTCGTCTCTTAATCTTTTGCCTTTGAAGACAATCAATGATGGCATTTCCAGTAGCATTCACACATGCAGCAATGGTTACATTTTCGGCGTGTTCTTGGGCTACAAGATGAACCCTGCGTGAGCCTTTTTCAGCCAAAACCTGTTGCTGGTGATGAACAGTTAATCTACACCCCTTTTCATCTACGTTGTATAAACGTTCCGGGTGTTCCTGTATATTGAGTTCATCGTAGATTTGTCTAACTGCGTCGAAGTGTTTTTCAACTATTGGCTTGTTCAGTTTTTGAGCTCTAGAGGGGTTCATAAATTGAGCTTTACGTTTAGATATATCTTTGTTTCTTTCAAGAAACTTCTTCAACCATTTCCTGCCAGCAATCGATTTTTTGTCACTAAAGTTGTTTTTTATGTTATGTTTCTTACAAAATAGGTACGCTTGCTTACGTATCATTTTTGGAGTCAAGGGCATGCCTATTTTGGCAAACCTCTTTATTCTTTCTGCCAAATCCTTTTCCTGCACTTCAGTGAAAACAGGATTTCTTCCTATTTTCTTTTCCGTGCATCCACTTTTTATGTGGTTCCTAAGAGTTCGCCGTGGTATTTTATATTTTAGGGCAGCTGCACGCTGAGACATCTCATCATTTTGTACAGCATTTAGAGCTTTCTCTAAATCGCTCTGAGACCAAATTGCACCTCGCCGGTTCTTTTCAAGTGGTTCCATATTTCTCTAAAATAATAAAAATAATCGAATTAATAAAAACTTTTGACTGCTGTTATTATTATTATTTTTTTGTGATGAAAAAACTAAAAAAGGATTATTATCATATTGTTTTTTTTTGAGATAGTGTATTATATTAGATAGTATGTACGCTCTTACGTAGATTTTATTTATATAAGTATAAAGACAACGATCTAAGTTTGGTTGATCGATGCTAATATCTGTGTATAATATCGACGTAAAGAATAACAGCTCAAGAAGAATGTTTTATTTTCAAAATGATATAGGTACCTACTTAAATATAAATCCTGTAGTGATTTGCTATCTTCTTTTTTTGTAATTTCTATACAATTTTATTACACAAAATAAAATATTTTCTTCAAAAAATCGATGCGACGTAGATTACAAGCTGCATGACATAAAACACAATTAGACTCTAACGTGGCTGTCCTAGAGTGATTATTGGTACTTATAACATATTTAGTACCGTAATCTCAAATCGATAATGCAATTGAAAAGCACATTTTCAAACTTCAAACACTATAATAAGGCCCGGTTCTTATTAGGTGGCCTGGGGGTGGGCCTTTTAAGGCATTTCACTATGTCAGAAGACAAGTAGTCAAAACGAGAAAAAAAAAGCAAAAATTTCAGGAACTTACCTTAACAATACACTTCTTATAGTGTGTTTCGCACTCCAGTAGCGAAATTCTTGCAAGAACACTAGTATTTCTGGTAAAATCGACTGAATAAATTTCATAAATTTTATAAACTAAGTGTTGTCGACCTCCATGACGAACAAAAGAAGGGCTACTGACAAAATGCCAGTGAGAAACCAATGTGGCGCTAGTGCGCTTTCGTGATTGGTCAGTGGTGTCTGTGCGCGCGAAATTTTATTTTATTTCGGCATCGGCGAATCGGAGTTTGAAAAGATGGACCATATTAGGAACCGGTCCTTGTTAGGCGCACCTACCTTAGGTATATAGGTAAGTATATAAAATCACAAATTATTCTGTTTTTCCGTCGATATGACTTTTGCAAATCGATTGAACGGTATAGAAGTTGATGTGCTGCAGCGCCATCTAGTGGCGAGTTACAACAAAGTCGATAGCTCGAAAATATTCTGTGCTGAAATACCTATGTAGGTATACCAACTTTCATGGTGATCGGTCAAACGGTGTCGAAGTCTATTAATCTCAGATATACCAAAAAACATTTTTTTTAAATATATATATATATAGGTAAATTAGGTACAAGTAGGTACTGAGATAAAAAAATTGTCAACTGCATGCCGATTCGGTAGCTACATATATAATTGATTCCGTAAAATAGATATGAATTTATAATTTTATGAAAATATCCTCAATCACAACCAACGCGTGACCGATAATTTGTAATTAGATACCACTTCACAGATCGGGTTCTTACCCAAGTACAGCAAAGCCAAATGATTTATAATATCCGGATGGAGGTATATTGAAACCCCTTATCCTCCCCATGGCTATGTACCTGCCATGTATCATTACGATTATTCGTCTAGCTAGACTCAGAGCAAAGATTAATAACATACACCTACCTACCTAAGTCGAATAATAATCGATGTCTTTGATCGAGAGGTTACCGCGAGTCAACGCTGTCTCATTATTAATTTATACGTTACCACTTTACTGTGTCGGATCTATCAGAATAATAGAGAATGAATAAATTTAGACTGGGCAATATTTTTTTTAATTTTCTGTCATTAACATTTTAATCACTGCAAACGAATCTTTGACGAGTGAAACGATGAACAATTGCTTACTGAACTCGCTAGATTTCAACAGGTAATAACTTTGATAATAACATTGAACATAAAACGTTTTAGCTCAATAAAAAAAAATTGTAAAATTCTGTACGTAGATATTCACGTGTGAATTTACCATATCATAAATAATTCACCATTCACATAAATGTGGATGGAAGTACCTACCACTGCATAAATGACAGGAACACAGCAAATCTATTAAAATAAGGTACCTACCAAACCAAAGCAAGCGCGTTAAATGCCAGAGCTATTCAAAATTAAGAAAGATTTCAAATTCGATTTTGACGTCTAATATCTCAGTCAATCTTTCGTGGCTGTAAGAAGGATCACACTTTGACGTAACATCATTACACCAATGCCTATATTTCTTTATTCAAAGCTTAGCCCGTCTACTTATATGTATGCTATGTTCCCTTAACATTTCGGGTCGGTTATACACAGAATATTAAGAACAAAATCTCACACATTCGACCGCCATCGCCAGCCGCCATGAGATGTAGAACCAAACAAAGCGGCGTCTCATCAACCAGAATGATATATCAAAAACGCACTTTTTTGTGACACACGACAAAGAATCTTTGTCGTCCATATTGTGAAGTAATTACTAGTAATGGTCTTGATTAACGTCGGATTCAATCAAAGGTTCTCTGATTGCTTTTTGAAGTGACGTTTGAGGTTTGTCGGCGTGTGAGAAAAGGCTGTATATTACGTAATAGTTATAGTTGGATGTTATCAGTCTTATTGGGAATTGATAGAAGACAGGTAGAAAATATATTGCGTAGATGACTGTCAATTTTAGATTTTGGTGTATTTGATTTGAATTTGATTTGGCACATACAAATTAATGACAGGAACCATTACCTATATGAGGGGACTATATTTTACCTTCTATACGCGCTATTGTCAGTACGTTTTAGAAAAGAGTGTTCAGACAAAACTTGTAACGCTTACGAGCCCTCCAGCAACGTATACACAAAGAATATCCTTGTTTGGCATTTTTTGAAAAGTTTGCTTGTCTGCTTGTTACTGTGTTACTCGTTACACGTGCTCGGCGTAGAATTAGGACTTTTTGAACAATGTTTCGGTCGAGAAGCGAATATATTTCGTGGGGTTGGTGTTTGGTGGTGGTTTCTTTGTGTTTGTTTACTTAGTAGGAAGAGGAAATTGTGCAGAGTTGTGTTGTGACAGGAAGTGACAGGAAATGTGTGCGAAATAACACAAATTAGTTTGTATGATGTAAAAGTGTTTGGGGGTTTGATGTTAGTATTGTTACTCCTTTCAGTATTCATTGTTGGACATGGACCTAGTTACGCACATTACCTCGTGCATGAGGTATCTATGGGCTGAAAACGCAACGCTGGCCAAGCGGATTGATCAGTCCACACTTTTAGAGTTGGTGCAGTTGATCCGGGATTGTGGTAACCGCTTTATCCGTTAGTGGCTTTTTACGACATCCACGGGAAGAGATGGGGTGTCGTTATTCTATAGGCGGCCGGATACCACACGACACATTGTTACCTAGTGTGTAGGCTGAAATGGAAAACCCGGTATCAAGAAGTTAAAAATACTGAGTTTTCAAACAAAGTCCTGGCTTCGGTTTAAAATAAAACTCCGTACATTACAATTTATATAAAAGTTTTTATTTAGATATATTTGGTTACTTACACTTATATTTTTGACCACTCGCAATAGCTTGATTTTGATTGCAAATAGTTTGATTTTCTAGATATTTCACTGTAAAATTGTCCACCGGTAATGTATTTAAAGTTGTATTGTGTGATTAATCTTATCTTATTGATTCTACTGACAATCTATTTCTTTCTTTAGTCCGCTGAGATGTCATAAGCGAAGAAACCTTTTCAACATTTGCGTTGTGTGTCAAAATATAAAAAAAGTAGGTAGGTACTGACAAATTTTCAATAAACTGAAAATCGAGCCGCCCGCCACTCCGTCGTCATTTACATTTGCACCGTGCCATGCATGCGGAGCGTGCGTGCCGTTTGCATCATATTTCAATGTTTGACAAAAACCATATTTGTATTTTTCATTGGCTCTGGGTGCTAACATTAAGGCCGTGTTTATATTAAACTAATAATTTTCAGTTTGCCATCATTACGGCAATAATTTAAATCAATATGAATATAGGTATTGATTTTATACACATTATACCTACCTACAAACTATTCACTTAGACGCCTCGTATTCAGCTAACAATGAGCGCGTACGTACTTATCTGCTTAACCCTTCACATGCCTGGTCACAAATTGAAATACCTAAGTCATACCTGGTGGGTCAATAAATATGCCTCAATAAAACATGCTCGTTTTTTGTGTGACACAAAAAACGATTGTGTATTTGTGTTTCCTTTATTTTTTATATCTTAATGTAAATGAAATATGATCTAATAAATTGAATAAACCTTGAAATAATTTAAAATATGACATTTACCTATATAAACAATTATGGGAAGATTGTATAAAATTGATTTTTTGGCAAATATCAGACAACTCCTGCGTTACATATACTATAAAAAATATAAAACAAAATCTGGTTTTCTATTGAAAGACCTTTTTAAAAAAAAAAAACATTTAGGTAGGTATAGAACACAATATTTAAACGTCATCCACGTCTATACAATAAAGTATGTATGCAATAAAGTATATAATTAGAGATACGGCAATTCATAGATGTGGAAACAGTTTCGCGTGTTTCCAAATTAGCCGATGGCCAATGTTTTCTTAATGTATCTGTACCTAAGTAGGTATAAAGTATTAGCCGCTCAGTCGTACAGCGTTGTTGGCGTTCCTTGATTGGTCTATCAATACGCGCTGACTGAAACGTGTTGGTTTCAGTCAGCGCTCGACCGAACAGTTTGCCTACTCACAGTAAGGTGCTCACTCTTTGCCTAAATTTAAACACCATATAAAAATGTAGGTACCTGGTTTCTTGAACTAGCAACTATTTTGAACGTTAGTTAGTAGGTACGTTAGAAAGTGGTAAACAAAGTTCAGTGGTCGGCACCGGCTAAAGTCAAGGATAACATTCACAAAGGTCAGTGACATACGAAAAACAAAAGGCGGTCGGCAGAAAAATTGTCCATTACCACCGCATCGCAAATCGGCGTTTAACTCGCACCACCCACGGGCGGTCTAAATTAACCATCTCGGACGGACGGACGTCGAATGTCAACTTGTCACTCTGTCACGCGGTTTAAAAGCTTTAGCCGGGACTTTCACCCGGTGTTGGGTGACCGGCCCGCTTTATAGAGTTCTTTTTTGAATTCATTTGGCAATGATGATGCGTTTGTGGTGTTGTAGGTAATATAAACGTGGATATATTTCAGTCATTTGGGCCGTATTCAACCAGGAAATGGGGGTGAACAAATATATTACAAAACTCTTGTAGTCCGACTTGCGACTTTGAAAAGTCTTGGCATAAGTTATTTCAAATGCATCATTTAAATAAAATAAATAAAAGAACGGATGGTAGCGCTTGGTCGGAGGAAGATCCCTATATTCTCTGTATTTTAGAAAAATATGTTTCAAAAAAAGTAGAACGTGATGACATATTAGTTTGTATGTTTGTACGTACGTAGACTACGAATTTTCTAAAAAAAAAATTATTATACCATACAATACCATCAGCCTCTGTCTCTCCACTGCTGGATATAAGCCACTCCCGAGGGTCGCCAACGAACACGATCTTCGGCTCTTCTCATTCAACCACCTCCGACGAACTTCTTCAAGCGTTCGGTCCACCTGGCCGGGGGGAGGGCCACGCTGCGCGTACGTGGCGTCCACGTGTTTTACGCATACGTCAAGTACGTCGTACATTAGTTGTTTGAAAAGTTTAAAGCGTCGTAATTTTGGAACTACTTGGAACTTTGGATTTTACTAAACTGATTTGGTTCATCTTAATTTCTTCCTTATTTTCTTCTTTGGAGTTGGTCAAGTGATACATGGGTAATTGAAAAATTCGTATAGAGAAATCAAATGGATCGAATTAAGAGAAGGCTTGAACTCATGTCTTCACCAAAATGAGTCTGGAAAGAGTTCAATTAATATTTAGATAAAATTATTCAGAAAAAATTACGGCCAACTCATTGAATGATACAAAACTGCATCATGTAAACATATCGCAAGACAGTAAGCTCTAGGCTATTAGAACATAGCACAAGAATTCCAATCTCACAATCCGTCACCTCGACTCACGCGCGGCTAGACGGTGTATTAAAAGAAAATGAAACAAAATTAAAAAGCATAAAATACAAAGGTTGCGCCGGCGCCCGCGTCCCGCTGGCGAGCTGTTCTTTAAAACCTCCCCCGCTGGCTCGACGAATGGACAGATGGTATCTACAGATTGTTCTAAAAATACGCTATAATAATATTGTTAAATACTGGGCATACAGATCCATTCGGGTTTTCCCGGATTTGTTCAAGTTTGTTTTCAACTTGGGGTTTTCAATAGCTTCTTCGTAAGGACAATATCTTTTTCAAAATAACTGCGGTATTACGTGTATTATTTTCATAATTGTAATTCATTGAAACATCTAATATAGGTACCTAAAGGAGATAATTTCTTTCTTTCATAGACATAGACTAAAATATGTAGTTTCATTTTGTTATTTACGCTTGGATAAAAAGATAATTTATAATTATATCTTTTTTTATACTATCTTTTTTCTATTCCCTTTCCCAATATACCTACATTCCAAAAACAATAAAATACAACGCCATCTATCGGCTTGTTTCGGTATCCAAGGGGTGCTGATATAGTGCCAAACAGCAGAAATAAAAAATTGATAAAATTTTATAAAGAGAGCTTCTTTAGTACCTACCTACTACCTGGTTTAAAAATATATAACAATAGATACATTTTTAAAAGATTTATTTTAATTTTTATCAGGAACCTGTATTGAAAATTTTAAAAGCATAACAAAAAATGCAATTTTGAAATTTACAACATTTTTAAATACCATGTTTATTTCCTTGATATAATTGTAATATCTGTAAATAATATCTTGACTTGATTTCTCTCCGTATCTGAAAATTATTTACACCAGATTATAAATGAAATTAATAAATACATTTGAAAATCCGATCAGCCTGTAGATATACCTACACAACAGATTATACTCTATAATCCCATATTTCGCTCGCCACATTCGCCGTTTTTGTCGTTGATGAAGAAATACCATTGTTTGAGGTCCACAGCGATTTGTTACGGGTGACACGG
This sequence comes from Sesia bembeciformis, assembly GCA_943735995.1. NCBI lineage: Eukaryota > Metazoa > Arthropoda > Insecta > Lepidoptera > Sesiidae > Sesia > Sesia bembeciformis. The sequence continues at coordinate 11,280,905 of OX031040.1, forward strand.
ACCCCAGAGGTATTGGATAATCGATTCACGTATAATCGATCCACTCATAATCGATTAAAGGCTTTTTGTGAACATGCCGCGGCCTTTGTGTTCTCTTTTTAAAAAGTTACCGCGACAGAACATCACTAATTTCAACTTTGGATCGTAATTTATTGAGTTCATTTTAAATTCGAAAATGGAACTTCTAACTTTGTCAAGTGTCATTGGTAAAACGTAATAATGCATGCAGTTTATTAATACCTTAACGTCATAGCATTTAGGATTGATTTAATGGAAAATTCAATCTTGTTTATGTTTCAGTAATGTTTTTGTCTATGATATTAGGTCGTCGGTAACACAAAGATTCCTTTGTTATCATCTATTGTCGTTGAATGGTGAAATGTTAAATGACATTGTGAAATATTTATGGAGGTTACTGGGTTTAGAGTGGTGAGTCAAAAAATGAAGTCTAACGGGGATCCCTTCAAAAATTTTGCTATTAGGTAGTTAATTAAATTGCTATGATGCTCCGAGTGGTGATGTTTATAACTAGAGTACCTAATAAATTTTGAAACCATCACGTGGTAGCACAATATATGAAAAAATGTTATTAGAATTTTAATTAAATGCGAATATTCAGCCAGTTATAAACCTAGTCAACTTTTCCACGAATCCGCATTAGACCTGCGTGGTGTGGGGGTATTACGGGCTGAAAACTCCCTTTTCATTAATAGGGAGGCCTGTGCCCTGCTGTGGGACGTAAAAGGCTGATATCGATCTATCAAAATAGGTAATATGAAAGTGGCTTCTGTAAACTATTTACTCTATTACAACTACGTACTCTATTCAAGTATTAGTACTCTATTGTAGCTAGCTACAAGGATATGGTTATATTGATACAACTTGACCAGTGCACGTCTCGGCACAATAGGGCCTACCTACCACCTACTAATACCTACCGGACACTACAGTCAACCTGTCTCAAAGCTTAGTACCACACACCATCTTCGGCTCTTCTCATCCAACCACCACCGGCGAACTTCTTCAAGTAGCCTTTCCACCTGGTCGGAGCGCGTCCCACACTTCGCTTGTCTTTAACCTCCATTCTAGGACTTTACCCCATCGGTTATACAAAAGAAGACAATTGATCTAGCGATCAATGGTAGGTCAATCTTCCTTAAAACTCACTTTTCAAAATAAACATCAAAAGTGGTACCAAATTAATTGAAATGAGCACATAAATCAGCTGGGCTGGACCGAAAATCGTAATTTTCAAACGTCCGGAAATGATTTGAAAAACAAAGCGCTGGGTGACCACGCCCGCTCGCGTTTGGATACGCGTACGCATGCTGTTCCCACGATTGTTGTAGAGTGACCACGTTAGGGGTGGGTCTAATGGTAACATGGGAAAATTCTCAGGAGACAATTTCTCAAAGCGGATAATATATTAAACGTATATTGTAGGTACTAGGTACAATATTGGACAAACGAGCTTTTGCATAAATACAAACTCCTTTACCGTAATAACTCTTTTGCGTTTAACCGTGCTAACGCTCGTTTGGCCAATAAGTATACTTGTGTATAGTTGTAGTGTACTGTATACAGATTGAATCCAAATCTTTCCCAAAGCTTGAAACTGTCCCCTTCATGATTCTGAGTTCATTGATATGAATATTTGATACAGGAACGGCGCTGGGTCAGTTTGAGCTGTCGCGGTAGCCAAATGAACTTTCGAGTAAGTAACCGTAAACAATTCCACGACTACCGACTCGGATAATCGTAAGCAGCCATTTTGTTATCCACAACTGGACATGGGCCTCCTTATCCATTTATCTTTTACATGTTGTATGTATGGCGTTCAAATACCACGCTCGCCTTGCAAGTGGGTTCACTCTTTTAGAGGTGGTGTTCCTCAGGGCTTGTGAATTTTCGATACGTTTCGATTTTCGGATGTGGTAGCGCCGTTGTTATTCCTTAGTCGCTTTTTCTGACAGCCACGGGAATAAAGTGACACTCGCAGTACCTACCATTTATAAAACAGTGTTTTTGACTTGCTTATTAGGACTTTCTTTAATATAGTGACGTCATGGTCGCCCTAGCAGGGAGCCGGTGCAACGCGATGGGCGTCTCTGAGACTGCTCCGTCGATTACTGACTCGCTGCACCTCTTATTATAAATTAACAATGACTTTAAAGACGCCTCTACTGTCCCTTTGTTACTAAATAATCACATTAATTGACCGTTGCAATTTTTTATAGATCTTTTCTTTGGAATTTGAAATTATCTTCGAGCAAAGGTTATTAAGTAACGTGGCAATTTGCAACCTTTAAAATAATGTTGTTCCTAAATGATGTACAGCAGACGAGCTATCTCTCTGTAGCATTGACTAGATTTTAAACGAACAAAACTAGCTACATTGTGAAAGAAGTTATCGGTGTCTAGACTTTAACTGCGGTTTATCATTCAGAAATGAAGGTAGGTATCTGGATGTAAAATACCTACTAATATATAAATACCTGGATATGAAAGCTTGTTGTTGTTGTTCCACTTCTTAAATAATAATTCAGAATGAAATAGCCAGCGACCGCTAGTTTTCACATTCAATTCTATCAATATGTAGTCAATAGTAGATGGTAGTGAGGCCGCTACACAGTGCACACAAATTCCAAGTGGATCTTCACAAAATGGCATTGTCTTGCAAACAACACTGGTACAAAATTTCACCTTTTTTTTTTGTTAACAGAATATTAACAGAATTATATTTACCGATGTAAGTAAAAATAATGAGTATTTCTTAGTAAAAAGTACATCCGTTACAAAAAATCTGAGGGTGATGGAAAGAACACTTTTGTTGTTTTATAATGGGGGTAGGTGTCCTAACATGTATTACACATTCGCTTTCTTATAACAAAACTAGTGTACAACAGTGCAATTTGCACTAATAATTTAGTAACAATATTCGTTACTAGATGGCGCTGTATATTCAGTAACATCGGCGTCATTGTTTGGTTGCGCAATGCGTATCGAATCATTTGCTCAGTAGCAAATTATATGCATCAATGAAAATTTAAACCGTAATAATATATTTCTACATTTTAAGTAAAATTATAAAAATAGAGTAAGTATAATTTTTCATTAGCTATTCAATAAAAATACTTATTTGAAACTTTTGCTCTGTCGGGTTTAGTTTTGAAAATTGTCTTCAAAATTTTATCTAAACTGCATCAGAGAGATGGACATGCCATGAAACTCAATTTGACCTTTAAATATAACAACACTTATGAGCGGACGTAAAACATTTATTCCTCTAATACATCGTTATCAAGTGCCGCTATATTTGGAGCGACTTGTCGTGCTTTGTACGCGGATGTAAAGTTTATAGAAGTGACTTAGCAGTGTTTCTTTTCTCAGATAACGTCACATAAAATCTGTGATAAATTGAAGTAACTTTAAAGAAAATCATGATTTATGAATATACACTAAAAAAGTTTTCTAATAATATTTATGTATGTGTATATGTTTCACCGCGGGTACGATTTCAGGGAAGGCGGCAAATTTAATGAAATCTAAGTGGAAAAGTAAAAAAGAAAATCACACAAAACATCCCAAGTTTGCTGGTAGAAATCTCCTAAGGACCGTTTGTATGTACCTATTTTATTTTGTAACTAATTTTATTTTGAATTTTATTTCGCGTGTACAATAAAGTATATAAATAAATAAATAAAACTGAGAGGAGTAATAATAAGAATCCGAAAGCTGAAGGGGCACTGGACAGGTCATACCTATATGTCACAGGACCAATAACCGATGGGAGACGACTCCTTGAATAGACTTTCCTCCTCTTTGAACACCAGGAAGCGCAGCGTGGAACGCCCCCTCATGTGAACTGACGGCTTGAAGAAAGTCGCAGGTAATATACTGGATGAGAAAATCCGAAGACCATGAACGGTCCTTGGAATAATTCTATATCCAGCGTGGAGAGACACGCCTGTGTATATTTGTTAGTAATAGTATTACAGTTATTTAATAACGTAGAAAAAGTATTTATATGTTAAACGAGTTTTATCGCGTACCTTTTTTATTTTACTCGATGTTTCGGCTGGGTTACACCAACCATAGTCACGAGCTAACTAAGTAAAATAAAACGTTGAATGAAATAAAGAATTTAAACGTACCTGTTAAGACTCGTTTAATAGATAAATATAAAGAAAAAAGGTCGCGAACGCCTCTTCTAGTAACTCAATATCTTCGTCACGGGTGTTGCGGGCGTGTGTTGGCGCATATTTATTTATTTTCACCGAAATAGATCGAGCGGTCGTCGAGTGCGTTCGATTTTATAGAATGCCGAGTAATCTCAATGGCGGCCGACGGCGACGTGTGGTTTACGTCTTAATGTGGGGTAGTCGCTCAACACACGAACTTATTCCGATTGTATCGACGAAGTTATTCCGTTGCGGACTTTTATTTTAATTTTATTTGTTTATTGATTTAATACGACAAATACAATGGTGATTTTGTAATTTAAACCAGAGATGGTTTATTTGTTACAAGTTCATGATTCTCTATACATATTTTATTTCGTGGAATAATCTATAGGTTAGTGGCCGTGTAGTGTCCGCCGGCTTTAAAATAGTACCTCCCTATATTCTCCTGTAGGAGTCGTAAAATGTGACTAAGGGATAATAAAGCCTCTACTACTAACCCTGAGACACTACACTACCTCTAAAAGTGGACTCGCCAACCCGCTTGGCCAGCATAGCGTTTTAAATCCGTACATCCCTCATGTATGAAACAATGTACATAAGAAAGGCCATGTCTAAGAGTAGACGAAAAAATGGCTGGTTACCATTGACTACCATTGAAAATAACAACGAATTACAACCGTTGGGACGTACCAATGTTTGTAACGATCTCTGTCAGACAACCGTAGATTACGTAGTACTTAGGGAACAAGGGCAGTTGCTTGCAAACTTATCTCTAATGCCGTCTGTACTATCGTTATACTCCTTCATAGCGATAGTAGCAGAGATTCAGTTTTCATACACCACACACCATCATAGGTAAGCACGTTATGTAGGCCATCACAACTTCCGCGGACTAAATAGAGCGAACTAAAAGCCATTGCTTCGACGGATTTACAGGCATTAATTCGACTAGATATATGGCTCACAGAGAGCTTTACGGCCCTCGGTGTTATTCCGGCACACTGTTATAAGTAGGTACATTTTACACGTGTCGAATAGTACCTACTTACTTGGTTATGAACTAAATACTGCGGCAAACTCGAGCAATAATTTGTTTTTATTTGCTAATCGCAAGTTGAATTTGAATCTTTTTTATATCTGATTAGCAAAACCCGGCAGACGTTGTCCTGTCATAGAAGTTGATGTGCTGCAGGGCCATATAGTGGCGAATTACAACAAAGTCGATAGCTCGAAAATATTCTCCGTGGTCAAATACTTCTTATCAAGTACTTATACCGGGTACTTATACCAATTTTCAAGGCAATCAGTTGAACGGTATAGAAGTTGATGTGCTACAGCGCCATCTAGTGGCAAGTTACAACAAATTAGATAGCATAGAAACCTTTTCCATGAAAAAGTACATATATGTGCTAACTTTTACGGTGATCAGTCAAACAATGTCGAAGTCTATTAATCTCAGACAGATATACCAACATCCATTTTTCTATATATACGGATTGTAAAATTCCAGAAGGAATAACAACAAGCTTAGCGAAGTGTTAGGTAGGTACCTATTCATTATTTCTTTTCTCCTGATACTTATCAATTACAACTAATATAATTCACTAGACGACTTAAAAATATGTATATTGATGTATAAAACGGTATTCATTATTTATTGTTCGATACGCCTTTTGACCGTGGAATAAATCAGAATTAAGGTTCTGTCATATTCAGCTTAATACACCTAAAAGTATATGAATACTAGCTAATGGTAGAGTTCTGCTTGTTTGCTCATTTGAGATGAAAGTTAGTTTCTTTTACACACAGTAAGGTCCCGTGACCACGGTCGGTATCCGCGGTTCAGTAAAAGCTCGCGAAATTATTTTCATTTGTATAAGTACTACAATTTTTTTTTATAGGAAATAGGTGGTAGACGAGCATATAGATTATGATGGTAAGTGGATACCTACTGTTGTCCATAGACATCCGCGATACATACCAATATCAGTCCAGAATGACAAACGTTGGCACACCCCCGGATGCGCTGCCCACCTTTGCAGAGTAAGGATTGGATTGGGAGACAGGGTTGGGAAAATGAGGAGGGATAGGATGCGATGGGAATCGGCTCTGGCATATCTCACTCACTACCGAAACACGTACGTACGTTGGGGAAAAACGTTAATGTAGGAAATGCAGTATATTTCAAGGTAGTCTTCTGGGAGAGAGGGCCAGTCGAGTGCGCCCAGCGGCTGTGGGAATGCAACGTGCACTCTCACCCTACAGCATCATGTAAGTAAAAATTTATTCGTGTAACAGCATAATAATAATTGTTTGCTGATAATTTTAAATCTATACATACATATAGCAGCACGCCTTTTTTAGATTTTTTTCTGTTTTAGTTTTGTTTCATATAGGTACCTACTTACCTACCCAAAAATATGGAGTTCGCTACTATCGGCTGTTTCAGGTTTCTGCTTAAGACGACGGAATATAATATATCTAATTAATTGACTTATTTATACAATGTCTAAAAAGATATGGTTAAGCTAATATGTAGGTATGGGAAACAAGTACCTATTAGAATTTAGTTTGTCACCCCGATTTCTGCACTGTCCGAAATCCGAAAACGTTAATTAATTAATACAAAACGAAATTTGCATAATGTATGTTGCAGGTTTGTGCAACATCCAAAGCAACGACTCCATAGAAAAGGGGGTCACCTCTCAAGCATTCTAGAGCAAAGCGAGTTTTCAACCGACTTATTTCCATTTCTACAGCAAAGCCAATGGCGTTCTTTGGGTCTGAGGAGGGATACAGTTCTCAGTGAGAGATGTGATGTGAGAGATGTGATGTGAGAGATGTGATGTGAGGATAGGTACTCTAGGTACTTCAGGGTTTGAGTTTTTAACCAATCAAAAATACATTCCTAAACTCCCAAGGTACAGTGTACGGAGCTACCTAATACAAACACGCTGTAACCGCCTGAAATAGATAGGCTAACTTCTAGTTTCAAAGGGTTCACTGTTTTATTACTATATCCGCGGATTTGATGTAGACACTTCCTAGATTTATGTTTCCACCTATGTACCTAGTGATCTGGGTTTTACTTCATAATCTAGATGTGTTATAATCATACTATAATTAATTATAGGTACATACTATATAGGTATACTGTTGTAGACAAGAAAATGCTGGAAATGATGAAAGATTGAAATACTTTGGTATAGATAACTTATTAAATCAAAGTAATCTATACTTAATATAGTAAAGAGAGAGTGCGAATTTTGTGAGTTTGTGTGTATGTGGAGGGTAATCACCGGAACCACTGCACCTATTTGAAAAATTCTTTCACCATTTGAAAAGTACATTATTCCAGATGGACATAGGCTAGTGTTTTATAAAATTGTTCGTGAAAAGCGCCGCGTTTGAAAAATATATGAAACTTAGAGTTCCTTCACGATATCCTGGGAAACCTGTAGGTAATATAATTTTACGGATCATCTTCCAGATCTAAGTTGGGCCGTTGCAATACTATCGCTGGGATGTCACGCTTGCTGAATCTAGTGTCGGACTCCATCGACGTTTTTAATGATTCGAGAAAAAAAAAAATGTATTTGAAAAGTTTAGAGACAGATCCTTCAGATAGTAACTAACACACACATTTGTTGAGTTCAGTAATTCCTTTTTGATTTTCTTTTTCTTTAACGTAATTGTTGTTTTCCCTACACTTGGGCAGTCTTTATATAATATAATACTAGTAAAACCCGGCAGACGTCCTGCCTGTGTATATTTATTTACCTCTGCATATAAAATCACAAATTATTCTGTTTTACCGTCGATATGATTTTTGCGATCGGTTGAACGGTATAGAAGTTGAAGCGCCATCTAGTGGCGAGTTACAACAAAGTCGATAGCTCCAAAATATTCTCCGTGCTCAAATACCTAAGTATACAAACTTTCATGGTGATCGGTCTAACGATGTCGAAGTCTATTAATTTCAGATATACCAACATCCATTTTTATATATACCTATATATATTATTATGCATTTTGTGGCTTCCTTAAATAGGTGAGATACACTTAAGGTTTTTTTTATATGATGCTATACTATGTAAGTATTAGGGTAATTAACAACTGGCTGTTTTTAAATAAATAATATACATATGTAATGGAAAGTCTGTTTGCGGGTTTGAACAACGGATGGTATGGTAATGGAATTTTTTATGAGGGAATTAGGTCAAGAGGAAAGACATAGGCTACTTTTTATTTCGACTAAACATGTAAACTTTTTTTGAGTATTCAATCATGAAAGGGTGTATAATTAACGGCCTGCCCTGAATTCGGCGTGAATGCTTCAGCATGTTTTAGCGTGCCAGTCATAATCACTTGTCACTAAATGTCACACGACACTCCATTGTCTTTATTTGCATGCCGAGATATAATCATTCAAATTATGCAGAGAAGGCCGTCTTGTCTCTGCTTATGAATACAACGCTAAATTCACTTTCATTTTAATTCTAACTTCTTTATAAATAAGACTATTTGTAACGTTGTGCGTTGTATGTAAAACTTGGTTATTAAAGTGTCATTGAAATGTCCATTTATTGAATAATAAAAAGACTTTTTTATTATTGCGAAATAGCGTTACCTATTATTGTTAATTTTCCTATAGTAGATGTAATGTTTTGAGTATTTAAATATCGCCGGTTGTATGGATTTTATTAATAATGTTTTATGATTACTAGCTGTGCCGGGCATGCGTTGCATGCCTGGCAATATATCAAATTAACACAAAACAATATTAAACTATACGTATAAACCTTCCTCTTAAATCACTCTATCTATTGATGAAAACCGCATAAAAATCCGTTGCGTAGTTTAAAAGATCTAAGCGTACATACAGAGGGACAGACAGCGGGAAGCGACTTTGTTTTATACTATGTAAAGATTGTGGGAGAATTTCGTTTCCCGTTTACTATCATTATATTTTTCTTGTTTATTTCATGTTTTTGTATTTTGTCTCTTTAAACGTTTTGTATTTTATTCGCTATAAAATAATAAAGCCTAAGAGCAATTTTATCCCTCGGCGTTCACCAAAACAAAATTTTACGACGAATCCGTTTTTCTTCAAAATCCAAAAAAATATTATTTAAACTCAATGTTCGTATGTCCGCCCATCGTCGAGACATGAGTGACGCGAAATATATGTTTACCACTTTATATTTGCCGTTTTTAAACATTACTTTAAACTGTATGTTACTTGTTTTAAGGCCATTTTCGTATCTTTTTGGCTTATTTAAGTGTCTGTGTGTTATGTTTGTGAATTCCGTAACAGTTTTTTAAAGCCCCGCCCACACGTGTTCGGTGACTGTTTCCAAATTAAGGCCTTTGCTTAGATGTCACGTTAGAAAGTTGTTATTAATTTTATTTCACGGCATGTCATGTAATTTATTTATGACTTTTTGCTACCATTGTGTGAACGAAGCTAATGATTTCTATGAGTTAATCAAATACGTTTATTCATAGAAATATTTGCTTAACGAATAAATCGCCAAACGGTTCTTGAAAGAGTGTTATAAAAATTAGCATTATCATATTATTTTTATTGGAATACCTACATTATATTTCAGTGAAATGTGATGATGAGAAATGTGGTGACATTCCATATCATTTTCAGGAGGTTGGTGAAAGTCATAATGGAAAAAGAAATACATTTCGCGAATGGTGGCGTTTAGTTTCTTAATTTAGAAGCATAGAAAGTTAAGCTGCATTGACACGGCTGTTTTTTGAATTAAAATTAGAATTTGAAATTTAAAATTAGGTAACTACAAACGTCATTTCTCTGTATAAACATTATTCTTAGGTAGGTACGTATAAACATTATAATTAATGTACAAACACTATTTCTCTGTCATACATCGAGAAGAAGCAATTTGTAAAGCATTGCTCTGTATGAAAGTAGTTGTTAGCTGGTACCTCAAATGCGATTGGCATTTCAATTTAATTTAAAATTCGTCGACTGTCACGTTCCATTTTCAAAATCACAAAATGGTCGCGGACACATTCAGCCTAAGGTCAATTTAATTTAGCTGCCAGACGAAATAAAACGTCGTGTCCAAAACTCGTATGCTTGTCCCCCCGCCTATGTTTGGTTCCAGGGAATCTATTTAAAATTCTCCATTGAATTATTAACTTTTTCTGGACCCTTTTATGGGGTCCATTTAAATAAAGTTTGCCATTGGCTGGGGGCGCGACGCGGCGATTTTTGCCTTTTTGTTTTGTCATTAGTGAAACAAAGGAAAAATTATTGGACTGAATAATGGAAATTATGTTATGAGCTGTGTTTCGAAGAACTCTCGTTCTTAAAAATAATAAATAAATTTGTATCAGACCCGTACATTCCTACATTACCGTAGATTCCTTCGCCGTACAGGTTGCCCGGCTCTGGAACCACCTGCCCATCAGTATTAGAAAAGCACAGTCACGTGCAAGTTTTAAGAAAGGACTCTTTACTCAAAGGGGAGAATATTGCGCAGAGACAAGGCAATTAAGGGAAGCATTATTAATCGCATATTATAGTCAGGTATGTATGTATTCAAGCTACGATATACGGTTCTTCAAGGAAGCAGTGAATAGGATTTTGCAAGGTCAGCGGCGCACGCGGATACCTCATACCTGGTGTTGCAGGTGTCCATAGGCGGCAGTAACACTTACCACGTCGGACCGCTTGCTCGTCCGCCCACTTATCTATAAAAGAAAATGAATAATATGTATGTGTGGTATGTATATGTGTATTTATATTATGGTATATAATTAATACGCGTCACTTTTAACTATGGTTTTAACTATCATTGTATCTACCGCGCCATCCCTGCATAGCCCAAAGGTTGACTGGGAGATAATGCTTCTGAGCAATAAGTCCGGCTTTTGTCACTTTGTGCAATAAAGAATAAATTGGGAGATAATGCTTCTCAGCAATAAGTCCGGCTTTTGTCACTTTGTGCAATAAAGAATAAATTGGGAGATAATACTTCTAAGCAATAAGTCCGGCTTTTGTCACTTTGTGCAATAAAGAATAAATTGGGAGATAATGCTTCTAAGCAATAAGTCCGGCTTTTGTCACTTTGTGCAATAAATAATAAATTGGGAGATAATGCTTCTAAGCAATAAGTCCGGCTTTTGTCACTTTGTGCAATAAAGAATAAATTGGGAGATAATGCAACAAGTCCGGCTTTTGGAACTTTGTGCAATAAAGAATAAATTGGGAGATAATACTTCTAAGCAATAAGTCCGGCTTTTGTCACTTTGTGCAATAAAGAATAAATTGGGAGATAATGCTTCTAAGCAATAAGTCCGGCTTTTGTCACTTTGTGCAATAAAGAATAAATTGGGAGATAATGCTTCTAAGCAATAAGTCCGGCTTTTGTCACATTGTGCAATAAAGAATAAATTGGGAGATAATGCTTCTAAGCAATAAGTCCGGCTTTTGGAACTTTGTGAAATAAAGAATAAATTGGGAGATAATGCTTCTAAGCAATAAGTCCGCCTTTTGTCTCTTTGTGCAATAAAGAATAAATAAATAAAATCAATGTAAGTATATGAGAACGGCCATGTCCAGCAGTCGATAATAAAAGGGTTGGTTACGATTTACGGTTACAGTAGGTATCCAGCGGTTACTTAGTTATTTTGGATAAATCGATTAAAACAATTAATACGTTATAATTTAAAAATAATGTGGCAAATTATGTTGATATTTACATCTACCTACATGGAGTAGTTATTAACATTGTATTCAAATTCTAAACACAAATGTCTTAAAATGGAATCGTCACCGGAAAATACGTCACGTCGGTAGCATTGTTTTCGAAATTCAAACGTCCCACAATTACTGTTTACGTTGGGAGGCACGCGCGTTAGCGCCGAAACCCCCTGTCGCCATTTTGGTGGTAAAGTGACAATGTTGCCACACTTAAATTAGATGTTCTGCCACACGTAACTTGTGAGTGTTGAACTGCTTAGTGTTTTAAAAGGATAAATACGAAAACTAAAAAAAGGAAACAAAAATGCTATTTAGATTCCTTCTCCTCCTCCTTGCATCGTTCTACTCACTGCTGAGGGTCGTGACTAGGGCTGCCACCACTCCGGGTTTGACCCGGAGTCTCCGGATTGGAGGAGGAGGTTTACGGTTAACATCGTAAATTTCAGAGTGCATCAAATATCTCTGAAAAATCTGAAGTATGATTTTAAATGTCAAGCTGTCTATAGTTAAACCTCTTTTAAAGTTTATTATTGTGATTCAAATGCAATAGATATACGTACCTGTACTTTGAATCGCAATTATACCTTCAAAGCGCTGCTGTGTGTACCAAAGACAGTATAAGTTTGTCTTGTGTTAATTATTTTATTACTAATAATTTAATAATATCTCATCGTAACATTATTATGTTATAGATTTATAATTTAAAGTACAGCTTTACATTAAAAAAAAATACTACTCAATTACCCGTTTCGGTTTTTCTCCCAACTTTTTTAATCTCAGTGGTTAGTGTATTCGGAAAGTGGCGGCCATAGTCGTGACCATGGATTACTTTTTCTCTGACGACACTGATATCGTCAGAGCGGAACGTCTCAGTCAGTCAGTCAGGAACGCTATCTGTTCCTGCCCATGGCGGTACTCATGGCATCGATGATGTTGGTGTTGAGAGTGGTGCGGATCTGGTTACAGCAATGCATCAAATTACATGACGAAAAATATCGAACCTATTCGTCATATAATCTGATTAGCAATATTTTCGTTTACCTCTTTTAGTTCCTTTTTCAATTTTACAAAATAGACTCGTCATTTTTCGTCATCTACCGTCAATCACATTAGTAGATACGCGTTTTGGGAATGAAATCGCCTTTCATAAACACGGTAGTAAAATGTTGGTACCAACTGCAGATAAAGTTTATATACCACAAGTAACTTTTTAATGAATAGATAGGTACTGCTGGACAATGATTCTAGAAGATTCTTTATTAATATTGAAACCGTTGTTGATTAACTGTTATCGTAGCTAATCACAGATTTTACTCGAATATTCTGTCAGTTATATTACATACCTAGCTACGCAAGTAAGGAAGGTAAGCACTACCTATTTAGGGGTACTAAGCTCATGAATTCGAAATACAAAGCCCGGTCGGTACCACACAATATTTACTTAAGTAGGTATTTACTAATTTTAAAATTCCCTATCAATAGTTCGGTGCTGAAGGAAAACATCACGAGCACACCCGCGTGCTCGCAAATTAAAAAAAAAATCGAGAGCAGACTATCCACCAATCCACATTGGGCCCGTATGGTGTAGTATGGCCTGAAACCCTCTCGTGATTATTAGGGGATGCCTAATAATCACGTGTCCTGTAGTGGGACGTAGCATATTAAAGTCAAGGTAAACAAAATAGGAAGTATTTTTCATATTTGTTATTGGTTCTAGTAAGCAGAAATTAATTTCTCAAGACCAAAACACCACTGAGTATGTTGCACTAAAACGGATTTGAAGTTCCAAACTTCCCATATATTTCAAACATATTATTACATGGTTCTCTGAAATTGGTTTAGTGCAATAATAAATTGATATAGGTACTTATTACAACATAAATATAACGGAAATGGGTAATGACAAAATAAACTAAACTATAAAAATATATGTATACAAAGTGTCAGCAAAATAACCACCTGATGCATGTCAACCAATTTAAAATATGTACGTATATAAAACCGTTCTAGCGAAAACCAAGTTCGTAGCTGTCATTACTCAGACCGGGCGTCTAGGAGTTGCACGCGAGATGAGGCGCGGGCGACGCGGCTGAATAACCTATTGTAAAAACTGGTAGAATCTTTCAATGAGGAACAACCCATTTTCAGGTTTTGCGTTATTTCGGTGGCGCGTTCACAATCTTATCTCATGCATCCAGCCACTATCTCATCCAGCCACTCAATTTCCAAACTTAAGTGGGTCATTTAAAACATAAATAACAACTGACTATTGTTAACAGATTCATTAACAAGACAATTATTTCCTTCAAGTTGTTATTAAAAACAACAATCAGCTGTGCAGTGATAAAAGCGCTATTATCTCAACGAGTACAAATCGATTTCGTGGTCAATAGCAACACATTTGCATATTGTTTGCACCGTACTATAGATAAGGCAGTAGGGAGCTTCAAACCACCTCTTGTAAAATCATTATCTCTGGTACAATAAATACATTATGGATTTATATATGGTTAAATATAAGGTGGAAAAATGTTTTATATTATAGAAGTTAATATATACACACAAATAAATGTAAGTTAGTAAGTAATCGAGGCCACTGTCCGCCGACAAACTGCTGTGCAGTTTGTGGAAACATTTATCCATATATAAATATTTAATGTGTCCGAATAAATAAAAAAAAATAAGTGCAGACTTAAATATTTTTTTTATAGAAAAAAGATGGCAGACGAGCAGATATTTCACCTGGTGGTAAATGAATACTGTCGCCCATACATGCCAACATCTATGTAGAATGACAAACGTTGTCACGTCCCTGAACTTGCCTTTCTTTAGATATTTAGGATTGAATTTGAAGAATTGATGGAGAAAATGGGGAGTGATATGATAGGGTGGGATGAAAAGGGCTGTGACATATCTCACTCACTACCGAAACACGTACGTACATTATAAAATGATAATGTGATAAAGGATAATGGATAAAGTGGAAAATATAGTACATTTTCGGTGGTCTTCTGTGAGAGATGAGAGACGTGGCCAGTAGCATGCGTCCAACGACTGATTGATACACTGATTGCAGCATGCACCCTCCCAGACGACATGATTTGGATCGACAAAGTTCACCGTGTAAATCGCACGTCTGAGTGTGTGAAACCCATTTTACGTATTTATATGAAGATAGGATACTGTTGTAATGTTCTACCAATAAGTGTGCACGCATCACTTTTATTATGTTCTCAATAAGTATATTATAACCTCGTCGATTAGTCGGATTGTATGCAAATCATGATTTAACGTGTGCCAATACATTGTAATTATGATAATGTAAGCCCCACTGTACGCTTTGAAGTGTTAATTATTCAACTAATTACATGATTACAAAATTGTAATACTAAGAGGGTTGATATAATATTTTTAGTACTTTTTCCTTTTTCCTTTAAAATCTCCAATTAGTATTTTTAGTATTAATTAGTTATCAAAACAGTATTTTTAGTACTGTTTTGATAAGACGTCGGGGACACGCCGCCGCGGTCATTGATCGCGGCGAAGTCATTTAAAACAAGGTGATAGCCACAGATATAGTTGTCAGTCGCTACGTGGCTGAAGTTGGCGCTAAGTACCTACTTCTCACTCTGCTCTTTCAGTCTGTGCTGACCTGTGTCGCTAGCAATTCGTTTTTACAAAACACAAAGAAGCCTAATGGCGCTATAACCAATTCTAAAAATTTGTCAAAAGTGATGAACCGACTCAAAGGTAGTTTCGTTTCATCGGTGAGTTTCCTATTACTAAAATTTACTCGTGACGTGACACGCTTGGTGTCCAAACATTCATTTGCTGCAACACTCTTGATGTCCATACATTTATTTGCTGCAACATGCTTGGTGTCCATACGTTTATTTGCTGCAACACTCTTAATGTCCATACATTTATTTGCTGCAACATGCTTGGTGTCCATACATTTATTTGCTGCAACACTCTTGATGCCCATACATTTATTTGCTGCAACAGGCTTGGCATCCATACATTTATTTGCTGAAACACGCTTGGTGTCCATACAATTTCACTAACTGATTCAGATTTAGACCCATCAATGGAGATAGATGTTGAATCGCGAGACAACGCGACCCCGTGTGAACAATTCAAAGCAACATTATGAACTTATGAATGAGCAAAGGGATAACTTATGAAAGATCTGGAGCTTCTGAAGTGCTCGATTAAAAATACAATTGTATTGTATTACAAAAAAATTAAAACGGATGAGTATGGAAAATACCACTGGAAAAATTATAAATACAGAAGCCATTATTTATTAAACATTACCACAGTTATTCGTGTCACAGAGATAATTAATCTAATTATAATTGACCTCAGTGACAAGTCTAATGACATCATTATATGCAAATTCTCTCCCGCCCTGTCAGACTCCGTAATTATGTGTAGTTTTATTACTTAATGATTCAAGGAGATCATTGAGAGGATTCATAGATAAGTTTAATATTGGTAGTCAGGTAGCTACTATTTATGCCCATAAATTTTAGTCAACTGGGTTTCAGCTGATCAATAGAGTATGGCACTGTCACTGCAAAACATTTTTTCCCCAGTAAAATCATTGTCAAAAATGTTTTTTGAGAAAATTGCGACACAGTCTAAGACTAAGTAAACAACATCTACAGTAATAAGGTGCGTATAAGCAACTCACTACAATCGTATTAAGGTGTCCGTGATTATTGATTGACTTGTTACTCACGATAATTGATACCGTACCATACCATTATCTCTCTCCTGTGTCTCTCCAGTGTTGGATGTACTGGTAGGCCTTTCTTAAGACTCATTATACACAATCGTACAGCTAGCCGTCCCACCACAAGGTGATTTCTAAATTATCTGGTACATGGCTCCATTCGAAGACTCGTCTCGTCTACCTTATGGGCAGACGATAAATGTGACTTACTCACTGCCATTTCAGCTTGCTAATTCTTTGAGTTATGTCGGCAACTTTAATTCTTCGTACCTATTGAATTTTGTACAGCAAAGAGTCTCTGAGTACCTATAGCTCGCTCGTTGAGCAACTTTGCAATTGTGAATCGGGCCTACCGCTAGAGACCACGTTGACATTATGTCATAACTGGCAGAATGTACTGATTGAAAATTTTGATTTGTCTTCGGTTCAAGATATTTGACAGTGAAGGAAAATCACAAGAGACTAAAGACAAAATAGAACTCTCAAGTTCTATTGTTGTAATAATAGCCAAGTACTAAAAATATTGTTATCATGAACACAATCTACCATAAGTAACTACTGCAGGTTAATTTTACGACCGGTTTGACCGCTTAAAATTTTTACAACTCATTTGAATTAAGAACCTCAAAACATTATGAAGAAATCTGAACAATTAAGACCGCAAGATGATTAGCATGTGAACAGGCGATGGTAATCGCAGCAATATATTGTGGTATGACAGTGTCTCTGTGTCGCACTTTACCACGCACATCTCCCACGATTGTTTGAACATACATTAAAGAAGAGATTGAAGGCGGCATCGACGTTTTATTTAAGCATACTTATTAGTTAATAACACTGGTTATTTTCGTTTACAATAACATCAGCCTATGTCTCTCAATTGCTGTATATAGATCTCTCCTAAGGCGTGATTCTCGCACAATATTGGATTCTTCTCTGACAGCGATTACCGACGAACTTTTTCACGTGTCGATACGCTAAATAAGACCCGAAACGCAGAACTTCGCCGAAGAACGAAAGTCACCGACAGCTCCTAGAAATAACATGCTGAAGTGGGACCGACAAGCGGTGAAATAAATACGGTGGCAACAAGTCCTCAAATGGAAACGACGTACTGGAAAGCACAGTGTGGGATGCGCTCCAGCCACGTGAACCGACTTTCGTTTAGTAGATTAAAAATGTTCATTATTAAGAAAATTTAATGTATTACCGTTGCTTTATGTTTAGTGTTTTATCGATTGATCTTGACATGAAAAGTATGTTGTTTATTTTACAGAATTCAAGCCCTATGAAGCCTTAGAAGAAGATGACAAAACACTATCATCTTAACTTTTAGGTGCTGCTCGTAAATTACACTGGCAAATGGGATTGACGAGTCTCATCAGGTTTTAAAACACCACACACTCAACACATTTATTAGGTTAAGTTTACGCTTAGATCCCGAGAAGAAAGCTGACACTGTTTTGATATCAGAAAATTTATATCATTTTATGTATGGATTTTGAAACACGTGAAAAGGGTAGATCGGAGAAAAAAAAAAGAAGGTTAATAGAGTATAGGTGTAATAATTTAAAGTGTTTTCCTGTGCTGTATTACTAAAATAGTTCTTGGCTTTTTAAGTTCAAAGAAACTTTATCTGATTAAGACCTTGTCACTTACATCAGAACATAAAGGGTGATATAATAAAAGATAAATAGTAGTACAAGTTCGGTGAACAAAAGTTACAGACACAATCAACGTTAAAATTACAGCAACTAAAACTCAAAATAGTTATGTAATTGCATTTTAGTAACATTAATATTAATTACTAAGCATATTATTCAAGAATAGTGTTGTAGCTAATCTACGTCTTAAATACGCTAAAAGAGGAAACATTAGTTCGCTTTAATCAGTAGTTCTTGTAATTTTGATATAGATATGATTTAAAATTCATTAAATTTCAGGGATAGATAACATCGTTCAAGCTTATCCACCGATCGCATAACTCTATTCATACGACGAATGAAACGCAACAAACTAAGAGATCGAGTTCCCGCGGTTTGCATACAAATTGTTATTATGCGACCAACCATTGTTACAACTTATCGGCAGTTTATCAATGTACTTCCATTATCATTCTATTCTAGTCTTTATTAATAGCTCATTAAAGTATCTAAGGTGAGGTGTTGTCGAACGTACATGCCACCGAGTTCCGCAGTCACTCAAGTTGAAGTAATGTACATGTTATTGTCTAGACGTCTTATTATTGAGTCATCACTCCAACATTGTAGGTTCATTATGTCTTAAATTGATAATAACAAGGAAGCAATGGAACGTGAAGTCTATTCCATATACTAGAAATTATACAAAACTAGGTGTAGATCTATTTTCATCTATTCTAATCTATTTCTCGTAGAAGCAATTCGTCTGTTCGTGTTTATATTCTTCATAATTGCTATCATTGCAACCATGTGCGATATCTCGCCATTGTTTATTAAACCTGACGTTCGATAAGCAGTTAGTTGGACCTCCGGCTGTTGTGGAAATGACCTCAGATTCGGTTCCGTTCGTCGTACCTTTTTGTTTCCTTTTCTGGACTCACTAGATAGATAATTTAGTGATAGTAAGGATCATTAAGTATGGTGGTATATTTCTGTCTTTGAAAACTCGTCATTACGAATCACCATTACGTAGCAACGGCAGTGGTCAGACATAAGTATATACATACTTATGTATTATATGAAGGTACATCGCAATATACCTGTACGCTTAAAATTTGTATTTATATTGCGTCACAAATAGGGTTGCCACCCATCTGGGTTTGATCTGGAGTCTCCGGCTTTGAAGGATGCTTGTCCGGGCTACGGGTTAACATCATACATCTCTGGGTGACTCGGCTATGACGCTGAGCATTCAAAAATCTTAGAAAAATTACAAGTATGATTTTCAAACTGAGTCTTGTAAACATAATTGTTGTGACAAATGCAAATGTATAATTGAAAGCGTCGCTGTATGTATCAAAGACAGTATATATTTATCTTGTGTTAATTATTATTCGTAATTTAATATTTTCTTATTCAGAGTATTAATATGTTATAGGTCCTATAACTTAAAGTACTTATAACTTTAAATTTAAAAAAATATTTACTAAATTGCCTATTTCGTTTTTTTTCCCATTTTTTTTCCGGGTTTAGGGTATTCCGACGGTGGCAGCCCTAGTCACAAAACTTCTTTACTAAATTCTTACACAGCTTGTGGATTGGCCAATGAACGATATTATTCGGCCGATGAACAATGAATGAACGATAGGTTTCAATGCTTTCATACTAAGAATAATTTGAAATATTTGAACCGAATTTTGCCAGTCATGAAAGATATTGACAAATTGGTATGGCACTAGCCGTTGTTGAATTATGATTTAGAACTTTCTGCATAGTGTGTTATGCATTACTAACAAGCAATTATTGCTTACCAATAAGCAATGATTACATGAAGCTATTTTAAAAATTAAACGGTTGAATGAATTTCATTAAGTAATTCAGTTGGCATCGCGAGACGTTCGCTTCAGTTCAAGGGCATAAAGACAAAGCGAAGAGAACATGGAAAGGATTACGAAAAAGGCCGAATCTAATTAACTCGGGGGCTCTTAATTAGTCCCCATTGTAACATGACAAGGGAACCGGCAATTTTGGTACAGCCCTAAACGTTGGAACACACAGCCACGACGTCTAGTGAACTCGGAACAAACAGATGACTGCTGCAGAGTGCTATGTGAAGAACGGGGACTCTATTCTCCAACAACGTTTAATAGCGAATTGAACATGATAGCAGATACATCAGGTAATTGTAATAAGGCAGTGAAAAACGCCTTCAGAGAATTCATCGATTCCCTTGCTCAGGAGTTCTATAGCAGAGGCATCAATCAACTTCCATTAAGATGACAAAAGTGCATTGATAATAATGGATTGTCCATTATTATAAATGCAATCTAACCGATTATTTAAATATATAACTTCGAATAATTAAATATATGATTTTCATACAAAAAATTCCATATTAAACAGAAATTACATATGTAAAAGTACCTACCTAATATATATATAATCTTTATCAGATTTTTCTAGGAACGCATAGTATTTTATAAGGACAAAGATTGCCCACAGTGTAATGGTGAGTGATTGGTACCCTCCATAGATACTTTCAACATCAGTGGATAGCTTTGAAGAATTCATATCATTAGTAGTAAGATACAGCGTATAGCGGTTTGTATACCGCACAATGCACGGCACCCTTTCTCAAGGAAATGCGGATGGACCGCATCTCGATGAGGGTAATGCGGTTGCAGAAACATTAATACATTACCTTCTTCATATTCTTAACATAGCTCAATATTCTTAGCCTATTATGTGTTCCTCTTAATATAAGTTGCAGGGGGAGAGTGCATACTGCATTCCCACAGCCGCTGGGCGCACTCGACTGGCCACGTTACCCTTCTCTCACAGAAGACTACCTTGAAATGTACTGCATTTCCTACTTTATCGTATTTCCACAATGTACGTACGTGTTTCGGTAGTGAGTGAGATATGCCAGAGCCCATTCGTAAGGCTAGTCGTAAGACTGTATGCTCGCCTTTTTGCTATGAAAAAAGCCTCTGAGAGGTTTTAAGCCGTTTAGATTAATTTAATGTGGCCAGTGGGTGGAATGCACGCGGCGAATCTACGGCGCCCTGCGCATCTATGCAATCAGGATATTGTTGGGGTTTCCGCGCCGCTATAGCGCCTCAGGTATATTAGCGAACGCGTAAACGGACGGCTTCCTATCACCTGCGGAACAGTGACAATAACATCCTGAAGCCAATTGCTACTTGGTTTGACTGCCCTACCAGCAACATTGGGTGAGGGTATTGATAGCTGTAGCATAGGCTGTGTTTTAATATTGTTTAGTCTTTTAATATAAGTACATATACCTATAATAATGCCTAATATAAAATACTAACAATACTAACATTTATACTCTGGTCTAAAATAAAATTATTATTATTATTTTTCTGTTCTCTATTTTCTAAGTGACCGTATGTCCCAACTAATGTTTGGGCAACAAATCAAAAACACAACTTTAAAAAACGCTTAACTAAATCATCGTTTCTCCCAGAAAACATCGCTTTAGATAATTATAGGCTTCTGACTCCCAGTCTCTTTTCACGTATGCATTCCTTGGAACTAATCAACGAGAAAGAGGGGCCGAATTGGATATCTCGCTCTAACTTGCAGAAGACTCACATAAAATCCGCTATTAAGGTTTGGACACAGAATTGCTACGTGTCTTGAAGAAAGGGCACTGTGTATAATTAAAAAGGTTTTTTACACTTGACGAATGTTCGAGTTGTTAGTTTAATTTCACTATCATTTAGATGATGCTCCATTTTGAGCAGATTATAGCGGTGTTTAGTTATCAGAGAATGGATTAGAGAAATAATAATAAAATATTGCTCATATATTTATTTGAAAGTTAAAGAATTAACAAACACTACCTAAAAAACAATAAATGCATATTACAGAAGATTCAGATAACATTCCAGATTCAGATTCTGAAATTCAATTAAGATATTAACATTTTTATCAAAAGTAATTGTTTGTAAACTATGCTATATAAGATAGCAAAATAAAGTTATTCTGTTCTTAATTCTCGCTTTCATTTTTCTCATAAGCCCCAAACACACCTCAAGACTTCTCTAAATGTACTGAAACGCTCCTCTCGTGCACACAGCGCGACCTTGACGTGTAACAAATATTGCGGCCGTTATTGATTTATTAGTCGTATTGTCGACCGTGTTCAGAAGTAATAAGTAGATAAGATGGGTAACAGCTCCACTAATACCCGTGTATGCCTTAATGCGCTAGAAATAAGGTCTACACTGATATGATATCATGTTGACAACCATGCAAATATGATTCGTGCTGTAGTAAGTTTTTACGTAGAGCGAAACGAAAAACTTTAACTGTTATAGTTGACACATCTTCAATCTGTAATCTTTGTCAATCTCTAATGAGTACGCAATAAAATCTAACAGTTCGTGTTGTCTCTAATTGCTGATTGCAGATACTGATTTCCTGATTGTCATTATTTAGGTGTGAATATTTACAATTGTGTAAGTAATAATAATTAACTCCTGTGGTTTTGGACGGCTTTTGAATAGCATCACCTCACCTCTTCCCGTAGGTGTCGTAATGGAGCCTAAAGGATAACAAAGCCGCTACCAAAAGACCTACATCATCTCTGAAAGAGTGGACTTGCCAATCCACTTGGCCAGCGTAGCGTATTAAAGCCATATATCCCTCGTGCACACGAAAATGTGCATGAGGAAGCCCGGTTTTTTTTATCTATAGAAAAGGCGGCAGACGAGCATACAGTCCACCCGATTGTAAGTGGATACTGTTATCCATAGATATCCGCGGTACATGCCAACATCAGTCCAGAATGACCAACGTAGACATGCCCTCGAATGCGCTGCCCATCTTTGCAGATTAAGGAATGGATTGGGAGAAAGGTTGGGAAAATGGAGAAGGATCACTCACTACCGAAGCACGTATGTAAGTATATTGGGAAATACGATAAAGTAGGAAATGCAGTGCATTTCAAGGTAGTCTTCTGTGAAGCCAGCTGTCCAGCTGTAGACGAAAAGAAAGGTGACGGCACCTGCTTATGTGAGATGTACTCCAGCTGGTGTTAAGATATTTTATTTATTTATGTAAAAAATATTGTACTCACATAACATGAAAGAAATAAAAAGGAAGAAAAAGAAAAGATGTACCTGCAGAAGGCAAGCTTATCTTCTCCGGAGATTTCTACCAGCAGACCAGGGAATGTGAAATATAGGTCAAGACAGAGTTATCTAGAGATATCTTATAATAGAGAATGTTCTGAAGAATTGTTAAATTTGATACAAACTTAAGGCTTTTAGCACCTACCGTCACCATTGTGCGGTTCATACCCAGTTCCACAACAATGAGTCAACAGAACACCATAGCGCGAACCCGAAGGTTGTGAAATGAACTGCTAGCTGAGATTTCTCCGCTATGCTACGGCATGGGGCACTTCAAGAGAGCCGTGAGTAGAATTCTCGTGGTGTTGTAGGTGTCCGTGGGCGGCGGTGACAACTTACCATCATGTGGCCCACCAACTGTTTATAAAAAACTACAGCAGGTAGGGTAGGTACGGTATTTCAATAATTTTAATAGAAATAATCTAGAAAGTAAAGAAAGTCCCACACACTTCGCAAATTAGGTAATAGCACATTTTAACAACACGTGTAAAGTGGTCAATATATTTCAATCTTGGTACAACTTCATTTACATTCACTCCGCATCTAAAGCACTTAGCGTGAAGATACGACGCTGACGGACTGACATTTATCAATCTTGTCACTTGACTTGATACCAGTTTTCCAACGTTTCCTTTTCATTTCTCCAAAAAACCCTCAGACCTTAGTCCGAAGAAACAAAGTTGAATTTCATTTAACTTTTACTGAAGTAGTGGAAAATAAATTAAGGCGAAAATGGCGACATTCTCACAGACCATTGCGGGAATAAAACGTTAGTTATAATAAAATAATTTATTAATAATTGATAATCAATGACTATAATATAGGTGACCTATGTAAATGATAGCTATAAAATTAATTCTACATATGTTTATTCAATTTTATATAGATTTAATTTCATAACATTTAATCAATAAAGTCATTCTCATTACAAACACTTTAGCCTGTTTGTCTATTTGTCCGGGCTAAGGTCGAGAACCATTGATCTAATTTGGTTGCAATAATTTCAATCATTATTATTGTTTTTGTCTTATTAGGAATGTTTAATTACATTCAGTAGCAAACTAAATATGTCCGTGATCGTTTTATACTAACATCGATATCGATAAACCTACAATCCCAATACAACACTACCGACTCAACAATGTCACCGTTTGAATTGCGAAAACGCGTCACGACACCAATTAGTGCGACATTGACTTACACACAACAGATAAACACTTTGACGAACGCATATAACCATAAAGTAGATAAACCCCACTCCGCGACGCACACGCGAACTGTCAGTAGATAAAACAACGTGAAATATCGACAACAGCACATACCTATTTGCATTTAATTAGTTCGTGCTTATCGTGCAATGATATTACGTATTTGATTGGAATGTTAGATGTTTATATATTCATTACTAGGCTTACGCCGCAGGTGATGTCTCTTCTCTGGCCAGACCTTTAAGGTCGCGGCTAGATGATTTATTAGTAGTATGTCCTCGAGTTAACGCTTATAATGTCAGTATTGCGCAATGATTGTACTTACATGTAATAAGTGCAGTCGACGAAACGTTAATTTTACTCAAAATCTTTGATGTTTCCACTGAAAATCGATACTGTAACTGACACACGGGGTGAGACTACATTAAGAAGGGAAGAAATCGCTTAAGTGATAAATTCTTCAGTGCTGTGGTAGGTATTTGTTATGTAGGTATTGTTTATTTTCATAGCATAAAGTGTATTGTAATTATTATTATAAATCGAATTGCAAAGCGATATTTAAGTGATGTGATCAAACCAATAAAATTTTATTGTGTTGGCTACATACAAGGCTTTCGTATACGAGCGATGTTTCAATTAATTATCGTTGTGTTAAAGAACAAATGTATCGTAAGCAGAGTAACATATAATACTTAGAATCGTAATAGGGCCCGTGAAATATTTTTTGAAAAAGTGTTTGCAAATGTACGAATTATGTAAAGTCCAAAAAATATTTCTTTGAAATTTTTGCCTGTCTGAATCACGTAAAAACCACTAAACAGAATTTAATTAAACTTGGCATAGTTATGTCTTATGTTACCTATATTTTATCCCGATCCGTTATATAGTTCCCACGGGAATTACTCTAAAGTTAACGCGAATGAAGTCGCTCGCACCGCTAGTTTATTACATGCCCAAAACGACCACGTTATACATTCTAATCGCAGTTTTTAGGAACAAGTATTTAAAACGCAGCATCTATAATAGCTGAGGCTACAAATATTCAAATTTTGCGCAAAATATTCCGCTATATTCGATTACGTATAATATTTTTATTGCATGTATTTGAATTGTGATGTTCTGTGACAGACATCTATCTGCTATTTATAAACTTATAAGAGGAATGTGCACGGATCCTTACAAACCAGTGCTGGTTTATGGATCCCGAGTGTTGTAGGTATAAGAAATGTTGTAGGTATATGTGTATAAAATAACATAAATAATGAAGTCATCTGAAGGCAAATAAGTAACTGAGTTCGCTCTTCTCAGCACTTCGCAATTCGTTGTACAGTACACTGTACTGTATACTGAGGTTACAACCTCAGTCACACAGCTTACGCTAAGCTGGAGGCTATTTCCGGCATCGCAACACACACTGTTAAGAACTGGCCAAGTAGCAATTTTTATTTGCTAATTTATTTTTGTTTATTTTTGTTTATTTTTGTTTATTTTTGTTTATTTTTGTTTATTTTTGTTTATTTTGTAATTTGTATTTTATTTACTTTTTATTTTATGTCTGCATTATTTCTTTCAGCTGATGTTATAGTTATGTAGGTACTTAGATATGTAGTATGTTTGTATTTTTATGTCGAATACGAATAACATACGATTTCAGCTCTTAATACGAATAACATTAGGGTCTTATCTATGAAATTGCTCTTTGTTCATAGTGGCCACTTTGCACTTAGTTATCTTGTATTGTTTGGCTTGGAATATCAAATTTATATTATTCCAATTTACAGCTATGACATTCTTTTTCAAAATCCATTATTCATTTGCTTTTCCGTCAAACGACTTTTTGCTTAGATATCGTTCGTGCGTGGTGTTTGTGATAATCAAATAAAAACGTGTCCTTCCAAGGAGTCTTCTTCTATCTTCACTAAACCTACTATATAATATAAATTTTACCGCCGCGATGGTTTCATTCGTTACTGAAGTCTCAGGACGGCCACATCTCTCATCATCCTTCAAAGCAAAATTTTCCTTGTTAAAATATAGAAAACCATCTAAAAATCTCATGTCTATTTACCTCGCACGGAAGGTCTGCGCGAGGTCCCCAAAAGCTGAATCTATCTTTACACTCACTTTCATTTAAGACAACTATAAAATCGTATAACGTCATTGCACGAACATGTTCTCGTACGAATTCCATTGTTGCAAAGAAAAGCGAACGAAATGCAATAAAAATGTGAATAAAATTTTATTTTTCTATTTTATAATAGTTTAACTCAAATGAGAATTCTGAATTTTCTGAAATTTGAGTAGGTACCAAAATTTACCTAGTCACCTATTAAACCTATTAAATTGTATATTTAATAATAATCGGTTCATTTCATATTTCGAAGCCAACTTCGTAACAGTTTTTAGATTTTTAATTCGTTTTATATAAATTTTAACACCGAAAAATTATAAAATGGTATTATATAATATATAAGTATTATAATATATATATATATATATATGTATAAGTATTATATAATAGTATAATTGTATACTGTATAAGATACAGGGGTTAGCCCCTGTATCTTTATCCCTTGTATCCTATTCCATTTTCCTAACCCTTTTTCCAATTAGTATACTCCTAAATCTCCATAAATTGGCAGCGCGTCTTGGAGCGTGCTAACGTTTATTATTCTAAACTGATGTTAGCATGAATCCTGGATATCCATGGGCGACAGTATCCATTTACCACAAGGTGTACTGTATGCTCATCTGCCGCCTTCTTTCAACCAGTACCAAATCCACATTGCAACAATTCCCTTTTAATCAAAGGAATAGGAGATGTCTATATCATTTATACGGGGGAAAGCGATAATTTTATTAAAAATAGGTCTTTTTCAAAATAATTTAATGTCTAATCTGCCCGTTAATAAAGGGCTACAGTATATTAACTGTACATACAAAGGTTAATACCAATGTCCAAGTAATTAAGTATATTGTAAAGATTGATTGACTTTAACAAATATAAATATTAGGTGTATATACACGTATTGTAACGATTTGACCATGATTTGGCAGAAAGCGAGTATCCGCTGTTACCCATCACCTGCCCTTATGGTACATCTGCGGTCACTTTTATTGTCCGAAATGAATCTCTGAGAGGGTAAAAAAAGGGTAAAAGAGGGGAAAAAATGTCGAAACTTACTAGCGTTCAAAAAACTCGAGCTGGAGCCAAGTTGCAAACTATAGTGATGGGACAATGTTTGTCGATACGTCCATAAGTCTCGACAATAATAATTATAATTTTTAAAAAAAGGCTTAAATTTGGTATAAGGTCATTTTCAAAAATAATTGAAACGATTTCCTTGAAACTTTCTCTAATATACATCTAAACTACTTTATGTACGTTAAATCGTAAACTAAACCTACAGACGATCAACAATAAGAAAATATAAATGTTGAAATAGGAAATTGGCTTTTAATAATTTAAGTTTTACCAATTTTTAGGTAGTTATTACTAGATATTACTTTTAAATTACACGCAGTAAGCTGTATAACGTTGGACCAAATAGTCAAAAATTAACTAGATATCTGAATAATTTTCTTTCGAGATTACTATCCTAGGTTTACAGATCTCAACTTAGGCACCTACTCATACAAAGTAGGTACTCATACTCAACAATATGTGACCATCAATTCCAAAGATGGAAGAATAAATGACATGTGATCATGACAATATACGAGATGACAGTACAAATTTATTTATTCATTAAATTAAGATCATAAAACTATGTCAATTTATATTTGTGGCAGGTTTATGAAGCAAAATTAACAGAGCCGTGACTAATTTTTTTTTTCACAACAACGAGTAAGCTTTAAAGTAATACTTACTGAAATCTATAAATGTCCACAGATTTATCGCACTATTTTAATAATGACTAAGTATTTACAAAATCTGTAGAATGTGTACCCAATCAAACGATAACGGCTAATAATGCCCCACTAATAATCAATAGGCACAGACCTCTCCTATTGATGACGAGGGAATTTCGGGCCATAGTATAAATGCAGATCCAGTGTGAATTAATTGATACACATGTCTCAGTTTTTTTTAATTCTATGGCATGCGGGTTCCTCAGAACGTTTTTCTACACCGCCGAGTTCTAATTTAAAAATCTATAGTACTTAAGAAGAATTATATGGTAAATTACGGGGATTTGAACACACGACCTCACGAATAAGAGTAGAGTGGAGAATCCCCCTATGCTGTCACCGCTCTGGTATATTGAAGGTATCGTGTCAGATTCATCGATCTAATTATCGATACAGCTTGGCCCATGACTGTCGGCAGATGTAAGTACTTCCAGCGATTTCGAGTACACTCGCGGTACTAATTCATTTCCACGGCGCGCGCGCCACTCGCTCCGGTAAGTTACCGGGGTACATTCAGGGAACAAAGAGAGAAAAAGAAAAATGACCGAAAACGACTACAGAAATTGCTGTAGACTTTCGACGGTGAGAATTTTTAGTTTAGAATTACTTTTTTCCAACGAGGGAACTGTTGAACTTTAAGAGTATGGATTTATGTAGGCAGCCCATCATTTTAATTTAATTTAATTTTAAAAATGTTAAGGTTTTTTTTTAAATGACATATTTTATGATAATGTTAAACCCTCTAGACTATAGACCAGTGATGGGCCAACTACGGCCCTCGGGCTTTTTTATCCGGCCCGCCAATAAACAAAAAGGTAAATTTAAAGACCAATTTTAGAAATTAAAAGATTAGTAATAAACTTAACAATATTATGTTTTATTTAT
Source organism: Sesia bembeciformis (assembly GCA_943735995.1). Classification (NCBI taxonomy): domain Eukaryota; kingdom Metazoa; phylum Arthropoda; class Insecta; order Lepidoptera; family Sesiidae; genus Sesia; species Sesia bembeciformis. The sequence goes on from OX031040.1 coordinate 11,310,375, forward strand.
TTATTGTAGTCCGCCATAAATTTTTATTTTTCAATTCGGCCCGCCCCGAAAAAGTTTGCCCATCCCTGCTATAGACAGTACATAGACTATAGCACAAACTATAAACTAAAGACTGCTATAGCCTTATACATTGACGTTTAATTAAGTATTATCCCAAAAAAAATATCGGTTACAAAATATAAGTATTACAAAATTAAATGGTTTTAAAACGTGTTGGTTAGCAAAGCTCTTTCTTCTAAAGACTTTTTTCTAAAACATATTTTATTATTATTGAAAATAACGAAAACTCCAACGGAAGGTCTTGTTTCTTCAAAAACGTTTATTCAAGTCCAGTCCCATATTATGTCTTCATTGCTGAATGTCGCTACTAATTTAGGTACCTATCTAGTTCAGTTGATTTTGGTCTAAGAAATCAACCTTTACTGTAATTTACAAATCAGTCTGTTTCGCTGACTAGAAAGTGTGTAAGGAGGAATGGCACACAGGCATGCAGCCCACATTAAGGAAGTGGCTACCACCGCCCATAGACACATGCAACACCATGTGGTTGCGCTGCCAATCTTGCTGAATTCTATTCAAAACTCTCTTCAAGAATCCCATGTCCGCAGCATAATAAAAAGACTTCTTGGATAACCTACTTCATTAGCAACATTATTAGCAAACTCTTAAAAGCCAATTTAAGTGATTTTTCCAAATGACTCATAAATACGACTTTGCTAGAAATGTCGATACAATGACTTCCGATATTCTTCAAGATCTTAATTGGTGAACAAGATGGGATGACAGAATAGTTTCATTTACTGCTGTAAATGCATAGATTTTGTTTTATTGCGGTTGTATTCGATTACGTTAACAGAATCGTAAATCCTGTAAGAAAAATACGAGTAGCATACATATGTAGGTACTCGTATATTTTGATAGTTAATATTTATGATTTAAATATGGTGATACATAACACATGTATGTACCGTACCTACTTTGCTTCCGAACAAATTACAAACACTTCATTAAAAGCAACATCTATTGTAACAATGAAAGTAAAGGCAGCACCACACAAGACAAAGGCTGCGGCGAGCGACTGAATAAATGCCAAGCCATTTACAAGGGTGTAAGATATGACGTGATATAGATCACTCAGTTCGTAATAAATAAATAAATAACATAAGAAAAATTACACCGTAAAGCGAATGTAACCGGAGGCGCTGCGTCTTCGCTAGTATTGTGTGGATAGTATTTAAAATGAGATAGTTTTGAAAATATCTTAATTTCTCAGTTATTTAACACAAACTTAATATATGTATGTGTCTCAACAAATTGGTTTACTTTCGGTAGGTATTGTTGAGTATTATGAGTAGAATAAATATTTATTAGCGAGCAACCCAGTCATCCAGTCATTATTTGAAATATATGTACCTAGATGATATATTTATGACAAATATATTTATGACAGCAGCCAATTTTGTAACTTTGAATACTTGCAGCAATAAGCGTCAACAAAGTGTGGTAAAGGCCTACTAACTACTGGTGAATCCTCTTTTGATTCTCTAGTAACATAAAATACTTGATGATTAAAGACTTATCCCTTCGTTTCTATCGGTTTAGCGCCGGGCGCAAGGGAGCGACAGGGACGGATGATTTAGAAACCCCTCGGGAGGAGCGCGACGCGACCCGATATTAATATTGTGACTGTACACAGTCCACCTTGGGCTTACACATAAAGCCAGCAGTCATTCTTACAAACAAGAAATCATTCTGGTAAACTTATTTCCTGATTCTGTGACGATCCTGGCTGAAGTTATATCATAACCTACTTATATCATTTGACTGAGTTAGAAATTTAGGACGAGATGTTACATCGGCCGATTTAGACTGATATAATATAATAATAATATATTTTATTATTGTACATAACATATTTCATATTGAAAAGGTTGGATTAGGCAGAGATTCGTCACGCTTTCAAAATTATTTGTATTTCACATTTTATTTGTTTCACTTAGGACAAAAATGTTGATTCTACTTACCTAAGACTGAACTTCTAACTTCGTTGTCTTTGGACTGGACTCAAAGAAGATATAGAAAAAAAAAAGGAAATATTGTTAATCATTATTCATTATTCTGTATTGCCTGGCCGAATCAGTGTTTGAACTTCATTTAAAAAAGTATTACTAAGTAGGTATTATTCGGAAATTTTAGTCAATAAAATTACCTATAGTTCATATAGTTACCTCTAGTTACCTATAGTTACCTATAGTTACCTATAGTCAATAGTTCATGGTCTGTATGATGATATACCGATCCGGATGACTTTCATGTCATCAATGATAATTTGAAGATAATGACAGAATTTGCATTGATTCTGATATAAAACATTATGTAAACACTTCTAACCCCAAACGTGAGTAATGTTAAATCCAAATTTATGTCGTAAAGCGCCTAATGAACATCGAAATAAAAGGCTACCAACAGGCAGATAGATAGATGGATGCTTTATTATACATCAATATATGCCTCAAAAAGACAAATATAGGTATGAAATTAAAAAAAAACTATATCAAACGGCTTTATTATTATTACTAACGCGATTTAGTCCAGGCAACTTTTCGGTAAACAAACAAAGGTTGTACAACATCCAGATACATTCGATTTTCAAATGCATGCACTTTTAGAGCTCCAAAATAATATGTATTTAAAAATTATTTAAAGTCTAGAGTCTAAGTTTAGAAGACGACGTCGACAGGTTAAATTTAGAATTTAATTTAAAAAATCTTATTAGGTACTTATTGTTTCTTTTTAATACAATGCAAGGTAGAGAAAAATATTTGTGAGCTGTTTGAGTTTCATGCCACATCTGGTTACTTCGCTTGTACTACACAATTTTGATCACTCCTTTCCCACTGCTACGTTTCGGTATCTGTCGCCTGGCACCTCAAGCTAAATTGGTACCGAAATTTCAAATTCAAATCCAGTTCCCATGTGTGCCTCGCGGCGGGACTGCTTTTAACATTGTAATTGGTCCTTCGGCGATTTGCTATGGGTTATTACGGGCCTTTGATGTGGCTTGATTGGTACCGATACAGTTTATACTACATACTGGCACTACGTAGCTGGTTGGATAGTTGGGTTAGGTTAGGGTTTTCCATCGAGGGATTGGTGAATCTGCTTTTCCCTAATCGCTAACTAAAAAAGATATCTTTGAAATTAAAAACCCTTTTAAAAATGCTTAACAATACTTTTTCGAGTAGATATTGTCTATTACCGAACTTCCTGTCCCCAAATCCCTAAAAACGGGCCGCCAATGAAAACCCAAGTTCAAAGACAAAAGTCTTCAATCGGTGCGTCATGCTGGTTTTGATGTATGGTCCTGAAATAAGGCCTCTAACAGTAGGCCCGATCCATAAGTTCAAAATCACTCGGCGAGCTATGGAGAAGGCTATGCTCGGAGTTTCTTTACGGGATAGGATCCGAACCGAAGACATTCGCCAAAGAACTAAAGTCACCGACATAGCTCGTAGAATCGGGATGTTGAAGTGACAATGCAATGGGCAGGTCATATTTGCCGCAGGACCGATAACGAATGGGGTTCTCGGGTGGAGGCCACAAACCGGAAAGCGCAGTGTGAGACGCCCTCCGGCCAGTTGAACCGACGACTTAAAGAAATTTGCCGGTGGTGGTTACATGAGAAGAGCCGAGGATCGTATGTGGTAGCTACCCTTGGGAGAGGCCTGTATCCAGCAGTGGAGAGGCATATGCTGATGTTATGATATATAAGGAAATGCCTTCTACAGTCCAGTAAAGTCTTCTTTATGAGTACTGCGTATGGTTGTGAATAACTCGCAGATCGCTTATTTGCGCATGACATTCAACTTCGTTTGTACGACTTATTTTTTTATTTCATTACGTTTACGCATAAATAAATGTCTGAAGTGAGTCCTGACTGTTATCCATTCTAAGTTAATAATAAAGTAATATATGATATTTCTGACTTCCTTTACCAACAATTCTTCGTCTTGGACTCCTTCATTATTTTCGTTACTGCCACTGCTCTCTGAATATTTCCTCCATGCTGTAAACACTCCCATCTACATTATTATTATTTTTATGGACGAAGGCGGCAGACGAGCGTACAGTGCACCTGATGGTAAGTGGATACTGTAGCCCATGGACATCCCCGGTATATGTCAACATTAGTACAAAATGACAAACGTTGGCACGCCCCCGAATGCACTGCCTACCTTTGGAGATATTGGAGGAAGAGTTGGGAAAATGGGAATTGATAGGATAGGTTGGGATGGAAATGGGCTCTGGCATATCTTACTCGCTACCGAAACACGTACGTACGTTGGGGAAACAAGACAAAGTGGGAAATGCGGTACATTTCAAGGTAGTCTTCTGTGATAGTCTTCTTTAACACAATCAATTCACCTTTTACTAAGTCTGCTTCTTGTTCTTCTTTGCTGCGTGTTTCCAAAATTTTTATTTATTTTTATTTATGTTACGATATTTTTATTGCTTGTTAGTTTATGATAAATACTCGTATGTATACTTACAGCGCCTCTTACATAAACATTGTTAGTAATCTGTGGAAAATGAACTAAGTGAGAAATTAATTCTTATCATAACCCTTTAATATTAATTTATCTATTTTTATAAATATATTCATTGCTAGTTGGTCCTAATAAAGAAAAAATAAAATGGTATAATAAAAATATATATTTCAAAAAACTTGCGTTAATTGGAAAGCGGAAGGGGATATTGCCGGGTTGCGTCTCCCTTCCTTATTGCATTTAAAAACAACGCCTATTATTTCCCAGGGGCGGGTAGGTCGATGTCATAATTTAATATTTACCGGTCGCAGAATATTGGATAATTAGATCGCGACGTGATTTCGTACGGGAAGGCGAAATTAATATCAATGTTCCTTGTTCTAAGGCGAGGGGTGGTGTTCGATATTTTTTATCGATAAAAAATGTTGTATTCCAAAACACTAATATCATGGAACTATGACTATGATCATATGGGGTCGCTTGTATTTGCTCACAAGATGTCACACAGTCGCTTACTAAGCAATATACTATCACGTGGCCATCGATCCCGTGTGTCCAACGCCTTAACCAGTTGGGTGTCATTATATTTGTTAAAAGATATTTAACAATATACCTTTAATGAAGAGAAAGCTGGAAATATTTGTATGGACATAGAGGAAACATTGTCTACAGTTGGTTAACATGAATTAGCCTTGCAACTCTTAGAACCCTTGTTTAAAATTCCTAATCTGGTTTATGTAAACAATCAATGACAATATGTCATTAGCTAAAGATAGAAATTGGATTTAAATACGAAATGTTTCACTACTTGATCGATAAATAGGCTGCATCCTCAATCCTAATTATGTACGTAGCTTATCGCTTTTTTAAGAAAGATTAAATATGCTACAATTATTTTTATTTATTTGTTACTTTTAAGTTTTGCAAATTAAAAAAAATGTTACATGTATTTTTTTCATCTTTAATCATCAAGTTCAAGAATCCAGAGATGATAACACAAAACAAACCCTGTTTCTCGATATGAGTAAACAATCGTTAGGTATCGATAAATATCAGTGCTTCGGTCGCATCCCTCTTAAGGAAATGAAGACAAATGTTAACTCTGCGCATGGGGTTCCGCATTCGATCCCAGACGCGACATGACAAACTATCTATGACACACATAATTTTGTAACGTTCCTTCGTAATTTAGTCATGAAATTGGGGGAAAGCAAGACTATGATCAATCAATGGGAAGAGATATAAGGCATGTTTGCAATTCGACACCGAACCAATAACAACAGTTAGTTAGAGAAATGCAAGCTCAAAAATCAAAAATTTTTTGTAAAGAATATTTTTAGCGTTTTGAATCCCGTATCTATATTTATAGAATTAACATAACACTGATTCGCATTTATCTGAGTACCTACTTACGTCTTAGTAAAATTTGTAACTTTTTATTTATTTGTCAGTAAATTCTATTTCTTTTATACCAAACCATATGGTCATTGGTCTATGATGAGAAAGAAATAGGCCAAATGATCCCCATTTCTGAAAGGTTAAGAAACATTGCCTAATAGGATGCTTCATCGGGTCAAGGATGTGATAGCAAGGGTTACAAGCGATAAAATTATAAAACTAACGCTAATTACAGTCGAGTAGCACTCAGTGGCGCCAGGCACAGCACGGTACCATGAAATTGACTCCCTAATCGCGCGATTAAACAACTTTGTCCAACACTACGGTTTTATAGAAATTAGATAGGTTTAGATGTGACAAAATAGATCACAAGGTATAGAGCGTTCTCAAGTTTACTCACACTAAAACAACGTACGTGTACGAGCACAACCACTACTAAGCGTTGTGAGATGAAAGAATTATACATACTTAAGTGGTAAGTCACTATTAATTATTTACCGTTAGTGACTTAACATTAGGTTGCGAGTCACAATTAGATAGTGAATAATCAGGTAGGTTTTTTTACAGAAAGAAGGCAGCACACGAGCGGACAGTCCACCTGGTGGATACTGTCTGCCGTGGAAATGCGCGATAGATGCCAACATCAGACCAATTCAATATCGTGTAAATCGTTGAATTTGTTGCTGGCTCTTATGGGACATAATTTTTTCTGTAATTTATTGCTACAGATGGTACAGATACATTACGAAAACATTGGCCATCGGCTAATCTGAAACCACCCAAACGTGTCATCCACCTGTATACAATAAAGTATCTCGTAATAAAGTATGAATTAGAGGTACGGTAATTCATAGACGTGGATGACTCGTTCCACTGTTTCCGGATTAGCCGATGGCCAATTTTTTCGTAATGTATCTGTACATACAATAACGGAGGTAAACATATATAAAATGGTACATTATTTGATAGATAAATATGTTCGAAAAAGCGAAAATGTTAAATGTTATAATGTGATATGAGAGAAAGAAAACAGGTTCTGGCAACTTTCACGCACTGTCTAAACATGTTAATACAATTTATGGCGATATTTAAGCGAGAGTGGCGTAACTCGCTCAAACAGATGTGCCGAATTTATGGCTATTCTATTAAACTTTGTAACTCTATAGTCTGCGTTGAGAGTTGGCGGCTGTCGCTGCAAGTTCCCTCGATTCAATTACAAAAGTTTGACGAGTTCGCCAGGTGTTCGCGTATCGATTGACGATCTCGTGTCTATTGTACACATCACTACACTCGAAAGGAAACTCATTTCTTACTCATAGATTAGGTAGGTTACCTATGTGATTAACAATAAAATGCAATCATATCCCAAGACATCATACACGACTTCTATTAGGAACCAACACTTATAGTAAAGTTACGTTACCACTCAGCCTGGCTCTGTATGGTCAGGCAAGGTCACACAAGGTCAAGGTATACAAGGTCGTAGAAAAATAAACCGCTCGTTCTTTTCATCTCCACATTGTTGTCACGTTGCTGAAGTATCTAAATATAAACTAATGCAAGCTTTCCTCATAAATTGGTTTTCGTGATGATTAACTTAAAAGATAAGATACCTATATATAGAGACATTATGATTTATCTAACTAAACATTGTGATAAATTTAACATACTTATAGGAACGTAGTAATAAGATGAAGCCCTAGGAAAGCCTAGTGAGACGATACCTACACGGAGATGATATTGTAGCTTCGATGCCCGTGGACGTTTGGTTTGGCACACGTTTTGGCACTCATAATACCTCTTTTTAAAAATATTCATTCACTTTTAATTAATAATTAGAATTAATCAGGTATAATCACGAGAAAAAGTTAAAACTTTAAATTTACAAATGAAATAAACAATAAAATCAAAATATTAAATGGGCTTCGAAATAATCAATAATGTGATAGCATTAATTGGTAGCAAACGATTTTTAATAAGCGGTAAAGTTGTGTGTTTGATATTACATTAGCCATTCCTATATTGAAGCCATCTTATTGAATTCAGAAATAGATGATATTGGACCGAATCTTGGGTCTCATTTTTACATTAAAAATTTCCGAAGTCAATTTCACACGACAATTTCAATTAAAAATAAACTGAAAAGAGAAGACAAACGTCAACGTTATTTACGATCCCCGGCATCTTTGGACGAACACCGGTAATTATCGACGGGAATCGAACCCGCAGTTATGGCCCGTAATTGTAACCGAACAGTGGGTAAATATAGTTTTCGAGCCGTAATAATGTTTTATGAGGTTCTTAAAAATATAATTAATGTCATTCTTATAGGACATCGGTGCAGGAATGAACCAGCACTAATTTGGTTTTCTAACCGTTTTAATGCACAAGATGGTGGTACAGTTTGATTGGCTGCTGTGGGCTGTTGACATGTACAACTGAAGAGGTTATTAAGTTAATATGCAGTTCTAATCGCGTCAACTCAATTAATATTTACTACACCAGGTCGGTAACACCGCTGTGTCCTTGTGAGTCCGGGTTCAGTGCGAACATAGCTCTGTGGGTTCGCGTACTGTGCGGTCCAAAAATCGTTATATACTGCATACCCGTAGGCCGTGGAACGAACTACCTCAAGGGGTCTTTCTATTAGGTAGTAAGTAGGTACGCTATGATGTGAGATTCTTCAAGAAAGCTGTAAATAGGGTTTTGCATGGTCGGCGGCGACCCCTAGTGTTGCAGATGTTCATGGACAGAGATAGCCACTTACCATCAAGTGGGCCGCTTTCGATTACAACAAAAAGAAAAGGATACTGCTTAATAAAAATCCGTTATTATGACGGAAAATGAACCGTAAATTCATACGTTTGGTAGTGTCGTGAGTCATCTTTCTCTCACCTTTCTCTCGGTGAAGTCACCATTCTCCGCCTGCTGGAAGTGTGCCGAGTGAGCAGTTGTTTGGTGGTACTGGATTAATTTACGATCCACTAAGAAACCCTCTCGGCTCAGTGGTGATAAAGCTGCGATATTACTTTCTATAAAGTATAATTTACCTTTAGTAAAATTTTATTTTTAATCGATTTTATTATGTTATTCTTTTGTTCGTTTATTTTATTATAAATTCAATGTCTATCTTTTGAAGCGTATGTATGTTATACACAATTTCATAATATTCTTATACATATGTATTTAGTATAATAAGGTTGTTTTCGATGTTTTACGAAATTAAATTTCTGCCATAAACAAGGTTTTGACTTTCATTTCTTTAGCGGGATTTTAAATATAGATTTATAGAAGCCGATTTAACGATTAAAAAAAATCGACAATGTTAAGTTTCGATGTTGTTTAATACAATTATTTTGATGACAGCAGTCACTGATTAATCAATATGATTACTTAAATGTAAAGTTGCAATTATTGCCTATTTGCATTTGTTTTCCTTTATTTGTTTGTTCACTTAGTGATATTGACTTAGAAAGTTTTTTAAAGTCATATCCCTAACCGAAACCGTGTCCGTAACAATATCTGAAATAGTTTCATATCCGTAGGTACTCGAAAGCGGTATAAAGTATTGTAAATATCCATATCCGGATCCGAAATATCATAACCCTAACAACCCTACAAAACACTATCGTAAAAAATACCTACAACATTTTCCATAACCTAACCTATTTTCCTAACCTATTCCCTCCTATGTATGTAGTACGTGTTTAAGTAGCGAGTGAGACATGACGGAGTCCATTTCAAATCCTATCCCATCTCATCCAATCCTATCCTTTCCCCCAATTCAATTCCCAAACCTCCAAAGATTGGCAATGCATTCGGGGGCTTACCATGGTTCGTTACTCTGTGCTGATGTTTGCATGTAACGCGGATGTCCATTAGCGACAGTATCCATCCATTTACCACCAGGTGACGTCCATGAACCAGTCCATGAACTTTCTGCTCATCTGCCAATTTCTTACTATAAAAAAACACATTCTCCATCACAGTGTGTCATATAAATCGCTGGGTATTGCCTGTATATAAGGGACATTTCAAGAATTACTAAGCTATTCCTAATACAATACGAAGACGCTACCCATTTCGTCATCTTTCGTCTTAATAGATCAAAAGTCTTCAATATTTCGTCATTTAATAGATCAAACGTCATCAAACAGATCATACTTTTATGACAACTCAATAAACTGATATCTTTTATCTCTTTCCCGCTTAATTTAAATGCGTACGAACCGACAGTATGTAATTTGCCGGTTTATCCGTGAACTTAAGTCGGGCAATTGAACCAAATAATTGTTAGACGCTCTTAACTTCAGTTCCCATCATTGTGGGGGTGGCCTGAGAGGCCATAATCGTAGGAAGTTAGATGTATGACCTTTGATAATTGCGGCATTTTTGCGGAGTTTGATGCTGTTTGGATTTGTTAGAATATAGATAGATAAATAGATTATTCATATTCAGAACAGTTACAGGACATGTACTACATTTCCCACTTTAACCAACTTAACCAATGTAAGTAAGTGTTTCGGTAATAAGTGTGATATTCCAGAGCCCATTCCCGTCACATCCTATCCCACTATCAGACTCTTCCTCCAAACCCATTCCTCTAAATCTCCAGAGGTTGGCAATGCATCCGGGGGCGTGCTAACGTTTGTCAGTCCGGACTGATGTTGGCATGTATCGCGAATATCCATGGGCGACAGTATCCACTTACCATCAGGTGGACTGTCAGCTCGTATCTGAACTGCCCTTTATACTTTTTAACTTTTTTAGTAAAACGTTACCATAACGTCTTTGCTTCTTGAAAAGAAAGAAAGAAACGAAAACATTTATTTGTACACACAAAACACCATAATACCTACCTAAAATTTATCATATAGACAGAAATGGAGTCAGAATAAGCCTATATTTAAGTATGTAAGTGAACTACCTATCTATGTTCACTATGCATGTTCTTATGAGTAAAATAAATTCTTTGAAACCCATTTGAAGATGTCTGAACAACCTGTGTGAGTAAATGCGAGTACCTACATTACGTATACATACTCACGGATGTAATAATATGTAATTATATATATATAGATATAGTGCAAGTGTGACGGTCCACCGCCGTGGGACAACGGCACACACATAACAGGTGCATGACTCGACACACAGAGACAAAACGTGAATTAGAATGCTAGTGGAGGGCTCAGTCGATGAGCATATCGGTAATTGTAAGAAAATGTCGTGTTACCCTACGAAATAAAGCTAAAAGGGGGTAAACAACTTCTACTAGAGTGGAAAGAGGTAGGATTTGTTTCAGTAGCTCCTTATAATTTACAGAAAACCTAATACAAAATTTTAGAAAGAGGAAAATTAGTATGATATTTAAAGAGTCTGTAAGTGTCTGTTTCTAGTTCACGAGCACCAAAAACTCACGGTCAGGATGTAGTAGAGGCGGCGCTTAGCAGGGCGCACGCCCAGAGTGATGAAGAGCGGTCACTACCGCCGACTGGAAACAGCGGTCGGACGGGGCGATGGCGGCCAGGCGCAAGAAGCGGCGCCCGGGTAGAGCACCAGCGCCCAAAGACCGACAGACCAGAGCTGCGGCGGCCGGCGGGAGTAGTGGCCCAGATGTGATGTCCAGGATAAGCTCAGTCCCCGGAACAGGCGTGTGAGTTTTACAATACGTTTTCCCTGATCGTTCTACAAAACAAAAACTCTCCGTGCGGCGCCTTAAATTTTTCACTCTTGTTTTTCTTTACAGAATTGATGGATTTATCAATTTTTTGAATTTCAGATTTTATGATCTCGAACAGTTTCCAGCCAGTGCTATTATTCATATTGATGGGTAATGTGTTACAGAGGTTAAAAATATTGAATTAGAATACAGATATAAAAATATATAGTAAAAAATACAGAGTACAAAAGTGAGCTATTGCAACAAACATTACAAAAACTCAAAATCTCTTGATAGAGATTTTGGCGTCAAAGATGAATGAGGAGTTTAATGGGATGGTGTTTTCATCTCATACTATCTATTCCTCATTCTTCAGACATCGCATAGTCCGATCCGACTATGCCATCCGAATGCGTGCCAAACACGCCATGGGCGATAATATCCAGTTATCATCAGTCGTTTATCGCCTTCTTTCCATACCAAAAGAGTGTAAATATAACAGTTAATTGCCCGCATTTTAGGACGTTTCGCAATTGACGAAGCGTCCTTTGAAGTAAATACTTCGCAAACAGACAATATTGACAAGGACACAGAAATGGTTTTTGTATTCTGTCTGTCAGCAACAACGCATTCAGCCATCTTCTTTTTTTATAGACGGAGGCGGCAATCGAGCATACAGTCCACCTTGGTAAGTGGATACTGTCGCCTATGGACATCCGCGATGCATGCCAACATTAGTCCAAAATGACAAACGTTTTCATGACCCCGAATGCGCTGCCTGCCTTTGGAGATATAGAAATGGATTTGGAGAACGGGTTGGAAAAATGGGGAGGGATAGGATGGGATGATTAAGTGTGTGTGAATGTATATGTTATTCGTGATATTTTGTTAATAATTTTGTATTTAAAATTCAATTTCGAGTTGCAGAATAGAATACGTCACTAAACTGATTATTATATTCACGCATTATGCGAAACATCATGTTATTGTAGCCGTAATTGGCGCTAGTAAGAGGTATGTCAAATAATAATTTCTGTACTGTCCTCGTGGAGGGCGGAGTTGTATACGAACTGATAGTTGTTCCACGAGTAGTCTATTTTTTGAGTTTGCCAGATCATAAAGAAGGGTCATGTCAAGTAAGAATCTATGATCTTTAATTCTTTTGAAATTACCTACGATACATCAAGCGGCGCGTATCGTCGGTATGGTTCCGCGGCGGAGGAAGACACGCTGGGCGTACGATCTGCCGCCGAACTTCCGTCCCGTAATACGGTCTGATATGTCGTTACGCATACTAAAGAACGACCGTTTTATTAAGTTCCTAACGTATTTATTCGACATTTAACATAAAAGTTTGTACATATCCAGTATAAATATATCGATACAACATTGGTACAAATCTATCTTCCCTCTTGCCTGCACTGGCACCTGTACCGGCGCGCGCGCACCCGTTCATTAGGTCGCCGCGCGTGATTGTCGTTTGGTCCCGCCCCACCGTGCCGCTTAGACAATTATTGTAATTCATATCATTACCAGCCACATACGGTGGAACGTGGATGTGGCCTTTGTTTTTTCGGATCAGTTTTTATTGTCTACCATCTAGGAAGAGGAAATTGAATACATCAGAAGTACCTACAACATATTTAATTCAATTTCGCTAAAATCGTGGTTGAAATACCTATTATAGAAGGTAGGTACAGATACATTACGAAAACATTGGCTATTTGCTAATCCGGAAACGCCGACGCGTTCGTCTATACACAGTAATAAAGTATCTCGTAATAAAGTATGCAATTAGAGGTACCGTAATTTATAGACGTGGATGACGCTTTCGGCTGTTTCCCGATTAGCCGATGGCCAATTTTTTCGTAATGTATCTTTAATCGAATTATAAAGCATATTTAAATGCTTTGAAGAACATTCAGTCGCTGTATTCAGTCTCTAGCAAATATACCTGTTTCATTTGTGTGGACACGGCCGCATGCTAAATCCTCTGTATATTCATGCAAAGATTCCTTCCTTTCAAAGATTTTCTTCACTACCGATCTAGTCAAATGTAGTATAATCTGTAGGTAATTAAAATATCTGCGTAAGTAAAATGGTTCGAGTTCAATGGTATCTTTACTACACAATGGTAGTGCCGATTCGAACTTACGACCTTAAGAATGCAAGTTGAGAACTCATGCTTATTGGTTCTTGCCACTCAATTAATATTAATAATTATTAACCTATATGGCCTATGACCTTCAATTATTCGCTACTATATTAAAAGCTAGACAAGCAGCGCTTCACTGGTCAAGAAATAGTAGAAATAAAATTTTCAATTTGATGAATCATCCATCCGTACTACTTACTGTACATATTCAGAAGTCTTTCTAATATAAGAAACAACGTTTAGATAGAAAGAGCACAGCTATCAAATACTAAAGGAAATGACAGTAATTTCTGAAAACCCAAATTGCTCTAACAAAAAGTAAGAAGGAAGCACATACAATCAAATTTACAAATTTAATTTCACTTAAAAACCGACTCAAAACTCTTATACTTACAATTCAATTTCAAACGATAAAGCCAAAATTGTCCCCATTTGTCGCAACAGGAGGCGTGGTGAACTACTAAGACATAATCTGACAAATTTATCTTTACTATTATCTTCAGCCTTAATTGTATGAACACGTAGAGGAGTAATGCTTCCGTTAGTGGCATCGGTAATTTGGTTAAACCAAAGGCGAGAGTGTTCATGGCAATTTGGTCGAACGGCATTAGATGAGTCGGTACCACCATATCATCTATGTACATGTCATTATGTAGCTCACGTAGCGTGAATATAAAATTGTATAGTTGTGCAACGTAATGGCCAGCTTCTTTGTTCTTTTGTCTTCCAAGATTTCGTGAGGTGTCATTCAGGATGGGTCACGGTGAACAGTTGCTATTAATCTTCAAGGAAACTGTATTGGGTGTTATAATGAGATCACTCTCCAAAAAACGTTTTGTACGTAGTATGTACATGAACGTAAATTTTGGGCATCTTAACAATAAACTCTGAACATCTTATAAATATCATGTTTATAAATATATAATGTTTTAGACTGAGCATTATTTCCTTTATGCTCTGACGTATTTTAGTTTCCATCAAGGCTGTTTTTTAATTTGATTAAATTAGATCAAATAAAAATCATTTACAACTCAGAGGATTCCTGTGATAAATGAAGTAAAATGTTTGTGTCAATATTATCATTGATTGTCCTTTTCATCTTATATAAGTTAAAAAATGGAACCTTAGAGTAGATTCTTTTGTTCTTATGAAAGTTTTATTTAAGCAATCAATTAAACCATTTTTTATTCTTCTCTAACTTTTACCGTTTTTTTATTAACATAATAGAACAAAGCACACTCTAGAACTAACCAATATAGGTCTTTAAACTTTTATCACCGCAGGCGTATTCCAAGAATGTCTGTGTCGCAAAGTCAGTGTAACATTTTGTGGCAACGAATCGAAAATGTCAAAGCAATTTTCTATCGATTTATTGCAAGTGAATGCTGTACTCGTTTCTATGAAGGTCACTTTGTCAAACAGTTTTATTGTCGTACTTTTGATGGGTCAAGCCTCTGAATAAGTCATTATATCGAAATTAGTAGTGAGATCTAAACCACGAGTTGTCAGAAATAATTTTAATTCGAGCTTTACTCGCCGGCTTATTGGTGTTTGGTATCAGAAAATGTTTTCAAGGAGCTGAAAACTACTTTTCCTACAAAAGGAATAAATAGAAAATATAGCACATCATCCATCAGTCTGTATTTCTTCATTGGTCGATATATCAATATATTCGTATGGCCTATATTCATTTGCTAAGATCACAATTTTGTTCTTTTCTCAATCAGTCATACATTAAAATTGCCAGTCAGGATAACTGATAATAAATATAGTTTTTTATTCATAGTTTCATCATTACTGGAGAGAAAAGCAAAAAATGAGTTTAGCATAAGAAAGGCTATAATACACCATTATAAATTAGTAATTTATTATGTGACAATGTAACACCTCCGACACAGACAACTTTTCCTTTCAAAGTTTTAACTTATATATGTATCTAAGATTTACAAACAATATGTGGTCTCTAATGTTGAATATTGGCATCGTTCAAGGCTGGTTACGATTTTATGGTTTCGTTATACACCTACTCAATAATACCAATAATCTCTATGACCTTAATTTCTAACTTCGCTTTCTACATTATAAATTTCTCTATTATCAATACCTGTGTCTTTCACAACCGAAACAAATGGCGTTCCGTTCTACTTCAATTATTTCAGAACGCATTCATCAAAATTAATGCAGACATCTTTATTATGAGATCAAAAGAAGTCAATGTATTGATTCACAATTTTAACTTTGCTGTCCGATAACTGCGAACTACGAAAAATTTTATTGAGCCAAATATTTAATATTGTATGATTGGATTTGTATTTGGAGATGCAAAATTGAAGTTGTTTTTCGTATTCAATGCTGGACACAGATTTATAATGACAAATGGTATAAGATAATATGTAGTGAATAGCCGAAAGTCATTAAAAGTATTCACTCTAATTAAATGTAGTATTTTTAGTAAATATTGAAAACTAATTCTAGTTTTGGTTTTTAAAATTTGTCTATTTAGAATGATAATTCAAAAATGTAAATTAGATTTTAATAAAATAGATTAAATTGGATAGCGACGTATATGTATGTGAAAAAACTCAATGTTTTAGAAACCGAATTAAATCCAAGCAATGCTTTTTTGCAATGTACGTAATGTAACTACTTAAATATTAACGTACGACATTAATACGCTAGATAATCAACACGTAAAGGCTTACTGTAGAATAATCCTCATCCATGTAGTGAATAATCCTCATATATATACTGAATAATAGGTATACAATAATATTACTAAATGTGAGGAATATACAATCAATGTATGAACTTTTAGAAATATAGCAAATTAACAGTGTGATGAAAATGCAATAACTCGTTCAAAATTCAAAGAATCAATCAAGTTTCAATCGTTCAAAGAATGATTGAAAGAGCTATGATTGTTTCAAGTATAGGATTCGAAACGAATTAATTCGTAGAAGTCATTGCCATAGCTCAAAGAATCAGTAAGCAGAAGTGGTAATGAGCAGATCATATTTGCTGCAGCAGAACCGACAACCGATGGGTAAACGAGTCCTCAAGTGGAGACTGTATACCGGGAAACATAGCTTGAGACGTATTCCAGTAAGGTACTTGAACAAAATGGTTACTGGATGAGAAGAGCCGAAAATCGTGTGCAGTGGCGAGCCTTGGTAGAAGCCTACTAGGAGAGCAGCGGAGAGACATAGGCTGATGGTACGATATGGTAATGTTGTAGGTACATACAAGGTTCAATACCAGCTCATTTTAGAGTCAAAAACACCATTTATTAGAACATGCTTATTAAGCACAACTGATTAGGAGGAATAGAGTTATTGAGTGGAGACCGCATACCGAGAAACGTACGCCTTCCGACTAGGTGGAGACTTCCGCTTCCGCCAGTAGCGCCTGGATGGGAGAAAAAGACCGACTGCCAAGTGTGGTGTGGCATACCTTACTAGAGACCTATCCAATAGTGAAGAGACATACTTCTCATTCTCACGGACAGCATTTCTTCTCTATTGAATTACCTATTATTGCCTTCTTTAGAATTTCGGCCCTATTGAGCAAAAAGTGTTTCGATGAGTTTATGTGACGACAATATTTAATAATACATCGTCTCCATTCCCATAACCGTGTTAACCGCAAAGGCCGTGTTACATAACACTTAAAAAATACCCCCTCGACTAATAACCATTTACTCGGTGCGTACGCCTCAGGGCCGGCGCACGCGCATCTGATTGATGCGTTTATAATTATTATGGCGCGCTTTTGCGCTCGGGAAATATCATTTGCATGGTACAGCGCATTAATGTCGGTAACGTGAGGTGTACCATGATAGAAGGTGTGTTGTATCATGATAGAAGGTAACTACGGTAAGGTAACTTACTACCTAGGTACACACACACATGCAAATGTGATTACGTAGAAGGCGCCACTCTGCACTGATGTTTTACCCTACATTTTGCTATGAATTCTTTATCTATTATCACTTTTTATAAAAAGACGATGGCATACTCTCCTATGAACATGATACACGTAGACAGCCATCGAAAATAACAAACATTGGCATGCAGGAAGTTGCAATGCTTGGCTTTAGAGATGTAGAACTGTATTTGGAAAATGGATTCAGGAGGATTGCGAATAGAGAACCAAGTGTTTCCTCATTCCATTCTTCTCCCAATTCGATGGCATTGACAGAAACGTCATGTGTGTAAAACTTAGTGTGTATAGATTCTTTTAAATGTTAAATATATAGTTATTTAATTTCATTATAATATCTTTGTCTGAAAACTGATATGGGCGCTTGATATTTTTTCTTCAAATATCAGGTTCAGCGTGGACCTAATTGACCTATGTTCCTATATGACATTTTGAATTGCAAAGTTATTATGAATGGACTAGGTAATGAGGTAAAAACATTTACCTTTGTAGATAAGTGATCTGCACCATGACTTACCCATTAACTTAGTAATTAATAAGTTATGGAAATGTCCATTTTATGGCGTCAGGTGGAAATTAAACCAACTTCAATTAACGTTAACTAACTAGATTATAGGGCGTCAGGGGTATCCAAACGGTGGCTCACTATGGACGGTGGACTCTGGAAAAAATAAAAAATAATCACCAAAACTTAATTCCAAAATAATTTGAGCCCAAAAAGTATGCATTTTTAATCTCAGATCTTATTTTTAGATGAGTGTAAGCAGACGAACACGCGGCCCACATGATAGTAAATGGTTACCGTCGCTCAAGGACACCCGCAACACTGGATTGTATACGGGGACGCTGCCGACCTTCCATCTCTAGAATATTCATTCACAGCTTTCTTGAGAAGCTCCATTTCCAGCATAACGGCAAAACGTCGCGGGCAAGTTCGTTGCCTAATCTACCGGTTTTGGGATATTCCTAAAATGCGATTACGAATTATTCAATGAATATATTGAATGAACAGTAATATGAATGAATTTATTATGTACGTGAGTGGCCCTACCCATCGATATCAGAAAAGCCCCATCACGTGCTTATAACGGAAAATATTGATATGATACAATTTGACTAAAGTAGCTATTTGTATGTATGTACGTATTTATTTATATGTATTATGGAATTACATTTAAATATTATGTTGGAGTCATTTAGTATATTATTTTTATTTATTTTTAATGTAATTGCATAGCCTATCTCTGCATAGCCCATTGACTGGGAGATAATGTTTTAAAGCACTAAGTCCGCCTTTTGTCACTGTACAATAATAAATAATTAAATGTTATATTTTGTTTTGGTGAAGTAAGTCGGGCCTCCAACTACTACCGCATGAAAATTTAAACATAGTCGCAAACCAATTCCGTTGCAACTGCGAGAAAGATAAACAGTATCAATAAAATTCGCACCTGCAATATAAACCTGAGTACACACTAGATTCATAGGCTATACGTGTATGACCCCGGGGTAGTTTCACGCGCTTCGATTATTCATAAACCGAGGTGTCGACGCGTTCGAACGCCGCGCGCCGCCCCGCGAGTGCTTATTTTTATAACCCGTTTTCAATAACTGTTATTTTGAAATTTTATAGCAGATATATTTTATTGAGAAATATTATTAGTAGTATTTGTTTTAGAATTAAATTGCGGCGTACACGCACAAATGCATACACGTAATTATTTTCTTCATAAGATGTGTTTGTCGTTATGACTTTGCTTGATAAATTAATATTTTAAATTGTACATGAGTTTCATTTTAATATAACAACACCGTATTTATTATTATTACGAATTATTATTTAAATTAGAACATGATGTGATGTGATTAATTTTATTTTTAACTAACTGTACTTTGTACTAAAAAACTAAAAATTGTAAGTACTTACTGTGTTATTTCAATATATAAGTATTTACACTATACATATATGGAGTTTTAATACAATACGTCACTGGGCTTCTGTGTAATATGTCTAAAAGTGTGTTTACACAGCATACATAGGTATAGCCAAAATTGTGTATTTGACACACTAAATTTAATTAAATCACTGAAAATCAACCCTGTTAATCAAACATTCAAAGTCAAACTATCGAAAAATAACAAAGTTACAAGACTCAAGTAGAAATAGACCCGTACTACTGCTTTAATGACGTCACTAACAGTATTACTATTTCACTAGTACAACCACATTTGAATGACAAAGGAGATGTAACACCCTACTGCAAATATGTATTCTCATAAGATTTAATCTAATACCTTGCTATTTCTATTTCTATTATTTATATAGTTATTCACTCACTATCGATCTGCATCGATATTCATAAAAAAATGCTTTTACTACGCACTTTTTTATGAGCCTAGGCAAAATTTTCATAGAAATTATGACATTAATAAACTAGAGACATTTTTTTTGGCACAAGTTCGATTAGGATGTAAAAAAGCAGTTTGTTTAAATTACAAATGGTCTTAAAAGCCACTTTTTTCTATGGATTTTTTAGTTCTTTAGAATAAGGCATAAAACGTAGCATTCAGATTCAATCAACCACCCTAATATTGTTTTGAATTGCATCATTCGTAATGTGTAAAACAGTGACTTTCTCAAAAATACGACTTCGTTACTAATTTATTGTGTGCAAATACCTATAGATAATTTTTTTTTTTTAAATTTAAATTAAAATTCGTGATGTCATAAATTACCGTAAAAAGATCTTGACTTCAAAATTTATTTTCAGAGAATTAAATTTAATGACTCCATCACAAATGTCACGGTCGATGTTTGCGTCCATCGTTTAGGAAAATAACTGCTTTATGGCTTTTTTATCTATCGTAAATTGGCAAACTTAGACATCATTTAGACGCTATTAGAAATTGCATGTCATAATGTCAAATAAACGTCGACACGGTTTCGGTTGAATTGTAATATGACAATTAACGTGTTGCTGTCAAATTGGAAAAATTGACTTTATCTAAAAAATCTTTGTGAAAAGCGTTGGGTTTGGGTAGACACTGTATTGGAAAAGGTTTTGAAAAAATAAAAAATAAACAATTTGTCTGTAAAATGTTTAGATGTTATTGCTAACACTAACACTAGATATAACAATAATACTATAACACTAACACACACTAATTATGGAATGAAATATGGATCTTGTGGTCTGAAATAAATGAATTATTATTATTAATTATTATTGTTATACAGTTATTATTGTTAATTTACAAAAGTATATTTGTAAATGTAAATCAATTCAATTCATTTATTTTGCAAGAAAATAAGTAAATTAGATGTTCATATGTTCATATGAAGTAATATTTTAATTTATTAAAAAAAATGTAGTTATTAGGTAAGTATTAAATTAACTGAATTAAGCGCGCAATTATTATTATTATTGCACTGTTCATTATTCATAAGTTCTCAATGTTTTATAGGTGTTTATATATATTACACAGTCAAACAAAACAATAAAATAATAGTTATCTGCATTAAATTTATTGTCAACAATTTATCGGTCAGTCAGTACATTTAACGACACGCGCAAATTATTCCGTGTTTATTTAATTATAATGTTCATTTAAATACTACCCGATAATTGGTTATCACCGCCTAGTAATATTGAATTTCATATTTAACAAACTCATGTTACAACTTTGACTACAGCACACACTTTCCAGCCTTCCACTTCACATTTCCAATCGCCTCGTGTATTGACAGGACACACTCGAGTTTTGAACGCGTTTTTTATCGCAGGCGCACCGTTTGATCGCGGTGATTTGACATTATGCGCGCGCGCACGTTTGACACCGCCGCACATATCAGAAAAATCTCCATTAACGACAGGCATGGAAAAAAATAAATTTGACCACAAAGCCAACTGAATCGTTAATACCGCAATGGTGTTGCTACTAATGGTCAATTGAGGACTAGAAAAATATGTAGAGACTGCTTTGATATTTAGACACTTTTAAAGCAATGGTAATCTTAAAGTATGTTTAAAATTATAAGATGAATTAAACTATGCGAAATTCAATGCTGTAGAATATTTGCTCGGATTAGCTCGGACAATTATCTTCTGAAATACAACGTGTGTAGGTACCTACAGTTTGGAATTCGAATCATTATTTTAAAAATATTGTGTGACTGCAAAAACTAAAAAACCATATTATTAAACTATTATATTAAATATTTTTATTAAAAAATCCTATCACATTTTGGTTAATTATAAAAAATGGTTAACTACTTACATCATACATTCATAATACTGACTAAAAATGTGTTATTGTTATAAAATGAGACTGCAAAGAAAAGGTTTGTCACACATGAAACGTCAGCTGTACAAAATATTCTCGAATTAAAAATCAGAGTTTAGTTTGTATCTTGACTCATATAACTCTAGACCTGTTTTATAACTGTGTTATT
This sequence comes from Sesia bembeciformis, assembly GCA_943735995.1. Taxonomy (NCBI): domain Eukaryota; kingdom Metazoa; phylum Arthropoda; class Insecta; order Lepidoptera; family Sesiidae; genus Sesia; species Sesia bembeciformis. Next base: position 11,332,526 of record OX031040.1, read on the forward strand.
GTGTTACAATTTACAAAAGTATATTTGTAAATGTAAATCAATTCAATTCATTTATTTTGCAAGAAAATAAGTAAATTAGATATTCATAACAAGAGCATGAAGTAATAATTTAATTTATTAAAAAAAAAATGTAGAGTTATTATTGTTAACAATTAAATTAACTGAATTAAATTAATTTGTTAATTATTATAATAATAAAACTAGTAGTATTAAAGTTCAAGAAGGGAAAAAATACATAAAATATTATTGTTTACTACTCATTTCAAACGACTCTTAACATTCCCACCTTCTGTCTATTGATCATCATCGTCACCTTAATGAACTTCGGAATGGAAGCACTCTGTATCAATGCCAATCAGGTTTTTATTTATGCCATCAAAAAGATCTTAATGGTAGTAGCTGTGGAGCTGATCTCATGCAGACATGATAGGTGACGGGCCTTCAATATTGATGCTGTTAAAAGGTGTGAAGGTCAAACGGGACCGGGTTTAAGTGAAATGCATAATCAGTTACTGATGAGTATGATAATTTTAAATTATCATTTCTTATAAATGTAATATTTGATTGACACTTGGAACGGTTGATAGTCACCTAACTACCGCTGATCGCTACCTACAATACAGGGGCTCCAGACTCCTGTGGATGTCGTTATTGGATCCTCATCTTTTATTCTTAAGTTGGAGAATTTTCCGGGTAATTTGCATTGAACCCGAAATTATCAAGAAATCTTTAAACTTGACCTTGAAAAATCAGCGCTACTACATCGAATTTGACAAATATATTGTTGAGTCTTCCTGAATGAATAGGTAAGTACTCCACTTAACAGTAACCCATTAATCGGAATGTTTCAAAATATTTTGACTATTTTTTTTTATAGTTTAATCACACTGAAAAAAAATCCATTTAATTTTATAGGTCCCATGTGGAAGACGATAGGTTGAAGTCTTAGTCCAGTGAATTCAATGACTGAAATATTTAGTTCTACATCGCAGACAAATCGACATTCAGTTTTCTGATGTGTTTATCCAAATATAAAATATCAAATATTAATACTAGAAATAAATAAATACATAAAGTTAGTTTAAATAGTTTAAATATTGCAGCAAATAATATACAGACAGACAGACATACCTACCGTCTTCGGTGTGTTCATTGTTAACAGATACACGACTCAGGATAACCGATTGTCCTTACTTTTATATGCAGATAAAATGAAAAATTTAATTCTATGTTCAATTAAAAACATTTCTGTGAAATAACTACTTTTTCTACGTTCTGTTTAATTTTTTTTATCAATTAAATAGGAGAAAGTTGATAAGTCAAAATCAACTGGATTAAGAGCACAGTTTAAAAGTTCAATGTTTTTTCAGCTTCCAATTTCAAAATGTCACTAATGTTAAAATTAATTCCATCGTATAAAATTTGAAGCCATCGTGTGGGTATTGAAAGATTTAAATATTTTATTGTAAACTTCGTATTTGTGGTTTTATATAAGTCGAGTTATTAACTTCTTTATTTTTTCCTAAACTGTCTTTCTCTGCACAGGTATATAGATGAAAAAATCCATGTTACTTATATCAAAAGACACATTCTCTAAAACTTAAAATCACTAACAATGATTGTCGTTTTCTCCAACTCGAAGCTGGATACATATTTCATGTTCTCTCCCCAATGGGCATCAGAAACGATGATATTGTACTTTTACTGCGACTCAGATTGTCCTTTTTAATTACGGATGGCCTAGTAATGACTGCGACGTTCCAACGCTAGTTATGGTAATTTTTATAAAAGCTACTGCTTTGATACTTCTTTTGTCGTTTGTGGCTCGATTAGTGTGGAGGTGGTTTTAGTTTATTATTAATTCTCGTTTGTACAGTTTTCCAATTTTAAATTTTATATAGCATAATGGATACTTCCTTGACAAGGATTAATGCTTCCTTACTTATTTGGATAACTACCACAATTTTACTTATCTAACCTCTGTATTTTGATATACGAGTATGATATAGATAATACCCAATTAAATGACATTTCACTCCTATTTAGAACATATTATAGAAAAAAGGTGACGCATAAGTCCAACTGGTCGTAAATGATAAGTTGATATCTGTACGAATGTCCACCAACATAAGTCCTGAATGACAAACGTTGACACACTCTCGAATGCGCCACAGTTATAATTACACTGTACTAATAAAGTGTAAAAAGATTAATGTTAGTTTGATTGTACCTAGCTGCCTTTCTATTAAATGTTATGAGCATTATATCCGGCTTCCTAATACGTCCCATGTGCCTGGTTTAAAATGTTATGTGGATTATATCCGGCTTCATAAATACCTCCCATGTGCCTGGCTTAAAAATAAGGCTTAAAAATTTCCGGGTAAAAAAAAATATTTCACTAGGAATTTCACAGATTGCCAGATAAATAAATAATCATAACGCCACACTCAATGGTCCACACTAGGATTCCCTGTGTCCTGGGTCCAGAGACTCACGTAAAACAAATACACACCCAGACCCGAACAAATATTTGTCTTTAAATAAATGAATGTCCGACCGGGAACCGAACCCGGGCTACTGCACAGGTACTGGTAGCTGTTACTACTGATTACTACTGGTAGCTGTACATAAGGATGTACAGCTACCAATTGCGCTAATCGGTTGCCAGAGTGAAACAGTTGTTAATAAAAATAGAAAAACTAGTTCCAAATTAGAACAAAATATGCTTCCATACTATCTAAGCGGTGTCAGTGGAAGCCCGCGATGACTTGCGGATCGCAACCCTGACGATGATGTATGTTCGCCTCAGTAATGAGTCCGGGATCTGTCGGGACGTCTGCCACTGAGGGTATCCGGGGTCCCTTACACATATCTATAAATGGGTAATATGCGTGTGAGAGTGTGAAGTATTGCGTCATTTATTGACTGAAGCTTCACTAGAATTGACCTCTATGGTGGAATCCATATGTGATGGATAAGTAGATATCTATGTAAATAAGTCTCATCGTACGCGTGGCTGACGTTCTGATTAATTTATGATACATATAGTATGTATGTACCGTATGTACTTTTGTATATACAGTGATAATACTCCGTGGTAAGATAACTACTTATCATTAATACCATCTCTCTTCGCTGCTTAAATTACCAGCAGGGGCAAACTTCTTCAAGTCGTCGCGGGTCCTCCTGGTCGGAGGGCGCTCGCGCTGCACTTTCCGATACGTCGTCGCCTCCTTCCATAAATTTATTTACCCCAGTGACTATGGCCCGCCAAGTAACAAGAAGGTAACTTTAAAGAACAATATGAAAAGTTAAAAGATTAATAAAAAACTTATTATGTTTTATTTATTTATTTTGGACCGCTATAAATTTTCATTTTTCAATTCGGCCCGCCACTGTCAAAGTTTGTCCATTCCTGGTCTACTCCATCGCTGGTTCAAATAGCAAGACCAAAAGTTACCGATGAAGATATATACTGCTTGAGTTCGTTTTTGTTTGAATGTAATTAAATATACTAACGATATACATTTTATAAAAAACCCGTTTAAATCTGGAGGAAAAACAAATGAGGTAGATAGATATAACTTACATAGATAATTGGGAGGGGGAGGGTGCACGCCCAATCTCACAGCCGCTGGGCGCACTCGATTGCCCACGTAACCCCCCCCTCTCTTACAGAAGACCACCTTGAAACGTATTACATTTCCCACTTTAACCTTCCTCAATGCAAGTACGTGTTTCGGTAGTGAGTGAGATATGCCAGAGCCCATTGCCATCCCATCCTGTCCCATCACCCAACCCTTTCTCCAAATCCATTGCTCTAAATCTCCAAAAGTACCTAAGCAGCGCATTCGGCGACGGGCCAACATTTGTCAGTATGGACTGATGTTGGCATGTATCGCGTATGTTCATGAGCGACAGTATCCACTTACCATCAGGTGGACTGTCAGCTCATCAGCCGACTCCTTTCCGTAAATAAAAAAAGGAAAAAGAAAATTAGAAAGAGAGATCTTTTCTAACAATTATATACATCATGGTGATGTATATATATATACATCACCGTGTGGTGTCGGCTGGCTATAGAATAGCAAAAACACATCTCTTCCCGTGGATGTCATAAAGTATTTAAAGTGGGCGATAAAATGGCTGGTTATTTCTAGAAAATGGTAAGGTAGGCTCTCATCAAATATCCATAATGTGAATCGTACTAAAAGTAAAAATACTTCAGGAGTATCGTAACAAAGGCCACCCACAAATGCCTCCTAATTCATTCCAACATAACAAGTTTTAGTCATAAGATCCAAATAAAAGTAATATCAATTTAATAACTTTTCGTTTCACGTCATTAGCCATGTCATTTGTCATAAATTCCATTAACGAATGAGTGAATAGTCGATGCGGCTGACGAATCGACCAGAACCGTAATGTGAAAAGTATTTCCTCAAGTTTTTTTTCACAGTTAAATACTTTTTAGATATTTTTTAATAGTTATTATAACGCCACGCTCAATGGCCCGCACTAGGATACCCCGTGTTGTGGGTTCAGAGAAACACACACATATAAACATAAAGACACACTCGGACTCGAACAAACATTTGTCCTAAAACAAATGACAGTGGACTGTGTGCTCATCTGTCGCCATCGAACCCGGGACTTAGCAACTGCACCAATCGGTCGTAAGTGTTGTATACATGAATAATTGAATTTTCCATCTTCTTATTTTTATATGGCTGAGAATTCAAGTACCTACGAGTAGTATGAAACAACGAGTAGACGAGTCCTCGTAAAAAACCGGGTACTGAGAATCGCATCGTGGGGCTCACTGCGGCCATTTGGACTAATAATATAAAAAAGTCGCTGGTGGAGACTGTATGAGAATCGCTGAAGATTATGTTGTGGCGGACTTCATGAGAGACTTGTATCCACCAGTGCAGAGACACAGGTTTACTGTAAAGCAGGTACCATTACATAGATATCGATGACTTCTCATCTTAAATATTATATTATCATATTACCTAATTTTTTAAAGTTGTCAAATAAGTTACAAAATCTTTTTCAGGGGGAACCAACTATTCTATTGTTACAAGTTATTGTTACAAGGCCGCCTTTTGTAAGAATTTACAAAAAATAGTACGTTATATAAATTACTTTACATTAAATGCAATCATTAATAATATTTGCTTAGACAGATATAAGTACATACTTGTAAATAATAAACTCCCAATTTTTTTTTTGTATATCTTACCTAATTGAAACGTTTGTTTGTAGTAAGTAGTTACGTACCTACGTCGTATTCGATACCAAGGTAGCATGTTATTGCACCGTAACTCATACCATTAAAAAGCGTAAAGATACCTCAATAGATCTATTTGAAATAAAACATAAATGTAGATCATCTTCAAAAGGACCCCCATCACGAGATCCTGTTACGTCATCACTTCACTAAGTCTGGAGTGAATAGTGAAAAAGACATTATTCCAAATTCGAACTGCAATTTATCAACCGGTGATCCGCGCCTTTGACCCACCGTGTTATGACAAGATGAAATATATCCGCCGATGATATTCCAAATCTAAAAATTTAAATGTTTTCTCTTTTTTTTTCTTTGGGGGAAGATGACAAAGGGTAGTGAAGTATTAAGCCTCAAGTAGTGATGTGACATCCGGTGAACAATGTATCGGTGAGTGATGGTCGAATGTCGAGCGATTTGACTGCTTTGTTGTCGAACTTGGGATGTCGCTAGGGTACGATAAATGATTCTTTTTTTAGACACAAATAAATGCTACTGCCTATAATATTACTGTACTACTGTACACATACGTTATAAATGTTTATAGGTAACGTCATAAATTACAACCAATGTTTTAACAGACAAATATATATACATAATAGACAAACTTACCAATCATAAGACCAGGAAGTTTTGCACTTCTATTTACTTAGTATGGCCGGAAACACGATAATGCATGCAAAAAAATTGATTTTACCATATAACTAGTAGGATATTTAGAGTATAGATTGTTGGCGACTGTCGACCCATAATCAAAACATTCCTATTTACCACCCTATTAGAACGTGTCAAATATAATCGATGCCAGTTTGTTAAGGAAACAGCAGTAAAAGAATAATTTAACACGTACTGAATGTTGTAACTAATATCACACGGTTGACGAACAAAATGTGTCGGGTACAAATACAGAGGAGGAGCGAACACGTAAGCGAATAATAATTAATAATTATTAACTAATAATTGGTTTAACTAATAAAACGAATTTGTTTTAGTTTAGTAGGCGTCAGGGGAGCGAACGGGTTTCTAAATTTTGGTGACAAATTCTTTTTAAGTACAATTGTATTCTTTGTGTCCTTGTGTAATAAATATTTAAAATTTCAATAATTTTCAACATGAGAGTATGAGACCGTTAACCATTGTGTGTCTGCCACGGGCAACGTGATTTTTTTTATCCGATAACAACTATTCTCATCGCCCCCAAAACACTCTAATACAAGTACTTTTCACGATAATCTTCTGTGAGAGCGGGATAATTCGATCAGTGAGACCATAAAGTGGCCTTAGTACCAGTTTAAGCACAAAAGCTGTAGATGCATAGCGATTCTTCTTCTTCTTCTTCTTCTTCTTGTGGTGCCTCTCCTACTAATGGAGGTTGGCAATCAGTTCCGAATATTTTGCAGTGTCTCTCGCGAGGTGAAACAATTCGGTGTCACTCGCGATGCCAGTCCACTCCCGTATGTTACGCAGCCATGAATTTTTTCTGCGACTAACACATAGCGATACCAATGCATAGCGATTGTATTATTGTATTTTTTTTTTATTAATCGCTACCGCCTATCACTCGATCGTAATTTTCAACGGTTAAAATACAAAGAGAACCGCGATCGTTTGCGGCGCGGCCTTCATTGCTCAGGATGACATTCACAAAAACAAAGCTATAAATGAGTATATCGGAAATATACAGATAAAAAATATACAGATAAAAAATTGTATAAACTATGTGTAAAAATAATGTAATATTTTATTCAATGATACTGGGACTTTTGGGGACTTTAGTACCTAAAAATATCCAGCATGACATTTTATGGCCTTTCACCTTCCCATGATCTGTCTAGGACATATAGTTCTAGAATTCCTAGTTGTTAAGATAGAGTCTTACCATATTTAACCTTTTTTTTCTGCAAATTTGTTATCACCTACATTCTTAGCTCTAAATTTAATATTCTATTAAATTGAATAAATTTTCGGTTAGGAAAGATGGAGAATTACGAGACGAAGAGAACTGAGTCATTTTTCTTTTTGAAAATTTTACGAATCTGCTTCTACCAGCCATCAATTTTATTGCTATTTGCTTTTTCACCATCTATAAACTACAAGTGTACTACCCATACTCGTAAAATAAAAATCGAAATTGTAATTTCCTGGCAACGCCGGATCGAGGGACGACAATTTGCGGTCACCAACTGATTACCAATACGAAACCCCAGCCAAAACACTACAAAACACTTTACAAATCAATCTGAACCATAAGTAACCACAATAAAGTATAAAATCAACTAAGGGCTGTTGGGGAATTGCGACGTTTTGAAGGGGTAATTGTTTAGTCAAAATTCGTCACGTTCTCAAACATCTGTCGCCTGTAATCGAATCGAAGTTCGATTCAATCGATAATCGACGAGACGGTTGCATAATTCGACACGATGACAATTCGAAACGAGCACGTTGCACATGATTATACGTAATAACGGTCCACGGATCAGTCTAATTGGTTCAGTTGATGACATGTTCAGTTGTGTAACGAAGTCAATAATTTGTGTATAGCCAAGTAAAAGGACTCAAAAGAGAGCTGAAAAAAGAGCAGTTGCACATTTCTATAGGTCAAAAGCGGAGTGTCGAAACGCACTCTTTTTGCCAGAGATAATGTACAACAAGTAGAACTGGTTTTGTTTGTTTTTCCGAACAAATAAGTTTCTTTGAATGGTACTGGTCAAATACATTTATAATAAAGAATTTAAACGGAGACCTTGCCGTCTCTGGTAATTTATACATGCATACTCCATATGAATTTATAACATATACACCGAAGGGGTGCATCAGAAAAAGAAGTTCTCCATTGTGTATTATTTTTTATAATAAATTATCAATAAATTAAATGTCCCGCCCCCTATTTCTCCAGTACAAACCACACTTTGAACCATTAAAACACCACTTACAACAAATGCAGCTGAATCCTCTAAGTAATTGACACCCTCTCTTGATTAATAAGTCGCAAATTGAATAAGGCTCCTTCTGACAGCGTCAATTTTCTCGTCGGTTACACAGAGCCCCCAAAAATCCACTTAGAGTGGTCTATTTGAAATTTTGATCGACCCCGAACTTGACAACGCATCTATTTTACGATGTAAATTATCAAAGCAGTTTAGCGCAAAGCTTACATGCGGTGAATTTGTAATATATTGTCTTAAAATATAGGTGGTACGAGTAATTTCCTGTTATTTACTTATTTTATTTTAACGGTGCCTGCGAAATCGTTGACGTGGTTTTGAGGATGATTCCCTTAGGAACTCTATAAAGGATCTGGATAAAAAGTACTCTGAATGTTAATCGGCACATGAATTGTAACTATACCAAGTTTCCTTAGAATCCTCAAGTTGGTATTGCGTGATGCGCTTTCAGCCAGACAAAAATTCTAAAAAAAATTGTTTTGGGTTGTCTGTTATAACATATTTTTTCAAAAAAAAAAATTTCATTTGCAGAAACGGCTTTAAGTAAGTAGACAGGAATCCATTCATCCAAAAATACAGTTCACCTATGAAATGAAAAAAGACAGAACTTTGGCTTTCTTAGATGTCAAAATAATGGTAACAGACGACGGTTTCTTATACCACACTGTATACCAAAGTCTCACTATGTCAACACTGACAGATACTTGCATGCCTCCTCACAGTCTCATTCTCGACATCAGCAATCCGTCTTTGTTACATGGCAATCGAACGGAATGGGTACAAAGTTAGTGGAAGTCAACCAAGGCGCAATCGGAGGGAGAAACATCCTGAGGTTAACAGACAGGCAGCATTTATACCATACGTGAAAGAAGTGACGGACAAAGTTGGAACAGTATTGAGTAGATACTCCATTAAGACTGTATATACTCCGTCCTCAAAACTAGCGGAAAATCTACGCACATCTACGATGTTATACCTTACCAGACGCCAGGTGTCTGTAAGATAAACTGCAGCTGTGGTAGTTCCCATATAGTCTAAACTATGCATTCAGTTGCGGAAAGGGTCAAGGTATACATCGCAGCTGTAAATCTAACTAGTACTAACCAAACTAGTAGATCAGCAATAGCCGAACACGTTCTCAACGCTGGAATTAATCACTGGATAAAACTCTGCACTCCCAAAATCCTCTCCACTGAACGTCACTATTTATTATCCCAGGATTAGCATACGTGAAGCGATTGAAAATTAGAAATATGAAAATTTCAATCGGGAATATGGATATAAACTGTCGTCGACGTGGAATCCAGTAATTAACAAATTTAGACCTTGCGATTTACCGTCGAATACGTCCGCGGACATTATTAGTGTGTCACAGACTTTCCGAATGTGAAAATCAAATGTGGGTAATTGATAAAACTGCTCGCAGCTCCCATCCTGGACTACCCGCCTCTTCAGTAAACTCGTGACCACGGCTGGTGTAAGCCGACAAAGAATAAAAACGTAAACAAATACCTTTATTATACGCATTCAGACCCGATTTAGAATATAAAATTTACAAAATTACCGCCATGTGATACCACACTAAAACAGTTTACGCGTCACCCCGCCATTTTGCATGGGCCGGATTGTGTGATACGTCAAATTGTCACGTCGCAGACGGTGATGGATGGACGCACCTGCTTCTAGCGTATCAACAACTCTTGTTCGTCTCTATTGCGTATCGTAAGGGTTGGAGTTTGATTTATATGAACCGAGCTGCTTATAAACACAAGAATATTGTATGGTGTCCATCTTTTTGAAGAATGTGGAAAAGGGTTGTAGGAAGTCACTTATGTGATTTAATATTAAAATTTTGATTGATCGATTTACTATTCGTTATGATACGATTAGTTCCTCTCGGAACAATGTCTCTGTGCTTGCTGAAAGGTGAATTTATCATCTCTGGTTATCTGTAACCGTAACCAGCACTGCTAGACATGGTCTTGTCCATGAGGGATGTATGGCTTTAAAACGACACGCTGGCCAAGCGGGTTGGCGAGTCCATTCTTTTAGAGGTGGTGCCGTGTTGCTCTTTTGCGTGTTACTAATCTTAGATGAATCTATAAAGTTAAAGTAAAATATATTATTATCATTACCGTGTGCAATATTAAAAACTAAAACAAAATTGTCTTTGTAAATCAGACATATGTTAGACGAATTAGCTTTCTAATAAAATATTATTCTCATTTTATTAAAGCACCAGCTGTATCAGCGCGTCGGCATTTGAACTCAACATTTTTAACCAATCGCATCCGATGACGCGACAATTCTTTTGTCAACTATCTCCACACATCCTTTCTCATCCGTCTAAAAATCAAAGTGTTTCTTAAAAAACATCCTTAAATTGACATCGTAATAGCTAAACGTGAGTTTCGATATGGTAAATTTAAAATTGTAAATATTCTGATATGATTTCAATATACAGAAGTGAGGTATTAAAGACCACCCGTATGATGCTTGAATTGCTTCATTAGGATGACATGAAGTTGTTATCTTGTTGTTATTACGCTTTCGCGTTTGGTGACAGGTGACAGTGGATGAGTTTCCAAACGAAAAGATATCACTTTGTTCGTATGTTCGTTATGTTTCTTATTCATAAAGTTTTTAATTTTTTTATATGATAAAAATTTTAGCCATAACATTGAAAGTTATTGTTGCTTATGAAATGGCACATTGAAGCTCTCATTTAAACTTTGTTACGTCCAAATTATTGCTTCGTTATCTTTATACATTTTAGTAATTATATTTATACATTTTTGGAGGCACTTTGATCAGTAGCGAGTCCACTCATTAGAGGTTCCTCGGGGATGCCATGGGGGAGAGATAGGATGGTGCAATTGTGAAGAGCGACACCCCATCCCTCATGCACAAGACAATGTGCCTGAGAATGTCCGTGTCCGTTCGTAAGGTTATTATTTGTTCATTTATTCGAAGAAATATAAAGATTGCTAGTTGGATTCATTAAATCTGTATCAATAACTCACATTAATCGACCGATTCTCAATGACATCAGCAGAAACTTGAAGGACAATGTAAATCATCGTCAAATGTCAACGTGCCCCTCGGCATCTTCCATTACCATTGCCCACCTTAACAAGACCTTTGAGACCGCATGTAGATCGCTTTGCTCTATGAAGCATTCTTATAGAAGTCGTGACAGTAAAGTTCTTGTACATTGGTTTATATCATGACTTGACGATTCTTCTGTCGCCTACCCACTTACTTGTAAAGATAATATTAATGTTATCACAGATAGCAATCTTGAAAGGCTTCTAGCGACGAAAGGCGACGTTTCTATGCATTTGAATCGCGGTGATGATCTAATTCCCTTGGGATTTTAAAGTGGTCATTAAAGTCGAAGTAATGTCATGTAATGCACTTCAAATTCCATTTGAGTTCTCTCTGTGGCATGTACACGTTAACGTATCAACAATTTTTACACTTATATCAATAATTATATGGGTCAATTTGTTTTGCTCCGATTGTAATTAGGTAAATATCTACAAAATACCTATTGAGATCTATTTATCTATAGAAGTTCATATTGGTGTCAATTTCTTATCCCATTTATTCTCTCGTATTGAAATAAATTTATTATTTTGATGTTAACGAAAATTAAACCTAATTAGAAATTCCATTTATGCAAAATATTAGTCCATATGGTCACTATCATCAAGGGCAGTGGCCCTTCATGATTTGTGAAAGGTCCCGGGTTCGATTCCCGGTCGGACATTCGTTTCTTTAAACACCAATTTCTGTTCGGGTTTGGGTGGTATATTCGTGTTTGCACGTACCTCCTGAACTCACGACACAGGGAAAATTAGTGTCGGTCGTTGAGTGTGGCGTTATTTATATATTATAATAGTGGATCTATAACTTGATATAGATTTAGGAGAAACACACTCTAGACGATACACAAACAATCTTATAATAGAAAAATATACGCCTGAAATAAACACGCTTGAAAGACGTAAATTGGAAATAAAGACCATAAGAATAGAAAAATACATTTTGCAGGTCTGTTACAATTCGTTTTAACAGAAATATTTTAGCACTAAGACGTTAAACCACTCTAAAATTAAAAACAAAAGAACAAAGGTCTTAAAAATTAATCCCGTTTCACACCAATTCCACTAGCAAACCCCAAGAGATGTTCCAAGAGCGAGCAAAGCGAACCGATCCTAAATTCTAGCACGCTCCTATATTGAGACATAAATTTTTCATTTTGCCAGCGGCCACTTATGATAACCTACTTGACCAGTGCGCCCCCAGGGATACATAAAGGACTTCTCTTGTATAAGGAATCACATATTTCATAACGCGCTCCTCGGCGCAGGGGTGGGACACGTGGTTATCGATATGTTAGTTAACGATTCTGGTGTTTATTTATTTATTGTAGATAAAATGAATACATATGTAGTCTGTTTATCATACATTATGATATGAAACAAGATCATACGAACATATCAATAACAGTCGTACACTACATTTACATGACACAGGACATAAGAGTCCCGCGAAGCGGAACTCCGTCGTCATTGTTTTATCACTCTTAGTAAATATTTATTTTAGTTATTGAAAAATCGTTTGTTTTGCTGATCATAATTTACTGCTCATTCAGTATTTTTTGCTGCTCGTTTAAAATACAAGTCATGTTAAAATACCTACGCTCGTAATTACTACAATTTGTATTTGGCTTTTACATATTAACTGTAATTTGTTTTTTTATTTATAATAATAATTCCATAAATATTACAATTTAAATGAGGAGATTATAACATGGTTCAAACAGATAATTTCTCAATCTGCATTTACATAATATACTTACTTTAAATACTAACTCTTCAACAGTACCTACCTAACAAAGTATTGAAGTACAATGACAGTAAAATTTCATTGACTACATTTTTCTACATTGTCTTAAAAAGGATAATGAGAAATCTGCTCCAAAGATTTGGATTTATATGGCAAGGCACTACCTATCGACACGCGATTTTCGTCTCATAAATTCATGGCTAGCGAATAGTCAGTGTACTTTATATAGTGCAACGTTTGATATAATCAGTATTCGTAACCGTTTTCTTTTTCGATTTCAGAAGTTGTTTATGTCGATAACACTGCGACATCATCACATCACTAACCAAACATGTTCCGTTCACACCCTCAAATTTTTTGTACGTCGCACAAAGGGCTGAAGGGCTACCGGACGGACACAATAATAAATATTTTGACGATAACACATAAATATCCTTCCTTTATGAATAACAAAACGGCCGTGCCACACTGAGGCCAGTAATTCCTTGCGTTTTTTATGGTCATTTCTTCCTTCTTATAAATCGTCGACTATTTATTAGGCGAGGGTTTTGCGATTATTCGACGTAAAGGAGTATGGAAATTTCGGGGTGGCAGTGGTCGTTTGCTAGGCGTGGTGGCGTGGTGATTCACGCACAGAAGTGGTGCTCAAATTTAAATAGGATTTTAATGGGGTTAGGGGGAAAGTGTATGCTGCATCCCACAACCACTGGCCACATTACCCCTCTCTCACAGAAGACTACCTTGAAATTTACTGCATTTCCTACCTTATCGTATTTCTCCAATGTACGTACGTGTTTCGGTAGTGAGTGAGATATGCCAAAGCCCATTCCCATCCCATCCTATCGCTCCCCATTTTCCCAATCCATTCCTTAATCTGTAAAGGTAGGCAGCGCATCCGGGGGCGTGCCAACGTTAGTCATTCTGGACTGATGTTGGCATGTATCGCGGATGTCTATTGACAACAGTATCCACTTACCATCACGTGGACTGTACGCTAGTCTGCCGACTTTTTTTCTATAAAAAAAACTAGACAAGGCGATAGAGTCTAATAGTGGTCTATAGTAAAATAGTAGAGTAAAATAGTTTGCCATCTGTTATACTGAAACCGTACCAAAAATTGTAACAAATACAGAACGTGTTCATCGGTAAACAAAACAATACAAAGTAAGTATGTATGTACATCTTGGAAAGTCTTTAAATAGTAAAATACTTGTAGAGATCTCGGGAGATTCAGCTGTACAAGTAGATATTTGAGAAAGATGAATTGTTAACTATAATAAATACTGTGTAAGCTAGAGCGTTTTGTAAATGTAACAACGTACAGTTAGTCTGCAGCCGTAAGCGTCGGCCTAGACGTTCGTGCACGTCGGGTGTAAGTGACAACGCCGGAAATTGCCTGCAGTCAAGCTCTTCGCTCGCGACACCGCAACTTGAACACCATATGCATTGTGTACTCTGTCAAACTGCTAGATTAGCGTAACCTTAATCAGCCGCGTAATCAACCGTATACATTATTATATTACCGCGACTTCATCGCTTCAGAGACCAACTTCCGCGGGCTAAGAGAGTTCGCAAATCAAAAACAGAAGAGACGGAGCTCAAAAGAGTTGCTTGGCATGATATGAATGAAGATGTGGAATCCATGCCCCAGAATCGAGAGAGTGTATATGGGACATAGAAAAGAGAACAATTTGTAAGGAGATAGAGTAGATGCGCGTCAGAAAAAGCTTAGGCAATACGGAGTATGCCGCCCGCGACTCGATCCGTATAAGGGTGGATAAGCATCGTATAAGCACTATGGGAGGTGGAGGAACATATTAACATTTTAAGAAGTTTATACCGTTATAATTTTGAAGTTACTGCACCGATTTGGCCCATTTACGAACCAAGAAATAGAACCAAACAAAATCTCTATCGCATTCATTTCAATCGATTAAGAAAGGCACCCTCAAACTATTTCATTTATAGATGGACTGGTCTGAACTATTGCCACTACCCACTTATTAGCAAAATAAATCGTAAAAACCGAGTTCATAACAATGTAGATCAAAAGATAAAGCAGTAATACGTTATCCTTGAAAAACTGCCCTGTAATTTCGGTATATATAGATCAAAGATGGCAAATTGATTGAAAACATACGGATCCCTTTGGAAGATTGACCCTTTTCATGGGGCCCTAAAAGGGCTACTTAGCGAATTGGCCGTTTCATGTCGTTGCCTTTTTATGTGGGTTGGTTGGGTCAGTATTAAATAATTCTGTAATTATTTATTTTCTAAAAATAAGAAAATTCTTCTTTTAATACTTGTTAGTTTAAATATTTTCAAACTATATGTTTGCAAGTATGTTACAACAGAGAAATCAACAAGGCATGAGCTTTACGTTTGCATAAGTGCACACCGATAGATAGTGTAGGTACATTGCGAACCATTTCCACAATCGCATTGGACAATTCGGCACTCACTCACACAGATGCAAAGCTCATGTCTCGTTGATTTCACTGTACTACATGTTTTGTGGAAGTGCGAATGGAGGTAGGGTTTTTTTTTAAATGAGTGTGGATAAGAATGAGTGTAAATAAATGATAGCTTTAACCACTCCATCTCCTCCTATTCGGTCTCCTAACCTCTACCACAAATCCTGAAGGGCTACACTATCTCTCAAAGAGTGGACTCGTCAACCGGCTTGGTCAAGGTGCCGTTTTAAGGCCATACGTCCCTCATGTGATAACATAAGCTGCCCGTCTCTGCGTGCCTGAGTTGGCGCGAAGCTCCTACTTCTCGCGCCGCTCGTTCAGTCCGTTCCAATTCGTATCGCTAGCAAGTTGTTATTACAAAACACAAAAATGCCCAATTGCGCTATAATAAATCCTAAAAATACGTCGAAATTGGTGAACAGAGTCGAGGGAGATGTTTCGTTTCATCGGTGAGTTGTTTCCCATTACTAAAATTTTCCAGTGACGCGAAACGTTTGGTTTCAATACAATTTCACGAAATTGCATTGTCCATAGGTACAACGTGTCACTGAAATAATACAAAGCGGAAAATAGGTTGTTCAGAAAGTACTGAAAGTAGACTCGATTCTATCAGTTTTTACAATACATTTTTTTTAATGATTGAAGTAGATACATTTCTAGTATATCATTAATACTACGCGCGTCGCCCAAGCCCGGAACACGCGCCGCCTAGACGCTCGGTTTGAGTAATGAGCAGGTGTTTTATTTATTTTTAAATTGAATAAAATTTAAATAAAATTGAATAAATTTGAATAAAATTTAAATTTAAAATTATTTTTAAATAAAAATAAATGCACCTAAGGTTTCATTGTCCTGTCTAAATGGTTTGCTACGCGCTCATTACACCGACATGTTTGTAACTTTTGAACTATTCCTTAGTTTTCTTTTTCCTTAACTTACTTATACCTACTTATTTTAAAATTGATTACAAATGTCTCAAATTTTGCGTTATTTTGGTGACGCGTTGTGTTCTATGGTGTGTGGCATCTATGCTAAGATATCTGAGAGGACATGCTATGGTCCTGCGCATACGCGGTGGACTGAAATACGCGGTGCATAAAGGAAGTAGGTAGGTATATATTATTATCATATATGTAGATATATACATATTTATATAAATATGTATTGTTGTACCTGAATTGTTATGTCTATGTTTAGGTTTATTTATTTTCTAATTAAGATTATTTACAATACGTTTATCAACTTTACAATACACCCCCCTTAATTCACTGTTTATCCAAAGGTTAACTGGTTGAGAATGCCTTATGGCATTAAGTCCGCCTACTGCACAATTTGTCTCTGAAATTAAATTTAAATAAATGAAGGGAGTAAGATTAGTTACATTAGATTAAGTAAGATTAGGTTAAACCATTAAACCGTTGCTTTGAAAACCTGTAACAAGAACTATATGTTGTAATTATTTTTTGTTGTACACTAAAAACGCAAATAATTATTTAGTCACCAGCTTAATATTTCAACAATTAAAACCAACGTAATTCCAATTTACAAAGTAGCGTCTTCGCAAAGGGCTCATAAAACTGAGACTGATTCAATTGCCCTTAACGAGGCCGAATAATTATGAGCTTTACATCAATTTTACAGGATAACCGTTAACGCAGTATAAAAAGAAACCAGAAAATCTCCGTGCCATAATCCATCACGCGGGCCCAATGCGGATTGGAACATGAACTAAACAGTTTATTAAATGACTGGCTACTAAAATGTACAAACTTAAGCCCGGGCTGAAAATCAGCGCTGTGGTCTGCTGTACGTGTACAACATTGTGGTGAGTCAGGGTCCTTTTAACCACTGCACTTTATTTGGTTGTAGATTATGTTATAATAATAATATTCTCATTGTGTTTTGGAAACGAAATAATTCTAATATATTCTATTCTAAAATAGAAGGAGGAACTTCCTTAGTTTTTATTTTTTTATTTTATGTACGAAGGCGGCAGACGAGCATACAGTCCACCTGATGGTAAATGGATACTGTCGCCCATGGACATCCGCGATACATGCCAACATTAGTCCAAAATGACAAATGTTGGCACGCCCCCGGATGCGCTGCCTACCTTTACAGATTAAGGAATGGATTGGGAAAATGGAGAGGGATAGGATGGGATGGGAATGGGCTCTGGCACAACTCACTCACTACCGAAACACTTACGTACATTGGGGAAATACGATAAAGTGGGAAATGCACTACATTTCAAGGTAGTCTTCTGTGAGAGGGGTAACGTGGCCATTCGAGCGCGCCCAGCGGCTGTTAGATTGCAGCGTGCACTCTCCCCTTCCCAAAAGACCAATGTGCAGCTATTATATTATAATGGTACTAGGGAATCTCCATTCAATAAATATGACTCATAAACCACGCGAGCGAAGCCAAGACAATGATTAGTATTGACCTGAAAAAAGTTAATTCTAAATGAAATTGTGATGTATGGGCGAATAACAGCCATAAAAGATGCTGACGGTACTTACAAAGGGCACATCGTTCGGTTAATTTAAAAATTAACAAATTGCGGGGGTCTCGTTACGCTGGTTGTTTAAAGTCATAACCTCAAAGAGGGGGCGTGGTGGTACGTACAAAAAGCAAAGAGGATCAAAGTACTTGACTCTTTTTGCTTTATTATTCGGCATCAATCATTTACGGGCTCGCATTTTTATGTTGGTAAACGTATATTTTTTGTGTATTTTACTTGCATTCATTCTTTTTATATTTTTTTACAAATGACTTGTTGTTTAGAAAGCTGTCATTCTCCTCACAATCGATTCAGACTTACTGTCAATGATATTAAGATTATATAACAGAATGTCATTGATTTCTACACTACTACAGGGCACAGGCCTCATCTAGTAAATGAGGGGTTTCGGGCAGTAAATCATCACGCGGGCCCAATGCGGATTGATGTCTCAGACTTTTTTTGGATTCTCGAAATACAGGCTTCCTCATCATGTTTTCCTTTACCACCGAGATAGTGATAATTTTTAAAATTCCTACTTAAATAAAAACTTAGTCGTAGGATTTCATCTCACGATCTCAGGAATGAGAGTCGAAATTGAATATCCTTGACTTACCGCCATCAATGATATTTTCTGACTCCAAAATTATTGGTTTGCTGAACAGAGCCAAGTGGTATGTAGGCAGGTACCTACTTATCCGCGAAGTAACGTCGGATACTTTACAAAGTTCAAGTTAGGCCTCACATAGAGTATTGCTTACACCTCCAGGCTAGTACACGTAAGTATCAACCGTATCAAATAGACTGCGTCCAACGACGCGCTGATCTAGTTATCGGTCATTCCTCTCACAGACGAATTAGAACTTATTTCATCTATATACTAAAACACTAAAGTGAATCCAAGAAGAATAATCTCCTTTGAAAACATTTTTACATAAGCCTCATTCTTCTGCGGAACCGACTTACATAATTATGCACACGTATTTAACAACCAACGGAAAGTGAAACTGTTATTAATTAAATCTATGGACGTAACGTCGCATGTCGACGACTCATTGTAAAATGCGCGGAATTCCGTCACGAAAATGACAATACTTACCCACTGACTTTAATACAGCAAATATTCATGTTTACACACAATGGCATTAATTAGTATAAGTATAACGTTATGTATAATGTGTAAAATGTTGTCCTCAAATGGAAAGTTCATACTAGGAAATGTAATGTGGGGACGCTGGACGGCCAAACGGGTCGAGCGATTTAAATAATGCTGTGGAAATGGCTCGACGAGAAGAAGGGAAGATCGTAAGGTCGTACGTAGTATCGAACATTAGAAGACTCATATATCCAGCGCTGGATACATACAAACAGATGTGATATGATTTGATTTTTATATTGCGCATTTGATTTGTCTTCAGAAAACCAAACTAAGTAAATCAGAAAATATGAGAGGTGTTTCAAGGGCGTGAATCAATTCTCGACATACACAAAATCGTAAGTTCGTACTGCTTAATAATCGTTTTTTCTATTATTACCAACTCCGAAGCGAAGAGATTCGCCAAAGAACTAAAGTCACAGACTTATAGAATCAGCATGCCGAAGTGGCCGTGTGTAGGACCGGTAACCCATGGGGTAGACCAGTCCTCGAATGGAGGCTACGTACCGGGAAGCGCAGTGTGGGACGCCCTCCGACCTTGTGGAGCGACGTCTTGAAGAAGTTCGCTGTTAGTGGTCGCTTGAGAAGAGCCGAGGATCGTATGGTGGCGAGTTTTGGGAGACGCCTACATTCAGTATAAGCTGATCGTATGGTATGGTACCAGCTCCACGTTAAAGGAAATAGGGTGAGGAAGTCCACGTACTTGAGAATTTAAAATAAATGTAGACCATGTGAAATATTCATCAATCCGTATTGGGCCCGCATAGTGAATTATGCCCCGAAACCCAATCGTGATTACATGGAATTGTGAGTACTGTGGTCTGCAGTGGAACGTTGCATGCAATACAGAGTGCGAATGTTCTGATAAAAAGTTGCGAATATTCAAACGATCGCGATCCTAGAAGATTATATAGCGCAGTACTGAGTTGGAAACTTACCATATAAAGGCTTTCATCGCACCTGTCTATTTACCATATAAAGGCTACTTACTTATTCTGTGGCAAGTTGTCGTAAAAGTTGTTCGCAAGACGAGGGTGCGCGGCGGCGCGTGCGTCTACGACCGGATTTGTCACGCTCCATGACAATTGATGGAAAAAATCCAATGAACTCAACAAGCAGGGTTGCCTCTTCCAAAACATAATATTATAAGGTACGTATGTATCGATTAAACAGCGTTCGCACAAACACAAACTCCTTTGCATACTGTTATCATTTATCAACATACTGAATAAACAGTTATGTTTATGATTATTCAGTACGGTACGTTGTAGCTTTAACGTTATTTTCGTCGGTAATGTAAATAAACTAACAACGAATTAAGTCATATTGAAATAACTAACCCCATATAGTATAAAGTCCCCGCAGATGGAGTTGTGGCTATATCTAGTACAAAACATTATTCTTCTAAATCAGTTACCTGTGCCTGGTACGATTCTAATAAATAGTGTTTAACCATAATATAAGATGGGTACATAGGTCACACCGAAAATTTCCGGAACTGGCCACTTACATAAACAATATTTAAAAAGTAATTACAATATTTGAAAATGGAACTCTTTGGCTATAGGATAAAGTTTGTTTCATCTAACAGTCATTTGCTAATGCATTGTGGTGTCATTTTAAAAATTGCGTGTCTGCTTACGATGGATTTAACTCGTGAAAATTTTCGCTGATTTTAATTATAATTTGACAGCTCAGCAGAGACTCGCTCGGCTGCAAGCTGCTTTCGGCGATAAAGCACCAAGCAAGGTGACAATTTGTAGCTGGTTTGTAGAATTCAAGCGCGGTCGTGTCAATCTCAGTGACGAATTTCGTGAAGGTCACCCGTCACCGCAGTCAACAACAAAAACATGCATGCTGTGCGCCGCGTGATCGAAACAGAAAGGCATGTGACCTACCATGAGATTTGGGCATCCTTAGGCATAGGCATGATTCAGATACAAACAATCTTACACAAAAACATTTGGCTGCGCGAAAGCTGTGCTCGCGGTGGATCCCACACAAGTTGACTTGGACACTTGGTCACTTTGGACACTTGGAGACCCAAAAAACGGAACGCGTCACTTGGTGCAATGCCATGCTTACCAGATTCAAAGAAGGGGCGTCAAATTTAGTGTGAAACATAGTAACAGGTGACGAAACATAGATTTACAGCTACGACCTCGAAACAAAGCAGCAATCGACCATTTGGGTCTTTCAAGATGAGCCGAACCCCACCAAAGTGGCGCGATTGTCAGGTGCGCGCGATGATCGTTTCTTTTTTATAACTCATTTAGAAAAACGCAGAACTCATGAGCCATCCTCTATACAGTCCCGACTTGGCACGTTGTGACTACTTGTTTCCAAAAATTAAGAACGAATTACGCGGTCAACAATTTTCAACGCCAGAAGAGGCTATCGAAGAGTATGAAAAACGTGTTTCCGAGGTCACCATGTAGGAGTGGAATAAATGTTATGGAAATTGGTTTATTCGTATGCAAAAGTGTATTGACGCTGACTGAGAAAATTTTGAGAAACAATAAATTGATTTTTGGCCATTTATTGATTTTTTTCCCGTTCATTCCGGAAACGTTCAATGTGGCCCTCGTACTAGTGAACTTTGTATGTACTTACATTAGTAACACAAAATATCCAGAAAAGAGAAGACGAAACAATTGGGTAGGGGGACGGACTCTGGCCTGTCGAGAAGACTTAAGAGAAAGCACATACAATTTTCAGTTAAAATAATATTTGACCAACCCTATAGCACAAATGGACCTGTTACGTGCCGTGCAGTGGACGGATTCACTCGGCGTATAAGTAACCGCGGTGCGCTAATAAATGCTGTCTTTCACTTGCAGGTACGGCTTTTATGTGACGATTGTAAAAATGAACGGTTAGAACCAGAATTTGCTGGTACTTTTATAAAAGTTTAGTATGATTATAAGCAAAATCACTTATCTTTGGTGGAGACATAAATAGGCATGTGCTTGGCATTCGAGATTCTTTACAATGTAATTATTATTTTGGGTTTATACTGTTGTTTCATGTAAAATAAATATTGTTACAACTATTGAGTGAATCGCGGAAAAAATTCACGATACTAAATTCGTAACAACTTTGTCCATGACCTACATTTCATGATATATTTTCAAAATCAGTTTCCTGATTATCATTACCTTATCTAGTGATGAATTACAAACAGTTCGTACAGAGAAGTAACACTCAAGAGAATGGCTTTAAATCAAAAGTGGTTTAGTCATATAAGTCATTAAACACAAGTAATGACATATTCGATGACTTGGAATATTAGAAATGAACTCTTTTCTAGTACATTGGTTTTTTATTTTGTCTCATTATTTCTTTCGTTTTTCTTCGGGATTAAGTTTAAAGCAAAGTTGCATGTTTTATGTCTATGTTAAATCTTCTAATGTTGGTTCAGTATTTTACCTACACTAACACCTTAGTGATTTACTAGGGGACCTCGTATATATCCTTTAATCGGCAGTGAGTCAGAATCGTAAATTAGGTCTGGAAATTTCCTTGTAAATCGTAATAGTCCCTTAATACTCTCTTAATACTGATTACACCTATATAAATTAGTGTACCTAAATGTGTCGTCTGATTCTAGAAAAGGGGAGCTGCATAAAAGAGAATGAACAGTATGAGAATTTGTAGGAAGTCAGTAAAAAGCGTGTCGGTAAGAACCCTGTCAAAGTACGGCGCGGACCTCCCGCGAATCGGTCCGAATTTGTTATGAACATGATAGGTGGTGTAAACCTACATAAGTTTAAGATATTCGTCGTAGCGAGGCGGCACATTAACCGTCACAGGTGTAAATTATTCATGAGCTAGGCCGGCCGCGTCGGTCACACAACGCCCGCCCGTACGAACGGAACTCTGAAAAACAGCGCACCGTCTTTCAATGATTGAAGTATAACATGCGAGTGAATTTAGCGGTTGCTATACATTGCGTCATCTTTAATATTCTGAAAGTAGCCGAAATCAACCCTTTCTTTTATGAATTGGTATTATTTAACTGCACATGTGTATAAATAAATATGTAAATACATAACAAGAAGTTAGGCGAACGGTGATCGTGATCGGTTTTAATTGTCATTTAATCTTATTTCATGAATTCGCTTCGGTTATACAGAGATTAATAAACACGCAATTTAACGATACTTAATAAATGAAATCAATTGGGTATAATCACGACTCAAGTAAGTCATAGATATACGAGTAGGTTAGCGCATCGTATTTTCAACCGAGTTATCAAAGAAACCTGTTTGGCAACTTATAGGGGGGCTGAAGCAGATGAGGGGGGTTCATTAAAAAGCCAAATTTGAAACTTAATTACTACGTAATAAGAATGTTCCATTTTCAAAACACATGAATTAAAGGATTCGATTACTACTGAACATAGAACACTATTAGACTAACGTGCCTGCCCTCCAGTGTTTGTATAACATATCTAGTATTTATTATTAAATCGATGGGTTTGCGTCATAGATTTTTGTTAGTCCATAACACAGCATTCTAAACAGTTTCAGAAAGTGACACCAATCAAAGCGACTTGATTGTCGTCGTTGAAATCAGCAATCCATAACGTCAAACTTTAAAGAGTTTTAGAATATGGCATCTCTCTTCGGCATTAATCAAATCAAAACGACTCGATATAAATCTTTGTTATCTTATGTTTACTTTTACTATGTTATATTGGCCTTTGTTATCTCGTTTTTATTCAGCTTTGTTACCCAGTTGTTACCTTTAAACCGAAGCACTAAGTTAAGCAGGTTCAACTTTATTCGAAGAATTTGTTTTATTGTTCCTTTTTTTTTGCTTTAAATGATGCAATTCTAAACTGAAACCCTTTTAAAAAGCAAAATTATATCACCGGTTCCTTTCATAAAAGAGTGAATGTTTAAAAACATATTGTCCGTGGCACTCCCATAAAAACACATACTCCCATAAAGATTCCCATTCAAAGGGAGTTTTTATTTAAAAGGTAAATAATCGTAATAATGTAAGACATCATTCATGTTGACATTAAAAACACAAAATTACTGTTTAAAGTTAGGAAGTGCTTTGTGACTAAAATTGAAAAAAATCACACATGGAATAATTCTGTACACGACATTGGAGGTGTTTTTGTAAGAATATTTTTAATATGTAGTTGTATTTACTACAATGTGACAACAACCTTAAATATTGTTAAGATCTACAACAGCGCATCTCTACAAAACTACCATAAGTTACTTAATACAAGATACATTGCAACGGAATCCGATTTGTTGAAATCAAAGCCAAAACAATGAGTTTTATCAATGAGTTTTTAATAAACTGCAATGCAATATGAGGTGAATAAATTTCACACAATTACCTATATTAGGTATATTGATTGATGTTATAAATGGTTATTTTTATTTTAATAGCAACTTCAAACTTATTATACTCAATATATAAATAGGCTGATTCAATACGATGATTAATTTAAATAATTATACAATTAAACCTGTTTCTTTGTAAGTATATTTGCAATACCGATACATTATTAAGATAGTTTTTAAATGGTAGTTAACTCTCGAAATACGTACCTACCTAGTAGATAAATACATATTGTCCTTGACTATGAAAGTGCCGTTTGTTCATACTGGTCATTTTGAACTTAGATATCTTGCGTTTGGCTTTACATTCATTTAAATTTATGCTATGGTATTCTTTTTCAAAATCAGTTATTCATTTGTTTTTCCGTCAAACGTCTTTTTGCTTAGATATAGTTAGTTATGTTTGCGACCATGGAAAAATTAAAAATTATTATTTTCGAATATGAGATGATATTGATTCATTTGCATCAAATCGGGAAAGTGAAGAAACTAGGAAAGTGGGTATCGTATGAGCTTAATAAAAGTCAGTTACAAACACGCGTCGAAAAGCTTGTCTTACTTGCCTTACTGAACCGGCACAAAAATGAAGAGATTTGGAATCGTATTGTCACTTGTGATGAGAAGTGGATCTTGTATGATAAAATCGTACGTAAACGTAAATCGTAAATCACAATGGTTGAACTCAGGAGACACAGCCAAATAATGTCCCAAACATCTTGATAACGCTCGCTCACAAACTGCACGACAGACAACCTCAAGGTTACAGGAGCTTCGACAAGAAACTCCACGTTACCCACCGTATTCGCCAGACCTTGCCTCTACTGATTTCCATTTTTTTCCCAATTTGGATATTTTTTACAGGGTAAAACTTCAACTCCGATGAGGCAGTGAAAAACGCCTTCAGATAATTCATCGATTTCCATCCCTGGGAGTTCTATAGCAGAGCCAACAATCAACTCCCAAAAAAAAGGCAAAATTGCATTAATAATAATGGACACTTCGATTAATTGAATATATAATTTTATGCAAAAAATATATTTGAATTTTACCTTATAAAACGGCAATTCATAGATAAGGACCCTAATATTATTTGAACACTACTTATGTTCTATATAGATATTCCTTCAGTAACAGTATATAGGTACGGAATACGAGTACAGAATACCACACTCAGTGACCAACCTCGACATCTCAAATATTATTGCAATACACCGAACGATGTCCAGTCGACGCCGAAATACTTCAAAATTCATAAAAGAATGCCAATAACCATTTTATAACTCAGTAAATTCGGGCTTGGTGATACATAACTACACCCAAATTAACTTACCTCTCATAAAACTCTACATAAGCTTTAAGACCATAGTTTAAGACAATAAATAGGTTGAAAGTTTAATTTGCATCTGCAAATGTAAGGTTGTTTTTTTGTAAAAGGCTTTGACAGTTCGCGGTAAGGTCCGCAAAACGGTAGGTTGAGCATTTTCGATGCCGAACAGATATTAATAAATCGTTTTTGTCAAATGTCAACTTCTGTGGTCGCCTCTGTCGCTTGTTTTTATTTTTTTATTTTAATTAGCCACACACGGCTACTTCGGTTACTCTTGACTGACTCTTGTCAAGGGCAGGTTTTTAATAAGTCGTTTGATAAAATTTTTAAATTACCTTTGGCAGTTTTTCGAAGTTCTAGTCGAGCAAAAGGGTCTATGGTGGGTCACATTGAATTTTGCTAAAAAAGTTCCCTCAACGAGCAGATAGTCTACCTGATAATGTATGGATACTATCGCCCATAATCACCCGCGATACATGCCGACATAATTCAAAAGTAGCATTTTCATTTTCTTCATCAGAAGTTACTTGTATATTAAAACGAGCAGCATAAAATATTAAAATAATGATCAACAAAGTAAACTATTTTAGAATAAGTGAAATATATCATTTTTAAATTACAAAGAGTGTCATCACAAAGTCATTCTTACAAAGAATGTTATGACAAACAATATCGAACCTAAATCTAAAAAGGTCTCGGATTCGATTCCCGATTGCATATTCGTTCAAAGACTACACTGGGTAGTTTGTTGTCTTTATACGTGTCCCGGGCCCATTACACAGGGAATTCTTGTGTAGGCCCTTGAGTGTGATGTTCCATTGCACTCCATGCCATTCCATTGTGCTATCCATACCATGAAATTGGTTAAAAAGGGCACCACGTTATCGTAACAGATCTCTGATGCCAACACAATTTAATTCTCCCTTATCGCAATCTAAACAATTGCCCACAAGTCCCTCTTTAGAAACCAAAGGGCAAATTAAAAAGTCCCCTTGTTTACAAGTCACAAAGAGCGAACCATCTTATAATTAACATTCTTTGCCCCGTGACGCTCAACTTTCACATATCCTAATGGCTTTGATGTCGTATGAATTGGTAGCAATGAATTCTTTTATTTTAGGGTCTCGTGTATAAAAATATATACTGTCAGTTCTATTTTGCTTGAAAACCGGTTAAATATACAAATTAGTCATAAACATTCTGTTTTTGTATAAAACCGATATTTAACCGGTTGCGTCAACGAACAATTATTTATCAATGTCAATGTTCATTTACCGGTATACGATATCAACCTCATAAGGTTCCACGACAAGGCACAAGCCTCCTTTAATAAGTCGCTAGAGCAGTATACGGGTATCTATTATCGACTATCATTCGTGAAGTCATGAGTTCAAATCCTAGGTCCATACCATTAGATTCCTACTTACTTTGTACGGATTTTTTTAATTATCACTAACTGGGCGGTAAAGGACAACATCTCGAGCAAAACCGCATACTCGAGAATCTTAAAAAAATATGTAGTATAATGTATTCAATAAAGTCAGATAAAAACATGATCTCAATTTAGGGTAGTTTCGATAATCGTAAGAGTTACAATTATTTGTTTACTATATATTATACAGGTTGTTCACTTATTTTAGTGATGGCTGAGAGTTTTTCAAGTAGGTTTCAAGTCTGAATCGTAACCGCAGAATCGCATTCTATCTACATCTGCAATCTTTGCCTTTGATGTCACAGGTACAATAGGCAATCAGCTAAGTACCTACCACCAGTTCTACAAAAAAATATCTATGACACCACAGCTGTGAGCTGTGAACACGAGGTGTCGTTACCCATAAATCCGATACATTTTATGACACCATACCAATTACTATCACATTATGCCCTTAAAAAACAAAGACAAAAACAGAGCAATGGTTAACACGTGCTACTCTGAGTACGGAGTTCAACGACCGGGCTAATTCTGTACTTCCTCGTAATGCGAAGGTATTTGAAGTTATTTATAATGACGATTACACGATCGCATTGTCGAGTGCATTGAGTGGATTTGATGATCTACTTATGAATACGAGATAAAGAAAACTGTAAATGGAATGCAAAGTTTGAAGTTAAGGCATACAACACATAACACAACAAAAATCCGATCAATAATTTAAATGATTTGATATTATGACAAGAACTGAAGCTCATAGTTAGCTCACTGAGCGTCTTTGAACGAAGATTCGCCAAAGAAATAAAGTCGCCGGCATAGCTTATAGAATCAATCAGCACGCTGAAGTGGCAATGAGCAGGTCGCAAGGTCGATAAAACCGATGAGGTAGACGAGGCCTCGAATGAAGACCAGTGGCCACGTACTTACCGGGCAGCGCAGTGTGGAATGTGGACTCTTTTTAATATTAGTGTAGCATTTTTCTTTATTTTTTAAATAAACGAAGTAATATTTTAAACGGTATTATATCAGTGACGAACTAATCTACTTAGGTATAATATTGTAGATTATACTGCCCTCCTAAGAATAAAGGGCATTCGTAACATTTTTAATGAAAACATGAATAACTTTGTAATGAGAGATCAAAAATAAACAAAGAAAATAAACAATAGCTATTCTCTTTGTTTCATTCAAAATTACAAATTAATAACTTGATTTTAATTTAATGATTTTTTTTGGATTTTCTCGGATGTCATCAAAATACACTTGTGCCTTGAGGGCAGTATAGAAAACCTCCGGTACAGCATCATTCGCTTTCCATCCTCTGTATCTATTTTTCGCAACATTTACTAATGGGCAGGTCATAAAAATCTACACTTTATTGTAAGTGCACTAATCACACAAATCCTTCCGCCTCGCACTAGTCCAGCCATTAAATCAGTCCAATCTGGAACATTCCATCACTAATATTGAACAGTAAACCCAGCCAAGAATAACACTCATTTGGATATTACCAAAAGGACGGATAGCTTGTTATATTTTAACGAGCCAAGCAATTGAAGTTTGGGTGGTCTATGCGTAAAACCGGCTCGTAACTATGGGTCAATTTTGAAGCAATAGGGTAAATATAGATTTATGGATTGATGTCTGTGCTGATTTGTTTTCTGGGAATTGTGATCGACTCAAAAGTCTATGACGGGTGGTGAGAATGAGGTAATATGCGAATTTGAATGAGGAATTAAGTTCTCAGTTTTTCTTCTTCTTCAGTTTGCTGGCAATATCAGTTCTGGACTCAAGCGCGACGACTATTTTGCCAATGTCACGTGTAAATGAATTTCAAGTAAATATGGCGTCGCTCAGTGAAGTCGGCTTCCTTGGAAGCACATGGAAAACGCAGTCTTATGCTTTTACTGGATTATTTATCACAAACATTACGCACAAACATAAAATTTTGAACTTTAATAAACAATCGCTATTAATTAAACCACAAAGTTATTTTTATTTAATTATTTTTATATATTAGTAATCAAAGAAAAACTCGAACCCACCTCCCGTCAAAGAATCTTCTCAGTTTTTTTACTGAACGGTTTATTTTACTATCCGCTTTTCATTTTTTTTTTACAGCAGAATACTAACTGTTGCGTTTATTTAAAAAGTACGAAGTATTAATAAATATTTAGAAGTAAGTAAAAAAAACATACACTTAAGGAACGCAAATGCAGGAACGAAATCTCAAATATCGATTATAGAACGGTTTATTTGAACAGCGGCTGATGAAGCTTTGAACTGGAGCTGACCGAGTTGATCAAGATACCGTACTAGGGACCCTTCAATCAGCAGGCAGGGTCACTACCAACTGGGCTAATCGTTCGCAATTACTTTTCAACCTTTTTGGACTTCTTGTCGAGAACACGAGAAAAACTAATTTTTGTTTAATTTATTATAAAAAATGTGTATTTGTTCGTTTTGTGGTTTAATAGTGATAATTTATTCAAATTCAAAGTGTTATCTGTACTTAATGTTTGTGATAATGAATTAAAGCGTGGGACTGGCGTTTTTCGTGTGTTTCCAAGGAGTCCTCTTCTGTCCTCAGTAAACCCCATTATCACTTTACTGAGTGACCCCTGACTAACTTCGACGAGACTGGACATTGACAGCATACGTTTTAGACTGTGAAATCGTTAATTACGAAGAAAACTTGACACTAGATAATTGTGCTAATTGCACCATTGGCATAGATGTATGAAAAAAAAATCCCCCTTTTTTGAGAGTCACACTGCGTTAGAACACAGAGTTAAGAGAGCTAAGAACTGTTTACTTGAAAATAAAATAAATATTTTTGCTTGTGTTTCTATCTATATTAATATCTATACTAATATTATAAAGAGGAATAATGTCAATATATAGAGGTAATCTCAGAAACTACTAATCCGATTTCAAATATTCTTTTATCATTTGAAAGGTATATTATTCCAGATGGACATAGTCTATATATCATGTGCAAAAAAATTGACGGGAGAAGCGAGGGCGGGTCGCTAGTGGTACATATTTTTACTGAATGTTGATGACACAAATTTGTGAAACGACACTTGAATAAATACACAAAGTAAATATTATGTCACATTGAGTCAAGAAATAAAATTTAAAAAATCTGGCAAACAAAACTGTTGCCATTTGGTGTGACGGAAAAAAACTAATTTTGTCACTCCATGTCCCCGTTTGTTCATTTCGTGTCAACAAACATTATGTTTTGAGATATTTCAGTCCTCGTCAATGTATACGTTACGACCTCACAGAGACATCCGACGACACCAATAAATACCAGAGTAAGACACAGTATAGGTGATAAGCAGTATGGAGTTTAAATTGACACCTAAACTTTACCGCAAACAAAATCCTTAAAATATATGACATCATGAAGAGTTAGGGTTCCTATTCACAGTTCTAGAACGCGTGAAAAGTATGGTTGGTTATGGTAGCAACGCCAATCTTGAATTGACAAACTATAATAAGGACATTTCTATAGTTAAATACATATAACAATCTCCTAATAAAATTATTAGCAGAATTAATGAAATGACCCCCTAAAAATACTGAATTAGGTAAATATTTATTGGTTGTAGAACCTTTGTTGGTTGTAGAACCTTTGTTGGTTGTAGAACCTTTGTTGGTTTGAGAACCTTTGTTGGTTGTAGAACCTTTGTTGGTTGTAGAACCTATGTTGGTTGTAGAACCTTTGTTGGTTTGAGAACTTTTGTTGGTTGTAGAAACTTTGTTGGTTGTAGAACCTTTGTTGGCTGTTGAACCTTTGTTGGTTGTAAAACCTTTGTTGGTTGTAGAAACTTTGTTGGTTGTAGAACCTTTGTTGGCTGTTGAACCTTTGTTGGTTGTAAAACCTTTGTTGGTTGTAGAACCTTTTTTGGTTGTTTTCATGCTCGCGCGATGACATAAAATAATATTGTCTTCTGACGACCCCGATACTGATTGAATTGTATTCAACCTATTTAACTGATTGAATGCTAAGATCCCTTAGATACTGTTCATCTAATTCCTGTAGTACCAACAGAAAAACTAACATAAACTTTCATATGAAACGTTCACTTTATGACAAATTGCAACGCCTTAGAGTTCAAAGCCAACTTGGATTCCGTTTCAGAAAGCGAAAATATATCTTTGTTTATATTATTTGTGACTAGTCGACACATTTTACGATCGACTTTAATGTATTTTTCACATGTTTTTTGACACAAACATGTGTAACATTCAGCAGGTTATTAAAACGTTTCAAAATAATGTTATGACAATATTCAAGACGAGATGTATCATTATGAAAATAGAATTATGGCGAGTTGAAGGGCACTTTTTGACGTGGGGCTATTCTCGGGAAAATCCTCGATCTGTACTACATTTTATATTGAGAAATTCTAGACTCCATCAAACAGATACAAAAATATATGAGTAAATATTTACTCAAGAACCGTATCATCAGCCTACTGTTGTCTACTCTTGGGCCTCTGTCAAATCTCACCACCGTTCACGATCTACTCGTCTCATCCGGGCACTACTGACGAATTTCTTTCCACCTGGCCGGAAGGCATCCCACACTGCGCTTACCGGTACGCTATATAATGACGCTATAAATTATATTAGGTGTATTAAGGGGGATAAATAGCCAGTTCATTCAGATAGATATTCTAGTGTTCAAATATCTAGCCAAAAGTCAAAAACTCTATCCAAAAGAGGCATGGGTAACCCGAAGCCGAAGCACGGATTAAGCATTTACCACAAACTACGTGCTATCTCTAATAATTGAAATTTTAATAAAATCGTCATTTTTATAAGAAGTGACAGTTGTTAAGACGGTGTATGTACCCGATGGTGTATACCTTGAGTATTATCATCATTTCTACCAGTACCTAACTGATACCATAATAACTTCCAAATATCGGATATAAACCGAATTCAATAAGTTTTACAAGCTATTTTGTTCAACATTTTCAAAGCAAAAAAAACACGTGTAGCTAAGACGTTGAACGTTGGACAAGACGTTAAACGTGCGCTTTGACAAAAAGTTAATTGCCGCGATAAAACGCAAACGAGCGCTGTGTCACACTGTACGACAATTAAAGCCTTGTAACAAAGTCGTAACTTTTTACAGGGCCCGCATGTCTATTTTAAACCTAGCAAGATAATCAGCACAGAAATTGTGTAAATAAAAAATAAAATGTGGCAAAGAAATTCCACTAAGCTACGATATAGAGTTCTTCAAGAGTGCTCTAAATAGGATTTTAGTAGCCGGCCGACACCAGACGCCAGAGCTTTAAAATACCTCCACCCTATCCCTTCCCGTGGGAATGGTACTAAGGCTAACAACGCCGCTACCACAAGCCCTGTCTACCTCTAAAAAAGTGGACTCGCCAGTCTGCTTGGCCAATGTGCCGATTTAAAGCCATACATCCCTCATGACCAAGACAATGTGTATCAGGTGGCCCATATCCAGCAGTGGACGATAAAAGGGCTGGTTACTTTACTTACTACTTCACTCAATACACCGGCACCTCCCCTGG
The DNA here is from genome assembly GCA_943735995.1 of Sesia bembeciformis. Lineage (NCBI taxonomy): Eukaryota > Metazoa > Arthropoda > Insecta > Lepidoptera > Sesiidae > Sesia > Sesia bembeciformis. The sequence goes on from OX031040.1 coordinate 11,365,437, forward strand.
AGTTGCAGGTGACCGTGGACGATGACAGTTCGCCTTGATTTTACCAACTTGTGGGTCGCCCGCCACTCTGCGTACTCTCCTAAAAATACCGTTGCAGTAACATACATTTTCAACATGCAACAATCTTTTAACTTGTTTACAATGACATGAGGTTCCGTCGTCGTGTTAACACATTGTCAAGTAGTTAACGCGATCGCTGTTTACAAGTTTAACTGACGACAGTTATTAAACGACAGGCGATTTAAATTATTTATGGGGGAAGAATAGTATACAAGTATACACATTAAATGGCCAATAAATAATATCAGAAAGGTATGCTTCTGTAAGAGAAGGAATTATATCAATAAAAAAGATTGTGGCATTCCAAAAATATTAACATGGAATTGTATTAAAAATAATAAATATAGAACAGAATAAATATGCAATAAATGTAAAATGTAACTTGTAAATTGTTGAAATATTAATAAACATTTCTGCCATGTAATTACTCTGTATTTATGCGGTTGTTTCGCGTGAAAAATAAATCTTTATTTTTTTATAGGGTGTTAGAGTTTGTTATGGAAATGAATTTTTTTTTAATATAAAAATGCGGCAGACGAGCATATAGCCCACCTGATGGTAAGTGGATACTGTCGTCCATAGACATCCGCGAAATATGCCAACATCAGTCCAGAACGAGAAACGTTAGCACGCCCCCGGATGCGCTGCCTTACCTTTGCAGATTAAGGAATGGATTGGGACAAAAGGTTGCAAATCGGGGATGGATAGGATGGGATGAGAATGGACTCTGGCATATGTCACTCACTACCGAGATACGTATGTACATTGGGCAAATACGTCATAAGTCACAAATTAAATGAATTATGTTTGCTGAAGTAATGAAATCTAACCCGAAAAATACTATTATTTATTCTGTAGCATACCATATTTAATAATATTTTATTTATTTTTATTTATTTGGGGAGCTTATAGCCATAGTACGTACTTCATAATTAAAATATAACATATTTAAATACATACTAACCTACCACAAGTAGACTATGTGTATAATTACTTAGACAAAAAGTGGAGAATAGCATGTATTAGCATATACAGCGTTACTGAAATCAATACATTGATGAAGTACCCGTGTGACATTTATTGAAGAATATTTGTAGAGCATCCGAAGGTCGTCAAATTCACTAACAACGTGGGACAACTCACATTTTACTCGTACAACTAAATTCCAACGCCAATAGCTCTAGTCCTATTTTTGTACGGTTATACGTCTACTAATTTATAGTGCTATAAAGTTTTACTTGTCACTCATACGGGATTTATGTGTGGAACGTCCTAAATGCGGTTTCTTCCGCTGACGAATTTCCTCGTGTCAACGCTCACTATAAACAATATGTGATGCGTGGAAGGTGGTAGGGTTGTCACTTTCATTAAGCTAGATTTTTCAGAAGTAGACAGATAGACACATTCCTTTCTTCTCTCAAAAATAGGACGCTTTATTTAAATGTAGATAAAATGTTTAAATGGTCCCCATTTATTTAATATAAAAATTTAATCTAAGGCAAAGATCATAAAAATTTTAACGGTTGAAAGATCTAAATTTCCACCATTTTAAAAGTGGTATTATCTTTTATTAAGTTTACCTAACTGGCAACCCTAGACAAAGCGTAGGCGACAGAACCGCCATCGGTCTATTTGCCCTCGTCGATCTGTGACGGCCCGTCAAATGGAACAAAGGAGTTTGTCTTCTGTTCTAACATAAGCAGAGTCTGATTTCCTGAACGTGTCTCTGACTTCCCATTAGTTTTACAAAGTCCTATCAACAACATCATCAGTGTTAAAATTGTACTTTATCGTGTTGGCTATGGTTTGAAATTCGAAGGTTATAAGGAGGTTGATGCAACGTTGTCAAAGTGAGTTGGAGTAAATCATGCAGGCGGCGCCGGCGATGTCGTCAGGACCGCACTGCTCATACAAACAACCGTCGAAGCATACCGAGGAAGGATGCTTAACACTTGCACCTCTAATTATATCCCGGGAACGCTGTAGAAACAAATACCGTCTTGTTCTGTAATGTTGGATTTCCTTTGCTATTTGTTTGAGACTATTGAGCGGAGTTCAATTTTACTCGTATTAACCGTCCGGTTGTAGTAGGTACTATTAAACTAGAATAGTTTGTGGGTTTATGTAAGATTTGACGGCTTGACCCAAGTTGGGACGACTAATTCACAAGAGAACAATTGAAGCTCAAAGATCGCATAAATAGATTAATAGGTTAATTAATAATATTGTATATATTATTAATTAATAACATTTGTATAATGTTGATACTTTTATCAGAACAATTAAGTACTAATGGCAATAAAAATAATTAAGGTAATTTAAATAAAGAACAACAGTAATTCAACAACAATTAATAGATGAACAACTTCAGAGGTTTCAATTACCAAGTTTCAGAATTTACAGTAACATTTCTTCTGAAACAAAAATCAAACGACCCTTTTAACCCAGCATTTCAAACAAACGCACATCACGGAAAACCATTAACAGACGAAAATCAAACGACACACGACACCAAAGAGCTGAAGCGGCATAAGTGTCTCCGGGAAAAATGTTTAACACTGTAAAAGTTTCCCGGAACGAGATCGGGGACAGGTTTGTTTAGATTGTGCACCAGCAGATGTCACTGGATGTTGACGAGCTGTGGTACGTGGTGAAAATAGAACGTTTAAACAGGGTACGAGAAGTCTAAACGCACCGGTGTTTTGAAATAGAAAATGCGTTTTGACGTATGCTAGACTTTATAGGTACATAGATTATATAATAACTAGCGTTATCTTAGGTAGCAGGATATCAATTGAAAAAATAAGATCAACATTGCTTATACGACAAAACTAGTACCTATTAATAAAGAAATATAATGTGAAATAAAAAAAAACTATAAGGTAAAATTTAAGAAGTCATCCAATAATGTATTTCAACTGACCTTAAAATTTTCATTAGATATTACTAATAAGTAGATATATTTACTTTTTTAACCAGCTCTTTTTTCCTCTCCTACTGGACCCGAGCCTCCTCATACTCATTGTCTTGTGAATTAGGGATGTAAGGCCTTAAATCAACACGTAGACTAAGCGGGTTGGCGAGTCCACTCTTTTTTTTATAGGGAAGTAGGCGGACTAGCAAGCCGTTCCACATGATGGTCAGTGTTACCGTCACCCATGGACACCTGCAATACGAGAAGGTATGCGGGTGCTCCTATTTCTTCACAGTTTTCATGAAGAACTCCATAATATCGTAGCGTAATGGGTAGACCTGTTGAGGCAGTTCGTTCCACAGCCTACGGGTTCGCGGTATAAAATGATTTTCGGACTGAACAGGACGCGACACCTCAGTATTGAAGAAATGCGGATGGATCGCACTTCTGTGACGGGAGGTGCTGTTGTAGAAACCCGAGATGGAAATTATATTGAACAATTCTTCAGAGCATTCCCCATTTTACAGGCGATAGACAGACATTTTACACAGTCTCTCCGAACTCTGAGGGGTTTTAAATCGCCCGTGAGAGTGCGATCGTCGATAATTCGAACACTACGTCCGTTGGGTGGAGTCAATTGAGTCCAATGGGTAGTACTCCATATGGGGCCTAACCAGAGCTTTGTAGAGCGTTAGGAGGTGAAGTACCGCTTCGCTCTGTTTAGCATATCGAGCTTTTTGGAGGCCATTTTGGCTTTATTTTCCAATGACACTTAAATTCGACTTTGCTGGAAATTTCGACAGCAAGGATCCCGATACTCTCCGAGATCTTAAGAGGTGTGCTCTGAAAGCGAGGTGGTACGACAAAAGGAGGTTATTTAGCAATGGTGTAGTTCCTCAGCTCTTCTGGTAGCGGCTTTGTTATCCCTGGCCTTTTACATCACCCCACACCACACGGCATACTACACATATTTATAACTACAAGTAAAATTTTGCATTTTGTTTTACGTAAGTATAAACAATTGCTTATTAATCTCTAAAATTCGAAATTGTTTAAACGTAAAAAAAAAGAAGAAAAAAACATCATTTTACATCAAAAAATGCTAACACACACACCACAACCGATTTGTCTTCTCAAATGTAAACATGGAATAAAGCACATCAAACGACTAAGACGATTGAACACGACAGGAGTAATTCCATTGACACAATCCATTAATCCGTCGCAGACCGACCAATTAGTAAACAAATGAGCCGAACGACAGAACTGAATAGTTGGCAACGTGACAACGACGTGGGGAAGAGTAAAGGTGACTATACGATATATTAAAAGCTAAGCAGTGTTTTTACACTGCTTAGCTTTTGTTACTAACACTGCTTAGCTTACAACCTTTTGTTGGAATACCCTTATGAACGACTTCTGCTATAGAGGATCATGTCAATCTCATTTTTCAAAATGAATATGGTATTTCTGGCGACAAATCTGCTATAGCATCTCATACAAATAACATGTGTCAAACATAGGTGACTTTGTGTCCTACAACGTGTTAAAAGTTTCAATTTGAATTTACGTCACTAGAACAACCTTTGTAAATTTTTTATCCATTTTTTAATGATTATATTTTGACCTTATTCAAAATAAGTTTTGATAGAAGTAGTCAGGTTTTGTTTGATTTGGCCACAGTTGACGAGCGTCTTCTCATAATTGTTTACACTTAATATGATTTGTTTACACACTTCTGCAGGATTTCAATTTGTCACGTTATCTTTTACATGAATTTTTAAAACTCTTAATTCAGTAACACTTTCTCTACAAACTTTAGCTCCAAGTTTCCACTACTTGAACAGTCTCTACAACAGTTTCCACTACTTGAACAGTGGAACCAGGACCATCACCAAATGGATTATCACCTTTACAAAAAGAGTAACGGTCCATCGGGCGCGTGGTGACAGCTACGCTCGGAACATGTGTCCCGCTGTAAAAAGATCACGATAAATCCTGTGCGCGTTTACTGCCGACTATTTCTGATTTAATGACAAGTCTGGGAACAAAAGACAATCGCTACACAGTTGTTTAGATGAATGAAGTTAAAAGAATGGTGTTTTTTGGATCATTGATCCTAATAGAATTAACTAAATTAACTGGAATTTAAGAAACTAAATGTAGACTCATCAAGTTATTACATCGTTTTTTTTGTATGATTAGTTCCATTGAGTCAAGAATACTTTAATTTCAAATTAATCTCTTAAGAACTTAACTCTAATATATGTATTTATTTTTAACAAATTTTACATTAGAACCCAAAAATATTCAAGCAGGCTAGTTAAAACAAAGGAAGTTAATATAAAAATATTAAATATCTAATGCTTAAAATATTATAGGTTTTGTTGTGATTTATTACGTGATACATCACGCGATTAACCTTCTAATTTTCAAGATATTCATATCTCCATTAATATGAAAGTTTTTAAAAAGTGTCTGCATTGTTTGGACGTTAGCATTGTAAATTAAATTTTGTCAAAACATTGTTTCTTTGATGGGGCATTTATTTATTTATTTTATTATCATACAAAGAAAAGCTCATTTTATCAAATGGAAATTGGGTCCGAAAAACGGATTGGTTTGTCTTGTACACCCAGTAATTTTAAATTAAAATATTAATAATATTATATGTATTATGACTAAATTCTTTATCTTAAAACTAGGTTATATTTGGAATTTACCTCTAGTATTTTCTTTCCATGACGGAACTGCATATTAAATCATTCGACAATGGTAAAAATAATGTTTAACAATTATATTGTTTGCTTTTCGAGGATTCTTATAATATATCGCACTAAATAGCATCCCGTAAATAAGAAACCTTATCAATTCTTATACAAACAACAGCTTTAAAGAGAAACCAATCTAATAAAGATAACATAAAGTTTATTTTCGCCTGTATTTCACAAAGCGTGTCACAGTAGCTTTTTTGTGACACCCGTCGTGTCGTTTGGTTTTACTCTTTGTCACATCTCAGATTGGAGTCAATTAGTGGGTTTTAGTTTTTATTTCGTTCGTGTAATGGAGTGTTAAATATCTGTATCTCGAGCATTTATAAGCGTCACAACTAATTATGCGGGGTCGATAAAATTTGTTTTATAGCCCGGTGCACTAATTAAAATCGATTTATTAAAATTTGTTAATTGTGTATTTGTGTGTATTTTATAACGGCTAACCGTTATTTTTTTATTTTTTGTTATGTCTAACTCATCAAACTCATCGTAGATCTATTTAGTTAAATCTCATTAAATGTCTATTACCAGTTCTTTCGCAATTTATATATGTACTTATAATAATTTTGAAATAGATCTAATTCTCAGTGCGACTCACAAATTGACAAAACCTTAACCATGAATATTGAAACCATGCCAGTCTCCAGATTGGTAGATTTTACAAATTCCCTATTTATTTAAATACTCAACGACTACATGACTTTCCTCACGTTGTTTTACTTCACCGTCGAGTCAATTGAAAAATCCATACTGTACCTACAGTACAGTACAATTTCGTAGGAACTCAGTGGTAGGTAGCTACTGACCGGAGTTTGAAATAACAACGTTACAATTAAAGCAATTTGTGACCATGGTTGGCGTAAAAATTGGTAAATATACACCTTTAAGACCCGGTTAATATTAAATATGTATTCAAAACGCGAAAATCTTAAAGTTATCTTACAATGTGATTCGAGTACGTCCCCTACCTCATCTCCACTTTCGAGTCTGCATGTTATCTATCACAGCGTTATTCTATAATTATTTATTTCAGAGAGTTATTCTATAATTATTTATTTACTATACAGTACAAGTATATGCAACGTAACATGCTCGCTTTCTTCGGCCGCAGCGCGTGAAGCGATACGTGTACGCGCATTAATTGTTTCTGCTCATTGCCCGACTGTTGCGCAAGCGCTTCCGTTTGTACAGTCACGCGAAAAAGTGATACACTCATCTTCACCGACCAAAGACATGGTATTTTTCAATTAAGTGACAGAATAGTGCTTAGAGTCAGTCACAGACAGTAACAGATACACGTTGTTACGTTATTATTTCTCTCAATTTCTTTAAGGAATAAAAGGACTTAAAGGGATTAAACGTCTTAGATAAGTGGTTTGGGTTTATTTAAATACATAAAGAAGTACATAGAAAATATAAATACATATAAAGTGAGAAACGTAACGGTAGAACCGTAACAAGCAAGAAAAGGAGAGCACTGTCCTTTGATTAAAAGTAATGCAATAGGAATGGAAAATTACTGAGAGTATTTAGATGAATGTCTAAATCTCCACTCATTAAGGCTAAGGTATTATAGATATTCCACAATGAGAGTAAGAGTGAGTAAGAGTAATGAAGTCAATTTCTAATCAAAATATGACTTCATGAAAAATTGTACAGCAGTCTTCCACGGGTTTTTAAGTCAATCCACTTAAAACCTGGATAAGCCTTATTCCAGTCAGTGACATTTCTTTTAAAGAAAGATTATAAACTTTTGTGGAAGAGTGTACACTTCGGATGCGATAAATCATCGGTGTGTAACGCAAAAGAAAAGACAAATAGCGTTTAGAAAGGGTTTTTGCGCAAAATATTTACTATGTGCAAGTTATGTTGTTACTCCAACAGGAACCATACAATACTCTTATTACAATTATTATTTTAAAATTTACGATTGTGTACATTGTGACTTTAACCAATCGATTTTTTACATTTTAATGTTTGTCTTTTGTTTGCTGTGATGCAGTAATACCGATTATAAATTGGTTATATTGCTTTTTTGCTTCATACATTGCTTCATGCTCTTTTGCTTTAGATCAAAACAGCGGAACCGTTTTGATCCCCCAGGAAAATATCTTATTCCGATTGTTTTAAATTTAATAAACGGAAGTGAAGTGAGGGCGGGTCGCTAGTAGTATATAAAATTCAAATATACACACGTAGCTCACAGAATACTATATCATCTTCTGTGGTATGGAACGCCTAGTACTACGTAGCATCTCGTGGATGTGTAACCCGCTCAAGAATCGTTAACTATACACTAATTTCTAATTTAGAATTTATTTAATAGAATACAGATTAAAAAATTACTTATTGCTTCCACGATTACTCCCTATTAGCCCACACTTTGCACGATTACAGCCTTACTCTCGCTTACTCGGGTTTCTATTCTAAGATTACCATTACGATTTAAACATTTACGTCACAGTGCTCGACTGTCCTTTTAAGGTCTATTCTTGGCTGTGAATAATACCTTTTCAAGGTAATATATCTCATACTTATCATCAACTGGATCAGCCATTTAAACAACTGTCACCATTTTTTCTATAGGTATGAAATCTTCAATGATACCTACTCCTTAAGACCAACCAACCAATCTTACCACGGTGCTCACGTCAATGACCTCACGTGTTAAGGTTAAAACGCATCTATAATTAGTACAAGCTCTCGCTCTGGTTTCTGTCGTGGCTGCTGTAAAAATTAAAGTAAACAAATACAATCTCACGCGCCCGGGTGGCCTGCAAACCGAACTAATTGTAAAGCTCATCAGATACAACAGTTTTTGTGAAGAGAAGCTGTAATGCAAATTAGGAGGGTTATAACGGGTGAGGTTATTTTTTTAAACGTTTCAATTTGTCATTGGCTCTTTTGTTTACTGTCGCTGACTCGTTTCCTTTGTTGCTAGGGAACTATATTTAAATACAACATTTGTCTGTCCCTAAACTAACTAAAATATAATATAATTTGAAATGCATGTGATTTGAGACATAAACTACGTGATGTAAATCAATTAAACTAGAAATGGCTTCTTCAGAATCTGCCTGCAAAATTAATAGAATGCATTGCCAATCTCCTACAAATCTAAGCTAATGGGGAGTGATCCTATTGTACCAAAGGTAGCGTATCCTGGGGTGTACCAACATTTGTCATTCTGAACTAATGTTGGCGATGTCTATGGGCGACAGTATCCACTTACCATCAGGTGGATTGTATGCTCGTCTGCCACTAGTATCAATTAATAATATCATAGCATACCATCGGACTCCATTGCTGTACCTATATAGCTACCTACAAAGGCACGCCACTTCACTCGATCTACCTACCGTCCTTCTCATCTAGCCACTACCAGCGACTTGTTCTAATGCATCACTTTAAGGCATCCACTATTACTAGCGTTTCAATAATTATGTTTCCCATTTTAAACATCTAATTTAAATCTTCATTGTAATAAGATTCATGGGCTTTCTTATATGTAAATTATTCTAATTTAAAAACAACAGCAACTGTACGAGGAGACACTAAAATTGTGAAATTGTCTCGCTCTGTTTCGGTCACAGTCGGGTAATTAACTTGTCTAGCAACTAAATTAATTGTCAGAACATTAATTAATGTATGCTCATAAACCTTCACTTGAATACCGTTGGAAAAGCAGCCAAGCGTCAACTAAAAAATTGACAATACTAGATACCTTCTTGAGAAATAAGTAGACTAAACAAAAGACTAAGACGAAGTAGTCTAAAATATTAGTCCAATATTTGACTAATTTGAGATAATAGTTTGAGATTGGGAGCGGAGGGTACTCGCTGTCCACAGCCGCTGGGCGCACTGACTAGCCAAGTTACGCCTCCCTCACCATAAAAGCTACCTACTGCATTTCCCACTTTATCTTTTCACAATGTAGGTACGTACCTACGTGTTTCGCTAGTAAGTGAAATATTCCAGAGACCATGTATCCCATCCCATCCCATGGTCAGAAAGAGAATCCCTCATTTTCCCAACCCTTTCTCCAAATAAATTAATAAATCTCCAAGGATAGGCATAACACCCGGTGTCGTGCCCACGTTAGTCATATTAGATTAATGTTGGCATGTATCGCGGATACCCATGGGCCACAGTATCCACTTACCACCATTTTTAATTTTAAGGAACTAACCTAATGCTAAGTTATCTAAAATAGGCTATATTTGGGTTGCCACTTTAGGGAAGCCAGCGAAGCGCGCTGGTACTTTTTATAAACCGTTGCAGGAAATTTCCAAAATTAATCCAAACATTTCAAAATGTAAACTTATATGACACCCAAACATGTCTATATTATTACTACCCTATCCTTTCGTAACAATTAAGCAACAATGTAACAAACGTAGAGTTCAACTAAAAACCTGTGTCAAACCGAACTTGTCAAATGTTTCCGGCTCTGCGAACATGATTTACGAGTTTCGCGTACAGACGGACAAGCGTATGTAAAATACTAGTATTTACATGCAGTTTTGTGTGTATATTTTTCTTTAAGAAATATTTCGACTAAATATTTTATGGATATTTAGAAAGAACCTACCTATTTTCCAGGAAAAAAATCACTGCATCTGACGGGTGACTAGCTGAATCCAAATTATATGGGATAAACAAAAATTGTGTACAACCTGTAGGGCGCATTTCTTAACGAATTGTAATGCAATTTGGGACAAAAATATACATTTTTCAATTCACTGAATGTTCAGCCGAGATCACCAAATGTGGAGGTTCATGATTAAGGTGGATAGTGTATGATGTATCTTCAGAAGGTTGCGTAAAATAACTTCCATTGTCCTCCATACTATGTTATTGAATGATCAGATCACGGAATGAAATAATTAAACATATTCCTATATCGTAAGACGTGCGGCAGACGACTGGCGGAGACACTATGGACAGTGACGCTATACCGCAAATTGCTGACCACGTAAGACACCATGCGCGTTCTGCGTGCACTGTGTCAACACTATGCCCCTACAATAATCTCTAATTTACCTCTGTGTTTAACCCATAGGTTAGCTGGTATTAAGCTCTTCTTTTGTACGATAAGGTGCCATAAAGATTATTAATCAAAATAATTAATTATTAATAGTTTGGGTCTAGAGTTCGTACATGCATATCGTAAAATTATTACAGTGTAAACTTATCAAAACGTCCCAAAGAAAATTTCAACGAAAATATATATATATATACCTATAACCGACATGCACTACTCAAATTTTGTTTAAATTCTTTATTCCTTAAAATTAGGCATTCCAAAGGGCGTTTGACATTGGTATGTTTTATACCAGTAACTTGTAACTGCAGTATGAAATAGTTACCGAGTGTTCTTGCCGTACCACTAGCATAAATTATTTGGCCAGGATATCCTTCACTTCATATGCCTCTTCCTGCTTTGAATCTTGCCGTGTTATTATTACAGATAATCTCATAAATGTTGGTTTTCAATAAATAACCAAAATACTGGAGTTTCTTTATCTTAATGCTCTTAAAGATTTCTACACCTTTGGCCTGCAAGACTCGTATTACGGACCTATCTCATAGCATAAAAACGCAGCTTAGAAACAAAGCAATAGTGAAAAATCCTATCAAAAACTTTTTATTACTTTTTACGGGAGTATTAATCCTATTTTAACACTAATTTTCCTGTACCTACAATTAGATATAAGCACAATAACATACGTTTAAGATCTAGCTAAAATTCAAATCTAGATCTCTGTTCTCATGAACAGGATTCCGTCCGAGACGCTAAGTTTATAGGTCTTTATTATTTCTTTAAAGAAATATTCAATGTACAGACGCAGCCTATTCACCGTTGTATTATTAATAGTATACATAATGCAACATACATCATGGAACCACTTGTGTCAAAAGTTTTGCGCTTTCCCGCAATTAGTGGAAGAGTGTTTTGTCTAATTGCTCTGGTAGTTAAAATATAATTAATAATGGATTTTATTTATAGTTTATTTTGAGATGAGGTTGAAAACGAAACTAGATCGAAACGAAACGAAACGATCTAGTACACTAGATCGTTTATACTTTTAAAAAATACTACAATAACAATTAAATGTATATATAATTTTGCCAATAGGAAAGGAGATTATTAGGTAAGTAGTAACTTTTCCTTCCCTAATAATTTCCTACAATAACATAATTAATGTAGTATTTGAGGGGAGGACGCATACTGCATCCCACGACCGACTGGGCGTGATCTACTGCCTGAGTAGCCGTATCTCCTAGAAGACTGCAGTGAAACGTACCGACCTTCTAGCATGTTTGGGAAGCGAGTGAGATATCCCAAAACCCATGCCCAATACCATGCCATCCCATTCATGAGCGAAGTCTCTCATCCCATTACATTAATTATTCAGTTATATTTATTGGATCGGTCACTTCACTATATAAGTTATATTTTTTTCCGAAATACGTTTTATGTGGTAAGCGTATTCTTAAAGGTAGTCTCACGGTCTGGACAAAAATTACATAAGTCATATTATTCCTCGTGGTTCAAACATAAAGGACGTATTCTTCAATCCTTGCAAAAACAACATTAGTCGATGACTTATGTTGTTTTTGCAATCACTCAGATAGCGGTTGTGGTACTGTCTACGAATCTGGCTTGCACGTTGATTCAAATTATTTCTGGGTACCTAATTGAAAATATGAATATCATTTTTTTTTAACAAAAAAGGCGGCAGACGAGCATACAGTCCACCTGATGGTGGGCACCCGATAATAACATTTTATTATACATACTAGCTGTGCCCGCGACTTCGTACGCGTGGAATTTATTATTTAAACTCTAAATTGGGATATATTTTCTTCCCGTCCGCCGATTTCGATGAAACAAAGCCTATTCGAAGCGCCAAGCTAAGCTTAATTAACCTGTGGAAACCCCATGAAAATCCGTTCCGTAGTTTTGGAGATTAGCGTGTTCGAACAGACAGACAGACAAAAATTTTCAAAATCCTCTTTTTGTATTCTGATACTCTTCCTCCATCACACCCAATCAGTTTTGGTAAATATATTCAATGTACAAAATGTTCAATGTTTTATTATATGTATAGAAGATATACTTATATCTACTACATATATTCATACACATTTTTGAGTACATAATACGAGTAGGTACTTACACAGTAGAAAAGAAACAACAGGAGAAAATCTAATGGCGTTGAATGTAGGACAGAAAGTAAAAATCGTTAACTTGAAAGCTTTAAATAATGATTATGAAGCAGTCTTTTAAAACATCCTTTTTGGGTGCTTCCTAATGTTATTTTCTTTATTTTCCATCCCACCCCTAATCCCAAAGATGAGTGAACAGTGTAATGGGATGACTTATGAGAATGGGAAACCCAATAAATTTTAGTTCCTTTTACAAACCTATCATTGTAGTTATGACATTATGCTAACCGTACTCGTAAAGTGACAAAGATTCCAAGTAAACGCATCTTTGCCCGGACAGGGCGGGACGTCCTGGATCGCGCGAATCGCACATAAATCCACGGGACATGTTCCGGGACAGCGTGTGGTCACAGGATGACTAAATATTATCCATTGGCCATAAAATAGGAAATGTCCCGCGCACGTGAACATATTCTGCCCGACAGTTTATGAATTTCTTTTGCCTATAACATGTCCACCTATGGGCAGGATGAAAAGTGGTCTTTTCCTAAGAATGAGAATGACCAGATTAACTTTCGGGTACAATTCATAATATCCACCGATGTAGTCATCGATTTCTGAGAAATTATAGATCCGTAAGAATACAATATTTTTTTATCGGCATCAACTTTTGTACGTACCTACACAACTTTTGTAACAGCAGTGAATAACAAAAATACAAAAAATTGTAATTTATTTATCATAAATCTCGATTCTGTAACAAACATTCAAGCCATAGTATATGTAGACTATATTAGGCCCTCGTTTATTAAGTTATTAGGCAACTCAATGCACACTGAGTAAAATTTTAACCACCCACATTAAATGACATAATCATAGTGGATCAACTTATTAAAAATCCCCTCCAGGTTTTCTTGTCAGTTTTGATTGTTTGTAGCAAAAAATATTTTATTTAGAAGAATAGAAATGACAGTCAAAAATGCGAGTAATGCGGATCCCAATCGATTCAAAGCTCATAAAATTTGTTGAAAAACAAAACGTAAAAATAGATAACAGTTCGTCACACGCGTTCACCTGCCGCTATAATTAGTTTAATTGAGTTTTTTATCACCATCGGCTTGGCTGGGATGTCTCGGTTTTCCTGCGCACTAACGTTGAGTTACTCGTGAAAAATGAGGAAAGAATTTGAGTCAAACCATGATGCATTGAATTTCAGGAAGAACTTGAGTTAAACTATGATGCATTAGGTGTGTATTTGAAGTGAGGAGCGGGTTAAAATGACATCTCGTTAGGTCGATTGCATGTACAGAGAGTTATAAACAAAGATGCATCCAGGATACTAGTTTGTAGGAATTTGGAATGAATATGGCAAAGAAAAGAAATCAATCACGGGTAGGTATAAATAAAAAGGTGTTATAGAAAGAATGCGGCAGACAAGCATACAGTCTACCAGATGGCAAGTGGATACTGTCGCCAATAGACATCCGTGATACATCCCAACATAAGATCAGGACGACAAACGTTGATACGCCCCCTTTATATGCGTTACCTACCTTAGGTGATTGAGGAATGAAATTGACGAAAGGGGCGATTTAGCGAATTTGTGGGGGAGGTATAGGATAGAATGGGCTGGCAATAGAAAATTAAAAACTAATTGAAAACACGAAGTAGTAATAAAACTGTAGTAAAGTGTAGTATCTAACGTAGTAAAGAATTAAGCGAAATGTTACAAAAATGATATGAACCAAATGGTTATAGATAATTCTTATCAATCAGTATTAAGAACCGCAAAGGCAAAAAAACGACGGCCAATCTGTGACGAATCTCGATTGCACTCCCTCAGTTTTGAATTTTGAGGGACGAGTTGCCTCAAAACTCTCACTCTTAAGGAACCACTAGATACATAGTGTCACAACTCTAATCACACCGCTTTTGATTTATATCTCAATAATTGGCAGTGTTTCCTTCTGAATGTGTGTACACCATTCGCCCAATCACTTTTGTCATTAGTGTACCACAGGAAAAACCTTATTAAGTTTCATTTAGGTACAAAGTGGCGTAACACATGAAAAGCTGAGGATTGTACGTACAAGTTAACAAGTAAATAAATTATAAATAAATATACTGGAGGTATAATTGAATGGTGCTCTTTTGTTTGAGTAATTTTTCGGTAACAAAATATGGAAGTCTGTTTTTACGGTAACAGAACAACTGTTTATTGTTTATCGTCAAGCTTTGGTAATTTTAATGTAATATTTTTTTTCAACAATTTCATTTCACTATTTATTATGCCTCTTTAGGTTGCTAATTTTGTGAGCTGTGACTTTAGTATTTTTTCTGTTCATATATTATGGCAATGGTGCAATTAGCACATTCTGCCAGTGTCAGGTTATCTTCATAATTAATAGTTTCAAAGTCAACGTATCCTGTTAATGTCTAGTCCCGTTGAAATAGGTAAGTCAGAATGGAGTACAATAAAATATGAGAACTTTGTATGCATATAAACTGTATATTTATGTCATAAAATAAATATCTTTTTGAAATCACCTTTGTTTTAGTTTCATACTAATTTTATTAAACTATGGTCACGTAGTCATGGTAAAAGGCATATTAAAATAAACTTTGATAAAGATAAGACTGTTTTCCTTTACTTATAAATGAAACAAGTAACACCATATTACAATCTATAAACCGAGTTACGGTCTAGACATAAATGAAATTATTGGTGTTTTGAATCCGTATTGGGCCCGCGTAGTGGACTTAAACTCCCTCGCGATCGCTAGGGAAAGCCTGTGCCTTGAGCCTCGAATGTTCCAGCGTTATAAACTAAAATTGATATTAATCGATTGAGTTAGAAAATATAACATCTGTCTGGCTGCTATTCTAGAAGAAATATAATAAACAATTGCCCATTAGCAAACCGCATCGATGTACAAACTTGAAAACCTTTACAAAACGCCTGAGAACCATCAATCGGCCGCCAAATGTTAATTGTGCTAAAATATCACTCTCACAATTTACCCCGTCGTTTCGTAAAAGGATATCACGATTGTTACGCAAACGGTTAGGTGACTGCTAAAAATCACGACAGAAACACTAATAATAACAGTGAAATATTCGCCCGTTTGAAACCGTGATAGTCACAGGACCAGCGTAAAAAGACCTCCCACCCCTTTCTGCTAACGTACATTTACAGGTTAAAGAGAGGATGTCAAGGGACCCTTTAGAGGTCAACGTTAAATGGCTTAGTTAAATAACAGGAGACTGTGAAAATGTAAGACAAAATATACTGTCGAGTGCCATGCCATACCATGTTTTGAAATTTGAAGATTTAAATTGGATCTAATAATAAATTAATAGATACTATCTTAAGATTGATTCCTACCTATTATCCTCAGATATAGGTACCTAATTGAATGTAAGATAAATATCGCAATAACGAAAAGTTTTTTTTTTTCTTATTTTTAAGGAACTTTCATGCCTGGGCACATGTCAGTTCCATCGTACCCTAAACTTACAGTTTGTTATTATTGATATAAAATTAATAATAAAATTTTATTGAAGTGTAATTCGATGTTCAACTGACATTAGTTTTATTAAAAAAATAAGGGCAAAATTGTTTTCTTTTTCTATCTTCTACTTGAATGTGTAATCCCTTCTGTAGGTACCTACTTCCTCAAGGCCTGTGGTTAGCGACTTCGTTATCCTTTAGTTGCGTTTTACGACACTCACGGGAAGAGATGGGGTGGTACTAAAACCAGTCACCACACGTCCGTTTGGCTATTTAATGAAATAGTAGGTATTATTGAAAGTATGTCAAACTTGATTAAAAAGTATTATGTTCTAAATTAACTAATAAATGCAATAATCAGTCATTCAATTAGCAACAACGAACTTTATTGCCACACACGTAGACAATTTAGTACCTATTAACGACAACTGATTAACCCTTAAAAGGCCTATAAAGTAACCGCATTTAAACAAAAAAAGGTAGTTGGTTACAATTGTACCTACCCAGAAACTTGACAACTGTCGCATAACTGTCCGTACAAATTTAATTATCGAACGTGGCGGCGTTCTTTGAGACGACCGTCTTTCAAAATGGCGACTTCAAAGGTGCCGCGCGTGAGTCGTCCGCAGTGAAATGTCACCATGGTCTATCAATTAAGTGTTATCCGAAGTTAATGCTTTATTGATATCGTACAACGTCCGATGTGGATGGCCGTAGCATATTCGGGTTTTGATGTGGTCCAAATTGTAAGTTTTTGAATCTATTGAATAGAAACTAATCAACTCGCGTCGACATTAAATACCTAACTGTTTTAATTGATTTATCAGATTGCTTTTTTTTTAAATCGGCTGTTTTTAATTAAATACATATTACCTTCGTAATACTAGAGAAAACTCGCATGGTCCAGAAATTAAAAAAAAATCTAGAGTATGTCATCCACCAATACGCAATGGGCCCGCGTGGTGGATTACGGCCTGAAACCTCGCAGTGATTTATTAGAGGAGGCCTGTGCCCTACAGTGGGACGTTATAATTTGATAATACAAGCCAAACGTGCCACCTAGCAGTTCCAGCGATTTCGTTCCCATGAACTTTAAAGTGATTCCCGTTGTACCTCTATAAAGGATTTGAATAAAAAATATCTTAAATGTTAACCCAGCACATAGTTAAAACTGCCAAGATTCATTATCTGAAGTCTGAATTCTGATGCGCATTCAGACAGACAGACAGTCAGAACCCCAACAGTCAGATAATCACGTATAATTAAGAGCCTTAACATTCGATTCAAATTAATGTTATTTTGCTAACGGAAATACTGTTGTCAATTTTTATTCAAAAAATGAAGTTGGTTAAACAATTTAGTAAACAAAGGTATTTTTTTATTGAAAATCATAAAATTTTAAATAATTACCTATCCCGTAGAATTGACTCCAATCCCGCAAATTCATTGCGTAATTGAAAACACGACGCCATTTCAATCCCTATATGTAATATAATAAGAACTGTTTGATATATAAGTCTAAAGGGATGAATCATTTGATCAATCAATCATCATTCAACTAGATATACTTTAGTGATAAATCGTGAAGTATTTTTTATATTAATGAAGTTGTAACGGATAACTATTCATACTTATTCGCTTATCTCGTTGTTGAATACTGACTCAGCTGCAGGTTTATCAATTTCTGACGTAATTCTTTAGGCTGTTTTACTTACGATTATTTAATAGGCAGTAAATTTTATATTGTATTAATATGTTATTATTATATTTTTCCGTAGCGCTCTCCATATTCGCTACAGATTTTGCTTTGGACCACAAGCAAAAATTTAGTTGTCGATCGTGGAAACTGGACGCAATCGGCCGCGATGGCAATATTAATGGGCGTGACAAATTGTCGAGATATACATTACGAGGAGAACTATTAATAGTAATAGTTGTTTTGAAACTACGACCCATCGAGAAAGACTCGACAATTTTATAATTTCCCGTGAAATTTTCGTTATGTAGCACCCGCTAAGATATATGAATAATATTATAATAATATGACGCTTTTGAACCTAGCAAGCTGACTTTTAAATAAATATACCTATTGAACCTCTTTTCTTGTGGTATACATATTGGTTATAAGAATAAAGATTCATCAAAATTTCAATCTATCAGAATTATTCTGAGATTTTGATCAGACAAAAATATAGACAAGGCACTCGTATAAATTTTTGATGTTGGTAGAAGATTGTACTACAAATGTAAGCTAAAAATTAAACTATATATCTAACGCTTTCACAATTGTCAAAAAAAATTCACTAGCTCGGCGGTGAGGGAAAACATCGCGAAGAAACCCGCATTTAAAAAAATATTAGAATATGTGACCCATCAACCCGCACCGGGCCCCGCGTGGTAGATAACGGCCCATAACCCCCCCAGTGATTTACTAGGGGACGACTGTGCCCTGCGGTGGGACGTTATAGGCTGATACATGTAGTATTTAACATTGGCAAGATATCATTTGAGTCTATTATTATTGTGTCGTGGTAAGAAATTTTCTTTGAATCAGTTTTTCATTCGAGTGTAGTAGGTACTAAATTTTATTTAGAAACCCATCTTTAATTCAAATTATCTATCTTTATGTATTTATTGATTTAATAATTTATTGTAAGTGCACACAAACACGATAGATATAAATAAAAAGGAAGAAAAAGAAAATACATATGTATAAAAAGCAAGCTTATCTTATATATATATATATAAATATCTTATTAAAATTAAAATTGAATTAACAATTAAATAGTTTCAAAATTAGGTACAATGACTAGAAATAAATCAATATACATAATACAATATACAAATATTATGTCGTTGAATAGGACACATGAAATTGCAAATTTTATCTAAACATTGTTTTTCTCAAATATACGGAAATCTACTATGTTCTTTCAATACGTCTGAACTTTATATAAATATATAAAATACCTTATTGGGGTATGTTGTTTAATAATAGATCGGTATCACATGACGGCTACATAAAGTTTATCTTTTAATTGTTAATTTCCTAAGTGTTATTTATTATTTCAGTTTTTTTTTATTCACGTTTACTAATAAATTGCTGGATAAAGGTCTTGCTGGTAATCTTTCTCAAAGAACACCTACCATCTTAGCGAACATTCTAAACACATCGACATTTTTAACAACATCTACTTCTAACCAAAAAAGAAAGCAAGTAATGAATGCCTTCTGAATCACTAGCATGGAAATCCGAACTGACATGTAAGTGAGCCCAAATTTCAAGTAATGACACATTGAAAAGGCATGAATGTTATTTGTAACGCGCCTGTCATTGTATGAAGTGTGGATGCGGTTGTATTGTAGGTGGTTAATGTAATGTACATAGAAAATAACAAAACTAATTTATTATTGATGACGTCGCGTTGGACCGATTGCGGGAGTCGTGAGCCTGAGACGTTTTTAGCTCCCCCTCTAATTACGAGATAGATTTCGTTTATACTATACGACTTTTACCACTTACGATTTTCGGAATGACAGAATTTTAATTGATTGACGACTAACTTGTTATATGTAACCAAAAAAAAACCTACAAAAGGAACGAACACAATTAATCCAGCCCAAAAAAGTTGTATTCATTTCTGATTTACAATATTTTTTAGCTTTCAAATTTAAAAACAAGTTTACATTTTGATTAGACTGTCATTTGATTTGATTGATTTTGATTAGATTATTTTGATTTGATTGTCGTAGTATATAAAAGTCACGCCTCGAGACGATCGCTCAGATACGAATGCATATTCATAGGCATCTTATAAATACTGCCACACAATACCTATGTGTATGGCTGATCATAAAAATAAGTAGTTTTTATGATATGTGGCCAGGACATAGTTTCAAAGAGCGACTACATTTAACACTATATTATGTTAAAATGTCGTACTATCTCATAGGAATGACGTCTTTCAATCGTAGTCTATAAAAGTCACTCCTTGAGAAAGATACGATCTTCTCGATTCACAGTCTTGTTAGAGACGCTGCTGCACAATACGTTTAACAGTGGAGACAGTTTCTAAGAGCGGTGTGATTAATGCCCAATACTTTCTAGTAGATATGTCGTCTTTCGGTTATAATTTGTGTTGTAAAAATGAGCGCTGGCACTTGAGCGGTCGAGCGTTAAGAGCGTGAATGAACCTTGACCATTCACCGTTTAGATCGTTTTAACCGTTTTAGACTCACGTCTACAAGAGCTTCCTACCTTAAGCCCATCAAACATTAAAAATGTTAACAATAACGTTAATTTGAGACAGATTCGAATGTTCTCCATTCGCAGTCCTGTTACAGATGCCGCTGCACAATACATAAGTCTCTGGACACAGGATACAGGCGGCAAGATTTAACGCTCAATACTTTCTAATATCGTCTTTCGGTTTTAGCATATAAAAGTTACACCTAAAGGATATATACGAATATATGTGTATCTATGAATATATATCTTGTTACAAATGACGCTACACAATACGTGTATCACTAAACACAGTTCACCGAGTGGCGAGAGGTCGGTAGGTCTCCAGTAATACTCTCCGTATGTCGTCCATCGGTCGTAATGTATAAAAGTCACACCTTGAGACAGATACGAATGTTCTCCATTCACAGTCCTGTTACAGATGCCGCTACACAATACGTGTATCGCTGGACACAGTGTAACAGAGCAGCAAGATTTAATGACCGCGACTGTCCAGTGTTACACTTCGGGTGCCACACGTTTCGTCATTTAGTCAAGTAACGCGTATGTGGTCATTGTATTTACGAAGTGTACGTTCGTTATATGCAGTAAGTGGTACATAATATTATGTGCATAGAGTCGATGATTATTTTCTTTTTTTTTACGACATGGGGCTCTCCGAGGGAGCTGTGAACAGGATTCTGCAAGGTGCGCAGAATCTGCAGAATCCCGTTCAGAGCTCCGCATTCCCCCTGGTGTTACGGGTGTCTATGGGCGGCGGTGACCACTTTCCATCATGTGGCCCGCCCACTCGTCAGACATCTGTACCTACCTACTATTAAAAAAAAATGTTTTCTGTATTTCTTAATTTACACTGCCCTCCAGGATTGCATCGACTTTTTCCTAAGGTATAGATAGCCCTTTTATTATCCACGGCTGGATATGACCCTCCTCGTGCACATTCTCATGTGCATGAGGGATGTATGGGTTTAAAACGTCACGCTGGCCAAGCGGGTTGGCGAGTCCACCGAGTCGGGTTGGAGTTCGTGTGGTTGCTCAAGGCTTGTGGTAGCCGGTTTGTAATTCATGGTACCTGACTAGCATAAGATACATAATATAATTTATATCATGATAGAAAAGAGTACAATTCCAAGTAGACTAAGTATTTTGTGAATACCCAGCAGGTTCAACTAAATATGAGGTTTCAGTTTTTATTGAACCCAAAAACATACGGCCGTCAAAATAATAACATAGTAATAGAGAACAATGCGTTGGCACCGTTATCCGAGCACCGATCTATGTCTTCGAATATTTTAGGCTATCAAAGGGAAACTCCAGTCATAATTAGAGTTCAAAGGCGTCGGTGCAAGTTACAAATTATCAGCTTTTCACTATCTGAAACGATAGAAAACACATACAAGTACAAAAACAATTTGTCGTTTAATCAGTCATATTTTGAAAGCTTATAATTTTTTTTAACTTCTGGCGGGAACTTAAGAAGTGAAATTGAATTTTTGTTTGATTAATTGTAAAAATTATATACTATACGTTTTGGAGTTTAATAGTGATAGTTTATTAAACTTCAAAGTGTTTTTGTGTGTAATGTTTCTGATAATCACCGTACAAACCATAGGGCTGCGTTTTTCGTGTGCTTCCAAGGCGTCCTCTTCTGTCCTTAGTAAACATACTATCAATTTACTGAGCTACTCCTGACTTACTTCGACGGCAATGGACATTGACAGGATACATTTTAGACTTTGAAATTGTTACGAAGGAAACTTGACACTGGCAGAATGTGCTAATTGCATCATTGCCATTAATTTGATAGTTTTGCGTTAATTTATACATTTTTATTTGGCAAAGGAAAAAATATCGTGATTTTTTCCCTTGCCAAATAAAAATGTATAAATTAACGCAAAACTATTGTGACTATGTTTTTATTACTGTGACGCAATTATCAATGTTACTCAGAAAAAACAGTGACATTTTTATATTGATAACAAGAAAAGTTTCTTCGAATTAGAAAAGAAAACATAACGTAGATTAATCCTAAATAATTCGAATAATCCTATACAAAACTGATTCAACGGTGCGTAAGATCAAAAGCAAACTATTGCTCCAGTTATGATCTAATCGTATCAGCTGGCTCACTTCGGGTCAGTGGAATAAATAATGATAAATCAGGCATTAGAATAATAACGTGTCACCGAAATAACGTAAAATTTGAAACACGCCAAGTAGGTACCAGTAATTTCCAATTTATAAAACAGTTTTAACTAAAAATAAAATTAATCAAAAGTTACAGACATTTAAAATTTTGTTGTTTTATTGAAAACGTTCATAGCGCTCTTTACTGGGTACAGGATAGTGACCGAGCGTCTAAAGCGCGTGCCACGAGCAGGAAGAATTTCGGTCATTGTCATGAGATCAGCCAAGACTGGACGACTTTACTAGACCACTGATATTAAGGTTCAGTAATATGAGGGGTCTAGTAAAGTGGTCGTTGTTCGACAATTTCATACAAATCTCTTTACAGTCTTGGCTAACCTCGTGACAATGATCGAAAGTCTTCGTGCTCGTGGCGCGCGCTCTAGGCGGCCGCGGCGTAGCGTGCCGCGCTCGATAGTTGCAATGAGTGTATTGTTTTGCATAACTACGTATAGAATAAAATGATATTAAAAAGTACAATAAAAAGATATTAAAAAAATATATTGAAAAACTGGTAAAACCGATTATACTTTCGATATTGAACAACCTATTTTCAGCTATTTTGATATGTCAGTGATACATTGTAAGTATACAAGTTTAGAATACAAGTTTTAGATTATATTTGAATATGTACTGCTTATTGTTACGAACTGTTAACAACACATATCGCTGTCGCTCGTCACTTGCTCCCACACGTGGGCTTTACAAGGTGTTATTATGTAAATGATGAGAGCTCGGTTTCGGCTGAGTCAATACGCTGTGGAAGGTAATTGGCGACACGTCCATATGCCGGTAGTGCCGCCTCTAGTGTTGTACGAATGTCGATACTCTTGACCTTTATCGATTTCATTTGTTTATCGAAAGGCTTCCATACTTAAGATATTAATTAGATAATTATTGATGTAGTCAAAGCTATTTTTGTTTCATTTTTTAATGGATACAATTGTACGTATAGTCAAATATATATGAAATATTTATAAATGGGTAAGTCGATTGTGACGCTGGCATGAAACTATTTTTCATCTTCAGATAAAATGGTTCAATCTCTCAAATGACAAGACAATCTTAGAATTAAGAAACGTAGGAATCTGTGTAATGACATTACTTTAAGGTCTGACAGGTCACAGAGCGGGTTTAACATAGGTACTATGCACCGCAATCAGATAACATTAGATATCAATTATTGTACAATACTTCAAATCTGTCAACTTTGTTTATCAAAATCTGTCGATCTGTCAATTTGTCGCCATTTCATACTGCTCTGTCATTGGAAACTTATGTTCATGAAACGTATCCTTGTAGTCAAGGATAATTAAGATATTGTAGTTTGATTATCGCTGGGTGATATTTCATATTTGACCTTCAATTGTTCTCTTTTTTATTTAGGCCAAGCCCTGTGGTTAAAATAAAATAAGAATTTATATATTTTTAAAACTTAATTTATTAAATTTGATACTCATTAAATCACGGATCAAATACGACTATAATTTGCTTTTAATTCGAATGTCATGATTTAAATTTATACAGCATAGTAGTAGTAGTCGCAGTAATCGATAATTTCCACGACTAATTCTATCGATACCCGCCCATTTCTACTATCGGCTAGGTGACGTCAGGTCACGATTCTCGCTAAGCAATTTAATAAGAGTTGTGCGCAGTGACAGTTGCACTGAATTATAGTCTGCGATGAGATCGTGTGGCCGATAGTGACGTGCCCGGTCTTTTACTGTTTTATCGATGGACAATGCCGACGTCTTTTTATGTGAAATAGTACTTTGTAGAAATAGAAAATTTATATAAGTACCGATTCTGCGCTCTAAATAAAGATGAATGCATTTCCATTTTAAAGGAATTTCTAAAATGGCTTTAGTTCGTAAATAGATAGATCTATAACTTCCCACTGTAAGGCATAAGCCTCCTTTGTTTATCGGTTCTTTTAAATTAGTTCATTTAAATTAGATTCAATATACATTTCTAAATCCCATTCATTACGTGACAACACAATATTCTGCTTTCTTCTCCACTTTATTCAGAAACATCTACTAGCGACTTTCTTCGTGTCATCGATTCACTTGTTCATGTTCGAACAGGTGAATTCATATATTGGATTCAATAATATAAAACCAGGTACTGATAATAAAAATATAACCTATATTTCAGATTTGCCAGTGTTTTAACTGAGCTTAAACTAAGCTGGACGACATAATTATAAATTTGAATAAATGACTAGATATATACAGCAAATTTATTTTAAAATTTATTTGAATTAAATTACACTTTAATTATTTATCTTTTAATTTCAATGATTCACGGATACAGACGTCGAGGTAAACCTAGGCGAGGGTGATGAGAAGATCTTGATACTATCTGCGGAGAATGGCTACACACCGATGTGATTGGAAGAGAATGGGGAGAATTTGTCCAGCAGTAGGACACTATATAGGCTATTAAAAAAAATTAATTGACATGTAATAATTGTTTAATAAATGAATATATGTAAGATCCTTATTTTACTGCATGATCTCCATTCCACGACTAATCTATCTCGTTAAGTATTAAAGGGCCTATCAGATATTTTCCTTTACTGTACCAAAAGGCGTGATTACACCGTTTCCTGGACATCATGACATCATTCATCATCCGACCCGCGAGTCAAGGCCTCATCTCCGTATGCATTCTCCACATACATCATCATGTTTGTTTTTACCGTTCCGCTAATGTTTACTATTGTTTTTTGTAAGATAAAAAACAAATAACAACGTGTAATACATTAATATTAATAGATGAAAGATTATTAATTTGCAGTGTTTTTTTTTATTCTCAACTTTGTGTGGGAACATAGAGTTAGTTTTAGAATTGACGCCTATTTTTCAATATCGAAGTGTTAAGAAATAAATTTTATTTGTTGTGAAAGGTGACAATAGAGTTACATATTGCCACTTTTTCAAAAGAATTTTGCTTATTGGTGATGCTGATTGGTCTGCTTGATCTAAGCAGAAACGCCGTGAGGTCTACTCGTATGTCAGTACTTCATGATGACTCAGGTTTTATAGGAGGACTTAATACTTGATACTACTTGATTTGATAATTCAGGCTATTGATATTCCATTTAAATATTATGAATACCTACATCTGTATTTGCGTTATAGTTCTTGCATGCTGTTTTGACAATAGAATATGTAGCATCTGCCTGAAAATACCATCTAGGTATATTGTACTTAGGTACATTTATTATAGCTATTAATACATTATTATTACATTTATAATACATTTTTATACCTATATTGTACTATACTGTATTTTCTCAAAGAAACTATTTAAAAAGACAACTTAAATAGTAACTCTCTATTGAGAACGAAACATTTCCTACGACGTCTTTGAATGCTCTTATTCGTATAGATGTGGCTGTCTATACACATTGTAAGTACATAACAAAGACGGAGAGCCCGGGGGCGATTGATGTCTTCGTTTCTAATGATACATACGTACGTGTGGCCGAAACTCATTTTTTAATTCCAATAGCGACATTAATTACAACGTTAAGCGACGATACGTCCAGCGATAAGACGCCGGACGGACAGACGGACCGATTGGATAGCGTTTATAACAATTATTGCCAATCTAGAGTGGTCATCTTCGCTACATCATCGCGCGTACGAGTTTGGACGCTTGACATCGATTGGTTACAGTATATGGAAAAACATGAGAAGTTTAACGTTCAAAGACATTGACAAAGCAAACTTCGTCTCAAATGTTTATCTATTATAAATTAATTTGTAAAAAACAGTTCGAAATTCGTGAAATATTATTTCATTCCCAAGGTTCGCCACAATCAATTCCTCGCGATTAACCTCACGACGTCTTCCCTCACCGTCCAGCAAGTGAAAATTCTTTAAAAATCTGTATTGTAGCAACTCAGTACGTAGTACTCACGACCACACAAATGTGAATCGAGTACAGATACCCCTAGGGCCTAGGGCCTAGGGCCTAGGCTGTCACCGCTCCAACGTTACAATAAAAAGTTTACAAGTATCTAATTTATCATATTAGTTATCGGAATCAAATCGCTATACACTTTTATATTTAAAAAAAGTCAAATTTAATCTCCAAATTCTCCATATTCCCGCAGGTGCATGGCGGCATGTATTTTTTGTCACAGCCGCGATAAGATCGGCGCGGGCGCATGGCCGCGTCGATCACAGCACAATGCCGCGGTAATTGACGAACCATGACTGGATAAAGTCAAGGCTGGGTCTTGTCTCCCATGGATTTTGTATCACTTTGATTGGATTTTGGAGTCACTGGATTAAGAGCGTTTATTGGAACTTTAAATGAGCCGTTAACAAGAGCTTTAATTTGTAATCGGTGATTTATTAATGATGTACTAAAACAATCTTGATACTAAATAGACAGATATGAAACACATCACCGAGCGTGCTGACGATCGTACTACAATCAGATGAACTATTAGCACGTCTGTTACCTCTTGGTTCTTTGGCTTCTCTCTTCCAGGATGTTACTCTTCTCATGCTCCTTAGAACTTCCTCTTCACACTCTCTCCGTCTCTTCCGTAGCCTGCGTGTGTGGTCTCTTTAGTTGCGGGATCCAATGGGTAATTATTATTTCAATCAGGACCTCGATTTATTATTACTTAATTCTCTTAACCGTGAAGTACAAGTGTTCAATTGAAATGTTCAAGAAACCATACCATTATCAGAGCTACAGGTCTTGTCTAATGCTACTAGAAATTTAATATATATGTATCTATAATATATTATTTGATCATGGGAGGTTTAGAACCCATTCTCATCACATCCTATTCTTCTCTCCCCATTTTCCACAACTCTTTCTCCAAATTTAGGCAGCATTTCCAAAGGCGTGTTAACATTTCTCATTCTGGACTGATGTTGACATGTATCGCGGATGTCCATGAGTGACAGTATCCACATACCACCGGGTGGATTGCCAGCTCTTCTGCCACGTTCTTTTTATAAAAAATAGGCAATAATCCATCTAACACCAGATCTGCCACAGGACCGATCTTTGTATGAAGACCACGTACCAGGAAGGGTAATGGATATTCAAATAGTTACGGCTAATGAAAGGAACGCCGAACAGCTATATGACCTGTAGGTAGTAGGACTACATAAACGGATTCGACAACAGATCACGTGACGGCGCGACTGCACAACGGGGTTTCTTTACAATCCGACAGCTCAAACAAAGTTGTGACTGTTCTAGTAATCTGTGTCTGTGTCTATAGGTATTTTAGAATTGTCATATCCTGATCTTGATTCAAATTGTAGGGCACTGCAGGGTTTCTCTCTCCATATAATCAGAAAGGGTACGATATGTAGCTCATCATACCAGTACTAACGTAGTACGAGCCAGTGTTTAATAAATGTTTCACTGATTATTTCGAAATACGAATGTTTTCAATCCGATAAAGTTTCTTTAATGAAGTTCCTTTTAATGATTTCCATTCGATAACATGTGCGTCAGGCCTCTCATTAGGCAGTTTTAAAATGTCAAGCGCCTATTAAATATCTGTTAACAATTAATTATCAAGACACCCGACGAAATCGTGATTATTACATATCGTCGAAAATATTTCATTGCACGTTTTCCGTCATATCGATCCAAACAGTGCGCCTACTTCCGTCTTTGATTGCTGCGACCTCACCGCCGGTTATTTAGATGTCACGACCGATTCTCGTTGGAATCACGACCGAATAAAGGTCACGGCTAATATTAATACCGTCGAATACTTTTGATACTGTCCACATGTCATTCACGTAATGACCACAGAGTAAAATCGCACTACGCAATGTTTTGGAGACACTAACGCACCTGTTGAATTTTATGTAAAAGATTTTTGGTCTGTGGTCAAGACAAGGGGGGGAATAAAGAATATCCACGCACTGACAGATCTTTTGTGAGATGGCCGGTAAGTTCATTAATCATTCTTTTTTGTCACCTCCTCGTGCTAACATGACGAAATTATGTTCTTTGTGGCATTGTAGGGTGTACCTTGGTCATGGGAGCCTAGTCATCGCATCGAACCGTAATTAGCTTTTAAATTGGATGTTGAACAAAAAAATATCAAAAGTCCCCGCGAACCTAACCGTTATTATGTTCTAAGAAATTTTTGTTTCGAATTTTCGAGACTGCATTTGACAAATTACTTCGGACGGACTTCCAATTTATTTGGTCATCAGTCATTACATTACATTAGTTACTGTTTTTCTCGCAATCAAATCTTGTGTCTAATCTAAAACAGGTCTACGAGTAAGTTTAGCGTCTTCTTCAGTTACGTATTTTAATTAATGATTGCTTTAAACGATAGCAAACTTTGAGCATAAATACGAAAATTAATTTGTTGAACTTTCCCAAAATCTTTGACGTAAATACCGCATTTAAAAAGTATTAAAGATAAAGTTCAATACTATCCTTAGAAAGCTAAATCAGTCTAAGAAACCACTCGGCAGTTGTCGTATTTTGCAATAGATTTCTATCTACTTTTATCGTGAACTTTATCGCACCTTGAGTTTTGTAAATTTTATGCAATTACTTTAGAGATTGCGTTTAAAGTGACAAATTATATCTTGTCCGCTTATCAAGATAATAAAGGTAATAAATAATCCATTACTTAATCTTAGACGAAAACAAATGAACGAGTTCATTATACTTTGATCTATTCTTTGTGTTATAATTTTCATGTTAATTTTATTACATTTATTTTGAGCTTTACAAGTTAAATATCGATTTTATAATATTTAACAAAAAAGTTCTCATAATAATCCTAAAAACGGTGCATTAATGATATGAAGTGACGCGAATTCAAAGGACACTCCATCTGACTGGTCCTCTACTGCTACAAGAACTTTAGGACACCCTTATGGTCCATCTTCCACAAGCGATATTCTCAAACTATGTTTACATTATCTCCATTTGGATCTGTAAAAAAATCAATAATAATGTCCCCACTCCGATGGCATAAAATAATATAAAAAGCAAGTTTTATTTGAATTTTTTCTAGCCTTTTTAAACTAGAAAATTCTTGGGTGGCGAAAGCCGATCAAAATATAATATAATCAGAATGCGAAAGACACATTTCAAAATGGCACCATTATTCTCAAACTGTCTTTCCCTCAACACGGAGTCAGTGAGATTTAAATACGTCTCTCTTAGCTATTGAAGTGAGGCCATGCAACAAGCGACTTCTGTCGTAGGTACATAAAGAATACTATATGAACAAGTCTTATTTCTTCAATATCGATAGATGTATTCTATAGATGTTACATCATGAGCACTTCTCTTGTCCAACGGGTCTTCTCATACACATCGTCTTGTGCATGATGGAGGGCATGTCCTTAGAACGGCACGTCTGGTCAAGCGGGTTGACGTGTCTACACTTTTAGAGATGATGTAATCCCCCGAACTTGTGGTAGGTAGCGACTTTATTCTCCCTTACTTACGACGCCCACAGTGAAAGATGAGGGTAGTTATATTTTAAAACCGGCTGACACCACACGATTAGTCTAAATATTGAGGACCTCTATAAAATAGTATATAGGTCATTCTATCTATAGATTAGGGTAGTATTTATGAAAATGTCCTTACTTTTTTCGCTCTGTTTTCCTGCTCTTAATTACAAACATATTTTGGGGTCAGTCATCTAATTGACGTCACTTTTTAACAACATCATTACAACTTCACCTAATGTCTCATGTCAGTCTATAAGCTCCCACTGTAGAGTCCCACTTTCATTGCAACCACGGTGGGACCATATTATTATGATCCACCATGTCAGTTCAGACCAAATTGATGATAAATATTACATATGCCCAGATATTTTATTAATTTTTGGTGCGCGTGATTTAACTACCTCACAATGGTTTCCATTCATCGCCGAGCTTTAGCATTAATTAAAAATCCGTACTTAACAAGATACTCAGTTGTTATAGGCTAAGATTTGGATTAACGACATCACATTATACTATCTCATTATACTTACTTAATATATTTATAAGTAATGCCATACCTGCAATAACATCAGTTTTAAGTCTTTCCGCTGCTGGATATAGGCTTAGGAGAGTCCAAGGTTCATTATTACACACGATTATCTGCTCTTCTCCAGTCTCTAGAAGCAAACTATTTCAAAACGTCACTCCATTTGGCCGAAGGACGTCTCACCCTATATTTTCTAGTACATACGTATTACACGTGTAATATAGCTGTGGATAATATATATACTTAGGGTTTTAATGTAAATAACTAAGAATCAAAAACATCAAACAGCTCAAAATCCTTCTTTTAATCCTACAATCCCCTGAATCCGCTTCTATAATGGCCACACCATTCGCTCAGAAACAATCGCTCGGTTGACAGCGCCCATTCTACTGTACTGTCAATCGTATCATTAAGGAACTGCCAGCGGTGGGTCACATATCACCATGTACACTTCATTAGGGCATCCACTACGTGAGACACATTCCCAATCGTCTTAACTGGATGGAGATTGATGTATAATGGTGGCAGATTAAGGGCTGGTGATATTTTTATATGGCTATTTATTGCTATAGGAAGTTCTATGAGAAAACTAAATAGTATTCTCGTAAATTCGATTGATCTAACATAAACTTGATCTTGAATGGAGACCGCGTACCTGAAAATGTAGTGTCGGACTTGAAGAAAGTCACTCGTAGTGGTGGGATCAGGAGAGCACAAGACCGTGTGTGACGGCGGGTTTTGTAAGGGGTCTCCAGCAATAGAGAAACACAGGTGATGGTACCACGATCTAAGGTTGATCTAATATAAGGTTGTCAAGACTGATTCCCGAGGCAAGTCCTCGAATAGAGACCGCATACCGGATAAAGAAATAGCGTCGGTATGAAACGCCCTCCGGCTAAGTGATCCGATGACAAGAAAGTCACTAGTAGTAGCTGGGTAGAGAAGAGCGGAAGACTGAATATGGTGGCAAGCCTTGAGCCTTTATCCAGCAGTGGAGAGACACAGGCTGATTATACAATCAGTCATACGGTACCATACGGTACCGTACCATACCATACCATACCATACGATAAGTATGGTATATTTTGTACCAATCGACAGCCGTTAGATAAAGTATCGATGCTGCAAAAATGACATTTTACGTCGATGCTAAATCGATTAAAAAATGTAGATTTGCATACTGAATAATAGTTATAAATAATTTTTAATAAAAGTTATTCTTTTTACTTAAGTTTTCAAACGAATGGTACTAATTATATATGACATATAATGTAAGTAGATGAAGTTTTGATATTTTACTTAGTGATCGTCGCAACATGTGCTGTGCTACTTTGGGTATTTATTATTCCGTTACAAAATTTTATCGACATACTCCATTAAAGTAAAGAAATAAATTCCTTTTTAATCATACCTATGATTGACATTTCGAAAATTTCAAATTACGGACAAGCAACCTCTTCATAGGGGTCAAACGTCACGCCTCAAGTGTATATGAAAACATGAAAAATAATCCTTCAATATCTTTATATTGCATATTCAAATTGAAGAAAAAATGTTGGTCTCTCACACGAGCTGCCTCGGCCGTCTATCAACGTATGACGTAGGTACTGTTAAACCACATTAACACTACTATTCTTGAACACTTTGTCAACCAATAATCAACTTTATTTGTTAAGCCACAGGAGTGTATTATAATTTTTGGTACGTGATAGTACTGGGAGTAGTTATAAGTCGGGATGTCAAAGCGTCGCAAGCGAGCGCCGACGCAGGACAGTCTCGTGCTGAGAGCAATCTCAGTCAACCTCGCGGATAGGGATGCCCCTAATATAGGTAAGCGTATCGACAAAATCTATAAGAAAATAATGTTGAGAAAATGGAACAGTTTTGTAATCATAAGTTTTTATTTTTATTGGTTATTTAATATGATTGTTCGTTACTTTTTTAATTGTCTCTAAAAGGACTAGAAAAAATAAATAGAAATAAAACGATGTACCAAGCCCATCAATTTTTTTTATAACAAGGTATAAGACAACGGCAGCTTATTTATTCATATCGATTTGTGGGAAATTATTCTTGCCTATTATTTTCTTATACAAGATGTAACTAAAACCACAGATTGTGACTTCATCGACATGAAATTTTGCGAATGTTTTTTACAAAAACTATTTTTTTAGTATTATATTTTTTCATAGCAAATGCTAACAAAGCCCAAAAATTTTTTTTTTTTTCCAATATAAGTAACGTTTTGTATCAATTAACTTATAATCATGACCAAAATCCATAGTTTTAAGCTTCGGGAATTGATCGATTACATCATTTACACCCTATACTTTCATCGATATCGATATTTAGGGCTCGTGAGTGGCATAACAACATCATTAGTGTCTCCGCGGGGCGCTTGGGTCATACAAGTCGAGACAATCTGTCAAATGAAAAGAATCACACACGGACTGAGTCTCATACCGCCGCCCTATTAATCATATTTCGGCCTTTTTTTACCATTTCCGAACGTATGTTCTCTCGGATAATGGCTACTATTCTAACGCGGATTTTACAAATATATCTCTACTGTTTCTAAACCATAACTTGAGTTCTATGAGTATTGGCTCAAGATTTAAAATTAAACCACTTTCTACCCCGTGTAATGAGAAATGGTGGCTAAATGCAGCGGTAAGGCCGTTTAAACAATACATGTCGTTTGATTTGAGATGTCATGTTTCAGAGATAGGAATCTTGACGAAAATTTCTGTTTGACGGGGTCAAAATGTATACATGCTCTTCAATTACCATGGACATAGTTTGCCTCGATTCAACGCTGGACATTTGTATATTGTTCTGTACAAATATGAAATAGATCATGTATCTCTTGATTGGCCTACTGTTATGGGCATGCCAATTGTTATTTTTATGTAACGATCTGTACATAAATATATCTAGAGCTACAAATTTTATAGATGGGAATGCCACCTTATTTTTTACAATTATTTGCCACGTTGATTTGGGCTTCAATTTATTTATTTTTAAAACCCATGAATAATAAAAGAGATTTTTCGCAAAGTAAGTAAAACGATCCTTGGAAGAGGCCTGTATCCAGCAGTGGAGAAACATGGGCTGAGGGTATGGTATGGCAAAGTAAAACATTTTACAATTAACCCATATAGGACACATTATGACCATAATGAGACATCATTCGACATTTGTCTCAAGAAGTACTTAACAAAAGCCTCATCGTTATCAGTTTCACCAATATTCAACAAACACCAAGAAGGCTCAAAGGCCTGCTTTCACCTGACCCAACAGAATATACAAAAAAATACTTCGGCAAAGGTCGTATCGGTGTATAAATAACAGTTCTATAAAATTCCGTGACAAGTGCACGTGTCCGGTTGGCGTCAAAACCCAATGACAACTGGCCTAATCACCACGTTATGTTTTGTGATTCGATTTTTGTCGGAAATACGAAGTATGGCGAAGATTCCTATGCGCAATATATTTCTAGCCGTACTGTACATAATTATAATAAAGCACTTAGGAACGCCATAAACGGTTCACCTCTCACGCACAAACCCGCTCACTACGACATTGGCTACTTACTCTATTTATGAAGTAATAACAAAATTCGTTGTTCGTGACAATTATTTAATGGATTCATTCGTAAACAACAATATCATCTATATAAAACAACTACCTTCATTCATGTTCCCTATCCATTTAGGACGAAATTCGGTTGAAGATGAGTTCTTTAGGTGGTAGAACTCAAGTTGCCATGAAGCGTTTTTGACATAGTTTTTTCATTTGGTATTCTACCACTAGCCTGGAGGCATCTTCGTAGGCGATACTGACATTTGCTAGAAACTCGTACATCGAACTTTCTCACAGTATATTTTTACGAGCATTACCTTTTAAACGTTTATAGATATTGTCTTGGCCTAGAAAATAATAGTGTATCAAATTACTTTTGTCAGATAAATAAAAGATTATAATCCGCGGTAACATAATTTCACTGTGGCCTTAATATTTGCTTAAAAACATTAAATAAATTTCAGTTTATTGAACATTGAAGTAATTAATATATTTAAGTTTAATTGAAGGTAGTATGTATGTATACACAAGAAATAAATACAATTTATTTTTTATTTTTTAAATAAATATTTGAATCTACCTATGTAATTATAATTGAAACTGAATTTACAATATTATAAAAAAGTTAAAAGTAAATATGGTTTCACTATATGCCATAGAAAGCTTAATCAGGTCGTTGTGAGAAACTCACATCTTTCTTCAATTTTGAATGTGCAATTTAAAGATATTGAAGGATTATTTTCATGTCTTCAAATACACGTTTAACACTAATGAAGTGGTTGCTTAAAATTTTCGAAATGTCAATCATATGACATGATCGAAAGAAATATTATTTTTTGACCCCAGTTGACTGACTGATGGGGAAATAAGTAATATGTTTCAAAAGAAAGTAGTCAATACTACATTTGTTGACATTTCATCAAAGTCGTATTAACAGGTCTCTTTCTACACCTGCCTAACGAGAGTCCTTCAATTTGGCATCATTGTTCAAACTGCATAACCAGACGGCATTTTTTTTTGAGTAGATACTTGTTTATACATACCGACATTAAAAAAAGAATGTTAAGTGATGGCTTATAAAATCCACATACCGGGAAGCTAAGTGTGAGACGCTCTACGGCACGATCGACCGATATCTTAAAGAAGTTCACCGGTGGCTGGATCAGAATCCAAAGAAATCCAAAGAACATGTGCGGTGGCGAGCCTTGGATGAGCCCTATATCCAGCAGTAGAGGCATAGGGCTGATTGTATGGTATGGTAAGTAGTGGAGATACTTTTGCCCATATTTCCTCAATAAAGTATCAGTACGAAGGATGATATATTTATATTATGTTGTATCGCTTTAACACCAAATGAAAATAATTTTTATTTTTTAGAACCACCAAGTGGTGAAACGCAGCAAATAGTGTATTCGTGAGCAGGTCTCAATAAGATGCCTGTATGTAAACAGCAAATTCTGTTGTTACATGTATTCAAAGGTTGCGACACTATCGGCAATATATAACAAAGGAAAAATTAATTTCGATAAAATATTTGAGGGGCAAGGACATTTGAAGGACGCTGAAGAATTAATTATGCATTCCTTTTTATATCATGCTCAAAAATCTGCAGTTGATCTAGAATCTAGATCTACTTATTCAATATTTCACAATAACAATAGTTAAAGAGGTCCTGCGTATTTAGTAAATTTACCGTGCACAGCAGATCCAGCAACAGAATATTTGAAAAAAGTATATTTTGGTAACTTCAAGTATAATTGTGGCTAGGTAATTATTAATCACCAATCGAATGGGGGTTAACTTTAAAAATGTCTCAATACCCAATCCCATGAACTAGCCACGCCACCTCTTCTAGAGTAAAGATTAAAAATCCTCCTCAGCAATTTTTTTGACGATAATGAAATAAAGTGACAGCAAGAGACACTTAAATAATATTTTAAATATTTATTTATTAAATAAACTTGAATTAAAAAAGAATTGAGGTAATTACTTTTATTTCTAATATAATTAACTTCGTTGATTTTTTTTAAACATATACTATACGATCTCTATTTTGGCGATTATTTTAATGTGAACATGTGAAAAACTATTAAACCTTTAAAATATTTATTTTTTTCAATAAAATATTAAAAAAGGTTTCCACTAATCAAAGTATCAATTTTTAACTTATTATACTTTAGGAAACTCAAGAGCATATTTTACTTTATTAGCGTTACGTCGCAAAGTTTTTATACTATAGGTAAATATACGAAATAAAAGTATAAAATACCTACCATATTCTATACTATACCTATACTTAGTTTGGTACTATACTATAATTGTATTTATATATACCTACCATAGTACAAAGTACATGTGTATTTATATTATAGGTATATAACATATTAAGACTTTAGTCACGCTAAACCGTCTCATGTTCATGTACCTGCACACGAAGACATGACCACATATGACCCAATCGTCATCGGAGTTCATCTTGGGATCCATCCGTCTCCTCACGATAAAATCTGCGGCTGTCATGATGCTGATGGTTTTCTTTTAAAATCTCATTCGTCCAATTGTGACATCATTGTTTCCAATCATCAGTCAAAGTTCTGTGACGCGGCCTTCGAGTGTCGTGAGATTTGATGATCGCAACAGGCATAGTTAGACTTGTACGATTCTTTTTGCATCCATCAATTTTTACATATTCAAATTCGATGAAATCATTAAAGACGCTGTAAAGAAGTATTGAGAATAAATTTTCTCAACGAAAAGATACCCGCTTAAATGTACCGATATAAAATGTTAGCATGCATGTTATTTATATTAAATAATAATGTTTAAGCAAACACATACCTATCCAGTTATCAAGTTATTATACACTACAATGTTTTTAAATGTTTAAAAATAGAATTGTGCAGACCGTTGAATCTGGGTCTACAAGACAAACCAACCGGTTTTTTGGACCCAATTTCTTTACGATAAAATGAGTTTTCTTTATATGTTTTTTAATATATATATAATTTGTTCACGAGTTACTCCAGTCCTGTCTTCGATGGTGAGATTTTAGAATCTTGCAATTCTCATTTCTTTTTTAATTCGTTAGTGGATAGTTTATTCGACGTTACAGCATTAATTCATGGATGTTTTATAGAAACCCGTTTTTTTTTAAATTAATGTACTCGTACAATAAAACCCACTAACGTTGTTAATGTTGCTAACCCGAACTAAATTAATTATCCTCTCTAAAAATACACAACGCTACATTAAAACGTCTCCTTATTTCTACTAACGAATATAGTACAAAGGTTACAATTGATTTCTTATTAAACGCTACGTAATGATTTTTTGCTGGTATCAACTTTTGACACCTGAATTCTTGCGAACTGTCATTTAAATCGTGATTCATATTTTCCTTATACGATTAAATTTGATTTTTCTAACAAACTTAATTGGGAAAACACGGTCAATTTTGTTTACTTTTTTGGTACATACCGACACAATTCGATATAAACAGCCATTAATCATGTCTCTGTATTATATTTTTATTGTAAATCTGTTTCTTATCAACTCTTTTGTACATGTGATTGAGATCGTGTCTGAAACATATTATTTATTTTATGTTTTTTTGAATACTTTTAATATTCAGTGACAATACTTTTAATATTAAAGAAGGTATCAAATAAACTCAAAACCTCAGTTAGTAAATAATAACGAGGCGAATATAAATCAGACACTTTGACTGGAAATCTTTATGACCCAAAAAATGCTACAATCACTTGTCATCTTAATCACACTTTTACTTCCAGCAACACAATGAATCACTAAAACGAGAAAAAAAAATGTAACAAAACATTATGCAAATACCATGACAAATAGCCGAGTTACCTAATTTGCATATCAAAATATTCTCAACTTAAAACAATACTACATTAAAACCGGCATAACCCTTTCTTATCTGTACTTAAGCCGACATCAACGAAATCTAAAATGTCGCAAGAAGGCCGTGTGAATCTGTCTCGTTGCCTCACAGAAAAAAAATAACCGATAATTCACTTTTCTCCTATTAAGAGACGAATAAGCCATTTGTAAAATTGTCTAGCTTTGGGCAATCACTGGACAGTTATGAAACGTATTGCGTCAATACTGGTCACATCATTTTTACTCTATGTTCAGCAATCACGCGACCTTTCTAATGATTTACTTATCCACTTTTGTTTTAACTGTAACAATTTTAGAGTACCATTACCAATTATCTTACTGTGTAAGATCATAAAGCCGACTTTCCTTTGGCAGTATATTTTCTAGTGGAATAGTCTGTTTGGTTGGCACGCATGACATGTGCTGCACGAATTGGATCACATACCAAATTTAAATAGCAGGTGATCAAATAAAATTGGATAGGATCGCCGTTGATCGAGATTGGATCAAACATGTCTCTGATGATGACCGCCAATGAGATCGTAATTGATGATGATATGGTCTTGTTTTTGTTGTAACCGTGACCTCAAATTGGTATGGACACGAGAGACATTGTATTGGACTGATATTTTCCTTAATCTGATAGCCTCATGGCCTCATTTTTCCTGATAATGAATCACAGCCTGATTCAGGTATAGTTAGACGTCTGTTAATGCATCTAGTTTCTAACTAAGAGATCAGTTGTAAACTGCTTTTTATCACCTTTATGCTACTTTTTCTGTGTATAGTCGAATTTGGTGGGTAAATTTTTACCTCAATACATTCAATGCAGTCATCAAGACACTATACCGCGAACCCGAAAGTTGTTCAATGAATCGGTACCTGAGGATTTCCCGCTACATGTGGCTCTTCAAGAGAGCTGTGAACAAGATCCCGCAAGGTCGACAGTACATCTGAATGCATCCTGGTGCCGCTGTAACCAATTACCATCATGTGGGCTACCCGCTCTTCTTTAAACTCGTCTATAAAAAAACAGACATTTTATCAGTAGGTAATGTTTTTCGGTTTCGAAACACAGTAGCTTGGCTCGTACCTTCAAGCAGTAATTTTGCCATTGCCATGTTAGATACGTGACTAGATTAGTTTTTTTAATCAACATTGTTAAATGAATAAATAAGTAACACTCGTATATTTGATTGATATATGTATAGCTGTAGATCGTAATATTAAAGTACCTACTTTACAGTGTATAATAAAATTAATATCGGCATTTCATTACCTCATAAAGCTCTATCACACAAACATACCCGCATTATAAAGCTAGTTTACACGTTGGCAATGACTAATAAATAAATGAGAACATCTTTCCATATTTTGTATATAATGGTTATTTTGGGTGTAAATGGAGAGGCCTAAAATATGTCCCTGAGGAACCCTTTCCATATTTGATTGAGATTACCTATTGATATTTGACCAGATTGCCTAGTTTAAAACAGTCAAAGGCATTCTCAAAATCTCTCTTAGCATAGTGTTCCAATATTTCAATTGTTAATTCCGTCATATATTATTTCACTTAAAGTTTTCCTTGTGAATAGGGCATTTAGTAAACTTATTTATTTTTTGTTTCAAATTGATCAATTTTAAAGTCAAAATTTTGAATTAGATTAGTTTTTACATGTTATTGACAGTGTTGACCCACACGACAATTTGGAATGTTAAAAAATGAGCACCACAAGGCGGAAAAGCTAGTTTCAATATACGGCAAGACAATGTCTCAGAGCCAATCTTGCGGCGGCGGTACGACAAAAGAGTCCACTGTTTATTTGCTGGCCATACCTTAGTTGCGGTTTATGGAAATTGCTTTGGCATGTAAGTAATTTTCTAACTTGGAGCGACGAGCGTTTTCTAAAGGGTTTTGACGCGGAGACAAAACGTCTGGAATAGGTTTTGAGACTGCACTATGAGTTGCATTAAAAACTATATTGTGGTGGTGATTGGTAATTTTTAAAGGTTAGTTATTAGTGAATAGTACTGTTTTCACACTTTCCTGTCCTTTTAAAAGGACGTGCAAATTTAGAACGAAAGAACAACCATCTTCGTTAATATGCGGTTTACTTTACCGCTCTTTAAAAAACAAAGCAGCTGGATGCAGCATATTATTATCGTTTTAAACATACAACTACAATAATAATAAACTTTAATAAAGTATATTAATCTGGGCCCACGACATCACCGACACGTGGATGACGGAGACTAAAATAATACTAAAGCACTAACCATGAGCAGGAACAATTTCGGTCATTGACATGAGGTGAGCCACGACTGGAAGAGATAAAATGAGGGGTCTAGTAAAGTGGTCGTTGATCGATGATTTCATACAAATCTCTTTTTAGTCCAGTCTTGGCTGACCTCATGTCGATGCTCGTGGCGCGCGCTTACGTGTAAACAGCTTTGAGAGTAACCTGAGCAGGTGGGTTCCGGTGAGTGTTGTACATTAACGAAGATTCAGTAGGCAGTGCTGCTCGATACGTCCACCGGTTTTTATCTCTAGGCCCTTGAACCCCGGCTGGCTGTGCTTCAGACGGAGACAATACCGTCTGTCCCTCATTGTGACTCACCGGAGGAGAAACAAGATGGTATGGAAACATTTTCTAAAGAATCATAGCAAATAATAACGAAATAATAAAAGCATATGGTATTTGCCCTTTAATTGTTCTCTTTTGTATTAATGACTCTATTGGAGCAAGTCGCGCTTAACTTTTCAAATAAAAATACATACGAGTACAATGTACATACTTTCATAGAAAGGCTACTGGAAGTTATGTCAAAAAACCTACGAATACGATTTACTGTAAAAAGATATTATACGAACAGTGAGAATATTTCGTATGAGGAACAGAAGAAAAACGTCACGTGTTAGATATAAATAAGTCTAAGAAATACAAATAAAGAGACTAACACTTCACAAGACTTTATTTCTTTTGTCTTCCCACTGGTTCTATAACCCCTCAAAGTTGAAAATCATCAAGAAACACATAACTTTCCATTAAACCACGCCTCCTTAACTTTGCTGTATTTCTTTGGGAAGATACGTTTTTCATGCACATGACTGTTATTTCCCGAGACGCTTGCAGGAAGATCGTTGGGGTTAGATTAGTACGATTAGAGGTTTTGTAATTCTATTACTGGACGCTTTTGATATTGGCGTCATGCGTTGTTGTGGTGATGATGGACATGGAAGAGATGTGCTATTCATATTCATATTACATAAACAAAATGCTGGAGGAAATTTTGTGGAATAACATTTTTTAAGAAGGTCGTTGACATACAGACAGTCCATTCGATGGTGAGTATATACTGTCGCCTTTGATCATTCGCGATACATATCGACATGAGGTCAGAATGATATTGACACGTTCCCTCTATTGACACGTATGCGCTCTCTATATTTTAAGATTTAGGTTTAAATTTGTAAAAACGTTTGAGAAGTATGGAGAGCAGGAAGTGTATCGGATCGAGGAGTTTCCGTCATTCCATTACACTTCTCATTTCTCCTTTGGAGGATAGAGTGAGACGGGGAGTAAAAAGTATAACGGAATAATGAGTTTCTCCATCTAGACCAGGAGATACCCTTCTGAGCCAGCCTATACGAGTACGTTGGTGTAAACGTCGAGTAAAATAAAAAAAAGAATTTATCAATAGTCACAGTTAACTGCAGTTTAGGAAATCTAAGCATCTGTAATAAAAAAAGTGTATATTTTCCGTGGGAAAGCCCACGTGTTTAGA
Source organism: Sesia bembeciformis (assembly GCA_943735995.1). Classification (NCBI taxonomy): domain Eukaryota; kingdom Metazoa; phylum Arthropoda; class Insecta; order Lepidoptera; family Sesiidae; genus Sesia; species Sesia bembeciformis. The sequence continues at coordinate 11,407,586 of OX031040.1, forward strand.
AGACCACTTAGGGCAGTGATTACAGTGATATTCCCCATGATAATATGAACAATATTAAGTGACACTGCGCCGACAAACCCACTTCACTATTATGATAGTGATAAGCTTTATTTTGTATAAGCTATTGATGAAATTAATATAGTAGGTACCTATCTATAGTCGACATCAAAACATTTTTGCTACATTTTATTTTTTGGTTATACATTATTAGTGTGTTTTTGTACGTTTTATCAGCGTTTTTGTAGTTTTCGAAGGACCCGTACTTTGTAATTACGTTTACAAAAAATAACAGAAAGCTGTGTGTTATCCAATTTATTGGAAAATTGGGCATATCGATTATTTATTTATGCGGTCGTCAAATTTCTTACAAAGTCAAATTCGTTACTCGTCTAACAGATAGATTTAAGAGAAATAAATAAAAAATGGACTTTATATTTAGCACATATTTGTCAAAAATTATGCGAAAACTAAAACAATTTTTTTTTCGAAAAATGTTCAGGTCAATTAACTCCGATTTATGTTTCGAATAAAGTATTCTATATTTGTAGTTATTTGTATAATTTTTATGTATAATTTGTAAACAGCACGGCTATCGACTATCATTAGCACTGAAAAATTGTTAGGTCAATTGAATGTATCATTTTGTTGTGAAAATGTTCCGTAAATATTTTCACCCCTAATATCACGAGAATGTTTGATTGATCAGCCGTTCGCAGTAGTAGACGACAGTTAATAATCGCGCCCTTGACTACGAGTCAGGGTGCTAGGTGGCTCCAAGCCAAAAGAAATCGGCGTTTTCAAGAAACTTAATATGACAACTTATCAAACTATTTATTTAAATAAATACTGAACTAATAGAGTAAAATACTGAAGTATGAATTATAAGAAGTATAAGATAACTTCTCTCAATTATTACTTTAGTCACACTAATTAGTTTTACTTCTACTACACAGTACCTTAAGGTTCTAAGGGATTATTTTTCAATCAAAAAGATGCGAGACAGCAGATATACAGACCGACAAACATACGCGTCAAACACTATTAGTGGCAACTGTAGATCTGGCTCCAAGGACCGGACTAATTTAAGAGTAGGTACTAAACTCTACAGGACAATGCCCTTTGTATGGACCGGTGACCGGCTATCAGTTTCCATCCTACGAGTATATGAATGATTTTTATCGTACTGTAATTTCAAAGCCATTTAGCTACGCTGTACGCCATGATTTCTATTCAAGCCTAAGCGCCATACATCGTATCTATAGATATGTATAACTCATGCCACGTGTTTTGCTATTGCATCTCAGCCATCCATGCACTGTAATTTTGTTAGTGTTTAAGTGCATGTTTAGTTAATAACTGCCTACTTCTTTTTCTATTTCCTTAAAACATATTTACAATATAAATTAACTTCAATTTTAACATTTATAACTTTATTATTGAATGATGCAACGTCGTAGTCGATTGCATCATCCAGCGAATATTTCATTGGTTTGCAATTTCCTTTTTTTTACATTTATGCTAATGCCTACATTTTTTAAAATTATAAATTGATTCATTCTAGTCTCATGTAGGTACCACCACACCAAACTCTTATTTCTAATGCTTCCCAAGAGAGCTGTGAATAGGATTTTGCAAGGTCGGCGGCGCGCCTGCATGCCCCCTGGGCCCTGCCGCATGCAGATGTCCATGGGCGGCGGTAACACTTACCATCACGTGGGACCGCTTGCTCGTCCGCCCACAAGTCTATAAAAAAAAAAAAAAAAAAAATGATATCATGTGGTGAGCGTACACGAGGCCACGTTGTCTGACCGTCCCTTTAAGCCAGCGGTCGTTCATTTCCAGGCTGTGGCGTACGGGTTTGCGACACCCAGGTTGCTACATTCGGGTTTGGGCTTGCCTACGCCGCCACTACGCCTACCGGCGCGTCGCACCACCGCCGTTCCCCGACGACAAGGAGTATCGTAGAATATTTGAAGCTGATAGGCTCGAACTGCACCCCAGCCGAGGCCGATGTAAATTGTTTCAATATTATTCTACAAATTATGAATTTCATATACTATATATTTTTTTAATGTTACAATTTATATACAATGATGGCTACTCAATGGCTAGGCATTTTCTTTGTTATTGAAATATTATAAAATCTTAATTGTTCCTTGTTTATTATTTGTATTGAATCGTTAATGTCAAATGTTTGCTAATGTTTAATGTTAACAAGTATAACCAATAGGTATGTTCGATTGCCGTTAGTGCACTGAAGAACAGCGCCACGCGTCGCATGTATCACATGCATTATGTTCGATTGCACTCAACACTTACGCTTTTTTTCAATACTTGAACCACAGCACAACCGCTTCGTTTCGAAAATATTCCTGTTGACACGTGAAATTAATATTGTACTTACTGAAATAAGAGAAAATTGGAAACGAGATCTCTTACGTTACCTTTATACTCGTAAGCAAAGGGTAAAATATAAATGAATTTCGTCATTTGAGAGATCTAAGGTCTTATAAGGTGGTCTTATAAGATATATCATTAGGTTAAAGATGTTAGGATTTGAAAAGATTCGAAAAAAAACTTTTTCGAAAAAGTGTTGTATAAATTATTTTGGTGTCTATTTTTTGAAGTTTTTTTTTACAGGATACCTCAAGAAGAATTTGAAATTCGAATCACGCGCCATTTTCGATTGCCAATTGTTTGAAAATGCCGCGTCACAGTTTGGAAGAACGTTTATTAATAGGGAAACCCATTACAAAAATGGAGAAAATATTACAGTAACAATTGGCAAGTTACGTGATCATTTTGGTGTGCATAATCGACCGTCGCAGGCCGCTATTGAAAATTTAATCAGGAAATTTGAGCAGACGTTTTCATTGAAAGATAAGACGAACCTTACCCGTCATTGAAAAAGAACACCTGAAAACATTGCTGCTGTGAGCATGCGCGAAAACAGGATTCCGCTGGGAATTTCTTTGGGGGCAATTCAATTTCTTAACTATCTCAGAAAATTTGCTCTAAAGGAAAAAAAAATAATAAAATTTTCATTCTCTATCCATATAATTCTTACATTGGATTACTTTACTATCTTGTAAAAAAATATGAAATAAAAACATTGAATTGGTAATTGAAGAAATTTAATTTTTAACTATTAAAATTAATTATTTTTACCCGTACTTTATTACCTCTTAATTTATTTGTTATGATAATGCTTGACTCCAGGGGGGGGGGGCAATTACACCCATTGCCTCCTCTCTAAATCCCTTAATCCGGTAAGTGGATACTGTCGCGTATGGATATTCCCGCCAGCGATATATGTCAACATCAATCCAGAATGACAAACGTTGGTACGCTCCGTAATACGCTGCCCAACTGTGGAAATTTAGGTATGGATTTGGAGAAAGGGTTTTGAAATCGAAAGTAATAGGATCGGATGAAAATGGGCTCTGGGATATCTCACTCACTATCGAAACACGTACGTACATTGGGGGAATATGATTAAGTTGGAAATGCAGTACATTTTACGGTAGTCTTTTGTGAGAGAGGGGTAACGTGGTCAGTGTGCAGCTTCTCATAGGAAAGGTTTGTAGATTATACTATAGAACGTTTTTAAAACAAGCGGTTAATGCGACTGAGCGTTGGCACGCAATATTAGTGCTGTAGAAGGTTTTAGTGATGTAACGAATGTCGATTTTTTTAATATTCGCGAATGCCAATGCTGATGCGAATACTCATTACCAAAATGAGCGAATACGAATATGAATGCGAATATCGACATTAATTATCTGGCACCATATGGTATATGTTAAAATTATAAGTTAAAAATTGACGATCGTGCACATTTTTCCATTGCGGCTTATTTATGCTAAACTATCCTTACATTATCGACAATTTATTTCCTATAATGTTATTTATATAATAAAAAAGTTGTGCACTGCAAGTTAGGGATCCTAGACAATCCATGAAAACTGAAATTTACTGAATAATCTTCAATAATTTCAAATTGTTGTATAATGAATATACTTTTTATGCAACTTAACAATAAAAATGTTGAAAAGTTATTGTTTTTTTCTTGAATATTTTTTTCTATAATATTTAAATGTAGTTTTTTCGAAAATTTCGTCGCAAGCGTGTTCGTAATATTTTTTTGCGAATACGAATTTTGTAAACACAGTAATATTCGTGAATGCGAATACAAATGCGAATATTTGTTACATCACCAGACCGTGTAGTTAACCGTTTTAGACTCAAGCTTTTAACTACAAGGGTTTAAGACCATCAAACATTAAAATTTTTGACTATAACGCTCACTTGCCTTTAACGCCAGTCTTCATTAGAGCTCACCCAGCGTTCTCGAGCGTTGAGCGCTCAACTCTCATTTTCACAACACTACCTGTAGACTTTAAATTACTCAGCTAATCTGTATAAAGTAGGATAATGTTTCACAACGATGATATTAACACAAACACAACCTAAATCAAATCATATACAAACGTCGTGTCCTGTCACACAGCGCTATACAACACTGGTGTAATTAGTTGGCTATAGGGGCTCGTGTCACGTGCCACTCAATGTGGACATTGATTGCGGTCTGCACAGAAGGCAAGGTGGAGAAAGAGGTTAAGAAAAATTTTCTATTTTTTTTAATCTTACTTTTCAATCATCGCAAATTAATTTGTTTTATAAGTAACGCCTTATTAAAGTACGTTACTTAATAATACCTATACCAACATGATAAATTTAATTCATTTACTTCCTATTTAAGTAAATGTAGTAAAACATGACATTTTTAAGTCTGTGCATGACGAGCCTCATGCCCAACAGTGGATACTGGGCTGGTTGCATTGCATTGCGTTGCACTTGATTAGCTATAAATGTTCGTTTATTTTTCTATTGTTTTTCATTATCATTTCTTTTTTTAATAATTTTGTATAAGATCGCCTAGTGTTGTTTATTCACAAATCCTACCACCACCAGACCAATTATATGTTAGCAAAAGATATCAAATAAATAATACATATAATAAAAATATAACTGATCGCTGTCTGTACATGGAAGATATATGAGAAAAATATTATTGGGGGCCTTTATCAACGCAATAGAACCCAAAACAATAATTGTTAGAATTTTTGTCTGTTTATCTGTGGGTTTGTGGGCGCTAATCTTAGAAACGACTTAATCAATTTGGGTGCGGTTTTCACTTGTGTATTGTGGTAAGCTTCACTTAAAATTTAGTGTTTGTTTTATTTCAATCAGTGCATAAATAAAAAAGTTATATCAATTTAAAGAATCACGTCGAACATTTGTTCGATAAAAAATAAGCTATAAGAAACAATGTGTGTGATCGTTTTTGAAAATACTAAATACCCCTAAGAAGGTAAAGACGGTGTTTATAAACTAAAGTCCACTCGGACGAAGTCGCGAGCAACAGCTAGTTGTTAATAAAGCAACTAGATATTTTAATTAAATCAAACTACGTTTCTTCTAGTGTTTTTCACAAGAAAACAATATTAATATGTAATGCACATGTTATCACTGACAATATTCCAATCAATATGGAATCAATTAAGATTTCAAGGTTTACGATAAATTAAGCATAAAAATTACATTAACACCGGACAATGGAATTAAATTAATAAATCATTGAAATTCTACCAAACGACAAGAGCGCATTTGTTAAATACACACCTTAGATTTTGAGATTAATGACTTACGTCATTTTGGCATTGGACAACATTGTGAGTAGGCGATCTTACGCACTTGCCCGCCCTTGCCCTTTCCATTGATAACGAGAAAATGCTCCAGACATTCCTGCACGATTAAATTTAGATAAATGGAATTCAATATTACAGTCGGGCAGTTACTGGCATAAATTTTACTGCGCTACCAACTCCTGTTTGCGGTTAAATTTAATGAAAACAAAATACAAAACATTTGACAAACATTAAGGCGAAAAATAATGTTTGCGTGACTTCTTTCTTACTTTTCATATATGGCAATTGTGCAAATAGCACATTCTGCCAGAGTCAAGTTTTTCTTCGTATTAAACAATCAAAGTCTAAAACGTATCATGTCAATGTCCAGTACCGTCGAAGTTAAGAGCCGCTCAATAAAGTGATAGTAGGTTTACTGAGGACAGAAGTAGACTCCTTGGAAGCAATCGAAAAACGCAGCCCTACGCTTTTATTTGATTATCACAAACATTACGCACAAAAACACTTTGAAGTTTAATAAACTATCACTATTATATCACAAAACGTACAAGACACAATTTTTATAATAATTCAACGATAACTTAACTTTACTTCTCGAGCTCCCTCCAAAACGTACTACTATCATATACTCTTGGACTACACGGGTGTTGCATCTCGACGAGCGGAATTTTAGAGACATTATAGGAAGCATGCAACAAGTCCAGAAGAATACTCGACTTCTGTAAGGAGTTAGGGTGGATCGAGTAAAGTTCATGCCCAAGAAGGGGCTCCCACAACAGTCGCCTCGTGCGTCTAAATATCGATAATACACAATTTTTATATTAATCAAAGAAACACTGAACTTCGGTTCTCGAGTTCCCGACAAAAAACCTGCATGGCTTAGTGCCGCGATTATTTTCCATAAAAAGCTACGGAAGCAGCTCGCGACATTTGTGACGTGTATGGAGTAGATGCTAAAGATCCAAGGACCGCTCAAGATCGCTCATATCTTTTCATATATTGACATTCGGTTAGTTCACATTCAAGATATGCTAGAAACATTTATGATTTATCTGTAGTATCCAAATTGGAAACAGATTTAATTATGAAAGCAATACTTTTTAATAAGTGCATTATCTACCCTTAAACATTTCTCTATGGACCTCTATGAACCAAAGAGAAGCGTTATCGGGCAATGATTGACACGACCATTATCGGCGCTACACGTATAAGCTCTCTGTAGCCTACCCGCATAATCCTGGATTACCACCACCTTCTATTAACCGGGGTCAAGGGTACTTGGCCTTTAATTAGGGTATATATGATTAAACGTAACATTGATTTAATGTCTATTTTATAACTTCTTATAAGTATGAGTATATGAAAGACAAAAGAAAAATATTTATTTGAACATACATAAAGAGCCTTAATACGAAAAATTCAACATACAAACTCAAATAAAATGCAGTGTGGTGTAATTGAATGTTGTAAAAACGGTATTTAGTATTTATATCCTGAAGCATGAAACCATGCTCTCTGCTCATGATTTTGAGTTAATTTGTATATATAATGTGTTACATTTTTAATTGTGGGTAGTTTTCGGGTTTGACAAATTTCAATAATTGGTTAAAAACAACAAAAAAAATGTTCAATAAAGATTTTCGGGAATAGTCTGGACACATCATGTGTATCCAAAAATAATATTACAGGTTAGATTTTATGTTATAAACACTAGATTGACACAGACTCATTTGACATAAAAATCATTGTACATAAAAAGAATAGAATTATATGTAGCAGCCAACTACAGATTCGATATACCCAATGCAAATATGACACACATTTTATCTACTAGTAAAGATACTTGTGCGTTATTTTTGTTTCATTTTATTCATGGTTAATGTCCCAGAAGCATTCAAGAATCTTATCTTCAAATGACCAATTCATGTATTTTCGGAGACACAGGAATCATACCACCTGCACTTGAGATTGTGGCAGGAGCTTTTAGAGGAGCATCAATAGATTCCGATTGCACCACTTCAGATCTAGATAGCCATTCTGAAATGAACCGTAACACCAAAGACATTGAGTTAAAAATTAAACGCAAGAACAAGAACGCTGACAAATCTTCTGTTGTTAATGAAAACAAAAATGCCGTACACGAAAGTGAATCTAACGGCTTCAATGATTTAGCTTCTCTTCGCGTAGCAATTGACGGTAATGGTAAAATTAAAATTTTAGCAATGGAGAATCTTCTCAAGGGCATGTAGATAAGGTACAGTTTTGATCGAAAGATGGAGAAACTTTCTTGGCGCCACGCTTTGTCATACCGATACAATCTATATCCGGTGCAGTTTCGGGATGGAAATATTTTTACTTATCTTAAGTGGTTGTATCTGCTTATTAATTAGCTTTAGAAGGAACACATCGAGCTGTCAAATCAAACACTTTGTCGGCATCAGTTGCTCTGCTATCGACAGACAATGATTCTGTGAATATTGACTAAGACATTACTTAGTATAATAGAATAATTTTAATTGTTTCCCACCATTTAGTCATCGTTGTTTTTTTTTGTACACGGAATTGTTTTTAAAGATGACATTTGAATTTTTTGCCAGTATAGATGAATTGATAATAAAATGTGATAAGACAGTTGATTCACGCTGACATCACTGACAGATTGGCAAAAAAATTAAAGGTATTTATTTTACTGGCCATCACGAATGTTTCCATATTACTCATTTATTTCAAGGTTACCGAAAGTAATTATCTGTCATTCGTACCAATTCATCCATACGGGGTGTCAAAGGCAATGAAAATAACATAAGCGAATCACTGACAATAGCTAGTTATTCGTGAAGACTTCATCAAAGAAGCTTTAAACTCAAGTGAAAACACGAAGCAAAAGCTTAAACCGTCGCAAAATAGTCGTCATCTTCTGGTCTTTTGTGAATAAATTGAAAAGAAAAAAAAACAAAAGCAATTACACGATATCACCAAATCTACGGACAGTCAGGTGACCGTTAAGACAATCAAGTGCTCCGACTTCCTGCATTACGGGGAGATAATACATAGAAATTGTATATTAGAGTCACCTCATAAATATGTATGTGTCTCGGTCTGTGGTCATACAAAATGCTTGCACAATCTCCCGTGTGTATGGCCCCGGTGCGAACAGGGAGTGACGTTGAGCTTTACTATTGTTATTTTTATATCCCTTATTCCCTGTTTCTTAACCTTTCTTTTACTTATATAATTTTCTCTTTACGTTTCGTATATACCTACGTATAGTCGGAATGTGTTCTGATCATAATATTTTAAATAGCAAAGTACATAGAAGATTTGGATAGGTATATTTTCTGCACACTTTTAGGACAAAGTTATTAGACATTGATTAATTTTCTCCTTGAAATATTTTTATTATAATCAAATCATTAATATACCTAAAATAAATATATTTTTTAAAGCGATGATTTTACTTTATTATAAATAAACTAGCGACCCGCCCTCGCTTCGCTTCGGTTTATAGGTTTTTTTATTCAAATTTCGAAATAAAATATAGCCTATATTAGACACGGATAATGTAGCTACCTATTTGTGAAAGAATTTTTGAAATCGGTTCAGTACCTAGTTCCAGAGATTACCTGAACTTACCTACAAACACACAATTTTACCTCTTTATTATATTAGTATAGATATAGATGTTTTTTACACCTGTAATAAGTATTCATATAACCTCTGATAGGATTAATCTTATATTACAATATTGTTATACTGTTGGTGTACCTTATATAAATAAATATTAGTAATTCAATGCAAAGTAATTAAATACTGAATGAGAAGAAAATCGGCGGTATCAAATTTAAAGATGGGTTAAGTTTGAGTTCTCTGGTGACATCTAACAAATAATCGACTTGATGATGGCGTTTATTTATTCATTCATTCATACTTTATTGCAGAGAAATATTGTACAAATGGACCTATCCCAGTTTTGCTGGTAGAAGTCTCCTAAGGGGATAAGCATGCCTTTGGTACGTGCTTATTACTAGGGCGGTTTAAGTACATGATCCACTAACACGGGCCCGGTGCTAATTGGTGGATATAACTACCATAACATATTCGAATGTATGTACATTACATTATGTATGTACATTACAATATGTAAAAGACAGACGCCAAAGTGCAGAAGTGTTATATATGCATAACACTTCTGCTCTTTGGCGTCGATCTTTTTCCTTGTTTCAATTTTCACATTTTCTAAATTACCAAATAACCCTAAATAATCCTGTCTCTTTAATTCTGCCCAGTCCATACCGTCCCATGTTACCGTCGTCATTGGGCCCATGACGTGTAATAGAAAAAGTGATACGCGGTTTACCGCACGGTAATACATTCTTATGGTGTTTGTGCCGCGAATAGAGAAATGCCAACTCAGTGTGCGGTTACCTTTGTGACCGCCGTTTATTAGTATTTTGTTTTGCATATTTTTTGCTTTTTATTCTGCATCTCCATTGAAAGCTTGTATGTATATTTATCTGTAGATCGTAACATTCTCCAAATCCAATTCAAATATATTTCCTGGCTAATTCCACAGCTCGACCGACCCACTTCTCATTTATTAGTTGTTGTGGTGCAGTCGAGTAAAAAATGGTTTATCAAATTATTAATTTACAAATCAAACAAATGTCTATTTTGGATTCCATTATAGTCATTGTCCCTAAAATAATTAAATAATAACTTATTGATTGGTTATTCAGTAACCTCTTGGGCAAATATTGACCGTTATTCATTCATTATCAATAGCAAAATATCTAAAATTCAAAGAAAACTAAGTCCATGTAAAAATATGCCATTTTTTTACAACTGCAGGTCACTTAAAATCATCACATCAATATATTTTTTACATGAGAAGGACAGATTCCAAATTAAAATGTAATTTATTTATTTTTCTTCAGTGCAACGGTATTTGTGGCAAGACTAAGTATCTTTTATCCAACTGTACTTCCCATTGAATTTGATTTTAGAACGATTTCATGACAGAACATATTATTTATTTAACTCTGACAAATCTGATGTGGAACGAGCTGTATTACCTATTTCCTAAATGGTTTTAAATTTAAAATAAAACGATATTTCGATATTTTCCGTATACGAGCGTAAAATGACTGCCGTACAATACTACATTTCCCACTCAATCCTATTCCCCCAACGTATGTGTGTATTTCGTTAGTGAGTGAAATAAATCAGAGCCCATTCCCATTTCTTCCTATCATATCCCTACCAATTTTCCCAATCCGTCGTCCAAATCAACTTCTTAAATTCCAAAGGTATGCAGCGGATTCGGAGGCCAGCCAAGGTTCGTCATTCTGGAATAATGTTGGCATATATCGCGGATGTCTATGGGCGATGGTATCCACTTACCACCAGATGAACTGTGCGCTCGTCTGCCACTTTTTACTGTACAAAATATATTTAAGTATGCCAGAGGAAGCTGCACTGCGAACGATATAGGCAGATGCAGCAGCGGTGCACACACATGTCACGTACTTATTTTAAAAAAAATACAATAGCCTTCACGGTCCAAAACGGACAATACTAAACCGACCTCTATATCCTACAAAATAAGGTCACACAAGAACAGTTTCACAATAAGGAAGGACGCTATCGCAACGTACGGAAGGAAACCTAGGAAGTTACCTAACCAGTCCGTCACGCCACCGACTGTTTTAGGGTTAAACCGAAGTCAAGCGAAAATATAACGGATGTGTTCTAGGTTACTGATCTAAAGGTATCGACTTGAATATGTTACTACAATATAATTTAGTTTAAATTTCATAAACAATGTTCTAATCAGAGTTTTTATAGCTTTGAACGTTATGATTTAGAATCACTAAATTTATAATAACAGTTTATTTAATAATTACGCGTAAATAATAATAACTAAATGCGAATACAATATGTGACAATTTTAATCGAGCGCTACGCATTCTATTGCAAAACAGCGTGCAAAAACAAGAACGTGAACACAGATTTATTTATACTTAAATCGAATGTCAAAGTGATGCCTCCAGTCTGAACTATTAATACCTATATCAATTAATATATATAATATAAAAGGATACCTTTTGTCCTTCAAAATATGCATTTAAATATATTATTAGAAAGTTATTTCTCGCGTGTACGTGTAAATCCACAAGCGTGGTTAACGCGGATTTGCAACAACTTATATCATGACACATAAGCTTTCTATATACAAATACTATAAACAAATGTCTTCTCGTAGATTATAACTACCAACTTAAGTGTCTTTTTAAACTGGGTTACATGTAACCAGTTTCAATACTACTAATATTTATTACATATATTTATTGAGTAAAATAAAACCGCCAGTAGACGACTATAAAAATACTCGTATCATACTTCAATATTCCGATGATGATTGATTGGACGAAACTATTATAGTAAATATTGAGACTGTGATATATTGATGTACTAGCGATAAAAATAACTTTACATAATATTTTAGCAACATGATCAATAACATTCTTGCATATAAAAGGCAGTTAAAAATAAAACTGAATTAATTTGCTTTGGCTATATTTCCGCCTCGTTACGTTTTATAGAAAGAAATTGGCAGACGAGCAGACAGTCCATGTGGCGGTAAGTGGATACTGTCGCCCGTGGACACCCGTGATACATGCCAACGTCAGTTCACAATAACAAACGTTGACACGTGTACCTATTGTTCTAGTTGATCTTCTGCCTACCTTTGGGGAGATTTGAGAATTTTTTTAGCATATACAGTAAACATTTTTGTTATATATATCTCGGTAGAATAAAAACCGATAGAGTTTGACCTGGCACTGCACATTCGCAATGTAATATAAAGTAGACATCCCGGCCGAAAGTAGGCTATGATCGGCTAGTTTCGATTTTGTAGAGCGTCGTCTCTGTCGTACATGCACACGACAGAGATGGCGCTCTACAAATGGCCATATAGGCTAGCTGATAGTCTCTTTCTAAAGGCCGATGTGTATTACTAAAGGCCGGGAAGTGTAGGTAGGTACTTATACAAATTCTATATGAGAAATAAAGTAATTATGTAAACAAACTTGATATCGGTATTCACTTGGAAGTGGGCGTTCTGGAAATTATAAATAGTTTTCTAAAATACGTTATTCTTTGCTTCTCCGAGACCACGTAAGAATTTTAAACATTATTATGTACAATGCAGCGTTGATAAAAGTAACACCTCATTAAATCTATCACTTTAAAAATAACGATATTTATATGAGTCTATATAACGTGATGGAGTCAGAATGCTCAATGTCGTAAAATTGACGACAGTTGCTAACGACATGTGAAAGAGTTTCTCGAAAAATGTGTTTAGGCATCGCGATATTAAGATGGGGATTCACAGGCGTGTACATCGAGGATTTCATAACATAATTCAACCAAACAAAAATATCGTATCAACAAATTCATATTTTTTGTTTTTTTTGTGACAATCGACATACCAAACATTATGCACAATATAATTTAAAACGCATGTTAAAATCAAATTCAGTAAGTATTGTACAACAATTTTCATATATTTATTCTAAGTAACATAGCATTCTAAATAGCATAATATTTTTATATTACGCAGGGAAAGGATATATATATATATATATATATATAAATAAACGAATTATTCGTAACGATTCTATGACTCTTATTAAGACGACTAATAAGAGTCGTTATGACTGTAATGACTAATTACTGTAATGAGTCCTTATGACTAATATGACTCTTATGTTTATGACTCTGTTGTGGTCTATGGTTGATGTCCTAGCTCTAGCTCTGAGTGAAAGCTGAACTAACCTTGTTGTTGCGTTCGAAATTTATTATCTTTAATTTACGTGACCAATTTATGTGCTGAAATGTTTGTAAGTTTTTTACAGATTTTATTTATAATTTGCTAACGTGATATTTTACGTCATAATATGTTCTGAATAATTAAAATTAATTAATTTAATCATAAATAACGCTAAGCAAAGTCATTTCCATTGAAAAACCATAAACCATCATAGGATTCATAAGCAACTATAACCTAAAATTATTTTTTCTGGGTAAAACTAAAAACGCAGACATAAAACTGGGTCCTGATAAAATATTCAATGTCATAAATATGCTATATCTACATATGTGATAAATATGACTATATCCACAAATACATACCTTATTTTCTTTATATCTTACAACATTTAAAACACCGAAGGAAATGATGCATATGCCTGCAATCTCCCATGTGCACCCACCCTATTTGGACTTTGTCGTAATCTATGGCGTTCGTCCGCGTACATTGTTGATCCTTTGGCCGTGCCGCCTCAATATTGGTCCAATAATGAACCCGCGAAGTAATTATCGGGGTGCTATTAAATTTCTTTTTTTACTTGAGACTTGTATTTTGCCTGTGTCTATAAGTTGTAGGTAGATAGGCTACAGGGCCAGTTATAAGCTGTAGTACACAGTTGCATATTAAACATACTATTACTATTTACTTACTGAAGACGTTTACAAAAAAATAAAATGACTAAACTTATAACTATCTACATACTGTGAGCAATACCGCACACATATTCGTGCAATATTCGCTGCCGCCTGCGGTAACGATTATGTCTAGGCCATATCTCGCCGGGTATTTTGAACGAGTACCGCAAGTCGCGTGAATTCGCCAGTGCGAGCGAATATCGCCTAGGTACGCGTTTTACCGTTTGGGTAAGCGATACTGTTAACAATGGGCCTACTTAGGCCGCTATACGCGGTATATCGCTACCCTAAGCGGTTTGCGTATACCGTTTATTATGACTGAACGAAGGAATTATCGCGTACCAACGCGAGTATCGCTTATATCTGAACAGGCCTATAATAAGTGTGTACAACTATCTTTGCATATGGGTATAACCGAGCGGTCTACAAGGGCGGAATCATCGCCTGTGTAGACCGCTCTGCGATAGCTCATATAGTTACTATTAAATTTAATGGCTCGAGCAAGAATATCGTCGGCGAGAGACTCGCTCGTGTAGGCGGCGCCTAAAGCACTAACTTTTACGGAAAGAATATATGCGTCATATAAGGTCTTTTTTTAAAAAAAAAGGACGTGGCATATGATCAGACAGACGCCCCAAGGGATCTCGCGGACTACGCGGCCAAGACAATGACCAGTGGCTGCATCGCACACTCGGCCGCAACAGTCAATTGGCGTATCTTCAGCCTTACAGCTCGTGGCCGCGTAGTCCGTGAGGTCCCTAACAATATACAGATATTGTCGCCTATCGACATTTGTGATCACATGTCAACGTTAATCAAGAATGACAAACGTTGGCGTGTTCGCTAATACGCTGCCTATCTTTAGAGATTTAGAAATCAGTATCAGGAATGATGGAGAATTATAAGACGGCTATTTGATAGGATAGAATTAGGTGTAATAGGATCTCCTCCAGGAACAAGGAGCCTTTCACGGCAGTTTTAGGTGAGAGTAGGGTAAATCAGTTAGTCGGACGAGCTCAGTCGGCCATGAGTTGCAATTTGTAACGTCGTCATTTCTGTTTTTGCTAACTCTTAACAAACACTATTATTATGTCTACCAATACATCTTGGACACACATAGTGGTACGCACTAAACTCCGTTCTCATCCAATTTTCCGAAAAGAAAAACCAAATCAATGAAATATCTCAATATGTACCTTTAAATCCAGGGCAAATATGCGGTCTCAATGAATTTAATTATGTATATGAAAACAATTATCCCCTCACCATTTAATTTAAGGCAGTAGTGTAGTGTCTGTTATCTCAGGTCGCTGAGTTTGTTTAAATTTTGGACAAATTGGATTGGAATCGACTACGTCCACCCATTCATTGCTCATCTATGAATCTCCCAGATTTGCTGATAGTAATCTCTTAAGGGGATAAGCACGCCTTTTGTATATTTGTACATAGTAAATATTTTGTAACTATTTTTGTCATTTGTGTGGACAATAAAATATACAAAAAAAAGAATGATGTATCTGTATGCATTAATAAACAATATATTACTTATATTTACGAATAGATAGAGGCATTAAATAGTTGTGATATGACCACGGTTAATAATCGTGGTCATATCAAAACTATATATTACGAGTATGTACCTATGTGGTTTTTATTATCGAGGTCGTATGAGTTCGACCTTTAACCTGTCTGGCACCGAATCTTGGCCCACTTGATTAAATGACGACATTATAACTACTACGCCGCTGGGCACTCATTGTAGTGACATTCCGTTGATGTATTCTAATAATACTTATGTTATTAATGTTGATTGAAATACTTAAATCTGGCCATAAAGTTTGTTACAAAAAATAAGAATTGCTTTTTAGATTTTCGCGTTCTGTACACATTATACCACATGAACGAGATTAAAACAAAACGTTTGAATATTATATATGCATATAATATTTATACTAACTCCAAAACTCCCTAATTATTGCTAGGGAAAGCTTGTGTTATTATACTATACTTGTGTAATACTTGTATGTAATACTTGTGTTATTTATTATTCTCGTTATTATATTGTGGGATATTATAGAGTAATATTGAAAAACTTTTACTAAAACTTCAGGCCAGCATAAACAGAAGCAACAACAAAAACAATGACAAAATAATATTATACGGGTTCAAATAGTCCAATCTCACCAACTTAAAAAGCAGAAGTTAACTGGCGTTTAAATCGTCCGCAACAGGAAAGACGCTCCGTCCAGTGCCCACATTAGCATTAAAACGGTCACACAATTACACCGTGATTAGTGTGTCGCCGACGGAGTGAATTCATTAGTTCAGCTCACCTGATTTTATTTAATTAATGTATGTGAGGGAGCCGGTGGTGACGAGCGGTTAAACTGGGTTTAGATGGTTTTATGATGTGATTAGAACACGTATTTATCAAGTAACTTTGACCAACTTTGACCCAATAGGGCTACTAATACAAAAGAGCAGAATTGAAAGTCATATTGCCGGATAAGTTAAATTGCTTCTACAACAACGTTTAAGTGATAAAGAATCTTAAAAATCGTTGCCACTCTTAATGCTATTTAATGCTTAACTTTTCTATTTCATTAATTTATTATTCTCGTAACATTGCATTGTTGACAATGTTCAGAATAGCGACTCATTTTATAAGTATTAACTGGGCAAAAAGTAGTATCCCGTTTTTGAGATTATTTTAGTATTAGATGTTCCGTTTCTTCAGTTCTTATAACATCGATAAATCTAATATTGACATAATAATATTTAATACATATCGTGAAACGTGGCATGGAACGCCCTCGGTCCAGGTAGACTGACAAATTGAAGAAAGTCACTGGTAGTGGATGGGTAAGAAGACCATATGTGGTATGGTCCTTTGGGAGAGACCTATATACCTACAGCAGTGGAGAGACACAGACCGATTATAAGGTAGGGTATATTTAAAAGATAGGCTAAAATAATTGTTATTAATAAATTGTAGTAAAGTAAAGGTCTTACGTCTTATTCACAAACGACGGATAATCCAACTAAAGTTTAAATTGCGTGGTGTGACCCGCCATACAGCGATAAGAAGTAGCCAGTGAAATGTCTCGGTCCTCGGCAGCAGAGCGTTGCGTTGTGAACGTTGTCGCCTGGACGTTGACTTCTTGCGTTCACCCCTTGTGTTATTATGGGAATTATATTAAAAATCTTGCAATTGTTTATTTATGTATTAATCAAGACGTTTTAAGAAGCCAAAAATCGGTTTTAAACTTTGAGGAATACAATGGATATAAATAAAATTAAGGCGTCTCGGGCACACGAGGTTTCTCACTGCACGTAGGAGCGGAGAGACCTAAGTACCATAGAGTTTCTACTTAAATACGGATTTTTAAAAATTGTCACTAGCTCGGGCGGTGAGGGAAAACATCGTGAGGTAACCCGCATATGAATGAAAATAAAAATCTTGAATTTGTGATCCACCAATCTGCACTGAGCCTGCGTGGTGGATTACAGCCCAAAACGCTCCAGTGATTTACTAGAGAAGGCCTGTGCCCTGCAGTGGGACCTTATAGGCTGATACAAGGGCACACAACGTTTCTAGGCTCAGGGATACACGCGCCGCGGCGACCAATCACGTCGGCAACCTCATGAGAACACTTCTAATCGACCCCATACAACTCCTTTCCAGCTGACACCGTGTCATTGACGCCTTAATCCGTCTGTCGTGAAAAAATTAAACAAAAGAAAACACTAAAATATCAAAGGTCCAATTATCTGTGTTAGATAATGATTATAATAATTTTGGATACAAATATCTCAATAGAAATTATGTAGTTGCTTCTATTAGAGATTACTTCTATTGGGGCGTGTTCAAATATAGACAACGAGTGAGCAGCTTAGAGTGAGCACGTAAACTCTTCAGGTATTTCACAGGCTCTTAGATTTCGGTCAGCTGCTTACTGTGAGCCATTTCGCCGGCTAACTGACCAGTCAAGTAACGCAAACAACACGCTTACGCTTATGCTTATTGAACGGCTAATTTAAATAAGTGATCGCTCATTCATAACTAAATGCGCGGGATCTAAGCAAACTGCTTGCATAGTGTGTGTTTACAATCAATATTTACATGTTAATTTATGATTTGAAGTAATTCGGGCAAACAGTTAGTTGCAAACTGCGTTCCCATTTTATATTTTTTTCGCTTTCCAATAGGTACTTAACACAAACACAACCAACGGATTCTGGTCGTTCAAAATAACAATCTGTACATGACCCGCCCAAGCATTACAAAATAATCATTACCCATGATTAAACTATAAAAATGGTAATCAAATTGCTATTATTAATTAAAAGTAAAACAACCCATCAAACTTCTATAAATCAGCTAGAGGCGAAATTTTTCTCGGTCATAAATCGTTGTTACCATTACTTATATTTTGCGGTGCCATGATAAATACAGTCCGAGTATTATTTATAGTATGTTTGATCAGATAACAGTAGTGTCCACATCTTGGGAGGAGGCTGGGAGGGCCAAATTGACCCCGTAAATCATAGAGGAAAACCTCGAGATAGGAGTCGCTCGGCGACTAATAAATGTAGGTTTTTGTGTTAATAGCATTTGTTTGGAAGGCGATAACTTACTAAGATGATTTATGAAGTGCATTTCCCGAAGCGTAAATTTTCTTTAAGGCGGACTCGAAAAGGCGCTAAACCCCAAGAACCCTAAGAAGAGAAGTTACTTAACACTGTAGTTGAATTTTACAAATGGCGAAATGAACGCCATATGACAGTTCCTACCAGTCCATCACCAGATCAAACAGAAATAGAAACGCGAGTGCAATTTTGGTTTAAATATAAAAATAGTGACTACAAGTAAGTAATATACATATAATAAAATATTAAATAATATAATATGTGTATCTAAATTTAGTTAGTAAATTTTAAGTGGGGCATTTTAAATTTAGTTAGTGTTAGCATTTTAAATTTAATTGTTTTGCTATTTAGTTATATTGTGAATCAATTAGTCTTTATGTTTGTGCCAATAAGATTGTGTTTTATTCTGAATAAACGATCATATTCATTTAATTAAAAAAAAACACAACCTTATGGACGTATGTCCAAAGTCTTAATGGAACTGCTCTTTAAATTCAACACCTACAAAATTTTATAAATATGAAATAACTATTTACGAGTGTACGTACATTCACTTACTCCAATAACAAACTCAGGTAACGAAACAATTCCTCTAAAAGAATATTTCAATACGAACGCTTTACATTTACAAAAAAAAGAAACCTGACGAATTCAGTTGACATCAATGTACCTAGATATTCAGCAAGACTACTCAACTGTATACCATTTTATATTAGATACCGTAAAAATAATTATTTCTTTATAATTATTTTTAAATAATTATTTTATTTCTTTCAAGTCAATATATCATATTTAATTCATAAAATATCCTTTATTTGTATATACGTATGTATGAGAATATTGGCATATCTGTACTAACAATGGCCTGTGTGTATTCAGTAGATAAGCCTTAATTAAATAAAACCTTTATTGAGACTACATACATAATTTTGATACTTACGTATTATTCTTAATACTATATTAGTAATCGTACTGTAACCAGCCTTTTTATTGTGTACTGCTGGACATAGTCCACTTTTAGAATTAGTATAGTTTCTCAAGGCTTACATTTGGAAATAAACAATTTATTGAAGTACAATTATTATGCAAGGATAGAAGAGGCTTTTCATTTTAGCATCAAGTTGATAATAATCAAATATATCAAATGAAGTATCTCTAGTTACTTGCAATTAAGTCCTTTCAAGATAAGTAGCACAAATAAGGTGAAAATAAAAACGTTTTACTTAGGGTTAGTTAGGGAACTCTCCCCCTCCCCAAAGACAAAGGCCCTCTAATGAACACGTCAATATTGCTTAGTGCACGACACCCGGTAATGCCCAATGACATATAGCGAAAATGCTTGTGGGCCCATACGGGTGAGAATCTTATAGTGCCAGGGGTTTATTTAACCGACATAAGCTGCAGAGCAACACTAAATGAAACTAATTGTGTCCATATTTGCACAGCACTATTACGGACACGTCCATACACCGTGAAGTCATTCGCAGCAAATAAATGCCCTAAAAGATGTTTCCACGCGCCATTGAATGTTCGTTTGTGTTTGTACAAAAACAAATTTCACAAAGAATTAATCAAAATTTAAGCCACAATTTGGCACGGAAATATCTAGTCTAGTTCTATGAGTCGGTTAATCAGTAATTGTTAAGTTTTTCCAAAATTACAACTGTTTAAAATTTACCAAAAATTTCTAGAAACAATCCAAACACAATTTAAACAAACTGTGTGTTATTGAGAAAATTTCGATATCAGCCTACTTACAACACTCCACTGCAGGACACAAGCCTCTTTTGGACTAGCAAATCCTTAGAAAGTTACAAGCCATAATCCAGAGCAGAATGGTAAATAAAATTGTTTGATTGGTTGAGAAAATATCTGATTTAAAAATATTGAAATTCTTTTACAAGAATTATTACGTAGAAAAAACGAAAGAACAACCCGCATTTTCGTACGTCTAATTCAAATTAGTAGTACGTAACTTAGTTGTTAGTAGTTTTAGTACTACTTTGCAGTTAAGTACATAGCTACTAACTACTAATTCCGCAAGTTTCCGAGTTAGAAGTTCAATGTTTTGATTTCGGTAAGACATTCGAGACTCGGGGAACAAAATTCATGTAGATTTTGATCTATTTGTCCATTGCTTACCTAAGTGTTACCTATACGTAAGCGTATTATTGTATATTTAATAACCAATTATTAATGAGTACCGTGTATCTATAACGGGTGAACAACCGGATCGCGTGACGCCACGCTCGTTAGCGAGAAATGAACGGCATGATGAATGATGACCCTTTGGTGACCACTTATTGCATAACCTGCACCTCAACGTATAACCATAACATGCGAAACGTCTATATTCTTGTTAATTATCCCGTGTTCATATTACTATCTATATATTAACTATCTATATCTATCTTCATCTATACTATCTATATCTATATATTACGTGATTATATTATATATTAACTACTTTTTGTAAAAAATTAAGAAACGTGGAGCTAAAGCCTTGCAGTATTACTTCCCGTCAAACTGTGGGCTTTGCAGGGCATGACGTAGTGAGAAATAAGTACAGACGATAGAAATGAAACTAGTATTAATAAATCGACAATTTATACGTATACCATACCATCAGCTGGATATAAGCCTCTGCCAAGGCTCGCCACCACACACGATCTTCGACTCCTCTTATTCAACTACGTACCTGTACTAAACATTTTTTTAATATTAACTTTTGTCAGTGTCCGGATTTCAACCTCAAAAGTCCAGAGAATTCAAGCTCTTAGTCCAGCGTTGACCACATTACAAATGGCAGTCCTAGTCGCAATCATCCCAACCCATCTTCATTCTTCGTCTCCAACATACCATATAGATGCAAACATTTTGAACGAGTCTTACATCACTCACTGAACCAAAAAGCGGTGAATGTCAAAACACCACATCGATTTGAGACACGCTCACTTGAAAGGAGCGGCAAGGAACAATACGTGTAATTTTCGTCCGCTCGTGATTGATAGCCAATCCCACTTCTCCGCTTGATGCGTCAAAGACGTTTTGACAGCAACAGAGTGGTAGATTTATAAGTTTTGCTCACGACAATAGAGCAAGGGGTTCTGGTATCCAACTAAATAGATGGTCAGCTGCATAATGGAATAGTTATACATTTTAATAGCAACAATTTCGAAGGTGTAAATATGTTTTTGGGGCGATAAAATGTGAAGTAATTTGAAAAATATTCAAGATTGATCGCTCAATTTAAAAAATATACTTATCATTTCTTTATATTGTTGAGACGTCTTGAATACCAGCTATAGAAATCAGTCAGCTTTGAAATTTTGTTGCGTCAGTACTCTCTCTTGCTTGGTGACAGCATTTTACTGGCAGATTAACCAAAATTAGGTTTAGATTTTTAGCTAAATAGTTACAAAACAAAAAGAAAAAAATATTTACATTAAAAAATTACCGAAACACGAAATTTTCTATGAAAAAACGTACGAATTAAAGCCGCGTAAAATACGATCATTCTCACAATCGCAGACGTGAACCTGAGTGCTAAAACCAAATGAGCAGCAAATAAACAAAAGCCACAATCGCTCCAGCGTGTACGCTCAGGATTGCTTCCTCATGTTGCCCTCAGAGGTCACAAATAACAACTACGGCTCGTAAACTAGTTGCCGCATTAACCATAACGAATAAAGGCACTAAAAGCATGGCTCGGCCATCCCTAAGGGCCGTTTCGGCTGTCAATGCGAAAATTTAAGTCTGCCACACCCATGCACTCCGTGAGGGTCGACCTTTTTGCCCTTTGTCTCAATTATTGCTGCCTTTACATTCCCCAGCTCATTTTTCGACGTTGCCACAGTATATTCTCCTTCTACAGAAACATTTTCCACGCTGTTAGTTATAAAGTTTATTATTATTAGTTTTTTTTAGTCTGTATCTATATACTATCAACATTACAAGTGTGTTCACGAGCTATGAGTACAATAGTCCAACTGCTAATGTGGGTTTGATGCATTCGTAAGTGGTGTAGGTCGTAAATCGCGTTCACTTTTAAGACTTCTCATTAAGGTTTAATTAAAGTCTAGATAGATACATTGTTCTCGTTTACAAAGTTTTGATGTCTATTCCTAAAAATAACGTGAAGCAATAACTTACAATGATATTTATAGCTGGCAAAATTATTGATATCTAGTTTTTTTTTTTCTGTTTTTTGTTACGTCATAAGTTTTAGTTATTGAAAGTTTGCCAATTACAAATAAACATTAATTATTTTACAACTTTTCACTGATTAACAAAAAGAACTGAAAGATTCACTGAAAAGCGAACAATTTTGACAAAAACTATCATTTTAGGCAAATGGGACCTACAATTTTAACAAAACAAGCACAATTAGGTATTATGGTTGCTGTCTACTTTACCGTTTTTAAGTGAACTAACATATGGATAGATAAATGATTGATAAAAGATAAACTACACAAATACACATCCAGACAATGATAAGACATTACGAGTATGTAACAGATTTCTCAACAGATTAAAGAATCAAACGACAACAGAGCCTAATTTTGAACATGTCTGACAATGTTTGCGTACATCCATCTGTTTTAATCTTGTTAAAGGAATGCGTTGCCTACATAGGGCAATTTATCTTGTTGTAAAACGACAATGTCTTGATGTATTTTATCACATTTAGCCCCGGTAGAAATATTGACTAACACAAACCAGACTTCATTGGCCTCCTGCCCTCCGTTTACTTCTTTAAAAAGAGTATTAGAGAGGGGGTTATTATTAGGTGATCTGGGGTCGTATAAATCTGGTTCTTAGCTGCCGTGACCGCAGTGTTAACGTTCTTATTTGTCATCTGTCAATTTGCCTTCTATTTTGGTTGGGGGATATGAAAGCTTTCGTTTATAACTAGGCGTGTTGTCGCTGATGTGTTGTCATCATTATTTTTGGGTCTTTTATAATGTTTATTGACAGGGTGACGCGAGCTGAAATGTTTTTGTAACGTTGACGGTTAATTTAGTCTGTTTTGTGTACATTTATCATTGTTAGTTTTATTATCTTTAGTCTATTACAACTTCGACGATAAATCGTAAACACTGTTGATTTTATTTTTTATTCTAATTTAAGTTTTTGATAAGTTAGTTTCGAGGTTGCCATAAATATTAACAGATTGTTTGAATTTGTTTAATCGCTAATGCCTACAGTTAAAAAAGCGAAATAATTTTTGAAATCGGTTCAATAGTTCCAGAGATTACCCCTAACATACCTACAAACACACAATTTTACCTCTTTATTATATTAGTATAGATTACTCATATATTATATATCATCAAGCAGCAAATTCTTCTATATACTACGTATATACCTAATGTTGCAAATAGACCTATGCATTGGGAGGTACTCGTTGATGGACTATGTGAGTTATTGACTTAATTCCTTTTAGTATTCTAATAACATGACTTTTACATGGTAGAAGTATACGTGACACATAATAATATAACTGGATGTATAAAGAGTAACTTCTCTTGACGGTCCCGCGCCTTGATTAGAGCGACTTCCAAAATATTAAAACATTAATAACCAGCCCGGTCAGCAGTAAAGAGCTTGATTAAAGCTTTTGATTAAAAACTCTTCAATTTTAGAACATAAAAAAGAAAAAGTGAAAAAATTGTCCAGTTTGGTTTGGATCTATTAAATACCAGCGTTCCCATTACGTAGCGGGCCACAAAACCACCGCTGCACCCTTAATCCCTATAATTAGGGCCATCCCACACCGGGTGATTGATAGTTTGACGGCGAGCACAATTCTGTAACGTCAAATGGGATTCTAATCACTTTTTGTAGACGCCGCGTTAGGAAGAATGCACAATACACAGAAGTATGTTACAGAAGCGGGTGTTATATACAAAGGTTTGTATTTAAATGGACAGCGAAAAAATTCTAAATAAACAGCAATTCATGGTCAACAAAATAACCTATTTTTGAATAACTGAAGTAAATAATTTTAAAATACTAATGACGTCATCACTCTATCATTAGTCATCACCAAATCGACGGTCTCCTATTTCTTTTTTGTCACTAGAGAATCTAAACCTGATCCACCTAATCCACCTTATAATTTACTGACCTCAATTTGCTGCTAATTCAATATTTTCTATTGCTCACTTAGTTATTTCTCATACTAATATAATAAAGAGGAAAAATTGTATGTTTGTTTGTATGTTGGGAGTAATCTCTGGAACTACTGAACCGATTTCAAAAATTCTTTCACAAATATAAAGCTACATTATTCGTGTCTAATATAGCCTATATTCTATTTTGAAATTAAAAAAAAAATATTGAAAAAAATATATATATAAACTGACGCGAAGCGAGGGCGGGTGGCTAGTAAGAAATAAAATTACTGCCCGAAACCCGGTAGCGATTCAAACTAGGGCGGGCCTGTGCCTGCAGTGGGCTCTTAAAGGCTAACAACAATATGCAATGTTAATAAGACCAGGCTGGAATACAGATTGTATATTTTTTCACATTATGAACACATCCTAATATTTTAGTGAACTATCCTCACTAATCGCTACCCCCATCTCCCGACTCCTGCGGTTGCAGTCCAACCCCCGCAATCAGAAACGTTCAGAAACGCGTATTGTTGCGTGTAAAATTAAAACCATGTAATTTTATTAAATGGCTACCAATTTGTCTATTAAAAGGTTTACCTGGATTGTTTATGGGTACACTCTGATGAAATTATTTTCCTTGGCGTAAAAAGATTATATTTTTTCTAAGTTAACTTTTTGTGAAGTAGTTAGTAGAGAGGCAAATGGCACACCTGGCGGTGAACGGCTTGCCAGCATCTATAGGAAAATAGTATAGATTTAGAATTTTAAAATGTTAGAATTAGATGCGAACAATATATCACTGAAACGAAAAGAGAGATATGAACATTTTTGTTCAAAGGATATTATATCACTCATCTAGCAAGTAGCTGAAATAGCTAAGTGAAATATATAAAGCGATTGAGCAAAAATGGATGAAAATTCAATGTTTCGCTCGCAGAACTATAGATAGAAAAATGAGTTTTCAGTAAAAATACTTTTTCCTAGTAGACTAGAATATGCTGACGAATAAATTTCAATGCCAGCTAAAACTAGTTTTAGCTAGGAATAAAAACCAGGTCTAACGTAATGAACCAGACAAAACCAATTAAAATCGTGCCGATGTCACAGCACATCAAGATGACAATGGGCAAACCGCGAATGCGCTTAAATTGTTTCTGGGTAGAAAAGATTTTCTCATTCTTTAAAAAAAATAACCACGGAGTCTGATTCTGCGTTCGCGGTTTACCCGGACACATCTCGATAAGTTACGGCTATATGCCATAACTTTTATAATACAATAATAAATACTACATTTGTACAATGTAGTATTTATTGAGCTCATTTATAATGGACTTAACAAACTCCAAACCAGATGAACATTGACCTAGGTCAAAAACAGTTTTAACTGTTAAATGGATATTTGGTTAAAACTAGTTTTACCTAGTTAAAACCAGTTTTCCCTGATTAAAATTAGTTGTAACTAGGAAAAACGCGTTTTTACTGAAAACAGATTTTAACTGTAACATAACGATCTATTTAGAGCAGCGGTGAGTTAGATAACGATTGAGTCATAAGAGGTGAGCTAGCTCATTTTCATCTCTCACTCGCAAGCAACGCGGCTGTAATTTCGAAGAAAATGACCTAATTATATTTCAGATACTTTTAAATTTCACTACGAGTAGGTACATCTCCACTAAAAGCTCATTTACAAAAGAGAGGTTTTTCGAACGCGTGCAGAAAATGAAAATCTGTGAGAAAATAACTCAAAAACGCATATAAACAACGCTGTCATCAAGTGATCACTGTTATCACTGGTTTCATCAAGTTTTTATCATCATGTGAACAGTTGCAGGCGAGAATCGTAAGAAGCTTGGTCGTATACGAGAATCGTACACGAGGTCTGTTACTTACGAAATAACCGAACTTTTTCGTATATTTTAAAGAGACATTTTAAGACGCGTATCTGATAACATTGTATAGCGTAGGATCTAACGTTTCGTTTACATTCAGTCCACTTCCACGGAAGTGAGCAGGGACATGGGCAGGGAAGTGAGCAGTGCGAGTATGTAAACACGCCCCTCGCCCTGACACTGCTCATGCCACTGACGCTGCCCTGGGCTCCCTTCGTTGGCGTTTTTTTTGCGCGGACTTCACAGGGAGGGCAGCGCGGGTGGCAGGAAGTGTTTACATACTGCCTTGTGCCTGACTTCTGCAGTCATAAGAAAAAAGAAGCACAACTGATGGAGGGGGAGAGTGCACGCTGCAATCCAACAGCCGCTGGGCGCACTCGACTGGCCTCGTTACCCTTCTCTCACAGAATACTACCTTGAAATGTACTGCATTTCCCGCTTTATCATATTCCTCAATGTATGTACGTGTTTCAGTAGTGAGTGAGATATGCTAGAGCCCATTCCCATCCTATCCCTTCCCACATCCCCAATCCTTTCTTCAAATTCATTCTTTCGTCAGCAAAGATAGGCAGCGCATCCGGGGGCGTGCCAAAGTTTGTCAAATAATGAGAGATACTCAAAATAAGAGATTTGTTGTACAGCGCTATTTTTTTTTCTTTTTATATAGATATATGGTGCAATTAGCACATTCTGCCAGTGTCACGTTTTCTTCGCAATAATGAATTTTAAAGTTTAAAACGTATTCTGTCAATGTCCAGTCCCGTCGAAGTAAGTTAGGAGTCCTCAGTAAAACGATAGTAGATTTTCTGAGCACAGAAGAGGACTTCTTTGAAGCACACGAAAAACGCAGTCCTATACTTTTATTTTAGTATCACAATCATTAAGCACAAATAACACTTTGAAGTCTAATAAACTATCACTATTAAATAACATAATGTACAATACACAATTTTTATGGTATCAAACAAAAACTCAACTTCACTTCTCGACTTGCCGCCGAAATCTCCTAAATATTATTTAAATGATAAATCTTATTGACACGTCATCTTAACGTTTGAAGTTTATAATAAACCGGTTGAAGTCAGAAAGTAATTTTCCATTGCGAAACTAACTCGTTATTTTATTAGTTTGCTACACTGTAGTTACTTTTCTTTTTAGTAAAAAAAAAAAACTGCATTATTTATATATTTGTATGAATTCAATAAAGTAAACAAAGTAGGTATTTATACCGTTATTATTGTCAAAATACTGCAGCTATTTCGTAGACAACAAAATATTTGGAATATCTATGAAATTACATTTTTTACAAGCAAAAATTGTTATCTGTCGATTTCATTTTTTTATTAAAAGTATAATTACGGTCACAAAGCGATTGTTAGCGATGCGGGACAATTAGATTTTGACGGCCCAGTGATAAATGGTTGTCTCGGTGTGTAATCGCAGGAAATGTGTGGCGTCGACTTGGGGAACAAAAATTTTACTTTAGAAAAAAGAAAGAGACAACAAGAAAATATATGTATTCATTGTTATTGAGTATGTTAATTGAAATTAAGAAAGTCGTGTGTTGAAATGAATGAAAGGTTTTAAGCACTTTTTATACACTAGCACTCACTAGAATTATCTATAGAATATTTTATAGATAGATAGATATACTTTATTGTACACCAAAACATACATAAGAGACATACAAATATAAGTAACTAGAAGTACAATCGGCGACCTTTTCGTTAAAGCGATTTCATCCAGGTGTTCTTTGGGTGATATGCAGAAGTCTGTAGACGAATAGAGATAGGGATGGCACAATGAGGAGATAATGTCTGGAATAAATACGTAAATACATATATGAGTAGATACATACACATATGAAGGAGTACAAGATAAAGGAAAAGATATTGATTGTAAGAGAATTGTTAATCTGCGAGATACTTAGTGTTCTTTCACCAGTCTTTTAAAACTTCTCTTAGTATAATTTAAAAATATAATTAAATGTCGGAGCACACAAATTTCAACAATTGTAATAAATGGAACACGAATAAAGGAGAGTATTTTGTACTCATAAAGTCATCTCCATTGTTGTCCTGTTCTCGTGAATCTCTTGATAATTTACCAACAATGCGACCTAAGTTATTATTAAAAGGATCGTTTCCCTAACCGGGAATTATCAAATTTCTTCAACTGGCCCTAACATTATCACATACATCCAAATGTCCCGCTGAACCGTTTATATAATGCCCAATATAACTTGAACCCCCATCAAACTACTCTAAGAACAATTAAGCTGATGTATAAGGGTCTAGTTATAGTAGATTTAAAGTTAGGCGATTTAAAGAAAATTGCGAAAGATTACAACCTACACTGTAATCCGGAGATTAGTTATAGTAATTATATAACTAAGTTTTAAATGCGTACATTAATTAGAACAACAATTTTGTTGTAGCAAACAATTTGCTACAGATTTTTTTATATTCGGGTTTTTAGAGGAAAATTACTGGTAGACAGAAAAAATACATGATACATGAGAAGGCAAAATATTAATCAATGATACGATTGTGGCTGTGTTAACACAATTGATATTAAAATCTGTGTGTCTTCCTGGAATAAATTAATAAATTAAAACGTAGGGCAACTACAGAATTTATTCAATTGGCAATTATCAAACAATACAAATCTATAGATAATAGCTAAGTATTTAAAAATAAGAAAAGAATACACTCCCAACTAATCCCGGAAGTCATCCATTCAATACATAAGTAATAAAAACAAATGTACTTATAATGGCATTAAAATCAGCATAATTAGATAGGAAGTGCGCTATGTACTTGACATTTACACTCGTGCGCTTTACAACATGTAACTCAAATAATTATACTTGTACTAGTATAGTTAGAGGCACACCGAGCACGATAAGGCGTCTGACACACGAAGTCGCTGATTGCAGCGACCAGCGACTCGACTTGTCGCGTGGTCGCACTGCTGATAGCTAAGACGCACAGTCACGTGACAAGCCGCAAACGATTGATACAACGACGTAGGAGTTGGGTGTACTGTACGTCATCATTTAAAAAACGGTACCCGTTGGGGCGTCTACGTTAAAATATAGAAAAAATATTGTTTTCCGCGAAGACAATCTCGAAAGTGTTCGCGCTAAAAAAGAAAATGAATTACTGAAATAAGTACCCGGAAAATAAGGAAAACCAGACTTAGAGCGTCATTCTGTCTCGACTGAGGTTAGTGTCTTCCATAATACATTTTACAAACCAAATATCAAAGGCAATTTTATATGGGAAAAAGGGGGCATCCGAGCATACAGTCCACCTGGTGGTAAGTGGAAACTATCGCCCGTGGACATCCACGATACATGCCAAAATCAGTCCAGAATGACTTGAAGATATAGGAGTGGATTTGAAGATAGAGTTAAGGAAATGGGGAGGGATAGGATAATATGGGGCGGGAATGGGCTTCGGCATATCTCATTCACTACTGAAACACGTACGTACATTGTGAAAATAGAATAAATTGGACAATGCGGTACATTTCAAGGTAGTCTTCTGTGAGAGAGGGTAACGTGGCCAGTCGAATGCGCTCAGCATCTGTGGAACTGCAGCGTGCACTATCCTCCTCATAAGCACTTTTCCTATATTAGGGGACTGCAATGTAAAAATTGTAATTGAACATCGTTGAATAGGATTCCTACAGTTTAAAAAAAATGTCCGGAAGAAGGGAAATCCCCAACTAGCGACTGATGACTGACGCGTGTCATCTTTTTTTAAGCTTATATCATTATGTCATTTGTCCAAAAAAGAGCGGATACAGAAACAAATCTATCAGTGTGGCGGCTCTGCAAGAAATTAGACAGCGAACAAGCAATTTTAACCGGCAGTCGCACCGTGTTTAGTGTGTGGAACTCTTTACAAGTCTCACGCAGTTGTTCGTAAACTTTTTTCTATTACAAGAAGTTCCATTGTTATTGGCTTGTTAATAGGTACTGTTTTACCACCTTACTTCGGAAAATCAAATAGGATTTTGATAGAGATGCAGTCTATCTGATGGTAAGTGACCAACGGTAAAAGAAGGTGGCAGCAATAAACTATTAATTAATTATCAATATTTTTTTAATAAATCACGTATTTTCTGCAGATTAATAAGGAAATTTATTAGTAATTAAATATTATTTCTTTTACTAAGAAACTAATATGCTTTAATTCTAAGATGCCTTTATTTTTAACTGTAAGTTAAACTTACCTATAAATCAGTCATCACTTGGAGCCCGCTTTATATTTCGATATACTTTGTGAACTTATATCCTTAGTAAATATATGTAAGTATTTCTGTTTATTTGTGTTTGAAATAAATAATAATATTAAAGCAACGTTCGTTTTGCATTTCTTAAAATACTTTTATATATCGCATCTCGCGTCGCATACTGTAGATTCTTTTTTGTTGTAAAAACTTCTTATAATTTCTCCTACTCGGAACTCCTATAACAAACCCCCCAGGAAGGTGTCAGTAGTTTTTACCGGCAAGACATTTAATTGCGTCCAAGTATGAATTATTCAGATGCGCGCGGCGCGGAACGGTCACAGCACGCTGGAGTAGCACCGATGTGAGATTACGAGGGCATATTTATTGTTACCGTAAGGAAAGGCCGGGGACAAACATAGATTAATCACACACAAAACTAAGTTTTCTCTCCAAAATAAAATAATGCTAAATCGCCATCAGTTAAAGAACTTCTAGAAGATTCGAAGATATTTCCATCACTTTGATGATAACGATCCACCCATAAAAACATTTATGAGAACATTATGGGAATGAAAATATTGAATTTATTAAAACAGGACTATTTGGGAATAAAATTTTAACATACCTAATATGTAAGTACAACATTTCCTGCATTGTTTTGTTCGTTTAGGAATTGTCAGCCATTATTAAAGCTACTTATCTAAGAAATAAGGATCTATTTTATATTCTAAATCTGGTCTGAACGTGTATAATAAAGGTATTTGTTTACCTTTTATTCCTACTAGACGTTTCGGCGCGGGTTACACCAGCCGTGGTCACGAAATGACTGAAGAGGCACCTGCCTCTTTAATATAATTTAAAAAATATAAAAAAATCAATCGGGAAGATGGATCTAAACTGTCGTCGATGTGGAATCCAGTGATTAACAAATTTGAACCGAACCTTTTTTAACATCGAATATGTCCACGGACATTGTTAGTGTAGTGTCACAGCCTTTCCGAATGTGAAGATCAAATGTGGGTAGTTGATAAAACTGTTGGCAGCTCCCATCCTGGACTACCCGCCTCTTCAGTCATTGTCGCCTTTTTCGACACCCACAAAAGGAGATGGGTGGGGTGGTGCTATTGTAAAGCCGGCCGACACCACACCATACAAGGACACCAAAACTCAATCAAGCATCTATACGTAACTTGATAAAAATGTACTTAAATCAGTATTGCATAAATAGAGGTATCTACCAAATATGTACACATCTCGGCCGAAAATAATACACATCGACTATGATCGGCTAGCTCGGTTTTGTAAAGCGTCGTCTCTGTCGTAACGACACACGACAGAGACGACGCTATACAAAACCAAAGCTAGCCGATAGTCTCTTTCTAACGGCCGATATGTATTACTGTCGGCCGGGAAGTATACATAGGTACTTTACTGTCACTCCACTACTGGATAAAGGCCTCTCCGAAGGCTCATCGCCAAACAATGTACATGGTTATCAATAAAATGTCAGCTTTTCATTCTGATAGCGGGTGGCCACTTTTTATTACCGATTAGCCTTGTTGTTAGTATACAAAAGACCTAATTGGTAACGTGAGTCACCTGCCTCCTATTGGTCAAATTCCTCAGGATTCAAAGCTGACGGACATTTGTCCTGAGGCAATGTTCAGTCTGACGCTGAGTAATATTAGGTTCGAGACGACTGGTCACACACATATCGAGGCGAAATTTTTGACATTCCGTCACCGCCCTTGAAACCTCATCACGGTGGGCCTACATGGCGTTATTAAAATAAATTATTTTGTAGTGGCTTCCAAACATGGACATAGACAACGCAAGTTTGTGAAATTAATTGTATTGAAATGAAGCTTATCACTTTAGGAAGTGAATTTTAGTGATGAGAAACCACTCATCGATGAATGAAACACCTGCCTTGACTCGGTTCACCAGTTATGACTAATTTTTACAATTTATTATGGCGCAATTACACATTTTTGTATTTTGTAAAAGCTTGAGGCACGGGCCAGAGGTATTTCTTCTTCTTTTTATGGAGAAGGTTTTCGATCCGAAATTAGTACAGAGTTTCAGACCTTATTGATACCGTCGTTAATACCGACTAGAATACTTACTACGGAGGATTTGTATTTTGTATTTATTTACACAAGAAAAAAGTCATATGATCAACCTTTCAAGTTTCATAAAGCTTAACAGCCGTGCAAAAACATTGCCCTTGGTGTTGTGCTATAGTAACCCAAGTAGACCACCTTTACTAAAATTCTGATTGGCCTAATAGGTTGGTAAAATGTTCGAGGCTCTCTGGAGCAGCAGTTGCGCATTTCAAACGTAAATAGTGATCTATTAACTAACAAGATCGTCGTAGTATTATTACTAGTAGATGATTTAACTCGCTAGCTCACATTGATACTCCAAAGAGCCAAAGAATCGTCTTCCAGCCATCGATATAGCAACAAGTTTGGTCTTCGGAGACCAAACTTCTATATTATTAACATAACAATATTTGAAAAAGAACAATGTCACTTCTACGCGGGTCGATTGTCAACGAAGACTATTCAGTCCACGTCACTGACCCATTAGGTCTCGACTTTGCTTGACACATGTTTGTTTCAATGTGATATGTGACACATATCAAAAGTGTGTAGATAATATAATTAGTAAAATATAAAACTGGTGCCCGAAAAATTGAACCAGATGCATATATAATATAATATTTATTGTCGACATGTAAGTCTAACAGAGAAAACAACCTAAGTCCCTTCAGGTCGCAACGCCGGCTTAGATTTGCATAATAACAGCATGACCACTTTTTACTGCAGACCTTCGGGCGTTTGACTGCTTTTTTGACAAATTCTTTCCTTCTCTGGTATTCATGTTTTGGGCTTACACATTTATACATATAAAACTCAAATAAGATCTAAGAAAGTGTTATCTAATTTTACAGTAGGTAGCTATCTATACCTACTGTCTTTATTACTAGCGCTTGTTACGTTTATTTAAACTTCCTTTTAAACGGGTCTTGGGAATGGCCAGTATTGTTTGTTATATAATTTATATAATTTAATCTTTATAGTAAAATTATATTAAAAGCTTTAATTTTAGCTTAAAGATAGGTCAAAATCGCCATCAACTGAATGACGTAATCAGCAAGATCAGCGGATGATGACATTCATCATCAGCAAGATGACCACCGACGTAGAAGCAAATGAAAAGTATAATACTGGCGAAGCTTAGCACTGAAAAGGGTGATCTTGCATACAAAACATATAATGAATTTACACAGCGGTGTTTCACAATTTCAGGGTAATAAAATATACTTTAATCACACATATATATAAATACATATAAAACATAGCAAACTGCTTAGTTGACCGACTTTTTAATAGAAATAAGTTAACCGACATGCAAACAGTTCGCGCGAAGTTAACTTAGTTGCGAGATAAGCACTATCGCACCTAGACATCTGCAATATATGTCAACGTCAATCAGTAACTTGATGAATGAATGTAACTTGATGTCAATCAGTAACAGATACTCCGGCTTCCTTTAAAAATCACTCACGATTTATATTTCACCTATTCTTCGGCTATTTAATCAGAGCCAGACCAGTAGCGGTAAAGCTTAGACGAATCTTTTATTTCTCAATAAAATTACTACCGTAAAAATAATGAAACACCCAACAACACGTAAAGATCCGTTTTACACATATCAGTGTAGCCATCAAATTGTCTACGACAGCTATTGCAACCTCGGACCGAACGGTGAAGCAACTTGCAACCACCAAACCATGACGACACTTAAGGAAAACCACATTACATTTACCGCTCACGAAACATTCCGCAACCCCCATTTTCTTTCGCTTAAGAACTATTAAATTCGAATTTGAACTTTCCTACGCGTAACTACAACTTTGTCGGACATACCGTATGTGCGCGACAGGGTAGAAATTAACAGCGCCGCACTTTTGTTATGATTTATGTACTGGGATTCATTGTAGAGTAGTTATTTAGACTGTGGCAGGTTACGTTATATACGGACGTCACGGTCAGATGATTTTGTCGCTTCGTGTAATTGTTGAGCACTTCGTCCAATGGTGAAGTCGCAATCTCGATTGCAGGAGACAATGGCCGTACATTATTTACTCTTCGTATGTAAGTAAATAACCTGGCTTGTAATTTTCCGGTATGCGAGCTCGACAATAGTGCTGTTAACAAAAGACGCGCATTGTTCGAGACAAAAGACGGTAGCAAGAGTGATGTTAACACGTCCAATGAGGTTTAGGCTATTATAAATATGAACCACAGATTATAAAAAAAAACGCAACGAATGCTAAGCGAGTTGGCGAGTCCACTATTTTGAATTTTTTCGATGTTTTTGTTCTGCCATCGTCGAGTTTTTATATCGACTTTTAATTATTACTTAGTTACAGACATTTTTTATTTATTCATGCGAAAACTAAAACAGATATGTACATCTAAGTGGCATAATGGTAGGGGGGGAGTGCATACTGCATTCCCACAGCCGCTGGGCGCACTCGACTGGCCACGTTACCCCTCACTCCCAGAAGACTACCTTGAAATGTACTGCATTTCCCACTTTATTATATTTCCCCAATGTACGTACGTGTTTCGGTAGTGAGTGAAATATGTCAGAACCCATTCCCATCCCATCCTCTCCCTCCCCATTTTCCCAATCCATTCTTTAATCTGCAAAGATTGGCAGCGCATCCGGGGGCTTACCGTCAGGTGGACAGTATGCTCGTCTGCCGCATTTTTTTCTAATAAAATCGAAGAATGACGACGCATTGCGAAATTTTTACGTGTTACGAGATTTTCGCGATTTTCACACATGTTCATCAAATAAACGGGCCTTACGAGTACGTTTCCATTTTTTATTTTACCCGGCGTTTCATACAATTTCACAAATTCTGCATTTTTTTACAGACATGTTGGTAAAATATAAATCTCATAGCATTTCGTCATCGGGCTTCAAAACAAATGTATATGAAAGTAACTACTTAGTTACATAAAGCAATTTTTGCTCACGTCTAAAATATAGGCAAAAGATCAGATGTTAAGAGCTATGCATCTGTATAACAACATCTTATCGAAAAAGTCGAGTGAACGTATTAAAAGCAATTTAAATTAATGGATTTGTCATCGTAATTAATTTTATAGGAATTAATACACGAGCGGCGACCCAAAGAAGTTTTTTTTTTAATAAAATTGACATTTAATAGCTCTCGGACGTTGACGGCGAATCGATTGACGAATTGCGTGACGAATCCAAAATAGGTGGATTTCTTTTGAGTGTGTCTGTTGTAAAAGTTATATTTAAAAATGTGGCCACGAACCAAGCGAGAACAACAACAAACGAAATAAAAATATAGTGACATTAGCGATTTAGAGTTACGGAATTTAAGTGTTGAATCCTTTGATATGATAAATCCCTTAAAGTCATAAAATCTATTATCTATACTAATATTTGTATTTTTGTATGTTTGTAACGAATAAACTCAAAAACTACAGGACCGATTTCAAAAATTCTTTCACAAATAGGAAGCTACATTATCCGTGTCTAATATAGGCTTAGGTTGATTTTTTGAAAAAAAAACTTATAAACCGAAGCGAAGCGAGGACGGGTCGCTATTTATTATATTTTTCTTAAACATATAAACTTTTACGTTGTAACATTTAATAGAAATGCCATAATACCGAATTAATATACGGATGGACACGAAATTTAATTGTTCCAAGATAGATTACTTATGACGATTTCAACAATCAATTTAAAATTTACATGCAGAATGATAAGTCGTTCTTAATTCAAGCGTTTAAATAAACGTCACTTGACTACTTCATATTTTAACGCTATCCTTTCAGCACAGAAAACTCGATCTTATTGTTTTAGAATGTCGGGAAAGCCATTTTTTTTTATATACTAGTGGGCGGACGAGCAAGCGGTCCCACGTGATGGTAAGTGTTACCGCCGCCCATGGACACCTGCAACACCAGGGGGTATGCGGGCGCGCCGCCGACCTTGCAAAATCCTATTCACAGCTCTCTTGAAGAACCCCATATCATAGCTTAATGGAAAGAGAGTGAAAATTAAATATCGTGACTACTTATTTACTCTTTATTTGCGGTAATTAAGTAAATTCAAACGCAACAGCTATATTTAACGCAATACTAAGACGGTCCAAATGCATATTGTATGTGCAAATACAAAATCTAATCCTTTTGTTTTTTTTTGTAATAATTTTTATGGAACGATATAAATACAATATGCCATACTTTTTCCTAAGATGTCGTACCTATTTCGATTTTTTACGTCACTTTAAGCATCCCAAAAAACATAGGTGTAACTATTACGCATTAATATTTCTTCGTAACGCCGTCTTAGTGGCCCCACCTTATCAGTTGTAAAAGTCGTAGCTAACGGTGTACAGTTCTCACGACAGATCGTTCAGATTACTGCGTCGTGATCATTATTAGTCAATCCATTTTATTGAAATCTCAGAGATACCATACCGCCTTTGATCCCACTACCGATGTCAATCGAACGAGACAAATTTTAGTATGGACTATTAATACATTTCTGTTTTGGTGGATTAGCGGCGCTATGTTCTAATTGGTATTAATATTTCAGTTTGTGTTCGTGATGTATTTTAGTAACAAGTTTCCCTATACCTAATTTTCATTTGTAACTTCAGTTTTTTACAATCGTATTTATAGCGGTTCATTGGCACTTCGTTGATAAAGAGTTTCTTCAAGACATTTTATACCGCCTACCTGAAAGTTGTGGAAGGAACTGCCAACTGAGATATTTCCACTAAGAAGAAGAAACATAAGAATTCCACATAAGAAGAAATTGGATGGTATTATTCTAAAGGTGGCCGACACTATACGGCTCATAAAAGTCGAAAAAGGTGTAGGGCGACTAAGGGATAACAAACTCTGAGGAACCACACCACCTCTAAAAGTATGGACTCGCCAACCCGCATGGGACAATTTGCATGACAACACCGATGTGTAGAGTAACCATACAGTATGATTTGGAGCTGTAAACATTGGAACATTGGAACTTTGGAGCGGCTTGGATTCTGCAAGGTCGGCAGTTCACTCGCAACTTCCATCCCTTTCCATGTAAACCTGAAATAGCAGGTATACACGGAGGACCGGACACTTTTACCGTCAGGTTGGCCGTCAGCCCGTCTGGCATCTTTTTTATTCCATGCCATCAACCTTTGTCTGTCCACTACTGAATACAGGCAGCTCGCAAGGCTCGTCTTTTGGGCTCTTCATGAAATCGTCGGTCCATTTAACCTTAAGCCTCTTA
This sequence comes from Sesia bembeciformis, assembly GCA_943735995.1. Lineage (NCBI taxonomy): Eukaryota > Metazoa > Arthropoda > Insecta > Lepidoptera > Sesiidae > Sesia > Sesia bembeciformis. The sequence goes on from OX031040.1 coordinate 11,446,058, forward strand.
CATTGCAATTTCTCTTTTATAATTTGCAATATATTTATTAAAGATCATCTGCTGTTGATTCTACTATGATTACAACCTACTAAATTGATTACTGTGTATATAGGAAGTAATCTCCAACAAATGAAAAGTAGTGAATTGACTATATGTTATTTCATGCCTCTCTGATTCTGTAACAGACTTTCGTGTGTAAATGCATAAGAACTCGCGGAGAAAAGAGAAACGTAAGATATTTACACAAATTATCAATTTTATAATAATAAAACAGATATAAGTTGATACGAGTTCTATCGAGGAACTTCTAAGAGAGTGCACTCACCAACCCGCTTGGTCAGCGTGACATTTTAAGGTCATACCATACATCTCTTATGCACATTATAATGTACATGAGGAAGTTCATATATAGCAGTGGACGAAAATGGGCTGGTAACGGTTGTTAGATAATATTTCTCCCGTCAAACACGAGACGACAATTTTGTAAAATTGGCATATTAGAAAATTGACACATTTTCTTGTGCTTCCTGTCCAAATTGACAATAGACAAAAGATAACACTTTATTCTGACATACACTAACACACTTAAAATATACATATAATAATAACAAAAAGAAAAAAAAAACAATGTAAACAAAAGAAAATCCTAAACATTACAAAAATACAAGCATCAACAAAAAATGTATTAATAAAAAAATGACACATTGCAATTTCGTGGATGTGTGTGTTGTGATGCCGGGAATGCCGGTTGTGGTGGTCTCCGACTCAGCATATGCTGTGACTGAATGTCAGTCACAGCGCTGATTTTCAGTGGAGCCATCGGTGACGCACGGTCAAAAGTAAATTATTTAATAAATTAGTATCTAAATAATAGTCATATATATATACAATATTAAATTAAGGATAAATGTAATGTGTGCTCAAATTAAAAGTAAAAAATAAATAAATGAAAAAAAATTATATACTTTAGGTACCATACAAATGTTAATATTGACCATCACCAAATGTATGTTTTTTTATAATTTATTTGGACACTGGCATAGCCATTGATCCGCACACAGCAAATAATAAAACTTTTAGAATTGTTATAAACATAGAAATAATAAAACATAGAATTGTTTTTATCACATCATTCTCCAGTCCCGTCGTAGTAGGAGTCGCGTAGTAGGTTTATGAAGTCAGAGATGGACTCCTTGGAAGAACACGAAAAATGCAGTCTCACGCTTTTATTTAATTATCACACACATTGTGCACTAACACTAGGCACTTTGAAGTTTAAGAAACTATGACTATTAAACCACAAATCTCACAATACACATTTTTTACAATAATCAAACAAAACTCAATTTTCCTTCTAGGGTTCCTCAAATAGTCCTCAAATAGGTATATGTAAGTTCTTTCAAGACCCGCTAATACACACCATCCTCTGCTGATCTCCTTCTAAAGTACGAAGATGTAACTTTCCACTGGATTATAATCTGAAACAGTGTGAATTTTACCTTTTACCTTTGATGATTTTTGTAACAATTTCTGCAAACTCGATAAACTCCATAAAAGATGGTAAGACATATGCGAACGCTAAAGATTTTGAAATCAAGACATTTTTCAGTTCTTTTGATGTCTCCGTCAAGAACGAAACCATACTATGGTTCGAAAAATTGGACGCCTGGTAATTATAAGAACATTGGAGATGTAATATATAGAACAAATGGTTTTGGTATATTACTTGCTGTCTATCCCGCTCGTAGTATAGCCGTACCTCAATTACGACATTGACATTCCATCTTTGATCCCGACGCGCTACCAAACAGTCTTTTAATTTTAATTCGCGCCTCTAATTACACACAATCATCTTAGAACGTGAGTTTTCGTGACGACTCTGACACACAAGGTAGTCTTTTGTGCCCCTGTCATTGCTTGTCAGCCGTGTTTTGCTCGTATGTATGTAACCTTTTCATGAATAACACCAATCATGTCTACCATTCTCCTCACATACCCCCGTCTGTCGCCCGTTTATAAAACCCGGCAGGGGGCAGGGAAGGGCTAGATTATCTGGCAATTCGATACTATTATCGAAGAGTAGTAATCAGACGTAATCATAAAGTGATTTTTTGTCAAATTATTTTGTTTTTTTCCACGTATTTTTGGTTCAATGACAAAGATCGCCGTATGTTCGATTGACATCGAATTGTTCATAATTATTGTGATGACGCTGTCCGGTATCTTCCATAATAAGGGGTAATAAAAAGTGTGTTTTTACTTGTACATGGGAACAACAACAACACTGAGGATATGAAAATGTATCTAAAGAAACAACAGGGCTGCAAGATCTTTGATGTATTTAAATTATTACAATAATATTTTAATGTTACATTTTTATAGGGATAACCTACACGAATGTATCCGATAACCGAGCGAGTTTTCCAATGTTAAGACAGAAAGAGAGAAATCGTCGTCTCTAGAGCGTCTCTAGAGCAGATTCCTCATTGTAAAACACTAAAAACAATCGACTACAAAACTTCTAACTAACAACTATTTAATTAAACGATCTCAGCGACAGAGGTTTTTATGTAAATAAAACTAGGAAATGAAGCTACTTAAACGAGCTAGTTTCAAGTACCGACTTTTTGTATAGAATACTTATGTTGTAGAAAGGAAGAGTAATTCAGTACTCCGGCACACAACGCTTCTTCAAATTAAGACGAAATACAGTTATTAAAAATAAATATTATTTTTGTTAATTATTGTTATTTAGTAGTTAGTCGCATACGATACTGGAATGGTTGGTCACATCTCAGATCATCACCGACCTCCAACTACCCACTTCACGTGCGCCAAATATAGCTTCACCTTAACGCACTCATATAATTGGTACAAGCCATACAATAAATAATATGGAACGAGTATAGCGACTCCTCCTCGCACAGTATCTCAATGATCAATGTGCAGAGAACAATCGCCATTGTGGCGGGCTGCCGGCGGCGTACTGTCACTGGGTGGTTTCCACGGAGCAGTGCAGGCGCAGCTATGAAATATTCAAACAATAAGGGATCCGACTAAGTTATGTCACGCTTCGTGTTCTAGTGAACTAATGTCGCAAAAATGAGCGTACAGCTAAAGCTTTACAACCCGAGCGTTAAACATGCCTTAAAACAAGTCCGCCTCTGTACAATATAGTCCAAAAAGAGTAAATAAATTAATACATAGTAAATAAATAGTTTCTTTATTTGGGACACATACTTGAAATTACACACACGGTATACTTACTCATAACCACTAACACCTTGCTCAAACATCATTGTCTCTCCACTTGCTGGATATAGATAGCCCTCTTCCAAAGCACAAAGAAGCTGTGGTGGCCCACACACGATCCTCAGCTCTTCATTCAACCACCACCGGCAAACATCTTCAAGTCATTGGTTCACGTGGCTGGAGAGCGTCCCATATTACGCTTCCTAGTAAGTGGCCTCCATTCGAGGACTCGCCTATCCCGCAAAGAAACTCCGAGCATAGCTTTCTCCATAGCTCACTGAGCGACTTTAAACTTATGGATCAGACCCACTGTCAGAGTCCACATTTCTACACCATACGCCGTAACTGGCACGCATTGATTGAAAACTTTCGTCTTCAAGCATTGTGGTATTGAACGGCCTTAACGCAACATCCCGACGCGTCTGTCTCGGAATGAACATACATAGATTAAACAAAAATCATGTTCAATGAACATGTACTTCTGGGACCGGTAAGCGACGTAGGTGTGGCACTCGACGTTGTTGACCATTATGTCTATCTTGGGCAGACCATCCAACTAGGCAAGTCCAACTTCAGCATTTTGCAAAATGCATCGGCTCTTCTCGTCGTCTATACCACAATAATCATGAAATTTTTCTTTCTAATATTAGTTCATAATTGGCGTAAAACTTAGTAACATTGTCATACTTACTTTTTCCATAAATTGTAGTCGTCAATTTTGTAAATGAATGAAAATAAAAATATACTTAATAAGTACAAACAGCTCAATGAAGCTTGTATCTAACATTTGGTCCTTATGAAATACACTTCTACCAAAGAAATCCTCCAAAGCAATAAATTATTTAAAAGACACGTCAAATGCAGCACCAAGTGAAGTCGCGACATCTTTATCAAAGCGTCTTACTTACCCTTTAGCCAGAAAGCCGGTGGAGAGGTAAATCAAAAGATATCTAAAGCCGTGGACACACGGTGAAAGTTCACTAGCGTATCGGCGCTGGCGCCTTCAGGCGACGGCCTACGCCATTGTAGGTACCGTATTGGAAGGAACGATAATAAAGCGATATCGTGTAATGTCTTGTTTGAATATTGTAAATAATATGCTAAATTATATTTGTGATGAAATTTTTTAAAATCTCCTTGATATTATTTGGAAATACTGTTGCAAAGTGTATTATGTCTCACATTTCCTGAAATGTCAAAAATGTAATATATTACCTAGGTACATATCTCACGCGAACAAATCATGTGAATGCCAAGACAGACATTACAAAGAATATTCGTGCACTTCCTAGATTTTTGGACCAATTAAAATTTCATGTAATTGTATTCATACGTGTAAATCTCATGTAATCATAAATACCACAATCCAGACAATAATCTAGCAACTTCAATTTAATTTAATCTTAAAGTATTTTCATTTAAAGATACATTCTTTCGGAAGATCTGGGTATGAAATCACTTATATTGCACTTATTATATTGGAAATCACTTTAATAATATTAATTCCGCCACTTTATCGTACCTCAGAATATCATCTCTCGGTACAGCATCACCCACAAGTGCGGTGGACAAGCGATAAGACCATTAACGATTTATAGCCAACAGATTGCTATCATTACGCGAGCAGACTGGATTATGTTGTTTGAATACGTTATTAGGCCCTTTGCTTGTGGATTGTTGTGTTTAAGCTCTTTTAGCGAGTGTCGTTTATTTTATTGGCGCGATGTTCACGATACGCACACTTTTTCTTTTAATCCATCTAGTGATTTGAATAAGTCAATAAAAATCTATATTATATTCCTGTTTTAAGTTAATTACTAAAATTAAATTTAACATAATATCTTATATAGAAGCAATAAGCGGCCTTATCGCTAAAAGCTATCTCTTCCAATCAACGCAACGGGTAGCGGAATGGCGCAGAGGCAGAAATAGGCTATGCAATAAAATAACAGAATATATTATTCATAAAACAATAATATAATAATAATTTGTGGAATGATCATAGCTTTGTCATAATTAATGATTATCAATGAAATCATCTGATTAAAACAATTATTTTGCTGTGACTTAGTTAACTAAAATAATAATTCTACATATAACTTGACACGTGTGTTATCATTAGACAAGATTGTAACTTAGACAAGATGTATTGTGAGTCGAAGAATGACAGCATATCGTAGAGAAAACATTTAATATTATTTTATTTATTTTACTTTGTTTTTGAAACAAACAGTCAATGTTATTATTATTACAAATTTTCTGTCACGAAATATTGCAAGCAATTTTTGTAATATGATTGGATAAGTTCAATAACAGAAGGTTAGAATTCCATGGATTCAGATGTATACACAAAGACGAACGCAAACTACACAAGTGACAAATAATTTTTCGTTTTTAAAGAAATGTTTATGCGACCAGAAATTGAACCCGGGGTGTTTCGAATGCTCACACATTACAAACAGGACTAATCGATCGTCAAAAAAGTTTTCACAATTGGCTCAATCACAAGTTTATTTCCACAAAAACAAAGTCAAGAATCAATCAATCCCGGCCTATTCCGCTAAACCGACATTCCAGTCCATATCACTTCTACTTCGTCTTTAATTGCGATCCAATGAAGCGGCTCTAATTCCTCCCCCAACTTGGAAAAGTCTTCGTCCTTTCTTTGCTAACACCACGATATACTTAAGAAACGGTATGGACTCTTACACACGGCCTCTTACTTAATGATCCACGCGTACAGAAACACACTCTGATGACGTAAAATCAGTATAGACTTCAGTAAAAACAAACGACAACAATGTCGTCACAATAACGGTAGTTACAACGAATGTCGTAGTTTACGTAACGTCATAATTCTGAATTGGTGACGATTGCCACATCAATTAATATCCTTTTTTTTTTTACTTGCCCCTCAATTTATTATATCTATTATAATATAATAAGATTTTTATAAATATAATAATAATATAATAAAGAATTTTCAAAAAGTACGGAACGGTTTTTTAACAAATACACAATAACAAAATCCTGGTAATTGTTGTCGGTTCAAATATTGTATTTAGTATCGATATCACAAGAAAAGAATCGTTACCTACTTCTTACTTTATCTGTACTGTACTAACATACTTAGCCGGGTCCAATCAATAAAAGAAAACTGGCAGCGCCAAATGATGTGGTACGTGACTCCTTGTTTATTGATGTTTTGCTGGGATGTTATTATTATTCTTTTGCCACTTTCGAAAAGTTTTTGGTGTGTGATTTTTGTTATAAATCAAGTGACTAGTAAATGTAGCTTATTTATCTGGACATATCGTCAACACTAGTGTAATCGATTTTTACCATATTTATATAAATACATAGATATTATTAATTTTAAAATGCTTCATGTTATTTTTAATAAGCAGAGTAACTTATAATAAATTATTTAGTAGATGACGCACTAGAAAAATATAATATTAAACGGAAAAGCTACACAAATAGAAGTAGAAGATATATAAAGGATCCAGATCCAGAGATCTGGCTGGATTGATCTTATGGATGTTCCCTCGCCAACCTTTATAAAAATTATTATTTTATTATTTTATAAACCGTTATTATTTTATTTCAAAAATCAAATGCTACAGCATATTTCTATTTAGACAGAATCATGAAACAAATAAGAAAATCTTAACGAAATTCAATAAGTCCATATCAACAACTTTGCTCAGATAACGTCACATATACCACAGGTTTTAAAATATTTCAATGATTTCGAAGATACTACTTAGCATAAATTGTCTTGTCATAAATAGCATAAATAGCTGTACCTAGTTCCACAGACCAATTATCCTAAAGACTTCAATAAATAGTTAGAATAGAATTCAGCCAATCTAGCGATGCTCGAGGCTGTATATCAGGGGGTTATTTTTGCTTACCGATGAAAAGTAATGCCGTCATTTATATCAGGTTGTATATCAGGTTGTCGTAATTACATGAACTGATATTCTCATGCAAAAAACAATGTATCCATAGTTTTGTTACTTGATCGAAACTAGGAGTTTGCGCCGAGTTCGCCGTACTTATATGACCTATTTCGTCATATATCTTTAATACACATTGGGTCCATAAGATAATTGGTCCGTGTCTAATTCCCACGCAAACTCAAGGAATGCCTTCAATCACGCCACCTGTCCAAGACCGGGCAAGTGTCTCTCCACATCCCGAACATGTCTGGAACGCATTCCTGTCACATTGCCTCTCTGCACACCCTCTTGTCTCGAATCTCGAGAGCCAATATTGTATCTACCTATCTATAACTTTACTACCGTAGACTAAGGTATATTCAAAGGAGTATTTTCATGGACAGTAGGAGATTGTTCATAATTCTACTGGGTATGTGGAAATATATAAAAGTATTATTATCAGATATAATTGATTCATTACTACCCATCATCAAACACAGCTTTCATATATAATGCTATTGACGAAATTCGACAGATGAAAACAATTTCACTTATAAATTTGAATGTTTTATAGCTGATCTTCAAGTATCTGACTACACGCGCCGAGTGATTATACATTATCCAGAGAGTCAGAAATGTATGATGTATGGTGATTATAATTCCGAGATGTATCTGAAGATATCTTCAATATGTCTACTACGAGAAAATAACTACAACGAAACAAATAAAATAAGTTTTTAACACCGTTTTCTGCTACAATCGAAATAAGCTATAAAAAGCTTTAATATAATAATTAACGCCACACTCAATGGCGCACACTAGAATTCCCTGTGTCGTGGGTCCAGAGACACATACAAATACAAAACACAAACACACACACAGACCCGAACATACATTTGCCTTCTTTTAAACAAATGTATGCCCGACCGGGAATCGAACTCGAGACCTTTTGCACAGCATGCAGGGTCACTGCCAACTGCACCAATTAGGTAGGTAATTCGTAAAATTGTTTTATAAACTCGTGATATTATTGTTCTCCTCATAATTCACAGGTGAAATCATACCCTCGATTACAAATAATCACAACATTTAGCAAACTCTCAGCCCTTGACCTCAAAGTGCTTCCACACAACTTAGCACAACAAGAAGAAACCCGAGAGGAAAAACCGAGCCATTTGCTGTCACCCAAGTAAATCGAGTCAGGTAGAAAAACATGTTAACCTCACTTGTGGTAAGGGTGCGAATACAGAAGTGGCGTCTAGCGAGAAAGACGAGAATAGGCGTTGTAATTCAGAGATGTAGAGCTACATATTGTATTTAGTTAGGCTTAAAAACAATATAACGTTATAATTCAAATTTCAAATGAAAATGTTAATGTGTTCTGATGAATACTCACAAATATTTCATGTTTTAGCAATGATAAAAATAAAAATCTTATTATATAATAATGAGACTGGATAAAGATCTTTATTTAAATAAAGGCAGCATTTAATCGAACAGACTCAGAGATCCAGAATCAAAAAGTCGCGAAAATATAAAATGATTCGAAAATTAATTGTTTTTAAAAGAAAATAAAGTGAATTATCATTACAAAATGTTGAAGTGAATTTTGTATTACAAAAGTAAATAATTAAAATTTAATTAAATTATTAAAAACTAATATGTTTTTTCATTTCTTCTAACCACGTGAACAATCATCAAATTTATTAACCAAAATAATAAACTAACCATAGACCTCACATTCATCGAATCAGATTTAAAATTAATTTTCTATTTGATTTCCGTTAGATCTAAAGACACGTTAAACCAGATTTTTTTTTAAATTGACAGCAAATTAATGTAGTGTTCTACCATGACCTGACGTTAAAGAAACGCGACTCGCGAGAGGCATGTCCTTCAGACATTAAGTGATGGGGTGGCGAGGACACGCCAGGGCTGAATTACGCGGTGACGTATTACTAAATAAATTGCAGCCATATTTGTTGTTGCTACGTGACTGTTAGCGCAAAGAGCCGGGGTATTATTTTTGTTTTCTGAGAAAGACGCAGGTGGAACGAGATAGTGCTATTTGTTAACCTTAATAGGTCATTTTTATAAGAGAACTTAGAAATGTTGACATTGTTCTGGTTCTTTATCACGACTCTACCACATATTACTACTGTAACATGTGCTATTAAGAAGTGTCAAATTGTTGCAAAAAATAGAGATCACTTTCAACGTTTTTTTTTATATTAACGTTATTATTATACAGAATGTAATCGAACTTTCCCGCACCTGCAACCATGGCTAATACGAGTATTCATGATGCTAAGTAAATTGATATAAAATATCTTATTTTTTAGAAAAGTGAGCAATATTTGGGCTTTGTATTTAGCAAATAGGTATGAAGAATTTGCTAAAAACAACAATATTTTTTTTTATGAAAATTCGTGAAATTTTGATTTCAGTGAACTAGGAATCATGAACCAAATTCACGATTTCGGGCTTCCACAAAAGTTCGGACACACCTTGGATAGATATGAGTACATATAATGTCATTGTTAAAATCTAATTGTAAAACATATGGGACCGATGCCATGTTTTAAGTTAAAACAAAGTAATAATTTGAATATATCACTATAATAAGAACACATTTCACGTAGGTACGAGGAAGCGAAATCACTACTTCTTGTAGAAATTACAACTTTACCGTTAAAAAAATTATCTTAAACGTAAAATTCGTCGTTCCCCCAGTCCGCTCCCCACTTGAGGGACATGTGCCGTGACACGGGAATTTGCTGCGCACCGAGGACGGTAATTACACTCGCTTGTGATAGACACCGCGACCCTTTCTTTTGCTTCGCCTCGTCTGTGATAGCTGTATAGATTACTTATACACCTCAGGGTTTGGGGCTCGCTATACGGTTAGTATAAGTTTGGCACTGTAATTTCGTATGACGTGAAATTCGCGGTGTATTCGTTATTTTTTTTAAATAATTTTCATTGAACACATTTTAGGTTTAAAAATACAATATATCTTAAATATCTTTGACGTTGTAAGACAATACCGACCTTTTTAATTTTTTTCTTCCTTCAATAGAAGTAATACCATACCACCTTGTGACTTTCACATATTATTGCGTTTAAAATCACTCTAAAACATTGCATGTAACAGGGTTTATTGTTATGGTACTGACAAATGGAATCATTGCTGTAAAATGACGTCCATCGTTCGACCACTCAATTATTTTGCAACCAAACTTTACCATCAATTATATTATTCTAAACGTATAACGCTTTTAAAGCAGTTACTGATGAGTTGTAACAAACAATAGGATACATTTTAACATTTAATTCGATAAATAATCGTGACGATTGAAAAGATATAGCAGCTAATAGCTTAGCAGCTTTTAAATAACAATATAAACACGCCTACCGTTAATAAGTAGGTACACAGTTTATCAGGATGATCTTTCTCAAGAATTATTTAGAATTGATATACTCAAACCAGCCCTTGTCCTAAAGGAACCTACTTGTTTAAGGTTACGAAACAGAAACGTTGACCGATTATGTTAATATTGTACTTATCAATAAAAACTATACCTACTCCAAGACATAGTGCAAGATGAGTGAAAACAGTTTCTGTTAGGTTTTAATATTATGTCGTAACCCTTATCTACTTAAAACCACATGGTTTATCCCAAAAAGCATTTAAGAATCATACATACTACTTCTATGAGACTAAAGAATGCCCAAAAATGCCCAGATATTGGGTAGCCTGTATATCGTATATGCATTTAAGCAAAAAATTAAAAAAATATGAAATCCATGATTTGTAGAATAATTGGAAGAACTTTGCAATAATTACATTAAGTGCTGTAATTAGTAATTTTATTTTATTGTTGATTTCCGGTGTCGGCCATGTTGTATGGCTTGTTTTTGACACTCGCACACCGTTCGACGCAGAAGCAGAAACTATCTGTAGGAATTATTGTTCACGTTTAAAAGATAAATGAGAATTAAATTGAACCACTATTCAAATATAAAATAGATTTTTATTTTATTTTTATATACGAAGGCGGCAGACGAGCATACAGCATGGTAAGTGGATACTGTCGCCCATATTACCTACTGTTATTCAGCATAATAATTATAAAACGATAATTTAATTTACCAATTATTTTGTGTTACTGTATCGAAATGTATACTAAATAAATACATACATATTTATGTAGCAAACGTAAAGTCACCTCCAAAACGTATTTTAGAACGCAGTCTAATAATCTACTTAAGCTGCATTCCAAAACGTGTTATATTCTCTCTTTGACAATGCAAATTATACTGTGTATCTTATGTGTTATTGTAAAAAGGATGCATCTTATTCTAATTGTCAAAGAGTGAAAATGACACATTTCGGAATACAGCCTAAGTTTTACATAACTTTCTTAACATACTATCTGTGGACAAATGACGTGGCGTCCTCTTTGCAGTTTTTTTAATTATTTTCTAGGTCGTTGTATACTAAAATACAACCATGTGCTGTAATCATTGAAATTGAATTAATTTCATTGAAATTAGTTAAAAAAAAAAAAGCTAACAACCAGGCGTTGCGCTTTATACGAGTATATGCTCATTTTTCAGAGTAATCAAAAGCTAACTTCACATATTTTTTTCGAAAATACTCAAAGTTCCTAGAAACTGTTCTTTAACTATTATCAATCCGTGGCTATCAAAGATACCAAAATACAACAAAAAACATTCTTATACATGGGAACTGATAGCTGCGCGCGGCCCGTACAAATTTGGGCATTGCCCTTTATCTGTTTACCCCAAAGGCAACTAAACGTAGATATTAATTTACGTAAGAAGCGATCTAGCAAGCTCAGAATTCTGCAAAAAATTCTCACACTACACTTTCTCGTGTATGGTTTTCATTCAAGAACTCGTCTACCACATCGGTTGTCGGTCCTGTGGCAAACCTTGAAAACACCTAGGGCATAGGTATGGTATGGTACACAAAAAGGTATTTTAGGACCTAAAGAATCGATATCATAGTCTTTACCATGATAAAAGGAAATTAAAATTTGGAGCCAATCATAATTTCGCTTTAAGATAATTACAGCAATCATGGTACTCGAATTGACAATCATAAAATACTTCTTCTATTTGATTTCTATTCAACAATTACAGCCTGTGTGTAGGTAGTCGTACAATTATACAGTAATAGAGAAATCATATCTAAGTAACTATCGTATCGTATAGCATTGTTCTGTATTTATTCTTACCTCTAAATTTTAATTACTTACCTTTCCACTAAATATTCCGTGTTCCAAGGAGCCACATTTCACGGCTGGCAAGTGAAACCTGGTGACTGGTGAGGGCAGAGAATAGAAGCCCCGCGGCCGTCGCGCCCACGTTCTGACCATCTTATACGTCTCCAGTCTTACAGAGAATGGTAGGACGTTAGGCGGCCTGCACGCGGAGCGGGGTTCATTTGCGGTTATTTAACACTTGCTTTTTATAAAGATTACTTGTTATGAAATAAAAGGGGAAGTCATCTGTTCTTTCCTTCCTTTCCATTCCATACCATCCATTCTATACGGCCCCAACAATCCTATACCGTCCCGTCCTGTTTTTCTTATCTTATACAGTATAAAATGGTACAGGATTGAATACATATTTTCCCATTTTTAACTGATATTTCCATAATATTAGAAATAGACAACAGTAACCGCTTATCAATACGCAAGCTGTTATAATTACGACCTACATATAAAAAAGGACATACAAGGGCGTCTTATTACCATACATGAATGAATAAATAATGTATTGACTTAATAACAACACACTACACTTATACAAACATTACAATACCTAAATAAGAATACGAATTACAAGCAGTTGTTGTTACTATGTTAAAAGGCCGCAACTCCGTATAATATGTCCATGGGCGGCGATAACACTTACCATCACGTGGGACCGCTTGCTCGTCCGCCCTCTTATCTATATAAAAAAAAAAATGCTACTACAAAAGTCGCAGCGCTGATTTTCAGTTGTGACCGCATCGATGACTCACGGACAGCCCAGACAGGAAAATGGGTTGGATAAATGGAAAGGGATGGGGTGGGAATGGGCTCTGGCATATCTCAATCGCTACCGAAACACATACAAAAGAACCTTTGCTAACACGTATTAGATATTCTTTACCACTGTGTTTGTTATCCGCCTTAAACCCCCGAGCGGAGGCCCTTACGCGGATGCAGCTCAACCTAACAATTTCTTAATGTCATGAGCTTTGAAGGGAATTATTGTTTTGTATTAGAATAATGGATCAGCAAGATTGTTAGGCGCAGATTGGGTGGGACCATTCTCTGCTGACATATCGCGCTCGGGCTCTTCGCATTCAATTCAATGAATTGGGTCATAAAATGTCAAATCAAAGTTCTCTTCGGGTGATGGATATTTTCTCAATTTATTCACCCGTAATAAGTAATCTGTGTAGTTGTGGCTTCGATTAATCCATCATTTCTAAGTAAAGGACTATTATGAATATGTTAATCTTCAAAGGCAATGACTAAATTGTCTTTCTTTTAATTCTATAGATCTGGCCTACTATCAGATAGCACTTTGCGGCATCTTACGTCATAACTGGCAGTACGCAGATTTTTCTAAATTAGCGTCACTAATGTTCAACACTTCTATAAACAAAATATACCAATTTTTCAATTGCTGCATCACTGTTTGTCACGATCAGAAAACCCCTGCGCCCGGCATCAAATTTGGCTTTTGAACATCATGTATACTGTCTACTTGTCTACACCAAATTCTATTGTGATCATCAATTCTATCCCGTAATGATCATCTAGCAAACTAAGATCATGTATTTCCTACTACACTCGCATAGTTAAGCACGTACAATAATCCAGCGTAGAACATTATTTAGCCAAAGTACAGCACATTATGATATTTAACAATATCTAAATGCTGGCATTGTCTTCAGCATTAGACACGGGTTGGAGCTCGCCCTGAGCCTTGTGCCTTGCGTAGGTGTTCCATAGAATAGGAATATATGAAGATGATACTTTCTAAACTCAACCTATATTGTAAAAAAAGGTGTGATTGTACATCGTCCCATTTTCATTGACGAAATAAAAAGACGCCTGTAGATGCCAGAGTCGTTTTATTTATTCCGAATTCATTATTCCTAAAATCTATGGGTATCATGTTTAAACCTAAATTCGTGTTGCATGTGTTGAAAATTGAAAACACGTAGGTAACCTGACCAATATGTTTTTAATTTTTCAATATATCTTTCACTATTTTCTTTTTATTTTGACTATTTTTCATTTTTGCTTCCAAACGATCTTGCCATCGATTAATATGTAGTGTGTTACTTTTCTTTTTTTTTTTCATAAATAGAACCTTTTTATTGTTATTAATCATGCATGCCGTAGGTGGGAGAGTGTATGGTGCATTCCCACAGCCACTGGGCGCACTCGACTGGCCCCGTTACCCCTCTCTCACAGAAGACTACCTTGAAATGTACTGCATTTCCTACTTTATTGTATTTCCCCAATGTACGTACGTGTTTCGATAGTGAGTGAGATATGCCAGAGCCAATTTCAATCCCATACTATCCTATCCCCCCCCCCCCCATTTTCTCCCAATCCTTCCTTAATCTGCAAAGATAGGCAGCGCATCCGAGAGTGTGCCATTTCTGGATTAATGTTGGCATATATCGCGGATATCTGTGGACGACGGTATTCCACTTACCATCGGGTGGACTGTATGTTCGTCTGCCGCCTTTTTCCTATATAAAAAAAAGAAAAAACAAGACAAAGTATTATAAATATGCACAGTGGTATTTATATTTTACTTTATTTCCCAAAGAAACACAACAGAATGCAATGAAGCTGTCTAGGGGACACGATAGAATAACCTGTAGGGAGAAAAAAGAAAATTATAGTCAAAAGTATTCAAATAGGTTAAACTTTTCTTTTTAGAAGGAAGGTGACAAACAGGTATACAAACCACTTGGTGGTAAGTGAATACTCGTGGGTCGTTTTAATATTTTTTTGTCCCGTAATTTGATGGCGTATTAATAAAAGCAGTATAGGTAGCAAATAAAAAATGGGCATTATTTTACAATGTACATTGCCTTTAGAAATAAATTACAGAAGAGTCAGATTTGGACCTCATAATATATTTAGGAACGAGATGTTTCGAAAAATACGAATTTTCTCTATACCGAGTAAATCAAAGGTATGTGTGTGTTGGTGACGAAATATTTTTATCTATAGGAATCTATAGAAGACATCAAAATAAACAAAAAATGTTCTCAGTTAAAAACTTCTAAAACGACTAGAAATCGAAATAATTAATATTGAAAGTTATGACTTTGACTTTGGTTATCTCGGCTCAAAGAAGTGTTAGGAGATTATACATAAGAACATTTTTTGTTTGTTTTGCTATCTTCTGTCGATTTATTTAGATTTGGTTGGCGGCTGCAAAATCGAGAATTTTTCAAAATGGCAGAAAGTAGGTTAGTAGGCACTTAGGTCACATGCCCTTTGCCAACCTCCGAATGCGCCACCGATCTTTGGAGATACAAGTATAGTGAACCTTTCACCGTTAAAGTATAGTGAAGTAAGTATAGTATAGTGAACGCCTTGTACTCTTAAAGCGATCTTGAAAGCAACGCACCCTCTACATCACCTAATCTTGCTTCTCAGTCATAGGGTAGAGAAAACGCCGCCTTAGGCAGGTCAAAATAGTCTCCAAGAAAGCCCGCTTTGTGGAGATAACATCACAAGATTAATTAAGAACGTCTCAAAGTGAAGGTATACACATACATTGTTATAATAATGTATGCCTGGCAGCTTAACAACCGATAATTAATTATAAAATTAACGTGGTATTTATTCAAGATATTATGCTTCGAAAGTGTGTAAGCGATAATTTACGACAACTTTAGTAGCGATTCTTCTTCTTCTATTGCCGTCTTTTAACGAGGATTGTTTGTTATTGCAAAATTCTTTATTAACAAAACTTACCAGATACAACCTAGTCTTAAAGCTACGTTGACAAACGGCCTGCATTCGTTTTCTCTATAAACTTGCAACATGTAGATTGCACTATTTAAACGTGAATAATATCAAAATAACATAATTTTATGTAGTAATGTGCCCTTGGTTACATTTCTTCTGGTGGCATTTTTTAATGAAAATTGGCGATCATTATGATGGCTATCTTCACCTGCCCGAAATAAAAACTTTGTGCTTATCCCGAATTATTCTCTATGATTTCCAACCTAAGATGTTCGTCATCTGCGAAGATTACGGGGATAGTGTAAGGATAGGGATAGGGGATACATGTTTCTTTTTATAAAAAAGGCGAAAGACGAGCATACAGTTCACCTAATGGTAAGTGGATACTGTCGTCCATAGACATCCGGGATACGGGGGTCAGGACAACTCCAATAAAAACATGTCATATTAATTGGAAATAATTAAATGGGCTGCAGAAAATACTGAATCAGCAGCAAATTTAAAGGTGGGTTTTCCAACTCAATTTCCTATACGGATTTTAGATTTTGAACGATCGAATAACTCCACGTAAATAATATCAGATATTTTTCAATCTCTTTCCGTCGTTCTTCTGTCGTTGGATTCGATTTTTTGTTGTTGAAAAACGATCTATTATTTTTGCCCTCCAAAAGTGAATCAGCATAACCTAATATAACTTTATGATAATATAAAATTATAAAAACTTAATTTTACGACAAAATGTCATCCTAATTATTAACAATTAGGATTTGATTTAACAATTAGGACAGGAGAATTTGGCAAGAATATTGGGTTTTGTTGACATATGAAGTTTCCACTTTATCGTACAGATACTGTTAATAATTTTTAATTAGACTTGGATTGGATTAGATATTGGTAGTTTCTGTTAAAAAGCTATGAAATAATGAAATTTATTTTTTATTTTTCCATAACTTCCAGCTAATAAAAGCATAAGCTATCTTTACTCAACCCCTTTACTAATAAAAATATTACCTCTATAAGCATAACATGTCAAATATACCTAATACAATTACCGTCCACGTACGACAACTAATAAAATAGCAAAAAGAAATGGCCCTTCGACACTCAAAGCCCTCCGAAGTTAAGGGCCCGCTCAGTATTCTTCTCACCAACCCTCAGGACTACAAAGGGAAAAGGGCAAACACTTTACGTACGACCAAAATAGAGAATGTATTGAGTCGCGGAATAAAATAAGGGTGGAAAGAGTATGTGGATTTCTTTACACGTAATAAATGTAAAGAGTTGTTATTACCTGCATACTTTATATTACACTTTAGCTCATGGCGAATGAATGATTTTTTTATGAAAAGAAGGCGACAGACGGGCATACGATCTACCTCGTGACAAGTAGATATGTACTGTTGCCCATGGAAATCCACGATGTATGTCAACGTTTGTTCAAAATTCAAATTCAAAGGTAGGCAAACATTGCCTAACTTTGAATATTTAGGAATGTATTTGGAGAAAAGGTTGGGAGAATACGGAAGAATAGGATAGGACGGGATGGGAATGGGAATGGGCTCTTTTGTCAAATGGAGAAGCCAAGACGGGTTATCCGAGTCGTCAAATAAGTATGATCGTCTCTATAATAAGTGTGATCTCAGATTTTATTTATATAAAGAGATGCAAATGAGCAGTTTGTGTAATGGTAAGCAGTCTGTGTCACTCATAGATATCTACGATACCTATGTACCATCATTAGTACAAAAAATAATGTGTGCATACACCCTACCTATCTTTGGGGAAGACATAATTCAAGATTTGGGTGAAGGATTTGGAAATGAGGAGAATAAGGAATATTATTATCCAATTCCATCGCAACTCCTCAACTGACTAGACAAGGGAAATATTTTGTAATAGCGTGGGTTAAATGTATCTCATATAAAACCATCCAGCTTCCTCCATCTTATTCGACGAGAGAAACAAGCTGAGATGGATTTAGATGCCAAAGGAAGAAATTCTCTTTGGTGGAAAAAAATTAAGAGAAGAACAATTCTTACCTACTTGTAAAACACTGCAGTATGTTTCACGGTATTTTTTTGGGAGTGGAGTAAATCAGTCAATTGACGCCCTTAATTTACTGCGGGTTGTAGGACCGCCAAATTAGTTATTTATTTGTATTAGTTATGCAATCATAATATTAGGCTAGTGTCTCGGTTTGCCACATTGACATATATTATCAGTGACATTACATCCACAATACATCAATAGCTCTGTTTGGGAAGGCTGATTGTATTAACTTGAGTCAATACAAATATGCATTAACCTGATGTGGACGACATTATAATAAGGCATGCTATCGAATAGCATCATTGCTGTAATAACTATACGTCTTCTGCTTTTAGTTACAACAGAGGGATCATAATCGGAAAAATTTATAAAAGAAAAAGTCTTCATCCCAACCGCATCCAAGGAAAATAAACTTCTGTTTTACCACCACGTTATCTTCAATAAATGTCGTATTTGCGGGTTTTCCTGTAATTATTTATGCAAAGAACTGTACTGGTTTACCCGAGACATCTAACAATGTATACAAATACCCACTTGATAATCACAAGTGTAATAGTAGGTTATAATTTCCTTATTGTGTTTCTGATTATGTCGCCTGCTGATTTCCGTGACCATTTGCAAGTCATCTTATTGTTAAGGAAGGTACAAGATTATATATCTTCTTATAATTTTACATCGTCATCTAATTCTTAGTAGATAGTATGTTTCTGGAATAAAGAACAGACAATAGTAAAGTCTTGACAAAGAGTCGAGTTTAATTACATTCCTGTAAACAAGGAAATCAAGTCATCTTACCACCTATAGATTCAATATTGATATTATTAATTAATCAGTCTACGGCATTCTACAACATACAGCATTTCACATGCCCCCCGTTGCACCAGGGATTTTCTAGTTTACGGTCCGTAGTCCATAAAGCGGGGCCAGTGCAATTCTGTGTATGTCCTAAATTTTTTGTTTGTGTAGAATCAATACTAAAACAAATGACGGTTCCATAAGTTCTTCACATTATTATTTTATGGAAATAAGATGACAGATGAGTAAATTATCTCGATGGCAAATGTATCTATAGGTATGTGGCCAGGTACATGTATCTATAGTCGCATAAACTGTACAGTTTTAAAACTTAGTAAGCAGCAACGACAACAGTTAGGCATCTAATAAGTAATAAATATCGCCAAACTCAATGGCACACACTAGGATTTCCTGTCTTGTGGGTCCAGAGACACACATACGAAGACGAACACATCGCGCAGACTGGAACAATTTTCTTTAAACCAATGAAAGTTCGACCGGGAGTTGAACCCGAGACCTTTTATAGAGCAGAACAGGAGCACTACCAACTGAGCTAATCGTTCGTTTATATAAAGATTATTACCAGTCAAACGAGGCTTTGCCCAACGGGACCACTAATACTAAAAAAAACAATTGAAGGTCATATACTCGTAGTTTAAAATATCAAAGATTATTTTCAATTGGAAAATAATATAACGCCTGCGAAGGTTTGCGGGCATTTGCATTTACCCACTGAGCGTAGGTTTAGATATCTAAGTAGTTAAAAGATACCTAATCTGTTCTTGTCTTATTTTATAACTTATTTTATAACTTGTTCATAACTTATTTTATAAAAAACTAGCGACCCGCCCTCGCTTCGCTTCGGTTTATAAGCTTTTTTTTCAAAATTTCAAAATTAAATATAGCCTATATTAGACACGGATAAGATAGCTTCCTATTTGTGAAAGAATTTTTGAAATCGGTTCAGTAGTTCCAGAGATTACCCCCAACATACCTACAAACACACAATTTTACCTCATTATTATATTAGTATAAATAGTATAGATATATTCATTTTTTTTTTATAAAATGTACTCGTGTATCACAGACTAAGTAGCCCACTTGCCGCATTATCACTATACTACTCACAGCCGTCTAAAATGAGCTAGTTCCAACAACAAATTAAATCTGTTACGAAGGTATTATCAGTTCTTTATAAATATCCAAGTAAGTGGACAGACACAATAAGGGTGACCGCAGGTGCTCGGGACCGCTGGCGAACTTTTCAAATATTTGCTTTGGTGGCTTTCCCATAGATTTGTTCCAGTTTTCCATCCCTAAACGCCACTAACGATAACGTACAATTTATTTAACAGAGCGGATCAAGTATGCTTTGACAGAAAAAGGGCCGAAAAAGGAGTCGAAACTTGTATTGCTGAAATGTTTATTTGGGATCAAGCTTGTGGGGATTTGTATGTTGAATTTAGGTGGTCACGGTTTATGGTATAAAAATTAAGAAACAATGCGTTAGTCCTTTGCGGATTTTTCCTTTGTATACTAATATAAATAGAGACTATACTTTTAAACGCAAAACTACCGGCCCGATTTTGACAATTCTTTCACTTTTAGGAAGTTTTATGCCAAATGGATTGTGTGTGTGTTCCTTGGGAAATCGTTATGCTTCCTTTGTGTAGCAGGGCAGGTCGCTACTGTTTGAATAAATGAACAATAAAGAATACTACTTAAATTAAATTGTTTACAGGAGATCTACTGAGATTCATATGATGTTATAAAATGACGTAATTAAATAGCATCATGGCGAGTGAATTATGAAGAAGAATGAATTACAGTATGGGCCAATCCAGCGTTCGCACAAATACAAACCGACTCCTTAGAAACTTATTCAATAAGCGGTTAGATAGCGCAAACCGTAAATATAATGTTATAGAGCAAACCTATTCATTCAGTTAAAGCAAACGAATATGAACTTTAAATGAGCTCAATAACTCCTTTACGAAAGTAAAAAAAAGTTTGTAATCATGTGGACCTTTGGCCAATGCTTTACTTAAATTACGTCATTTTTTCGTCGTCAACCAGAGTCATATCATATCCTCTTACTAAACGTTAATGTGATTAAAGATTAATCTGTTATTATGAATTCGGGTAACTTTGATAGACTAGCGAATAATACACTCAATTATCAGTCAAACTCTAACACTATTGATTCACGAATTCTCTTAAATTAACACCTCTCATCTAATAACAGAGTCATTAACAAAAAAATCAATTTACCGATTCATAATCAAGCAACAATTCGGTACCATTAAAAGAAATCGATTTCCTGGTGCTTCAAATGAGAGGAATTGCGCAAAAACTTTAACCTGCACAATTAGCAAAGATAAAGCACTTGTTGTAATAGCCGTGGGAGACCTGTTTTTGTTTTGTGGTGCAAGATGTGAAAGACTGACTAAGTCTGTTTCAATTGGATATAGTGATCTATAAATCCGTAAATGATCATTAATATCCCATACCATATCACACCTTCAGTCTGTGTCTCTCCACTGCTGGATATAGATAGCCCTCACTCAAGGCCCGCAGCCACACACGATATTAGGCTCTTCTGATCTAGTATCTACCAGCTAACTTCTTCCTAGCCACCTGGCCGGATGCGTCCCACACCGCGCTTCCCGGCACATAGTCTTCATGTAAAGACTGATTTACCCCATTGGTTGTCGAAAGTCGTAGCTCATAAAATCATCACGCTGAAGTGGTAACAAACAGGTCATATTAACCGTAAGACCATTAGTACACATATTCATTTGATTTAAATTATCTAAAATTCTTTTGAAATTAAGTCAGGATCCAACGTCATGGTTACCCTCTCACCGACTCGCGACCCCGTGTTATCCCCCCAATGCAACGCCTTAAGCCGAGGTCCGTTCCTTCGGCCGGTTTACCGGCGGGGGAGCCCTTTGGCTCGTTGCAACACACATTTTGTTCCTGGCTGAGCGTCTTCTGCCCTCGCCCTAAACTAAAGTTCGGTGACTCTTGAAAGGCCACTAGGGCCACAAGAATTTAGTCATTCCGAAAAATAACAAAAGTCACGGTTACCTCCATCAAGATCATTAACATCAATGTCTTCCTGGACATCGATTTCAATGACATCTGAATAATTAAGAACTATTGTTACTAAGAATTTAGGAGGGCCATCATTGGAGTAATAAGTTTTTTTTCATATTCTTAATGCCTTATGGCATTCCCTACCAGTCAACCTTTGGACAAGCAGATAATTAAGATGAGTGTACTATAAAGATTAGATTAGAAAATATAGAAATGTAACACACACACACATATATATATATACAGATTCATATAACAATAACAATGATAGCTATTACACATATATACATCGTTTTACACAAAACCAAAATTTAATCACAGAATTTGATTGGTCTTGTTCATAATCACTTTAGTTGTACGTGGTCAATGTGTCCAAAATTAGCTATATTACTAGCACGTTATGGTTCCTAACGATACTAAGCTGTTTTGGACAGCACCAACAGCCTTCAATGGCCTTTAAGAGAGGTTACCGCTATAACTATATCGCTTATAACTTAAATCATACAATCGATAATAATAACCGATAATCGACCGCCGGCAGTCGACACCTTCGTGTCAAATCCAAAAATATTAATGTCGGCTATAACCGTTAGAGGCCGAAAGACAGAGTTCTCACGGCGCGCCCAATCTGTGTGGCGCATTACAAATTTGTCACATTAAGCCAAATGCCGGTATCGCGACACGACGCACCCAGTGAGTGGTTTAGTGTTGGGGTGACAAGGTTACGATGTATTCATATTTTTATGTATCATTATGTATTACTCCAACTTGCTTGATTGACACATTGCATAATTGAAATCCCTGCAGCTATGTTAAAAGCAATTGTAAGTAAAAAAATTTGTTTAGTTTTAACGATATTTATAAACTACTCGTTGATTCTATAAAACACCAATTTATAACTTCCTATTTGATACCAAAAGAATGTTGACTAACCAACAGAACTGAATTAACGACTATATAACAGAAACTTAATGGTAAATCACAATTTGCACTTCACTAAGTTAAATTCGCAAACAGAAAATTACCATAAACAATTATACAACGATTAGTAATTCTGCCACGATAAATTTAGACGATAATAAATATCGATAGCTTGAACACGTCACTATTTCGTAACCGGTGTCTTTGCGACAAAGATAAACAATCTGAGAGTTCGCACACTCTTCGAAAAGTCACAGCCTTCTGAATATCCTTTAACTTATTTTGTTTACTGTCAATGTTTTAGAGATCTGACAAGCAAAATATTTAATCTATTACTTGGAACCTTCTTAAAGCAGGTTCTTTATCAATTTAATCGTTGGTAAAAGTTGAGTCATAGATTATTTTCAATTTTGGGATTCTGCGTGTGATTGTTTTCAACTTCTGGCAATCTTTGCAATTAAAGTTGTTATAACATCGAGGCTTGAT
Organism: Sesia bembeciformis; assembly: GCA_943735995.1. NCBI lineage: Eukaryota > Metazoa > Arthropoda > Insecta > Lepidoptera > Sesiidae > Sesia > Sesia bembeciformis. The sequence goes on from OX031040.1 coordinate 11,469,621, forward strand.
ACCGTTGGACGGATGAATATACTCGTAAATTTGTTTTTATGCATGGGAAAGAACATTTTGCAGAAATACATGAACAAATGAAAGAGATGGCGACTGTGACATTTGAAAAGATTTTTTTAAATTTGTGCTCTTTATATTTTGCTTTCACTGTTTAGTTCCCGGAGAATCGGTTATTTTAGTCTATTCATTAATAGTCGTCAAAAAGCTCAAGTGAAGATAATCTCAGTCTAAAACAAAGTATCGTCTATTTAACTATAAGGCTTATGCTGCTTTGCGAAAGGTAGATAGGGTCAACTACAGACAGGATAGAAGAGTCCTTGAATGGAGACCACGTAGATGGAAGTGCATTCTAGAACGCCTTCGAAAAGATGGATCGACGGTGGTGACTGAATGAGAAGAGCCGAAGGTAAAGCAGTAGAGAGTCATAGGATATTTTTCAATAAAAATGTTTGTTTACTGATACATTCATCGAAGTAGAAAACTCTTCTATATTCTGAAGAAAGTACCTAGGAGAGGTTTAGCCATTGTAGGAGAATTCCTCAAGTTCGTTTAGTGAGTTAAGATGAACTGTACTTTGAAGAACTTTTGTGGAAAGGCTGGTCTATTAAAGGGGCGGCAGAGTTGTTTTCTATGTGCTAGAATGACACTGAAGAGATTAGTAGGCGAGTGCGGTCAATTCAAGTTACCGCTTCATACCATCAGCCTATATCTCTCCACTGCTGGATATGGGCCGCTCCCAAGGCTCGCCACTACACATGATCTTAGTGTCCTCTCGTTCAACCACCACCGGCGAACTTCTTCAAGACCTGGCCGAAGGGCGTTTCCAAACTTCAAGTTACGCTCTTAAAATTGACATCCGAATTTTCCACGTACAACGTCCTACAAGACTGATGGTAAAGTTTTACCCTCAGGTATAATATCACCGTAACCTTCATTGACAAACTGTTTTACCCACTAAACCAAGTCAAATGGAACTGTAATTGTCCATTAAACCTCTATAGTTATGTTAATGCAACCGTGGGCGTATGGTGATAAAATTTAATGAACTGTATTATTATAGTCTGATTCAGAGATTGCAGGCAATAAGTTCTGGATTCAATCTCACGCCTTGTTTGACCACATATTTGGCTATGTTCCGGCAGTTAAAGTTACACTTGAGCCAGGTTTATCCGTGGATTTATAATTTGTTCTAGTACCACGAAGATTAACAATGTGTGTCACAGAAACTTCATATTATAGAACATTTAATATTAGCGATACAGAGAACCAAATGTCAAGTGGCACATGCTTTTATTTAGACTGAGAGGCCAGGAGTTCTTGTGTTACACAGTCTTACATATTTTAGGTATATACGCTAAGCGCTAAATGTCACCGTACAAGACAAATCACACATCCTCCATTAATATAGATTATTTACTACATATCACAATGACATATCCTGTATTAATGTAACGTATTCTAATCCTATTGTCGGGATTGTTACAGATTTTGGGTAAGATTTTCTAACGTGAATTTTCACCGTTACAAAATTCTATTTTTTTATATAGACTAGTGGGCGGACGAGCAAGCGGTCCCACGTGAGTAAGTGTTACCGCCGCCCATGGACACCTGCAACACCAGGGGGTATGCGGGCGCGCCGCCGACCTTGCAAAATCTTATTCACAGCTCTCTTCACAACCTCATATCGTAGCTTAATGGAAAGACCTCTTGAGGCAGTTCGTTCCACAGTCTACGGGTTCGCGGTATAAAATAATTTTTGGAGCGAACACTGCGCGACACTGATAGAATCATGCTTGAATTTCCTAACACCTTTTATTAAATATCGTTACATGTAACAAGACTGTTCACATTCATTAACAGTGTTGAAAAACAATAATGCCACCACAGTGAAATCGACAGACATGAGCTTTGTATGTGTGTGAGTGGGTGTCGAATTATCCAATCCCATTGTCGAAGTGGCTTGCACTGTACACTATCGGAGTGCACTCATACAAACTCAAAGCTCATGCCTCGTTGATTTTACTGTACCACAAACCCTGTACCACTATACCTCATGCATAACACAATGTGTCTCCAAGGTGTTAAAAGGGCTTACAGTCCACCTGATAGTAAGTCGATACTATCGTCCATAGACATTCATAGATTGACAAACGTTGGTAAGACCCCGGATATGCTGCCTACCTTTGCAGGTTAAGGAATGGATTGGGAAAATGGGGAGGGATAGGATGGGATGGGAATGGGCTATGGCATATCTCACTCACTACCGAAACACGCACGTACATTGGGGAAATACTATAAAGTAGGCATATGTTATGTTCTTGAATCTTTTGAAAGGCCATTAGGGTCGGGCAACAAGAATTTAGCCATTCCGAAAAAGAACTATAAAGTAAGAAATGCAGAACATTTCAAGGTAGTCTTCTATGAGATAGGGGTGACGTGGCCAGGCCAGTGCGCCCAGTGGCTGTGGGAAAGCAGCATGCACTCCTCTCTCTACAAATTACGTTACGATTACTGTTGTTCAACATGACGTGTTGTAATTGCACACGAACCAACGATACGATAAGAAACATTGACGTTGGACGTTGTGAAAGATTATATAACTTTATAACACATAACATGCCCACATTATGTAATCATGATTTATAATAAAAATAAATGTTAGACAATGTGGACTTCGCCTTAATAAATTTTTATTATACCGACAGAATTTAACGACAAACTTGTCATTCTAAGTTCACGGGGTCTGACAATGTCAATTATTTTGGCATTGTTTCAGTGCCAAAATAATAAATTGTGCCAATGTCGGCCTCATGTCAGACCGCTTAACCTATTGACCGATACTCCGACTAAAACCTGACAGTCAAATTGTGGAATGCAATGTTTATATTTTTATGTACGAAGGCGGCAGACGAGCATACAGTCCACCTGATGGTAAGCGGATACTATTGCCCATGGACATCCGCGATACATGCTAACATCAGTCCAAAATGACAAACGCTGGCACGCCCCCGGATGCGCTGCCTACCTTTGGAAATATAGGAATGGATTTGGAGAAAGGGTTGGGGAAAATGGGAAGGAATAGGATGGGAATGGGCTCTGGCACATCTCAACTCACTACCGAAACACGAACGTACATATAATAATATACAATAAAATCTACCTTATTTTACTTCATACACCAACAACAAGATTCAATAAATAAATTGTTATACAAGTGTAGAATCTTTTTTTAATTCATTAAAATTAATTGATAAAATTGTATCTAGTAAATAACGTCAATAGCCTAGCCTGTTCATAGATACACTGTTCCATGGTTCTAAAGACACACACAATGACGAATATAAACTTCGCAGATTTAATGTAACGATTGTCTTTAAATAATTATATGTCTGCCCGAGAAACCAAATCGAAGATATGTAATTAGTAGGATAAAATCTGTTACGCGGATATTACGGTAGTCATGGGACACAAACATAACAATGCAGATTACCTTTTATTATTGAAACAATGTAGACTCAAAACTGCCAAATTTTGATATGGCCGTAACTAAGTATATTTGAAAAACACACAAGGATTGTATCGTGGAGGCCATTTTAATTAAACAATTGCCTTTTTACACCAATAAACGCGCAAGTACAACAATTAAGTTTTTATTCAAGCAATTGTAAGAAGAAGTAGATCGATATGCAACCAGCCCTTTCAGTAAACCAGCCCTTTATATGCGGCCTTAAAACGCCACGCTGACTAAGTGGGTTGGCGAGTCCACTCTTTCAGAGGTGGTGTTGTTCCTCGGGGCTTGTGGTAGCCGCTTTGTTATCCCTTAGTAGCCTTTTACGACACCAAAGAGTGATGCCCTGTGGTGTTGGCCGGCTCTAGAATAGTAGACTGATTTAAAGCAAGCAAATTAAAGTGTTATTATTAAAAAATACTAACCGCTATGCCAGCAGTCATGAAGATTTCGCTATTTACTACAGTCAGTGCCGGCTTTACCTATGGTGCAGGGTGTGCAGCGCACATGGGCGCAGGGTGTTAGGGGGCGCCGAGCGCCGCTCGCGACGCCTCCAAAGAGCCTACTAGAGGGCGCCAAGGTATTGATTGCACCCGGGCGCTACATGGGCTAGAGCCGACGCTGACTACAGTGACGTACACACATAGGCCCGGGCTGAAAATCAGCGTTGTGGTGTGCTGTTCGAGGCCACAACATTATTCTGAGTCGGCGAATGTTTTCGTTGCAACTGCACTATGCCTATTTAATTGTAGATTATGTTAATAATTATAAGCTATTCTCATTGTGCCATGTATTGTGTTGTGAAAACGAAATAAACTATATTCTATTCTATTTTCCGTACGCCTATAAAAAAGTGCTCAGGTTAAAGTTTCTAGAATTTTCCAACCCTATTAAATGAAAAATGGTTTATCTATTTAAACGGGTTTTAACCACAATTTTCCAGACTATGAAGACCAAATGCGAGTAATTGATGAAACTGCTCGCAACTCTCGTCGTGGACTACCCACCTCTTTCGTCAGCTCGTGACCATGGTTGGTGCTAGAATAAATAAGGTAAACATTCGCGTTAAGACTCGTTTAAATAGATAAATATGTATAAAAAACACGAAAATCTCAAATGTTATAATATAACAAATGGTTTGTATGTATAGACGACATCTGTTTTTTTGGGATTTTTCATGTTAATGTCGTCATAATTTTCACTAATATTCATAAGTTCATTTTTTAAGTTATATTTATGTTATACATTTCATCACACTTCCCAACGGGCCTCTCTATTCTACCCAAAGGTTGGCTGGTAGAGAATCCCTCCAGGCATTAAGGTCGCCTTTTGTACAATTAAGTGCAATACAGTTTTTTAAAATAAATCATTTTCGAAACTACAGAATTGATTTATCCTTTAAAATCTTCCTGAAAATAAATAAAGGGAATAAACAATGGTTATTTTTTTTATTTAACCAAAGCTCCAAGTTTCTAGCTTAATTGTAAGTTAATAAAATATTACCCTTTTTTGCGTTTTTCTGAAATGTCATCAAAATACACATGTGCCTTTTTTTCTAAAGATATGTATATATACATATACATGCCCGTATATATTCATAGATGTTTGTATTACATTACCATGTTTACCTTCTACGTTTCTATTTTAACAAACGCAATTTAATTCAATCACAATCACATCTTTAACCGGCGAGTCCTTGCCTCTAACACTTCCTAGGATGTGTCCATCTGATATTTTGTACACAATAGCAACGCCACATTAGCGGCTAATGGCGTGACCGCGACTTATTTGGCGAGCCTGTCATAGTTCAAGGTTCTTAGAGACCGTATGCACTGTCGATCCGATCTGACGTATCTGACGATTCAGAGATTATTGGTCACTTTTTGGTGACTATTTCTTTATCCATGACGGAATGGAGATGGTATATGTGCTTTTATAAAGAGAAGGCGGCAGACGAGCAGACAGCCCACCAAGTGGTAAGAGGATATTGTCGCCCATGGATATCCGGGAAGTTCAGAGACATCCGCGAAGTCCAGAGACATGCACGAAGACGGACACAAAATACCCAGACACAGACAAAATACACAGTATACGTTACATTGAAATCAGGAACCCGGGACCCTTGTACAGTTCACGAAGGTAGCTTTATGAACTTTGTTATAAAATCCACGTTTATAGAATTATTTCAAAACGAAATGGAGTTCGGCGCAGCAAGAATTAAGACAAACACAGAACTCACATCGACGCATTTGTTACTTATGGTAGTTACTAACCAATCTTTTAGAAAGGTGAATCTCTGCGAATACTCTTCTCAATGACATATCCGTCGTCAGCATGTCCAGATTCACCACCAAATACAGACCTATGTGTGTGTTATTCGCCTCAACTCTCGATGCGCTAATAATAAGTCTCTTTGAGGCACAGATATATATATATATATATATATATATATACACCTACTAAATCAAAACCCGAATGTATGATTTTAAAAAATGTTGAAATTAAACAGATTTTTTTTATTGTAATGAGAGTTGTAGTTATTTTGCATATTGAGTTGTCGCATTGTACGCCAATATACCTTTTGCTTTCCTGAGGGATTATGATATAAAGTGTATAGAAGTCATGTTGACTGATTAAATATTCTGCAATAGCTTTAAATTCTTAACTGACACAGCTTGAGTGAATATTTTAACACTCAGATTTATCTAATGGTTTGATGACGAAAACAAAATTCGTTTGATAACAGATTTTGACGTCGCGTGGGTTTGTCAGATTGTCATCTATTTAATAAAAGTGGGTGGGGTCTTCAAGGTTGTCAGCAATCAACAAAACTGGATAAATATGAGATTAATTTCATCTATGATTATTTGACATAAGCGAGTAAAATAGTTACACTTAGATTTGATATATTTTTTAGTTTAATATAGCAATGAGACAGTCCAGATTATCCAACAGAGGGCAGATTATGAGCTTTACTTGCCAGTCTCTTTACACTGTGACATGAAACTGCCTTGCAATTTCATATTAAGGAAGCATTACAGAAGATTTTTTGCAGAAAACCAAGTAAAAGTAGCTGAATTATCGGAACTTCATAAAACGAAATAAAAAAACATCGAGGACAAACGCTAACCGAAAGGGACATTTCGCTATTTTCGTTTATACAGAAACTTTACGAGCCCTATTCAACAAAATATTGTATGTATGTATGTGTATTTTTTAATTAATTTGTCCTAAAAAAACTACAGATTTATATAATTTATACATTTCGCCAAACTGCTGAGGAGATTTTTTAGCGGACTGCTCTCCTGACACCCTTGCTTAGTTGACGCCATTGATATCAAATACGATGTACCTACCTATAAACATTATTATTGTAAGAAACATTTATCTGTGAATTAATTGTCAGATGTTGTTTCTTCAGCTCCGTTTTATTTTCAGCTATATATGTAGGTATTTGCAATGGCAATAAAACTATAAGTCGGTTGCTGACTAATTTATTGTTAGACGTGCGAATCATAACAAAATACAAAGAAACATTAAGAAATATGAAATTAGTTTTTTTTTTTTTGAGAAATCATTATTTTTTTATTATTATTAAAATGATTTTTTTTAAAGATCGTGATTATGCAGCACTGAATTATAGACCCAAACTATCTTTATGCCAAATTTAATTTCAGTACTTTAAGAAATTCGTTGTTATAATTATAAGTAAATTTTTTTCCGTTTTAGAACATATTAATAGTTAGGTTAGGTTCTTCAAAATCTTCTCTTCAAAATTCCCTTAAACTCATAAATCACAAACAATAAAAGACTTTTTGGCGGGAACTCGAGAAGTCATGGTTAAGTTTTTTGATTTTGTCGATTGTTGGGTTTCGTGTTTTAATTGCGATGTTAATTAAATTTCAAAGCGTCTAATGTTTGTGCATAATATTTGTGCTAATCAAATACTTTTATTTGATGGGACTGCATTTTTCTTGTGCTTCCAAGGATTAAATCTCTGTCCTCAGTAAATCTCCTATTACTTTACTGAGCGACTGCTAACTTGCTTTGACGTGACTGGATATTGACAAAATTATTTTGATATTAATTACGAAGAAAACTTGACACTGGCAGAATGTGTTAATTGCACCATTGCCATTATATTAAAAGAAGAAAAAAACTGAATAACAGCGACGCATATGAATTATCATATCGGTTGTTTTCAGAGAAAATATGGGTTTTCATCTCAAAACCCAACAAATAATATTGATTAGCAAGTGTCGACGGCCGCAAGTGTAAACAGGCCGCTATTATTTGCCCGAGTGTAATGTTAATAGTGTCCCGCGGCGGTTCGACCGCTGATTGAGACAATTACAACTGATTGTGCCCCTTGGACACGCTTGTGATTGTGTGACTGTTTTTATGCTTTTTTGTCCCATCTCCGTGATTTATGGACAAATTGCCGTGTTTTTATTGCGGGACTTGTGATTGTGAAATGTCAAGAGTTCATAGGGTCAGGGAATAGTCGCGTGGATTGTGTATGTGTAGGCTCTCCATTATATCAGACTGAGGCAGTTTCGTTTGATAAGGTCAGATGTTAGTCACGTCTGTCACAAATCGAGACAATGAAATCTGTTATTCGTAATTAGGGATATTTTTTATTTTATAAAAGCAATATGCAAAGGCATTCTAAAAGAACTAATATTTGCGTATGTTGAGATCATCTTAAAAAGAATGTTTATGTTGAAGAACATTACAATCTAGAAGCTGCGTAATATTTCGGAGATTTTGGAACTCTCATAGAAGACTTCCGCAAAATGTATTGAATTTCTCACTTTACCCTATTCCTTTAATGTACGTACGGGTTTCAGTAGTTAGTGGGATATGCCAGAGCTCATCCTCAACCCATCCTGTCCTATTCCTGCCCATTTTCTCAACCCTTTCTCCAAATACATTGTTAAATCACCAAAGGCAGGCAGCGCATTCGTGGGCGTGCTAACATTTGTCATTCTGGATTGAAGTTGGCATGTATCGCTGATCTCCATGGACATCAGTATCCCCTTACCCCCAGTACCGCGGGTGTCCATGGGCGACAGTATCCGCTTACCCCTCAGTACCGCAGGTGTCCATGGACGACAGTATCCACTTAACCCCCAGTACCGCGGGTGTCCATGGGCGACAGTATCCACTTACCCCCAGTACCGCGGATGTCCATGGGCGACAGTATCCACTTACCCCCCAGTACCGCGGGCGTCCATGGGTGACGGTGTCCGCTTATCCCCTGTACCGCGGGTGTCCATGGACGACAGTATCCACTTACCCCCAGTGCAGCGGGTGTCAATGGGTGACAGTATCCACATACCACTAGGTAGACTGTCTGCTCGTGTGCCCTATTCTTACTATTATATAAAAAAATATTTCTTCACCTACTACCATCTATACCATATCTTGTACGGAAATATCGATGTCAGAATTTCTTACTCTTCCATGACAGTTGGTTATGACATTTTAAAGTATGTAAACCTTACGTAGACAATTGAACACATCAATACAAATAACAATAACTTAGTATCATTCCGCCCACACTTTCGCGCCAATTTAATCCAGGAAGACTAATTCATACTTATCTAACGACCTAGGCGTGTTCAAGCCCACTAGCTCAATAACTAGCGAGTTAATACTGTCACAACACTGCATAGAGCATATTGTTTGCACAATTGCGCTGAGTCAGTGCGATGTGGGCACTCGACGGTGTTGAAACCATGTTCACTCGCGCCACTTGACTCGCCCGTGTCAACACACCTACGCGCATTGACATCCGATAGTGTCGCATTGCTGCATCCATTAGGACGTTTTACACGAACGATTGAAAACGGTGTGGGTTTAAAAGGTGATGTTCTTTCTAGACGGCATCATTTGTCATCTTTATGAGTCATTTTTGACCTAGTTCCAAAACAAAGCAGTCGAACAGTAGCAGAGGATAGATAATAAGTGTGAAGTAGATAACAGGTCGTGTGTCATTATTTGTAAAGGCTTCAAATGACTTTAGTTTTTATTCGATAATGCACATAAAAATGTAAAATTATTCTAAATATCTGTATTATACTGGAATTAACAAGTGTAGGTAGTCAAACAAAATAAAGAAGTTTAACACAAACCATTATTATTACGCAGAACGAACATGTGTCACAGCCACTATACGGAAATTATTATTTTATGAACGCACACGATATGTTCACTGGCATTATTTATTGGTAAAATAATGTTATTTATATCTGAAAAGTCAGAGAACATTTCCTAAGAAAATTATGAAAACGTAAAGACAACACATTTCTCTTTTTTTCGGAATGGCTAAGTTCTTGTGGCCCTAATGGCCTTTCAAGAGTCACCGGATTGAAGATCACAGTGGTCGCGTCGGCACAACGTGTGATGTCGACCGGCTTTAGAATAGTACCACCCCATCTCTTCCCAGCAGCGGTGCGAAGGCGACTAAGGGATAACAAATAGGATAGGGATAGCACACGGACAGGGAGGGATTAAGGGTAGCGGTGCCACAAGCACTGAGGAACTACACCACCGCTAAAAATGGACTTGCTAACCCGATTGGACAGTGTGCGTTTTAAGGCTCATGTCCAGGCAGTGGGTGTTAAAAGGACTGGTTATGATTACGGTTGCGGTATTGTGGTCTGAATGATAATAATCAATGATAATGAACCGTCTGATAATAATCATACTTATTATCGGACAGTATTCAATAATTACATTCAATAACAATAATAATTATCTATCAGTTACAATCCCATAATATTATTATTCCATATACATAACCGGAGTCCGTTTTAGCAAAAGACATCGTTAAGGCTTGTCAAAATTTTATGGCAATAGATGGTAGACTAACCGTTTTAAGTTAATTTCAAGTTATCTAAACTTCATCAGTGATAAAATGACTTGCTGTCTCCTTGTACGGAATTACTCTATGCTGATTTACAATTAACTGTGAATGGTTTGGATGTGAGTTGGCGGTAAAACATGGCGCCTATGACAGCCCGTCAACTTTATTTATTGAGACGTCTGAATTGATGTGCATAATAATTATTGAAGGTATTGCTTCATGCACCTAAGGTCGCATCGTATTTAGTGACGTTATTGCGCGACTAATTTATCTTAGTGGGTACTTGGTATAATTGGGAATAATTCGTCTACCTACACGAACTACTAAATATTAGCATATATCGTATTATAGCCCCTTTTCTTATGTGTAAATTCACCATAGATATTTTTTTACATCACTAAGCTCAATAAATACTATTGGCAAGTAGAGCGATATTTCAAATGGACATTATATTTTTGAGATCTTAAAACTATATTTTATAGTTTTAAAAGTTATCGATAGATAATTTAAAAACTGATAGATAATTTAAATTTAAAAAACACCACAAGTATTGAGATTTCTCTGAATTTGTTTGAAATCAACATTCAGTTTATTTCAGTTCATACAGATCACATTAGACTAGAACGTAGTTACGAGTACTTACTTATTCGTAGAGAATCTAAGCTCAGTATCATAGGACATGACTAGTACCTAGCACAATAATATATTTACAATCGTATAATTTTAGTGTTGTAAAAATGAGCGCTGAACGCTAAAGCGCTGAGTGAGCGCTAATAAACCTTTAATATTCGATCGTCAAACTCTTGTAAGCGTTATAGTCCAAATTTTAATCGCTTAGCGTTAAACTCTTAAAAGCTTTAATCTAAAACGGTTAAAGTATAAAGGATCTTGCTAACTCAAGCGCTCGACGCTTATTTTTACAGCTCTAGTCGTACTTTAAGATGCGATGACTAAATATGTAATTAATCAAATAAAATCACGACGTTAGAAATAATGTCTCTTTGTATTTGTTGATAACTTCCTCGGTGTCTCTGAAGGTGAGGCGCGTCCAGTGGCCGATCACGAACCGTGACGACATTAGTTTTATGAATAACGACTAAATAATTAATAAAATGATGAGCAATGAATATTTGTGTAAAAAACATAAAAAATACATAATAATATTAATAATATTTCCTTTTTTAACACATTTAGTGAAGATACTTATTTTTAATTCTAGTTTCCTATATATTGGATACTATAGTGAAATTTTAAAAATAACATGAAGAGAATTATTATCACTTTATTTTAAAAATCATATGTTGAAGTGTTTCTATTTAAGCAAAGATACCCTTTATATGACAATAAGAACCTTAACGGGACACTGTCCACTAATAAAATCACAGAACATAAAAAACAAGAATAAAATAAACATATTTTTAAGTTAGGTGTCACAGACAGCCCACTATGCAGAGGATGCATGTAAGTTTGTAGGAAACGCCATCCCATATACTCTTGCTTTTTTTTTCTTTTCATATATGGCAATGGTGCGATTAACACATTCTGCCAGTGTCCAAGTTTTCTTGGTAATAAACAATTTCAAAGTCTAAAACGTATCATGTCAATCCCTTCGAAGTAAGTCAGCCCAGTCCCGTAGAAGTGAGAGAAGTCGCTCAGCAAAGTGAAAGTAGGTTTACTGAGGACAGAAAATGACTCCTTTGGTAGCTCACGAAAAACCCACTTCTACCATTTTATTTAATTACTAGCGACCCGCCCTCGCTTCGCTTCTTTTTTTTTATTTTATATAGTTTTTTTTTTATCAAAATTTCAAAATAAAATATAGCCTATATTAGACACGGATAATGTAGCTTCCTATTTGTGAAAGAATTTTTGAAATCCGTTTAGTAGTTCCAGAGATTACCTCCAGCATACAAAGAAACACACAATTTTACCTCTTTATTATATTAATATAGATCACAAACATTATGCACAAAAAACACGTTTGAAGTTTAATAAATTACCACTAATAATAATCAATTACAAAACGTACAATACACATTTTTCATAACAATCAAACAATAACTCAAGTTTACTTCTTGAGTCGCCGTCACGAAATCCCGACTGTCATATACTCTTGCACTACACGGGTGTTGCATCACAGCGAGCGGAATTTCGGAGATATTATCGGGAGCATGCAGCAAGTCCAGAAGAATAGTGGACTTCTGGAAGGAGCTAGGGTGACTCGAGTAAAGTTCACGCCCGAGAAAAATGAAAGAAAAGATCTCATTAAAATTATAGGACCACAAACAATAAGTAACATCTGACCGCACGAAGTGCACAATCACAGTAATACGAATCTACCACTCTAATAGACTTAGCCGCCCACATAGCTACATAGCCACATAGGCAAATAGTCATTATTTGTTAAGGTTTCAACAATTATTGCTAAACGTCTAGATCTCAGATTTAACGACGTCATCTAGATACGCCTCTGTCTAGAAATTATCGTCTTGTTTGATTTGAGCTGTTACGACTATCTATGTGATGTAATGTATTGGTCCAGACTCTGAAATTATTATTTATTTTCTCTTTATTTTGTACAAAAACGGTTAATACAAAAAAATACAATATATAAAATGTTTTTAAGAACTAACCTGCATTTACTAACTTTAAATGCAAAATGCAATCTTTATCTGGCATGAAACAACGAAATTTTAATTTAGAAAATAATCAAAAAGAATATAAGTCTTAATCAAAGTCTTATAAGGTCCCTTTGTTGAGATAACGTCACAACCTTGACCTCAGTCTTTGCAACGTACCACGGCTCGACACAGGCCTCACCTAGAACATCACTAGTGGGTTTCGGACCATAATCCACTACACGGGCCCATTGCTGATTGATACATACACATGCTCCAGATTTCCCTATAATTCTGAAACATGCCAGCTAGACCGATATTTAATTAAGTTCTACACTAAGTGTATAAAATTATTGATCCTAATTACGAATTAGCCACCAATTATGAATATTTTGAGTTATGAAATGAATGAGTGGGACCGCTAGCTCGTCCGCCCACCAGTATATATAAAAAAAAAAATATCCAGTAAATGAATATTTTGGGTTGAACATATTTATACCGTTATCGAGGTAATATCGTTTTGAATAAAGGATTATAATAAAATGTAATAAAACATAAAAGAAATTTAAAGGGTTCTATCAACTTTAATAATTTTTATTTTTGGTAATTCAGCGATATTAAACATATAGTACCTAATGTGTATCTGCAAAGCTGGGATGTAAAAGACTAAAATGTATCCTATGGATGCGTCCGGTCAAGATACCCGGGAAGGAGCATCCAGTACGACCCGGGACAAAGGACCGACAGGATGCGGGGTGCAGGGGTACACAATAATTTAGGAAATAAATAGCCGAAATGAAATGATTATCGTAAATCTCAAGTACATACGCGGGAGGCTCCAGACGCAGGGAAGCCGGCGATCTTGACGTTGTTCACTTACTAGCACTAGGGTCGCGACCCGATTACTACTGGGTCGATTAAGAGAGATTAAGTTTTTGAGGTTTTTGAGGTTATTATACTGGGGTTTTTGAGGTGCCGTCGATGGCAACCAAACGAATTTCCGCGGCGCGCGATGAAGCGCCTTTTTTGTTCTACTGGTCAGCTGTCAGTCTGTCATGGACTAAAACGCGGCCAATACAATAAAGAAGCGCGAACATAATGCATAATTTTATATGAAATTATAAATAAACAAAACTTTCCTTATAGTTAGCTTCATAATAATTAAGTACAATTTTTTTACAGAAATTACTTTGCAATCTAATGTTAGGTAGGTACTCAAAATATCACAAATAAAATAGAACTTTAGGTGTTACACTTTTAGGTACCAATGTCACTACTAAATGTCTTCTTACATCACTTAATCGTAGAAATGACAGAAATTAATGGGTTCACAGTAAGTTGGCTGCAAAATTACTTAGTGGGCGAACAGCTTTAAAGGTCTTTTTAGAAGGTGATAGTAATTTGTTATTATCAAAATTAGCATCTGAATAGTATACTAAACTTGTATAAGTATACTTGGCATAAGTATACTTATACCTAATGCTTATCTATGTACTTGTTGGTATTATGGTATTCATCAAATGGATTCAATGGATTTACCTTTTTTATAAATTAAATCACTCGGGATTACGTCTATTCGCAATCATGTCAAGAATTAATACAAAATACCTTATACCATAAACTCAGCCTGTGTCTCTCCACTGCTGGATATAGGCCTCTCCTAAGAACCGCCACTACACACGGTCTTTAGCTCTTCCCATCCAGTCTTTTTTTTCTTTTTTCGGAATGGATAAATTCTTGTAGCCTTTCTTGTTTAGGCGAGCGCAGAAGGCGCTCAGCCAGGAACAAAAGGTGTGTGCAGCAACGAGTCTAACGGCTCGCGCGCCGGTAGACCGACGGTAGGTACGGAACTCGGCTTAGGGGTTGCTTTGGGAGGGTACCGCGGGATCGCGAGTCGGTGAGTAGCGCCCAAGCACGTGCCGATACCTAGTAAAAGTATTGGCTGATGGCCGGTGTGTGTTCATGGTGTAGCGAGGGGGAGCTCCTCGTCTCCGCCGGCGCGGACGGTGTATATGTGTAGCCTGTGAGTATAGTGTAAGAACCGCATTGGCAGCAGTAATATGATCATCGGTGTCGTCTAGGTCGTGCCGAGGACGACGACGACGACGGAAACAGAGAGGGTCATTCCTATCGAGGACATAGGTTAGAATAGCAACTACTAGGGGGTTGGGATGGTGAGGGACTCTGTCGTAGTAGCGTCGGGCGGATTCTCATCCAGCCACTACCGGCAACTTCCTTTGCCATCGATCCACATAGCTGGAGGACATCCCGCGCTACACAGTGTTTTTGGGAATACATACGTAACTTACAAGTATACAATTATTAACAAAATTAAAATATGTATGTTTAAATTATTCTGTGATGCAATTTAATAATAATATAATTTGGGACAACACTTACAAGAAACTAATATTCGTATAGGAAATAATATTTTATATCAAAAAATATTTTCGTTTAATCATTGACTTATTAACTCTAACTATTCTGACTTATTTAATACAAGGTCAATGAAGATTTCGCTCTTAACCTCTTTTGTTGGGTATAGTAAGTACATTACGACTTTTATCACGGTAACAGTACCTACCACAGCACTATTATTTTTGATGGTCACTTGAGTCTTGCGGCTTGCGGCCTCCAGTCACTAGACAAACAATGCAGTATTAAACCTCCTTAGATTTCCGAAAACAAAAGAATCAGAGACACGACCAGTTTACGTAACACCGACTTGATTGATAATGTCTATTTAGAATACATTTATGACTTCGGAACAGTTACAAAAGTGGGACTCAGCCGTACGAACATTAGCGAACATTTCCAAACTTTATAGCACAGTATACGGAAGAGCCAGTAAATAATTTACATACGAAGTACTAAATTGCGGCGCGCACTCTCGCAATGCTAAGACAAATTAAAATGTTTACCGGCCAACGTCTGCTACGAAACCGTCGCTGTTATTAAATAATGACTATGAAAACTATGAATATGAATGTTAACATTAAACTACATTTAATGTCTGCATAGTTTTTTGTTTTAACTTTCTAATAAATGTTTTCTTCGGCAGTATTTTTAAACTGACAATAAAATATTAAAATCACCGGATCCCTATTCTTTGTTAGATGAAAATGTTTTAAATTAGTATACCTAGTGCATTCAGAGAGATAATTCTTATATTAACAAGCAGAGCTACCATTAATTTACGCTATACCAATGAAACGACGAACCACGGGCGGCAGACGCTGCAGTTATTGCACCTATCTAATCGATTACAAACAATATTCCCTGCATAGTGCCACTCTTGTATATACAGTTCAAATACAAATGCATACCACTGAGTGGGATATACACTTTTGACGTTCCCTTATGTTTACGTCGTGTAAAATATTTGAAAAGGTATTGTACAAAAAACAGTACTTAATTTAGGTACCTACTTGAGAGCTCCGTCCAAAATAAATACTGATTATGCTAAAGAATAACGACATTCACCTAAATTGTATACAAATTGTATACGCTTACTCAATTGTATACAGATTCCACACTGCTTACCCAATATACCGTGGTATGTATGATTCATGATGTTACGCTCATTGTCTATGCGCCGTTTGTTTGCTTGTATTTAGTGCGTTTTTCGTAACTTTTTCGTTTTGTTGGTTAATATTGGCTTTAGTTCTTAATGGCCAGGTGCTGATTGGCGAGAATAGTGAACTAGTTCGTAGTGCTGTGAATGAAAATGGATGCTTTGCGATGCGATGAACTTAACACCTTAGCTATTAATAGGTCAGAAGAATTATAATGTTGTTATTTTTTCTTTTGCTATCGTGTTTTTCGTTTTAATAAACGAAACTAGTAAAGCCAAATATTTTAATAAAATTGTTGACAAAATTAAATTGTTATTGTTATAATAAAGATGGCAGACGAGCAGGTGGCCCACTTTATGATGACTAGTTTCACCATCAGTAATAGGCACTTTCAATAATAGTGGGAATGCATACGCGCTGCTAACCCTACATGTAGCTCTCATGGGTCTTTTAAAGAACCCTGTGACATATTGTCGGAAAAACCTACCCCAGGGGATCCATGTTAATTTATTTATTTAGCCTCAGATAAGGCCACTTGCGAAAATTCGAAGCCGCATCAAAAGGAGATTTACAATTTTCAAAGTGTACCATAACATCAGCCTGTGTTTCTCGAACTACTTACTGGACATCGAACTCCCCAAGACCCGACATCACATACTATCTTCTCATCCAGCCACTTCCAGAGTCACTGGGATTGAACCCAGTGACTGAAGTTTTCCACCTTTTCCCATACTTTTTTTTATGGACGAAGGCGGCAGACGAGCATACAGTCCACCTAATCATGGATACTGTAACCCATGAACACCCACGGTACATGCCAAACATCAGTCCAAAAAGACAAACGTTTTCACGCCCCTAAATGCGCTGCATACCTTTGGAGATATAGGAATGGATTTGGAAAAAGGGTTAGGAAAATGGGGAGGGACAGGATGGGATGCGAATGTGCTCTGGCATATCTCACTCACTACCGTAACACGTAGGTACATTACGGAAATAGGACAAAGTGGGAAATGCGGTACAATTCAAGGTAGTCTTCTGTGACGTGGCCAGTGGAGCTCGCCCAGCGGCTGTTGGATTGTACCGTGTACTCCCCCCCCCTCATCTTCCGTTGCACTTCCACCGCATCTTTGAAAAATCACCATGTATGGAAAAGGTTAGAATTTCCACAAGCAAACATCAGTCACCATTCACGCTCTGATGTGATAACTTCTTTCTGTGCGATAACTGACCTTCTATCACGATTGTTCCTACACCTGCCACTTATAAGATAAAGCATTAGCAACCATAAAATTGCTCGTTAAAGTCATCTACTCAATGAAAAGTAAAACATAAAAATAGCCTTAATGTACAACCGTAATTTACTTCATCTGCCTAATATGACCACTGTCAATGTCAACTCGATTTCGACTCGATTTAGACAAATCGAATCTCTCGCAATCGGTTGACAGGCATGAAGGCTGCACTGGTGCACGACTTGATGACGTCATACATCGTGATTACCCATGATTGTCATCAACGCAGTAGGGTTGCCGGCGATGACTTTCGATTCTTTTTTGAATCGATTTTCCTCGATCATTATTATTTTCAAAGTGAATGTTCGTTTAAAGAAATAATGAGATTGATTGGCATTTAGTTTAATCTTTAGGGTTGCACTGAAGTTAAAAGTGTGATATTAAATAACTATTTTTAATAAAATAACAAACTTTGGCAAGCTACCTTTGGAGATAGAATAGATTTGGAAAAAGGGTAAGTGATGGGATAGGATGGGACGGGAATTGGCTCCGGCATATCTCACTCACTATCGAAACACGGACATACGTTGAGGAAATAGGCGCTGGTACTGCTTATCTGGTTCCTACTAAAAAAATATTATCTACCTGTATGTTGTGTCATAATAATAATAAATAATACGAGTATAGAAGGGAATATTCCTTGTGCGTGTCCCAAAAGCCTTGAAATAAACACCTACTTCCCCCCTCAGGCTGTAACGTCCCTCTGTCGCCCACGGAAGCCGTGAGGGCTGTTACTTATTTAATAATTAATTATAGCCCTATACTTATCAGGTTAGTTAAATTTGATAGTTATTAATTAAAACTTTTAATTAATTATGAATAAATATAAAATCGTTTTTATCAAAAGTTTTATAAAAGTTAAAAGCAAGGTAGGAATATATAAAATCGAGCGGGTGGCGTCAGGCCAAGCAGCGCAGCCCTGACTGATTGACTTGTATGAACGCATTGGGCGCACGAGTTTGTTTTCTATATGGTACGAATATTTATTATTCTTATAGTTGTGTCAACCCTGCATCTCTCTGATGATGCTCGCGGCCTTCGCGGCGCAGTCACGCGCAGTGACAAAATAACCATCTTGTGGATTTTGTTTAATTTCAGTGGAAAACCGTCCGTGAGCGGGACATTAATCAGACGACGTATTGATGGCAAGTACGGATGGTAAGTGTTATGAACGGTAGCGACAGCGGTCTTAAAAGATAGATTTATAAGTTGATAAGATAGTTTTATGGTTTAGGCATACTTACATTCGAGTAAATAACTAACTATGCCTTATCAGAAGACTAATTTTGGATGGATGATTTTTATTTTTTGTAATGACTTTATTTATTTTGTAATTTTTGTATTAACCTACCTATCTACTCGTATACCTACTATATTACTCGTACCAATTTTCTACCTTTTAAATTATTATTTTTTCTATAAAATATTTGTAAAAAAAAGTTTATAAATGGTTATTTATTTACATCAAACAATTATTCAATAAATGTGAATTACATAGAATTGCGAATATGTACTGTGTTTTCATTAGTGTACAATCGTTTATTAACAACGATGTTCACATATCATGAATAGGTAAACGATGGTAATTTAGGAGAACAACCTTATGTAGTGCAAACATAAATGGAGTTTACACTATACACACCTGTAAGTCTAAAAAAAGATACAGTAAGATTTTATTGTTGATTCTAATTATTAAATAATACACTGAAAATTTCTCGTTTGAATCTGCCAGCAGAGAGGTTAAGTATAAATGTTATTTACTAGGTAGGTACTGGCGGTAAAAAATATATATCTATGGACTAGACATTCTATTAATGAAATCAATTCGTATATCAAAAATTAAATAATTTCGGAATTATGTGGCACAACTTTTACCATACAATAAATAACGAACATGTTATTATCTACAAAAATGCCAGAAGTTAAGAATGCCAATTTTGACTTTCAAAGTCAAAAAGGCCATACAAAAATCTAACTTGAATGTGCGTGATTTTTGCCTTTTTATAGAAGAAAGAGATGGCAGACGCGCGGGCGAGCCATTTGTCATTCTGAACTGATGTTGACATGTATCGCAAATGTCTATGAGCGACAGTATCCACTGTGCTGTAAACTCGTCTGCCGACTTCTTCTTATGAAAAAATATAGCAAATCTCTCTTCCGACTAGCACTGAGCCTTTTTTATTTGTTGAAAATCTGTATAAATCGATTGTTGATTTTCGCATTAACACACTCGCGTATATTATTACGTGTATTATTTTAATACGTGTGACCTTTTCCAAGTTTATGTTTGTGCAGTTTTTTGTCCATATTTTATTTGATTTCCCTAATTAAGTCGTAAAACTTCAACTAATTAGTGGACATCGGGGACAGTTATGAGATTTACCTATGTTCGCCGTTTTACATGTTTGATTAAAACATTAAAAAAATATTAGATATTATTAAAATTTCGTCACACCACCAACGATGAATGTCGGCCATTATAATTTGATGTTTAATTATATTTGTCTGATATTTATTTATAGAATCAAGGCGATAGAGACATGCAAACAGTCACACTTTTCTTTCTTAAGTATATATAAATAATAAAACGTTATCACATTAAAAACAAATGTTGTCACACCCCCGGATGCGCACCTACTTTTGAAGATTTAGGAACAAATTTGGAGATGGGGTTGGGAAAACGGGGAGGGATAAGATAGGATGTGATGGGAATGGACTCTGGCATATCTCACTCACTACCGAAACACGTACGTACATTGGGGAAATACGATAAAGTGGGAAATGCAATACATTTCAAGGTAGTCTTCTGTGAGAGAGGGGTAACGTGGCCAGTCTAGCGCGACCAGTTGTTGGATCTCCCCCTCAAAAAATCCCATAAAACATATAAAAATGACATAATCAATAAACTAAATTTAGAAATCAGTCGACATTAATTATCAGAATATATTAATGAGCCATAATATAATTTACAATCTCACAGTCAATCACAAACTTCGACAAACGACACGAATATCGAAAAAACCAACTTATGTCTGCGTGTATACATCAAAAATCAACCCTAACTACTTACTCAAATGATGTCATATTGATTTTGTAAACGCTGATCGTTCAGTGGTTGGACTAGAACTAGACACACTTATACTTTCTGTCACATCTTGGGATGTTGCAACCTTATTGTTTACGACTGATGGTTTAAAATTCTTTAATAATGTGTTTGTATTTACAATAGTTTTTGTGGTTTGCCTATAATCGTCCGAGCTGTCCCCGTGACAAATGTCTCAACATTAGTTGGTCTTAAAATGGTAAAGGTTCTACTGTGCGGATAAAAGTGAATGTCATTTCATGTTATTTAGAGAAGTGCGGTTTGGCTTCTCATCTCGTCATCTTGACTTTGAAACTACCTACTAAATTAATTATTTCAACGTTCATCGTAGTCTCTATTTTCTGCTATTTTTTCTCGATGGTAGAAATGTCCAATGATATTTATTGCGTCCACTTTTCGGATATAATTACTCTTAATAAAATTATTTTACACATTTACAATGTTTTATTATTTTCTAATTAAATATTGCGGATACAATTTAAATATTATAATACAAAAATCGCTATATACATATTTAGAATTAATGATTAATTAACTAAACAGACTGTTTTTGTTTAGTTAATTACGTATTATATCCCTACATAACTATATACTGTACACTTTATGAATCAATAAAAAAAAATACAATTTTTAATTAAAAACCTGTGTTTTCTATAATATCAAAATTAATTCTTCTGTGATTTTTGGGACATGCTTTAGTATAACATTGTATTGTAATAGTCTGTATGTATAATAAAAAAAATAGCTCCAATATCAATAATATACAGTATATGTGTTTGCATTTAGTATATTGTTAATGTTATAAACATTTACTACGATGTAAGTGAATATATTAAAACAAAAACCAGCTCGCGTTCTATTTCGTTTCACCTGATGGGTAGAGAATACCGTAAAGCATTTTTAAGGCATTCTGTATTAAATACTTGTAAAATTAATTATAAAAAAAATTAATAAATGTAAAACTTTTTAGACAAAGTATTTAAAGTATCTCAGACTCAGACTGTAACTTAGACACCTGCTTCCTTACAGACAATTATGTAAATAATTACAAGCATTAAATCCGGTGACAACACGAACGAGTAACAAGAAGCTGGCTACCGTGGGAATTAGGTCTTGATTTTGTTGTGACACGCCGCCCGGCGCAGGCGCCTCCGACATGACAACATTGTATGGTCCAAGTTGGCAGCGATTCCGGATTGGTACAAAATTACTACTTCAATCTGAACATAGACAAACTGCACCTTTTTTGTGCTTACGTTGTGTTTTATAAATTTCATGTGTCTATAAATAAATACTTGTATCTACACTTATAAATACGGTTTTAGATTTTATGTTCTTTAAATACTATTCATAAGGATTAGTTTTAAGCTGCTGGTTTTAGATGTACTATAGTTAAACTAAAATAATATTGATGGGATATACGAACATATGAAAAACCGCATTGACATGATGCTACAACAAAACCTATTGCAAACTCAAATTAATCACTCTTATTATGTTTGTTATTAACGCTCAATAACTACAACAGATATATATTATTTTTATTTATTTACTCTTTTTGCACTATATTGTTCAAGCTGACGTAATGCTTTAGTTAAAACTTTAATTACTAGTCCGCTAGTACGTTGGTACCAACCGACGTTTAATGGTTAAAGCGTAATTTAAAAAGAAAAGCGTAATAGGTATACTTATAATTTACAAAAGAAAAATCCAGACGTTAACTTATTTTGTAGCGAAAATTCCTATAAATACAAAATATTTTCTTTTCCGCTTAATCTTATGCCTTACAACCGGTTGTACACTGCGTTTGACATATCACAAGTAATTAAAAAGAAGCACCAATCCAAATTTGGTACGTGACTCGATTTCGATCCGAAATGATATAATGACTGGTCGATATACTTCGATAGATCGATAGGAGATGGAGACAATCGATACTGAGTGTATTTAGATAAACGAACAAGGACCACTTCTAGTTGCTATATAGATTTTAAATTCACAAAATTAATACTTTGAAGGTTTTACTAGAGAATGTTATTCTAAGTGAAAGGGAATTGTGCAAATTCGTTTAATATTTTATGGCGATCATCTTTTAGCTTAGGTAATTGTAAATTAATTCTCTTTAAATTTTAGTTTAGGTTAAAGGTAGTTGATGACAAAATATTAAGAACTATAAAAGTATGAGAAACATCTCGAATGGTTCGATGAACCAGACTTGTAAAAAGAAATTGTAAAAATACATAGTGCTTAGATTAGATGCATCAGAATTCATTTTTAAACAGTTTTAAGGAAATGCTGCTGAATATAGGTAGACTAGACTATAGGTAGAACATTCAGCATGATGTATGTACAATATATTTGTATTTGAGCAGGAAGTATTTGAGGGGGGGGGGGGAGAGAGCACGCTGCAATTCAACAGCTGCTGGGCGCGCTCGACTGGCCACGTTATCCCTATCTCACAGAAGACTACCTTGAAATGTACTGCATTTCCCACTTTATCTTATTTCCCTAATGTAGATACGTGTTTCGGTAGTGAGTGAGATGTGCCAGAACCCATTCCCATCCTATCCTTCCTCATTTTCCCAACCCTTTCTCCAAATCCATTCCTATGTCTCCAAAGGTAGGCAGCGCATCAGGGGGCGTGCCATCGTTTGTCATTTTGGACTGATGTTGGCATGTATCGCGGATGTCTATGGGCGACAGTATCCACTTACCATCATATGGACTGTATGCTCGTCTACCACACTTCATCTATAAAAAAATAAATGTGTGTTAAAAATAGTTTTCACCACTCAATAGCTAATAACGTATGTTATTAGCTATTAGCTGGTAAATTATTAAATGAAAAGGTAGATTCATTATAATTACAAAATGCATCATTATTCATTACTTAAGAGATGTTGATTTAATATGATCTTAGAGATTGTTTTGTATTCCCGAAGTTAAAGCGTTTAACGAAAGAGATGAACACCGGATTAAGTTATAATTTCTACATAGGGTCGATTATTTGTATTTATTAACATATGGACTCATTGTACTATACATCGTAATACGAAATGAAATTAATACTGTCATTCAATGTCGAAACACCAGATCAAGATTGTGCCCACAAAAACCACGGTGAGATGTCATGAGCGTAATTGTTTTTTGTATTTAGGATGTCGTGGGCGTCTCATTTTATTTGTCGAGCTGCGCTTTTCAGCTGGGCCGTGATCGTTGTCACTTTAGGCGCCGTGTTCGTTCTGTGACAGGCGCAGTGTAGCACAGTGCTTTCTGTGTCGGTAGTTGGAAAATGGTCGAATTTAATAGGAGTCCCCCGCTGGCACCACCATGTTAGATTGATAGATGATACGAAAGTTGTTTTATCGTCCCGCTTCGGACGAGGTTTTTTTCGGGGACCTTTTAAGTGAGAATTGTCTTTGGTACATATTGGATTTTTATCTATTGTGGTCGTTTGATTGAAAATTCACTGCGGTGGCGGCCGGTGGGGCCATTTTGTCAAATTAACTTTATCATGATTGAGAAAGCCGGAATAAAACCAACGCAATATGAAGAAAGAAAATAAAAGTGCTAATAATAAAAATACAATAATAAAAGACTTCTTCCAATCAAACAGCCACGATCTATAAAAAACCTAACAGAACCTGGAAGTACCCATACTGACCTCCTGACAACCTCTTCAATAAAACTGTCCAGCAATCAAATTCCTAACTTATCCTAGTAGCTTGAAAGTTTACTTTACGATCCCCATGTCCTGAAAGCGTCTAATATTGAACACGAATTTCGTATAAGTCATTTGTCAAGCATCGGGTCAAAGGGTGTGATTCGTCTCGTGTTAATCAACGAACGGACGAACAGACAAGAAGATGATCAATTATATTATGGAAAACGGTATGGGAACGAGATGTAAATCTATTTGGAGTTTTTTCTTTTTTTATTGGTTGATAGGGCATTCACTTTAAATACTTTTAGTACCATGCTTGAGGGGAACACGAAAGAGTTCTTATGTTTGTTTCTTTACTCGATGAAATGTGAAACAAATTTGATATAGAACCAAACTGTCACGAAAATAATTAAAAGTAATTAGCAAGCTTTACTCATTATGAGCAAACGAGTGACATATACCCAAACACATTCTATTTCATCCCGTTTTATGCCATTCTATCCAATCAAATGGAGATTGAAATAGACTAAAAGAACTCGCTTATTCCATTATACCTACTCTTTACACGTCATCCCACCGAAGTAAGAATAGGAAATATAATGGAATGTAGAAAAACCTCTCATTGCGTTATACTTCCTATTCCCCATCTCCTTAAACATGTTTTCCAAATCCACTCCTAAATCTTCAAAGATAGCCAAAGCGTAGTAACGTTTGCCATTTTGAATTGGTGTCGGCATCTAGAGCGACAGTATCCACTTACCACCAAGAGGACTGCTTGCTCGTCTGCCACCGACAACTTAGAAATCCTCGAATGAAGACTCCAGGGTCCCAGGGACCCTATGAAGACCAGGAAGACTTTGACGAAAGTAGTGGCTGAGAAACGTTGTAATGGGGAACTTAAGGGATATCTTAAAAGGCATCTAGAGCCGTAGAAATCATTCATTAACGAGTAGCTGCTATTTAGTGTTTTGATGTTCCTTCAAACCAGGATATTAAATCGTAAACTGCACAGTAATGCCTACAATAAGAATGAAATAACATAATCTTGAATGAAACGTGGTGATATTATCTCGCTGATAATAACAAATGAGAATTATGATGAGGCACCAGTCACGTGTCTGTTCTAACGAAGCGAGGCGATGTTCCCATAGCGCAAAATATGCAAAAGATAATGCAAAACGTATGTTTACACAAAGGGATTAATTATCGTTATTTATATCTACCGATTATACAACTATCAATGCCCCCGACTTTGTTCGCTTAAAGTGTAGAGTGATTTCACTGGGAACTCTATAATGGATATGCATAAAAAGTTGACAATTAAATGCGAACCCGGCACATGAGCTCTAAGTGTGCCAAGTTTCATTAAAATCCGTTCAGAGATTTTTGCGTTATGTGCGTTCAGACAGACAGACAAAAAATCCAAATATCGTTGTTGTGGGCTTTATCACTAGTGTACAGTGCAACTACTTTTTCAAAAATTCATGAACAGACAAACGGCTTTATTAGGATTTTGCTGTAATATAAGTATAGATATGCATAGATGTTGGCTTGTATTAATATTTTTTTATACAAAAAATATGGAACCGACAGTCCACCACAGTAAACAGAGAGTGGTGGAAACTTGATGCTGTCTTCCGTGGATCAAGTCAATATTAGTACTGAATGACAAACGTTGGCATGTCCCCGGATGACCCTACCTTTGCAGATCTAGAAATGGATTTTAAAATCAGTTGTAATTGCACGCACTGATAGTAAAATCATTACAAATAGTACATTGAATACATAGAAATTACCTCATCTTGCGGTACTTTGACAATCACAAGTGATTTAATTGTCTCATGAATTATTAAAGTAGAACATAGATAACATCTACACCATATATAGAACAAACAATAGTCTATCTCACACACATACTAGAAAAGTATTTCTCTGTGGTCTGATTCTTTAAGAAATAGATTATATTAAATACTTAGCACACCTAAATAGTACTGTGTAAGTGGCTTTGATATTCCTTACTCGCCTTTTATGACATCCACGAGAAGAAATACGACACCACATAGCCGGGATAACAAAAACTAAGTAATAACAAAGCCGCTACCACAAGCCCCGAGGAACTTCACCGCCTCTAAAAGAGTGGACTCGTCAATCCATTTGGCAAGTGTGACGTTTTAGGGCCATACATCCTTCACGTATGTAATGTGTACGAGGAGGCTAGAGTCTGGCAGTGGACGATTAAATACTGGTTACGACAAGTAAGACATGAAGAAACATAAATGTATGGCTATTTCTCGTCTTACACAGTACCATTTATTTATAAAGCACAAGTTGCTGTACTGATTTCTTTTTTCTATTACAGGATCTAGTAGCATGGGCATAAACATCGTATGACTCGATAAGACAACCGCTTTAGGAATAAACGATTACGTACAATATTTATATGGGAACAGTAATTACGTTTATTAGTCATTAGTTTCGTGATTTAGCCGTAACAGAGTGACGTAGCCCAGTCCCGACAGTGGGATAAGTGGCTTGTGTCGTGGTCTCACGAATAGCGTTACTTTTGCGTAAATGCCCGATGTATTGTGACTAATCGGTTTACTGTTTCCATTATACAATTTAGGGAACATTTTTTTATTTTAACGATACCTACATCTTTTAATACTTTCAATAATAGTGTCTGTAGTTTATATAAATACTAGCTTTTTCCTACAGTTCTACCACGTGCTCATTATCCTTAATGAATGTTAGTTAAATTTAGTTTTTACTACGGGAAACTTGATTTTGTACCTTATGTCCTTTTCATGGTTTTCAAGAAGGTCCGTGTAAAATTTCAGCACAACTCGTATGTCAAACAAACAAGCAAACAGACATCTTTTCCTTTTTATATGTTAGTTTGGATTTAATATCTTTCTTATAAAATTATGGCAACATTAGCAGCTTAAAAGATACGATGTGTTGAAATAAAATCTTTCAATTAAAAAAAGCGTTCCCTAAACTTGTATCCCTTTCTTTCTTTCTATAATTAATTAAATTTGAAAGTCATAATATATTATACTCTGTCTGACAAATAAATAATCTGAATCTGAAATCTCCCTAAGAGTCGATATAAATAGATAAATAAGCTTTTATTTCTCCGACTATAGTTATTAATACATTTTCATTTGTTATATGATATCTGAAACCTTGTCAGATTGTAAGAAAATATAGTCCTCTAGATCCCGCCACCTCTGTTAGTTACGTGCCCGGCACCTCCATCCCCTTGGAAGGTCATCCTCCCACCTTCTGAACTGTCTGCCTTTTTTTCTCTTTCCCTCTTTTGGACACCATTTCACTACTCTCTTGGTCCACTTGTCTGTTCCATCTATCATCTTGACACAAATGTCGATATAACCAAACTTTTTATCGTGTCGTATTGTATAAAACTGTGGAGTCGCAACCCGAAACCTAAACGTCCTTTGCACCAAACGAGGCCGTTCGCACGACGCGGGAATATGAACAATTGTTATTTGCATACCGATATTGCCTGTATCTATCATACTTGTCATGTTCGCAGGAAACATCGCAGTCAGACATGTGTATTAGTAACTAAATCCTTGTGATGATGACGATGACGAAATGGTATAAAATAAAAAGGTCTATGGTCCGCGCTAGTCGGAAGTGAGATTTCGTTTTCTTTCATAGATTGTATACAAAAATATTTAGACAAAGGATGTGGAGAGTAATGAGAGTCCTATCCAATGACATCTCGTTTGTATGTATTTTGTATGTATAGGTAATGAATTAATTTATTGAGGATTGTTTGAAAATAAAAATTTACACCTTGATAATTTTAAAAGTACTGAAACTGAACCAATGAACTTAATCGAAAACTATTTCGTGCATACAAACATACAAACTATTTTTCTGCCAAACTATTGTTAAGGAATTGGTTTCCTACTCGGGATGGGACGGAAAAGGGACTCAGACAATCTCTTATTTATAATCCTGGATGTTTTCTTCATGAGAGAGAGAGTGAAAATTCGATCGGCCAGCAGAATGTTCTCAAGTAGGCTTTAGGATGTAGATACCTATACTTAAAATCAAAAAATGTTTCTCCTTCCCTGACGTCACGCTTCCCGTTAAGGATATCGTTTAGGCATATTTTTAACGTCATCCGGACATGTGCGTGCCACTACGCGACTAAACAACAAATGCATGACGTCAGAGTTATCAGTAAATTTGCCGTAAACATAATTTGGAATTTGAGAAACAAAACACTAACAACCACGGGATTTTTCGGAATCTCTTTTCACGTCTTTATTGTTTTCAGATATTTGCGGGAAAATCACAAACCATAATAATAAAGAAAAATTACCGAAATAAAGCGCGTTACTTATAATTATTATTAACCTTGTAGTGAAATGGACATTTTCTTAATTGTATTTGTGATAGAAGTCCCGTGGCAGAGCTTTTAGAAATATGAATGGTAGCTGAACAGGTAAACGATTCATATAGTTTATATAGGCGAAAAATAAACAATAGCTTATTTATCAACAGGTCAACCTATGCCAATAATTACCTTAATACGCTAATAAAGCTAATTTTGAATGGTTTTGGATATTGCTGCTCGTATATTCTTTAATTGATATTTGAAAGACACGATTTACTAATAAAAAAACTATTGAAGAATTGATTGCAATTGTATACGAATATTTGTCGTCTTTTCCCATACTTAGACGAAAGACAGAGTAAAGAGTCTGTGTAAAAATCAGAGATGAGAGATCTGGAATACTACGGCCCTTTCTAGTGGAAACAAAATAGAAACTGTTGAATTTATCAAATAAATGGAGAAAGCTAGGCTAATAGTAATAACTTATTTTTATTTTTTATTTGTCGCGCTTTTTGATGTCAACTTTCATTTGCCAGACACTGGCAAATTGTAAAGCTCTAGTTTGATCAAAAAAAAATTACATAAAGGAATTCTTCTAAGAGTCATGAACGGAATTCATGATTTCAAGTTTCAGAAAAATATCAGTATAGATAAATTATTATATAATGATTTACATTGATTTGATTTTTTCCATTGATTTTCCAATAAAAGAGTAAATAAACGAAAAGAAAAACTATGATGAGATGAATTCAAAAATGATTTACCATATGAAATCTTCGATTTACACATATATTTTGTGTTTCTAATAATTTTCTCATTAGGTATATAAAAAAAATATGTTTCTTTTATATTTTTATATTTGATGCCAACTTCGGGATTTTTTATCATACCTACCTCTCGTCTCCGAAGGGCGGTTCATCCACAGTTCCTTTACAGAGTTCTGTTGCATGCAGTACAATCTTCAAGACACTTCATACCGCAAACCCGAAAGTTGCGGAACGAACTGCCATGGGGTAGCTATGGGTGTGAATAAGATCCTGGACAGTGATGACCACTTACCATCTCGTAGGCGACCCGTCCATCTGTCACATATTCTATAAAAAAAATTGTAGTAGTCAATTATTTCTCCACAGATATTTTTACTGTAGTTTGTCTATAAAAAAACATCTATTCAAACGACTCCTCTGAGGTCCCGTACTTGTGATACAAGTTGAAAAATGCACTAGAGTTTATCAAAACGAAAGTTCGAACACTATTCACAGTGGGGTGCAACAGATAACAATAAATAAATCAGTGTCGATACGTCCCCTGCACCGGTGAATAATATACGTGTCTCTGATATATCTCCATACGGTAGCGATGGATTGCGGCTTCCCCTACACTTGGCTTCTGGCTTAGTAAACACTTGTCGTGTAACCTACCTACACTTTATTTTATAGGTACCGAGAAGAAAAAGGAAAATTCCCAATGACCAAAATATAAAGGCGAAACAAATTTCGTCACTTTCGTAACACAAAGTTAACTAGTGAATTATCGTAAATAATAATTGAAATACAAGGGTTACATTTTGTGAGCTATTGGAACAAATGTCATACACTAAATAATAACTAAATATTAAGAGAAATCACTTTGATAATAATCGTGGCCAGCGAGATCGGTTTATAATTACTTTTGTCACATACATCACCGGTTTTACTTTTCACAACTGGCACCAACATGGCTAACGCTCTTAGCAGGTGAGGGCCGGCGTTTCGAAGGTGCTCGATGCTGAGACCGTCGTGGCCACGAGACTTGCCTCTTGACATGGAGCTTATAGTCTTTTTAACATCTTTAGCTGTAAATCTAGTAGACAGCTCCCGACCCCACAACGCAGCATCACATACAGACGGTGATTGTGATTTTACGACAAAGTTATCCTTAAACAAATCTTCATGGTTCTCTGACACCATTTTATATGAGACTTGAATTCTCCGGCTTTCTTTCGTCTCGTCATATACACTACCTGATTTTGTCTTTTCATACCATATCCATAGCTGGAACTTATATCTCTCCTCCCTGTGAGCTTCACTCACATGATAATCACTCACAAAGGGAAAAATCCTGTAGTCGGGTGGAACGGGCTTTAGATTGGAATTTGTATTACTTCTTGGAGTTATTACTTCAATTAGTTTAATATTTAACTTAGAAGGGGACAATTCGACACTAATTTCCCTATCCAACCGGTTGAGGGAACATTAAGTTACATCCCAAATACATCCAGCAAGCAATAATATCCAGTAGAATAGGGAACGAAACAATAATACAGGAAGCAGAACGTTGGCATGGAATGAGAAGGAAGGAAAGCGTAACGGGCTTTGGTAACTCTCACACCACTTCGAAACAAGTCGAAATGCATGGCAGTCTTCTGTGAGAGCGGACTAACTTGGACAGTGGGACACGCCGTGACGGTTATGGGATACATCATCATTTTCCGCGCATACTTACAATCGAAATTACTTATTAACTGGTTCTTCAAAAGGGGAATCTGTGTTTATAATACGAACACGTACCTACTACTAATACAATCTGAGTATTCAATTGATTTCAAAATGCTACAATTTCTTCTGGTAGTCTGTCTTGCAATGACAATAAATCTAAGGCCAGATCGTTAATGTAGCGGGTATTAGACGACTACAAATTTATTTTTATACATATAAAAAGAAATGTCCTGACTGGATGATTGACTGACGAACTCATCAACACCGGGCCGAAACCTCTGAAGCCGGAAACAGGAATTTGTTAAATATGGAAAAAGTTGATGCTCCCTATTAACTTGAAACTTACGGACGAAGCCGCGGGCAAAAAACTAGTTCTATATAAATAACAGTTTGTAGTAATTCAAAATAATTTACCGCTAAAGCAACAAATAAAGGAACCTTATATACTGGTGCGATATTAATGTATGTATATATATTAAAAAATAAAATTAATAATACTTATGTACCTATTGCATATTTATTGACGATATAAATAATATTATTCAAATACGTAACTCGAAATCGACGAAATGAAAGTTGGCTTGTACTTGTCTCGATGTATATTTTGAATGCCTGATAGTGACGTTACAGTCACTTTTTGTACGTGACACTCAGTGTTACCAGCAACTCAGGAAAAATACCGGTAATCCTAATTATTTTCGCAATCACTGGATCGATTTTTGTAATAAGTACTTCCGACATAAACACAATAGTAGACACCGTATCAAAATCGACCAAGTAGTTTCAGAAATTAGTTTTACAGAACAGACAGATCGACAGCCGTTGTCGTTTATAATTGTAGAAAGATATTTCAGTTGTTTATAGAAGGATAAAGCACCAAATAAACAAAAATCATTACGCTTCTCGTTTCGCTTATTCACTAACAACCTAAGAAAGACCAAAGTCGTCGGTAATCGCTGGATGAGAAAAGTGAAAGATGTAAGTTGTGTGGTGACAAGTTTTGGAAGAAACCTCTATCCAACAGTGGAGAGTGGAGACACACAGGCATTACGGTATGGTATGATATATCACTTCGCATTTGATTTCACTGACAAATTTCATCGTCATTTAACTTCACATAAGCGAGATAGAAAACTTAACAGATATAATCTACTGATTGAGTTAATATTTTATTCACCATTGCTTCTTAGCAATTTCGCGCCTGTTTTACAATTATAGCTACCACGAGGATACGCATTAATGGACGCGAATACTTCGCGCGTGTGTGCAACATCCCTAAAGAGAAAGAGACTCGACATTCCAGCTATCACAGTCAATCACAAGATTCATACGTCGCGACGTCGGACATATCTCACCGTGCGATGTGTCGATACATTCAGAGATTTGTTTTTCTTACTACATTCACAAAAATAGATCATCATACACTCTGCCACGAACTCCTCGGTGCGTCATGGGAATGTGACTTCAGTTAGATATTATCTTTTATAGTCAGTATCACGTATCATTATCACGTTTGTGACAATTAATGAGAAAAAGATCTTATTATTGGTTCTAGTTACCTTATCGAGATTTTGATGAAATCTTAAAAAAATGGGCGTCCAGTCCAATAGGGTCCAGATCTACCTCGGCTTCAGAGATATTAATAGTTGAGTGCAAACATTATATTTTTTCAAGCCGTTAAAAGACGACTGGGTGACCAGGACGAGATGATAACTTGTTTTTTTGTGGAGATGATAGCATTTGCATCATAAATGAAGGAACGATATGAGTTTTTCGATTTTAGAGGGGGAAAGAGTCAGTCACTCCCTCAACACAACTATATTCTTCTCTTTTAAATGCAATAAATCGACTTGAAAATTAGTTCCAATAGGTTTTATGGGTTGGTCCAATCCAGTGTCAAAATTGAGCTGCACCCTCTTCATCCCTCGTAAATTGCATTAAGGAGTTCTTGAGTGCAGAGGATTACTGATGCTATAGTGGATAATAGTACCAGCACAGGACCACCATACAGTCACCGTGAGCTTCTTTTGACTCAGTTTACGTTTGGGATGGATGGGATTGGCTATGTCTCTTGGGTTCAACCACTGTGACGAACGTTTACGATTATCATATAGGACCCGCTTCTCATCACAAGTGACAATACGATTTAGAATCCCTTCATTTTTGTGCCGGTTCGGCAAAGTCAGGCAAGCTTCTACGCGTGTTTACAGCGGACTTTCATTGATCTCATCCGTACCCACTATCCGAGCTTCTTCACTTTCGCGATTTGAGGCAAATAAATCAATATCGTTTTGACACTTACGCCGAAGGCTGCTACTAACTCAGTCGTGGTTTGAAATGAATCCGCTTCCACTACTGCTTTCAATTGGTCATTATCGACTTTAAACTCCCGTCGTACATGGGCGGAGCTTGTTGTTGAGGTCGAAATTTCCAGAACGGAAACGATCAACCCAAAATGGCACCGTGCCGAACGCACATTGCGGTGTTTGGTCCGTGCACATCGATGATATCGCGTGCCGTTGCTGCCACGACGGAACTCTTATTCGAAAATAACACGAAGTTTTAACTTTCCATAGTCGCAAATACAGCGATATCTAAGCAAAAAGAAGTTTGACGGAAAAACAAATTTCAAGGACAAGGCAAAATAACTGTTCAAAGTGGCCACTATGAATAGCAATTTCATAGGTGTCCCTTCATAAGCCATAAGCCCTTGTGTCACCGAAATAAATATATACTAGTTTTGTAATCATGAAAAAATAAAGTATTGTAAAAACCTACTAGAATCGATTCTATTTTTGATAATGAACAACCGATTTTCAGCGTAGGTACGTTATTTCAGTGACACATTGTATATATTTCAGTGACACATTGTATATATTTCAGTGACACATTGTATATATTTCAGTAACATATTGTATATATTATATTTCAGTAACATATTGTATATATTTCAGTGACACATTGTATATATTTCAGTGACACATTGTATATATTTCAGTGACACATTGTATATATTTCAGTGACACATTGTATATATTTCAGTGACACATTGTATATATTTCAGTAACATATTGTATATATTATATTTCAGTAACATATTGTATATATTTCAGTGACACATTGTATATATTTCAGTGACACATTGTATATATTTCAGTGACACATTGTATATATTTCAGTGACACATTGTATATATTTCAGTGACACATTGTATATATTTCAGTAACATATTGTATATACTATATTTCAGTAACATATTGTATATATTTCAGTGACACATTGTATATATTTCAGTGACACATTGTATATATTTCAGTGACACATTGTATATATTTCAGTGACACATTGTATATATTTCAGTGACACATTGTATATATTTCAGTGACACATTGTATATATTTCAGTGACACATTGTATATATTTCAGTGACATATTGTATATATTTCAGTGACACATTGTATATATTTCAGTG
Source organism: Sesia bembeciformis (assembly GCA_943735995.1). Classification (NCBI taxonomy): domain Eukaryota; kingdom Metazoa; phylum Arthropoda; class Insecta; order Lepidoptera; family Sesiidae; genus Sesia; species Sesia bembeciformis. The sequence goes on from OX031040.1 coordinate 11,504,573, forward strand.
ACACATTGTATATATTTCAGTGACACATTGTATATATTTCAGTGAGTGAGTTCATTGTTTGTCAGCCGTATTTATGCGTCGATGTTATATGAAAACGGATGTAACTTAACGGTATATATTTCAGTAATATATTCGATATATATTGGGATGTAATTCAAGAGTTATTCGCTGTGCGATGACGTGAAGAATTTAATGTCAACAGCTAAGTGATTTAAATTATTGTATTGAGTTGCGGCCCGCCGCGCGTGTAGTGTGCGTTGTCGTAGTCGTAATCAGTGCGAGGCGGCTCTAATTTGCACGAGCCTTTAATGTATGGAATTATGGTATGGTATCATTATTTATAGTATATTCTTCGAAAATTACAACCTTATCACCCCCTTATAAATAAAAACGTTTCATAAATACCTAAAGCCATAGGTATATAATATACAGCGTCCGCCCACATATCTGCAGGAAAACCATGTATCGGTTGTGGCTTGTCGCTGTCGAGTGGCAACATAAACGTCACGTATCGACACAAACGCGATATAGCACTTGGCGCGCGCTCAAATTGATATTGAATTTATTTTCAATTTTAACATCGCCCTCCTTGGACGTATAGTGTAGCTACAGATGCAGAGAGAATGTTCATGGCATTTAGTAGCACAAATCTGTTGCCATGCGCTACGGCGAACTATGGAGAAAGCTTTGCTCGGAGTTTTTTTGCAGGATGAGATACGAAACAAATAAATTCGCCAAAGAATTAAAAACACCGCCATACAATCAGAATACTAAAGTAGCAGTGCGTAAGTCATATTTGGTGCAGGACCGATAACAGATGAAGGTGGACGGATCTTTGCATGGAGGCCACTAACCAGGAAGCGCCCTTAATCAGTTCACCAGTAGTGGCTGGAAGAAAAGAGTAGAAGATCGTGTGTGGTGGCGGTCTTTGGGAAAAGTCTATATCCAGCAGTAGAGAGATGTAGATTGATGTTATAGTATGGTAGATATATTTACATAAGACCATATTTCTGACCTTTCTTATAGTGAAACATATCAAAGAGCTTCGGGAGTGAGTACGAAAACCTAAAGGCCATTTCCATTCCATTTCAATCCCAATAGAAACCATGAGCTAAACAAATATAAGAGTAAACTACTCTGCTGCTCACCTAAATGCTATAGTTACCTAAAACCCCTGACCATACACCATAACCCCATGTACTTATACAAATTATCGTGCAGAAACTCAATTTCTTCAATATAAGAAATTCTCTGTGTCCCCCACTACTCTATAAAGTTGACAGTGAACAGGCGCCACCACGGATACAAACGTCAAATGCTATTTCTGTTGCGACTGCGGTGTGCCCGATACACCAAGACCACGGAGTGCTGTTAGCTCACATCATACTAGCACACAAGTGCACCTGACACACACAGCTCCTGAAATTTACGGACTTGGTGAAGAACTCTGAGGTACTCAATTGTATTGCAGTGCAATGACAAGTTGTACCATGAGCTGCGTTCAGTTCTACTAAGTCGCTTAGGGGCGGTGCAGACCTGGAAAAGCGCAGCGCATGGAGGGTTTCATTGACAAACAACAATCAACTTTGTGTACATTGTAATAAGTTCAAAAATTCACCAACGCGCCTACAAATTTAATTAAAAGATAAATGTTTCTTCTAGATCTCATCTGACGTCTGAAGTCAATATTTTGATGCCAAGAATTCAATATTGAGAGCTTACTTGTATGTTTTCCATGAACTCTATACGAATATAAGGCATTCCTTCTTCTTTTGCAATTGACAGTCAAGTTAAGCGCGACGACTATTTTATTTATTTATTTATTTGCATACATATACATATATTATTTACATATTATTATTAAATAGTACCATTACCCAGGCACATGTATCCTGTCAGGGGTTATATTGTAGAATAATTATTATATATTTAATTATTATAAAATAATATTGGAATACATGTCAACAAAATATAATTTATAATAAAAAAAAAACTCACTAATTTAAACATTATACAAAACAATATAATTTAGTCGACAACGGGATTATTATTATTATTATAATATTATTCGAGACCATTATGTATATTATTCTTAGTTATTATACAACATTCAGTTAATTTTAAGCAATTATTGTAGGTATATTTCTTTGTCAGTCGTGAATTTCTCAATTGTTGGATAATAGAAGCGATTCTAGTCGATTATAAAACATTTGGTCTTTTATTCATTAATTTATTATACGCAGATATTGATCTGTAGTGTGGACTTTGTTTAAACATTGACAATTTGCGAGTTGGCAGTTGCAGCTTATTTCTAAGTTCACTTTTAACCTGATCATATATATGTTATGTGTTTTCTGACAAACGATGCTATTTCGAAGATATTGATATGCCTGTAAATGTAGGTAGTTTTTCCTTAATCAAATATGGCCTGCAGCTTTCGCTTTGATGTATGTTTACAATTATGCGTAAGCATTTCTTTTGTAGTATGAATATATCCCGTGCGTGAGGACTGTGGCCCCACTGGACTACTCCATACCGTAACCGTAATTTGTCCCGTGAAAATTCATTTCTATCAAGCCTTTCCTCCATCGAAGTAAACCTACTTTATCTAATTATCACCAACGTTATACACAAACATGACGCAGTCTGAAGTTTAATAAACTATCACTATTAAACCACAAGACCCACAGTACACAATTGTTATACTAACTTTTACTTTTACTCTTCTCGAGGTCCCGCCAAAAAATCTTCTAACGCATGTTAGCATACTGGTCATTCATGTGTATTGTGTCATGATTCCTCCCCTCCTCCACTCCCCTCAAGTATGTCCAATAAACAAGTGCGCGATGTTTTTCTATGGATTTTAAAATTGGGTTATTTGTAATAGCTATTCGTTGAGTATAAATAACTCCGTGCCCGTCGGATAGCTGCAATTACTTATGGTATAACAAATAAACTGAGTGAGCGGATACCTCTGCGAGACGTATTTTCGGAATCGAACGACAGTAAGGTTTATTTCAAAATGATGAGGTACATTACTACACGATATTTTTTTCACTTGAAACTTTTTGTGGAAAAGAGATAAAGGAAAATAAAGATATGATCATCGTTATTAGTTACCTACCGTAGTAGCTATTACGATTTGATATCGTTTTCCTCACTCACAACAGAACCCGCTGGTGGGGACAACAGAAAATGTAGATAAAATTACTTTCATTAGGTATCCCCACTGTATCTACCATACCATCAACCTATGTCTCTCTACTGCTGGACATAGGCCTCTCCCAAGGTCCGTCACCACACACGATCCTCGCCAAAGAATCAAAATCACCGACGTAGGTCGTAGCATCGACATATTAGAGTGGCAAAGGGTAGATCATGTTTGCCACAGGACCGATAACCGATGGGGTAGACGAGTCCTCGAGTGGAGGCCACGCACCGGGAAGCGCAGTGTGGGACGCCCTCCGGCCAGGTGGACCGATGACTTAAAGAAATTCGCCAGTGGATGGAGCCACTGTATCCACTTGTTACGAAATATCCTAAATCAGGTCAAATGTAAAAAAAAACAACTACTAGTTGTAATTGCAATAAATGATATATATTGTATATTATTGTCTGTTCATCTATATTATTTAATTAATATAATTATTACAAGTCGTTGTTTTTTATTTTGGTTTTACTTAGCGTATTTCGTAACAACTACAGTGGGAGCTCAAACATGTAACTATTTTCTATTGCCACTGACATCAGTCCCCAGTGAAATATATTTGTCTTCAGTTTCCATTGTACCCACCAGGGGGGATTGTCAGTGGGGACAGCGGTATCAAAACCCTATTACCTGTACTCATTAAGTCAGCACCCGACTGATCGAGTTGTCCCACTCTCATAGAAGACTGGCGTGAAATATAGTAAGACGTTTAGGGGGTTTAAGGAGGAATGAGGGTTGCCAGAACCGCATTATCTTTTTTATCTCTCTATTTCCCGTACTTTTGTTCTATTTATAGAAAGTAGATAGCAGATGGACAGACAGATCACCTGATGCTAATGGTTTGTCTAAAAAGACTAATTAATATAACGATCATTAGACGAATTTGAGTCTAACGCGCGCTTTTATCGCATTTCAGTGACTATGTGAACGAAACCTCAACCTACTATTGTATTAGAACTTACAATTATTTTTAACATTGATTCTCTTAGATTACATCGCATTGCGGTAGTAACATTTGAGTCACCATCACGTCGGAAAAAACTGCAAGTAACGATTCATCTTTATTTGGAAGCAAAAAATTAAAACAATATTTGGATCTAAACTCAATAAAAATTACATGACATTCCCAATTCCCCATAGTCGCAATCCACAGAGTAATTGTATCTGTACAGGGTACTTTTTCAAATCTTGTTACATGTATTGATAAACCGCAGTTACGATATGACGGTATGAGGACTTCCCGTTTCTGAATACATTCGTGTCTAGATGCTGTGACAAATTTGTTTCCTATTTGCATTATGAGTTTATGACAAAGATATATACGAGATCTCTATCTCGTCAATTTTCCGGTTAGCAATAAAGAGGTATGTTTGAAGAATAGCTTAAATACCATCACGTAGACTAACACATTATTGGCGTTTAAAAGAAGACTTTCTCACAACTTCTCAAAATAGGGGGGACTTGTAGTTTTACCTGTATAAGTAAAAGGAATGTTAAATATATGTATAGGAAAATGTACTTATTAGTCATAAGAGTTGATGTACAACTTGGAGTCTAATAAACAGACGTGTGTATATATTATTTTGTTTCTATTTAGGCCCGTTGTGTCAACATTACACAACCACAAAGTCCAATCGCGGAATACAGGTGTTCCTTCGCAATCATAAGGGAGTTAAAGACCTTAAACGCCTTGTTGGCAATTAGAAGTTGGCGAGGGCATTCTTTTTGGAGTTATACGCTATGTCTTGTGTTGTGATAGCAGCTCTGGCAAGTGAAAGGATTGAATTATTGCCGCCCCATATTCAGCATTGTGTTATTGTGCATTTAAGGCTCGCGCACATTACAGCAGTGTCGCGCACTGCAAAACTGCAACAACGCACATTACAGATGCGGCGGGCCGCAACTCAACGCATTAATTAAAATCAGTTAGCTGTTGACATTTAATTCTTCACGTCATCGCACCACGAATAACTGTCGAATTACATCCGTTAACTACGCCCGTATATCGCACATTGAGGCCGCGCAGCGCCGTATCGCATAACGTCGGCGCATAAATACATAAGCTAAGATACATACATAAATACATACATACATACATAAATACATAAGGTAGTTGACAAGCTATCGGGCAGTGAGACGCGTTGCGGCCCGTCTGAAGTGTGCGATGGTTTATACAAAACTAGCGACCCGCCCTCGCTTCGCTTCGGTTAATAAGATTTTTTTTCAAAATTTCAAAATAAAATATAGCCATTTTATTTTGAGGGATCCCTAATTTTTTCTAGTAATAAATATAGCCTATGTTACTCAGGGATAATGTAGCATTCTAATGGTGAAAGAATCTTTGAAATCGGTCCAGTAGTTTTTGAGTTTATTCGTTACAAACATACAAAAATACATTACCTCTTTATAATATTATAGTATAGATGTATGAAAATGATTCAGGAGGATGTTTCCAATGATATGCGTTGCGCTGCGGTCCACCATAATATGCGCGAACCTTTAACGCGGAGGAGTCGTAATCGCAGAAGTAACTCCCACGGACGTCGACAATAGTTGCCTCTCAACTATAGAATAACAGATATATATTAAGTATAGAATATCTAAATAAAAAATAGGATCTACTAGTACCTACGAAAGCGTGAGTACGATCCATAAAGACGTTAAGTCACTTTACCTTTCCAGTGGCGATATGAAAAACAGTTTTAAAACGGCTAAGGACGAATTTGTTACCCATTTATCGGTTCCGTAGTTGAAATTTAAAAAAATAATACTCATCGGTTTACTGAATTATTCTAGGCAACTAAATGTGTCTTTGAAAGACTTAAAAATTTTAAATATATATATTTAATTATTTTTTTTTAATGAAAACAAAACATCTTGATTTTTTAACTCTCATTATAAAGCAGACAATTATTCACCTAGTGATAGATAAATACCTACTATAACCTATGGATATTTACCATATATATCAAACTCAGTTTCATTCATTTTGGAGAGTCCAGATATGGAAACTTTTCTTGATTCCATTATATCCTTGCACCTCAACGTATATATGTAGTTGACGGCACTACCTTCTCCTCATGTAACCTCATTGTTGGTGAGTCCACTCTTTTACAGGTAGGTAGTGTAGTTCCTCAGGCCTTGTGGTAGGTACCTCATCATCCTTTAGTCGCCTTTTACGACAGCCACGGGAAGAGACAGGGACTGCGACACCACACGACTCATTGAGTAATATTATTGAATAATAAACAGTTATTTGGTTTGGCGGGCCCTACGGAATCCTAAACTCCAGGCTAACCGCCACGAGACATCTGAATAGAGATGTTATCTGCGGATCACGAGCGGCGGCAGAGCGTGACAGATCGCGCGACAGATACCTATAAATTGACAAAGGACGATCCGCTCATTGTTACCCGACTTGATAGTTTACTTAGAGAAATAACGTTTTAAATTGACACCGTCTTTATCATTAGCGAGATTCCGACGAAATCTACCTATAGCGCAGATCACGACTTTCAAAATTCGGAAAATTTTCACTAAATGTCGACTAAGGCGATCGATCCTACGATAATAGTCAGCATTTTTGTAGATCTACTGCTGGGCATGGTTAATATTGTCTTGTGCATGAAGAATATATGGCCTTAAACCAGCACGCTGGCCAAGCAGGTTGTTAAGTCCACTCTTTAAGAAGTGGTGAAGTTCTTAAGGGCTATAATTTGTAGATCTTCAATGCTATTATATTTGCCAAACCATTGCACCATCAGACAGATGATCTACCTTTAGTTCTTGGGCTATATTTTATTTTGAATTTGTTTTGTAAATGCCACGTGAAAATTTAAGTCCGCTTTACTCTAAAAAAGTCCTTTCACACATGTAACCTTACGTAAGGTATATCAAAAACGAATATAAAGACTACAGACGTTAGAAAATGTGACAGCAGTCACGAAGGTGTCATGAATGTGACATACAGACATCATAGTGATGCAAGAGGGAGACCAAAGGTGAAAGGATAAAAGCTAAATATGCATTTATAAAATCAGATAATATCTTCAAATATTTTCTTCACTATTATTTCTCATGATATAGTCGACCACTACTCTCGCTAACCCTCAGATCATGCAAAAGGATAATGCCCACGAAAGTATGGAGCTCAGGCCGTTATTTGCAAAATATCGTAGTGTTAAAATTTTCATGATATGTGTAATTTGTGTGTAACTATTTGTGTAATTTCAATATATAAATATTTTTTTTAATCCGATATGGGATTACTCGGAAAATAATATAGGAATTAACGATTTATAGGTTAGTTATTTTCGGTTTTTGTTGTTTTGACAACTCCAAAACATTTACCAAGTATGCTATTTAGTTCATGTTTTTAAGTAATACGAGAAATCGTACCTATCAAAATATTATCAGCATGTATCCCATAAGCAACATATAACTCAATATCCACAAAACGTTTTTATTCAACGTTGTAAAATAATATTTGTCAAAATACAAGTTCAAACATCTCAAACAACATTCGTAAAAGCTACTTTAGAGTCAAAGTCTTTATAGTTTGATGACAATACAATTAATTAATGAAATATTATTCCTATTTGCGTAAATCTTTGCTACATATTCCCTTAAAATATGATTTGAATTTATATTATAGTTAAACTATATACTCCATCGTAAAATTGGGGGCCTGCATATTGGCATTCTCCTGTCACCGATGCACCGTACAGATTGTTTGAAATAGACGCGCCGTTGTGCAAACCTAGAGAACTGCAAGCGCTCTACACAATCATTCAAGTTAAGGCATTTATTTTTATTTATTTATTTACTCTTGTTACAAAAGGCGGACTGAATGCTTTACAGCATTATCTCCCAGTCAACCTTTGGACTATGCTGGACATGAAACGGTAGTTGAGTAAATAAATGTAACAAAAATAAGATAGAATAAATAACTACTGTATGTAAATATTAAAATATAAACATAGTATAATATCTTTATATATGACTATTATGATACATACATTTATATACATTCTAATATACATATGTATATATACAACTACATAAAGTACCGACTAGAGACTAGACAGTTACATAGAGCAAATAACGACCTCAATGTCACCAATACACATTATCTTGTAGACGACAAAAGTGGAATAATCGCTTTTTGGTAGCTGTTAATGGAAAGGATAGCTAATAAACAATTCAAGTCCTGAGCTTGGAGTGCTGGCAATTTTGAATTTTAGTTATTTTTGCACCCTTATTGGGCAAAAATATGACATTATTACATAACCATAGCCAGCCTTTTTTGTATAAACTGCTGAACTCCTCAAGGCCATTGTCTTGTGCATGTGGGACGTCCGCCTTTATTTCCGAAATCACATTATATCCTACCACACTATTAACAAACTGTCCTGTTTTATTCAGCAAACTGTTTTATTGTAGTCAATAAAACAAGTGAATTGCCAGTAACATCTATCCATTTACCCGCTCAAACCATCACCACGAAGTGACGACGTCAATTCTGCAAAAAATCGCATGAAATTTCCATACATCTCGCAATAGACACTAATGTCAAGAATATCACTTTTGGGTGTCAGGGATGTCTCTAACGTTGTTTGAATTTTACATGTGAATGCGGCTTCACGCGGTGGCAGTAATGTGACAAGTGACAACCCTAACATTGTATGGGTGTGCACGAGTTGTGGCTTGTTTAAGTCCTAACTTTAACTAAGCTTATTTGCCAAATGGACACATGTGATTCAATCTCATTGTATAAATTAATGTTTTCGCCTAGTTTTACGTAGCAATTATGAAGCCATTTTACTATTGTTTCATAATTACGATAGTAAACTCGCTTTATAATAAAATTCATTGCGATAGTAACATAGTGTGTTAGTGCGTTAGTGTGGCTGGCTGGTTGCATCACTTTGTTTTCATACCTAAACACATGGATCAACCAATCCAGGGATAATTAAATCCTTGTGATTGATTGATTGATACAAATAACATAAAAAACTATTGCAAAAAGCAAGTAAAAAAAATACGTTTTGCCTTTGCTTTAATTATTTGATTGAAGTCAATTACGTAAACAAATTTAACACGAAATGTTGTGTTAAAAAATTGTTTCAGTTTACTTAATAAAAAAAAGTATAATTTTGCTTATTTCTATACCAGAGATTTTTTTATTCTGATAACATTATTCGAAAAGAATATTGCAGTAAAAAAAATATCCCTATAATCGGGATATTTATTGACTAATAAGTAAAACTAAGTTTTTTTTAAATGTAGATTATTGTTATAAATTAACGATATATTATTATGACACGTATGCATTTTGACCAATTTAACAATAAAGTTTGTGATTATGAGAAATATACAAAATTATGAGAATGTAACAAGAAATGTTCCTTAAAACGTATTATGTACGCGTTTCGGTAGTGCGTGTTACGCGCGCTCACATCATGGAAACCGCTGACGCCTCAATACCTACCGCGTGTCACCAACAGGACATGGAAACTGGGGCATTGCTGACGGTGCGGCACGTGTAGCTGTGGAAAGACTTCATCGCACCGAAGCATGGAAAATTCCGGGCACTTATAATCCAACCTCGATTAGAGTCGCACATTAGCTTGTAGTTAGAATTAGTAATATATCTGTAATACCTTTATAATTAAATTTAGTATTTAGTAAATTGGTTTTTTTTCGCTCCTCCGACGGCAGTCTACGTAATTGGCGCAGTCGGTAGGATATTCGGTCGGTTCGCGTTCGCATACGTTCCAGACTCGATCGTCCCGCAGCGCGCCCGGTGGCACCCTTGCCTTAGCCGAATATCTGAACAAAGGACCACGTCGCCGGAGAAGAATCCAGACTTCGATTGGGCGGAAGAAGACCATGCTCGTGTAAGTACATTGAATTGTTCTGTGTAGTTGCTTTCCTAATTTTAGTCCTTATCCATAATCAAAATTTTCCACCCTAAAAATTCGGGTTCCCGCGAGACTAGTTCACCTAGGCAGTCTCGTCGGCATAGTACCTTAGACATAGGTAGAAATATAGTTTCCGATCTAGATAGCAATAGCAGTAGGTTAATATTAGGCAATAAAATGGCCTCCTTTGATCCTGACACCATTTTTAAGGCTTTACGTCTGGTGCCAGAATTCGACGGAAATCCGCACATTTTAACTAGATTCATAAGGATCTGCGATCAGCTTGCTATCCAATACTTATCAGACGCCCCTGGAAGTGAATTAAGTAATTTATGTCTACTGAGTGGAATATTAAATAAAATCACTGGTTCAGCAGCGCGAACTATAAACTCAAATGGTATCCCCGAAAATTGGCTGGGGATCCGAACTGTGCTGATCAACAACTTTTCCGATCAACGAGATGAGACGGCTCTGTATAACGACCTCTCTCTCGCTACACAAGGTAGTTCAACCCCTCAGGAGTTCTATGAGCGCTGCCAAACACTATTCAGTACAATAATGACGTACGTAAGCCTACACGAAACCTTGGGTACCACTATCGACGCCAAGCGCATCCTTTACAAGAAACTGACAATGCAAGCATTTGTTAGAGGACTAAAGGAACCGTTGGGCTCACGTATACGATGCATGCGACCAGACACAGTAGAAAAAGCGCTTGAGTATGTGCAGGAAGAACTAAATGTAATATATCTTCAGCAAAGAAACTCCGATCCGGTGTCTGAGCGCAAGCACAACACGCCAATACCTATCACACACAAAATACTACCCATGGCCCCTATGGCCTTACCCACACAGAAACCATTTACATTTCACACACCAAACTGGCAACGACAGATGCATCAACCACCACCATTCCGACCACCCTTTCAAATGAATCAGACACCATACCGTCCACCGCACATGCCCACGCGAACACAACAGATGTTCCGAGCCTTACCACCTAATTACAATGCTCAGGGCAACGCCTTTAGATCACCATCCGGCCATACACCTTATAACACTACACCGAAGCCAATGAGCGGAGTTAGTCATTTCAAACCATCGCCCTTACCACCTTCGGGTCATGACTGGCGTAGACTTGGGAATCCGCCACCTTCAAATTATTTTAAAGCCCGAGAGATGAATTTTAACCAGTGTTCCGACTATGATGACTATTATAATTATTACTTACCTGACCACAACGAATCCTATAATTATGACGACATTAACGATCATGACTACAACTACGACACGAACTATGAAGCACAATACTATACCGACACCCTGGAACAATGTACAGACAACGACAATGACATATACTCTAACCCCCAACCTTCCACTAGCCGAGAGCAGGATTTTTCCCCCACCTTGAAATCAAAAAAGCCAAGATAGAACTCAACCTTCAAACGCAGAGACAACTCCCGTATATTAAAATTTCAAATCCACCCCTGAAGCTGTTAATCGATACAGGTGCTAATCAATCCTTCATAAGCCCCGAAGCAGTACAACGGTACTTTCCACATGTCAACCTGGATTATGATCCTTTCGAGGTAACAAACGTACACGCAACCACTAGAAACGACTATTCAATTACTATCCCTTGCTTCGCGGAATTTCAAGAACCAGAAAACATTAAATTATTTGTGTACCGATTTCACGATTACTTTGATGGTCTTATTGGTTTAGACTTATTAACTGAATGGGAGTCTCAAATCGATTTGAAAACCAGAACATTAAACACGCGCGTTTCTGTAAACCCTATTCACATGTATAATTCTCGTAACGTGAACCTTTATGAAGACATAATACCGGCTAACACCTCGAAACTTGTCCGCATACCTATTAATACTCCAAACGGTGAAGTATTTGTCCACCAGCAGGTTCTATGTAACTGTACTATTCATGAGTGCATTACAACGGTATCCAACAACCGCGGAGTCATAGAGGTGGAAAACCCAACACCCAATGACATCATATTCTCGCTAGATAGGCCGGCGGAAGCAGTTGTATTCAATATAGATGCTATGAGTATAGCACAGCATCCAGACCGCGTGAACGAAGTTTTGTCTCGTTTACGAACTAATCACTTAAACCCAGAAGAAACGGGTAACTTGAAAGCCCTTTGTTCACGCTATGCCGATGTATTTTATATAGAAGGAGAGCCGTTATCCTTCACCAACAAAATAAAACACCACATTCGAACAACAGACGAAGCACCGATTCACACTAAAAGCTACCGGTATCCCTTTGTACATCGCCAGGAAGTTAGATCACAAATTAGCAAAATGTTAGAACAAGGTATCATTCGTCCTTCAGACTCCGCCTGGAGCTCACCCATTTGGGTGGTCCCAAAGAAAGCAGATGCTTCCGGAAAACAGAAATGGCGTCTAGTTGTAGACTTCCGAAAATTGAACGAAAAGACCATCGACGACAAATACCCAATTCCCAATATTACCGACGTCCTGGATAAGCTGGGAAAATGTCAATATTTCACAACCCTTGACTTGGCCAGCGGATTCTATCAGGTTGAAATGAACCCCGATGATATCCCTAAAACCGCATTTAATGTGGAGCATGGGCATTTCGAATTTCTAAGAATGCCTATGGGACTTAAGAACTCGCCATCCACTTTCCAACGTGTTATGGACAATGTCCTAAGAGGATTACAGAATGTCATTTGCCTAGTTTATTTAGATGACATTATTGTCTTCAGTACATCCCTCCAGGAACACATTGTTAATCTTGAAAAGGTATTCCAGCGTCTAAGAGAATCAAATTTCAAAATCCAAATGGATAAATCCGAGTTTTTGAAGCTAGAGACCGCGTACTTAGGACACGTCATTACTAGAGATGGTATTAAGCCAAATCCCGACAAAATAGCGGCCATAGAAAACTACCCCTTGCCGAAGACCCCTAAACAGATCAAACAATTTTTAGGACTAATAGGTTACTATCGTAAATTTATACCAGACTTCTCAAGAATCACTAAACCGATGACTCAGTGTTTGAAAAAAGGTAGTAAGGTCACTTTGGATTCAAACTACGTGAATTGTTTTGAGAAATGTAAAACCTTATTGACCAATGACCCGATCCTGCAGTACCCAGATTTTAATAGAGAATTCATACTTACCACGGACGCATCCAATGTCGCTATTGGAGCGGTTTTGTCTCAAGGAACCGTAGGTTCCGACAAACCAATATCTTACGCTTCACGTACTTTAAATAGCAGCGAATTAAATTATAGTACAATAGAAAAGGAACTGCTTGCCATCGTTTGGGCGACTAAATACTTTAGGCCCTACCTTTTCGGACGCAAGTTTAAAATAATAACGGACCACAAACCTCTTCAATGGTTGTTAAATTTGAAAGAACAGAATTCTCGCTTAACTCGATGGAGACTGAGGTTAAGTGAATACGACTTCACAGTCATATACAAGAAGGGTAAATGCAACACTAATGCCGATGCTCTATCGCGAGTAGAAATCCATAATGAAGAGACAGATTCAATGGTCGCCAATCCAACTGAGAAGCCACCCACACTAGAAAACTCATCCACTGCCACCAGTAACGAACACCCCATATTGGAAATCCCCATTACTGACGAACCTCTCAACAAATTTCATAGGCAGTTATGTTTCACCGTAGTAGGCGATATGAAAAGACGACCGGCAGTGACAAAACCCTTTGACACACACACCCGTACAGCCATACAACTCTCAGAATGCTCACTAGAACAGGAGGTGATTAGCGCTATAAAAACATACGTCAACCCTAAAGTCAAAACCGCCTTATTAATAAATCCACCCCTCGCCATGTATTCGATCATTCCTATCATTCAAAATAGCTTTAAAAATTCTGCAATGAACCTCGTATTAGCAAAAACCGAAATAGAAAATATAAAAGAGTACTTACGGCAACAGGATATAATCAGACACTATCACGAGGGCAAGACAAATCATCGTGGCATCAATGAATGCTATCTGGCCCTTTCTAAGAAGTATTTTTGGCCCAAGATGAAAGATCAGATTACAAAATACATAAGTGAATGCACCATATGTGGCCAGGCTAAATATGATCGCAATCCAATAAAACAAAAATTCAATATCGTACCTGCAGCCACCAAACCCCTTGAAACAGTACATCTAGATTTATTTACGGCTCACAACGAAAAGTACTTGACTTTCGTAGACGTATTCAGTAAATACGGACAGGCATACCACTTACGAGATGGAACAGCTGTTAGTATAATACAAGGTTTGTTAAAATTTTGCACCCATCATGGACTTCCTTTGACGATAGTTACTGACAACGGAACCGAGTTTACGAACCAGTTATTCTCCGAGTTCACTCGACTTCATAGGATAAATCATCATAGGACTTTACCTCACACGCCTAACGACAACGGAAACATAGAACGATTTCATTCGACACTGTTAGAACACTTGCGCATATTACGACTAGAACAAAAAGACGAACCCATTGTAAACCTTATGTCATACGCCATTTTAGCTTACAATAGTTCGATTCACACTTTTACAAAATGCAGACCTTACGACTTAATAACAGGACACTTTGACCCAAGGGACCCATTCAACATAGACCTCACCGAGCAACTCCTACAGAGATATATTCAGACGCATAAAGTACAAATGAAACTTATTTATAATATAATTAACGAATATACAACTGCAAACCGTACTTCAATCATAGAAAACAGGAATAAAGACCGCGAATCTGAAGTAGAATACCAACCACATCAGCAAATATTTGTAAAGAATCCTTTCTGTCAACGAAATAAGCTAGCACCACGATACACTCAGGACACGGTATTAGCCGATTTACCGATACATATCTACACATCAAAAAAACGCGGTCCTATAGCCAAGTCTCGCTTAAAGCGAGTGCCTAAAGCCTCTAAATTGTTACAGGATTCTGCTGATGATGACAACTCCCCTAATCCGAACTCAAGAGATAAAACTTGAGAGTTTAGATGACGGACCTGGACTACTTCCTTTTAAATTGGGACCGACTCAACTTATTACACATTATCATACTTTTCTACAGTACATACAACTTAGCGACTTTGAAAGTAGCATCAACACATTGCAAACTCAACTAAACGACTTCGAGACACAACTCGACAACGACTCCTATTCCCTCTATGAACTACAAATTAAATACCTTACACATAAACTCTCAAAAATATTCACTCAGTTAGATAGTTTAGAACCCAAGCGAACTAAAAGAGGTCTCACAAACGAGCTGGGTTCCGTAATTAAGAGCATAACAGGCAATCTGGATTACCAAGATGCCATCAAGTATAATCACGCCATTAAGGTATTGGAAAATAGTCAAAATACAATCTCTTCTGAATTAAATAATCATATTAGTCTCAGTAAAGAATGGATGACGCAAGGGAATAATATCATAACCCAGTTAGTTGAGAATCAAAAGAAAATTAACGCAACACTACTTTTGTTATTAGACAGCAATGCTTACGCAGAATCTAGTTTAATAAAATACGCCAAGTTTGCTCAACTATTGGCAATAATTAGCGAAAATGTCGACGACTTATTTTTAGAACTAGTTAGAATCGAGGACATTCTAGCGTTTATTCGAGTTTCAATTACTCATCATTCTATGTTAAGTTTAAATATAATTAGTAGTATGTTAATTAAACTTAAGAAAATTTATAACGCGACCCTATTACTAGACATAGAGCCTAGAGAATATTATAATGTTATTAAAACTGGGTCTTATTACATAGATAGGCAATTAGTACTAGTTTTTCAAATACCCATAGTTTCCCCAGACATGTACGACCTTTATAAATTATCTATATTTCCGAATAGGTATAATCAAACCCTCGTCCCTCCATATCCTTTCATAGCAACTAACAGGTATACATTCATGTACATGGAGGCTGAATGCCCGAAGGTAAATCTACGCTACCTATGCGAGGAGAAGATCAGTCACCAACTACAAACTCAAGCGGACTGCATTCAAAACCTCATCATCAACCAAGTACTGGACAAGAGATGCACCCCAACCACAATAGTCCTCTCCAGAGAAGCAATGGAAAAACTCGACGACCGGTACTACGCGATCGCCTTCCCACATCCAATAAAAGTTAAACTCACATGTGGCCGAGAAGATTTCGTTACATTACAAGGTAGTTATTTGGCTACCGTACCCACCGGTTGCATCATACACACATCCGAATTCACAATCATCAATACCAACGACCGAATAGAAGGCAATCCCATGAAGATGACGAAAATTTCGTTCGACACCAACGCCCACGATACCATTTCATCTAACATCGGACTAAACTCCATCAATCTAAAAAGTCTTCAGAACACCCAAGAAAGAATAATGTTGCAAACACCCATGACTTTGGGAGCCACAATACCCGAAGCATTATACCACACCACGATCCCTCTCTACATACTTATATTAGGTGCACTTGCACTTGGGACGCTGCTACTAATAAAACACTACAGGGCGAACAGCGCAGATAAGGAAGAGTCTGCACCGGAGAACCATACCTATGCGGACATTGGAAAAATCTCGAGAGCGACACAGGCTCCAGCAACATTTTCGCTGAACGTTCTCAAATAGTTGCTGTTCTCACGGGGGAGGTGTTACGCGCGCTCACATCATGGAAACCGCTGACGCCTCAATACCTACCGCGTGTCACCAACAGGACATGGAAACTGGGGCATTGCTGACGGTGCGGCACGTGTAGCTGTGGAAAGACTTCATCGCACCGAAGCATGGAAAATTCCGGGCACTTATAATCCAACCTCGATTAGAGTCGCACATTAGCTTGTAGTTAGAATTAGTAATATATCTGTAATACCTTTATAATTAAATTTAGTATTTAGTAAATTGGTTTTTTTTCGCTCCTCCGACGGCAGTCTACGTAATTTGCGTGAGATATACCAGAGAGCACTGGCATCCCATCCCTCTGTTCTAAAGGAGAGTAAATAATAAGAGAGTATAATAAATTCCATTATACTCTTTGCTCCTTACCATTCCACCATTCCTGGAGGACCCCCCAGGAAGAATACAAATGTCTCGTGGGGTAAGGGAAACTCATCGTTTTGTTGTACTTCGTATTTCCTATCTTTCCAACTATTTTTCCAACTATTTAAATCTCCAAAGGTAGACAGCACATCCAGGTGCGTGCTAACATTTGTTGCCAAGTTATTCTGGACTAGGTACTGTTGGCCCGTTTCGTAGCTTGTCCATGAGAAACAGTATTCTCTTACCGTAAAGTGGGCTGTCTGCTTGTTTGATACCGTCGTTAAAAAATGTAGGTACCTATATAAGACCTAATTAGATAAATGTTAGGTGGAAAAATTATAGAATCTTGACATAAAGTTACTGTATTTATTAAGATTTTATTTTATATTCTAAATCGGGTCTGAACGCGTATAATAAAGGTATTTGTTTACCCTTTATTCCTACTCGACGTTTCGGCGCGGGTTACACCAGCCGTGGTCACGAAATGACTGAAGAGGCGGGTAGTTCAGGATGGCAGATGCGAGCAGATTTATCAACTAACCACATTTGATCTTCACATTCGGATAGGCTGCGACACACTACACACTAACATGAAGATTTACTAACTAAGATTTTGTTACACATCACTAAATTATCTCTCACTTTCAATATCTTTATCATTTATCATATATGTTTATCATATATGTTTATATGAAATAATTTATATTAAATTCATTTTTCATATAAAAAATGGGTAATCAAGTTCAATGATATAGTAACATTGAATATAAATCCCTATAAGTTTGACACGACTATTTTTTATTTTTTATTACGGGCTTTTATTATAATAGTAACTCATGGTATGTTATACCATCAGCTTTTCCACCGATTTTTTTTATCCACTTACGCGAAGAAAAAATATCAAAATTCCACTTCATCTTCAACGTCAAGTGACAGACTGAATTAAAAGGCAGTCAATTTGACCGCCTTACATGCCATTTGAATGACACCTTTTTAAGGTCGCAATAATTCATATCTGTATTTTTACTCCTTTTATTGTTTATTGTTTCAACCAAAGTTGATCGATGCCTAAACAATATCCCTAATAACATAATGTAACAGACTTCTAACTTCCAAAATTAAAAATTAAAATTCACACATGTCGCACACAAATCGCGTTTGTCACATTTGGCGTGAAGCGTAAACCTGGCAACATTACTAACGGTCCCGTACACCGGGGACGGAACCCTTGCTACCACGGTTTTATGGATATCTGCGTTTTATGGGGGACATTTGTCGGCTGGAAAGTTATTTTTTATTGGTTTTATGAGCATGTTTGAACAACTATTCACTATTGCCTTTTCTTAACATATTGAAAATGGAAAGATTTTCTATAAATGGATTTTAGGAGAGAATTATTTTCTTGAGTGCTGATATTATAAATACCTAAATGTTAAAACTACTCAAAACGATTGCAATTTCAAGCATAATGACATCCAATACAATGGGAAATTAAAGGAATTCTGCCCTTAATTCCTCGTTTACTCTCCTCATGCTTCTCTTTGATGGTTCCATTTTCTTATCTTCGGCTATTTCTATAAATCAATAGATTCGCTGACTGACGCGTTTTAACATTATTATAGTTAGTTCGGCGTGCCATTACTCTGGGCTGATGTTGGCATGTATCGCGGATGTCGCAGCGATCTACCACCAGGAGGACTCTCTGCTCGCCTTCCGCCTTCTTTCTATAAAAAAGATGTATTGGCATATTTATTAAAAATGTATTAACTATAGCCTACATGTAGTATCTATTATCGTTACTTAACACAAGTATATACACTACCCGCCTTATTACCTCAGTCACAACTCTTTCTCAAGATTGTCTGGAAGAAATTGCTCTAAAGCAAGGAGAGCACCTGGTTGTATTCTCTTCTTATTACCTTGTTCCTTATTTTTGTCATAGGGAAACAATCATGTGCCGTATGATGTCGGCTATAGAATAGCACAACCCCATCTCTTCCCGTGGGTTTCGTAAAAGCCGACTAAGGGATAACAAAGCTCTAAAATAGTGGACTCGCCAACCCGTTTGGCCAGGGTGGCGTTTTAAGGCCATACATCCCCTATGCACAACACAATATTCATGAGGCGGCCCATATCAAGCAGCGGACAGTGAAAGGGCTGATTACATTGCGTTGTAACAATTATACAGTAAAGAATTTTATCTATCTATTTATTTAACCTGTTTAAGCCACATGAGCAGGCATATCGGCGTTTTTGTTGGCGCGTTGACAGCGAAGCGTTACCGTAATCAATTAGATCACGTTCCTTTTATCTTACCTAATGTTTGAAAATTAGAAATTCAATTTCAGCACACCTACCATTGCTCTCATGCGTATCTGTGCGCTAGATAATGTGGAAAGTGCATGTCGCGGTCGCTGGGCATTGTAGATAACGCCAATTGACGACCCACGAGGAGATTAGGCACGTTATCGGCGATTTGTGAGTCCCGATAGTAGGGTCTTTGTACAGTAGAAAGTTTCGTTCATATCATTTGAGCACGATAAGATGGTAATGTAAGCAAAACACATCAGTGAAGTTTAGAACTCACCAGGGGGCGACACTGTAACTAAGTCTTAATTTTTACTACAAGAAGTTATTTTTTATTAAAAAAAAAACATTTTGTACCGAATGTGTTAAATTGTTTTACCAAGGAACAAAAAATATTTTCTCCTAAAAAGCATTTTCAATTTCAAAAACCAAGCCTTGTGTTCGTGGTTTCAAAACGGCGTCTGATGACATAAAAATTCTTATTCGTTTCAATGTATACTTAGCTTAAATATTTCAGAAAGTGTTGTCAGAAATATTTCAGAAAGATTAGTCGAGTGATGTCGACCAGCTTTAGAGTAGCACCACCCTATCTGTTCCCACTGGTGTCCTAAAAGGCAACTATCGTCCTGACAATTTATAAGTCCGATTTGACAGATGTCAAAATACTCTGTGTAGGGATTGTGTAACCAAAAAATCGGTTGCTACAAAAACCGATTCTCAAGACATATCCATTTATTACACTTACGAGTTTATAATCGTTTAGTCTAACTAAAGGTTATATTGTTGTTAGATCATATAATCAATAGAACAGAAACATTTTAATGTGCCTTAAGAGCCATTTCACAAAAATGACTAGGTAAATCAAGTTTAGGTAATTACAACGTAACGCGACTGGCAATAGTTCATACCCCCGTCTCTATAGCGTAACTATGGAAAAAAAGTTTTGATACTTTGAATAAGCCGAACTTTTCTCCGTAAGCTTCCATAGACAATACTAATGGCCGACGCGAAAATCCCCAAATATAATACAGCAATTAGAGCAGTTTTGTGATATTAAAAAATATATATAATAAATCATAATTTATAAAAATACTTATGTTTTCGTTTTAATTAGGTACAAAATTGATATTATTCTAAGTAATAATTAAAAAAAAATATTTAATAAATGATAAAAAAAATCAGTTAAATACCAGGTATTTTACGTCGAAATTGACGCACATTATTTTATTTTTTCTTGTGATTTGTGTTAATTTACGAAAATATTAGTGTACTATGTGTCAATAGAATTATATACTACGTATAATTGAATTTTAGTGTAAGAAGCACGGCTCTAATGTTCTTACTAGGCGCATTTTTACTAAAACATGGTTAAGTACTACAGGATAAATAAATAAATATTTCGAAATGTATTCTAATAAATGTCAATACAAAGAAATGAGCTATATAAAATATTTACTCAGAAATGTAAAGCAACTTTCATTGGTAGGAATAATTTAGTAAAAATTCTAAAAAATATTTTTGCTAAAACCTCGTTTATTTCAACCCGTGTGGCTGCGTAAGATTGTTAAAGAAACTATAATACAAATTCATACTTTTGACTGCTTATTAACTTTCTATCACATCACACCACCATCACATGCCACTCACCATAATCAAATCGCCATCTTCACTTGACCTCACATTTTACATAACTATGCGTTTACGCAGCTCAAACGTAGCGTATCGTAATTACTTAGTGAGTAATTCACCTCGACATTTAATCGTGTTTATTATTTAATATACACTAACGAGAACCGTCAAAACAATATCCACTGTTCAACACTATGATGATGGATCACTTCTCGCTCATAGGTCACCAAAAGTGTAGATAGTACAGTTAACCAAACAAAAGGTACATTTATAATGCAGATCACCCACTCTAGAATTCAGTGTGCCATGAGTCCAGGATATACAATTATACATACAACATTAGCGTTCATCTTAGTAAGCTCATATAATATAAACGAGCTTACGCCAACGTGAGTGAAATGCGAGCAGTCACTAGTGTCTACATTGTTCTTGACTTTTCAAATCTTAAAAAAACAATTTCTATTTAGCATGTTAATGGCCATATGCAATATGACAGTAGTGGTACCGTTTACCCAATTTTAAAACCATCGACACAAAGGCAAACACACACCTTGTCGACTGGAAGTGTTAAAAATTTTTTTTGTCCCACCGGGAATCGCACACAAGTCAAAAAAACAATCAATAGCAACGGGTCGATCAGTTAATCGTCAGATCTAATCTGGATTCTCTTTACATCAAAATTACCGTACCCACATCAAAAGATTTAAATTGTATGAATAAAGGGTTTTTTTATAGAGAAAAAGGCGGTAGACGAGTCCACCCGGTGGTAAGTGGATACTGTCGTCCATAGACATCCGCGATACATGCCAACATCAGTCCAGAATGACAAACGTTGGCACGCCCCCGGATGCGTTCCCGCAGATTGACGAATAGATTGGGAGAAAGGGTTGGCAAAATGGGGAGGGATAGGACACTCACTACCGAAACACGTATGTACATTGGGGAAATACGATAAAGTAAGAAATGCGGTACATTTCAAGTCGAGTGCGCCCAGCTGCTGTGGGAATGCAGCGTGCACTATCCCCCTACAGGAGTCAGAGAGTCACAAAACGGAGGAATTACTTCTTCTGAAAGGTTACTTCATCAGATGGTACATAACTACTATCACCTTATATAACTAAACTGGAATGTGCGACCTGCACTTTGTGTTACTTCGTGGTTACTTTACCTTTACCCTGAAATCTTTCAAATCACCACGATAACTCTCTAATCGCGCTTGAACCATTCTGGTTATACCTAAGCACCTCTTAATTATACGACTACCATACCATCAGTCCACTTCCATTAAGTCATCAGTTCACCTGACCGAAGGACAACTCCAATGTTTCCATTCGAGGATTCATCTACATCACCATTTATTGATCCTGCCACATATATAGTCAGTGTACTGCCGCTTCAACTTCTTGATACAAAAAATAACTCATTATTTTTTTTAAGTAGGTATTTAATATACTACATACATTGGTACAACGCCAACTGTACTGTACTCGTTAGAATGTCACTCAAGTCAATCAAAAATACGTTCATCTTGCAGGAATTAGTGACCGCCCGTGGCTACATTCACTGTAGGCAATATGTTAAAACTGATCATAAAGATACCATCTCCAAATAACAATTAAGCAAACAATGTTGCAAAATCATTTACATCAGACGATTTTTGACTTGCTGTTCTTCTTATGATAGTTACCTGAGACTTAGCAACTCGTTGGGAGCGATACATACCGTGACATACCTATACCGATACATATACACACAGATACATATACATAGCGGAACGTGTCAATATAAGTCATTCTTGACTAATGTTGGCATGTATCGCGGATGTGCATTATGACAGTATCCTCTTACCACCACGTAGACTGTCTGCTCGTCTGTTATCTTCTTGCTATAAAGAAAACTTGCTTTTTGTTACAATTAACATGACGTTAACAAGAAATATCAACTTGAACGATGGTGCAGTTTCACCTTCTGTAAATGAAGTTTCACTAACCACTCTTAACGGCCCTGTTTAGTACAAGCACATCTCTTGATACACCCATGATATACCTCTCTCATAACATAAACAAGCTAAAACAATATCAAAAATAGAAGCATCCATGTAAATACCCGTCACTCCTCCGCGACAGGGCTGACAACATAAAAACCGTGTCGGTCGTACTCCCAAACACTTGACGTCTCAATTGTCTTTGATCACAGATACGTGAATTATTCAACAGGCTTCCCCCCACCACTCCTATGTCTCGCCTGTCATATCATCAAACTGGATTTGCATCATAAGAACATTTGGTAAACCTATGCATGAGAATTTGTATAAAATATTCTTTTTATAACAGGTTAGGTTACAACTTAATGAATATTTTCTTCATTCACTAGGCTTGTATATTCAATAAAATAAGCCCTAATTTTTACTCGGAAAACTTTGAAGACATCTATAGGAAGGTGGTAATTTAAAATCGTAGCTGGACATTTGCTTGGTAGTGTAGTGTACTGAACAAACATTGTAGTGAGAAAACGTTCTACTGAGATCATAACTCACCAATACGGCTTAATTATCTGATTTAATTAATAAGAGATTTTACTGATAATTATCTATGACAGTCCCAACTAATCCTAAAAATGAAACGATGTCTGTTTGTAATGATTTCAAGCATCAAACAATGAACGAAGCCAGCTAAAATTTTGCTTGAATCTTCTTGGACAATGAAAAGAACATCAGGCTACTACATTGAAACATTGTGAATGTGATGTGACTTGTTGTTCGCCTAATGCGCAGTCTCAGGACTGCCACCACAACAATACCATAAGAATAAATAATAACTAAATCAGAAGCCACACTCCTGCGCGACCATGAATTGTTGCCTACAGCCACGCGGCATCTTAGCTGTATACTCTATGGCTAAACCGCGCGGTTATTATTTATTCTTATGACAGTGCCTACTTTTTTCAGCTTTTAGCTTCAGATCTTGAACTAAAAG
This sequence comes from Sesia bembeciformis, assembly GCA_943735995.1. Classification (NCBI taxonomy): domain Eukaryota; kingdom Metazoa; phylum Arthropoda; class Insecta; order Lepidoptera; family Sesiidae; genus Sesia; species Sesia bembeciformis. Next base: position 11,528,683 of record OX031040.1, read on the forward strand.
CGAATACAAACCACAAAAAAATATTAATAACCGAGAATCAACAAGAGCCGTCTTTAAACATCGGTATCCAAAAGTAATTAAAAATGCAATGAAAAAACAGCCCCGAAGTCTGTACCTTCATGTACTCGTAATTCCGAACCGTTTGAACTCCTTTAAGAATTCTTAAACAGATTAAAAGAATCATTAACTATTCTCACTTCTGAGGAACGTTTATCCAGCGTTGTGAGAGACAAGAAAGATTAAAGCGTGCCCTCCGGCTTCACTCCATGTTGACTTGAAGATTTCCTCGCGATTTTCCGGGAGTAATTAATACTGGGAAAATACTATTAGAATTACCTTGGTTTTCATATATGATTGAGAAAAGTTTAAAGGAAGACCTTGTCGACAAAAATGTCAGAATGTCGCCAAAACATCGACAGAGATACATAACTACAGAAAACATGATTTGTAAGCCACGGAAATAAAATCTAAAGAAATTCAAATATTATTTACAAAATTGTTTACTACGCACATCCATGAACACAAGTTATAAAAAAAACTATGCTATTCAAAAGAAGATATATCTATTAGATAAAGTACGAAAAAATAATGATAGTAGCTAACATTAAAAAGATTCTAAAGAGGCTTAACAAATAATTGAAGCAATATTGAACCAAATGCTAATTAATTATTCGCTTACTAATATAATTTTGTCCCCTCTCAAAAGCGGAATTGACTTAAATATTCTGCCTTAAGGTAAGCGATGTCTTTGCACGAGTTGTCAAATGTTAATTTAATATACTGCAGACAACCAGGGATATACTTGTATTGGATTGGATTGGATTATATTGGATATAGGGATATCTAGATTTAAACTTTTCAGCTAGCTGTCTTGAGATTGTAGCCAATTAGATTTAGGTAATTAATAATGTACAATACATGTTACACATCCCGGCCGAAAGTAATACACATCGACTATGATCGGCTAGCTCGGTTTTGTAGAGCGTCATCTCTGTCGTAACGGCACACGACAGAGACGACGCTCTACAAGACCAAAGCTAGCCGATAATCTTTTTCTAAAGGCCTTATTGGTCTATAAACTGTCTGCTATGTTGCAGAAAAAATATATAAATAGCGATAAAATAAAATTTTCATATAAAAACGTTTTTTAACAATAAGTAGAACTGAAAGTTATATTCAAGAAAGGAATTTGTAAGGAAAAAAAGGATTTTATAGTATCTATAGTCTATATTATTCGTAAAAAAGAATTTTGTAAAAATCTGATAATGATTAATAAAATAAAAAATCAAAATGTAATGAATGACCTTTAAGACCTTTTGTAAATAATCATTAAGTTCCTGGCTCTAATCGTTTATATAATATTTTTTATAGTCCAATTTTTCCCTCTAGTGGCCAGTGAGAATTCTGGCCAAAATGTCACCCGGCAATAAATGTTTCACTCCTCTGAAAAGCGTTTCATACATTTTGTAAGAATTTGCATCTACGAGTAAAATTGGTGCTCTTTGTTTGGCTCTCCTAATCTAGAGTCTGCTGCAAATAGGATCTGCCTGTATCTAGCAACGGAGAGCCACAGGGTGATGGTATGGTATAATTACATCAACGCATAAAGAGGCTGCGTGAGAAGAGCGGATAATATAGGATGGTAGCGAGATTTTGAGAGAGGTCTGAATCCAAATGATGATACTGATATTAATGGTATTGATTGGTATTAATACATATGGTATCATTGGTGGTGGCCTGACGACTAACACGAATCTCCCTTTAATCATAAATATACCACATTTTGTGTAAATACGTCACAAAATTAATATGAAAGCGGGACACACCGACAGCCCGCCAGAGACTAGTTGGAAGGGTCCAACCGCATAGTTTGTCAAACCCTAATTAATAAACTAACAGTTACGACCCGGAGCGGGCGATTACGCAAACTGAGTTAGGTGCGCCCCGCGGCTACGTCTGCTGCTATTACTCCAATTAGAATTAATATCTTAGTCTGTGATTGTGTCGGTAGTTGAATTTTAATTAAGACGTTGTATGGTGAACTACTTTGTCTTTGTTCTTTTTATTGATAGATAGATCAAGCCAATTAATTACCTACCATCAAGACGGGAGGGATAATTGACTCATGTGTTGCCAAATTTTGATGTTACTTCAATAAGTAATAATAATTATACTGACCATGAAAACAAAAGAAGACAATAAAAGATCAAAGCTTGATGTTATAGCTTAATAGCTTGTACGAAATAGTAAATAATAATATTGACCTGCTATTCTTTTATCACGGATAACATCGGATTCAGGGTTCTTCAAAAATTCGTTTTGGAAGTTATTGATTATGTTATTGATTAGCGGAATTACTGAGTTTCTACATAAGTAGATAAGGTTTTTTTTAAATTATTATCAACTAACTACGCAGTTTTTTAACACCTCATGGAAACCCGCGTGCATGATAGTTATATAATTATGTACCTATCTGGGGTATGTGTAACCTTCTCATTTATAAATAAAAACGAAAATAAAAATATCAGTCCATAGTAATCAATGTTTCCAAGGCTTCCCCTCATTTTAGATTACGAGATAGACTTCCGTCTGTCCTCTCCATACCATACCGTCAGACTATGCCCCTCCACTGCTAGATATAGGTCGTCCCAAGACTGGCCACCACACACGATTCTATAGGTCTTCTTGTCCAGTCAGCTGTTAAATCTGTATCCTCCTGGGATGTCATTGGGTGTTATATACTTATCATATACACCTTAGATAATAAGTATTAACTATTAATTTGCCTGTCCCTAACCTCAGATGTAAATTCTGTCTGCCTGTTTATTATAACATCAGACTGTCTCTACTTTTTAATAATAAACACTTGATCGCATACAAGAGGGGTAAGTAACATTTATTAACGGAAAACACAATAATATTTCAGTTTAATTTGATGTGCTTAAACTTGGAATATAAACAAACTTTAAAATTAAATCGTACACCATGTTCAATGTACTCAGTGTACCTGCATGCTCAGTGTAATATACTTACATTTATTGTATGTATTTTATTTATATACCTATGTATGTACGTACCTACATAGGTACCTCTTTCGTCGCGCGGTTGTTGTAAAAGGCGACTAAGGGATAACAAAGTCGATACCACAAGTTCTGAGGTATAGACACTACACCACTTCTAGAAGAGTGTACTCACCAACCCGCTTGGTCAGCGTGGTGTTTTAAGACCATACATCCCTCATGCACAAGACAATGTGCACGAGAAGACCCATGTCCAGTAGTGGATACTGAAAGGGCTGATTGAATTGAACTTCGTTTATTTTATATATGTATTATTTTGTACTTAGTCCTATTATTCACTTTACATAGACTTTACTTGGTTGACTGGCAGAAAATGCCACCAGGCGTTAAGTCCGCCTCCTGCCGGCATTACCTCGCTGAATTGCTAGACTAATGCGTTCTGCCAAATAATGGTCATACCCCTAAAGAAACCAGTGCCATCAAATAGGCCGTTTAAAGGTCCTTGAAGAATAAATGCGCATCTTAAATTAACTTCATGTCTGTAACCTTCTTCCTTAAAAAAGCATTTATAACATAGCATGACTAACCGACACCCCAGAAAAAATTAAAACTTACAAATGACCCGTTAAACCCCACAAAACGTTTTGTCAAATCTAACAGCGTGTTATTAAAAGTGTTGTCAAAAAAATGGCACCACCGAACCTTGATGGGTCCGTAATTTGTAGCCATTTTTTACGGAGCGCGGGAAAAATGCTACGAATTAACATTTGGACGTCGACCCTGTAATTAAATCATAACATGTATAGGTATTATGGGACAATTAGTATGTATTCTCACGGCAATGGACAGGCGACTCGCATAATTATGCCTTTTCGTTGTAGGTAGGATTTTTTTTGGGCTGCGCGAGGTCAACCCATTGTCAGGTAAGTGCTCCAGTACGGCATTGTCAAAAATAATTAGAATTAATTTAATGCTTAGCTAAGTATATATGTTCTAAACTCAACATACCTATGGTTTTGGTGACGTGTGTTGTCGGCCAACCATAGAATAGCATCACCGCCATCTCCTCCCGTGAGTGTAGCAAAACTAAGGGATTATAAAGCAGCTACAAGCCCTGAGGAACTCCACCACTTCTAAAAGAGTGGACTCGCCAACCCGCTTGGTCAGCATGGCGTTTAAAAGCTTTACATCCCCCATGCTGTGCATGAGGAGGCCCACGACCAGCAATGGATATTGAAAGGGCTGGTTGCATTGCATTGCATATTTTTTTTAATTTCTAACGATTTTATGATTCCTATAATAATTAACTCCTCTAGGTAGGTATATAATTAAAAATAGGTTATATCCCATTAATATATTATTTCATTAAATATTATATGTGGATATTCCAGATTTTTGTGTATAATAATCTAATTTATAGCTTAAAATAGGTATCATTATTTTAATGCAAATTAATTCAGTAATTAAATATATTAAAAACTAGAGTATTAAAGACTAACTTAAATACCTATAAAATATCTATTACTATAATAATTAACAAAAATAATCAAAATAAAAATTTGAGTCCATTTATTAATATTATTATACAAGCTGATCAAAATATACCTATCTACCTAAATTCAATAAATTGATTTAAAATAATTTTGTTTTAAAATAAATTTGGATAATTATATTTAAAAACTATTAACACTAAAAACTTAGGTACCTAATTTAAAATTTAAAAACTTTCTAAATAACTAATATGATTATTATTATTATAATTAAGTAACTACTAATTTTTCAAATTACCACTAGCTCGCTGCTGAAAGAAAATCATCGAAAACCCGTGTGCCCCAGAATTAAAAAAAAATAAACGGATTAATACTTATCCATTCCGGGCGACAATGACCCGAAATTCCTTCGTGATTGAGAAACCTATAAATATTATTTATTTATTACATTTATCAATACAAAACATCCGTGTACGAGTAAATATTTGACAGTAACAGTTGTATTAATACTTAATAGGTATCTAAAAGGTATTTAAAAGGTATTTGGTCATAATTTCGACAGTAGTGGCATATCAAACCTATTTGCAATCACCCTCAGAATACTGCTGCTGCTACCACGGACTCTGCTCAACGATAAGACGAATTTCTTGCATTATCATCATGAATTATGGATGATCAATTATCATCCGTGAACATTGCCGATGCACTGCAGAAGCGGACCAACCCCAGCAACGCCCAGAAGACTTTATTAAATTTGAAGCGTATGCTCTGCGTTGGGAGGTTATGGGATAAAATTGAAGATATTGAGAAGTAGGTATTTTAGGTATTAGATGACCCAGTTGGTTACATGTTTTGATGGGCAGTTGTTTAAAAACAAATGTTTAATCAGGTCTGGCTGGTCAATGTTCAATATGTTCAAATGTTGGCATGCCTCATTTTTATATGTATTTTTATAGTGTTGTGAAATCAACATATTAATTTTCCAATTATCATCACTGCATCATAACATTTAGTAACATACATATCACAATAGTGATGGAACCACCGAATTGTAGAATACTCTTAACAGTGATATGTAGTTGATATTGATTGGATTTTAAACATAAGGTTCTGTTATCATAACAGCCTATGCAGCAGATCTGGAGGTTCCGTTTATCATTTAACCTTGGCAGAAGATAACAAGAACTTACCTACCTACATATGCCATACTGACCCAAACAGCTAACTAACTAAAACTAATGAGATGATGAAAAAAAAACAAAAGAAAAAACTATCCAAAAAAATACGGGATTCTTCAAATTAATTCATAGGAAGTGTGGTGCGGAGCCAGGCTTGTCCATTATCATTGTTCGGCGGCATACTTCAAACGGCTAGATAAAAGATTTGCACTGCTCTATGACTTTGTTTTTATCAGCTATTGTTAATGTGAATGGCAGTAATTTCTTTAGCACCCTTTGGCAAAAAATCCACGATGGTCTGGTTATGAAAAAAAATGACAAATTCCTTATCAGTATTGTAAATATTTTTTTCTAATTTTTTACGGATACTTTTAACTATCGTGCACCATATTTGCAAAAAATATTATTTTGTGCGGCGTCTTGTTGTTGTTTCTTTATAGTCAGCTTTGTTATCTATTTAGTCTAAAATATCTTGACTCTACGTTAAAATGATGGCGCCTATTTTGGTCTCGGAAGGCTTAATCAAACATAAATGACCCATTAAAACAATTATCATCAATTCATCACAACGTTTTTAAAGTTTACTCATCTAAACTTGAGTTTGTTCGGAAATTGTTTTTGATATTATCATAATCGAACAAACGTTTTAATATCCTATGCAGGATCTATAATAATTGAAAAATGTGTTAAATGTTTACCTAGTATTTGTAATGTAACCATTTAAAAAGAACCTTGTAGATTTTTTTTCAATAATGACTTTTTTATTTTAAATTGAAATAATAACTACAGTTAGTTATATACAACTTCCGATCTCTATTTACAATACAAATCCTACATTAAAATTGCATACTTTTATGATATTATTCCTATTTTTATTATTATTATACCTACAACTGCTTTATAAGTCATTCATAGTTTTAGATATAATAAAATATGATTAATTCAAATGTCATCATAATTTAACATTAACATAATTTATTTCAACTAGGTATGGTATGTCAACTTATAAATAATAATTTAATTGCAATAAAAATAATTTATTCGTGAACTAATTTGGAGTATATTACATAAAGACATGCTACTGCGGAAACAAGAGAAGTAAACTGGTTTATGTTTTGTTCAAAATCATTCAAAAAAAAACATGAGAGGCTACTATTTACTAAGTCCATGTAATTCACACAAGTATCTACCTACATAGATGTTTATTATTGTTACAAAAAGTTAAGAGGCTTTTGATGTTAAAGGCTAAACCAATATAAGAACAAAAAATGTATATCAGTAGACGGTTAGTCTGTTTCCGCTTGAATTGCTCACCAAACATTGTGTTAACATTAACATTGTTATTATAACGATTACCAAATTATTTGAGACCCCATTCGACACACAACTTACCAAGATCGTTGTTGTTGGAAATAAAAACAATGTACATATTTTTCGTCAATGATTTTATTGCGTAGAACAATGAAGCTGATCATTATAACGTTTACTTTCAACATCGATTACGAATACTCTACACGATACCATATCGTACTCCGCTGAGTCCATTAATATTTATAATACACAAGTCCGTATTGCACTTTACAACGCCAACTCAATACCCAAGCGGTACTATCCCTATAACTTAAAGTTCGTGGGATCGATAATTACGATATATTTGCCTAAATATCACAAGAAAATACAAAACGAAATACGAAATAGAATTAACACAATTAAAATTATTAACAATTAAATACAAACAAAGTCTTTCACGCGCCATTGGCTTTGTAGAGTGAGGTATCACCACGGCGAGCGGGGGTCGTACCGGCTGCGTCATGAAACGGGGACATGGTGCCGGTACAGTTGTTCCTGACGCTCACACAGCGACGTCATCTTCTTGTAGGATTCCGAGGTCTCGCGAAAAAGCAGCTTCGCATCCTCACGGGGCCTTGCGTGTGCGGCGTCCAGCCTCCCGGGAGAGATCACTGGGGGAGATGACGCCGAGAGGGGGGAGAGAGACTCCCGCGCCGACTGAGCTCCCGCTGGTGCCCCGTAAGGCCCACCAGCCTGAGGAACCCCGTTGCCCATCAAAAAGGGAGCCGGAAAAAAACCCCGCTCGCCGAATTGTGGAAATAATCCCGCTTGTAATGCGCTCATGTTCTTGCTATAAAACTTCATTGTCTCTGTCACATAACGCGGAAGTTGAGACGCCTCTTCACTGCCACCGTATCGTAGGCTTTCGAGCGTCGACGCAAGACCTTTTATGTCTGCGTATAATTTGTTTAAAAGTTCCGCATTGACCTCAAATGCAGGCCTTTGCTGTGTGTCCGGCGAACCTGTTGATAGCAGTCGTCGATGCAAATCAACATTCGAGCTATGTCGGTCCCGACTCCGCCGAGATGGGAAGGCGGCATCGCAACCATTAACGTCGCAAGGATGAAGTAACTTCAAGTGATCGTTCCTGTAATGCATGCGCAACGTAAAATGATTTTGAAACACTTTTCCACAAGCAGTACATCTATCCGGATTCTCGTCGTCTATTGGAATTTCGAGGTCGTTAATGTCTGTGCGGTCGTCAGTTCTGTCGCTACCTGCAGATGGTGATCGTGCCCTTGCCAGACGCTCTTCCATTGTATGCAAGTCGCTACCGCTGTCACTTGGTGTATAAAGATCAGAACGCAATCTTAGTCCTTCGCGAACCACGCTGGGTGCGCTCGATTCATCATCAGATTCACTCTCAGCCTTCACTCGCGTCACCGATTCCGAGTCCACATTAGCTTCTTCACCGTTCTGAAATGTCACCCATTTCTCTGATTTCTGTTTCTTGAGAGATAATGGTTCTTCGTCCGCGCGACTCGAGCTAGGCGTAGACAAATTTCTAAATAAATCGCCGTGGTATTCCTCGTCTGATACGTTGTATTCATTATTTTGGGAACACCGTGTAGGATTGCCGCTCTTCCTCTTACGTTTATTAGGAACAAGTGACGACATTTTATCATCGGAGGCGGTGGGATCTGTGCGACTGCCGGCTTCTGGTTTTATGACATTAGATTTGGTCTCATCTCTATTTTTATTAATACTTAAGTCCTCTGGTTCGTCATTATAATTTGTCAGCCTTTCTACAACTGGTGATTGGGCCCGTTCTTCGGATTTATCTTTATGTTCATCATCAGAAACGTCATCGTTAGACTCACTGCAGTTGATAGACTCTTCTTCGTGTGTCGCAGAAACTTTAACAAGATCTATTGCACCGGGAGATGGTTCGTCTTGTGAGGGAACCTTTCTGTACATTTTTTCGATTTCACTAAAATTACGGAAGTCATCAAGTGGCACTCTTGGAGGAAGCGGTGTGGGTCCATGTGGCGCTGTCAGCGGAGGCGGAAAGCGCGCCGCCAACTCGGGCGGTAGCAGGCTGGGCGGCGGTAGTGGCAGTCGCGCTAGAGCCGGCAACAATGAGAATGGTTGTGAAGACCTACCATCGTGAGCCGAAATCTTACGTCTCACATGCGGCGAATGCAACTTCGGGTTCGGATTAGCGCTGTGCCGGTTCCTCGAGCGGCGGGAACTGAACATCATCGTACACCCCTCCACAGTACACTTGTGCATCTCCCGCAGATGAACCGCGGAAAAGTGAATTTTTAGCGCGCCTTTATCGCAGAAAGTTTTAAGACAAACATTGCACTGCACTCTCTTCTTCCCCGTAGCGGGATTGACGAACTGAACACCGAGTCCGAGCGGCCAGGGCGCAGGTGGTTGCTCACGGCGCTCCGGCAGATACTCGGGTGACCGTCGCTCTTCGCTCCTGTCATCGTTGCGGCCGCTAAAACTTGCTCCTAATTTTCTGAAGTCGAACTGCGGTGCGGGTTGACTAACACGCGGCATCATAAAATAGTCCAGACCGGCCGGGAAGCCGGGAACCACACCGAACTCTTTGCCTTCCATCACGTCACTGTCATAATATAGCGCGTAGTGTAAAGCGGGTGGCGCGCGACGCGGCCGCTTTGCGACTGAGGACGTGCGACACAGGTGACCGCGAGCGCGCGGGCGGATCGCGACAAAGGCCAGCGATGCGGGGGAGCGCGGGCGACGCGGGGGGTGAATGCCACGCCGGGGGGAGCAGGTGGGAGGAGCGAGTGCTGGGCGGAGCGGATCGATGCGCAGTGGGGACAGACGACAGTCGCGCTCACACCGACCGACCACTGTAAACACAGGAGAAGTAAAGCATAGTGAGCTTACGTAACTGATACATGCTCACATAAATAGTACAAGTGCACATGCGTACGTGACCGGTGCACCTTGCAAAAGACTTGCTAATTATAGATTCAAATTGATAACATTTTTAGAACTAGCAGCATTAACAGAGTATGCCGTGCGTAGTTCCATTTATCTAAACTTTATATTCTCAGACAAGTTTTAATTAAACTAAGTTTTAGTAAACGAATTTGTTGAAAATCGTAATGTTTTCTCAAATAAAACTTATTGTAGTTATCTTAAGAATTACCTAAAAAATTAATACTGCATACAAATAGGTAGGTACCTAGGTAGGTATACTGCATAGGTAATCTGTTCCACGTGTCATAGCATACACTTAGGTTCCATCTAACAGGCGTGTAGGTAAATCGTAGATAGTTCTTGCTTTTAGACCTTTTAGACAAATAAATTAGTGAATTTATTTGAATGTTATTACCTAATCCAAAATCTTTACTTTTGTCCTTGCTAATTTTATTCATTTATAAGTATACTTTATTGTAAGCACACACAAATAAAAAAAAACATACAAAAGGCCTGCTTATCCCCCTTGGGAGATTTCTACCAGCAAGCAGCAAGCCTGAGAGAGCGATAAGTGAGCAATTTTTTATCAGATTTATAATTCTGCTTTTTATAGATAGTTACAAGATGGCGGACCAGCAGAAAATCTATCTGATAGCGATTCTTGTCTCCAAACATTTGTGATAAGAACGTTACCTAATTAGGTATAAATAATTAACGTCGGCTTGCAAATACGCTACCTACCTATCTTTTAAAAGGCAGGGTAGTAATAAAATTACAACCCGATAATAAGGTTGTACCTAAGTGACTTATGGTTCTGGCCTCTCTAGGTCAACATCGAAGACTACACCTAAATGCATTACTAAAACTTAAATTTCCGTCAAATGATGTTCTCTAAAAATCCAATTCTCACAGAAGACTGCTTTGAAAGTCAACAAGCCCGGAGTTGGAGTTATCCTAATTCCAATCTTATTCCCCGTTTCATTCCCGAAACGTATTATCCTTCCTATTGTCTATTCTTCCCTATTTTGTAACTAAGCTCCAAGCACATCAGTTGCAGTGCATATACCTATAGGTAGTCGTCCTTAGTAGGTACCTATCTTAATTTCAATCAATAATGTAAATTACGTTATTGATATAGTGATTACATTACGTAATCACTATAGGTATATAGGTAGGTAAATAATCAGTTTTACTGCCAGATCGGTACCTACCTACTTATACCTAGGTAGGTACTTACTAGTTATATGATTTTGCGTTACCGTGCGCGTATTTCAAACAAACAGGTAAAAAGTTATTTTCCAACGTACCTACCTACCTACTAATCCAATAGATATGTTTTCGATTTAACAACAGTTTTATACGCGTTATAAATTCCTTATATTTTGTTTATTTGTTATAATTAAGTGATATTTTTATAATTAGGTAGGTACAAATATTACAAATATAATTAGGTACAATAGGTGTTAATACTGAAAATGTATAAATTTTAAAAACTTTTAGCTTTATAATCTGGGAATAATAATAGTGATTGATAATTTTTAATTAAATTTGTAAATAATAAGTAATAATTGTGATAAACTGTCTATTTGTATACCGGAGGCGGTTAAATACGTAGAAAATGCATGTTTATACTAACTTACTATTTGATGTACCGTACTTAGAACAAATAAAAAATATTCTATTCTATTATAATAATAATTTAAAACTAACTTCACATTACTGGGTACTATTAGCGCCATCTATGAAGGTGTTATGGAACTATTCTTCATACAAAACTGATGGATTGCTGTATTTCATTCAATAACGACATGTAATAAATAATTAAATTAATAAATAATAACATTCAATAAATAATGTTTGTATATTTTATTAATTCCAAATTTTATTTTATATTTTATTGTTCACTTGCACCTACCATTATACCATCACAATATAGCCCCAAGTTTGGCTGAGAGAAAATGTTTTTTAGCATTAAGTCCGCCTTTTGTTAAAACAATAAAGATAGAATAGATAAATAAACAAAGTAACGACATTTAAATTAAAATATTCAGTAAAATGAACCCTCCTGGTGTCATATATGAATGAAATGAATAAAAATTCTCATTAATTACATTCCTGTTTATATTATTTTGATTATATTACTGGTTTGGAACCAATCTTCACTTTTTCTATGGTGTCTTAGTTCTTATTATGCGAGTAAAAAGAGGTTTAAAATAGCAAAAAATAAAAACTAATGACAAATGACAATGAGAAGTGAAGTTGAATTCTTGCAAAAATTACGTACCTAGGTATCAGGCGTTTTGTGGTTTAATAGTTTTAATTGTGATAATCAAATAAAAGCATAATACTGCGTTTTTCGTGCGCTTCCAAGGTGTCCTCTTCTGTCCTCAGTAAACCTACTATCGCTTTACTGAGCGACTCCTGATTTACTTCAACGGGACTGGACATTGAAAGAATACGTTTGAAATTGTTTATTACGAAGAGAACTTGACACTGGCAGTATGTGCTAATTGCACCATGACTTTTATTTGATTATTACAAACATTTCGCATATAAACACTTTTTATAATAATCAAACAAAGTCACTTCACGCGTTCACGCCAAAATACCTATGTGTCTTTATTGAACTCTATCGGTTATGATGTTATCTACTTACTAATAAACTTTATAGTGATCGCATATTGTTCAAGCATCTTTTTTATGACGATGCATTCTGCCCTTCGTTAATTTCGTGCCTTTTTAAAAAAAAAATAGTAAAAAATTCGTTAATTTAAATCGAGCTACGAATAAGTACCTAAGTACATACTTAGTGTTTAGGAAAACAAAAAGAATAAACATGCCACTATATTGACCTAGGTATATTTCATTTTCCGAGGTCTGCTGGAAGAAATCTCCGCGGGAGTTAAGATTGCCTTTTGTACTTACATCTTTTCTTTTTCATTTGTTTCATGTGCAATAAATTGTTTAATAAATAAACATTTATTGTCTTTAGTTTATTTTATTTTCCGAATATAATGTTATTTATGCTTTCGTTAAAAATGTTAGCCTTTTCTCTTAGGACAATGCTGACCAGCATCGTTGCAACGCAGGCTGTTCCTTGAACACTGTACCTACGTTTAGAAGATAGATTTAACTGTTTAATGTAGTGTCTAATTACGCTGTAACATCCTATTGATATTATAAACGCGAAAGTTTGTGAGGATGTATGTATGTATGTTTGTTACTCTTTTACGCAAAAACTACTCAATGGATTTTAATGAAACTTTACAATAACATAGCTCATACATCAGAATAACACATAGGCTATAATTTATAAATATATTGTGTAAATTGCCCAAAATATAACGATAAGTGTCAAGTAAGTCGGAAAAAACTCTGCCATCTGCGAGCTATTTTGGCGTGCGCTGCAAAAGCCGTAAGAGTTACACGAATATAATTTATGGTGAAAATGTTTCTGAAATTTTGAAAAAAAAACTTACTAACCGAAGCGAAGTGTGTGAACTAATATAACCAATATAACCAAAAAATATAACTTAAAATATGTGAACATCTAGAGCCTACCTACCTAACATCTATTATGTTTAACCTAACTTACACAATATATGTAAGTAATGAATTCTATTTTGAGGGAAACCAGGGCATTTAAAAAGCAATGATTCACCACGAACTAACATTACTACAAAGGGGAAACCACAAGAAAACCTTTTTATTTGATTCTACGGTGTTTGACCACATCAACCAAAAAGCCAAACGTTGGTACAAATAGCGTACGAGTGGTGTTATTTTTCTATGGCTGTTCAAAGAGCTAGCAATCTTTAATGTCTTCGAAGTATACGGGAATAACTTTTTGACTCAACATGACATGTTTTATGACTTCATAAAACACATCTAGAAATTAATAAGGAAGAATCCTTACTCGGGCTACTATGCATTTAATACTAAATTAATTATATCTCAAAAGGCGACAATCAGTGAATTTGTTAAAATAATAAATCTATTCATTTGAGAAAATGTATCTTATTTTGAACAGTTCATTAGATAAGTTAGATTAGCTTGATTAAACTATTAAGAAAATTTGCGGGAAAATTATATTTGTTAAAATAATTTATGAATATAACTTTTATTTATTTATTCTATTTGTGCTATATTGTACCTACTTAAAGTCGACCGTTACTTAAAGTGAGATAAAACGGGTGCAGTAGATATTAAACAGTTTTTATTTATTGTACACAGTTAATATGAAATAAAAAGGACGAAAAAGAGAAGATGTAAATATAAGGCAAGCTTATCTGCTGCAGAGATTTTGTCCAGCAGACCTGCGAAAATGAAATATAGTTCAAAACAGAAAGGCAGGCGTAGTGCGTACGGAAAATTTGTACTTACCTACGTATAATAGTTAATTAATAGAATATATATGTGTATGTATGTATATAGATATATGTATGATAGAAAATTTGATTTTCTTATGTTTTAGAAGAAAATAAAATTTCCTTTGAGTAAAAATTACTATTTTTAATATTTAAGGTAGGTAGGTACTTTCTGTCCAGAGCAGGTTCATTTGTATGCAGTTCAAGAGCATCTGACATACCTACGTATTGAGTATTCTTGAATAGAGTAACGTATTCTTGCATAGAGTTATTTTTCGTATCTACACAACGTTACATAACCATCACTGACCAACCATAACCAAAATAATCTATAGATACACACGTAACAAACAAAATTACTTATTAATTTTGAAAATCAAATAAAGACCTATCAATTTGGACGTGAGTCACAAGTACGCAATCTTTACATCTTTCCAATCGTCTCAACACAGTACCGCACCAATCGATGCCTGTCAAATCGATGTTATTGTTACTGGTCGGTGTCGTATCACACTTTATAAATGTTATCGATTATTCTCGATCCCGGGAAACAGTTACAATTACCCGGACTTCGGACTATCGATTCGTGGGCACGCCGTAAACATCACTCTTTTGGTGTTTAGTCTAAAGAATATAATTTGAATAAAGTATTATTTTAATCACAGGATTCATTTACCTCAGCGGTTATCGATCCCGCAGCAGATGTGTCCTGACCATTGCCTTACCAGTTTAGTAACACTGAATGAATGAATGAATGAACGAATGACTTTGCTCATTGTCCAATTTCTTCGTTTCGAACCATATCCCGTGAAGAAACTCCGAACATAGCTCATTCTCCGTTCATAGCTTGCTGATCGACTTTAAACTTATGGATCGGGCCAACAATTCAATTAGAGTCCACATTCCAGCAATGTGCGTCCTTATCTAAAATGTTACATGACGCACTAATTGAAGACTTTCGACTTCAAGCATTAATGTCAATTAATAAATATTCCTACAATAATAATGTAGTGTTTGTTGGAACCAGGGAAAAGATTCATAGAAAACAAGTTTTAGACAATGAATTGAAATTTTTCGCCGTTCACTTTTTTTACTTTTTGTACTTGTAACTTAATATTTTCCCTTCCCAACATAATCTTTTCTACTTCCTAACGATGAGTACGAATATCTGTTTATATATTCAGCTGTTACTTTTAAAACATCCTGCTTGAAATAATCATCAATAAATAAATAGGTAGGTACATTGAAATTGAAATCGATTAAAACAACTTCTACAAGTTTATACTTACCTACACACAATTGTTCGCTAACCAGCCTCGTAGGTAGGTATTATTCAGAAGAGCACAATTATTTTATTTTATTTTCATTTTATTTATTTATAACAGCCTTTTATGTAACTTATTTGTCTAACGAGTATATTCCTAGTTTCAATGGCCAAATACATATTACACTGAAATTGATAGACAGTACAATAATAGATTTTCGGTATATGACAATTTTAAATATATTATGTAGATTTGTACGTTTGTGTTTCTGTGTGTGTGTGCTCGCTTGTGTTCTTGTGAATGTATTTATATTGTGTGTATATCACATATCTATAGATAGACAATATCACACACTTACTATTCGATGCATCCTGTAGCCGATCGCTCATAGTTAACAACTTACTCGGGTACTTAGGTAGCTACCTCTACGAGTTTGTTCTTTCTCGCTAACTGCTAAAGCTTGTGCCGTACTGCCGTCACCCATATACTATCCGTTTCGCGGTGCGTAATATAAACACGCTCTCTTTTTGTCCTAAGTGATCCGGCTCTGGTCAACGTTGGTTTTTACGTCAACTTGAGGATGCTTTACACTTATGTAGGTATTAGTTTTATTTGCGTCGCATTTTTTTATTGGACTTTAAATGACTTTTTATAACATAATCTAGTGATAGGTATGTAGAAATTCTTGTAACTAGGTAGGTACTTTATGGAACTTTATTACCAATGGATATTCGTGTATTTTTCTTTTTTTCTGTATCTTCTACCTTAAAGTCCTCTTGATAACACTATCAAGGTAAGGTAAAGGACACCCTTTACCTTATTTTATGATTTTATTGTTATATGTTATCCTCTCAATCGCACTTAGGTAAGGGCCATAAAAAACTAAGGCTGTTCTTTATAATATTAAAATACAATATATAAAAACTTTAAAAATAGTTAATATAACTGCCTACGATATTCAGATACAACAATAAGCAACAAGTAATATTAAGCTGTTATGGTACACCCAGCGCCATCTATTATGTAATTATAGAACTATGTATTTTTGAAACTATGTTTATACTTATGTCGAAATTATTTTGTGTTCTACAATTTATTCTTAGACCTAATAGTGTTTATTCAATCAATGACGGTCAATGGCGGTGTTTACTTCTTTCTTTAATCCTAAAGAACAGAACAGATTTAGATGCTGTTTTTTATTGTTTGTTATTATTAATTATTCAAAATCAAAAAGTTATTTATCAAACTTCAATAATATAACTTATACAGAGTGACCAGTGGTGAAGCTAGCCAAGCTTCAAACTGTCTATAGGCAAACCTCATGAGATATTGGCACACTTTTGATTTTTTTTTAAACTGGCACTCATGATCATTAATTTGCGTACCTACTATAGCTAAAATTCACATTCTGTTTACTGTCTATTATTATCGAAGAGTTGTTCGTTCTATCAGACTTAAATCAGTATTTTTCATTTAAATAGATACTTTTATGATATCTTCCAAAAGTTTACGTTTGTTTCAAGTTAAGGTACAACCTTCGTCTACTAATTTGAATTTCACCTAATTTGAATTAGTTACCTATTTTAGTTATGTTTAGTTGAATTAGTTATGTAGTAAGCATAATGGCCTAGATTTAAAAAACGCCTCATTAATGTAGACTCTAAAATGGTATAACACATACGATTTTCCCTTTAAATGATATTGCGATTAAAAAATCAAAGGACCTACTTTTACCATAGGTATTAGAATTTTCAACTACCTAACACATTTTTTTTTAATAATGTGTCCTAAATTGATTTTAATTAAATCATAATTTATTAATCAAGGCATGTGAAGGGTTGAAGAAAGACTAAGAAACATAAAAAATATTATAGGTAACACATTTCATTTATTATGAAAATTACAGGACATGCTCAAATTGTCTGCCGCCCTCATGCAGGCTCTACATCTTCTTATGAACGCCCTCTTGAGCTGGCGAACGTATCTTCGCTTGTTTTTATATCTAGCAGGTGCAACGACACGCTCGTGTAACCCATTGGACGTTTTTTTACTGGAATTGCCTCAAGGAAAAAGTTGATGCAAGCCAATTGCATTAAACGAAAATTAAAACTGTTATTTTTTAAATTGATCAACAAATTTTCAATGATTAACAAAAATATTTTTTATTAATTTTATATATTAATTTACTTCCCTGCAACTAGTAGATACCTATTTCATAAAAAATAACTCACAATACCCATTTTTCGGCATTTTTTAAATATTTTTTACATCAAAACTCTTTTTGTAATTACCTAATCTAAGAAATATCTTAAACATATTTCTTTTTAAAAATTTAATGTAGATATTCCAAAAAAAGTTTTTTTATTACGAGGAATATTTTCGAAAATTCTTATTCTGACAACATATATAATTATAATTAGCGACGATAAAAAACCTCTAGTAATATTTTCGCGTTGAAAATCCAATTAAACATAGTATACGTCTAAATTGAAAATTTAACGTTAAGCGCGTGATAACCTATAGATGATAGCCCAGGGGTACCTATTCTCGACAATCATTCATAAAGTTGTAAGTAATAATTCATGAAGATAATTCTCAGCCCATATCACTAAGATTCTGCCTAAGTAACTCGTTCGTGTACTAACACCCGCTGCTTGAATAAAATGATGCGCAGTATCTTTTAAAAAGTGTTATTTTACCATCTGAACATTGAGCAAACCTACGTACCTATTAACAATTTATTCCTCGTCGCCAACGGCCTGCGCTCCCTCTCCACATCAGGATCATCGCTCAGATCCTCCGTTACCACGTGACCTAGGTATTTAAACCCGTCGACCAGTTTCAGAGCAGTACCGGCAAGTACGATCGAAGCACATACATACGCTTACATTTTCCTGCTTTAAAACGAGCATTTCGCTCTTTGTTAGTGTTGTATCTAAGCCCATGTGCAACCGCGTACCGCTCACGAGCCTCCACAGTTTAGACTTAGGAATTACTCATAAGTAAAACATCCGAATACTGAATTAAATTATCTCCAGCGTGCATGTAACCTCCTTAACGCAGTCCGACCGACATATTTATTTTGAAGAGCCGCCGCGTGTTTGTTTAGATTAAAAATATTTTTGGATACACTTGCACACGACACTCGGCAAGTACCGTCCTCGGTACACTTGATATTATTATGAAACGTACCATGGTTCCGTGAATACTTGCATAACTAATCAGTTTTCAGTAGAATAAGTTTAGAATTTATCCAATGAGTCATGCAGAATCCGGCCAGGTGGACTGAACAATTTACAGAAAATCGCCAGAAGTGGCTGCATGAGGAAGGGCATAAAATTACATACGGGGGAACTCTCGCAGTGGAGCCAAGAAGCTACACAGGCTAACAGTATGCTAGGCATATATTTTACCATACTATAACTATCGGCCTATGTGTCTCCACTGCTGGATATAGGCCTCTCCGTAATATTTGCTCATCATCGCGCTGATATTTCCGACTATCACGATAAACATATTTATATATCACGATAAATATCAATTGATATTTATATTGATTTATCATCAAAACTAGAATTTTGACAGATCCCACACTTTTAAATTGTTATACTGACATAAATAAAATTTATGGTCACTGCCACTGCCAATAACCCAACACCAAAGATTATAATTATAATTTAGTTGAATGTTGATTAAGTAGACTGATTATATTAATCTCACTCTAATTATTTGTTAGTCTAATTTTATTTCTTATTTTTTGTTTTATAATAAATAAGTCTATTAATCAAACTCAAAGTTTCATTTAACAATTTTGACGCATATAAACCTTACATAACGCTTAATCGCTTACATAACGATATTCGATATACATGATACCTATATATCGGATATATGTCAAATATCGGATAATTTTGATATTTATTATAAATATCGGATTTTTACGAAACCTGATAATTTCATAATACACCCTACCCCTTGTCAGTTACCCGAAGACCACGTCCTCACACCGAACATCGCACATGCACAGCAAGTGCATTATTGACAATAGACACGATATCGTGTGTAATGAGCAAAAACGTATTTTACGATGTTTTTTCATTTTTTAACGCAGTTTCCGCTCCGAGGCCGGACGCAGAATCATCGAGCTCACGCGAGTGCTAGCCGCCCGTAGAGGCATCGAAAGTGTTATGTATTACTTATACATATACATGTTATGTATTACTTATGTATTACTTACTATGTAACTTGATTAATTTCAGGAAAATCGACACGATGTGTCATGAGGTCATTTTTATTTTTAATACTCTATAAGTTATAAAACATTACCTTAATTACCTTAACTAGCATTTTTGGCATCAACTCTTGGACATGGGCTTCCAATGTCCAAGACATCCATGGACAGGACATGCACATTAGCTTGTGCACCAGAGATTTATGACCTGAAAATCCCCCACGTTGGTCGCTTAACGCTGCTTGGGTTGGCGATACCACTCTTTTAGAGGTGGTTTAATTCCTAAGGGCTTGAGGTGGCTTTGTTATCTTTTAGTTGCCTTTTACAACATCCACGAGTAGAAATGGGGTGGGTGGGCGACACAACGCGGCCACTGTCACCATCGCAACATTCACCTTTATTTGTTATAAATTTTCTCCCACCCAAAGGTTTCTACCATTGTGATAATAGACGAAGAATATTCTGTCAATAAACTTAAAGAATTACAAGATTAAGCAAAGAAATAACATTATGCTTGTTTTTACAGGGTCTCCCGAAGATAGTATCGCGTATGGAACTTCTTGGAGTCAAATCATTTTTAATTTGCCATAAATGTCATAGGTCATTTACAGTTCTAACACATAGTGTATAAACATGTGTTTTTAGTAAAATGAAGTACAAAAATCAACTAATATCAATAGACTCGTTATGAATTAATAAGTTGCGCTAATCAGAGCGTTGTTTTCGTGTCGATTTGTTCTGTATACCACCTCACGCAGTAATTGTTGTTGTATGCCCTTCAAGTATGTATTCGTTATTAGTATATATACTTACATATTTGTAATGTGTTTTGTAACGGCACCGTACGTGACAAACGCACCAACAAGCTATTTCAAAGTTACTAAAGACGTGTTCATACGAATTTAGGTGATATGTATTATTATGGAAACAATTTCATACTTGTTAATTAATCTCATCGTGATCAACAAAGGTTTCCGGGACTGAAGACTAAGCATTTATGATGGTACTTAATCCCACATAACATTCGGTCGGTTATACGTAAATCTATATTTCTTTTGTATTCAGTCTCTAAAAAGTTGAAAAAATTCGACCGCATCTGGTCTATTCTCATTTAGCGGTTACTATTTAGCTAATATACAATTTTGCAATTGTAACAGCTAATACAAACAACGCCTGTATACAAATCGTCGGTTATAAACAGCTTATAATTGCGCGAATATCACTCAAAAATGGCAAATGGAAATCGCATCCTTTTGCCACCAGGCCTTCGAACTTAATGGCAGGACACAAAATTACCAACATGCGTCTTACATCTGCTTTACCAATCGTCTCAATGTAAACCATATGCTCTTATAAATATAGTTGTAATTATATTAAGAAACGGACAGTGGTTGTAAGTGTATATTGGTAGTTTGTGAAATAATTTATTAGGTAATCCGCGAGCGGGCAGCGCAAGAGTCGAAGCGTATAACGCCCTGCGGATGCTACAAGTAAAAGCAATGATACGTCGTGGGGTTTCGTCGCGGTGATGGTTTGTTCCACTTGAGATTTATTTTTGGGAGATACAAAGTATCGCGGCCAAACGCCGCGCTGGCCATCGCGAGTTGGTAAGTCCACTCTTTTTTGAATTATTTTATTAGATCCCATGGCTTCTTAACGTTTGATGTTGGTAGTTAAAGTCAAGACGCAACCCCTCACAGCCTTAGAAGCAAGAACAGCCTAGAATGGTCTGGAAATTTCTTTCCAAGGAGTAATTTGGAGAGAGGAATAGTGCACGCTGCATTCCTACAGCCAATAGGCATACTCGATTGGCCACGTTACCCCTCTCTCACAGAATACTACTTTGAAATGTACTGCATTTCCCTTTATATCCTATTCCCCAATGTACATACATGTTTCTGTAGTGAGTGCGATATGCCAGACCCCATTCCCATCCGATTCCATCATATCCCTCCCCATTTTCCCAACCCTTTCTCCAAATCAATTCCTACATCTCAAAAGGTAGGCTGCGCATCCGGGTTCGTGCGAACGTTTGTCATTCTGGACTGATGTTGGCATGTATCGTGGATGTCTATGGACGACAATATCCACTTACAATCAAGTGGACTATACGACCGTCTGTCGCCTTTTCCTATAAAAAAAACATCAGGTACTACTAACTGCACAGTGGTGTGGTGTCGGCCAACATGACCGTACAGGCACAAATCCAAGTGCTCCCAGTGGAACAGCACACAACACAAGGCGAGGACGGGCACATTTGCACACGAGGGAAATGATTCGGGCGGCCTGCTTGTGCACCAGAGCAGTGCGGACTTGCGCAATGACCCACTAGCGGGTGGCATTGCACACGCGATCTCCGTTGATTTGTACTTATTGTGTTTTAATTGTCTACTTTTGTAAGTAGCTAGATAGATGTGTAGATAGATAAACACTTTGTTGTAAGCCAACACATGTTGACAAATAACAAATTAAGTAATTAACAAAAAACCTACCTATAGACGATAGTCAGTTGTGTAAATAGATGTGGTGTGCGGGGTCAGTCGGCTTTAGCATGGGTGACGTAAAAGGCAACTGACTAATAACGGCTCCCACAAGCCCTGAGGAACTACACCAAGTCTGAAACGAGTGGACTCGCCAACCCGCTTGGTCAGGGAGTGGCGTTTGATGGCCATGCATCCCCCTTGCAGAAGACAATGATTTTTCATTGTTTCAGAATTTTCAGTTGATTTCAGAAGCCTTTTGGCTGGTTATAATAGTTACGATGTCTACTTTTGAGTTATAATTACTTGTATTCATTTAGATATTACGTAGGAATTAAATAGCCACGAATGGAAATCGACAGGCAATAGACGGAGACTATATAACCGGAGATGCTTAAAATCAAAACTTTTCATAATAGTTCAATTGTCGCTACACTCTAATGGAAACATACCTGAAGCAGAATATCAAAACATATCACTTACCTGCAAGTCAAACAGGCAGCACTTCTTAATCCTTCTGGTATTGAATGTTGAATGAACAGGCGACGATAAACACTTAATATTAAGTAGACCTGGAAATACGTGACTAATCTAAATAAGTGTAAAAACCCTTTTTCCAGGTGCGGACAATAAAATTCAGTAATAACAGTCGCTAATGACAATAAACAAGGAGGATCCTACCTGAGCATGTTCTGACTTAATATATTTACTTTATACACAAGTAGGTACCTACCTACACCTTTATGCACCTACACAAATTATTCTTATACCTTATATAAAAAATAATTCACAAGAACCCTTCTCGTTTACTCCTCGTATTACACGTGTCCATTAGGTGATGATGATTACTTGTCATCACTTCGGGCACCAGCCCGTCTGTTTTTTTTATATAAGATATATCGACTTTTGTGTAAATTTTAAAATTAAATTCACACGGTTCACTAATAAATTATGAAAAATAAGAAGATGACATAAACGAAGTCAAAATACATGTGCGTTTTAACATATATACTTCTTAAAACACAAATAAAAGTATGTATATTAAGATCCATCTAAACGTAACCGTGGTAAGTTGGATACTGTCGCCCATGGACACTCACGGTATATGCCAACATCAGTCCAGAATGACAAACGTTGGCATGCCCCGGATGAGCTGCCTACACTGAATGAGCTGAGATGTACGAATGAATTTTGAGAAGAGGTTGGGAAGGGATAGGATAAGTTGTAATGGAGCCCATTGCTCTGGCATATCTCACTCACTACCGAAACACGTACGTACCTACCTACATTGGAGAATAGGATAAACTGAGAAATGCCATTTCGAGGTAGTCTTTTGTGAGAGCGGGGTAATGAGGCCAGTTGAGTGCTCCCAGCGGCTGTTAGACTACAGCGTGCACCCTCTCCCTACAATGTTACTTCTAAAATGACAATTAAAACAGAATAAGAAAAGGAATAAAATGGAGAAGAAAATTAAGGAAAGAAACAATAGAAAACACGGAAAAACTGCGAAGCTTTTCTCATTAGAGCCAGCGATTTGAACAAATTATCACCCTACGAATGACTGCGTAGTCACTGTGACTGACGACAGCGTTAAATTTATTATTCTGTTCATACATTTTAAGAGGTTTTGCTCGTAAAACGCTTAGCTGCCGCGAACTATGTTAGGGAGTGGTTCCACAGTGACGACAAGCGAAATGTTCCATGAAAATCGAACCCATCACAAATATTAAATTTATTTATTTATTTATTTGTATTAACACGAAATTGGCCATATTCAGTAAAATTTAACATGAGCTATGAAAACTAGTAGATTAGGCTTTTCATTTCATAGTTCAATGATTGAATTCAAACAGAAAACATCATTTTTGAGCTAGTACTGCCTAGGTAATGTTATCGAAGTCTCAACTAAAAGTAACTAAATTTAATAAGGGCTAATGGACCGAAAACACCGAAACAAAATTTCCCATATGAAAAACTAACCAATTACAAAACAAAAGCATTTTACTTTTAATGTAGGTATTTTACTTTAAAAATACTAGCAACGACTTTCGTCTCAATATCCATCTTAGCGACCGTGGCTTAATAGGGAACGTTTGTCAATTAACAAACAGCCAGTCACAACAGTCATTTGTTTAGTCTAGTTGACTCGCGACATTTGAGTTTTCATTTAATGTTAGATATATTGTGAAGCTTGTTTTCTTTACTTAAGAGGCGTTATGGAGTTGTTAATTACGATACTTACCTAGAACTTACAGAGATAAATACGAGAAAACTAAGCAAGTAGATGAGTAAATAAGTGACAATGAATTTTTTTTTTATAGACAAGTCGGGCAAGCAGTCCCATGTGATAGTAAGTGTAACCGCCGCCCATGGACATCTGCAACACCAGAGGGTATCGCACCGTCGACTTTGCAAAATCCTATTCACAGCTTTCTTGTAGAACCCCATATCGTAGCTTAATGGATTAACCAGTTCGTTCCACAGCCCACGGGTTCGCGGTAAAAAGTACATAAAACAAAAGTACAAATAAGGTTTTCGTAAATGTCCTCTTACCACAAAACGTAAACACTCTTTCAATATTTTAGGAAGCATCTAATGAATGTGATTGGTTGAAAATCTGTTATGCTTAACTGCTATGTTTCGACTATTGCTATCGTCGAACACTGTTTTAATTTTAGTGTATTTAGTGTTTGTTTTTTGTGACGTTTTATTGCGCCGCTCTAGTCCACAGTTATCTGAAATATTTTGCCCTTTGCCCTCTTACTATATCTATCCGATAAACAGATTGTTGGGAATATCTCCATAACTTATGGAAAATGTTAGGAACCAAATAAAAGTGGATAGAGATTACCTAATGCTAGTTTTGCGAAAAACAGAATAACACATTTTCAATCATTTAGGAAGCGTCTAACGAATATTGGTCGAGAATCTATTAAACAAGCTTTAATGTTTGATGTTGAACAACAATCTTCAATGTTTTAAAGATGAATTTGCTTTTTAAAGGGAATTGAACTTTTATCGTGGAACTCAATAACTTCCTGTGTTCTAAAAGGTCTGGATATTGAATGCTGCGTCGGTAAAATTAGTCGTAAATGGAAACAGATTCATGACAATTTCAAATAACAATAGTAGGTAGTGGAAAGGTAAGGTAAGGTACATTTGTTTTCCAGTTTTTCCTTCCGCATTACACCGACAATTTACCTCCACAGTTAGCTTGAGAATGTCTTCTTAAGGGCAGTATCCACCGGCTCGTTATAATGTTTTAATGGCCACCATTATGCAAACACATTAAGGGGATCACCCTCCGCTGTTATACGATTTAGTGTTTGGTATAAGAGATAAGTGACAGACGAACGCAACCAAATTAAAAAAATATTGATTATCTCTTATAATTCATTAGACGAACTCGACAAAATTACAAGAGATAAGTGAAAATCAAACTTGGCACAGAAGAAATAACCGAAAGACGAACTCAGCAAAATTACAAGGTATAAGTGACAGAAGAACTCGTGAAAATTACAAGTAGTATTTGGGGCAGCAGCATTTACCAATCCACATTGGGCCGCGTGGTGGGTGGTGACCCGAAACTCCCTCGTGTATTATTGAAGGAAGCCCTGCTGTAGAATGTTATATGAATAGTCTGGATCATCGGCGGAGTTGCCGTCATTGTGTCGTCAAGAAAGAAGAGAGGGACAGAAGAAGAAGAGACAAGTCACAATACAAATCGGACCCAACTATTGATACTATACTAAAAAAAAATTATCCACCATCAAACTATGCTCACGGTTCGTTGAACTTCTCCACTAATAAACTGTGCTCACAGATTGGCGGTATTGTGTTAATTTGAATACAAATTTACATTTGGAAATAAATAGAAAAACGCATTATTACTACGAAGTTTCGCCTCCTTCATTTTCACCAATATCGTCGTCGCTTGTCGCTTGTCGCTTGTCCTACAGAATAGATAACATTTTTTAAGCTCCTACTAATGCTTTCTGTAGACACTCAGAGTTATGATTAAAATGTCTTCAGAAACATTATAGTAGCGTGACGAATCGGGATTAACGGACTAATGGGATATTTTAATTTGGACTAATTTATTAGGAACTAGCTTACTTAGCTTACTTTTTTAATACAAAAGAACGGTGGCAGACATTCCACCTGGTGGTAAATGAATACTGTCGCCCAGCAACATCAGCGATAAGTATATGCCAACATTCCTAAATCTCCCAAGATAGGCACCGCATCCGGGGGCGTACCAACGTTTCTCATTCTGGACTGATATTGACAGTATCCACTTACCCACTTATACACTTACCTCCAGGTGGACTGTTTGCTCGACAGCCACCTTCTTTCTATTGAAAAAATCCACAACCAATGACTTCGCGGTATTATAACACTTTGTGGATTGCACCACACTGGATTTACAGGAGGTTTTGGAGATCTGAAAATATGTCATTCATCTTCAAAGCCATCTATATAAAAAAAACTGAATTATTATCGCAGTTTTTCTTAAGAACCGTTTCCATTAATCTAAACATCAATGACTGTTTCTTAATATTCCGCAGAAAATATAAAAATATATTTTAACTCACGCCATGAGTAATGGATATTTGAAAAATATGAATGTCATGATTTCAAGAAGGAAATTCACACCCTTATTTTCTTGACTAAATGCGTTGAAACGTAACAATTTACATCACAAAGCATGTTGACGTGCAAACAAAGAGCCGGACATGTCGTGTTTTGTAACAAAACTGATCAACAAGTTGTTACATTCACCCTTATTTTGTCACCCCACAAAAAGGAAAATTGAAAACTTAACATGCATTTACAATATGGACTTTATTTTCGTGATATTAAAGCCTATTGAATCCGTGGAACTTCCAAAACATTGACGGCAAATGACAGTAGTATTACAGTTGTACTGTATGGGGTGGTCAGAAACGCAAGTGGTTCATGATAGCAACTGATCTAAAAATCAAATCGTCAAATCAAATATATTATTCCATTTATCTAAATTGCAATTGAATGCGTCAATTTGTAAGTAAAAGCAACTCGTCCTGAATTGATAAATACAAAATTAGACTATTTGATTTTTAGACCAGTTGCTACGATAGACTATTCGCGTTTATGACCACCTTATTCTAACCTATTAAAATATCAGTAGAGGATATGTTTCGTCCGTGGTAAAATTAACCCTCCGACCACGAGCGGATAATGCAGCGATCACTTTCAGCGGGGGACGAAAACTTCCCCGACGAAAAAATAATAATAACATGGACTTAGCGCCTTTTTACGGCGGTTCCTTACATAAATAATGATAAAGGGAAATTAAATCAAAGTCTTATTAGAATATTAAAAGTTCGGCGGGCGTTTTTTTAATGTCGCTCGCGGTGTTTAGGGACGCATATTTCACTCAATTTGCTAAATGGAAGGACGTGGTGAGTTGGACCGTTAAAGCCGTTGGAGGGTTTATTTAGTTTTATTAATATTTCCTTACTTTTATTAAAGGCATTTATTAATTAATCGGATGACATTTATTGCAATATTTTTGGGACATTATCCAAACACAGAATTTTATGCACAACAGTTTGGGAAAACTAAACTAAACTAAACGGCCGTCAAGTTACTACTTAGTATACAGGACCTAACAGAACTTTTCCCAAAATCTGTATCAATCGATTCTACTCATGAATCTAAGGTCATTGTCATTAAAACTTTAGGAATCTGTTTTGCGAATAAATACTGAAATTACCGTTGCTTCAACACATTCTACACAACAGTATCTACATAGTAGTTGAACTACCCGTAATTCCCCAGCGTATAAGGTGAGCGGAGTCCGCCGTGCCGGCCATGCGTCTTGTCTATACCCGGCCGAACCGCGCCCCGGACGTATCCTGTAATTTGTACCGGGACAATATAGTCTTGATATTTAAATATTTTATATAAAAGAGGTGACAAAGAGTAGGACACAGCATAATGAAAAGAAATTTCCTAGATTGGCATAAGGTACTGTAATAAGCTGGCCATGCGTTGTTTAACTTTTACCGAACCGAATCACGTCTAGAACGCATCCTGTAGCTTATGATCGTATTATAAATACGAGTACATAAATAACGCCACTTTCAATAGTCCACACGAGATTCCGGATAAATAGATGATTCTCGGTCTTGAAATTGGTCATTGGTTATAGCACCTTATTCAGTCTATCTAGAGGTTAGTTTCCAACAGCAAAATCTCATTCTAAACAGTCTTAGAATCGTCTATTTATACGGACCTTAGATTCCTTGTATCCTGTTCCTTGTTGTGTCGTGAGTTCAGAAACTCATACAAAGACGAACGCACTGTATACTGTCGTGTAGACTGTTGGTCTAGGTATAATATATGTATATATTTTTACTATATGTTTATTTATTCTTATCCAAAAAATAAAGGGATAAAGCGAACAGTGTCTTATTTTTATGAAAGTCCAAAAACTCGACTATCTAACAAATTACAAAACTACTGTACGGGCATAAATCGAATTATTATTGATTTAAACCGAACAATAGTATAGTACAACTATCTAATGCTCCTGGTTTGAGATTTATTCGGTAAACCGGGTTTTACTTCTACGGCTTCTATAGAAGTACCGTCATTGAAAGCAAGTCGACAAATTTACATAAATGATAGAAAGTTAAAATATTAAACTGTCATGTATTCATATTGCAAATAAAATACTGCGTTTTCGTAATCGAAATCGTATTTTTCTGATTGTGATCTTAATTGAATCATGTTCGGCAAGAACTGTTTATGCGCATTCGTAATAGCCTGTCACTTGCAACGATGATAGATTTCAATAAAAATATTTAGTACATAGGCTCTTGTGAGATTGGATGACTGCCTATTATGGTATAAGTTGACTCCCTCCCTGACTGCCTTCAATGTTCGCTAGAACTGCTAAGCCGAGGTCGTCAATAATTCCACTTCTTTTGAATTTTTCTTCAGTAACTTACAACTAGCACACAACTTGTGCACGGAGCGGTCGTCACGTCACTTTATACCGCGAACCCTAAAGTTGTGGAATGAAATGCCTGCTGAGATTTTCTCCCTACGCTACGACATAGGCTCTTCGAGAGAGCTTTTGCTTCGAGGATTTTGCATACATGGTAGCCACTTGCCATCACGTGGACCGCAAGTCCGTCTGCCACCTTAATAATAAAAAAAACGTAATTATTCAGGTAATCAGACCAAATATTGACTTAATTATAATTATATAGATAGATAAACATTTTATTGTAAACAAACATTTAGCAAAAGACAAATAAAGTAAAAGAAGTACAACAGACGGTCTCATATTAACGGGTCTTATTTTAATTTATTTTACTCGACGTTTAACTTGAGAGGTCAACTACCCACATTTGGTGGTCTCAATCGCTAAAGCAATTTCTTCCAGGCAACCTTTGGGTGATTAGTAGAAAATTGATGACGAATAATTACCTAATATGTACAGACAACAATGATCATAAATTCCATTATTCACCGCCAAACAAATTTGTACAATAAGGAGTTTTGTGCAAAAACAATTATTAAATTAAGTAAAATAAATTATTCTAAAAATAAATTATTGAATTAAGTATTATAATTTCTAAAAATAAATAAGAAAACACATCTTTAGAAAATTATAAGAAAAACTATCAAATATCAAAACCTAATTACCGTAGTAGCCTGCACGATCAACCATTAGGGAAATCTGAGCGGCAGCGAGTACTGTTTAATTTATTCGCGGGAATATTCTTAAACTATCGGTTTTGTGGTCATTGTGGCGATACCGTCTTTATTTATGCTCGGCTTCGGAGTGAGGCCGAATTAGTGTAGGCTCTAGGGACGTATCGATGCATAGGATTGGCTTATACCTAATCACAGGTATAACAAACCGAGGTAGTTCCAAGAATTGTCACTTACATTGCCTTCAGCTTAAGCAAGGTGAAGTGACATTGGATGGACAATCTGTATCTGTCGCATTACTGTTAACCGATAGAGTAGAAGAATATTAAATAAAAACTGTTAATCGGTGGTAGATCGAGTTTGGTGGTAGACCTTATGAAAGACTTAGTTATTCACAATAATTTAGACTTACAGACTGATTGGATTAATATAAAAGTGGTGATAGTGGGATAATTTAATAACATCGTGACATTAGGACATTGGACAACGTGAAATTAGGAATTAAATAATATTGTTTTTTTTATAGCAAAGGAGCAAGCGGGGACTTGATACCATCGCCCATGGACACCTGCAACACCAGGAGGTGTGTTGGTACGCCGCCGACCTTGAAAAATCCCATTTACAACTTTCTCGAAGAACCCCATAATCGCATCCCTGAAGTGGCAAATTGTGTGATTAATAAATATCTACCAAAAAATATAAATTACATAAATTATAAATAACGGCCAATGAATAATTTAACGTAAGTTACAATTACGTTAAATTATCTCTCATTAACTCATTACACGATTCACTCAATACATTATTTCCATAACAATTGAGGACAGATATGGCCTCATATACGTATATTAACCGAAAACCATCATGAAGCCATCTCACACTCGCCCAA
The DNA here is from genome assembly GCA_943735995.1 of Sesia bembeciformis. Classification (NCBI taxonomy): domain Eukaryota; kingdom Metazoa; phylum Arthropoda; class Insecta; order Lepidoptera; family Sesiidae; genus Sesia; species Sesia bembeciformis. Next base: position 11,559,561 of record OX031040.1, read on the forward strand.
AGCCATACATTAGAGTTCCTCGACGATATTCATTACAGAACTAATTTACACATCTCGACCACAATTCACGTGTAGCAATGGCATAAAAAACCAATTTTCACCCGAAAAAAACTGGCGTAAAAAGCCAAAGTCTAATATACGAGGTTCTGTAATATCAATTTGCGTCTCATACATTTATTCATGACGCATCGCGGCAGGTCATATAATTTATATGTGAAAGGAGAAACAATCGTATGTATTCACGAACGATTTGGCGGACGTACGGAGCGGAATATTCGGCTAGAGTTAGCCGTATTATGCATGCGAGCTTCATGCCACTCTTGGGGGCAGTTACTTATGCCACGCCGTCTTTTTAACATCCCTGAATATGTTAGTGTTTGGGAGCGATAGGTTTTAACTCGTTTTGTTTGAAAGGGTATTTAGGTTGTATATACACTCTCTATTTTACACCAACACATGTTGCCAAAAGACAATTGAAGTAATGAAGTAAGTAACACGAAAAGTACCATTTGCGCCTTTATCGCCAAAGCGACCTCTTCCAGGCAACTTTGCAACGAGAAAACAGATAGCAATATGAAAAATGGTTAGAGGGTGCAATTTTACATAATATCAAATCAATATAACATAACTTAATAATAATAATATTTTGTACATATACAATTAGTTAAAATGAATACAATACATAGATGCATACATACATACATTATACGCAATATCTTTACTTACTATTAGGTACTATTATCGGCCTGTATCTCTCCACTATTTGATTTATTATTATGCCTTTTCTCAAGGCCACCACACTCGGTTTTTACTTATTAATCTCCAACTACTTATTCAATCCTCTATTTTTATTTCTCTTTTTATTGTAATCGAATTGAACTTAAAAGATACGAAATAAAAATTATGAATTAAAAAATATTATGAAAAAATCCAAATAAAATAAGTGCTGTTGTATCGAATTAATTTTTATTTGAAAAGCAATTGACACACCCATACTTAGCTAGTTCGTTAATCTAGTACTTAAATTGTATCCGCTCCAAAAGTAAAAACAAACTTTTCATCGAGAAAAATATTAGATTGACAATATTAATAAATAATGATGTACTTGTACTTGTATCAGCCTTTTAATGTCCCACCGCAGTGCACAGGCCCCCCCTAGTAAATCACTGGGGAGGTTTCGGGCCGTAATCCAGCACATATTCCTCTCATCGCCAGCCTAGTGTATTTTTTTTTTAAATCCGTAATTAAGTAGAAATACAGTAATTAAGAGGATTTGAACTCACGATCATGAGAATGTGAGTTGAGTAGAGATACCCCTAGGCTATCAACACTCTAAATAATAATATTAAAGTAATAACTATCAAACGATTCTTGACCCAATTGGGCCACTAATAAATTAGAAAATAAAAAAGGTGAAAGTTCATTTACCTTGATAGGTTGATTAAAGTGAAAATTCTTTGTAAGTATAAAATTTTTGTATCAAAGATATTCTCAATACATTTAGTGCAATACCTTTTCTTCCGAGTTATATCCTTGTTCTCTGTTTGTGAATTTTTGCGACATAGATTTTTGTCGCACTTTATTGCGTGCGACAACCGAGTGATGTATGCGCGGTCGGGGCGCCCCCGGCCCCAGCACTTGCAGGAAATTAATACTGTTTTATCAAAAATAGGTGTGGCGGATGATGTATTGGGCCATTTTTGAAGGAATAACGCGTTTAGTAAAAGGAAAAGAAGAAGTTGGCGTTAATAAATTGACATTAACCGAAAGATACAATAATCTTTTCTGCATGAACAAGACGCGCTATATTAAATTTGACGTAGCACAAAATATAACTCGATGTTGGTTATTTAATGTACGTGACGATGCTACTAAAATCGTGTGTCAGGACTCCGAGCCTCTCCGACTAATTGAAAAAGTGTGCCACTTGATAATTGGTTCAGACTCTTTCTCACCTATCATGGTCTGAATTCTCGTTCACACATTGTGAGAACTTTACGATTAGAAAATAAATCCAAATCTATGGACTAATTCCAATATTTCTAATTAGTCCATTCAATCTAATTTCGTATCTCGTTCTCCAAAGAGGTTACCAAAAAGAGTGTTCCCACAAGCGGGGCGAATTAATTTATAAAAATATTTCTGACGAAATATTCGCGGTGTGCTCGTCTACAACGTGTCGCTGTTGACATCTGTCTATGAGGCACGAAGGCGGTCCACCGTGGTGTGGACTGTATGTAGGATTACTGGTATGTGGGATGTAGGGTGTGACAAATGGAACAATGGAAACGCGCCCACCTGAGTACTTCTTGGAATCCTGCTGCTCCTGGGGTCACTTGCCAGTGGACACCGACGTTTATTATTATCTGACAAATGAAAAATGAATTTATTTCCAACATCTATCTATAGATACATATAATAAAATCCTAACATAGCCGTGTCTCTAAATAGAATATATAGAGCCCAAAACAACATTTTTTGGAAATTTTGTCCGTTTGTCTGTCTGTCTGAACACGCAAAAACCGCTAGACGAATTTTAATGAAACTTGGCATAGTTATTATAACTTTAAATCTGGGTTAATATTTAGGGTACTTTTTATCATTTATAAAGTTCCCACCGTCACAAGCTCATACGAACGAAGTACGCGAATCACAGGATGCGACATCTTTGCGTGGTCAAGGCTACTGGACTGACACTTCTTTCCTTTTCAATGAAGAGAGGCAATAAATGGCAAGTGCTTATGTGGGAAAGGGATAGGGCAACATGATTCTGAAGGTATTCGCCGGCAGACAAATAACAAATATAATTTTCCATATACCTTTGCGACAAATTTAATTATAATTAATTAATGTATTTAATGTAACCAAAGAGACTCATAAGTTTAATCTCTAATTTTCTGAAAATTTAAAGGTTATGGATTATCATTATTTAACATTTATACATACAGGCATTTCAGTATGATTATCAAAGTATAGTGATTAAAATCCTAAGAAAATAGTTTTTTTTGTACCTATAATTTGGTCCTAGATGTTTATAAAATATCCAATAAATGCACTGTCTCTCCACTCCAATATCCAGCACTGGAGGAACATAGGCTGATTGTATGAATCACATTTCACAGCTCCAAAATATCTCTTTAACACCACCAACACCGAATATCATAAATTGATATCCAAAGCTGACCTAAAAACAGCCCCAATAACGTGCAACATTTTAATGAATCATTTACTCTGACCCTGCTTCCATCAATTGGAAACAGATCGCCCGCGGGCTGGACACTCATCACGCTAAACAAACAGTGACCGCCTTTGACACGGCATCAGCAAACAGAATAACGATTATCGGGAAATTAATAACTGCTGAAACTGGCTTGGTGAAATTCAAAAAAGGTTTTTTTAAAACGAATTTGTTTTTCATGTCAACGACGTTCCATGTAGTAGAGAACGTAACAGATATATCCCCCAAAATTGAAACTACATATTTATTTTTTAATAATTCTGAGTTTATTGATATGAGGATTTTACGTTTCATTTTTTGCGGAAAACCCTTTTTTAATTTTCTCAATTTACAGTATAAACGAGTACCTAAGTAGGTACCCTAAGTACTGATTATTAATTTATACATTGTACTTCATTGTACAAAAGGCGAGCTTAGTGACTTAAGGCTTTGTAATCTATTTTACGAGTATATCCGATTACATGGGAGTGGTGACAACCTAGTGATATCCATTCTCAACTGTCGTTCATAATGTCGTGAGTTCAATTCCTCGGCATTGAACGACTGAGTTTTTAAATAAGTACGGATATTTCAATTATCACTAGCTCAACGGTGAAGAAATACATCGTGAGTATACATCTGCGCTGTGCCCGCGTGATGGATTATGGCCCGAAACGCCTAAATGATTTACTAAAGGGCCAGGCGCAGGAATGTACCTGCTCTTCGTAAAATGTGCACATTGTTACTTTTTTTGATGTTTGTCAATACTGAAATATTCCATTGATGTGATCCAATTCTTAGTACAATAATACTGCTTCATGATTAAATTATCTAGGTACCTAATCTTGACAATATTTGGAAATTTCAGATCCTGCAAGGCAATATTTCTACGTGTTTCGAAACTTACATGGCAATCTAAAGATCAGTGTAAACCACAAACTAGTTGGAAGCCAAGGGCTAGACAAGGCCTTGAATAAAACATGTGATCCGCTCCCACGGGCGGCCCGTGGCCCGCCTGCTTAATGGCACGAGTTTTCTTATTAGTGGTGAACGGTGAGCTGTTTTTATTTCCCTGTTTAATAAATGACTCATTAAAGAGTGAGTAATACTCATTAGATTGTTGTGGTCTTTAATTATTAACAGCGGTTCTAATTGTGATCGCACCAACCAGCAAGTGTTTTCATTGGCTCGGCGCGACACAGTAAAATTTTTTACATTTTTTACATTTTGTGGTAAAATGTATAATACGATCATATTATACATTTTTTTTTATATATGAAAGGTGGCAAAGAAATGAAATAAGTGGCTCACAAGATGGTAAGTGGTCACCGCTGTCAGTGGATGTCTGCAACATCGAGGGGTATGCGGGTACGCTGCGGACCTTGTAGGACCCTATTCAGAGGTGAGGTAAAGGATAAGAAGTCCAAAGTTTTCTATTATCCATTTTTTACAGCAATGAGTTTCCTAATGGCTACTTTAATTAAGTGTATGGAAAAAAGACACAAATCCTATAAGTAATCGGTTTAAGATGTATATCCGTTCAAGTAATTCGCATTTAAATGTTGAAAATGCGCTTTGACAACATATTTCAGCGCTTAAAATTACTTTTTTAGGGATTTTTAGTCTTTTGTTTTTCGGCTACAGATATTTATATTCCTTGATGATTGATGATTCCTTGTTTGATATTTATATTTATAGATAAAATGACCTTGGCCTGATGTTCCTTCATAGAAAAATTGTTTAGCATCTTTTGAGGCGTGATTGAGTTTTTTTTTTAGTAAGAAGGCAGCAGACGAGCATACAGTCCACCTGATGGTAAGTGGATACTGTCGCCCATGGACATTCGCGATACATGCCAACATCAGTCCAGAATGACAAACGTTCGCACGCAGCCGGATGCGCTGCCTACCTTTTGAGATGTAGGAATTGATTTGGAGAAAGGGTTGGGAAAGTGGGGAGGGATTTGATGGAATCGGATGGGATTGGGGTCTGGCATATCTCACTCACTACAGAAACACCTATGTACATTGGGGAATAGGATGTATAGGGGAAATGCAGTACATTTCAAGGTAGTTTTGGTTGGTATGAAATGATAACATAGTGATAAATAAATAGTGTATGTCTGTTTTACTGTACAAATAAAACAAAAACTATTTGAAATGGTTTCCAGCTGGCTGCAGCTCCTAACAAAGAGTTAATAGCAATAATCACGCTTATTGTTTATTGCCTCAATAATGTTCTCAACGCGATCGAATCGAGCCATCACCGCAAGTGCTAACAGCTCAATTGATCCATTCATTCAATCGTTCATCCGCTCATCGCTTCCACATCGTAAACGAAATGAATGAACGATTCGGTTTGAGTGAATCTTGCTTCGCGATCGGCTGTCGCGGAGTGTGCAATTACAAGCCATTTAACGGTGCGAGTTTAGAATGTATAGTTGGTCCACAATATCCACAAATTAATTACTGAATCCACAAATTAATTACTAAATCCATAAATTAATTACTAAATCCATAAATTAATTATTAAATCCACGAACTAATTACTAAATTTACAAATTAATCTACTGACAACCCGTCCTGATTCCGTTTTCTTAACGACAGAACTATTTATTGCACACCAAAACAAAATAAGACAATAACAGGCATTGTAACACATGAAAAGCACAAAAGACGGTCTTATCGCTAATAGCTATCTCTGCCAGAAACCTTTCGGTAGAGAGAAAATAAATGTTTTTATGGAATAGTGGCAGGCAAAGACAGACATGAAAAAGGTTCCGGGTCATAATCCACCACAAAATCATAGTAATTCTTATTCCATTATACTCTCTATCAATCCTGCATTCTTAACTCTTTTACAAAATCCACTTCAGCGCGCGTTCAATAATAATTAAGGTTCAATAATAAACCTGTTCAATAGGTTCAATAAAATAATTGATATGGGGTCAGTAAAGACGTGGTTAATCGACGATTTCATACAAATCTGTTTACTGTCCAGTCGTGGCTGACCTCATATCAATGACCGAAATTCTTCCTGCTCGTGGCGCGCTTTTAACCCAACCTGAACCCAGTCTGGAATGATGAATTGTGTAGATACAAAAGAAAGAAGAGGGGTTTATTTAGGTGCAATTACAACACAATACAGTCTTAAGTTAACAAATGTATGAACTATTCAAAATCGGAATGATATATAGAATCATTCATTACTGCTTGTGTAACTGTGCCTGTGTACTATTCATAACTGCGCCAAATGGGCGTCCAGCTAAGCTTTAGTGAACCTGTGAACACACACAGCGCTGATTTTCAGCTGAAAACTGACGAATTACAATCATCAACCACCTGAATCCTCATCGCTCCCATAATTTCACTCATCTCATTACTTGCCTTGATGACTTCATTACTTTACGGTTTAAGCTCCAATTTTTTATTCGCTAACAAAATCTTTTAACTTTTGTGTGCATTGCAGAACATCATTTTCTCGGTACAAACGACGCCCACTCGGAGTATGAAGCGTTTTAATGTCTCATCCGTACGCTCGGGTATTGTAATCGATATCAGAAGGTATATTCTGAATTATTTTATAGTCCTTGATAGAATCGCATGAAACAGACAAATGAATACTCCACAAGCTAACGATTCTATCTGGGCAGAATTCGAGACTTTTTTTTTGTTTTTTTTTTTAAATTTGTGTCGGCGTCATGATGGTAAGTGGTCACCACCGCCCATGGACACCTGAAACACCAGGGGGACATGCAGATGCCGACCTTGCAGAATTCTATAACATGACGTGAGAATTCTCTTAGTTTTCTTATATATTCATATAAGAAACTTTCGTACTGCTATGTTACAGGCAATCTCTGACCAGACGTTGCAGAATGATTTAATATAGGCAATAACGAATGATCTAATCCATATAACTGTAACCACCATTTGCAAGATATCCCGATATTCATCAACCTTCTAAAACATCTTCTACCACCACAATGTCAAATGCAAATGCACAATAAGGATATCACGTATATATTACAATTGTTCAATAATGCTATCACAACACAACCCTGCTTTTTTATCCGTCAAACCAGCACCCCCTCCCCCCCACCCCTATCTTGTCTAGCCAAAAGTCGCCATGGAAGTAGAATATCCCAATTAAAAGTTGAAGTACAAAACAATGGCATCGGTGAGTCAGAGCCGTGCGAACGAGTGATTGGAAGGCGTTCGCCAATCGGTAGAGCAACGCTTGGAATTTACGGAGCCCTTTTTTATTTGGTGATTGATTACTGTCTCTTTAAAGTTTAGTGGTAGAGCTTAAGCAGTTTTCATGTCCACAAGAAAACAACACACATGAAAACGGTAGATTTTGCCAAAAATATGTACACGTTTCTCATATTACCTCCTTAGAAAAATTGAACCGGTATTCAATTTCTTTAAGGTTTTTTTTTTCATATGTTAAACGATGAAACAAATAGTAAATTTTGAACCAAGATATTTTTTTTATTCATTAATTGAATCATTGAGTGGTGAAATATTTGTATAATACATTATGGTACTTTATTTCTAACAATTTTGCTGGCGAAGACACCGTTTCTGTACCTACCAAATTCTTAAGGTTAATTCTCAGTAATATAAAATTCTCAGTAATACGGCATTTTCAGTAAACACAAAATTTTAAAACTCAAAATATATCATATCACCTGACAAAATTTGCTTTCGCAAAATCAAGCAATATTTAAAACTTCAAGAACTCTTAACCCTTTGCCTACCGCTCCGTTTTTTCGCCCCTTCGAAATTACTTAAACCCTCTTGTACCCTTCTACAGTAAAGACGGTAAAATCTCGAAAAATTCCCAGAAGACGTCCCGAAGACACCATCAAGGACATAATTCATAATGAAAAAGTCAATTTTCGCTGGCAAGGGCCTATTTGCATATTTTTGTTCACGCGCTCCAATTATTCGAGTGTGCGTTACGGTTCACTCTTTCCTCGGGATCCCTAAAAGAGGTCCGCGGGGGCTCGTTTTGTACACGGAACCCTTTCCTGGAATTAATTTTTCTTAGTTAATTAGCGAGCGATGTTAAGAGAACGTTGTATTGATCTGCATCTTATATTTAAAAGTCGAGGGGAGGGGCCATCTTTGTACTCATTATCTTTTTCTTGTAGCCACTTCAAAGCAGTTTCAGGCAAAGAAAAATTGTTATTATGGGTTATTGACATTGTTCTTTCTGTTTAACATCTGCATGTAAATTATGGGACCAGAGAAATGACTATTTGTGAAGATTTCACAAGTTTGTTAGATAAATTATCATACCATACCATATCACCAGCCCTTGTCTCTCCTTCTGCTCTTCTCATCCAACCACAATTGAGGAATTACGGTCTACAGTTATCAGTTAGGTAAGTCACAGAAGATTTCTTAGCAGTTTATATTTAATTACATTCGTATCTATACCAGTAACAAACACTAGATACTTTTACCGAATTCGATTCCCGGTCAAATGATCATTTGTTTAAAGCCAAATATGTGTACGGGCCTTGGTGGTGTATTCGACTTCGTGTCTCTGGACCCATGTCGTACTCATGACACAGGGACACAGAGACATTAAATGTGGCGTTATTTAAAGAAAAACTGGAGAAGCAGCCGTTCAGATTTGCTTGGTTTAAAAATTTCTTCATAAGTGCAAGAGCTGAGTAATTATTCAGACTCTCCTTCGGGACGCAATACCTACGTGTATTTGGTGCAGTGTATTTAGAAGATTGGATTGGTGTGTATTCATCCAAGACATTCTACAATTTTGTCGACCTTATTTAAATTAGTTCCACCTATTCACGGTAATGTTATAGTACCATAAAGGTCTAAAGCATGATCTGATTCCGCGAACAGCTTATTTCTGCGACGTCCTCCACTCATTACAAGCTATTGTCTATCGCGTTATAACCGTGGATAATGTTATACTGGGATGTAGGAGGAATGTGATGAAAATGTCTGCACAATTCTAGTTTAATTATTATTAAACAGGATTCGTTCCACATCTAATAGACTTTATATTGTCGTTAATGTTTCAGTTGATAGTTATAGGGGAGAGTGCATGGTGCATTCCCACAGCCGCTGGGCGCACTCGTCTGGCCATGTTACTCCTCTCTCACAGAAGACCTTGAAATGTACTGCATTTCCTACTTTATCGTATTTCCCCAATGTACGTACGTGTTTCGGTAGTGAGTGAGATATGCCAGAGCCCATTCCCATCCCATCCTATCCCTCACTATTTTCCCACTGAATTCCTTAATTTGCAAAGGTAAGCAGCGCATCTGGGGGAGTGCCAACGTTTGTCATTCTGGACTGATTTTGGCATGTATCGCAAATATGTATGGACGACAGTATCCACTTACCATCAGGTAGACTGTACGCTCGACTGCCGCCTTTTCCTATAAAAAAAAATATAAATATATATATGTAAATATATAAATTTATATTGGATAGTGTACGTTATGTATGTATTTATGTATGTCATTTAATATAACTTTTTCCTCTCTTTTAACTGTTATAGCGTAGCCAAAAGTTTAATTGGGAGATAATGTTTCAAAGCCTGCCTGTAGGTCTGCCTGACCTACTGGATCTATGAATAGGTCCATAGGTATAGGTCCATCGATTTGTACATAACATTGTACAAATTTGCAACTACATGTTTTAATTGTTAACATGTATTGTTAGGATTTGCCATGTAGTGTCCCTGTAGTATCGGCCGGCTTTAGAAAACAGCACCCTATATCTTCCCGTGGGTGTCGTAAAAGGCGACTGAGAGATAACAAAGCTACCACAAGCCCTGAAGGCCGGTTTACACTGGTAGTATTAGTAGTAGAGTACAGAGGTAGAGTGCGTACTATTCCATTACTAGCTTAATAGCTTAAAAACTTTGAGATAGTGGAAGTAGAGTCCGGTACAGTAGAGTGGATAGCACGTGTGGAACAGTGCACTCTAGCTTCATGTAGACGGTTACTCTACCAGGAATGCTAGAGTGTAGTGGTTTGGATAAAAAATATGCCCTAAGGAACTACACAACCTAATAGAGTGGACTAGCCCACGCACTTGGCCAGCGTGCAGCGTGGCGTTTTAAGGCCATATATGCACATTACCTTGTAAGGCCCCTGTCTAGTAGTGGATACCAAAAGGGCTGGTTATGCTTATTAAACATAGGTACAACGATTTCCCACTACAACAAATAAATCCAATTGTATTTGTGATATCACTGGAACATTTAAAATACCTTTTAAACAACTAATTTATCCTCATTTTTGCTATTTTTTCTAATAATATCTACAGCTAAATGGTTATCATATATTACTTATAGTTACTGATGGGGGACAGACCTCTTTAAAGAAACTATTTTGGGGTTATGATATGTTTTAGATACTTTTTTTTATGTCATCTTTCTTCTTCTTGTATTACTTTTATTTGCAAAATACATATATAATTTATAGTTATTCCTTTTAGTTTCAAAATGCAAATAGAAACCCTAGCAGCCTCACACTATTTAATATTTGAAATGTTTTGCACAAAGTCAATGTAAGCTTGAATGATTACTCAGACATGCGAACACAAAGACAAATAATGTAAGTAGGTAGGTTTGTATAGAATCAAGACACTCCCTATTCGCAGGACTTTTGAAAATTCAGTGAAAGAGCTCTTTTGACCCCACGCCTACATTCTAATTGAGACCTGTCTACAACGGCCCACTCAGACGGTATTCAGAAACCGACATGTATACATTTTAATAAATGTATCGCCCGTGAATGGATGCTTTTATCAAAAAGAAAATCCAACCGCTGCTTACATAATGTAAAAAATATACAAATTAAGTGTAGGTGGTTGAATGGGCACCGAGCGAGAATAAATGAATGGTGCCGCGCGTCTCTACTTTAGGGTTAAGTATACAATATCGCTGTATAAATTGAGACGCTGAAAAGTATATAAAATAATAAATACTCTAACGAGATAATGTCTTTTATTTATACACATTTTCAAATAAGTATAATTACTCCTTTATTATTAAAGCATTGAGCTCTTTAAATTCGTAAGGTTTTTTAATAAAAAAAAAACATATATTTAAAGAGAAAAGCCACAAAAAATTATCCTATACGGAACAAGTTCTTCACCAGATTAATCTTCATATTCATATAAAGCAAACTTCGCTTAGGTAGGTACATTAACACTTTCCCTCCAAAAAACCTGACAGAAAACTTAGTTTTTTTTAAGGCTACGGCCTCCCCTCTTTTATGCCAGACGGTCCTGTTAAACGCTGTACTTCGCCAAGTTTTGTGGTATGCATCTAAAAAAACATATACTATTTCGAATTATGTAGTCAATTTGCATTTATATGATTCCTCATTTACAACACCTGGTCGGATTTATTTAATTACTTAGGTAATACTAAATACCCTGGGCCCGACCAGGACATCATTATAATCATTTAAGTGTATTCTCCATGAGGTCATTATCATCATCACATCAAATCATCATCAAATAGCAATGTAAAATATTTAATAATCTGATAACAAGCCTATCTAGATTTACCTACTCGTAACTAGGTGTCTTTAAACAAAAGCGCCACCTTTAAACTTCTCTGGAACAAAAGCTTAACAAAAGAACACCGACACAACCTCCCACTGACCCGTTCACCCCTAGGGGGTGAGGATGCGCTGGTGGGCGACGAGTGACGACAGTAAGGCTTGGATTACACAGCTACAACAGCGATATTGATATCATATTGTTCGCGAAAAGAGGAATAACTGTTTAAAATTGGCGAGGCAGCGCACCCGCATACCCTCTGGTGTTGCAGGTGTCCACGGACAGCGGTAGCCACTTACCATCATATGGGCCGCTTGCCCGTCAGTCTCCATTAATTACAAAAAAAAAACTAGAGCTAAAGTAAATATTCAAGGCCTGTGCAGAAGTACCTTATCATTATATTTATCAACTATTCAAATTCAACTTTCACCTAACTGGCTTCTAGCTTCAATTCATTTTAGTGCTTGTCACAATTTTATTACTGACAGAAGAAAAACACGTCCAAATTTCAAGGTCAAATTTTAAAAACAAAACTGTTTGGTATCGTAAAATTAATATGCAGGGCCGGCGGATAACATGGGTATAGTGGGTAGTGGGTAAATGGGTAAAATACCCACTCGGATTTTGACGAAAAGTTACTGACCTCACTAGACATGGGAATTTTCCCGTCTCTCAAAAAATCCATGTCTAGATGCATTTTCTTTCTTTGTATCTTATTCTTATTCCTCCCGGCCAACTACCCACTTGGGCCCAACACAACCTGCCGGCCCTGAGTAAATGTAACCCAGTACTTACACTCCAACAATATACACCTCTTCCAATATTCTCATTCACCTTCGGTTCTTCTCATCCAGCCCCCACCGGCGAAATTCTTCAAGTAATCGGTCCACTTGGGCGGAGGGCATCACACACTGCGGTTCACGGTACGTAGCTCCATTCGGGGACTCGCCTATCTCATCGGTTGTCTGTCCCGCGGCAAGTACGACCTGTCCATTGCCACTTAAGCATGCTAATTCTATGAGCATGCCATAGTTCGGATTTCGGATCTTATCCCGCAGAGAAACTCTCAGAACAGCTCTCTCCATAGCTAGCTCAGCGACTTTGAAATTACGGATCAGACAGGCGGCAGGAAACACGGAAGGTGTTATGAAGTCAAATTATTTAAAATATTATTAATTACCTAGGCAGACTTGATAAATGAGTTTTTCAGTGATTGTGATCTTCGTTAAGCAAATATTAGACATAAACAAATCTTGTAATTTGGCATTCGAGCACATAATTTCTTAACTCTATTGCGTCTTATTTTAATTATTTGTACGTTCATACATCAGTAATGAATTAAGCATATTAAACTACGTAAATATCTAAGTACTTAAAGTATTCTATCTCAAACAATCAACATTATATGTAGCCATATGACACCGTTACAATAATGTTACGAGCACAAACAGCGATTCATACGAGTATATATCTTCGGCGGTCTCAATCTCACGATCACATGAAAACCATTTTCCCCCTATTCCACTGAAACCTTTAAGGCTTTAAAACGCCAGTGACAAACGCGGAGTTGTCTCTGTCTCGCCACGCCCATTGGCGACAAAGCCTTAAACCACGCCCAAAGCGACACTTTCCACGAATCAGACACGAGTACGGAGGTTTTTTATTGAGATTACGTAGCTGGGAGGACTTGGAATAGAGTATTATGTGATGTAAAAGTTTTATTGGGAATGGACGGTACATAGATGTAGGATTTTATAGATCAACACATCGTACAAGTAATAATTCAAACCATAGAGATTTACTGTAAACGAGAAAGAATCAAAACGAACTGTCAAACGGCATATATTTTTAACTAGCCGGAGGGGCCTGGAATTCTGTTATACATGTGTGTTACTTATGAATAACAAATTACCCACAGTCAAGTAAGAGACATTTCTGTGATATGTCTTTGAGATTAGCAGTCTTGTAGTATGTCTATGGGGTAGAGCAGTGGCGTGCATTGGTTTTAAAACTTGATAATGGATAGTGACTGCAGGTATCTAATACAAAAATTCTTTTTAATAGTTAGGAGCACTAAAAACACTGGCGATTGCGTGAGATTTCGCCTGCGCTAGCGTAGGTTTAACGTAAAGAAGTATTCGTTACAGGTAAACTCTGCTCATTTGCTTTGGTGGAGTGTGTGAACAGAAAATATACTTAACTATTTTGTAATTGAAGATAGTGTTCCTATGGTTTGAATGTCAAACACATAGGAACGTTTAAACGTTAATTATTCCAACGTCAAATATGACATTTGCATATAAAAATCTCATCCTGGACATCTCCCCCCGCGACTAAGTCAACGCGCGTGTCGTAAACGGCGACTAAGCCTTTTACGACACAAAGCTACCACGTACAAACTGCTAATCGTACAAAGCTGCTACCACAAACCCTGAGGAAGTACATCACCTCTAAAAGAGTGCACTCACGAGGCGTACGAGGCGTTTCAAAGCCCTACATCCTTCATGACAATGTGCATGGAGAAATCCACGTCCAACAGTGGATACTGAAAGGGCTGGTTACATTGCAAATAAAAATGTGAAACAAATAGAGAATACCCAGAGCGGATTAATGGATGTTACATGTTTTCATGTTTGTTACATAGGCCACATTTTTTTCTTCTCGATAGCGCAGTTTAACCGCCGTGGTAGAGGTAACTGTAAAAGACATACTTAAGCATAAACTCAGTCGTCTGGTCGGAGTTCGAACTCATGACCTCACGAATAAGAAATCGGTAGGAATCTCCGCGTAAGTTCAAATATTCATATAGTATTTTCGAAATTTTCTCATTTGTTCTAATTCATCGCTTCATAAAATTTACTCGTAGGTAAGATACGCATCGTCCGTTCCACTCAACCATATTACCCCAATAATCAACTCGCAAATAAAAGCAGCATAACACAAAAACGGCAACATAACAGAGCTCAAGACCGGGCGGGCGCGGGTGGCGTGGTGTGGGGTGGGGGAGGGAGCAAAAAGCTCAAGTGCAGAGGCTGTATCGATCCGCGGCGACCGGCGACATGGCCGGGTCACATCGGTAGGGCGGCCAGCCAGTAGTAGCGAAGCTATAAGATGATCTATAAGTTGATGCTACCCCATCCCATTAATATATAGGTACTTTATTTATTTTTTATAAAAAAGAGGTGGCAGACGAGCATACAGTCCACCTTCTGGTTAGATGGATACTGTCGCCCATGGACACCTGCGGTACGTGCCAACATCAATGCAAACTGATTTTGGTATATCTCTCTCATTACCGAAACATGTACGTACATTGGGGGATATGATGAAGTGGGAAATGAAGAACATTTCAAGGTAATGAAGCCAGTAAAGTGTGTCCAGCGGCTGTTGGATACAACGGTTTGGATGTTTGTTACGTCGAACCGGTTGAACAGATTTTTTCGAAGCTTGATAAATAGGTAAACTGTAATCCGGGTTAATCCTGTAATCCTCATAGGCTACTTACTATTCATATATACCACGTGAACAAAGTCGCGGGCAAAAGCTTGTAACCTAATAAGCTAGCAAACAATCTTAACTAAACAAGAAATGAATTTTTGGATTTCGCCAGTAAGAAACTACTCATATTACAATGTTAGTGAATCACTTTGACACTAGGCAACCCTATGACACGGCATAGGGAAATGGATTGGGGAAAATGGAGAGAGATAGGATAGGATGGGATGAGAATGGTCTTTGATATATCTCACTCATTACCGAAACACGTACGTACATTGAGGAAATACGATAAAGTAGAAAATACAATACATTGAATATCTAATTATGGCGTGATTTTAATGAGTTTCATTAACAGGTATAGTTCTTTCATCTCACGAAGATGGATTACGCTTAGTATTGGTTACGGTCGTACATTTTTTTTTATGGACGAAGGCGGCAGTCGAGCATACAGTCCACCTGATAGTAAGTGAATACTGTCGTCAATAGACATCCGCAATACATGTCAACATCAGTCCAGAATGTCAAAAGTTGGCACGTCCCCGGATGCGCTGCCTACCTTTGCAGATTAAGTAAAGGATTGGGAGAAAGGGTTGGGAAAATGGAGAGAGATAGGATAGAATGGGATGAGAATGGTCTCTATCTCACTGAGAGATGGTATATCTCACTCATTACCGAAACACGTACGTACATTGGGGAAATACGATAAAGTAGAAAATACAGTACATTTTAGGGTCGTCTTCTTCGAGAGAGGGGTAACGTGGCCAGTTAAACCCCCTACCAGCCGCGGCGTCGGGAACCCAACTGAGCGTTTTCATGTTTACACATGTATATATACGAGCACGACCACTACTGAGCGTAACCCGCCTTCGTGAGATGAAAAAACTATACCACACTGATAAACAGCGTTCAATTCACTGTATTTATCTACCTTTATATTTTATCTTCACCATAACTCCCAAAATATTTGTATTAACTTATTTAAAAGTAATCAATTTTCTCTGTTTGACAGTCATAAATTTTCTCCCTCGGAATCTTGTTAACAAACAGAATGTCTTTTCGAAAACGGTTCCCTTTAGAAAAGACAATGGAAGTATTCAGTTTGCAGTCCGCGAAAACACGAAACAAACGATTCTGAACTTAAATTTCAAACAAAACGGTTTATTTTCCTTAACATCCTGTCGCAAACGTAGGCATCAAGAAATATTAAGTCTCAGTTCACCGGGACAAACGACGAGGTCTTGTAAATCATTCAGGTTCTTTGCGAAGGCGCGAACGGAATTAATATCTGTTTTCTTCGTCTTTGCAATTACAGTGTTGTCCGTATCACTGCTGATGCCGGTGCGATTCAACAAAGATCAAAAGGAAATCGTGTAGACGGGAGCATTCCAATTTACGTGATAAGTGAAAATAAAAATACTATTTTTATAATAAAGGGATTTTTTTTCACGTATAGGCGGTAAATAAGATAAACCATACATACCTACTTTGAATTAGTACTTTAATTACATTTGTTATTTAATTACATTTGTTATTTAATTACATTTGTTATTTAATTACATTTATTATTTAATTACATGTGTTATTTAATTACATTTGTTATTTAATTACATGTATTATTTAATTACATTTATTATCTAATTACATTTGTTATTTAATTAAACTTGTTATTTAATTACATTTGTTATTTAATTACACTTGTTATTTAATTACATTTGTTATTTAATTACACTTGTTATTTAATTACATTTGTTACGTTATAACATTTGTTACTTAATTAGATTTGTCGTTTAATTACATTTGTCGTTTAATTAAATTTGTCGTTTAATCACTTTTGGCGCTTAATTACATTTGTCGTTTAATAACTTTTGTCGTTTAATTACATTATTACTTTACATTTAAATATTGTATATTTATTTTATTTATATATTAGTAGTACATACACACATAATTATTTTTATTTACTATAATTTTGGATTTAAGATATAAAATTCTGTCTGAGGGTAACCTACTAATATCCTAAGAGATCTGCTTCTTCATTAAAATCTATTTGAAACATTATCTGATTATAAGGGATCTTATTGTCGATTCTAGTTTAACAGATATTGATACTATGGTGATATATTAAAAATAAATATTATTATTGTTTTATCTTTAAAATCAAATACTAGAGTATGTTTCTGTTTAAATAGAATCTTGACAAAACGAAATTGTAATTTATAAAATCTTAACCAAAGTTAATAAGACCATACGACAATAAAATCTCTTTGCTCAGATAACATCACATATAACATTGTCAAATGCGTACATTGTCTAAACTAATTACGACATGAATATGACATGACATATAATTATGAATTGTGATGTGAAAATATTTCTGAAAAATACCACCGTGACTGTGACAATATGCGACCAATCCCCTCAAGGGTTGGTCGCATATTGAAAGTTGTTGCCCGAAATTTGTGAAACGATACGCCTCTTGAGGTTTTTCAACTAAGTTACGACATGAGGCTGTTTAAAAGGGCTGTTAATAGGATTCTAGAAGGTCAGCGTGTGCACCACCCGCATCCGATGTTGTGCCCGTCCGTCAGCGTGAGGAAAAAAAAAACACGTCAATAAACCAGTTGTCTGTCGCTTCTGCTCCTTCCTAGTCTAGTCTGTGCACATCTCTCAAGAGGGCCTAATTTGACTCGCGACAACCGGGCGATTAAATTTTAATATTTGAAAGCGCGCCGTTTGAGACGACCCGGGACGATTGCTATGGGGCGCGGTGTCGCTTTGTTTTTGTATCCCTGGTTTTGTTTGTTACTTATAAATAATTTTAAAATTTCGTGGAATGCTGTTGGATTGCAGCGTGCACTCTCCCCCACAGAAATTTCTCATTTGTTTTAAGGTTTACTTCAATGTTGAGACATTCATAATAATATACATAGTGGGGGATGTTTTAAATAGAAAAAATCACTATTCGCGAATACTAAATTAAATACGAATAGTGAACATACCACGCACGCACGCACTTGTAAAATTAAGTAATAAGTATAAGTAAATTTAAGTAATAAGTAATTTAATAATAAGTAGTAATTAAGTAAGTATCTAATTTGTAGCTCAAATTAAAGTCAATGCAATAAATATATTTTTTAGTTCTATCAGCGAAGGTTTTTCTGTTGTGCTCCGACATGAGGCTCTTCAAAAGAGCTACAAATAGGATTATGCAAGGTCGGCGCGCACCCGCATGCCCGCACCCGCGCACTGGTGTTGCAGGCGGAGACACTCACAATGAGGTCGCCGTCTTCCATGGTTGTTCGTCTGCCACACTTAAAGGATAATACGAGTAGAGCTTTTATTAGAGCTATAGATCAGCTGTACTCAAGAAATGACTCAAGATACACTAAACAAAATTGCTTGCACTCGCAACCTAAACTTACCAGCTGGCAATATTTCCCCAATTACCCGTCCCTCCCCTCGATGCCAAAGAGTTGTTTACGGGGTCCGGGGTTCGAGTCCCGGGTAATAAAGAATACCAATCCGCCACGTCCCGAGGGAGCCCGCTTGACCTCTTCAGTACAAAGGGCGAAAATGAACCCTTGAGATGATATTGTTGTAATGGATATTGGAATTGAGAATTTTGTGTGTCTCCGAATATTAGTGTTAATTTTGTTTCCAAGCTTTTATAGTATAAGTATTTATTTATTAGCGGCTGTTGGATTACAGCGTGTAAGCCTCCCCCCCCCCCCCCACCCCCCCAAACTTTAACTATAACGCTGACCAGTCTTAAAAGTTCATTAGCGCTCACTCAGCGCTCGCGCGTTGAGCGGTCTCTCCGTCCCGTGTGTCGCCACTGCCTGTATCTTTTCACGAAACGTCGCGAAAGGGTAGCATAACATAAGATATTTATTATTCATAAACTTTATTTTTCATAAAGATTATAACATAAGCCATTTCAATATATAACTGTTTTTCTTACTAATTTCTTGTTGTTCTTCTTGTTATTAGAGGCACATATATGTATCACTCTACACTAATATATAGTTAGCAGTGGACCGGTTCAAGTTCACAGGTAGCAATTGGATGTGAAGCACAGAAAACCGTGTGTTTTAGCCAGTTTCGGGAGAGGTCTATATTCAGTAACATAAACTGATGACATGATATGGGAGACAGCAATAAACGCAAAGGAATGACCATTATTAAAATAAAAATCGTACTCAAAAACATAGAACATGACACTCGAAATCTGTTTGCAAAAAAACCTATGACCGCTGTCTCTTTCATCCATTGATTTATTCAAAATTGAAGCGAGAAGGAAGATCTTATTTTATAAGTCCAACACGTCCACGAGGTTAAAGAAATTTAGCATGCGATGCGGTGCCCGGGCGCAGACAAAATAAAACATATCTCGAGGCGTAAAACAGGTAGCCTTGGAAATCATTTAATTTTGGACCATTTATTACGCTGACTTCCCAGTCTTGATACTTTGAAAGAACTGTGTTATTTGAACTCACAGCGCAGAGTTAATTCCAAAGTAGATTCATGTGTAAAGAACGCATAAAATAAAAACGACCGTTTTCTATATTTTGTACAAATTCTGCACGCTTTTTAATTAAATACGAATATTAGACATCTACTTGAACTGGACGCAACACTAACTACAATATTATCATCACATGATTCACATGACTCACTCCATTTTGGACTTTTCAGCCACTTCTTTCTATTTTTACACAATTTTTACAATAATCAAACAAAAACTCGACTCCACTTCTCAAGTTCCAGCCAAAAAGATCACAAAGACAGTTGTCTTACAAATGACAAATGATTTCTTATAGGGCTTCGTAGCGTCATCATTTGCTTACATCCCTTTTCTTTATACTCTTTTACCTTCAGTACTGTTGTCAAACGTTTCGTTTTAAGGTCATACATCCCTTATTGTTGTATGCTATTGTTTAATTTATCTGAGAATACCATCAAGTTGCATTGCGCGGTGTTCATAGCCAAAATATTGGCGGCAACAATATAATGATTGTTTATTGAAATACGTCGATTATTTTAATAGGACATCCGGTCAGACAAAATGGCTATATGTAGAGATCATGCTTTAATGCCACTTACAGAGAAACCGTCAAGAGCTCTCTTAAAACTCTGTTTTTACTTAGTATCCTGAGCATTAGAATAATGATACGAGTTGATTTTTTGGATGCAAATTTTGAAGCTATTTATTCTCTAATTAAAGGTTTACGAGCCCTTATTTCGTATGCTAATGTAGAGCTGTTAGAAACCTTTGTTCGCTACCTGTGCGATACGAAGTTTAATTCGGTGAAAATTAATTGCAAGGAACGATTCAATGTGGCTATTGTTTTTCAGTCACGAGATGTTTTGATGCGGTCATCGACTTCCATCATTGTTAAAAATTGTTTTGCCCAAAACTAAAATTGCTTTTGTTACAAAGGAATTGTTACTTGATAATTTAGATTTTAAGTACTTCCTTGCTTTTAAATAGTGTGGCAAATATATTTAGCGATCGATAAAATATTCTGTCGTTAATAAACAATGTATTTGTGCCTTTTTTTCAGATCTACGATGGATTTCTGTTTTCTTCTTAACTAAGTTACTTTGAGTCTACCTAAGTATTGTAACTTTATAACTTCCGAATTACCTAAGTAATTTAGAAGAGGCCAAAAGTAGATTTGAGTATGTAGTATTTAGCAGTAGAGAGAAACGGGCTTATACAGGTGATATAGGTGTGTAACAGACATACTAGCCAAAACTAAATTTACCTACTACAAAAAATACCCACTCGGCGATATCTGATAGAATTATATTTACATTTGTTTGTTACATTTGTTACAAATCCTGAATATACGTCAACCTAAATAATAAATAACATACTTATAAATGAGTACTTATAAATTAGTACGTAGATATAAATGAGTACTTATAAATTAATTAACCCAATTCAATAATGTTATATTTCATAGAAACGTTCATTGGGCTCAATTTTTTTCTCTTTTCCACATCTAAGAATCTAAAACATCGAAACAAGGATTTTCCCACCATTCCAATCTTCTTCAAAGCTAAACTAGCTTACCTGGAGCATTCGAAGTATTCCCCAAACCCCCGGACGTGTCTTAGATCCCCTTTGTGGGGTCTTACGCGACCCTCTTTTGCGGATATAACACACGGTTGGGAATAGAATCACTAGCAATTCAGCAAGCGAATTCGTACGAGTAGGCCCAGCGGCTGTTGGATTACAGCGTGCACCTATATGTAACGTATATACCCAGAGTTCTCTTCACGTTATGATAATATAACGAAAAGAGAACTTAATAAAAGCAGATGTAATTGCTTAGTAGTAATTTTCTACAACTTCTGTATGACAATTATAACAGAAATAATTATAGAAGCAATAAGAAAAACCTCCTTTTTAGCAAGCTTTCAGCTTCAGATTTTTCTAAGTTTATTTTTATACAGAAAGGTGGCAGGTGAGAGTCCTCGTGAATGTAAACAGATACTGTCAGAGGCTAAACATCAGACAGAGCGCCGAGTGCCCGGCGTTTGAGCGCTGAATGAGCACTATGAACTTTTAAGGCTCGCGCGTTCGTGTGACTTCAAATCCTCAGCCTGTACCACTGAACTTCTACTTAAGTATGGATTTTTAAAAACTGTCACTTGCTCGGCGGTGAGGGAAAACATCGCGGGAAACACCGCATGCTTCATAAATAAATAAAAAAAAGAATGAGCCGTCGCGGGACGTCTGCCAGATGTGAAACATCGAAAATTATTTTGTAGAAATAATGAGCATAAAAGGATAGCTTATGAAAGGAAATAAATATAGCACAATTAAAAATATAATATTCAGATATTTTTTTAAAGAAAAAGATGATTGTTTATTTAATATACATTTATATTAATTTAATACAAAAATTAAATGGAAACAACTTAATTCTCTTAATTAGTGACTTCTTTAATTATATTCGATGTTGCCTTTGACGGTATTACGTGGCGACGCATGCCGTGGCGACGCGTCGCCACGCCACCAGCCGGTCTGACCCGCCGCATTAGATGTTTCACATCAAAATCTGGAGCAAGTAATCCACCAATCCTCACTTACGTCCGCGTGGTGGATTACGGCCCGAAACCCCCCTCAGTGATTTACTAGGGAAGGCCTGTGCTCTGCAGTGGGACGATATAGGCTGATACAAGATTAGTATGATTCAATTTATTATGCCTTTAAACTCTTTAAAAGCTTGAGTTTGCAAGAATGGTTCACCGATCTACGTAGCACTGTGTCCCCTAGACCTAGGGGTCACGTATATGTCACACGTCATTTGGATTGTCGCATTTCATCACGCGACTACGAAGGGGACATTCCTCCATATTGACCCTGAGGCATTTTGTTACAAGTGCCCATTATTTTTCTCTTCCCATAAAGGTTATGGTAATGCCCATAGTATGGGGTAGGGTTGAAGTCGTGTAGGACAGATGTTATCGTATTACGACGCGTTTTATACTTACTTTGACTTTAGATTTGGATTCGAGGATTGTGTACAGAATAGAAATGTGCGAACTATTTTAATGACGTGTTTCTATGTCGATTTTAATAGAATCTCTTATAGTACGTATTTGGTAAATATAATAAGTATTGTTTTAAAGTTAAGGGTGGTAAGTGATATACCTATCGTAAAACCCGCATTAATTTTCATACATCTCATATAATCAGACACGTAAGTATTCTAGGTATTATTGCAAGGTCGGCGGCGCACCCGCATACCTCCTGGTATGCTTTTAGAGGTGGTGTAGTTCCTGAGCGCGTGTGATAGCGGCTTTGTTATCCCTTAGTGGCCTTTTAGAACACCCACGGGAACACACGGCACCGAGAAATATGAGTACAATTAAAACAACTTGCAGTCATTAAGATAGGTACTTACCAAAAACCCGGTCACGTACAAACACGCACAACTACTATGTATAGGAGGTACTTCACAAATACTTGTACAAATATTTCGTCTTTGTACAAATATTTAGTATTTTCCATCACTGTGTCGGTTTTTTTGGCGTACATCAAAGGGCGCAAACCGCATATATTTGAGATGGCTCCCAAACACTTGCAAAGAGTCAGTTAGCTGTATGACGCTATCCAGAACGTACGATTATTCTGTTTCTACGTATACTTATATATAATGGAGTGAACGAATGATTTGCGATTTCGTGTGTGACTGCTCTTTGCAACGACTTTACAAATATGTCCGAAAAAAAAATTATTTGTGTACGACGAGGTTTTCTACAATAGGACATTTTTAAAACCATCTTCCCGACATTAACCTCCAACCAGATTCATAGCATTCCTCGGAGGGTCCGGCAAGTTTCCGCGAGTATTGTGCGAACTTATCTCTTGCATAATGGATGTGCCCTGATAGGTTTCCGTAAGTGATTGATAGACGACGCCGTTTTGGCAACTCCCGGTCTGGTCAGGGGATTAGAAGCCTACGAGAGAATTTGTTTATAACAACAATTTACTCTCAAATTAAGTTGACGAAAGTATCTAAGAAAATATTAATTTTTCTACGTCATTTTAAACTGTTTTAAATACTGCAAAATATAAAACAGATACAATAAAATTGACACCGAATATTGCATTTGACTTTATGACCGGTGAAGTCAAGGATATAAAAACAACATTGATTAGACTACTCACCTACCCTCCAATTTAATTTGTTTTTATGAATACAGACAAATAAGAGATGTATACTCGTATGTACAGGTAGATATTAAAGTTTTAATAAATGAGTAATATTAAATACCCACTGCGTCTAGACAATTTTAGATGGCTAATAGGGCACAAACAACCCATTTTCATAAGATTAAAAAAATGTAATAAAAAATACGTTATAGAATCTGTCTTATTTTAACTTTTTCACACCACTTCTTTTTAACTGCGGTTTCGAACCATAAGGCATTCTCACTGACCCAAGGTTTACACAAAAGTTTTAATTTTTTTTTATTATTGATAATACGTTTCTTCGTGATGTTTTCTTCACCGCCGAGTTAATAATTCAAACTCATTGCAGGTCAAGAAATTGAAAGACCTTCCACAAAAAATATGAACTGTGTACAAATTCTCATTCACAAGCTCGAAAATACATATTTCTAGGGAAATTTTGAAATAATCCTATTGAAACTGTTTCTATCGAGTCTAACGCACCGTCATTACCACAAAATGTCTGATCAAAAGTACATCTCCATTAAAATATATCAGTAGTCATGCGATGACGGATCGGCGTATCGCTTTGTTGTGCTAATGTACCGGCAACGCTGTTCCTCCACGATCCCTGCTAAATGAAAAGTTTCTTTGAAATCCACACACTCCACCAACATTGAGAGTTATTTATAGGACTCGACATAACCGTGTGTGAGCAATTCACTATACATTGTCGTTTATAACAATCTAGTAATTCAAATCATAAATATTACAGAAAACAATGACGTTGTGGAAATGAGAATTGTGTACAATAAAACTGATCAGGTACTGATCAACTATTGCCCAATAAAATCATCAGCTCTCGTATTCTATTCACGCAATTCACTAATCATTCCCTGACCCTTATTTTTTTTAGGGCGAGCGCAGACGGCGCTCAGCCAGGCGCAAAGAGTGTGTGCAGCAACGAGCCTAAGGGCTCCCCCGCCGGTAGACCGACGGAAGGAACTGACCTTGGCTTAGGGCATTGCTTTGAGTGGGTACCGCGGGATCGCGAGTCGGTGAGAAGCGCCCAGGCACGTGCCGATATCTGGTGAAAGTGTTGTCTGAAGGCCGGTGTGTGTTCACGGTGTAGCGAGGATGACGTCCTCATCTCTACCAGATCGAACAGAAAATACATAGATCGCGGGTGCAATTTTGGTTAAGATATATTATATTAGTCATAATATATAAACATATATACATATACATAGATATACATATAAATATACGTATATGTATAATAATTAACTGAGCTAATAGTAAAATTCACTATAAAAAATCAATTGTTTCGAGACTGTTTTATTTCACGTACGTCGCTCTAGAAATTAATATTGTGTTTGAAGCACTACAAAACCTACCCGAAGAGCCGACTTTTAATCACAGAAACAAAACGCAACCCCTCCGTAACACCAGCTGTCACTAGCTCCCATGATGGACGATCAGTCAGCTCGCAGACGGCGATAGTAAACCGATTTACTTCGGGGGAAAATTAATGTTCGCGCCTCGCCTCGTTGCGCGTACAGTTGATCGCCACTTGCTGAGACAAAGGTGCCTAATTGTTTGTCAAGAACCACGCTGAAAGAATTTCCTGAAGCAATCGCTATGTGACAGTTCTGTTGGTCAATATGTATTTCAGTCATATATCTGGTGGCACACAAATATTCATTTTTTAGATAAATATATTTTGTAAACGCAAAAATACTAGTAATTACAAGTACAACCGGCAGCCTTATCGCAAAAGCGATAGGTACGACCTATTAGAATCGACATGTATGTATGTATTTGTATTTATTTTAACCCTTAAACTCCCTACTTAATTAAACATCCCATTCAATTCCATAACATTTTTTGTTATGGACGAGGGCGGCAGACGAACATACAGTCCACCCGATGATAAGTGGATACTGTCGCCCATAGACATCCGCGATGCATGCCAACATTAATCCAAAATGACAAACATTGGCACGCCCCGGGATACGCTGCCTACTTTGGAGGCATATGGAGAAATGATTGGGAAAATGGGGAGGGATGGGATGGGAACAGCCTCTGGCACATATCACTCACTACCGAAACACGTACGTATATTAGGGAAATAAAATAAAGTGGGAAATGCAGTACATTTCAAGGTAGTCTTCTTTGAGAGAGGGGTAACGTGGCCAGTCGAGCGCGCCCAGCAGCTGTTGGATTGCAGCGTATACTATACCCCTCGTTAAATAACTAATACAAAACTCGTTATTTTATTATTCTCTTTATTCTCCCATTTCACCTCTCGCCAAAGAATGAGAAAAACACATCCCGTTGTACACCCCACTCGCCGTTCTTCTCAATCCTTTTTTCAAATCCGTGCATGTGTCTCAAAAGATATGCGGCGCATCCAAGGGCATGCCAACATTTGTCATTATCGACTGATGTTGGCATGTATCGCGGATATTCTTGGACGACAGTATCTATTTAGACTGTCTGCTCTTCTACTGCCTTCTTTAAAACAATCGTACAAGTGGCAAAGGCAAGTGGCAATATATTTATAATTGTATAATTGTGTGTCGGGTACCCCTAAATATAAAGGTAAGAAAAACATACCTTTCAACAAATAACTCTTTATTATTTCCGCCTATTGTGTACTATAAGAACTGTATTATGTACTTATATTAACATATGAGAAAAAACAGATGGTGAAACTCACTCAACCATCATAAAAAGACTTTTCTAATCTACAAAATTGCAGTGTGACGTGTACAAATTCGATATAACAAGAGAAATTGACACCCGATGTAGTAAACAAACAGCCAAAACCACAGAAGCCGTAAACAGATTCCAAAGTCAATTTCCAAATTGAACCGCGACCATAAAGTCAACCCCCTTAATCCAATCACACCCCGTCCTTGTCAACGTTTTGTTTCCTCTTTTGGTTAAATCACCATTTACAAAAGAACCCTCAAAACACCTAAAATTATTACATTTTTTTTTATTTTCTTATATGGCAATAGCGTAATTAGCACATTGTGCCAGTGTCACGTTCTCGTCGTAATTAACAATTTCAAAGTCAAAAACGTATCCCGTCAATTGTCAAGCCCATCAAAGTAAGGTAGGAGTCTGTAAAGTGATAGTAGGTTTACTGAGGACAAAAGGGAACTCCTCACAAGCACACGAAAAACGCAGTCGTATGCATTTGTTTGATAAAAAAAAATAAAGTATCACTATTAAACCACTGAACCCACGATATATAATTTTTATAATAATCAAACAAAAACTCGGCTTCACTTCTCGAGTTCCTTCCAAATTATCCTACTTACAACTTTATGATGCGTCAACGAAAGTAGGATTGTCACACAGGTCACAGTAAAATGGACTGATAAGTAAAAAATGTACGCAGAACAGTCGCATCAGAACACACCCATTTTTTTTTTAAAGAACAGACGAGGAATATAATCCCATTTAGTCGCGTGGCGCGCAAATGCTTCTACTGAGGGGATGTAACACGCGAACGAGATCAAAAAACATTCGTACCTATTCGAATTTCGAACGCGTGTATTCTTTTATTTCGGCCAGTCAAAGCGAGGGGTTCGGAATTTAAAATGTACTTAAATTCAATTCCTATTTCCGTGTTCCCGTATGTTTTTCTTTTTAATTTCCATTCGTGTCCATGGCAAGCCTGTTTGGAGCCTGTTTTCGTGTTTTCGACCATTCAGTCAACGTAGTGATCTTTTGTAAGGGCTCTCTGTGAAATTGGAGAGGGCAATGTTTTTGCCTTTTTGTGAAATCTAAATTGCCCTTCTGCCGTGTTTTAATGTCTCTGCTCGTCGTATCGTAAATAACATTTTGAAACAACTGTTTGTCAGCTAATGATGATGTTTCAGAATGTAAATACTTTGGATCTATGTATTTTTTGAGGAAAAAGTTCCAGCAACGATTGTAGATCGCCATCATCGAAACGTTGCGAAAATAAGAAATCTAAAACAAATCTGATTTTAGTATCAACCCATAACGTCCCATTATTGTAGGGCATAAACCTCTTCTAGTATATCACGAGGAGGTGTTCGGGCCATAATCCATCACGGTGCGGATTTTTTTATTTCCTCACAATTTTTTGCCTCACTGCCAAGCTAGTGACAACATTTAAAAATCCGTAAGCATGTAGAAATTCAATGGTACGGGCCGGGGTTTTGAACTCACGATCACAAGAATGTGAGTAGATTATAGATACACTTAAGCTGTCATCGCTCTAATTTTAGTACTAATAATTAAATAATGCGGGTCGGCCATCTTCGTATTCCGCAATCATTTCAGCGTGATTGAGTACAAAAGGAACATCCAAACAAACCAAGTCAATTACGTTTTGTTGTAACCACCTTACGAGTATGTTATCTCTCGGCGTTCGGTCACGGTCGGAAATACTTATATGGCCGACCGGCTTTATTTAATATTTGTTTAACTTTATTAACTTATTTGGGATTAAAATGAATTGATAACGTTGGAAAATTACTTTCAATAATCAACGTAATCTTGATTTTCCAAATAATCTACAGGAAAAAGTACAAGATGTTTTTAGATTTCAATTCAAGGAAATCGTGTGTGTCGGCAGTATATCAATCAGCACTAAGTGCACCTATCAGTTTAAACTGTCGAGATATGTGACCCCTGGTTGTGTGGTGAAATGTGGCCGTTCGCCTCCTTCCCGCCCGTGACACACATTCTAATACGTAGTTTTATTTGGGGGAATGCTACTTTAGGGTCGACTCACACATACCGTTCTGTGATAACTATCACAGCAATAAATGAAAATATTTTAGATTATTTTTAAATTACTAACAACCAATCGTTGTTTCACTCAGATTGTATAGCGATACCCTAGAAACCCAAACAACATATTATGTCCATTTGCATCAGTTTGGCTTCTTAAAAGTAAAAGCACTCTCAAAATCGGATCAGTATTTTTGAGTTTATTTTCAGGCTTAAATAAAATATACCGGCGCCCGCTTAACAATGAATTTGTATGATTAAAACTAACAACTTTAGATCTACGAGTTTTTTCTTTAGGTACTTGGTATTTTCCCTAAAAAATAAAGTTACATTTTAAATGAAGTCTCTGACTTCGTGATTCTTTTGTATTTTTTGTCCTTATCTAATGCACCGCCCGCCTGCAACATTGCGTATTTTTTCACTTCACAGAGTAAATAATATTTTAGGTAGGTAACATAAAAATATATTTATTTTACAAGAAAAAAGATTGAATTTTAAAATTGAGTGTTATGAAGGTGCGGATAGTTTTTATTTAACCCTATAAAATTAACAGAAAACAAACAGTCTTTTTAATATTAGTATAGAAAAAGATTTAATTTATGGCTACATCACCAACAATTAAGCCTTTTCAACAATTTTGAAAGATTTAACAGAAAAGTTTCAAACAGAAATAATTTCGACAACGAAACATCTAAGAATGTCTAAACAAATACATCATTAATTGTTAAGATTATAATTGTAGCATCTTACCAATTTACGGCAACAATAGAGAGATTTGCATGACCGTTCCTTCATTTACTAAATAAATATACAGCGGGTCAACGAAATAATGTAAAACCTGATACAAAACAACTAATCTAAAATATATAAAATCGTTCTAACGGAAAATAAAATGATTTTAGGGAATAAATCAAAAATTACAAACATGCAACATTTTGTTGTTCTACCTAAAGCGTTCGTAGCTCTCATTGCTAGTACAGGGTAGTGACCGGGTGCCGAGCCAGCGCAACGCGGACGACGGCAACTCACCGCATTGATTTCATAAATGTGTATAGAATAAAAGGCATGCTTGATTAATGACCAAGTTATGAAAAAAAACGATTGTAAACAACCTGTTTTCAGCGTTTGTGTTATTTCAGTGACACTTAATTACCGCCGCTTATTTTTTCTGATCAAAATAAAACAGACACGATTTAAAATCGACATTAAAGTATCTTGACCACTCACGGTGTAATGTAGCGCAAGTGACGCGTCCCCTGACATGAAATCCAATTGAAAACTTCCGAATTTTTCCGGTCAAACTGAAGGGGATTCCTTAAGTGATGTTTTACGAATGGTTTCCGATAGATTAAGTATCGGACCCGTTCACAGATACACACACGAACTGTTTTTTTAAAACGACTTAGTAGTTTAAAATTGTGAAGTAGAATTTAGAACACGAAGAGTTTTCCACCATTCGAAACAAAAGAAAGTATTTTATAGATTCACATTTAAGTCAATTCCAAATGAATTCCCATATCTCCAAAGATAGACAGCGCTTCCAGGGGCGTGCCATTTTCATTCTACACTGATGTTGTATCACAGATGTCCGTGAACGACAATATTCACTTACCACCTTTCTATCTTTCTATAACGTACGTGAAATCTTTCTATAAAAAAATAAGTAAGTACTCTAGGCAATGCGTTCACGTTGTTAAAGTTTCAATAATATAATTAAATAGTGATATTAAAAATCTTAATCCAGTATTAATCCATTTGCCATAGTATTAATCCAGTAGTGATATTAAAATTTTCTACTTATTTTCATAGAATCATTTCTTC
This sequence comes from Sesia bembeciformis, assembly GCA_943735995.1. NCBI lineage: Eukaryota > Metazoa > Arthropoda > Insecta > Lepidoptera > Sesiidae > Sesia > Sesia bembeciformis. Next base: position 11,590,126 of record OX031040.1, read on the forward strand.
GTTATTTTTTTCTCAAAATTTATCTACGTACACACATAACATTAATTCACGTTAACCCAAAATTGGTATGGTACAAATTGCTGTAAATGCGACTTATGTCCGCGATATTAAAATACAAAAATCTGTCTTGCAAAAATAACTTTGCCTTTCTCAAAATGTCTCAATGAAATGTCCGTAATTCATAAAATCAGTGGAGTAAAGGCTAAAATCCGTTGAATGAATGAAAAATATGGAAGATAAAGTTGTATGAGGAATGGGTAGGGTAAACTGTACTATGGTGTATCACGTTATGTCTATGGTATCATCGCGACAGGAGGTCGCGTTTCCCCCGGCTTTCCGTAGAAATATCGTCCTAATATACAATATTCGCACACCTCACCATATTGTTCTCGTTGGTGTCAATACGTTTGATATTTTTAAAAGATTTTTTCTTCTCATATATATGTATTCTATCGGCTTTTAACTTTACGTACTATTTTAAGGATGTATGAACTTAAATAGTCACGCCGACCAAACGGGTTGACGAGTCCACTCTTTTAAAGGTGGTATAAATCTTCAGCGCTTGTGATAGCAGCTATGTTATCCATTAGCCGCTTTTATGACACCCAGGAGAAGAGATGGGATGATGCTATTCTAAAATCTGCCGACACCACATGACTTAATAATCCCTCACGTGTGAGACAATCTGCATAACCAGAACCCCATGACCAGAACCCATGGACGATAAAAGGGCTGGTTATGGTTTACTAATTAATTCCATTCCAGGCATTCCATAATACTCGCATCTAAATAAAGTAGCAAACTAAGATGGCTTCGATAAAGCTTGTAAATAGTGATAATTAATATTTTTTTGAATTCATTAATTAAATTCAAAAGTTGATATATAATCAAATTGGAATATTATAGAATATACCACAGATATACCACTAGAAATAGAAATAGACCAAATAGAAATATACCACAGTTTATAAATCCATTAGTACGTGTTTTAACTGATTACTATGTACTTTTACCATAGAAATAAAGGAGCCATGATAAACATGAAAATAAGTATTAGCTAGAACGAGATTGATAAATTTATGAGTATAAATTTGATTTCTTGGTACAGTATCTAATTCACTTGACATTTTAAGGAACACCTATGTGTATTCATAAACATTTAAAGGACTTCTTTCCCCTGTCAAAACGTTTGTCTGCTATCCCGCAAATGTCGTGGAGTTTCAAAATGGCGGAATTTTCGCGGCGAAACTTCTGCACAGCTAATATTTCATCCGCGCTAATATTCTACTGAAATATCTCGAAAGTTCCACTGTCTTTGTTGTTGGTTTCGCGCGAATTCTTTTCTGTTCCGCGGGCATTAAATTAATTTTGACGCTTTAATATTGTCGTCATTTTTACTTTGAGAAAAAATGTAACGTCCCCAAAGAAATCATAAATTATTTTTCTGTAGAGACTTTCACATTGCGTGGAAATTATAATATTATTTAAAGTTAAATAGTTTAATGATAATTATTTATAAACAAAAATCCACAGCAAAACAGGAATATTAACTTATTATAGTAGGGCCTTGCCTATGAAATTGCTGTTTGGTCATAGTGGCCAATTTGTACTTAGTTATTTATCAGATCTTGAAATTACAAAATCAAATTAATTTCAATTTAAAGCTATGACATGACATTCTTTTTCAAAATCAGTTATTCATTTGTTTTTCCGTGAAACGACTTTTTGCTTAGATATCGTTCTGTTCGCGACCATGGAAAAGTTAAAAATTCGCGTTATTTTCGAATATGAGTTCCGTCAACAGCAGGCAGCAACGCAGCACAGACGGCACGCACTATCAATTTTGTGTAAGGACCAAACACCGCAAACGAACGCACGGTGCGTTGTTGGTTCGATCATTTCCGTTCTGGAAATTTCGACCTCAAGAACATGCCGCGTGTACGACCGGAGACTGAAGTCGATAATGACGAATTGAAAGCAATAGTCGAAGCGGATTCATCTCAAACCACGTATGAGTTAACAACAGCCTTCGATGTAAGTGACAAAACGATATTGATTCATTTGCCTCAAATCAGGAAGGAAAGAAGCTCGGAAAATGGGTCCTACATAAACTTAATGAAAGTCAGCTGCAAACCCATGTCGCGTAATTAATACTTCGATTAATTAAATATATAAATTTCATAACTTCTTTTTTCCGTATAGAACGGTAATTTCATAGGTAAGGAGCAAATTAATACAATATGTAAATTAAAGCTTATTTCCAAAAACGGATTGAAGGTGATGAACTTACTTATACAATAAACTATCGCGCAAGACCATTTTACCTGTTATTTTTGTTATCGCATACATTTCCTCCTGCTTAGGCAGGAGAGGAGGATAGAGATGCTTTAACTTTAACCTTTAGACGTTGTCTGAAAGAGATATCAGCAAAGATAAGGCCTACCTTTTGTGTGCCAATATAATGTAATAATTACAATTTCGTGTAAGTACCTTTATTCAGATGCATCTGTCGCTATAAGGATTTCAAATCCGCCCATATTTTGACAAAATCTTGTTTATCGACACGTGAATTGATCCGAGTTGATCCGCCGGCGCTGGCGACATCCGGCGGCGATGGCGACCGCGCCACGTCATTTCCGCTTCCGGCCCACGAGCACAGAGGATACAAATAAACGGAGCGTGCATCACACATTGCGTGAAATAAATCGACTGGCTAATACTCGGCGATTTATATGTCTACGAGGCTGTTCTTTGTCTTTCGTAAATTAGTTGTTTATATATTGTTCGTTTTTCGTTATAATTGGATGTGGCGATCAAAAAGTATATTAAGACTTGCAAATATCTTTAGACCGATGTGGCTCACATACTTGATAATATCAAACAAGTCGCTAATCTAGGATCAGATTATTGTGTCAAATGCTGTCCTAAAAGAGGTGTATAAAAAACTGCATCAATATCTTCTTATCTGGTTACGGTAGCCGTAACTGTAACTAGCGCTTTTGTCATCCACTACTGGACATGGCCTAGAAAAGCCAACCTGGCCAAGCGGTTTGACGAGTCCACTTTTTTAAAGGCGGTGTAAATGCTCAGGGCTTGTGGTAATGGCTTCGTTATCACAAAACAATCATGGCAAGAAACGGGGTGGTGCTATTCTGAACACGGCCGACATCACAAGGCCAAAAATGATTAACAAATCGCCAAATATCCCAAAACAGCTGAACCCTACAAATCTCGCGAACAAGGAAAACAGTTTCCCGCGAACTGAGACACCATTCCATCACTGTTTGGTGTAGAAAAGTACACAATAATTGCGGTCCCCCTGTCCCCGGCCGCCTCGTTTACGATGCCAGCTAATGAACCAACCGTATTGGCAGGGCGCGATCAACCACCAACAAGGATGTATGGTACAACAAAACTGTGTCATTTTCCACTACAAGCATTTTAATATTTTCCATATCATTAGGTTCTACGGTTCTTCTCTTCCAATGTCGTCACCACACACGACCTTCAACTGTTTTCATCCAGCCACTATTGGCGAACTCCTTCATGTTCATCTGGCCGGGGGGTGTCCCATACACGCACGTGTGGGACACGTGGGCACGGCACGTGGTCTCCATACAATAATCTATTTATCCCAGATATGTCCTGCGGTAGATATGATCTACCCACTTCGGGGTGGTGATTCTTTGAACAGTTTAGAGAATCTCTTCATATTGGATCATATTCAACAAAAATTCCAAACATATGTAATTGTCTTCGTAACTCGATGAGTGACTTTGATTTTATAGATCAGGCCTACTCTCAGAATCCGCGTTCCTGTACCGCATGTCATAATTGGCAGCAATTCGCTTTATTCCCTTCCCTTTACGCCACGTTTGACTCTCTAGTTGCCTTTCTAATCTTTAGTTGGGCTAAATTCTTAAGAATCGTAGTTTATATTATTACGTTTTTCTAACCGTCTAATGTCTCACGATTCTATACTCGCATCAAATTTAGATTTCATATATTTAGAGTTATTTATTTTATTCATATATAAATTTTATTTTATTTTATTATTTATTCATTTAGAGTTGTTCATATATTTAGTTTATTTGTTGTTATTATTATTAATATTTTATAGCGATTTTTTATATATTTAGAGATTTTAATTTTTTAATATAACTATTTTAAAATTTTTATACAAACTAATTAACTACTTTAATCTCTTTATTATTATTATTTATATTATTTTATGTAACTTCAATAATTTCGTACCATAACTATTTAGGAAATTAATGATAGGTATATTTTTATTATCAGAAGTACATTTGTCACCATCTCGTTGTATTGTGAACGTGTATTAAAAATCTGATAACATCATTAAGTTTGACAATTGAAACACGCAATAATAATAATCCGATCGTGGCAGTAATAATAATGCTTTTTTGGCATTCTCCTTTAAGCAATGGATGATGACATTCAATTCCCTTAATTTTCATTTAACACAATCGCTTTAAAATTGTTTGACAGCCACTTCATTAAATCTAAAGTCAAGCACAAATTCATCCTACGAAGCCACAAAAATTTCACTCACAGAGTACTTATTATTGCAATATTACATAACTAGATTTTTTGCTACTCTTCTGTCTTTTCCAGTGCCCATATGCCGGTGTTTTGGGGACCATTCGGACAGTGGTTAATTACGTGCGATAGTTGGGAGCTCACGAGAGAATGATTGCTGCCCGGTAACGATGCTCCAGTCCATCCAAAGACAAGAACGGCCAGGAAAACGGCGAGTGTGGGAGTAATTTATGTCTGGTTTAAACATAATCTATTTTAAACAATTGGGATATCTGGTATTTGATATTAGCAATACAAGATCCGTCAAATATAGATCATGTTTAAACCAGACATAAATTACTCAAGTGAAATTCAGGACATTTTAATTTCAAGTCTTCTGTGGGACAGGTAACGCGGCCAGTCGAGTGCGCCCAGCGTGAACTACACAAATGTATTTAAAAAAACATATAAGATCCTACAAAATTAGTCTATACTTACTAATATAATAAAGAGGTAAAATTGTGTATTTGTTTGTGGGTATGTTGGGGGTAATCTCTGGAACTACTGAACCGATTTCAAAAATTCTTTCACGAATAGGAAGCTACATTATCCGTGTCTAATATAGACTACATTTAATTTTGAAATTTTGAAAAAAAATACTTGTAAACCGAAGCGAAGCGAGTGCGGGTTGCTAGTGTAAAATATTTTAATATGCCAGTATTATTTCTAAATAAAAATTAAGATTATCTAGATTTTTTTATTGCATTAAAAATAAATATCTAGTGAATAATTTACTCGTATGTGCATAACACTATTCATGCTCACTCACTTTTTTTTTTTTTTTTTTTTTTAACGTGAGGAAATCCATCATGAGATACGCCCCCGCCGACACCTTGGCGGGAGAGCATGCCGGACTCTTACCGACTAAAACCCCACGACTACCACCTCTCCACCAAGAGCCGAGGTTACGGGTACGCTTTCGCAGTCTTCCGCGACCCCAGCGGTGGCGGCCCGCCCGCGCGGGCCCCGGACTCATGTTCGCCGGCACGTGGGGAAAGAAAAACGCCGTCCACCCAGGCAGTGCCCCTGTACCTGAGTAACCCTAGTCTTACTGGGATGTATGCGTCATCCCAGGAGTAATCATCCACCTTCTTCTCCACCGTGCCCTCCGCCCATACAGAGGGACACGCAGAGACGACACCCGTTTCCCCGCCGTGCCCGCCGCCCATTCAGCGAGACACGCGGAGACCGTCCGTGTTTCTCTGAATGCCCCCAACCTCCAAGGGACACGCAGAGAAACTAAAGGGGAGAACACCGTCCACCCAGGCAGAGCCCCTGTACCAGAGTAACCCTAGTCTCACTGAGATGTATGCGTCATCCCAGGAGTAACCACCCCCTTCTCCACCGTGCCCTCTGCTCATACAGAGGGACACGCAGAGACGATCCCTGATTCTTCGCCGTGTCCGCCGCCCAAACAGCGAAACACGCGGAGACCCTCCCTGTGTCTCCATGCGCCCCTAACAGTTGGGGCACACGGAGAAACGTCACCTTCTTGGAGGGGAGAGACCAGACTGGCATCAGTTAACCAGTCTGAGTCCCCGCCTCCCACCCTTCGCCGCTGGAATGCCGAGAGGCATCCCAGAGTCTACCACCATTCTTCTTTCTGCATGCGCCCCCAACAGCTGGGGCACACAGAGAAACGTCACCTTCTTGGAGGGGAGAGATCAGACTGGCATCAACAAACCAATCTGAGCCCTCGCCTCCCCACCCTTCGCCGCTGGAATGCCGAGAGGCATCCCAGAGTCTACCACCATCCTTCTTTCTCCATGCGCCCCCAACAGCCGGGGCACACAGAGAAACGCCACCTTCTTGGCGGTGAGAGACCAGACTGGCAGCTACTAACCAGTCCAGGCCCCCGCCTCCCCACCTTTTGCCAGGATATTAGCCAACAGCCACCAAGATCTCCCAAGAAAGGAAAAGTCGCTGACTGTTGCCCAGGGTGCACCGTCCCGGATCTGTCGTTGAGCCATCGTTCCCTGCGGACGTATCCAGAGGGACAAATGGACCAGCGACAGCCCGGGCACACGAGGAGGTTTCCCGGCCACGCCACCCCGCTCATTCACTTAGATTATTGAACTTTGAACGCACTCGCTTCTGTTTAAGTAATTCGTACCCAGTTACGCCTACATAATACATCGAATTATTAATAAATTGGTAGTCTGTTTATGATTCTAATTTTCCATCACACTTTTACAGGTTTTGGACAGTCAAATTAATGTAATTTCAAATCGAATTTCTAAATACACCGCGCCCGCTATTTACCAGTGAGGTACCAAAAGTTTCTGGCCTAAGACATCTCTATAGGGCCAAAAAAAAACAAATCGTACGTCAGATTCTAAACTTTTGTTTTCGTAGTTGAACATAATAATTGCTCTGTAAACGGGTTACTCACGATTTATTATAGCCGATATTTGGGTCCAGTTACATGAACCGTGATCACGGCGGGACTGCGTGGCGGGTGAAGCTGTTGTTGCTCTTAACAGTCAAATTTATCGACGGAGGTAAAGAAGTTGTCTTTTCTAAATTAATTTATAAATCATTCACATATAGCTATGATTTAATATTATTTATACCATTATTGCTATAATATTATCACTTAATGACATACTAGAACATATTTTAGACTATTATAAAGGACCTTGTACATGACTTGCTTTCATCCTCTCCCTATTACTCTCTATGTCTTAAACACATTTTATTATGATTTATCTCTCTTCATCTGCAGTAAACACATTTATTTGCACATCCAACTTCTCCGCTGCTGTAATGGCCCCACACGTCCAAGCACGTCCTCGCTAATGTCATTCGGCACAACAACTAGTTTATGGACACATTTCGTTGTTCCACGCAAACTGTGCAACACACATAAGGACATACATAAAACATAAGTATATAGGGTTGTTTGTGTTGATGAGTTTCGGAAGTCATTTCGTGAGTTACTTTCGTTACTTTGTATTTTGTAGATCTTCGTTATAGAAGAATATTTTGATCGTTTGCCTGCGCTTACTTCTTCTAATTCTAACCAACATAGAGATATTATACTTCTAATCTTAGTGATCCTATTTCATGTTTATAGCCTTCATATCATTAGGCTGTTTCTCCAGTGCTGAGTATAGGGCTCCTAATATTGAAAATTGTACATGACATTAGGTATTTAAAAAAAATATAAGAAACTCACTATTCAGCAAACATCAAATAAATCAACCTGCATTCAGAATCTAATTTAAAAAATAGTCTTAACAGCAACGAAAATTATGTATTAGTCTCTGATACATAATTTTTCACCAGTAAATTCCTAATTTAGTTGATCAAATAAAAAATACTCTAGTACCAATAAAATAGAGTTGGTATTGGAATAATATTATCATTTTTAGGAACACCTGAAGACATTCAGCTGATAAATGACAACAGCCATTTATGTGGAGTTTATACACCATGTTATTGGGGCTTTACCAATGAAATCGCTGTTTGTTCATAGTGGCCCCTTTAAACTTAGTTATCTTGCGTCTCGCTTGGAATTCCAAATTCAAATTAATTTCAATTTAAAGCTATGACATTCTCTTTCCAAATCAGTTATTCATTTGTTCTTCTGTCAAACGACTTTTTGCTTAGATATCGTTATGTTTGCGATCATGGTAAGTTTTAAAATTCACGTTATTTACGACTATGAGTTCCGTCGTAACAGCAACGCAGCACAGACGGCATGCTATATCAACGACTAGCTGTGCCCGGCATACGTTGCATGCCCGTCAATTTTTTTGCATATAATATATATACATAACATATAGCCAATGTCCATCTGCAATAATGTACCTTTCAAATGGTGAAAGAATTTTTGAAATTGGATTAGTAGTTTCGGAGATTACCTCCTACATCCAAACTTACAAACTTTACCTCTTTATAATATTAATATAGATGTGTACGAACCTAACACGGCAAACGAACGCACGGTGCATTATTAGTATGATCGTTTCCGTTCTGGAAATTTCGACGTCGAGAGCAAGCCCCGTGGACGACCGGAGACTAAAATCGATAATGACAAATTGAAAGCAATAGTGGAAGCGGATTCATCTCAAACCACGTCTGAGCTAACAACAGCCTTCGACGTATATGACGAAACGACATTGATTCATTTGCATCAAATCAGGAAGGAATCAGAAGCTCGGAAAGTGGGTACCATATGAGCTTTATGAAAGTCAGCTGCAAACACACTTCGAAGCTTGCCTTACTTTGCTGAACCGGAACACAAAAATGAAGGGATTCTGAATCGTATTGTCACTTGTGATGAGAATTGGATCCTGTATGATAATCGTAAACCTTCATCACTGATAATCACAATAATCACTGAACCCAGAAGACACAGCCAAACAATCTCTCACACGTAAACTGAGTCGAAAGAAGCTCATTGTGACTGTGTGGTGGTCCCGTGCCGGTATTATCCACTACAGCTTCTTGAAATCTGGCACAACAATTATTGCAGATGTGTAATGTGAGGAACTGCAAACGGTGATGGACAAGCTCGCTATCAAACAACCGAGTCTAGCCATTCGCTCCAGTCCACTGTTTATCCATGATAACTCGCCCACACACTGCGCGACAGACAATCTCATATTTACAGGAGCTTCGACTAGAAATTCTCCGTCACCCATCGTACTCTTCAGATCTCGCCCCTACAGATTTCAATTTTCTTGGATAACTGTTTACCTACTGGGGAGAAAATCAACTCCGATGAAGTAGTCGCCAAAAAACCAAAAAACGCCTTCAGAGACTTCATCGATTCCCTTCTAATATATTCTGTGTCAAAGACCATGAGGGCAACTTACATACAAAAATACTTCAAAAAGTTATACTTGCAAAACCATCTGTGATTACTTACCATCATTGAAAATTTAATTTTTAGTCTTGAGTTTCTTAATCACTCCCAGCACGAGTAAAGACACTGAAACAAAGCATCGATTTAAAAGCGGCATCATTAAACTTAATTCACCAAAACTCATTTCGTCGAATGACCCCCGGGCGGGGAACAACAGCCTTATTGTATCCCCTTCGGTGTCCAAGTGACAAACTCATAAACATTTGTCATTGGACGGACCATCCAAGTAATTGCAATCCAACATATACCAACCAGCTTATACAGACCTCTTGAACCATAGTAATTCACCCCGTTCCCATCCAAATTCATACGAATGAAAAGAGGACGAGAGGCTCAGTTGACAGTGGGAAATGTATTACTTATTGATGCCCCGAAACGTTAGCCGATCCCGTTCTAAATTCGAACAAATAATTTACGAACGGTCGCGTTTGACACAGCTTAAATATTTGGTAGGGCTGACAAAGTCCAAAGGAACATGTCATATCTATAAAAGAAGTCACCAACGTAACCACATACAATGCTATATTGGTGCATTCTATGTGTTGGTGCTATGTTTTGCATACCAACGCGTCGTGGAAATGTATTGAAACCAAGCGTGTCACGTCAATAGTAAATTTTGTGATGGGAAACTCACCGGTGAAGTGTAATATCTCCTTTGACTCGGTTAACCACTTTTAATTTACTCATACGTAAGTCATATAAAGCTCTATCTAAAATTTATTAATTATATCTACTTATTATGGTAATTAAAGCAATAGCTAAAAATTAAAAACACCGCGCTCTTCGACACTATTTTTTTAACAATTATTTGGCAACCCTGACTAACCGGTGAATAATTGCGCTGATGTCTCACGTAGTCTTCATTATAATATATAGTTGTGGACCTCATCACTGGACGATCAACATATCAACATAAACACAACACAACATCCCAAAATTGCCAAATTATGTTGATCGGTGCGCAAGAATTAGATAATGTGGGTCATAATCCGATAATTCTAATAATTATACACTCTTATAGGCAGTTATGCAAAAGATTTCAGTTCGCGACAGGATGGCTTTTGAATACAAATATCGTCGAAATTTTACGAGATATTTGCTCCAAGATTTCGGTTAACTTTTGGATGCCATATAATAAAAAGGACGAGGAACTTTATCTTTAAAATTATTTCTGAAAATTGCTTATGTAATTATTCACTTTCATACAATAAAATATGTGAAACATTTCTTTAGTATGTTTCAAATGTACTCCCACATATCCTAAGGTTCATCGTCACTAGAAAGACAATGTATGAGTCCAGAAAAGTGCCGGTTACACGCGTATGTGATTGAATCAAGTAAAGTCCAAAGCCCGGATACGCATGTCGATTTTCCATTGCATCAGCCTATAACGTCCCACTGCAGGGCCTATAACGTCTCCTCTAGTAAATTACTTGGGGGTTTCGGCCCTTTATCCATCACGCGGGCCCGGTTTCTTTTTATTTCTCAAGCATACGAGTTTCCTCACCATGTTGTCCCTCACCGCCGAGCTAGAAACAATTATTAAAAAATTGTATTTAGTCGAAACTCGGTGGAACGGGCCGAGAATTTGAACTCACGATTACATGAATTTGAGTCGATTATAGATACCTCGAGGCTATCATCGCTCGTTTTCCTACACTATAAGATTGTAAAATGATCCGCGGAAACACGGTGGAAGTAACATGCGTGGGTTCTGACATGTCCATGTTATATGCGTCCTGTACAAAGGTCATAAATTCAAATGACTTTTGAGACACATTTTGTAGTTTCTTTCAGTACAAAATTCGGGCGTTCACACCCATAATAAAGTTACCATCATGTCAAAATAGGTTTTAAGCACATTTTTAATAAAGAATATTAATACTGGCATTGAACTTTTGCTGATTCTATAAACAACAAAGAAAACTCAGATGCTTGTAGCCATAGCACGCAATTAATATCTACTTGTTTACTAAGGCACCCATTCGACTAAGATAGCTGTGGTCAGAATCTCCCCCTAAAGGGGGAAAAGGGGCTGTCCACAAGACACGTAACGACGTCTTCCCATTAATTATCCTGAGAACTCGCCAGCCGCCGTGATTCCTGAATCTTCGCTAAGTTTTGTTTTACTGCTATGAAGATGACGTAATCTTGTTTGGGCTTGTTGGCTTGATAAGCTCGGCCCTAATACGCGTCTTGTTATGTGACACTAATTGAAAGAACCTTTCTTATGAGAAATAATTAAATTAGCAGCAGAAAATGCTGAATGGGCAGCAAATGGATGGCAGCAAATTTAAAGATGGAATCAGGTGTTGGTCACGTTAGGTTCTCTGGTAACTCGTATTTTCTTGTTTTCAATGCAATTAACCTTTTCTGTCCATTTCAATGAATCTGTTCAATGAATGAATGAAATACTTATACATTAAAAAACGACACACATTATTGACAACTTATTAAAGCCATGACTTAGCGTTCAAGCGCTAAGTTTGCGTTAATGAACCTAAACCGTTTTAGACTCAAACTATTTACTACATTAAGAGTTTAAGACGATGAAACGTTAAAAATTTGGACAATAACGCTCACGAACGTTAAATGCTCGAGTTTTAAGGTTCATTAGCGCTCACTAGATCGAGAGTCGAGCGCTCAGCGTTCTTTCTATAACATTATATATATATAAGTATGATATTGATTCTCTAAATGGTTACAATATATGTATTCTGTTCTTTAGATAATATGTATTTATAAAACGCTACGTTTGTGTGTTCTTCTATCTGCCTGATAGCATATAACTTGGATTCTGCTGGAGAAATTTTGATGTGGGTTTCACTATCATGCAGGTTATTTCTTCCGAAAGGTTTTAGTGTATGTACAACGCGAGCGAAGTCGCGGACAAAAGGTTAGATATCAAACATTAGGTACAATTATTATATGCTTTAATTTTTTCTTATAAGTCAACATCATGATTTGAACTTGTACTTCCAACGTTTCGTGTTAAAAGCACAACACGTACAGACGGGAATGTAGCCAGGTCGTATAAGGTACGTCGTCACTCTACGGGGAGTCGCGATGTCCTTCCCAGTAATTACACATGCCCTCCGACGCCCTACATCTTTAGTCTTACTAAAACAATAATAAAAAATGTATTTTATTGGTAGTGGGTGACAATTATTAGTTATTTTTAGTGAGGTAATGATATTTTTAGATAGCTTTGATATCAATTTATATATCAAGCAATGTACAGCCAAACTGACTTATTGACTGAGCCAAATCAAAACATACTTAGTTATAATATATGTTCACATATATTACACAGTATTTATTACGATTCATATACATATTGAGCCTGACTTGTTCTGTGTTGACCTACGTTTCACTTTCATAGGTCTGCTAGAAGAGATCTCCATGGGATATAAGCTTACCTTCTATACATCTTTGTTTTCTATTCAATTTTATTTATTTACTTTTGTGTCGGTTTTGTGTATTGGTAATTTATTTACTTAACTCATTTCATACATTTAACATTTTTCCGGTCACTTTTTCTGGCACAGTGTTAACATAAAACGCATGCACAATTTCCTCGAAAAAAAACACTACAACAGCTGCTTGTTAAGCGATTTAGGCCTTTACTACACAAAAGAATACAATAAAAAATTAAAAGGCACATGTAGTCATTTAAATTTGCCATTTTCGACTTACACGATTGTATCAGAAATAAACACACAATATTGGCATCGTAAACAAATGTTCCGTGCAACAAAAATTATGACGGTCCATGGGAACTGCGTACCTTAATGTTAAATTAGGTGATCCATCAGGGCAAAGGGCGCTAAGGGCCCAATAAATTAGTTGGGGACAGTCGGGAATAAACACGGCTAGAAAATGGCAGTGCCAAATAACTTGTTAGGAGTTCTCCGAGTTCCCCCATTGACTAATTACAACACTTTGTTTTGTGGACACCCTATTGGAGGACTTGCATGTAGAAATCGCAATAAGATGTTTTTACACGCGGTGCTGTGGCACTTAATAGTCACGTAAATCTCGTAATTGATTGGACAATTTTATTGAAGGGCTAAACTCCTTATTATTTCCCAGTGACCCGAACAGAGAAGGCTCGATGTTAAGAAGGATCATTAAAAGTCTTCATAAATTCTTTATAGTCTTCGTTCTTCATAAACGATTATGGAGTTGTTCAAAAGAGCTGTGAAAAGATATTTGCAAGGTAGATAGCGCGCCTGTAATCCCCCTGGTATTGTAAATGCCCATAGGCTATCATAGTATCCATACTATGATAGTCCATAGATGTCCATAACCACATAATATAAAAAGTCATGTGGTGCCTGGCCTCTTACTACCTATGTGATTGCGAATCCTGAATGAGGAATTTATTGGCTTTAAAACATACATACATCGTTCATGCAGAATACAAGGTGCATTAGGAAGTCCATGGCCTGCAGACTGCAGTGAACGATTGAAGGATCGGTTACGGTTACGTATTATCCTGTATAGAAAATTGACCGAATAAAAGTGCCGTATAAGAAATTGAATGTATCACAAGCTCATCTCAAACTACCAAGAAATTAGCAACATGATTTGTAGTAAATGTCAATCGATAATACTGAGTCAAATCAATCAATTAAATAAATAAATTTAAAAAATGATTTAGTCGCTTCACGTTTCTGGGAGTTCTATCGCAATGTCTTCACATTATTATACAATATCGGACAATAATTATTAAATAAATAATTATTGTCGGACATACGGACCTGCTGGTGACTATTTCAATGATAAAAAGCAGAATAGTAACCTATAAAAATAATGCTTTATTAATGAGAAATGAGCAGCAGAAATTACTGAATGGGCAGCAGATCGATGGTAACAAATATAAAAGTGGGTTAGGTTTTCTGGTGGCAATGAAGAAATATAAGTCCTGCGACACGGGACTCCGTCGACTTAGTAGTGATGTTTTTAGTAATTTTTAAATTATTAAGTAGGTACTTCATTTATTCAGCAATGAGTTGTTCTGCAGTTCATAATTTGCTGGACATTTGATATTTTTATGTTGCTTGTTTAAACAATAACCGTAATTAATTACGCTTATATAAGCATAAAAAGCACGATAAGTTTAACATCATATGCTACAATAACAAATTGCTTGACATTTCAATAACCTACTCCTATTTATTGTTATAAGTTATATTGTCATTTTTTTAGAAACCCTATAGGCATTAGACAACAAACCATTACTTTTTCCGCAACAAAGGAACATCTCTCACGGTGAAGTCGATCGCGGTGCTCCTCACGCGCATCTATCAGGCTAATCTACGCGTTCGGAGGCGCATAAATTGGTAGGCGCGGGCGCCGCGTAAAGCACTCGCGCGGTGTCCTACAAGGATGCCCACTCAGCCCCAGATAGTGCGACAACGGACTTTATCTCTCGCGGTGACAAATACCATGCCGCAATCTATTGTACGCCGGAAAGTCGTGTAGTTTTAAAGATTAACTTGAAAAATCGAAAACAAAAGCTTGACTTAAAAAGTGCAAGAACTAATTTTTATCAGATTCCTAAACCGTGGTTATTTGGTTAATGATTACTTGTACCTATTTTATTTATGCCTCTTACTGATTTGGCTCCCTTTAAATGTTAAAATAGACAAATCAGAGATAGAAAGCTTGTCAAGTAACGTTTATTTGTTAATTTATTGTCTCAAACACCCAATAATAATGTAGCGAGTCGACGTCGCGTGACTATTGAGAAACTTACAACAATTTTTCCGAAATAATTTCCATTGCTGTATCTACAAACAAGCATTTAATGTTACTTTGTAAGAAAGCATCAATGTAGTGGCAGTCTCTTGATACCATTTTAAGGTGACAATAAAATATATAGGAGCCTTAGTACAGAGTCGCGTTATCGAATTACGATTTACGGTGTCCAAGGTATCTGTTGAAGCTCATGTCGCCTTATTGCTTTTTATGCTTTTTGTTTAAATATTTATATATTTTGCAAAACAATACCTTGTATTTTACTGTTGTGTAAATCTCCTTTGATATTTTATAAAGGGACAAAAGTCATGACTTTTATATTACGAGGATTGTTGACAAAGATATTCAGTTTCAGGCAAATGGAAGATAAATTAGATATGTGTCATTGTACAAGTCTTTATCTGTGACGGTATCTAATAATAATAATCAGATATTAAAATCTATATGAGTAACCTGGAAAATCTTGATAATTCGGATAGAGGACGTGGAATCTGTTTTATCGTACTTGCCAATATACTAAAAGCGATAATACACATCTTCACATTTCTTGTAATTATTGACATGGATGGTGGCGACTAAATTGGAACTTAGATCACCTCTCTGTCTACCTCTATCAACTGTTATGTGAAAAATAGTATTTCAAGATCATTTCATCTGTTATAAAGACTTCAGTGTGCATACACGTTCATTCAATTCAATCAAATCACCCTAAAATAAATTCTAAGGGACCATAAACCAAGAAAATCATAGTAAATCGCCACCTTCTATCCTCACACCCGCCAATAACTCGTAAAGTTGGGGCCAATCATAACCGTGTTTTACGTGAACGGTCCTCGCTGTGTCGTTTCGTAAATGTTTCAAGGATCCTGTGATGGAGCGGTACTTCGGCGATACGATGAACCTCGATCACTGATACCTATGTCCTACGTATTGGTACAGGGAGGAACTTGAAAAGGTAGAATTTAGAAAATGCATAACTTGAAAAATTTTATTAAGATACAGCATCAGTTGTCTTAAAATGTATTTTATGCAGATATGCATGATCATGAGTGATGCATTAAAATTACTGTCCGATCTTCATGGTCTTCTATGACGCCAGGCGTAATGTGGGTTTGAAACATTTTGAATGCCATTTGAACGCCATTTTGAAGTAGAACGGCATTTATTCAAATACTTTCCACTATTCTGTTTACTTGGGTCGATTGTTAGGTACAGCATATTGTTTTCGAGAAATAATTAAATGAGTAGCAGAAAATACTAAATTGGCAGCAAATCCATGGCAGCATATTTAAAGGTCTGTTTTAAAGGTAGGTCTGTTCTCTGGTGACAACAAAGATGTAGGAGTTCATCGAGTTGCTGATGCCTTTTTTAGTATTTTAAAATTATTTACTTTGTTTATTCAAAAATAGTTTGTTTTGTTGATAATGATTTGCTGCTCATTTGGTGATTTAAAATCTTTCAGAATTTGTATTTATATTGTTGTATAAAGTTTGTATTAAGAGTTTGTTGTATCTTTAAGACCTTGTATGTAGCAACTTTTGTAAAGTACTTTTATTTTTACCAACTCCGTCTCTAAGTCCGTCACCACCGACCATCAATACTAACGGTCGCGCCCCCCGAGAGTCGTAGTCGCTAGGAAAATCATTCCGTCGGTAAAATATCAATAAAACACAAACACCAACCGCCCGACCCCCGCAAACCCCCTCCTGTTGCCCGCGGGACTCGTTCGCTTCGCACTGGAATTACAAATGTGCGCCAAATTCGGCCCTGCCCTTTTGATGGGACACTTTATTTTTTTGTAATGGCTAATGCGACCGCAATAGTGGTTTTTTGGTGCAGCTTTATGAGATTTACATTGCCTCGTGTCGTTTTATTGCAGGTGTAATGTTTCGGAAGCCCGGGAAAAACACTTGGATTGTATGATAAATTTATTAAACGGCAGTTGTTTGTATCGTTTTATTTGTGATGTTATCAAAGCAAAACGACCTTATTGTCGGAATGGACTTAATGACTTTTATTAATCGCCTATGACTTGACTTTGACTTATCGCCAAATGAGATACGGTAACTTCCTAAGAAGGGAGGTGGACTTGTTGCTGATAGTCTAAATAAAATTAGACAATTTATTTTAACAAGCAAACCCTTTCTTTATAACTTCTGTATACACAATTTTATCCGTACGCACCACGCCTGCCTTTCTGTCTTGACCTAGATTTCGTTTTCCCAGGTCTGCTGGAAGAAATCTCAGCAGGAGATAAGCTTGCCTTTTGTACGTCTTTTCTTTTTCTTTCTTTTTATTTGTTTCGTGTTACTTGTGTACAGTAAATTGTTAGATAAAAAAAATGTGTCTAAATAAGTAGAAACAAGCTCTAACATCTTATTTTTCAGAAAAAGGAATAAATATTACAGTATTTTTAAAGATTTCACTAAAATGTCAGAATGTAGAAAACTAGAACTAATAACAGCTTTTTTCTGTTAATACCGGTGAGGTCCAGAAGTTTCTGGCCTGACATATATCTAGATGTCCAAAAAAAAACAATTATACTTCATTGTAATTCTCAATTTATCCTGCTAATTCGTGTTTAATTTTTAGAGTTCCACCCTCGTTAGTTTTGATTCGTTTGACTGTTTGATTGATTGATTCGTTCGTTTGATTAGATTTGTTAGTTGTAGTTGACTGTTGCAACAGGAAGGGCAACCACTACAACAACTACGAACAACGGCTTCTGGCAACGAAGTCGCGGTGGTCATTTGAACGACATTTTATTTCACGTGTAATGTCAACGATTGATCTATTTATGTAAATAAACATTTCTAATAAATTCATTCAAATATTGTGTTTTTCCATTTACTCAAAATTCTGGTTTTTGTTGAGACAGCCTTACTTGACACAGATTTATTAGTTTAAATACGTGTCACAAAATTGTGTGTGTCGTAAATGTATCCACTTTTACAGAATAAATAAATGAAAATATAATGCACATTATCCCTAGTCAGAAATCACCAACTTTAATTGACTAAAACGGCGTGTTAACGAAACACTATGGGTTCGTTCGTTTAAGTTAGTCCCTATTCCAAAGACAATGTTAACTTTTCCCCTCTATCTTAAATAGTGGCACGGGAGAGGGTATTTATTGTTGGTAATTAAAAAGAAAACAGACAAAAGGCTCGCAGCTGACCGAAACGTGTTCGGAACACTAAAGGTTTAGAGGTGGGACAAGACAATTGGAACATGTTTATCGATAAAATAATATCATGAAAAATAAATAGATATTTCTGTTCATTTCTGGCAAATGTATGTAACGTGGTTCATATCTTTTTACTTTAAGACAATAAGTAAAATACCAACTCATTACAGAAAAACGTCCACAAAATGCATCATTAACAAATTTTAGTTAATTGTTTTAATTATTATAAATTTTTGCTACAGAATTTAACTTCATTAAGAAGGTCAATTATATCCAAATCCGAAAATTCGATCGTATTATGTTATGCGAGCAGTTGTAACTAGATAAAGTTAAACAATCACAGTGAAAGGTTATTTTACTAATTTCCTACACATGCCATGAAAATTGATCGTTTACTACATACAATATAATTTTATCGAGTCGATATTCGTTGTCACATATCTAATAAAAGATCACGAGTCGATCGGGCGAAAGAGGACTTTTATCAGTCGCCACCGATACGAATACTAGATTCCAACTCGTAATTTATTGCCACTCTACTATAAACTAATACATTTACACTCACTATATTCTCTGTTCACTTAGGATTAAAGACCAAAATCCTTTGTCTTAAATGTAATACAATTTTGCAAGTAGGTACTAAGACAACTTTTTCTGCGTTCCCTCTAACTCTTGTTACAAGGATTTAAAGGTCTCTTAATGCACTATTATAAAGAGCAATTTCTAAATTAATACTATATCTCTATGTAGACATGTAATGTATCTACATATATGCGATAGCTTTAAAATTAATTATATAAAAAATGTTTTTGATATTATGTAAGCCTTTTTAAATGCGTAATTAATCTGTAACGTTATTGGCTAATTTATTTATTGGCTGCTTAAGATTTTCTAACTCAAAATCGTTATCCAATATTATTCATATACTTAGAAACATATTTTTCAAATAAATCGTTCATTACATCCTTCTGACACATATTATAACGAGTTATATAACAGAACAGCAATCTAGCATCGCCGGGTACTGTACATGCTTTCGATTTCTGGCCCTTTTTAAATTCTAAACAAAATAAGGTTTTTAAATTCATTACGTCCTCAACTCAATAAATCTATGTATGCAATTGTAAACACGTCGGTGTAAGTATACTGGATCACACCTAAAAGTGACAATAACATACAGGTTACAATGTAGTCCGATTTTTTCTTGTTTTTTTTAGCAGATGTTTTAAAACGAACATTGTTTTAACACTGCTACGTAGGGAATTATCCAGTTACTTCATGTTTGCTGTGTTTATTGGTTATTTATAATCACGAGGTGTTCATGTCATCATTCTCACTTCGCTAGTAGAGACGTTACTAATATGCAGGGTCTAATAATATTTAGACAGGGTTTAATATTTAATAAAAACTTTATTTTAATATTTTATAGTAGTAAAATGATAAATGAGTATACAATACGCCGCGAAATAATAATCGCTCACTGTCGCACATGAACATAAACCTAAGTATATGAAGTATATCTTTGAAATTTTCAAATGAAGATGCGGAAGTATTAATAAGAATGGCGAATAGAGATTATTCTCGGAATTCTCTGTGAGAGTGGATAACTACGCCACACGCCCAATTAATTTTTAGATTGTTCATGGCAACCGAACTGTGCATTTCGGTTTTCTATATGTACCTACAGATGTCGCAGATTCTTCAATTTCGAATTCGTGACTTGCTTCCATGAAATAAATAACTGACTACTTATAATCCTGGAATATCTAACCAGTCAAATCAAACAAGCAAGACAAAAATTTATCTTTTAAGAGCAGTTTCTGTCATCTCTAAAATTTGCTTATTCTCGTGACGTCCTTTTTCATTCCCGCTAGTTAATTAATAGAGTGTCAGAGGACTCTGAAGTTTACCGTAGAGTAAATTTTAGTTTTGAGCTACTCGCTTTTCACCAGCATACTCGAAACATCTAGCATTTAATCTGAGAAAGCAGTGGTTTGATTCGAATCTTAATTTTAATGTATAATCGCCAAAAACAAAACTTCCTCAGTAATATTAAAAAGATGTACAAGACGCATGGCACGTGTGGGAGACGTTTCAACTTTTTCGCCTCTAGCCCACCTGAGCGAGTTGCCAACATTCACCAACACGTTACCGACGTGTTGCTAACTTTGCACAAGTTGGTGCTGCGGTCGCAAAACTTGGCGAACTTTGACGCTTCCTTGATTTATATTTTTACTACCTTCCACTACAGCTTTTGAAGTTTGCACTCGTACATTTCATAAGTGCCTAACTCAGCGGTAAATTGCAGGTTTTGGATTTTTCTATATATTTTTAAAAGGTTTGATACCGCTTCATCCCCACCGATAGTCCCCACTGGTCCCCACAACGGGAATTGTAGACAAAATTATTACCATCGTCACTGCTGACATGAGTAGGGAAAACAATAATAAGTTTTATGTTCGAATTTTCTTTATCTCTACTGTAATTTGTAAATAAAATTACAACTACTACAAATGAACTGCTTTTTATTCTGGCCTTAGGGTATTTCGAAACAACTATAGTGAGGACAGCGAAATTTGAAATACAGAACTAATTTCTGATGTCATTGGGGAAAAAGGTAATAATTTTGTTTACAATTCCCGTTGTCCCCACCAATAGTGTCAGTGGGGACAACGGTACTAAACCGGGATTGTCAATGGGGACAACGGTACTAAACCGGGATTGTCAATGGAGACAACAGTACCTACTAAAAATTATAGAAGCCCGCCCTAGTTCAATCCTATTGAATTCTTGTGAAAAGTTATAACAAATGTTTAATTTATGGAAGGTTCTTGAAAATAATTTGTAGTATTTTAATAGAAAATTACTCTTGTACAAGGTTCTAACAGTAAACAAATTAGTTTGTCATTCTTTAATAAATAGATATTCTTTATATCATGAAGATATCTCTTCCGTAGATGTCATGAAAGGCAACTAAGGAATAAGAAAGTCATTGCCACACGCCTTGTGCAACTACATGGTCTCTAAAAGAGTTGCCAACAAGTTTGGGCAGGCGTATCGTTTTAAAGCCATACATTAAATGACAATGTGCCATACATTAAATGACGATGTGCCAAACATTAAATGACAATTTGCCATACATTAAATGACAATGTGCCATACATTAAATTACAATGTGACATACATTACTGCCTCATGCGCATGACAATATGCATGAGGAAATCCATGTCCAGAAGAAATGTCTTCTTACTGTATAGAATGGACAAACCCTTTATATACTTTCTTCGTGATCACTGTCACTTTCACCTGAGTGTCCATTCTATACAGTACGAAGGCATAGGGTTAAAAACTACTGGTATTGTAAGTCTGCGATATGGCATACAAATGCGCTGGAAACCTTATTTTCCTACAAAAATGGTTAAGGCGCGAGATAAAATCGCTTGACACGATAATGTTGGACATAAATAATAAAAATATCGGCTATAAAGACAATTGATACGTTATGAGTGGCCGGCCGTGTCGAGTGGACGCAAATTTATGGTTAGTGGCCTCATCGACACGGGTTCGATACCTGGTTCGCGCAAAAACGGGCCCAACAGAGTAATGTAATGTGAAATGATCGCCCGTAATGTGTGTATGGTGCAAAATATTGCGGACAGATGGATCGCAATGGAATATGCTCCACATCATCTTTTTACTTTTGCAATATTTTTATAGTGTCGCTACAGTCCAGCACTCAAACATTCACGTGAAACAATTGATATATAGGTATTAACATACCGAAAACATATTAAAAATCGATACTGCCCAGTTTCAATGCAAATGCAGCGATCTGTTTCAATTTGATGATGCCATTAGTTGCGGCTATCGCAAGAACTGCACGAGGCCATATGAAGCCCGGTGATATCAAAGAGAACATTACTAATTGAAAATTAACTAAATGTTAATTTTCAATTAGTAATGTTCTCTTTATATTTTACTGTGACTTTTCTCTTTGTTCTTTTGATTGAAATACATATATTCCCCAATTTCTGGTTTTAATTATAAAAATACGTTTAGGAAATAAAAAGCTCAATGCCACGATCTTTACTTTCTTTACTTATGTGTCTTTACTTTATATAACCTACAAATCTGTAAAACCAATGTTTTGTAAAGAAAAGCGTGCGTTATTATAAGTAATATCTAACATAATAATATGTTTCAGTGCCTAGAAACTAAAATCCGCTAACTGAGTTTCATATGCACTTTTATAGGAAGGAAGCTCTAGTGCTTTAGCAGAACATTAGCAACTTTATTCGTTTATTTCCTAATTAATGCGCAGTTTTTGCTCTCGTGCGAATGAAACCCAAAATAGAGTTTTTTATATATATATTTTATTGTTGCTAAGAAGTAGAGTATCTTTCCTGCAACGTCACGTCATCGTCCCACGGTGAGGTTACTTTATAGGCTTGTCATATCGGTTAATGGCGGGCGCGCTCTTTGTCGTACCGCCGGCTGCTGGCTGCGTATATCAGCGATATCGGCGCGACATCTCGCCGGACGCGCGACACGAAAAACCGAGTAGAGCGCCCTGTGTGACGGGACGAATGTAATTTTGATTAACGATTCAGGATTTTAAATGGTAGTAACGAGTTTTCTTTGCAAACTTCTTTGTGATTTTCTTGCGAAGTCACCACTTCACCTAAAAGCTATGTAGTTTCACTTATTACTTTACAACTTATCAATTATAACTACCTACCAAATGAAATCGGACCTTACAATTCTCAGATACTTATTGCAGATCTTTTTGTTTCATATCTATCATGTATTTGCCGACATAATTCTTTCGTTTATTCTTTAACGGTGCAATTAAACGACCATCTGAGAAAAACAAATCAATTAACAAATATTCTTTGATCAATGAATACTCATTGCCTAGACATATCTAGTTTTTGAACATTTTATTATGACATGATTTTTATCTTTACAAAGTACCTAAAAAATCTTTTTCAGGTCCGTGTGTCATCACAAAACAACGCGTAATAAATTTTAACGTATAACGAAATATGCAAATAATTTTAATACCACATCGGACGACAGGAATTCTTCTAAGAAACGTAATAATTCCTTTGTTGAGTCGAGATGCCTTCCTTAAGTTCTAATAAAGTGTCACATAAAGTAACGTGAGTAAGTTAGCCGTGAGATGAGATATAGCTGCGGGGGGATTCTACTACACAATTGCTGAATCAAATAAATATAAAAAAATGTTATGTAAGGCACTTCCAAGATATCTTTTAAAATAATACTTCAGTGTTATTTAAAATATCAAATATTGTCCTTTAAATAATCACGGAATACTTTCAAATTCCATACAAACAGAATTTTTCGAATGGGCGCAGTTTGTATAATATGGTTATTTTATTTATTAGACTACTTTTTATAGGAATGGGTACTCTTTATTTATTTTAATACAAACACTTGCAATTCCGATGCCACTACTTACGCAACATTTCACTGCTCAGATTCCATAAAAATTATATTATATATTAAAATTAAAAGTAAAAAAAATATTTCAAAAAAAAATTACTTCCTTTAAAAACTTGATTTTCAAAGGTTTTTTAACGTTTAATTTATTTACTACTTCTGCGTTGCAGACGACGCCCATCTGGCCGTACCAGAAGGTCAAGCTCATGTCACTAACTTTTTGTTATCAAAATTGCTAACCCATCTAAACGAGCCCAAACACGACGTGTCTACTCTTCGGCGTTGAGGAGTTCCACAGTGTGCTGACATTCTTGGCTGCAGTATCAGATCAAGATCATGACACTAAGGTGTGGTCATTAAAACTACGAATCCATCTAAACGAGACCAAACGTGTCGATTGTTTGCCGTTAAAGAGTTCCAGTGCCCTGGCCTTCTTGGCTGCAGTATCAGACTAAGGTCATGATCGTAAGGTGTTGACATTAAAACTACGAGCCAAACGAGCCCAAACACGACATGTCTATCGTTTGACGTTGACGAGTCCCAATGTGCTGACGTTCCTAGCTGCAGCATCAGGTCAAGGTCATTAGATTATTGTATTGTAATTGGTTTTATATACATGTGTAAAATTTCAAGGCAATTCAAGTCAAGTTAGAATACAAGTCTAAGTGGGTTAAACTCGACTTGTAATATTTGACCTAAATATACAAACATGTGAAGTTACATAAAAGCTTGTCAAAAGACTTAATCCTAACGACAAGAACAATTTTATGTCGAGGTAATGAGTGAATGAAGTTGTTTGATTAAGGAAAAAGGCCTAGATTCCACGTGTTTCTTATCATGCACCTTTTTAAAAAATCGAAAAGTGACAATAGTACCCCATATAGTTCAAATAATTATTTAAATATATTTAAACAGTAACTAGGTGGGAATAAACCTGCATACCGGTTCTAAGAACACCAGTAACATTGTCGTCGCGAATCGGATATTTAATTTATTGCGGGTGACATGTTCGATTAAAGCTTTCCTTCTTTTGTTTTTTGTAACAACACATCACCGTGAAACCATGAGTCATCAACAAGAGATGGTACCTACCAGGGTCACTTTTAAATAAGAATTTGACCTTTTTAAATAATCGTACGTGACGTTATCAGCTACTTTCAGTGTGGACTTATTGATTTTGGTCATCGATATGGAAATAGATTAGATGACACATCATAGGCTCTTATCAAAGAAACCTGGTTGGCACTATTTAGGGGGGGTGAAGCAGATGAGGGGGGGTTCATTAAAAAGTCAATTTTGAAACTTCAGTACTGCGTAATAAAAATATTCCATTTTCAAAACACATATAAATTAACGAATTCGAGAGCTACTGAATATAGAACACTATTAGACTCAAATCGAAATCGATGTGTTCTCAAATCGATGAATTTGGTTAAGATTTCATAACTTGAAATTTCGTTATGCAACATTCTATTTAAAAGAAACATGTCCTAAATCTTATTTTTTCAAATACAATCCTATTTTAAAATGTCCTAAAATTAAATCTGAGAATAGAGAACCAGCAATAACGGCCCTTTTATTCGATTAATATCACCATATAATTAAAACTAAACTAAATGGATACATACATCAATTGAAAAAAATTAAGTTGTTTGAACCATGACGGCCATAAAAGTTGGACTAATGTAGTGAAAATGAGCGTTTAGCGTTCAGTCAGCGCTAATTAACATTCACCTTAACCGTTTTAGACTTGAGTTTTTAACTACAAGGGTTTAAAACAATGAAATGTAAAAAACTTGAACTACAACGTTCACGAGTGTTTAACATTCGAGTCTTAGTTTCATTAGCACTCAGTTCACTCAGCAGTTAGCGTCCAGCGCTTAGCGCTCATTTTTATAGCGACATCTACAAGTAGGTATTCTCAAGCTCCATATCTATTTAATTTTCTAATCACTACGAAACATCGCGTTTAAAATAAGATTGTTTCTTCTTTATGTATTTTCGTCGATTAAACACGTGAATTTCAGAAAGGCTTGCATTTAAACGGACAAAATAATACTAAATTGGCAGCAAATCATGATCAACGAAACAAACTAATTTCAAATAACTGAAATAAATAATTTTATAATTACTAAGAATGTAAAGACAATGTCGATGGTCACGGGACTCCTGTAGTAGTTTTTTTTATATAAAAAGGCGGCAGACGAGTATACAGTCCCCTGATGGTAAGTCGATACTGTCGTTCATAGACATGCGCGATACATGCCAACATCCGTCCAGAATGACAAACATTGGCACGCCCCCGGATGCGCTGCCCACCTTTGCAGATTTAAGGAATGGATTGGGAGAAAGGGTTGGGAAAATGGGGAGGGATAGGATAGAATGAGACGGGAGTGAGCTCTGGCATATCTCACTCACTACCGAAACACGTACATACATTGGGGAAATACAATAAAGTAAGAAATGGAGTACATTTCAGTCTTCTGTGAGATAGGGGAGGGGTAACGTGGCCAGTCGAGTGCGCCGAGCGACTGTGGGAATGCAGCGTGCACTCTCCCGCTACAAAATCTTTATTGTCACCAAAGAATCTGAACCATCGATTTGGTGCCATTTTCAGTATTTCTGTCGCCCATTTGAATATTTCCATTTCAGACATAGTCAAGATTTTTTTTTTAAATCATACATCTACTTATGAATCCAACAGATACCTAAATAACCATAGAGTAAAAGCATTCTATACTCAAAATCAATGAAAATTAATCAGCAAACAATCCTCCTATACAATCATTACTATTTAACATCCCAACCGAACTATTTGCAAATTAATTTAAAACATGGGACAGCGAGGGACAGTTCCCATAAATATTAATAGTGTGCCCTGACCGGGATCATATCTTGAGTCAAATGAATAACTAATGTAGGTAGGTAACTGTTATGGGCGTAGTGAATATTATCATTCAGCGGGACGTAACGGGACGCTTCCGATGCCCGTCCTGCCCCGGACACGCGACCCTTGACTTTGAGACTATTTAAACTACATAGGGATGACACGTTGACATTTTTGGAGCGATTTTGAATTTTGATAACTATACAATATTTGTAAGATATTGACATAAATGACAGCGTAGGTATTTTCGTTTTTGCAGTTGCTAATGACATACAATCTGTATGTATTTATTATTTTTCGATGGGTGTAAGAAGATATAATAAATTGAATAATAATAATGAATTAATAACTAAAAAATAATTTAAAGTAATAATAGAATTAAAGTAATTTAAATAATGTAATTAATTAATATAATTTAATATAATGTAATTTAAAGTAATAATAGATATACCTAATGAAACATTATGTTATATTATGTTAGACATTATGTTCGAAGCGCTGAGCGCTCGACGCTCGAACGCTGATTGATGAGCCTTTAAGTTTTTAACGTTTGATAGTTTTGATATTAAAGCTCGAGTCTAAAACATTTAAGATTAAAGTTCATTAGCGCTCTTTTATAACACTGACTCAGCGCTCGAGCGCTGATTTAGTGATGTAAAAATGAGCTCGAGTTAACGCTCGAGTCAAAAGTTCATTAGTGCTTACTCTACGCTCGAACGTCGAACATTTTTACAGTCAAAATATTGTAGATTTATTATATTATATTCATTTAAGTATACACATATGTGACATTAGCGGGGAAAGGGGACCTTATTGTCGAAAATGACTTTTAGAGCATTCAAAATCAAAATCACAAAATCACAGTATGTTAATTTTTAGTAGGTAGTTTTATAACAATTTGTTCATTGTTCAAAAGAGTATCGTAACTGACTGACAAAATTCACTCAATAACTGGCGGCGCCGCGCGCGCCGACTTGTGCCGCGGCTCAATGATTACAATTTCACGCAATACAAAGACGATGTCAGTTGTGTTGCGCTCACAAGTGACGATAATTAATAAATAGTAATGGATAATAATAAATAATATATCAATTTATATAATAAACACATGTACATGGTCCACAATAAAGTTATTTGAAGTTCGTTGAAGCGCTGCAAGCATCGAACTGCATACTCCTACTACCGTAACAAGTTACCTTATCATTAAACTTTGGACAATATTTTCTTCTTCAAAAATTTCGTTGTTTTAGGAATATGTTTCGTCAAAGATAAGCTTTAGTATTTTTTTAATAGAATATATGGGAGACGAGCGGGCGGGCCACATGTAGTAAGTGGTCGCTGACTCCCATGGACATCTACAACACCAGGGGCTTGCGGGTGAGCTGCCCACCTTGCAGAATCCAGTTCTGTTGCAGAATGCTTCGGTATCTAATCTTTAAGATAGCATAGCATACCTATATAAAAAAAAAACTATAGGTATTTTTTGTGATTTCACTAGTCTGAATATCTCGAGAACTAGAACCGACAACAAGGTCCCTTTTCCGTGATAACGGCACATATATGCTCTTATGTTCTGTTAAAACGGGTTAACATGTCCTCATACATTTCTAAGAGGTAAAAACATTTCAAACAGCTGAAATCAAATATCAATATTTACAAAAATGTAATCAATTAGCTAGGTACGATTTTAATAAATTCGGTGAATTTGATTAAAGATATTAAAATTTTGACAACCCTATTTACACCCCTTTATGCTGTCCGCTCGTCGACCCAAAGCAACATAAAAGCAATTCGGCAAATTGTTATTGACATGTTAATAGTGCGAGTGTCGTGATGTCATCCTACCGTTTTAGAACTCCACTTACCATCATGCGTCATTCGTAGGGTCTTTATGGCCGTAAAGCTTCCTTTATGCTGTTTCAAGATTGTTCTGGGACCTTCAAAGGGTTAATGTGAGTTCTGGAGCATGCAAATATGGAATTAATTTCTTGGCCGTTTGTAATAAAATGTAATGTGTGGTTTAATTAAAAAAATGAGTTTGAAATAAATAACCAATAATAAGTTAATAAATAAATTTGTTAAATAACGAAATCACTTATTATTTACAGGAATATTAAAACACTTTAAAATGAAGATACTCTTAAGTCAAAAATGTGTAAAGCCGTCAATAACGAAAAATGTGTCAAGAGTCGGTCAGCTTTAAAATTGATTTGGTTGTTGGTACCAAACTGAAACAAAACGCCATCAAATTAATTGTTTGTTGTTCACGAGACAGAATAACAAATAGGATAGTTTTTCATTCCGGTTCAACACATAGTTGCCTCGGGAAGCAGCAAAACCTAAACAGGATATATCTACAAAGCAACGCAAGACTAGTATAAACAGGTCCTTACCGCACCCCACACTTAAATATGTCCGCGTTACTAAATTATTACCACAATACCTTTATCCGTTTACCACAAACAAGTTCCCCAATTAGCCAAGTCTCGAAGGTAAACCGGGACGAATGCAATGTAATCCGGGAATTGAGGACGATACGGTAACGAATATCGCCTCAAGATAGGGCAACTGTTTGCTATGGCGAGGAGCTGGCACGACGGCAGGACCGCATCTGTCAACCCTTTCATGTAGGGTGGATATGACTAAATAATAAATGAGACTTGTCCAATTATTTATCACGTTGTTAGAGAATTTATTTATTGATTATTTTTGCACTATATTGACCAGAGGCGGACTAAATGCTTTAAGGCATTTTCTACCAGTCGATCTTTGGTTGAATGTGAGAAATTAAAGCGGATGCAGTAGAAATTAAACAGTGAGCTTAATGAATCTGTACATAGAATTCAATTAATTAACGTAATTCCCAGAAAATTATTAAATAACTTACCTAACTATCTAATAACTTATCTAAAAGTCATAATTGAATTAATTTCAAAACTAAGTGTATCAAAATGTCAATTTAGCAATAGGTGTCTAACTGTGATGTTGAAGGTAACATGATGTAAGGGACGCCAAACTAAATTTAGTAATTTTCAATAAGAAAGACATCAATAATCTATAAAATATGCAACATCATTATCAGAGAGCCAGAATCCATAAATAAACAAGTCGCCTGGTGACTCTAGCTCCGGGACTATATAAATAATTCACTTCATCAAGGTCCGATTGTGCCAATAGCTCTTTGAGTCCGGACATTTTGTTTGCACTAGTATATTACTAATTCACTACTGTTCGTCTGTATTTACCTATTCATTTTATCTGTTTGTTTGGGAGATTCCATACCACATTTTATATTCAGATTAAATATAGTTTTGTTTACTTATTATTCAATAAAACTATAACACCATACCATATCATCAGCCTATGTCTCGTCAGTGCTAGATATAGGGCCCTCCAAAGGTCTACCTGGCCGGAGGGCGTCCCATACTGCGCTTCCTGGTACGAGGGATCCATTGCAGACCTCGTCTAACCCGTTATAAATAACACAGAATAACATTTGTTTTTATAATTTTTCACTTATATTTTTTCTGTTATCCTCATTATTTCCTGTTGTCATGCAGCTATCATTTGTGCGTTGCAAGTAAAACATCAAATAACAACCATTGATTTATGACTGCAACATCAGGTTTTCAAGGCCTCTGCGACTCATCCCCGAGACATTTAATTACTGGATAATTTATCGCCGCCCCATTAATCCGCGACCGCGTCTGGCTATATTAACAAAAAAAAAACAAAAATCCCCAAATCTATCCCCTTGATTACAAGCTGTCACGTCGTAGGATTTTTTCTAAGCCCTCCATTTTAATTAGTCACGTCGGTTTTGTAGCTTCACCGTTTCGAGTGGTGAACATCCATTTTCTTAAATGCCCACTGTAATTGGCCCCCACCTCGAACGTTGCCAGCCACAAAATTTATTACTTAATTACCTCAAGAAAACGCGTCGCAACACAGCATCTCAACAGATGTTTTTTATTCGCGAGGAAAAACAAAACGGTTTAAGAATGACATTAATTAATTCTTAATGAAATTCATCTTCACCCTCCGTGTTTTAATTTAAACGGTCGATTTATTACTTGTACAATTTGTCGCGAACTCTCCACCCCACGAATAATTAAAACAAGAGCGTACGTAATTACGTTTATTACTGACACTTACACGAAATAGTTATAAAAAATCTGTATTTTATACTGTAGAAAACTATGAATAAATACTACTCCACTTGTAATTAATACAAATCATGTTATTATCTCGCGGCGTTTATGGCTATTTTTAAATTGCATTTTAAAAATGAGCCAAAAACGTCATTTTGCAAGAAATATCTACCTAATACTTTCTTTGATACGGGTTATCAATAGCGCCTTGGAAGAGAGGTTCTTCATATCTAAGATACCCATCGTCCTGCCTAACAACGTCTTGGAAACCCTTGTGTATTAAAGGATCATTAAAGTTTCCGTCCACTGCGTCATGATACTGATGACTGTTGATTAGATTCCTATTAAGGTCCCTGTTGAAGTTGACATCATGTTTAATATACTTGTCTTCTTTTTGGGGTAAGACAGCTGTAGGCGTTACTTTCTCCTCTGCCTTTTTATCTTTATTCGCAGTACCGGCACCAGCTAAATCTCTATAATTCCTCTCTTCTTTTCTCAAAGGAGCGTAGGGATATCTATTCCTAAATCTGTAATCGTATCTCCCAGTTCTCGCGTAATAATCTTCGTCGAACCGTCTGTATGGGTCTGCCGTGTACCGATACCTCAAATCGACGCTGGGAGGTGTTCGAACAACTTCAGGCAAGTGGGCGTAGTAGATAATTCTCTTAGGTTTCCTAGGTACGTAGTTATCGATTGTGTCGTCGTACCTATCGATTCGTGCACCGTAAACTGGTGGATAATACGGTCTCCTTCGATCGTACAAATCGTAATAAGGGTCGCGTTTGTACAAATCATCGGCTGGATAGTATCGATCGTTGTTATAAGGTCTTCTCGATTCTTGCGGATAGTACACAGCTTGTCTCGGGTAAACGGGTTTGTATAGTTGTCGGTCATCTTCATCAGGTCTCACAAATTCGGTCCTTATGTTTTCATCGGTCCTAGTCGCTCTTTGAATGGTCTCTTTATCATTTCTCGATTCAGATGTTTCCAGAGCTTTGTTTTGTGTAATAAAATTGACTCGTGGCATACGTGAGTTGATTAATTCTCCTGAAGGTTGTGGTGGGGTAAGGATGTCATCCCTCTCTACTCCATCGCGCTCAGGGAAAGGTAGTTTTATCCAGTTTTCGTTAGACGCTCTTGCTCCTCGTCCGGTAGGCTTATCGGTCACTCTTTCTGTAGTGTGATATAATGGTAGAACCTCTTTAACCTCATAGTTCAAGATAGAGCCTTTTGTCGTAGCGTCCTCTTCAGGAAGCAAAGGTCCAGGTATCCATGGTGTTGGCTGATTCAGGTTGTTATCTTTTCTGTCTGAGTGGATGTTGTAAAACTTCTCTTCTTCGATGACGTCACGACGTCCTCTAGCAGCATCTTCTACGTTTCCGTCTTCTACGTTAACCTGGAATTTAATTTTTTTAATGATCAGTGAAATTTAATGCCGAAACTGTTTACGTTCCTATTAATCCAATTCCATCGCACCTCCCAATGTACCTATCTGTTAATTTCAAAGTTTAGCTGGTAGATAGATAGATGTATCTGTACGCCTTTTGTACGGTTAAGTACAATAAGTTTTTAAATAAATAAATACATAATCCATCCATCCAAAGTCTCCAAAGGTAGGCAGCGCATCCGGAGGCGTAACTACGTTTGTCATTCTGGACTGATGTTGGCATGTATCGCTGATGTACATGCGCAACAGTATTTATTTACCACCAGAGTTTATTTACCAGTAGATAGTATTAGTATCTAGTGCTTGAAGATGAAAGTCTTCAATCAGTGCGTCCTGCCGGTTGACGTTTGATGCCAAAACGTGGCCTCTAACGGTAGGCCTGATCCATAAGTTCAAGGTCACTCAGTCAGCTATGGAGAGGGCTATGCTCGGAGTTTCTTTGCGTGATAACATTCGCCAAAGAACCAAAGTCACCGACATAGCTCGAAGAATCGGCATGTTGAAGTGGTAATGGGCAGGTCATATTTGCCGCAGCACCGATAACCGATGGGATAGACCAGTCCTCGCATGGAGGTCGCGTACCAGGTAGCGCAGTGTGGGACTTGTTCTCAAACAGAGACATTCTGTTGCAAATTCAACAGCTCACATTATGATCAATACTAGACATTTGTTACTTTACCTCAACATCCTTCTCTTCATGTCGTATATCTAAAGACAATGCCCTCTGTATTAGAACACCAATGCAAAACAGGATTATCTTCGAACTCTTCATCTTCGCCGTGATTTCACTGAAACACAAAACAATATATTTAAAGATCGAAGTCTCCTTCTAATTAAATAAGTACAGAAGACAGTATCACAATCTTGTTGCATTGTCATATTAAGGTGCGTATGATGTCGGTGGTCTTTACAACAGCATCTCTTCACGTCGGTGTCGTTAAAGGAGACTAATTGATAATAAAACCGCTATCAGAACTCTAATAGAGTGGACTCGCCAACTCCCTTAGCCAGCGTGACGATCCATGTCAAGCAGTGGATGATAAAGAGGCTGGTAACGGTTAACTTCTGTTTCATGCCTTGTAATAATAATAATGCCTAAATATATAATTTGTAACAAATCTCTACAAACTGGTACAATACAAATTAGCACGAATTATTTAATTTCCATACATTTCCATTAGTACAGTGACCTCACAAACTGATGTACTGACGGAAACATGATGAAATCAAACGGAAGCGTCAAAATGTTCGGCGGACCGTGAATATTATCTGTGTATGTTATACAAACACGGCCTCGCGACAAATTCGAGGTTTGCCCAACTAGCGATCAAGGTAATGTATGCGTGCTGTTATCGAAATTACCATCAGAAAATATCGACGTTATTACGCGTGCGTTTTATTACAAAACATTATGTGTTTCAATAATTGTATTGCTTGTAGAGTGAGAGTTTTGTGTGGAGCAAAGTGTACGTATACCTAGTAACCTGGTACCTACAACCCATAGCACAAGTGAACTGTCTACTTTTTGCCAAAATACTATCTTAATTAATCGGCTTTGACTGAAACTAAGCAGGATTAACTTGGGGTCTTAGCAATAACTAGAAATTTTATTCCTTAAAACCACTGAGACATGAAAAATAAGTCTAAGACGTGATATAAAAACAGGTGAACTTCATTGGTTATACGCAGCCGTGGACCTACACTTGATCCTACTCTAGAAGTTATTAGTCTGGTATAAGAGAGTGAGAGTTGAACGTTTTTTTATTGAAATAAGACGTCAGACGAGCATACATTTCATCTGGCGATAAGTGGAAATTGTCGCTCATAGACACCCACGATATATGGCAACGTCAGTCCAGAATGACAAACGCTGGCACGCACCCGGATGCACGCGCTGCCTGCCTTTGGAGATATAAGAATGGATTTGGAGAAAGGGTTAGGGAAAAGGGGAGGGATAGGGTAGGATAGCATGGGAATGGGCTCTGGCATATCTCACTCACTACCGGAACACGTACGTATATTGAGGAAAAGGGATAAAGTGGGAATTGCAGTACAGTTCAAGGTAGTCTTCTGTGAGAGATGGAAAAGGTTGAAAACAATAAGTAATTTTAATCTACTAGTGTTTAAATTTACGGGTTCAAAGAACCAAAACCTCACCATATTACACCGTCGCGTCGCCAAATGTATATTTATGGAAGGAAGGTTCACCTGGTAACAAGTGGTTACTGTTGCTCATGAATATCGACTATAAACATGCCAACATTATTTAAGTATGACTAACGTTGGCATGACTTCAGATGCGCTGCCTACCTTTGGAAGTTTCTTAACTGTTTGTTTTTTATAGAGGTGGCAGAAATGATAAGTGGTCACCGCCGCTCATGAACACCTACCTGCAACACCAGAAGGGATGCGGGTACACTGCCGACTTTGCAGAATCCTATTGACACTCTTCTTGAAGTCCCATATCATAACTAAGCGGAAATGCCTCTGGTTACTTCCACAAATTTCGGGTTCGCGGTTAAAGCGCCATTGAAAACTGCACAATATACAACAGATCTCTATCAAGGAAGTGCGGATAAACCGCCCTTCGGTGACTTCGGTGAGCAGTAGATTGAACAGCTCGTCAGAATATTCCCCAAAGGGATTGTTAGCGGTAGGGAAAAGAAAGTATAAACGGGATGATGCATTTTCCTTTTTATTATAAGCTGTTATTCAACTTCAACTTCACATCAAATCTTGCAAATCGATTTTAACCCACTTCCACTTGTACTACTGCCTTGAAATTTTACGCATGTTTATAAAACCGAAGAGAATATATTAATCTGATGATCTTGACCTGATGTTGCAGCCGGGAAGGCCAGCATAATGTAGAACTCCTCAACGGCGAACGGTAGACATGTCGTGTTTGGGCTTGTTTGGGTCGTAGCTCAAAACACCTTAGTGTTATGACTTTCACATGATACTGCAGCCATGAAGACCAGCACACTGTCGAACTACTCAACGCCGAGCAGTACTTAGATGTGTTTGATGGGTTCGCAATTTTGATGACAAAAAGTTTTGACATGAACATAGTATTGCATAAGAAGTATAAGTTTTTATGTGATTTAAAAGCTTGTCGCGATATAAGATTTTGGTGCCAATTTAATAAATTCCATAATACAATGATTTCAAATTACAAATCTCGCTTCAAGCTTTTAAATCACATAAAAGCATTAACCAATAATAGTAATGACTTCTATGTTTATTTTCTTCATTTTAGTGCATTTTAATAAAAGCTTGTTATTATGTTTTTTTACGATTAATTCTATTACACTACCCATTCTCAATCAATATAGGCAAGTATGAAATGAAAAAGTAGAGTTTAGAGTGAAAACCTTACTGACCTTTAGCTTACAGGTGAGCCAGTTACCCACTTCATACCATAATGTCACGTTTAGGCGTAAACGTGTGACAGACGAATCGTTTCGCTCCATATAACGTGCGCGTTATTGACAACATGCCCATTTTCCGATCACCGTTATTCTGTTGTCGTATTCAATAGGAAATGGGTGAATTGTGACCTAGTTTCATTTATCTATATACAACGACCGTTATATATTTTGATTGATTTTAAACTACAGCGAAGCCGAAATGGAAATCTACAAATGTAACTTGACTCTGGTAATGTACTTGACTTGACTTGTCTAATTGTATTTACATGCCACACCGATCGAATTCTATTGGTCAATATAATAAATTCTGCGGCCTTGATTCCAACAAAAACTCTGTACGTAGCTGACGCTCGCCTATGGCACAAGGAGGAAGAGGTGCACGCTGAAATCCCACAGCACTCGACTGCTCACGTTATCCCTCTCTCACAGAAGACCGTCAAATATACTGCATTTCCCACTATCCAATTCGCCGGATTTGTGAGCATGTTTCAATAATGAGTTATACTAGTCCATTCTTATCCCATTCTTTCCTATCCCTCCCCATTTTCCCAACCCTCTCCTCAAATCAATTGTTGAATAGATTGGATAGATGGTTAAAGAGAGGGAGGGTTGTTCATTATCCCAACCGGTCCATCAGATACTAAATGTCTATGCCATCCGCATCACCGATAGATTACATATGCTTTCTATATTAGATACAATTTAATCAGAATATCAACTAAAGCTACCAACAAAACTAAAGTATTCAGTCATCTTTGACGTTTTACACTCACTCATATCAACACAGAGCAGATCAGCCAACCAATCGAGTCCTGGGATATAACTACCAACCAACCATCACACTTTAATGTCCCTAAACAAACTAGCATATATGTTGTACATATATGTACTATATAGTTCGATCGATGTTGCAATATTCAGCAGCACATTTAAATAAACAAATAAAGTAACCAATATATGATTTTTTTAACCAAATATGTATAATAAATTCTCGATTCTATTGTACACTTTCGTAGAAGCTCGCATAAGCCAACAGCTCATTACGGTTTAAAAAATTGATACGAGAATATCGCAAAAATATCAAGAAAACCTAGATAGAATTTATAGATGAATCAACTGCTAAACCTACGAGATCCTATCTAAAAAAAATACGTTTCGTCCAAAAGGAAGTGCATTGGTCTGGACTAGCCAAATCGTTCTTGACACGATCTTGACTTTGTTTTAAACAATAGATTGCCTTGAGTTAACTTTGTAGCACCATCTGTATCTGTGTACGTATAATCTGGAAAAATAGACAATCGAACTGGAGTAGACGTTAAATTTGATCGACACACATAAAGAAGCAGTTTCAAAAGCAGTTTCATTGTGTCAAAAATAGCAGTAGTCTGCTATCACAGTATCAATAATGGTAGGTTATTACTAGAATACTTCTAGCATTGAAATAATGTTTAAACTAAAAATGCGATTGACAGATGACAAGATCTCGAAGAAAACTTATACACCCCGAAAGTAACTCCTTAGTGGAGACACCAGAACGATGTTTGACTACAATAATGGCTTTAGAATGCTGATGGAGCGGCAGTGGATCCGATATGTTAACCGAGGCTAGTACGGTCTGTTACAAAGCTATAGAGCGGAAACGAGTAGCCGCCCCTAATAATTAGGATTGTTGGGGATATGATATTTCGGATACGGATGTATTTATACTCTTTTACAAATTTCGGTTACGGATATATTCAAGCCCCTCTTTCCCACTGGGCACTCTGGGCAAGTGCCCAGGGCCCCGCGCTCGATAGGGGGCCCCTAGTTCCTGCCCGATCACCAAACGATAACCGATATTTATTACGGAAAAACTTATTTAATTGGAATAAATCGAACCTAAATGACTGACTACAATACCAACTTGCTTATTAACTTTTGCATGCGCGAAGCTACTCTACTCGTGCCCAAAAATAGAGTAAAATTCTATTTTTGATGTTATGCCAAAAATTCTAACAAAATAGTGCTCTGTCAAAGTCATAGGGGCCCCATTATCCCAATATGCCCAGGGCCTCCAATGGGTTAAAGACGGCCCTGGATATATATCCAGGGCCGTCTTTAACCCATTGGAGTCTTTAACCCATATAAATATTTATACTCTTACAAATTTCGGATACGGATATATTTATACTCTTTTACAAATTTCGGATAGGGATATTGAATTATTTCGAATATTATTTCGGAAACGGATATGTTTTTAATGTAGGTACTTTGTAAGAAATATATACCTTACTATTGCAACTTTACTTTCGAGAAAGTATATTAACAATCACAGTTACTGCTATCATTGATACAAAATTATTTGTAATAACATTCGAGACTTTTATTTCGGATGCGGTTTCGAATAATCTTTTATTTCGGATATCCGATAGTTTCGGTTACGTTTACGGAGCTCCATAACATCTCTACTAATAATGGCTCATTTACACAAGGAGATTCTCGAACATCAGCCAAAAGCTAGTATAGACAATTGTTATCATCAACTGATCCTTATTATCGAGTTTTTATCATGATGTGAACAGTTGTAGGCAAGAATTGTATGTAGTTTGGTCGCATACGAGAATCGTATACAATATTCTCGCCCGAACCGTTCGAGAAACCCCTTGTGTAAAAGAGTTCTGTCCCAGTAAATACTAGTGAACGCCAAAACACCATACTGGAGAGACCATACTGATGGAATAAAATAAAGAAAAAAACTGTACCAAACCATCTCGTTCGTCTTTCTCGCGCCTCCAAATTGAACCCTGATCAGCCCAAAGCTTGACTAGTAGAAAATTCCATAAGGCACTAAGTTCGCCTTTTGTACGATAATGTGGATTAAAGTGTATGATTAATAATAATAAATATATAAATTCCGAAAACACTGACAGACATTTACAACACAATAGTTCATTGTATAAGTAAGCCCATCGCCTACAATAATTATCTATTTTGCATTTTTCATGTATAAGCATAGTAAAATCCGTTTTTGGCAATAAGCTCAATTTACATGTAATGGGATAATAAGTTCACGTTCCTCTTTTGCTGTGGATTTTTGTTCATAAATTAAAAACATTTTACCAAACGATAGTACATGATATGAGCTTACCTTTACATAGTCCTCCGCCGGTGATGGATGGCTCCGTCCAACGAGGGGTCCAGCATGAGAATGGCCAACGCAGTCCCTCCCGATCGCCGGTCACGCGATATCAACATTTTGTTTGTCCACACAATTGATACGAACGAGTTTCCATTGTACCGTGTGAAAAATCATCATTAAGTTGTTCTTAATTATATCTTCTAGAGATAGCGAAATAATTGACAAGTGATAAAGAAAGTGACAGTGAGCTGACAGATAACTGGCCTATGCGACAACAATACTGCTGATAAATCCACATAGCTAACATAACATAATCGACCTAACATTATAATCTCGATTTAATAAAAACCTTATCCCACGGGGCAACTGAGGGCGGATCCAGAACCATTTTACGTCGATCATTTTATAGTATACATAACCTGCAGTAAAGGCGAGGACTGCTTGTAATTCCTGCACTTTAGGTACTTTAAGAAAAATTTACTGAAAAGCAGTACCGGTTCTGAAATCGTACAAAAGAGCACTGAGATCACAGAAACCCTATCGAACAGAACTTTGAACATCTAAATCACAGATACCCTATCAAATGATAATGTTTCTATGATTTCAGTGGCCTCTTACAAGGACTCAAGGACAACTTTTAAATGGTTATAATTCCATTTTACAAATTCCACCCCTTTTTAGAATTTATTACAACTACCTACTTATCTACTACAAAACACGATCATTGATTCGTAGATTAATATACAACTCAAATGAATTCATAGACATATCAACTATTTTTTAAATCAATGTGTCCATTAATTACAATGAAAATATCGTATCGTATGACCATGGAAACGCAACTAACGGTAACCATTTAAAAGCATAATTCGAACAAAGCGCACGCGCATCCGTGACGTGTCGCCTTGTCGCGAAACCAATCGCCGCTGGTCACTCACATCGCGCTAGAGTACCAGACCGTGCTAATTTGTATAATATGCGAAGCCTTTATAATGTTTTATGCAAAATAGTGACTAGATTTGTCACAATTTTTTTATAGAATTAGCTAGC
The DNA here is from genome assembly GCA_943735995.1 of Sesia bembeciformis. Lineage (NCBI taxonomy): Eukaryota > Metazoa > Arthropoda > Insecta > Lepidoptera > Sesiidae > Sesia > Sesia bembeciformis. The sequence continues at coordinate 11,630,095 of OX031040.1, forward strand.
AGGCCTGTTATCCGACTGGCCTGCGGAAAAAATACTGCCAATTCAATAATCCATCGTAATAATATAATGGAATAAGGAGAGACCCTCTCGACATTATACTTCCCACGTCCCATCCCACCCAATCTAATCGCATCTAGTCCCAATCAAACCAGAGATTATAATGATATAGTAAGATATTACCAAAATAAATTACATTACGATGCTTTAATGTCCGCATGTTGGTCGGCCGGCTTCACTATAGTACATACCACGCCATCTCTTCCCGTAGGTGTCGTAAGGCGAGTAAATGACATCAAAGCCGCCGCCACAAGCACTGCGAAACTACACCACTTGTAAAAAAGTGGGCTCGCCAACCCACCGCCGGCAGACAGCTTGACGTTTTAACCTCTCTGGGCGAGTGTCGAGCGCCATCAGAAACGGCGTGGACCGACGATACATCCTCGTGGACTAAACTGATTACGGTTGTACTTGTATCAGCCTATGTCCCACTATAGGCCACAGAGTAAATAGTAAATAAACCTCCCCTAGTAAGTAACTGGGGGGTTTGGGGCCGTAATCCACCACGCGGGCCCAGTGGAGATCACATACGCCAATTTTTTTTATTTCTAGAGCATGCGAGATTCCTAGCGATGTTCTCTCTCACCGCCGTTAGATATTTAAAACAAAAAATATGTCCGTTTCAAATTTGATTACGGCTAAGAATTTGTAATTAATATAAAGGTTTGTATTTAAACGAGAAAGCTAATCATGATGAACAAAACAAACAATTTTTTTTAAATAGATATATTTATTAAATTATAGTACTAAAACTGTAAAGACAGAGTCTTCGCTGGACTCTTGTCTTTATTGTCACAAGAGAACCTAAACCTAACTCACATTTAAATTTGCTGCCACTTTCAATAGGCTGCTCATTTAATTATTTCCCGATTATATATCCCTATATATAATACACCATAACTCCGCCTTGTTGCCATTCCCAGCCAATCGAATAGGTTGGGAGTTTCAAAATGTTTCACTTTTAGAAATCACTTTATATGTCTAAAAATGAAAATTTTGCAACGTCAAATAGGAATACAGATAGGATATAGGCTACGTTTAGGTTCCCTAGGAAATCTAGGAATCCTAATAAGCTGGGGCAGGTAGCTAGTACTAAAATAAAACAAAACGTTAGTAGACATTACAAAACTTTAATACTATTGTTGTTTCATAAAATTAGGACAAATGCATTCAATATAATTATTACGAGACGGGAGAGTGCGACCACACATATTATACGAGTAACAGAAATAAAACTAAATGTTATTAAGTAATCGAAACAATTGAGTTCCTTCTGAACTAATTTGACATAAAGCAACATTATTAGCACTAAATTAAGCATAAGCAATTAAGTCTAAGCGCAATTATAAGGCCTATTGCATACTTGAATATTCTAGTCTGGTAAAAGAAAAAGGCACAAGAAAAGTCCTAAGCCGAGGTGCGTTCCTTCCGCCGGTCTACCGGCGGGGGAGGTCTTAGGCTCATTGCTACACACACCCCTTGCTCCTGGCTGAGCGCCTGCGCTCGCCCTAAACTACACATGTCCGGTGACTCTTGAAAGGTCATTAGGGCCACAAGAATTTAGCCATGCCGAAAAAAAAAGGTACAAGGAAACAAAAAACTTTTTAGGCAGTTTTTTTCTGAATCGACTTATAGTTTTTAACACAAAGCCACCTAATTTGTAATTTCCGAGTTGGTACCTTGATCCGTAACATGTTGCAACATATAGTTTCATAATGAATGAAGCTATATGTATATTACGGCCGTTAAAATAGATATTAGACAAAACAGTGGTGATTCGTCATAATGGTTATCTGTGGCTGTTGTTTATCGCAAGCTCGGTAAACAATAATTCAATGATTACATTTTAAAAGACAGAACAGTATGTAATAAGCCTTATCATATTAATTGTTTACGCTATAAAAATACAATATTTTACCGTAAACAGTGTTAGTTGTGAATTTGTGAAATTTTTTTTAAATACATAATTATTTTACAATCAAGCGGCTTGTCATAACTAATTGCAGATTCTTTTAAGTGACATTTTTCTCTTTTTATGGAAATAATGTTGCTGATGAAATAATGTTGCTGATACATGCCAAGATTAACAACCGTTGTCACGCCCCCAGATACCTCGGATTTAGGAATGGATTTAGTAAGTAATAGAATTCGGAAGAATGGGGAGAAGTACAACAGGATGAGTTGAGTATTTAATTTAAGATGGAACTTCTGTGATGATATAGTATCGGGCCCGACGGTATCGCATTTTGTATTAGTACAAATGACAATGAACTACGACTCTATTAAAATAGGTATATCCAGGTATATAAGATCAATTAAAAAAGAACGAAACATATTTATTTCATTTAAGAAGAAAATTATTACATGGTAAAAGAAAAAACAAGAAAAATTATTTCACAAATTGTTACAGATTGTTTTTTTGGAATTTTATATTTAGCAAATTTTATGACTTCCTTGAGAAAACTTCAAAAAAAGTAATTACTAAAACAAAGATTTATAAACTTTCATATCAATAAATTATGAACGGGATCACGGTGGCCTCGGGAAAGGTTCGGACACACCCTCTATAATAATTCCAACAAATATTCGATAATTACATATAATTATAAGAGACACTCTGTATTGAATTTAAAATATTACTATATATGATAGAAAGAAAACAATACGAAATATTATAGTAATGTCACATGACTACAAGCTGGGTATAAAACCAAACGAACAAAGTGGACCACTTGAAATCGTTTTAAGTTCTAAACCACATTTACATAAGTTTTTAGAGACATAACTTGAAAATTGCTTACGTCAAGTCGCTTGACTATAGATATTGTAGTAACGAATTTACTCTTGTTGTGCCATTTCCGCAGGTCCAGCGGGTTCGCCTCCATCCTTCCTCTTTTTAGAACCAGAGACAATGTCATCGATCCTAAGGAGGAGGATCGCTGTCTCTACAGCTGTTTTATATACCTGGAAAGAATTTATTTACACTATATTGCACAGACAAAATGTATAAAAGGCGGACTTAATGCCTTATGACAGCCTCAAACAGTCAACCCTTGGACAAACAGAGAATCAAGTGCATTTGAATATTATGAAAACTAGAAATATATAAAAAAGTAACATAGAAACACATATATTAACAAATACAGGAACACAAATATACAATATACTAGCAATGTATATTTACTGTAGCCGGGATTTCGTATGCCTAGACTACACCACTAGTGGTTAGCTTGATTCCCGTGGGAACTTTATGATTTACTAGCGACCCGCTCTCGCTTCGCTTCGGTTTATAAGTATAGTTTTTCAATTTTTTTTTTTCAAAATGTCAATATGAAATATAGCCTATATTAGACACGGATAATGTAGCTTCCTATTTATGAAAGAATTTTTGAAACCGGTTCAGTAGTTCCAGAGATTACCCCCAACATACAAACACAATTTTACCTCTTTATTATATTAGTATAGATTATTATGATTTATGTGAAGAAAAACTCTCCTAAATATTAATCCAGCACATAAATTACAATTATAACACGTTTTATTAAAATGTCCAGTGGGTTTTACATGATGCACGTTCAGACAGACAAACATTCCACAAATTGCTGTTTTGAGCTGTGCATCACTCGTACATTACACTGCTTCAATATTAATGATATAATGATATGATATAATTCAATATTATCATTGTGTATATGTAGTAAATAAAGCATCCATACATAAATAACTACCTATATAAAAATAATGATAGATAGATATAAATAGAACAGAATAACGCTTTTGTCGTAGGTAATGAGAGAAATTAAATTATTAAGTTATCGAGAGGTTAGGTAATGAGAGAAATTAAATTATTAAGTTATCGAGAGGTTAGGTAATGAGAGAAATTAAATTATTAAGTTATCGAGAGGTAATATTCGTGGAGCTTCTTTTTGAACGAATCTTTGTTAGGAGCTTTTCTGGTGTGAATAAGGAGCGCATTCCTGAGAGGCAAAAGACTTATACAAAAGTCAGTACGGCAAAAGAGGACATAAAAAAGACAGATTCTCATCATAACGGAGACGATAATCGGAGAATTGTTCAAATTAGACATTCTAAAATCTCGTATAAAACTAGGTGATTAGACAGCGATATCGACAATGTCTCCGGTTTCCGTTCAACCGGCAGTGCAAGTACCGGTATTCATTAGTCGTTAAGCCCGACTGCAATGCTGTTAAATTAGAATTACATTCCGACCTCTCACACAATTATCTAAAAATCATTATGTACTGGTAATTAAACCGCCAACGGTTTACAAATCTCCTTGACGGCCATGTCAACATTCTCCCGGACCAATACTGGAGTAGGAGCAGCACCGGTATTAACCAGGTTTATCGCGCTGCAAAAACCAGTTAAGAGTGGGAATTACATTTACACCCTTCAACTTAAAAAATATTAACACTTACTTGTAATTTTACCGCCAACGGTTCCCAGATCCCCTTGACAGCCATGTCGACGATCTCCCCGGTCTCCCCGTCAATACCGGCAGTGGAAGTACCGGTATTGCCGGCGTGTCGCGCCCGCAAGGCTGTCAATGTCCGGATTGTGTTCGCGCCGCAATTCTGAGCGAGCGTTCGGGGAATTATTTCTGGAATTAAAATAAATATTATTATTATAGTTAACTAGCTTTTGTCCGCAACTGATTTCGCGTATAGAAAACCCTGTGTTAATCTGAACCTATTTACCTAGTTTCATAGAAAACGAATAATAGGCGATGTGTTAATCCGGATTACAATTAATTAACAAACCTTAATATGAGGGCTCTAGTAAAGTGGTCGGTGTGCGACGATTTCATACAAATCTCTTAACTCCAGTCTTAGCTGACCTCGTGTCAATAAGGGAAACTGCTCGTGGCGCGCGCTTTAGTATATATGTTATTCTATGCGCAGTTGCATTCCATGCGCATCGGCCGCGCCGCGCTCGGACACTACCCTGTACTGAGTAATGAGCGCTACGAATGTTTAAGATAGAACAACAAAACTTGACATGTTTGTAAGTTTTCATTTATTCTCTAAAATAAATTTTCGTTACAACGGTGTTATATATTTTAAATTAGTTGACGTGTTTTAGGTTTTACGTTATTTCAGTGGCACGTTGTACATTCTCGATGTACATGTGTGAGGTCGTGAATTTGTCATACATAGGATGCACAAATGTAGGTTAAACATATTGTGTAATAGTCAGAGAGGTGGGCTTCTTGGCAAGAACTCCAAATATCTAAAGTATATACTTAAAGTATTTACTTTAAAGTATATATACAGGATGTCCCAAAACTCAACGTCAAGGAACAGAGGTGGGTCAGTTTATGATGGTCCAGAAAAAAATAATAATAATAAGTCTCACGGATATCGAGTAATGGGCTTTTTATTCAGAATCGTGAAAATCGCTAGCCTGCACCAAATTTTTAGATGCTGTGACTACAAATATCCATATTTCAGTAGTCTAATTTTTGTAACGCAATGCTGAATAATCCTGCTATTGATTACAGAACAAAATAAAACCATAAGTGCAAGAGTTTTGGAAAAAAGAAAAGTTTATTGCACGATTAATGCATTATAAAATGTTGATCAGCTAACTTTGACACATCAACTGTAGAAAAAATGTACTAAGTTAAACTAGCAAGTCTCTTTAAAAAATGGCTCCTTTAGTCAAGATTTCAAAATGGTACAACACCTGCTAGTACTTCTTTCATTATTATTATTATTATTATAACTTATTTCATTATTAATTATTTCGATTTCTAGTCGCTTTAGAAGTTTTTACCTAAGAACATTTTTTGTTTATTTTGATGTCTTCTATGGATTTATTACAACTAATTTAGACATACAAAAATATTTCGTCACCAGCACACACACACACAGTCGTTATATCACCTTTGATTTAATCGGATTAAAGAAGTTTCGTAATTTTCGAAACATCTCATTCCAAAATATTTTATGAGGTCTAAAATCAGATGTGACATGTGATAATCAAATAAAAGCATAGAACTGCGCTTTTCGTGTGCTTCCAGGGACTCTTCTTCTGTCCTCAGTGAACCTACTATCACTTTACTGAGCGACTCCTGACTTCGACGGGACTGAACATCGGTATGATACGTTTTAGACTTGGAATTTCTTTATTATAAAAAAAAAAATATGACACTCGCAGAATTTGCTAATTACACCATTGCCAAATATGAAAAGGGAAAAAAAAGAATAAGGGTAATAAGATAGGGGGCTTTATTATCGCTTAGTTGCCTTTTAAAAAACACGCGGTAAGAGATGGGGTGGTGCTATTCTAAAGCCGGCCGACAACACCACACGGCACCCCGCCAACAGTGGACTAGCCCAACCCCGCATGGCCAGCGTGGCGTTTTAAGGCCATACATCTCTCATGCACGAGACAATGTGCATGAAGAGGCCCATGTCCAGCAGTGGATACTGAAAGGGCTGGTTGCATTGCAAACGTACTTACCTAAAGCATGTGCTACCGCGCGGTAGGGCGTGTTGTGGGCAGCATTTGCCGCTAGAGCTTGAGATACCGCCATTTCAGTGGCGCCGCCGCCCGCCACCAGACGAGCGTTTAGTACCTGCGACAAATTATAATAATAGCAGCAGGAAAAATATATGAACGACGATAAAATATGTTTTAACAATAAGTAGACCAGAAAGTTATATTTAGAGGGATGGCTTCGGTACTACGGTTAGGCTTTTGAGGTATCCACATATATAGATTATACAAAGAATTTTGTACAAAATCTGATCATCCATACATATAATAAAATAATAAAAAGCCGTGACAGTACATGAAATATTTTTTAAAAGTCATTGTAAAAAAGGCAGTGTAGTGTATGTAATAACAGAGACCATAAACAAACTTTTTTTGAAATTTTTGTCTGCCTGTCCGTCAGTCTGTCTGTCTGAACGCGCATCACGCGAAAACTACTGGACGGATTTCAATAAAATTAGGCATAGTTTATTTTATATGCGCCGGGTTAACGTTTTTTTTTTACATTCCATTTTAAATCCCCACAAATTTGCATTTAAGGATATATAAAAGGCCTAAACGTTATTATAATAAAAAAAAAAAACAACATGGAAGTTAAATAAAAATACACCTGAAGAAATAGAAGAGAACGCAAAAAGTTATAATTTAGCAAATTAATCAGTAGCCATGGATTTTTTAAGGTGTATTGTTTTTTGGCAAAAATGTGTAAATTGAAACAAAAATTATTTATACCTTTACTGGCTCTAGCAATAAATGTATTCTGCCTGTAGTTAGTTTTTGTGGACGGCACACTTAATAATAAGGGGTGCCTAAGATTGATTTGCGGAATACGAAATTTTATTTTCGATAGTAGATCCGAGCTATCTACCGAACCGTTAACTATGCTCATTAAGTAGCAGATATCCGCTATTTCACGTCATTCCACTAATGGTAAGAAATGATAACTTTTACATCTGGAGGTGTAGTCTGGTGAATTATGTAGCGTCTTATAATCAAGAAAGCGTAAAAATCTTTTTTGTACACCTTCTATGTAAGCCTTATAAATTTCATATCGGGGATTCCAGACCTGTGAAGCGTACTCCAGGTGACTACGCACATAACATCCCACAAAGACATTTTGCTAGATTGTCCTTCTGACACGGAGTGAACAAATGTATAGGATATTAATGGGTTTAATGTCATTGAAATTTTCTGACATTCTTATAATGATTTGTAAGATTATAAAGGCTTAGACGATTTCCTTATTAAGTTATCAATGTATTCACCAAAAGTAAGTTTTGAGTCATGGTATAACCCTAGATCCTTAATTATTGTGTTTACTTTCTGTATAAGGATTCCCTGTAATTTGTTATTAAATTCGATGGTGTTAATTTTGCGAACATCCTATCATCCTGAAGGTCTAAAATATCCTGAACACAGCTTATTCGTTTAAGAATTTTCATACCATCGGCAAACAGGATGACTTTGGATTTGGAGAAACACGTATTAATTTCATTACTAAAAATAAAGAATAATAAAGGCCCCTGAAGTGAACCCTGGGGAACTGCTGATGTAATTTTCCCTGTACGTTTTATCTTGATTAATTATAGTTCCCACGGGAATCACAAGTTCACGCGATCGAAGTCGCTGGCACCGCTAGTGGTAAATAAATTTTACCAAAAGATAAAAATACCTACATAGGTATGGAATGTCATGAATCGATTGCCATTACGCAATCAATCCAGATCACGATTCGTAAATCACGATCTTTGATCTTAATCCAGATTGAGCGTGTAATGTGTTTGATTCCATACAATACAGGTCAGTCTGAATCACGATCTTCCATCGTGTTCCACGGATCGTTATCTAGATTGATTGTGTAATGGACGCCTATCATACAGCATACGTCACACATGCATTATTTACAACTCATAGTAAACAGTTTCAGCGTTCAGCCATGGTCAGAAATACAAAGATGGCCAATCAACATTATTTAATTGATAATGCTGTAGGAACACTCAAAATTTTAAATTATTGCACTTTCAAAGTAAAATCCTCCAATTTCCGATCTTTAACTGTGTTAAAAATCATCCTAGATATTCTAATATTTAAAATTTAACAGTAATATTTAACTAATATTTAACAGTTCTAAATATTTAAAAAAATGTATACATACAATGTATATATATAATAAAAACAACTAACCAAATTCTTGGCAACGTGCAAAGCGTCCTGAAGATTCCTTTCAATCTCGTTTAACACGTCCTTTGATGCGCCACGCAATAAAATTGTGCAAGCCTGGAATAAATATTAAAAAATTATTAATCGTGTAGCGTTCCATGTTGACTAATTGCAACTGTGACATCAATAAACAAACCAGTTTCCAACCGCCAAACAGAAAAATGGTGCGAAATTATCCGGCGCTCATTCTAGGACACCCTATAAACTTAAGAAAGAAACGGTATTTACATAAAATAAATTTAATACAGAACTGTCATCGCTCTTCTTATGATAACCGGAGCAGACATGTAAAACATATAAATATGGCCTTTGAACAATATTTTGCTGTAAAAAGCCAGGAATTTCATAAAACGGGTATATTTACTGTTCCTGATAGATGGCAGAGTGCCATATTATAGATCGTGATGGACAAACTTTACGATTGGTTTTATTTTATTAATATCATGAACAACAAAAAAATATTTTCTTGTACTAGTAAAATTTTAGTTCTGCAGCTTACTGTAAGCCAGGAAATTGTTTAAAGTAAGCCTACGGTAAGCTATTTTGCAGACTGGGTTTGTCAGTGGTAAACCACAGTAAACTGTAGCCATTTTGCAGATTCATCAACTAATGCGTTCTACAACTGAGTGGAACTATCAGATGAGTTTAAATTGATAACTGTATGCATATTAATATATAATTTTAGCGTAACGCCGGTAAACTTTTAGCTGGACACTTATTAACAACTTATTAGAGATAGATTCAACAAGGTTAGGTAGCGGCAACCGCAAATATAACGTAGAACAAACCTATTCATTCAGTTAGAATAACGAATATGAAATTTATAGCCACTCATTTAAGAATGCAATTTTTTTTAAAAATCCTATTGTGATGGGTTGGACAATGATTTACACACATATCAGCATCAAACAGCGTCTGAACAAAAAATATAGGCAAATTTAAATTTCTGTCACGTAATGTACATAACATCACATAAGCTAAGTGTTTCAGGCATAGGCCTGAAACATAGATATAGATCGTGTAGATATAGATAGATATAGAATGTACTAGATATAGATCTAGCCTTATATGTCCTTACCTTAGGGTTCTTGCACTCTGTGATAAATGTAAAGTACTCGTCCCCAATTTTCTTGATTTCGAACTTGCCAGCCTGAGTTCCTATGTCACTCTCCTTTAATTCCTCGGTACGATTGACGATAGTGGCGCCACAAGCGCGGGCGAGCCTGTTGTTGTCGGTTTTACGCAGTCTAGAATCAATATTAATCTTTTACAGTGCTACTAATTAAATAATACAGGTCCCCTTCATCTTCGTATTCTGCAATCATTTCAGCAAGGCTGAATAAAAAAAAACATCCAAACACATTTCCACCGTTTATTTTGTATTTGTAACCACTCTATGCTATATAGTCTCTCAGCATTCGGTCACAGTAGGAAATATGAAAATGGCCGACTGGCATTATTTAATTAGTAGTACTTTATATACCACATTAATTATTTCTGCCGCTTCTTTGTTTTAGTCTTACTTTTTTTAAATTAGTTTCGAGTTATCTCCTTTAAGAGATAACTAAAGTGGTGATAGGGTAAGGGTATCTAAACTCTACTCACATTCGAGTGATAGTGAGCTCAAATCCTGGACCCGTATCACTGTTTCTTCGTAAGTACAGAATTTTAAAAATTGTTACCAGCTCGGCGGTGAGGGAAAACATCGTGAGGAAACCTTCATGCTCGAGATATTTAAAAAAATCTGAAGCGTGTGAATACACCAATTCACACTGGGCCCCGCTTGGTGGATTATGGCTCGAAACCCTCCAGCTATTTATTAGAAGAGCCCTGCAGTAGGACGTTATAGGCTGATATAAGTAGCTCATTTAACATAGTCACTGTGTACGATTTTTATAGCAAATTATAACTACTTTTTCTAACTGCGATGAAAACATGATAGCACAAGGACAGTTGTATGTCAGACTAAGCATTTATAAACAGTAGAATGAAAATGTCACTTACATTTACATGTCACTTAGCTTTACAGATATTTTGAACTTGCTTTCTATATGCATTAAGAGACAAATAAAAAGCATCTAGATGAGAATATGCATCATTATAAGTATGATAGTATTGTGCACATTTTCATTATTTATTCCTTCCTACCTGCGAATAGCAGTAATGCCTGCTTTGAGCAGGAAATGTTGCGCGAGGTCTGAGACTCCTTTCTCAGTGAACACCACGTCCGGTTTAAGGGCGATGATGTCTTCACACTGCCTCTGTACATGTTCCTCTTCCAATTGTAGTAGTTTCGTGAAGTCCTGTGGAGAGAAACAAGTTTAATGAGTGATGTGTGAAGTTGTCTGAGCAAAGGGACCAGTATTGCCAAAATTTTTACAAGAGCTCAAGATTTTAATTGTATTTATTCTCGATTCACATTCATCAGGTTGTAAGTTCGAACCTCAGCCCATACCAGTGAGTTGCTACTTAAGTAAATATTTTTCAATTAAATAGTTTATTTTTCCAAACAGTACTTTTTTCAAATTTTGCTATCCTTGTCATCAGTAAATTTTATTTTCTAAAAGTAACTAACTTCATATGAAATACGTTGTGATAACGTCACGACGCTGCTATTTCAGTAGGTTATTCAAATGACCCACAGATGATAAAAAGATTCAGGACTTGAAGAAAGTTCAATGTCACATTCTTTTAGTACCGTGGAGTGACAAAGTGGTGTAGATATAGAAAGTGATTCAGAAAGTGAATAATACCTAGTTTCGGTAATCATATAAGTTAACTATCATTGGTGGCTACATCTATTAAATATACGATGTCACTTATGATTTTAAGTAAGTTGTGTTTGAATTTTCTAATACATCACTGCTTAGTATAAAGGGGCCAATTCCGGGAATCATAACGGCAATATTTTATTCTCGTACAATTCAAAATAACTTTAAACCCTTGAACATATTAACTAATATCCAACAATTTTGAAATAATTTATTTTAATATTTCAGTACAATATTTTAATATCCAAGTTTTTTTTTTCGATTGTCTAAATTCTTGTGGCCCTAGTGGCCCTAATTTAGGGCGAGCGCAGAAGGCGATCAACTAGGAACAAAATGTGTGCTGCAACGAGCCTAAGGGCTCCCCCGCCGGTAAACCGGCGGAAGGAACGGACCTCGGCTTAGGGCGTTGCATTGGGAGGATACCGCGGGATCGTGAGTCGGTGTGAAGCGCCCAGGTATGCGCCGATACCTGGTAAAAGTGTTGGCTGAGGGCCGGTGTATGTTAACGGTGTATCGAGGGGGACGTCCACGTCTCCGCCGGGCGGGGACGGTGTATCTGTGCAGTGTGCGTGTGTTATGTAATAGCCGCATTAGCATCAGTGATTGGGTCGTCGGGGTCGTCCAAGATGTGTGGTGGACGACGGTAGTGGGGAGGGGCACTCCTATCTGGGATATATCCAATACAGTACAGTATTAACTTTCCCCTGAAAAGTTGTTGTCAATGAAATTAGCCTCTTTGAAAAATACACGATTCAATTATAACTAGCTCAGCAGAGAAGAAAAAATAGTGAAGTAGCATGCATGCCTGAAAACAAAAAACATATTGATCATGTGTAATCTCAATCCACAATGTTATTTTCTATTTATTTGCAGGCCTATCAAGTTCTGTATTTCTTGACAGTCAAGTGTATTTGAAACAATGTCGAACTATATTGTTGAGGGTGAAGAAATGACGTTCTCTGAGTCATATCACAGCTATCACAAGTAAAATAAACCAAAAATAATATTTTTCATATAAAAGTATATCTAGAAGAAAAAAATTTTAGGTAGGTACTTATTTGCAACTAAAGTAATGTGTTATAGTTATTTATTATTCGCCATTGCGATTTTTTTACATATGATTTTATTGTTTACATATACATATAATAATCGGATTGGTAATCGGTATGACGGTATTAAAAGATTCAGACAACTAAACCAATCGGTCATCGAAAAAATAACAGTGTTTTCAGTGGTCGGAGAATACATATTTATGTATTCTCCTCCGACATATTTATGTATTTTCTAGTATTTACTAGAACTGCATTAAAATTAATGTCTCAAAATTCTCTTCTGATTGCAAGAGGAGGCCTTCAACCTGTGGTGAGACTTTGTTGGTTAATATCAAATCCACTTCATGACTTTTTGGCAGGAAGTTGAGTTTTTGTTTTAGTAAAAATTGGGTTTTGTGGTCTAATAGTGATAGCCTAATAAACTTCAGTGCTTTTTTATGCATGTGTGCGATAATCAAATAAAAGCATAGGACTGCCTTTTTCTTGTGCTTCCAAGAGTCCTCTTCTGTTCTCAGTAAACCTACTTTGAAGAGACTGGACATTGAGAGGTTATGTTCCAAACTTCACAATTGTTAATTATGAAGAAAACTTGACATTGGCAGAAAGTGCTAATTGCACCATTGCCATATATGAAAAGAAAAAAAACTCTTCACAGCTCCAACTTTCAGATTTATCCATAGAACATGATTAAGAGAATAATAGAGTAGAATAAATAGAAGTAAACAAAGGGAGAAGAGGTAGAAATAAATTTACCTGATCGCCAATAATCTCGATATTGGTCTGGCTCTCCCCTTTCTTGTACTCAAGGGAACAGTCCAAAAGAATAATGCGCGGGTTTTCAATGTATCGACGCATTTTTGGGTGGGTGACGTCTTTGTTAATCATAACACCATTTAACACGCGAGATTCCTCTACGCTACCACCTGGGATCTTCTCTACTTTGGCATAGCTATAAAAAAATTGATTTACAAATCAAATTATTTGATTGTGGACCATAGGTTGGCTTAAACACGGCCATGTGGTTGTCGGCCGGCTTTACAATAGTACCACCACTCCATGACTTACCGTGGGTGTAGCAAAAAGCAACTAAGGAATAACAAATCCACCACTAAAGCCCTGAAGAACTACATCACCTCTAAAAGAGTAGACTCGCCAAGCAGCTTAGCCAGCATGGCATTTTAAGGCTATAAATTTCTCATGCACAAGAAAATATGCATGGGAGGCAGTGACCACTTACCATCTTGTGGCTCGCGTCCACTCGTCTGCCATCGATTCTATAAAAAAAAATCATAAAGAATCAACAGAGAAACTTCAGATAAATAAAGTACTTACTTCTTAATATCAACCTCAATTCTGCCATTATCGTTAATTGTAACTGTGTTGACAGCATCCAGTGCAATATCCACAGCCAGATCAGCCCAGCGACCAACATACTTTGTGCCAACACATGAACGAATCTGGGTATGAGATATAGATATTAAAATTTCTGTTCTTGTGGTTAACAGTAGTAAATGTTATGTAAATAGGTTACTCAGGATATTTTTACTTTCTATAGTCAATATTTATGTTAGCTGGACATGGAGTTTCACCCTCGACATAACCATGGCTCATTTTAGTAAACCAAAATAATAGCTACAGAAAATCACTCCTTCTCTTAAATCTCCATACAAGCATATTCAAAACACCGAATTTGGTCACAACATCATTTACCTCAAATTTGGTCATGGTATTGGCAAACTCAAAAGTTTTACAATAATGACATACTGAATTTACATCAAAACATTATATGTCAAACTATTGGACACAAGTCTCCCTGTTACCATTATGAGATTACTTTAAATACATGTAGCAACATTTAACTCCTCTCTTGAATCAATCATTCCATAGAAATTTGGCTTCTTTTGTGCCTGAGAATCAAAAATGTTGTTACAATAGGCATCTTTAGTCGAAATTTTGTATGAATAGTTTGGTTATGATGATTATGTACATTTAAAATATTGTAAATCAAGATTACAATAGAAATTATATTAAAATCAAAAAAGAAACAACTTACCACATCCTTAACCTTATCCCTGTCATTCAAATCCACCGGTATGGATATTTTCTCCTGCAGCAACTTGACAGCATCCTCGAGGGCCTGCCGATACTCTCTGATGATCACCGTTGGGTGGATATTCTGTGCTAGGAATGGTTCTGCTACAGCCAGCATCTCACCGGCAAGCACTATTACTGATGTGGTGCCATCTCCCACCTAAAATGTTATTTATAGCCATGATTAAATCCTATATTTAAAAATCAAAAGCTTAAAAATCCTTAAACTGCAATTGTAAAGTCAGCATCATATGCATGGGGAGAGAAATAAGTTTTTAATTAACAAATATGACTGCCTAGACCCGCCATTGATCTTAAGTCTCAAGACAATACAGAACCAAACAATGCAATAACTAGAATAAATAAACAACTAGAAAGGTCTCTGACCTCATCAAATAAGGCACTTAACAATAGAATTGTAAACACATGGAATAAATTGGTACAAGAACTGGTGGATTCCTCCACAATAGGTATTTTCAAATCAAACTAGATAAATAGATGGCAGAAGCAAAGATCTGTGCATACACCAGCACAAGTTATAAGTACTTCAGTTGCTGGCTGCTCACCTATTATATAATAATAATACTAATTAATATTCTCGAAGGAAAGGGAGGCAATACCAAGGATAGGAGGACAATTTGGAAGCAAAAGGCCATATGCTATCACAAGTGGTTAGGAACTACACCACCTCTAAAAGAGTGGTCACCAACCCACTTGGTCAATGTGGCATTTTAAGGCCATTCATCCCTCATGTACAAGATAATATGCATGAGGAGGCCCATGGCCAGCAGTGGATACTGAAGGGGCGGGTTGCATTGCATTGCATAGAAATATCATTTTTTTTAAAACAAAGAAGCCATAAGAGGACTCGCTTGTTGTGTTCATACTAATAATATAAAGATTGGGAATCACAAATAACAGCAGAGTAAGCAAGGGTATGTTATCTAAATAAATTACATTATTCTATTTGTATGCCTATATCTTGCAATCTACTGGGAAAAAATCACACAATCATTGGATTTTGATAGTATAGAATTTGACTAAATCAATATTGTTAGTATTATTTATTACACAAAGAATCCAGGTAGAATCAGCTACGTCATTATATAAATTAATGCTTAGATGAAATAAAATTATATTTGAAAGCCCAAATCTATACATACAACTTTGGTATTATTAAGGTAAACCAAATTATAAGGCACATATTTAATATGAAAACTTTTACAAAGACCATATCATAATTTTGAAAGAGATCTCATGATAATCTCATCTGAATGACTCACTACCATATTAGCGATTCTATTGATAATAGACCAAATTATAACCTCTTCATCCTGTGTCCTGGCGATTTCTATCATGGTTTTAGCAGCTGGGTGTTGTACGGTGATCTCACGGAGGATAGCGTTTCCGTCGTTGGTCATCACGATGCCACCCATTGGATCCATCAACATTTTCAACATGGCCTGCGGGCCGAGGCATGTTCGAATAACGTCAGCTATCGTCTAAAATATACAAAACATACAATATTTTACGAACGTAATAGTCGCTTACAGTGAAAATAATTAATTGGACAGAAATTTAGACAAAATTTACCTTCCCAGCATTTATATTTTCTAGTTGAACCTTCCGGCCGGACTCACGTTTTGTGTTTTGGCCTGCAAGAGTAATTTCAACAATGAATAAAACTGTGCACTTAAAAGAAAATTACATAATAATTAAACGCAGTACTAACTCAACACTAAAATTGGTTGTTGTCCGAACATTTTGTACAAATTCTGGCGAATTAAAATGTGTGAATCAAATTATTTCTTCCAGAAAATCAAAGAATCGCTAAAAGTCAGAGAGAATCGCGTGGTGATAGCAGTTGCCAGATTACAAATTTATAAACATACTATTTTCTACTACTTATTGGTTAATATTATACAAATCTTTTGATGTGTGCTATTTTTTAACTACAAACCACATATTTTAAGACACCCATTAGAAATATACAAATGTATTGCAGCAACGACATACATCTTTTTAAAATAATTCTAAAAGATTGTAAAGTTTCTAAGTCTTTTGTTGGTGGTTTGTTGGTGGTGGTGGTTGACATTTTAAATGTCAATGTCAATTTTTTTTGTTTTCACAATCTAGTATCTACCAGTGATTAGTTTTCTTCGTAATAAATAATTTGAAAGTCTAGTCTAAAACGTATCCTATCAATATCGAGCCCCGTCGAAGTTGATAGAGGAAACTGCAGCATTAGCTAATAAAACATTCAATATAAATAAGGACTACATTTATTTATACTAGGAGAAAAATAATAAAACAAAATATGTGACACCACTCTCAAATATAGAATGGACCAAAGACAATTAGAAAACATGAGTGCAGCATTACAACCTTCAACACCTTTTCCTGATGTGTACTCATGTGTCTGAAACATGTCGCTATCCACACATCAACGATGCACAATGTTTTGCAAACTTCACTTTAGACAGTGGCTTTGTCATTATATCAGCTAACTGAATCTCTGTCGGACAGTAGCTGACATTGAGCAGTCCTGTCACGAAGTTTTCGTGAATAAAGTGGTATCGCACATCAATATGCTTCGATCGCTTGTTAAAGGAGCCAGATTTTATAAGTTGAATTGAACTTTGGTTATCAACATATAAATTTATTTTTACTTCTGAATCAGTTATTTCCTTTAACAGGGATTTTAAAAACAATGCTTCTTTACAGCATTCTGCTGCCGCTATATACTCGGCTTCAGTTGAGGATAGAGCCACTATAGGCTGTCTTTTGGATGCCCATGATATTGGTCCATTAGCCATCATAAGAACAGAACCAGATGTGCTCCGTCTTGTTAGTGGATCTCCAGCATAGTCCGAATCACTGTAAGCATCAATATGCTCTATCGAGCTGTTTCGTTTGAACAATATGCCCTTATCTTTAGTCCCATTTAAATATTTCATTATTTTCTTCACTTTCGTGACATCTTCTTTAGTGGGATTTTCGATCTTTCTGCTGACTTGATTTACAGCTTGTGCGATGTCTGGTCTAGTTCTTGTGGACAGATACAGTAAACTTCCCACTGCCTCCCTATAGGGGTAGTCCTTCTCTTGGGGAGTTTCCTGTGTCGACTTTGCATCGTTACTTCCAGGTGTCTCACAAGGTTTAGCGCCTTTCATATTATACTTTTCTAGCACCTCATTGATGTAGTTCTTTTGGGTTAATTTAATACCTTCTCTAGAGTTATTTATTTCCATACCTACATACGTGCTCGGGTTTTCATTTCTTTTCATCTCAAATTTGGTTTCAAGTTTTGACAAGATATCTTCGATCCTCTTCTTGTCTTTTCCTATGACTAATCCGTCATCGACAAATAATCCAATTATGATAGACTTATCTTCATTTATGAAAACGCATCTGTCGGTCTTAATTGTTTTGAAACCTAAATCTAACATGGCTCGGGTAAAAATTTTATTCCATGTAAATGGAGCTTGTTTTAAGCCGTATAACGACTTTTGCAGTCGGCATACTTTTCCGGGAACATCGTAGCCATCGGGTGCTTTCATATAAATTTCATCTGTCAGTTCACCGTACAAGAAAGCGGTCTTGACGTCGAAAGTCACGAAGTGATAATTTTTAGATGCGGCAATCGCTAATAAGGTTTTAAGAGCAATTTGACTTACGACTGGGCTATATATTTCTTCAAAATCCAGGTTGCCTTTCTGCTCGCAGCCACGTACGACTAATCTTGCTTTGTACGTTCCGTCATCTTTCACTTTAAATACCCATTTGTTAGACAAAACTTTGTGTCCTTTAGCTTTTACCTTGTCAACTAGTACCCAGGTTTTATTTTTCTCTAGGGATTCCTTTTCAGATTTTATAGCCTTCTCCCAATTTTCTTTATCCATGCCTGACACAGTTTCTTTAAAGGTAAGTAAAGAACAATCATTATAATTTTCAGACACAAACATATTTACCGAACTACTTAGCTCATAGTCTTTAGTCCATGCTGGTCGCCTCACATCTCTTTGTGGTCTTCCACTTGAGTTGGGCGATGTAATTGGATTTTGATCAGGCTGGTAAAACAAGTCAGAAGTAGAAGTTGGTTCCTGAAAAGGTAAGGTATTATCTATTTTTTCTATTTCTCTTTCTTCTGTTTCATGTTCCACCTGTTCCGGTTGGAAGTCTCTGTATTCCACAGCAGGAATGTTGTTATAGTGCATCTTTTCAATTACTCTAACATCTCTGCTGATAATAACGTCATTCTTTTCCGGTATGTATATTCTGAAGCCTTTTGCGTTTTTCGCATACCCCATGAATACACCTATAATAGCTTTGGCAGTTAATTTCCCTCTTCGATTTTTATTTAATACAAACGCTCTATTTCCGAATACATGTAAGTGATTTGCTGATGGTATTCTTGTCGTCCACTTCTCATAGGGTAAATTTCCTTTAAGAGCTCTTGCTGGGCTTCTATTTATGAGATAGTTTGCAGTGTGCAATGCCTCTGCCCATAAATTTGGAGGGATATTGGAATCTAGCATCAAACATCTTGCTTTATCCAAAAGTGATCGATTTTTTCTTTCACTGATACCGTTCTGCTGTGGGGTGTAGGGTGCAGTTAGTCTTCTACTTATCCCATTTTCTTTAAGTAGATTATCAAAGTCTTTTGACCTGTATTCTCCTCCGTTGTCAGATTGGAGATTTTGAATTCTTTTCTTGTGGAAAAGTTCAACGTTGTTTTTATATTCCTTGAACTTTTCTATTACTTCAATCTTCTTTTTTATGAAGTAAATACAGCAGTATCTTGTATAATCATCTATGAATGTGACAAAATATTTCGATCCCGCCAGAGATTCATTCTCAAAGGGACCGCATACATCGCTGTGAATTATTTGTAATGGCTCAGTGGAGACTATTTCATCATGGCTTTGGAATGGTAGACTTGTCATTTTTCCCTTTATGCAGGTTTCACACGTATCTAACCTTTTTTCCTTAAAATAAAGTCCTCGCATCATTTTATTTCTAACCATTAATTTCAGGTCCTTTTCATTTACATGACCTAACTTTTTATACCATTTCATCATGTCGCTTTCAGCTCCAGACGTGAAATTTGCTGTTTCCTCCGGGTCTTCAAATTCAAGGTAATATAATCCATTTTTCCTTGTAGCTTTTAGAATAACAATTCCATTTTCCATGATACTGGCTTGTTCCTTTTCAAATAGAACTTTGTAGCCGTTATCTGTTATTTTGCTTACTGACAACAAACTATTCGATAAATCAGGTACGTAAAGTGTGTCATTTATATTACATTTACCATTATCGGTGTTGACTACAACATTTCCTTTACCTTTAACTTCGGTAGTGTGCTTCTCTGAAGCCAATCTTAATATGTCTGTCGCAGGGATTAAGTCAGAGAGCATTTCTATTTTACCAGTCATGTGTGACGTGCAGCCACTATCTAGACACCACAAACCATCTTTGGTTTTCGTGTTATCCAATGTCAGACAAATATTAGAAATCTTTTCTTGGCTTTTGTTTACATGGCTATTTTGTCTTTTCTTTGACCAACAAGCCTCTGTTGAGTGCCCTTTCTTATTACAATTTTTGCACAATAATCCTTTTTTCTTTTGTTTTACACAAAATGCCTCTGAAGTTTGAGGTTCGCTGTGCCTCCGTGCTTCATTTTCTTCTATTATTTTAACTTTCAGATTATCGGGATTTGGCAGGACATCTCTCGACTCAATAGCTGTTCTAAAGCTGTCAAAGTTTGTAGGTAGACTGTACAACATCATTATACTTAACAGTTCCGGATGAATTTTGACATCCATATCCTCAAGTTTACCTACGACATCCATGATATTATTGAGGTGATCTCTGACATCTTCCAGAGGGGACATTTTTTTCAAAACCAGTTGCTTCAAAAGTGTAGCCTTTCTTGCTGGCCCTGTACTTTGGTGAATTGACTTCAATTTATCCCACACATCTTTCGACGTGTTGCAGCCCTTAATCTGTTTAAGTTCTTTTGGGGATATGAGTAGAAGAAGCTCTGACCTTGCCTTTAAGTCTTCCTTCACGAAAACACGTTTTTCTTCAGCACTCGCAGTCGCCGCTAACTTTCTTTCACCGCTAGCGATCTCCCATAAATCGCTTTTGATGAGAATCGCCTGAGCTTGTAGGCACCAGGTATCATAGTTCGATTTTGTCAACGGTTCTATGCTTCGAAAACTTGAGATCATTTTGTTTTCTTACTTAATCCTTTTATGTTTTATTTTAGCTCTTCCATTTGCAGCAACCACGCTCTGCTACCACTGATAGAGGAAACTGCAGCATTAGCTAATAAAACATTCAATATAAATAAGGACTACATTTATTTATACTAGGAGAAAAATAATAAAACAAAATATGTGACACCACTCTCAAATATAGAATGGACCAAAGACAATTAGAAAACATGAGTGCAGCATTACAACCTTCAACAGAAGTAAGTTAGGAGCCGCTCAGCAAAGCGATAGTAGTTTTACTGAGGATAGAAGAACCGCATGCGCACGAAAACCGCAGTACCACGCAGACATTTTATTATCACAGACACCATGTACGAAAAACGCTTTGAAGTTGTTTATTAAACTTCACTCATGTATTATATCACAACACACCTAATACACCATTTTTATAATGATCAGACAAAAACTCAAGTACACTTCTCGAGGTCCCGCCAAAATCCGTCAAATGTTTAAAAAATATTTAAAAATTCCGTCAAAATTTTCAAATATGCTTTCTGAGCTGAACTATTTCTGTCAAAGACATTATTTCTAAACTTTCTAAAGGATTCTATTATTATTCTAAAGGAGACATTTAGTCTCTTCTATTTCACTATATCAAGTTCGAAAATTGTTCTCTGTCAAACTAATTCACAGTGCGGAAATAATATTTCTGTATATTGTATTATTAGAAAACTATAACTAACTCAAATAACAAAAATAACTCGAATTATACAATCTGAATTTATAATTATGTACTAAACATTTTTAACAGAAATATAAATGTTAAGCGACCTTCCAGCCGATAACTTATTTCTCTAACAGTAGGTACTTATCATCTTTCTGTAATATGAAAGTAGAATAATATTTAATTATTCATTTCCTCTCTTTACACTATACTATACAGAGGCAGACTTAATTTAAATTAGTCCAATTAATTTCATCAGGGACAATTTTCAATTTAATATTTAATTCATATAATTGTATAAAATTAGCACACCAGTATCCTGGCAGAATGTGTATGGATATTATTTTTTTAGAATAATACCTTTATTATATACCCTCATTTCGAGTAAATAAAATATTGACTGCAACTAGATTATCGAAGTGCGATTTTCATACATTTCGGTTCTGCCTTGGTCGAATGACGATTATTTGTTTTTCTACTATCAATATACTACAATACCTATTGTTATTCTGTCTGAGGTTATGGATATATTTATATTAATCAATGGTCTGAAGACAAATACGTAACAAATACAGGCCATAATAATGATATAGGTATTATGATATGTACGTATGTTTAAAATATTTTTTAGTGGTAGGTCCATTTGGCGTTTAGTCCAAATCGTATATTCTTAAACAAAGATGGAACAAAAACTACTTCTTCGCCTTTATGCTAATTAATTAAGAAGTTTTAAAAAGCTACCCAATATTTAGCGTAAAATATTTTGCTAAACGAAATTTAGCCGAAAGAGGCCACAGAGAAAGTACCACTGCAACTGAAAAACGGGAGAGCCTCAGAAACGATTTTATAGAATTTTATATAAAAAGGAAGTTTCATAGAACTTCTGAAGTTTATTGCAGAGATCAATCCAGTCATGAAGGGCCACCTTGTGTATGCGCAAAATCGGAGATCAACTACGTACCTTTCAGCAGAAAAACAAAATGAATTCATCCAGCTTTTAACATCTACTGTTAGAGAAAAACTTATGTATGACATCCAGGGGGGCAAATACTATGGAATAATGTTTGGTTCAACTCCTGACGCTGCCACCAAGAACAGATGTCGGAGACTATTAGTTATCTAGATAGCTAGAGATATCTAGATAGGGGATAGGGGGAACCTGCTTTAGAGGCTTTACAAAATCGATTTTTTCAAGGATTTTTTTGGGAAGGAAAGAAATATCCGATTGAAACGAAACTTTCAGGTTTTATTGTCATATATTTCAGCAGTCTTCTCAAATTTTTTCATTAAGATATATGTCATATTATGCCCGGTACAAGCATTTCGCCGAGGCGTCTCGAGTGTGCATTTGTCGTGCGGCGGGAAAGGTGCAGGTCGCAATTTCCATCTGAAACAAAGAACCCAAAAAAATTTTTACTTCTCAATAGTATAGCTTCTAGTTAAACCAAGAAAATTCAACAAAAAGTGAAAAATTCAACAATTTTTCGCAAATTGAAAAAAAAAATCATTTTTTTTGAAAAAAAAATTCACTTTAGATTGTTTAAAAAGTGGGTTAATCTTAACTTTCTTAAGGTTTTTTAGGTTCAACTAGAAGAGAATTTAATCCCGAATATAATGCATTTTGTCTCGTTTCGATAGGACGTTTAGTTTTTTCCCTATCTTTCCCGCCAATTAGGAAAAATCGTAAAAATGAAAAACCGAGAAATCGTGCGTCAAAGTTTTCGTATATAAAAAATCGTAATTTTCTTGAACTTACCGCATTAATCTGCTAATCAGCGATTCCTGGTCCATAGAGGTGCCCTTCAGACTCTTCAAAAAACTGGTTTTCGCTCTGTTGTTCGAGTCTGCGGGCTGTTCTGGCCTCTTTACTTGAAAATGAATCGCGCCTGTTTTGTCGGGTGACGCGCTCCTCGTCGGCTCCCTTGGCGAAATTGTTGCATTGCTGTCCAATTTTCAAATCCAGTAACTGCATGGTTTTCAATGCTGCACTGTAGCCTTCATTGAACATTCCTCCAGCTATGTAAGCAGCAATCTCGACGATTTTAATGCCTGAGTGAAGGTGTTTAGGTGTGATGCGCCACACAGTGGAATTGAACGACTCGTTCGCATTTTGTGTGTGTCCACCTAAACACCTCGTTAGCAGCTCGTCCTTAGATAATTCCTCGTACACAGGACGAATGTGCTTCTCGACATGTTCGTCAATTAGACGTGGTGGATGTTTAAAAGCAGCCAGGGTGTTTGTCGCTTCAGCTTTGCGCCACTCACACCAGCTTTCAGCGCCTTCCGGGCAATTGTCGTGGCGAGGTAATTCATCTGTAGAGCAATAATGATCAAGTGTCGCCATTATTGCATTTCTCATACCTTCTACAGAATTCAAGTTTCTTCGAATCGCCAGACCGTAATAAATTGTTAATTTTTTTCATTAAAGTCTCGGTGAGCCGCTTCTTTCCACCGAGCTTCTTTTGTTTTCTCATGTTGCGGAGACGAGTACCCATGCGCTTTTGTACATGTCCCACGCACTCGCTTTTGGTCACTGTGCACTTGTCACCGTATGGATCACTGTTCAGGATGCCAAGAAATGTTTTGGAGTCACCGTCGCCAATGTAATTACTATACATTACTCCAAATTTCTCGATGGACCTTGAGAACATTTCCAATATCGAATCAACTTCCATTTTCCCGGCCGAATCTGCGTGATTCGAAGAACAATTTTCTTCATGGTTTTCATACCAATTTTCAAACTCATCGGCGTTCAATGTATTTTTCTTGATGGCACAGGTATGACAATATCCGCTTTTAACGACGAGATCGATCACTTTGCCACTGTAGTACCCAATAAGTGTAGTTACACCGTACAATGAAGTATATCCACGTTTCTTCCACGATCCATCGCCCGAAACTTTCAAATGGTCAGCTGGTCTTTCATTTTGTACGTTAAGTTCTTTTTCCTCTTCGGCGGCTTTTTTGCAGGCGCTCTCAAACATTGTTTTCGACGCTGTATACAGGTGTTGCACGATTTGGTCATACGTCGATTTTGCTAAGCCTTGAGATATATCCATAAGGCCACAAAAAATGTTAATGCCTTCTCTTGCGACACCCAAAAGCCTCATGACGAACACAATTCTTCTGTTGATTTCGTAGCCGGTGTGAATTAACGGTCCGGATTGAATTTCCCGTTTACCGCATTTACACGACAAAACGATTTTGAATCCTAGACCTCGATGGCCGCTTTCGGCAAACGTTATTCTCTGCTTACACGAATTGCAAATAACTAACTCAGAAATTGCTAAAAACACAGAGACAAACTCGATTATTCGATAGCAATGAGACGGATAAATTATAACATCGTCCGTAGTCGCTGTCACCAATTTTTTTGCACTACGCCTAAAGTCGGAATTTTAATTCGATTCCAGATTTGACAATTTCAGTGTTGCAACGTTATGACAAGTACTAAATAGTAACGTTGCGAAATTATTCGATACGGAAATGGAATATTTCCGGATCGATTCTTCTCGTTTATAATTTTATTCTCGTAAACTAAGTATATCAGGAAATTAAATATTTGTGAACGGATAATTTAGTTATGACGATTAATTTTATTACGGATCTGAGAGTTTTCTTTAATAATTGTGTGTGAAATAAATAAATAAATGTGATCATGAAGGAACACCAATTTTCGGGAGTGGTAAGGTGCATTATCCATCACCACAATTGAGTTTGGTCTTAATTTTGGTAATACTCCAGCGAACCACTCCTCAAAACAAACTGCATTCATCTCATCATGGTAATCTTCACAATTTTTCTTTGCTTCAAAAATCATGAGCCCCTCTTCCAGGAAGCCTTCTTCACTACCTATATGGCTAATTATGAGACGTTTGCCTTTTCCAGATGGGTTTTTTAATCCAGTGGTCAGTCCCTCCAAAAACGCTTGCCGAGATGATGTGACTTGCTTGTCCACCCAAGTTTTTTTTACAGTATGACCTTAAATCACATATAGTACATGAACATTCAATATTACTATTAAATTTAATGTAAATGTATATTAATTCAAAATGTTAGCCTTACCTGCGTTAACCCAAGTTTCATCTTGATAATATATATGTCTCCCTTCTCGTCGAAACTGACATATAGATCGCAAGTAACGCTGGCGCCATGTTATTATATCATTTCGATCAATAATGTGCTCTTGCGTGACCGTGCAACAAATTTAAAATTAAGATGCTTCAAAATTTTTCTGAGGGTGTCTTTGGAAACCTTGGGCATTTCTGGATCATCGTTCATCACTTGTAAAATCTGAAATAGTAAATTTTATAATAGTTTGGAATCATTACTTATATATAAAAGATGTAGGTATAAAATAATACTGTCTGACTGATTGACTAACCTTTGCAATGGTTGGAGGTTCATTTCGGTAAAAGAACTGATGAACTATTCGTCGTATTGCGGAAAATGTAAATTCATCAATTTTATCTTTGAAACTTCGCTTTGGTCCAGTTTTTTTAGGGGGAGTTGGCGGCGCACCTTTATTTACTTCCTTCAAAACGTTACAAACAGAGCGTGAGATTATTCCCAATATGTGAGCAACTTTGTTCATACATTCATTTTCTTCCACAACTTCAAAGGCCTCCAATTGCGCAGAAGTTTCATTTTTCACGTACTTATATGCGTTGCGGATCATTACTTTTTCAGTAACAGTGAAAGCTTTTCGTGGACGTTTTTTTCTTGGAGACAAGAAAACATCCACGTCTTTTTGTGATGTACTTGGCGGAGGATCCATTTTGATGGAAAACCAAAACAAATAGATTCACTCAAAGTTCACAAAAAACTATAAACGTAACAACAAACACAACGTAACAAAACTTTAACAAAAACCCAACAAAATAACAAAATATCGATTCGCAATGAAACGAGATATTCGTGCAGTCAGACTAGGAGAATGAAGCCGAATGACAAGATAAACAAAATGGCGATAGCTGCACGAGCGCGCACGGGTTGCCAATACAGAAAACTATCTAGGCTCTTTTATTATAAGTTTTGTTTTTAATATAAAAAAAACAAAAATATTAACTTTTTATAAAATAAAGCAGCGGTTACTAATTAATAAATAATTGTTATGAATAATTATGTATTTATTTAAATAAAAATCAATAATTTAGTCTTTAATTGGCACACCAATATTATGATTACATAAACATAAATCGCGATTGTTTATCGATTTTTGTGTTCATCACTACACTATTATATGTGGTATCATTATTTTACAAAATGACAGTAGCTAATGTCAAATGTGGAATCGAATTATAATTCCGACTATAGTATTAGCTTCTCCATCGTCCGATGACGGAACATTATGAAACTGATTGCCGTGGAATCTGCGCTTCCGTGGCTTTCCAGTACGTTCACTTGAAGATTTGCGCACTTTTGGATAGCTCTGCATGATTTCAAGATGTTCACGTGCCGAAAGACAAATCGAAACTGAACCTAAATGCTAAATGTAGCTTTGCTCAAACCGACGCAGCCAGTTCATATATACCGTTATAATACATACTTTTATCCCTACCATAGCTCTATAATAACCTTCTACGAACAGTCAATAGTGTCTCGAAGGACCGTTAGTCCCGTATAGATCGAGGGGCGGAGCGCGCGCGCTCCGAGCGATCCGGCCGCTCGTATACCTGCTCGACGCTTGCTCACTATTTGTTCTGTAACTCCGAAAATATTTCGAATTTGCGTCTGAAATTTTAGGGACACATTCTTGGATAGTTTGGGAAGACATTTATGCAAAAAAAAAAATCGATTTTTTGAAGCCTCTAAAGCAGGCTCCCCCCTTGAGGGGGAGAGTGCACGCTGCAATCCAACAGCCGCTGGGCGCGCTCGACTGGCCACGTTAACCCTCTCTCACAGAAGACTACCTTGAAATGTACTACATTTCCTATTTTATCGTATTTCCCTAATGTACTTACGTGTTTAGGTAGTGATTGAGATATGCCAGGGCCCATTCCAATCCCATCCTATCCCTCCCCATTTTCTCAACCCTTTCTCCAAATCCATTCCTATATCTCCAAAGGTAGGCAGCGCATTCGGGGGCATGCCAACGTTTTCTCATTTTGGACTAATGTTGGCATGTATCGCGGATGTCTATGGGCGACAGTATCCACTTACCATCAGGTGGACTGTATGCTCGTCTGCCGCCTTCGTACATAAAAAACATCTAGATATAAACTTTGAGGAAAAAACTGTACTTTTGAAGGAGTCTTTCGTGGGATTCATTCAATACAAAAGATGCAGCAAGTATTGTGGATATAATATTGTAACAAGTGGAGAAGGATAAATTACTTTTCGAAGACTGCCGATCACAGTGTTACGAGAATGCATCTGTAATGTCTGGCTACAAATCAGTAATGCAACAATAGCACGGTGTGGTGAGTACAGTGGAGGTGACAGAGAGTTTCCAGTCGAAGCTCCTATCGACTATCTGTCGTGCAGTGAGTGAACTAGAGCTTGACCAGACTAGGTTTGCAGTTCTTCACAGTACACATCTGCATTAATTGTTGTGCTAGATCTCAAGAAGCTGTAGTGCGTAATACCGAGCACAGGACCACCATACAGTCACCATGAGTTTCGTTTGACGCAGTTTACGTTTGAGACATTGTTTGGCAGTGTCTTTTGGGTTTAACTATTGTGACGAATTTTAATATTTTTGAATATTGTAACACTTTAATATTAGTACAATATTTAATAATGATTGGCACCAAAATGAGAAAATATATATTTTTTTCACCTGAGAAGGACAGACTCCAAATTAAAATGTATTTCTTTTTCTTCATTGTACCGGTATTGATTGCTAGATTTAGTACGAGTATACATATATATATAAAGAAAAAAGGTGGCAGACGAGCAAACCCCCAATGTACGTACATGTTTCGGTAGTGAATGAGATACCTATTCCCATTCTATCCTATCCCTTTCCATTTACTAAACATATTACTAAACGTCCAAAAGTAATCAGCGCACCCGGGGGCTTGCCAACATTTGTCACTCTGGTCTGATTTTGGCATACATCGCGGGTGTCCATGACAGTCCATGGGCGACAGTATTCACTTACCACCAAGTGCTGTCTGCTAGTCTGTCACTTTTTTCCGTAAAAAAATCTCCAACGTGTATGTATATGAATTTCTTTCAATTGTTATATGAAAATGTCTTCTTTCCTTTTGGTAAGATTAGAAAATATCTAGTTACCTCTCAAAATTTGTCCAGTAGGTACCTATGAGTCCCAAACTATAATGTTAAGTTAGAGTATTCATAGTCATTATAACAGAAAATATATCAGAAAACAGCAGTATCTAATAAGTAATAGAGGAGTTTGTTAATTAATCTTCAAATAGTAAATAAAACGCAAAGAAAACAAGCGAGCATTTTACAATTTTATTTTTTTCATAAATAGAGTACCTATCTACCCACCCGTAGGTAGGTAGATATATAAATCAGATTTAAAACATTTATACTTCATTTACGTACATGGAAAATACATCCAATAAATAAATGCGTTTTATTATGTTACACAGACTCCAAGACCTAGTATTTAAATGAGATCAAAAGTCATTAAATATTACTTAATAATTATTATAGTAAGTATTTTTTAATTTTATTTAATACAATATTATATACACAAATTATAGGTACACACGAAGATGACTTCCGAGCCTTGCCAACCGAATGTCACAGCGACGAAGGTTTACCTTCAATTACCTATGCCTTGTAAGGTAGAGAAGGCTCTGTTTCAAATGACATTTTTTCAAATTCAAATGACAGCCGGACATTTTTTAATTGTCCAAGACTAAGGTTATGACGAAGATTTCTGATATCTCGCAGCCAGCCATCAGGGTCGGAAACGATATATTAGAGATGGTAGATCGATACGTTTATTAGATCGAACGATTAGTTTATCTTTCGGCAAAGAGCATCAAAATAAAGTGATAGCCAGGCCTAGAAGACATTTTAAGGTGAAGGAAGACAAATTACGCAGTGTCTGAATATCCGTCTATGTTAAACTAATGAGGTTGTGCACAGAATAAGGGTCGCACAGAGAGCCACGGAGTGTGTAATGCTGGGCATCAAATTACAAGATCAGGTTATTAACCTCGAAATTCGCAACGTATTAATGTACATGATACTTGTAAAAGAATTATAGAAGTCAAATTAAATTGAACAGGCCAGACCAGACAAGATGATGATAGGTGGAGTAAGATCTTGACAGAGTGGTGGTAGATTCAAGGTTAACGAAGCGTTGGTCGTCCGCCAGCAAGGTCGATGACATGAATAGAGTTGCGGGAGAGATATCGTTTTGAACAGCGCAGGACCGAGGAGCGTGGCACAAACGAACGGAGGCTTATACTCAACAGTGGATGCAAAGATGCTGATGATGATGATGAAAGCACACCCATGCGATATTTAGGCTGATGATGTGTTTGGTATATTAGGTATTTAAATATTTCATAAATACATTTAATATATGTGGCCTTTATAGTGACATTTTCATGACTATTGTCATAGTTCATAAATAACAGTTAGAAATGGTTAGAGATTTCTTCAAAGGTGAGGTATCACATAGGAAAAAAAACAATACAGGAAAAAAAAACAGAGAAATGAGAAATACCTACGTATTTCTAGATACCTCTACGAAGAATACTAAAATACAGTTATTAAAAATATTACATATCCAGTATTCGTAGAGCATTTATGGTGTTTGGTACACATTTCGCGTTGACATATTTTTTGCCAAATAAACAAGCTTTCACATAATCTGGTCGCTAACTAAAACAATGTGTATAACGGTTGGTAATAATTTAGCTACGTCCATTATTAATGTTTAGATATAATTAATTTGTTACTTTATTTGATTAATAAACTAATTATTTTTCAATTTACTAATCAATGATGTCGTCCTCGACATCTGAAGATTCGGCTTTTGTGTCTTCATTGTTATCCGTCTTTGAATCTTCCTTAACTTCTTGAGTAACTTTCAAGCTTTCATACACCTGCTTGAGATTTTTCATTAAGTAAGACGTGCCATTAGCTTTTCCATATAGGAGAGGTTTAGTCGCGCTGTTGTGATCGAAATACTTGGAAGGTGCATCTACTGATATATTTCCAGATCGTACCGGAACGGAGAAGGCCGACAAATGCCGAGGTCTTTGTCCTAAGTCCTTTCCAATACGCTTGTCTAATCCTGTATCATCAGGTCGTACTTCTTGATTAATATTCGGGTCAATTCCTTCAGCTACCCGCTTCCTGTCATAAATGTGACCTGATACACGCAGGTCAATGAAAAAGTTTAATGGATCTACTCCAAATTGGGGATTGTAAAGGGGCGGATACCACATAGGCGGGGGTGGAGGAAGAATCAAATTTGAGGGGGGGACGGCTGTTTCTGGAGGAGTCCTTCCAACACATGGTGATGGCTTGGGTAGTTCTTCAGTGCCTACATCAACGTAGGAGGATTGCCTGCCGGGCGGTCCGGGACTGCCGTTCGGTTTAGTCTGTTCATCTTTGGGAGATAGCCTTCTAGGGGAAGGATCGCGAATCCTCGGATGTTTGTCTACTGTCAATTCTAAGGGAACTTCAGGGCGATTTTCCTGCTCTTTCTTTTCTTCTTCCTGCTTGGGCCACTCCCGTCGCCACTCGTTTTCGTTTTCAGCAAAGTATTTGTGTGATCTGCGTTTGAAGCGGCGTTGGTAGTGTGGCGGCCTGCAGCTGTGACGAGCGTTGACAAAAGATCTTAGCATCTCACTGAAGAAAAAAGCATGTGGCTGAAGTGGCAAAGCGCCGTATAAGTATGGAGGAGTAGCAGCCAGAAGTCGTGAGACCAATTCTGTATTTCTTATATCGCGAACGTGTGTCTTCGTGGGAGCCTCGGGCACCTTCTCTTCCTGCACGGAACTCATAATCTGTAACAAAAGAGAAGCTCGTTTTAAATCAATATGTCTACTGTGTAAATGTAAGAGATTTATCTCGATGAGTCGCGCAATGCAAACGGCATGCGATGTAATGAGTGTACGAGTACGAATAGGGTGTATAAAGACATTTACACTATCAGATTATAAAACTACAGTAATAATATTATTAAATTATTTTAACCAGAATCAAACTTATTATGTAAAGTAGCAAGAGTTAAGAAATAAAGAATGAGGTCGTTAGTTCGAATCATTATTCATTGTCCGAGTCTGAGTTTTTCAATTATCATTAGCTTAACGATGAAGGAAAACATAGTGAGGAAACCCCTGCTTGGGCTCGCGTGGTGAATTATTATCCGAAATCCGTTGTGATTGCAAGCGGAGGCCTGTACCTTGCAGAAAGTGGGACGTTATCAGAGGTGGGATCAGAAAGTGGATATCGAGAAATATTTTATGAGCAATCGTTGATAAGGCAATGAGTGTGATGAGACGTTGAACGTAGTGGCAAGTGGTGTATTTATTTAAAAATTAAATAAAAATCGTACATTATAAACGCGCTTCCCATCTCGTGAAGTGCGTTTCAACCGAGTTCCTCGGTGATTATCGCGAGCCTTGCCCGCCAACAATGCCGACGTCATTACACCTAAAGTATTATACGAATATTCGATAGATGAGATTTTATGTCGTCGTGGACCCCACAAGAAAATTTTTCAGCACAAGAAATTTGTTTATGCACTTTCTGTATAAATTAAGCTATAACTATAATATCTAATTCAATAAAAATTAAATGATGCAACCGTGTAATTAAATAAAACATTTTTTTAAATTTAAATTTTTAAACATTATAAATGATGTAAGTCACTGAAATGGTATTTATTCTATGTGGCTTATTGTTGCAGTTTATCTATACTAATATAATAAAGAGGTAAAATTGTGTGTGTGTATGTTGGAGGTAATAATCTCTGGAACTACTGAACCTAGCAATTTCAAAAATTCTTTCACTAATAGGAAGCTACATTATCCGTGTCTAATATAGGTTATATTTTATTTCAAAATATTGAAAACAAATTTTGAAAAATAAAAAACCTTATAAACTGAAGCGAAGCGAGGTCGGGTCGCTAGTAATAAATATATTCTGATTCTGATTTTAATATTATTATTAACTAGCTGTGCCCGGCATGCGTTGCAATGCGATTAATTTTTTTTTGTCAGAAACATTCGCGGACAACACACAACTACTCGCCAAAGTTTCATCAAAACCGAATGAATGGTTTAGAAGTGCATAGAAGACGAACAAACAAACAAACATTAATTTTTATATATTAGATAATATTAGTACTTCTAATAAGTTGTACTTTGTATTACACTGTATATTTTTGGTCTACAATTAACTGTATCTATCTATCTATCTCTTTGAGAGACATCGGTCGTTTTATACTTCGTTCTGAAATGAATCGTTTTTATTTAACTACTCTTATTTATGTATAAGTTAATGGTCCGGCTTGGTAATCAATGATTGCGCTATTATTCTGTTAACGCTTCTTGGACCTCCCTATTCAGTACCAGTACTCATATTTACTTAACTTGAAGAGATTATACTAATAGTCATACATATCCCTGTCTATCTTGTATACCTACGTTGTAACGTACCACTGTAAAACACGAACTTCTTTTAGTAATCACGAGGGGGTTTCGGGTCATAATCCACCACACGAGTCCAGTGCATTAATATGGATACATGAATGAATGAGTCCACTCTTTTAGAGGTGGTGTACTTACACAGGGATTGTGTTAACTGCTTTGTTGTCCCTTAATCGCCTTTTACGACGATATATATACCTACATGCCAAAAATTAAGGTTTGCTCCAATATAAATATCGATACCATGTCATATATTAATCCCATTAAAAATAAATTATCTGACGTCACTCTACGTTATCTTTGAAATGCGAAATAAGTAGGCTCGTCTATTTCAAATGTCTGTTACGAGTTATAGTGATGTGATACGAATACATCTACGCACCGGTTCGTCTGTCGACATCGATTTTTCAGCTCATCGCAGTTTTATTGCCAATATTCGAATGACGTCGATACATCCGCATTCCGATAGCGACGCGAATCCGGTTTTACATTTCTTTTTTAATATTGAGGTATTACTAAAATGGAAACTCTTTTATAGAAGCAGGGGAATGACGAGATTATGCTATAAGAATTTTCTGTTAAGCGACTGAAAACATCAGGAACCTGTCGTCACCATATAGTATGTTAGATATGGTACCTCATTTATATATTCCGTGGTATTAACCAAAATTCTTTAGTTATCTAATTATGTCAGATCTTGTATTAAAACACATTTTTGTCAAGTCCGTCATCAGACTTTTTATCGTCCACTGCTGCACATGGGTGTCCTCACGCACATTGTCATATTCATGAGGAATATGTGGGTTTAAAGCGACACGCTAGCAAAGCGAGTTGGCGAGTCCACGCTTTTAGAAGTAATTTTAAAGAACTTAGGGTAACTATTTTGTTGTCCCTAGTCGCATTTTACAACAATTTTGATATACGTGACTAAAAATCCGTTTTAGCCCTTATGTACACACCCGGGTACCCGGGTGCCCACCTCGTCATATTTTTGCTTATATTATAACTTGAATAAAAATTGAAACCTCAACCTGAGCCTTTAAATCCCCATTATTTAACTCTTTTAGAAGCTAAAAACAGACTGGTATTTTTTTTTCAAATTTTATAAATCTAAACTAAATGACGTCAAAGTACATGTGCTTAACGGGCACACCCGGGTACCCGGGTACCCACTAGATGAAAAATGATGTTTTGACTCGGAAACTAATTTCTCTATACACAGACTAACACAATTATTAACACTATAAACCTACCTACCTAGTACATATCTATTTAGGTAATTAAACCTCTTGGTATAGTTTCCCAATTTTTGTTTTTGCAAATGAACTTTTGACTTAATAATAGCACATTTATTAAAGAATATTTCAATAATAAGACTTTAAATGCCACATTACCATATCACATGAACGAGTTTGAAGTGGCACAATACATTGGATTTGTGCGACAATGGCGGGGGTGGGCGCGCGGGGAGGGTTGTTCACAATAAATTCAGAGTGGCGTATCTCTATTCAAACAGTTGATACGACCGTGAAGCGGGATGAAATCTTACGTACGCGACGATGGGCAAACATGACGGGAGTGCCACCCCCTCTACCCCAGTCTAGTACACCCGCTGTTCAAGAATTATTTTAGGAGTTTTTTAATCACTGTTAGTGTTGCACAGAAAAGGAGAAGAAAAGTTAAAGATATTCTACTGTAATGCCTCTGACGATGTTTTGGTGCTTTTCGATTTAATTCTTTATTCAAAAGTATTATGAAATTAACACATTTCGGTTACGTGATGGTGATCTGTGGGGCGGTAAACTAAAGTCATTTTCTAAATAAAATAAAAAATAATGTCTTATGACGCTCCGATTTGGTAGACAACGTAGTCTAGAAGTCATCTTACTACGCTACGCTACAAGTCTACAGCGCCTACGAATTTTCGTAGCGATTCCGTAGCGTTGTTTTTTTTTTTTAAAAGTACGTGACTAAAAACAATTTCAGTAAGTAATACATAATGTTGTATGTTCTGTAAATCACAAAACTGTACACAAAAAATTCAATTAGACTGCTAAAAACGGCGAACGGACGGAAGGATTTTTACCGACAAATTCGTTGTTCACACACAAATATACGTTTACAGGCATAGAAATGTTAAACTGCAGCGTTTTGAGCCTTATTGCTCAAGAGTTACTAAACCGTTGCGACAAAAGAGCGGTTTTTAAGTTGTAAATGATATCTTTGTGTAGGTGCGCCTCGTCACACGGCAGCGAACGTTAATTTCCATATTAAAACCGTCACAAAGGAAGCAGATTCAAAAACCTCGCTTCTGGCGGGGTGGTAGAGGAGTCGCCATGGAAGTAAGAAAACTGGAACGACGTATGACATAGAGAAGGCGACTCGTTTCCAACAAGAGTTCCGTAGTATTCCGGAGCCCTCGACTTGTTAATTTGACATTTACATATGATGGTTTTGAATTAATTAATCTGCTTTCATGTCCATTCAATTATGTACGAATCCTTACTATAATATTAAAGTTGTACTAATAGTGCATTATGGAAATCACCTTTTTTTTATGTACGAAGGCGGCAGACGAGCATACAGTCCACCTGATGGTAAGTGGATACAGTCGCCCATAGACATCCACGATACATGCCAACATTAGTCCAAAATGACAAATGTTGGCACGCCCCCGGATGCGCTGCCTACCTTTGGAGATATAGGAATGAATTTGGAGAAAGGGTTAGGAAAATGGGAGGGATAGGATGGGATGGGAATGGGCTCTGGCACATCTCACTCACTACCGAAACACGTACGTACATTGGGGAAATACGATAAAGTGGGAAATGCAGTACATTTCAAGGTAGTCTTCTGTGAGAGAGGGTTAACGTGGCCAGTCGAGCGCGCCCAGCGGCTGTTGGATTGCAGCGTGCACTCTCCCCCTCAATACCTCAAACCTGGTTTTCTAAAGCTCCCATTAAGTCCCGTTTGTGTCCAGCGGTTCGATTTTATACTTCTAGGCTTATACCAGTTGAACTATTTATTGAATTATTCTTTTCCCCAAAGTAATCCTTATATGAATGTGTGGGACCTATTCTGAAATACCTACATTATCTATAAGCAAAGTTTTACCTATAACTAGAAGACTATAGATATATTCTAAAATGTGTGTTAAGCGTAGTCTATAGGGACACGGCATATCTATGAAAATATTTTCATATCTTATGCTGAGAACGTGAACGTACAAAATAGCAATCATTTGCTATAGAAAATGAAACTGACATATTCGAAATGTACTGACTGATCTGAGGCACCCTACGGCTCATCATTCATACGACCTATAACGAACTGGCTGTAAAAAAGACTTCTATGAAACTTCCTATGTTTCTTTATTCAAAGGTGATAAGAAACTCACAAGCACTAACCATAAATTACAATCGACTATCTTAGTACTTAGACTAAGTCTTGTACGTGTCCATCAACTTTTTTTAAATACCGCATCCAGACATGCTCGCGCAAGTTCCAACATCGCGTACACCACAAACAATATTGCGCTCAGATACGGGCGGAGTATGATAATCGCGTCAAAACGCACGTGAAGTGCCGCGGGGGAGGGAATGCCGGGGGAGGGGTGCGCTAAGCCGGTGACGGCTTTAAAACGTACCCGATTATCCGACTGAGTGTACTTTGGGCGTAGACTCACCATGATTTATTGCTTGGTAATTCTATATTACTTTTCTTAGCGACTCTTCGAATGTTTTCAATTATTCCTGTCAGTTACCTTATAATTTAACACGTTTAAAAATGAAAAAATTAGTCGCGTAAAAGCGTTGGAATCCTTCATATATTTAATAGTCATTTATGTAGTATATACACTGAAAGCCCAGAAAACTGAGTGATTGAATTACTAACTTAATTCCTAGACACGATCAACAAATATGACACGAAATAGCACATAAAAAGTATCATTTTGTGGGTAGGTATATGTAAAAGAAAACCTATCGGAATTCACGTTCCAACAAATCAAATAAAAACTGGAATGAGGATACAACATGCAGCTCGCTGCGCTTTTTAGAGATTCATCTTGTTATTGGGCACAAAACAAAAAGAAAAAACCGCATATTTACTGACTGGCAGGCTTTTACCTTTAAATTCGAACACACTAATAGATAAATAAACAAATTTTACATGAATATGAAATACTAGAATATTCTCAACATTTTATTAACTGTATCTCGTCTGCTGTGAATCGAAATATCGGCCTATGACGTCCCACTGCAAGGCACAGACCTCCTCTAGTAAATTACTCGGCGGTTTCGGCCCATAATCCACCACTCGGATCTAGTGCGGATTGGTACACATGCTCCAGATTTTTTTAAATTCTTTACAACTTCCTCACAATGTTTTCCATTCCCGACGAGTTGATGATAATTTGGATCCTGAGGATTTGAACTCACGACCTTAGGAATGAGAATCGAGAATAGATCACATAAGCGAT
Source organism: Sesia bembeciformis (assembly GCA_943735995.1). NCBI lineage: Eukaryota > Metazoa > Arthropoda > Insecta > Lepidoptera > Sesiidae > Sesia > Sesia bembeciformis. Next base: position 11,667,821 of record OX031040.1, read on the forward strand.
CACATAGGTACGTACATACGTGCGGATTTAACACTAGGTAAACAACACAGCGATTTTTTCACAGTTTAACATAAGGAATAATTTAAATTTGTTCTCGTATTGCTAAAAGCACAAAAGAAAACGTTGCAAGGAAATTGGCTATCCACGAATTATATCTATAAAAACGTAGAACGTAGTATTAGAGAAGCGACAGTTGAGCAAACCGACCTATTGTTGGTAAGCAAAGTTGCCTATGGCTGTCAACATCGGTCAAAAAAGACACACATTCGCATATGCGCTGCCTACCTTTTCGTAACACTTTCGATCTTGACAGAGACTGTGCCTGACTGTGGGCGGACCAGAACGTAACACAGTTTCGTCTTAAAAAATAGGATTTAGTAAAAGGTTAGAGAAGAATAGACGAGGAGAGTGATGAAATAATATTTACGACAAGTTTTGGCCCATTTCACGTAAATACAAAAAATATCCCTAACTAAAGCTACTTAAAGCAAATGTTAATAACAATACCAAAATACTGGCGTCCTACTAAAAAAATAATTTTCAACACCTCAGTTTTAATATATATTGTCAACTTTTGTGGTAAGTGGGGGAGGAGGGAGGGGGGGAGGCAAGTGACATTAAAAAAACACAAAACTGACTAGAGATCGCTCTCCGGCCCACTAATCAACCTGCCCACTCCACTGGAAGGCTGAGGTAATTTCCTAAAGAGATTCATCTGCTGATACCGCCACGGCGACCGAGTGAACCAGTGAATGTAATGGCGCCTGAATGAACGATTGTTGAGGTAATGTACTTTGTTGACGTGAGGAAAATGTACATATTAATGCGTTTCCTAACACGCGTAAAATTACTAAAATATCGCTAATATCTATACTAATATAATAAAGTGAGAGTGCGAATTTTGTGAATTTGTGTGTATGTGGAGGGTAATCTCCGGAAACACTAACACCTATTTGAAAAATTCTTTCACCATTTGAAAGGTACATTATTCCAGATGGGCATAGGCTATATATTATGTGCATAAAAATTGCCGGGCATGCAACGCATGCCGGGCACGGCTAGTATCTTACATATATAGATAAATATCCATAATGATAAGCGAACTCCCTCATCTTATTATACTTGTTACTCTCAATTCTATGCCACTAAACGCCGTGATGATATCCTGTAACATGCCGCTGCAGGGCACAGGTCTCCCCTAGTAACTCACTAGTAAAATCACTACACACTGTTCCGCGCCCAATACCACTTCACCCAAACACTAGTACTAGCTACTCAATCAAACATGTTGTCTTATTAATATTTGTCAACACTATTCTCTCTAATCTCTCGTTCGCTTTAGTGGAGGAGCTTGTGTAATTACACACACTGTGTATCTAATAAGGCTTTGGCGTCTTCTCTATAATTAATCAAAGGCACATTAATGAGTGGTTTACGATTAATTTTCTCATATCTAATATAAAGTCACAATAATATCCACAGTAATAATGTGCACATCATAGAAATTTAATCAGAGACATAATATTTATACATTATCTTTACATAGTATAAAACAAAGTCGCTTCCCGCCGTCTGTCCCTCTGTATGTACGCTTAGATCTTTTAAACTACGCAACGGATTTTAATGCGGTTTTCATCAATAGATAGTGATTCAAAAGGAAAGTTTATACGTATAGTTTAATATTGTTTTAACGAAACACGATTACTAGTTTAATCGCTAGTAATATTTATATAGGATAGCTGTGTAGGGTTAATTAATAAATCATGTCATGTTATGCGTTAATTATATGTCATATCGTAAATCAAACCAAAATGGACAGCTTAAATACGAATGTATTGGAATAACATTTTATTTTAGAGATAAGAGTCTTTGAGTGTAACAAGAGGAGTACATCTCATACAAGCAAATCACAAATACTAAAGGTCTATTATGAAAATCTTATTATACCTAAACTAAAAAAAACTTCGTGTCGTCCATATAATAACGTCCCTCCAGGACCGAACTTCAATCAAATGAAGAAGGCATAAAAACCTAGTCACTGTAAATAATTTTTGTAGCTATTTCGAAATTATTTCCTTAGAGAATGATATATGCCAAAGCCCATTTTCCATACAAATCCATCCTATTCTATCTCCTGTCCCATCAAATGAAGAGTTTAATGGAATAAAAGATCCTTTTATTTTTGACTGTTCATCGCACACCATCCCTGTCTGGATATATTTTCCCAACCTCCAAAGATAGGCCGAATCCACTTACCACCAAGTCTCCTCGTCTGCCACCTTCTTTCAATAAAAAATGTCATTCCATTAAAAAAATATCTTAAAAAAGCCTTTCACTGTTTTATTTTATTTGTACAAATAAAAATATATAAAATATTCCTCTTCCCAATATTCTCGTCTGCTTCAGTTTATTTCTGTTTTCGGCAGTGTAATAATAATAAAAGTGTTATCGTATCCTCTGCTCTACACAATAGCAAACTCTCGTTTACATTCCGTCAAAGCAGATACCAAGCAGGTACATTGAGGTAAGAAAACGTTGATGTTACGTGGAGTGTACAAACGGAGATTTTTGAATAGCAAAGAAGATTAAAAAATACAATCGTAATGGAATATATATTGGAAAAAAAAAGCCCAGACATTCAGCAAAATCCTAAATATCCTAATTATTTCCTAAGTAATAATAAACTGATAATAAATTAGAAATAACTGTAGCTCCTCAAAATAGAATTTGTCCTCAAAGAAGAATGAATTAAATATATCTCTGAATTAAATATATCATAATCGCAATCTCCTTATTTATATATTGTATATTCCAATTACATGTAGTTTACATTAATATATAGTTACATTAATTCTTTGTGTTATTACAAACAGAAGTAAGTACACATCTACACGGAGTCGCTTCGTTTTTTTTCTACGACGATGACGCGCGACGCGACTGTGATCGTGACTGCCTTCAAAAGCATCTTCTCCCTTGTCATGTTTTTTTAGTTTTGTCTATCTTTAGCGACACACCTGTTAGGCGATCCAAAAAACGGTGGCCCTTGGAAGCCGGGCCTGAGTAAGCAGACGCTGTCAAGCCTCCGTTTCACATTTAATTGAAGCAAGATTGAGTTGTTAATCCGAGGAGTCGTTTATGATATGACCAGCATAGGAACATGTTTATTCTCTTGAGCAAAATTATCTGTTACTAAATAGTTGTTAAGTACGTAATAATTAGACGTTACTACAAGATAAAAACAAACCAACATGCCTAGTAAGCTGATCTATATATCTATACTGAGTTCTGTACAAAGTCACTAAGAATCAAAATTGTAATTTTGTTTTATATTTTCTTATTCCTAAAAGTAAATATTCCCCATAAATTTAACTAGCGGTGCCGGCGACTTCTTTCGCCTAAACATTAGAGTGATTCCCGCGAGAACTCTGTAACGGATCGGGATAAAATCTACCCTAAATGTTAATCCGGCACATAAGCTATAACTATGTTAAGTTTCATTAAATTCTGTCCAGTCCGTTCAGACAGACAGACAGGCTTTACATCCCTCATGCACAAGAGTCCATGTCCAACCGTAAATACTGAAACGGCCGGTCGAATTGCGTTACAATAAGTAACTATTCATAAAAATCTTTTAAAGATTTTCGTAGATCAGAGATCTTATTCGCTTTCGTGTAGCGAGTTTTCTTTGTGTAGCAGGCAATAAAGGTATGATACGCTACGCCACCGCTACGGTGCGCGGTGCTACGACATATGTAGCTGCGTAGCCGTGTTTCGATGTCACTCTCAAACTATCCAGTAGGTACGTGGTCTCAGTAATAATGACTTTTGAAAAGACTACAAGTGAATCTAAATATTAAAATTTGTTAAAATTTTACAATGTAATTATGAAACGTACCTACATAAGTAACGCGAAATATTTTAAAATACGATCACATATCTATGCTTATGTATATTAAGTCTTAAAAATGATTCAACAGGTTTTATAGTTATTCTTTTTACCGATTTCGATTTTAAGTAAGTACATTCATCTAAAATTTTAATTATTTATTGTGAAGTACCTATAGGTTTTGAAAACATAGCAAATAGTATGGCATACACACATTTAAAAGAACCATTCGTGAAACACGAATCGAAGATCTCTCCCAGCCACTTTTTATAATACGAACACGTATCAGAATCTGCTACAACGATTGTAGTGTGTGTACTGTTATTTAAATCAGTCTCTCGCGTTCAGTGAGTGAATTTTTGTGTATCAGTCGATCACCGACTCGGTGCGACATGCGATACTCTCCCAGTGAGAGAAGTTTGGTACAAACGACAACACGCTAATGTAATGTAAGTATATATCTATATAATATAATAAAATGTACGTATTAACAATGAATTCATATACACCCGGCTATTTAATTGAATTAGTTATATAATATATAATTATATTATATTTTTTAAAAAATCAAGAGATAGGTTTAGCCGTTTCGACGTGGTTAAGTAATGAACATCCAGACATCCAAACTTTTCGCATTTATAATATTAATCTGATAAAATCTGCAAACACATCTCAATATACATATTCAACACGATGTTTTTCATCCCCGAACCCCTCCCCCTCCCCTCTACTTACATACTTATTTACTTATCAATTTATAATATGATACTGTATATTATTATATATTAAATTATTTATTTTATTAAAAACATTGAATTTATTAAAAACGTAAAAGTTTGTTTGTGTTTTTTATTTGTACCCGCAAATCATCGAATTGCTAACATTCGGCATACGTGTAATGCACCATATTAACAAGAATAAGTTGCCTCATTTACCCAAGGAGTTTCTCGAACGCGAATTTCTTGAACATCGATCAAAAGCTGGTATAAACAATAGTTATCATTCATCTGATCACTGTTATAATCGAGTTTTTATCACTATGTGAAAAGTTGTAAGCGAGAATTGTATGTAGTTTGTTTGCATATGAGAATCGTGACGAAGACGTCTCCTCGCTACACCTGTCAACACCTACACCTTTACCAGGTATCGACACGTGCATGGGGGCTTCTCACCGAGTCGCCATCGCGCGATACCCTCCCAAAGCAACGCCCTAAGCCAAGGTCCGTTGCTTCCGCCGGTCTACCGGCGGGGGAGGCCATATACACACACTCTATGCCCTCGGCCTAAACCATACATGTCCGGTGATTCTTGAAAGGCCATTAGGACCAGCAGAAATTTAGCCATACCGAAAAAAAAAAATTAAAAAAAAAAACGAGTGTCGTAGATATACAATCATTCGAGAAACTCTACTATATATAACAAACCCGCGATATAACAGCCATAAATTCCATAAATATATGATTATTTGAACGAACGTCTTTATCACCTAAAAATGAGTATAAAGTATCTAAAACTTTATATAATTGCAATTTGAATACAGAAGATTAATATAATTTTAATCTAAATTACAATATTTAATTTTTCTGAATATCATGTCATCTGTCTGCAAGGCTTACTCGGTCTGTGGACAAAATCTGTTAAATCTAATGAACAAACACCGGGCGAACGAAACTGAGTCTTGTGTTGACTTTGAGGGACTTATGCGTCTGCAGTGTATCAAATACCTTTCTAACTAACGTTCAAGCGAGATGAAGGAGGTGCGCGTGTTACTTTATAGTCTTCCTAGGTACTGTCTAGATGATTATAGTTTTCCTGGGTAATGACTACTAGATGTTAAAAAATTGAAATAAAAAGGATTATTAATACGACTAAAATGAGGCACAATATCAGATCAAACTTCACATACACGTACAAACCACTGAATGTTTTTTTTTATGAAATTTAGTATAAATCTAATGATAAAAATAAATAAATATGTTTATATATTTAGTAAGTCAAAATTATAACATCTGCAAAATAAATAAGCCTAATTCATCAAAATAATACCTTTATTTGTATCCCAAAGGTTTCTAAAGAATATACTATTTGTGTATATGTATCGCACATGAGAAAATATCATTGAATGCCCATGAGAGACCAACCCGCATCTCAATATGGAAGTGAGACACGTCGGGCTTAGAAATGACAGGTTAAGTGTGAACGTCCTTAACATCTGAGGGTTCTGCTAAAACCGTTTACAATTACAAGGCTTATCCAAGCTAACATAGGAAAAAGAAAAACATACTTCGTGACCGAAAGAATGAAGCCATAAAAAAGGAGGAAGATCTGCATTCCGCAGCCTACTGAACACACCCGACTGGCATGTATCTCACTTTTTCATGGAAGGCTGTAACCTATCCTCCTGGCCCTCTCGGACATAATTATTTCGCGCCCGGGCGATTGCAATACCGTAACGTAAACCGTAACCAGCCCTTTTTATCGTCCACTGCTGGACATGGCCCTTCACATGCACATTGTCTTATGCATACGACATAGTAGAAAATCATAGAAATAGACAAGGTCAAATTATAATAAATGTGCTTAGGATCTTGTTTAGGATATTATGAGATCCTATTTATAATGACTTTTTGTTCCTAATGACACTTACTATCACCGTACTATGAAACTACATAAAACATATTATTTTAAAAGGAATAGGCCGAACTGAAGATCATAATATAATGTTCCCAGAAAACATAAAAGTAATTTTACAATATAAACACTTAAATAGAAAAAGAAAAAATAATACTATGTAATCTGTAAGACGTCTATTCGTATGTAATCAATCATCAGACAGATGAATTTTATTTACAGATGGCTCAGACTAATACAGTTATTTAGAGATGGCTCAGACTAATACAGTTATTTACAGATGGCTCAGACTAATACAGTTATTTAGAGATGGCTCAGACTTATACAGTTATTTACAGATGGCTTAGACTAATACAGTGCGGAACCCTAAAAAGGCTGCATTTAGAATGATTCTCGGCAGATCTGGGAACAATAGCGGCGGCGCGGGGCGCGCACTGAAAGGTTTATTGTTTGCGCCGGATGACGACCGCACTGTGGACTTGCCTAGGTGTATTCTAGGTTTGAATGTATGTATGTATGTATACGCCTATACTAAATTCAATAAATAGGCTATATCCCTTAAGCAAGAGTGCTTGAAACCGGCCTTATGCCTTCTCTTGCAGATGCATATGCGGAACCAAGTCTAAATGCATGCTTTCTAAGACATTACTACACTACTATACAAACTATATTTTCCATAATTAAGAATAAAATTAAATAGTAATAGTCATAATGTCAGATGGATTATGAAAGGCCCTAATGTGGCTGCAAAACGAAAAAGGTATTTGAGATCAAAAATATACTTACACTAGCGACCCGCCCTCGCTTCGCTTCGGTTTATAAGTTTATAAGTTATAAGTTTATAGTTTATAAGTTTTTTTCTTTTTCAAAATTATATATATCCCATATTAGACATGGATAATGTAGCTTCCTATTTACGAAAGAATTATAGAAATCGGTTTAATAGTTCCAGAGATTACCCCCAACATACAAACACACAATTTTACCTTTTTATTATATTAGTATAGATAAAGATGTAAACTATATGAATAAATACAAAGCATACAATTAACTTTAAAAAAATGTACATACAGCACAGAGGAACGCTAATAGTAAATTCATTAATAATACCGAAAATATATGTAAATCATCCCGGCATAGACTTAAATAATTAGAAAACATACTAATAATGATATTAACAGACAGTTTATTGAAGACATTAACATTAATGAAATGACTGTCAACGATCCCTTACAAATAGATAACATTTTTAACAATAATTTTATAAACATAAGCAATAAGAATCCAGTTACACCTGATTAAATTTCACATTCTCCACAGAAGACTACCTTGAAGTGTACTGCATATGCCACTTTATCGCATTGCCCCAATATACGTACGTGTTTCGGTAGTAAATGAGATATGCCAGGACCCATGCCCATCCCATCCTATCCTATCCCTCCCCATTTTCCCAACCCTTTTCCCCCAATCTATTCCTTAATCCGCAAAGGTAGGCGCGCATCCGGGGCGTGCCACTGTTTGTCATTCTGGACTGAAGTTGGCATGTATCGCGGATGTCCATGGGCTGGTCTTCCGCCATTTTTCTATAAAAAAAAGTGTGAAACGATAAAATTAATAAGCTCGCTGAATGATACAAATTTAACAGGCTATGACAATATCCTCACAAAAGTTCTAAAAGCTTGCGAACTGACACCTATACTACTTACACCTATACTACTTACACCTATACCTTATTAATTTCTCATTCGAATGCGGTACGTTATATATAAATAATATATACCTTATATATATAATATATAAAAGGCGAAAAAAAAAACACCCTAAGATTACGTTCAGAGGTAATGCGCGCATCGATGCGCGATCGAATTTCAAACGAGTTCAGATGACTTTATTACTAACCACTTACTTATTAAATTAAATCCACGCACACTCACACCGAATTGGTTTTGGAGAAGAAATAACAATGAAAATAAAATAAATACCCTGTATTTAGTCCTTTCATTTAAATTCCTGATAATACAAATACTTGCCGGGTATTCAATTATTCAAGAAATGAATTTCCGAATAGAAGGATGCTTTTAATGTCGTTAAAAGAGGTTGGCTTATTTAGTGGAGGAGACACGGCATTGTCACAGATATTAAAAAACACAATACAATACACAATTTGAATACAAGAGAACTGACAAGAGAAAAATTGTTATGGAAAGATTTGACATAATACTCATAAGAAAAGTACCTATTTGAAAAAACTAGAATAATAATTTTGGATGACCATGACCGCGATGTTAGGATTGATTCCATAATTGACAATGAAACGATTATTCAAGTAACTGATAGCGACGACGATAGTTGTAGTTCACGTAATTCTGATTCAGAATAGTGTATAAAACATATTTTAACCACAATGGCATTTCTTTTATTTCCGCTTTCCTTATTCTATCACATCAACGAAAGTATTATCTGTTAATAAAAGTATTTAATGCTACTGCTACGATTTGTCTATAGTCACATCACTAGTTGCATTAATCTGACTTATGTCAAATCGGTAATCTATCGACGGCCCGACCATAATAATAATTATCCTATTGGTTGTGGACTGTGGAGCCTCTTGTGGCATTACAGCAACGCGTTGCTACGAACGGCAACGCCGCACACTCCACGCTGATGGAAACCACTACTATTAGACACCTAAATCGGTGTGAGTATATTACGTTAAAAAAGTCGTAGAACATAAGTTATTAGTTATCACGAAAGAAATTTAATGGTCAAGTTTCCGATATCGCTGCTCATAAGCAATATATATATGTATATAAAATACAATTCAATAAACTTCTTATTTAATACTAGCAACCCGCTTTCACTTCGCTTCGGTTTATTAAATTTAAAACAATCTGAATAAGATATTTTCCTGTGGTAAAATGGAGCCTATATTTTAAGTTAGACCTCTAGCAATACATCGGTGAAAACTGCATTCAATTCCATGCAGTAGTTTTTGCGTGTTGCGTGTACAAACATACAGATAGACAGACAGACAAATTTTCTAAAAACTGTTGTTTTGGCTTCTGTTGCTCTAATAAAGGCCCCCCCATATTAGTTTTTTTTCAATATCTATAATGTACAGACATCGGCCTGTTACAATTTTATTATATGTATAGATACATCACATGACATAAGCTAGATATACATTTGTATTGTCTAACTAATCCGAGATTTGATGATCCTCATAAAGATATTCATTCCGCAGAATAATCCATATTTACTCACTCATGAGTGAGGAGGGATCATTTGGAGGTATTCGCATTGTGTTCAACTGCGGGGTGTCACAAATTGAATATTAAAGGTCCTACTTTATTAATCCGAACTATTTCGGAGGGTGTCGACGGAAAGCGAGATAAAACATGAAAACACATACAGTAAAACATTCAATGAAACTTAAAATCTACAAATAATTTGTTACCTCGGAATACGCGTTCGGAGTCAACAGTAATCTTTAAAATCGTTTATCTTTTGCTGTGGCATATTAAGATCTGAAACTGTCCAAACAACTTCCTTATGTATTTTTTTAATACTGTATAGGTGATAACACGAAATTCGAAACTTCGTCACTCAATTTTTGCAATAGTATGTTAAAAACTCATGATATCATCTGGGAAATTTTCATAAATTCACCACGCAAGGAAATAAAGGTTTCGAAAATCTAGATAGGTCTTGTTTTCTTTCGAATAGTTTGAAGATTATTCAGTTAAAATTTCAAAAAAATGTATGTATTGCCAGAGATACAGCTAAATACTCGGTTTCGTATTTTTCATTTGGGGGATATTTTATTCAATATTCCCCCATTTTTTATTAAGAAATAACTTCGGATTCGTATTCAGCGACCTCCAATATATAAGAAACACATGAAACTAAAGATAAGAACGACGTGGTCACATTTTACTGTTTCTAAGGGACTTTTTGGAGGATTCCCGATCACCTAATTGCGTTCCTATTTTTAAGCTTCTGTCAAATATTTCATTAACAGTTTATTATTTAAAATATTTTATTATTTTATTGGTTTACTTATAAAACTATTTTTTTATTCTATTCCAACACAAGAATGTATAAAGTCTAAAGAATAGAGACACTGATAAAAATCACTGTCGAGAAAACTTACATGAGATTTTTTCGTCGACTGTACTATAACGCTAGCTTCATCTGCATTTCGTAGCTCGTAGCACCGTAGCTCATAGCTCGTAGCACTCTCGAGAACGGGGACGCCACGAGTGTCACTCCGTTGGATAGCAGGCACATTACGAGTTATTAAAGTTTACTGTACTCTTAGAGAAACCTTAATGTTTTTAATGTGTTGCGAGTACGGAGGAGTATTTTATTATGAACAGGATATTAATTGAAGAAATGTCTATTTGTTTTATTAAATTGTTGTAGAAGATTTTTATCATGTCTTCTTCCCACAGATATAAAACGTGTGTCGTTAGCTGTTTTAAAACTTATTTGTAGGAAGGTACCAGTAATAATATGTTAACTTATAGCGTGAAATAGCCTTCCTAATGAAAATTTAACTTAAATTAATCTATATATTCTAGATCTGTGGTAAAAAATAAAGATATTAATAATGAAATTGCACTGTACGACCAACGTTCACAAAACCAAGACTTAAAGTGAGCCTTTTAAAATTTAATTCCCGTAACAGCCGTCTCTTAACATTAGCCGGTTTCAAACAAAGCGTTGACAATCCGGAATACCTCCAAATCTCATCTTCAAATATCTCGAGTAAGCCTCAATCCCTTCTCCCTCCCTCTATTGTCTAGAGCTAATAACGTGAAAGCACCGTAGACGGTAAGGAAACTTCACAGAAACGCGAGAAATATACGTCGCGTAACACGCACAGTACTTATTAAATTTTATGTGTTCTCTTAATACAAATGAGAAACCCTCTAATAATATGATAGACTACAATCGGTTTGCGTTAACAATATAGTGAGTCGCTCAAGACAGTAAACGACACCTTATTTGACTAATAGTGTTCTTTAGAAATCTTAGGACTGTTTCACTATAAGTAAAAAAATATGATAAAAAAACTGTCTTGAGCACTGCATTTTTAACGTGAATCGAGTTTGGTTCGTTCATTGACAGACAAACCGCTTTTTATTTGTAAATACTGTATTCTGTCGGTACCAATAAAGATCCTCGTGGCACGAAAATCAGTATGTTCCTCTGTGGGCGTAATTCACGTTTCTCGCTTTTACACAAAGTTAAGGTACTCGTTACGTACCCGTACATTGGTGGTTGGTAGTCACGGACAGACATCTGATATTAATATAATGGGCCCGTCTTAAGACAATTTGTAAGTGCCCGCAGGGATGTGACAGTTGAGACAAAGACTGTGATATATAGTTTGTTAGTGGTTATCAACGGTGTGAATATGCTGACTGGATTGATAGTTTGACATAGTTGTGGAACGGCATTAATAATTTAGTACAGATATTTTACAGAGACATTTACATTTCTAAATCAAAGTAATTGCTCAACAAATAATGACCGATTCTTGACCGACTTATCATATTGAATTTTGAGGTTCGCATAGTAAGGAACATCTATACTAATATAATAGAGGTAAATAATAAAATAATAAAGGTAATATAATAAAGGTATAATAGATTGTGTGTTTGTATGTTGGGGGTAATCTCTGGAACTACGGAACCGATTTCAAAAATTCTTTCACAAATAGGAAGCTACATTATCCGTGTCTAATATAGGTTAGGCTATATTAGATTTTGAAATTTTGAAAAAAATATTGAAAGTATAAAAAACTTATAAACAGAAGCGAAGCAAGGGCGGGTAATTATATAAAAAATTAAAAAGACAAAAAGAAGTTATAAAACCAGGAAATGAATTTCGATTTATCCTTATTTACTATTACACAGATACTAAGTAAATAATTCTACATCTCTAAAGGTAGGCGGCGTATCCGGGTGCGTGTCCACGTTTGTCATTCTAGACTGATGTTGGCATTTACTGCGAGTGGACACATACCACCAGGTGAACTGTATGCTCGTCGCATATGACAGACGTTCACAGCGTATTCTTTCCAAACTTGATGATCAAATATGGTACTTATTTCCTAAGAAGACATTATGATAATGTAACATTGAACGTATTACTGTAGGTTACACTGAACGTTTCAGTTAACTTAATAAAACACAAAGAAACACATTCCTATATAACGCTATTTTCTTCTTCTTCTGTTGTCTTTCAGTGTAGGTACTTCATTCTCTTACTTGCGCAAATATAATTCTTTACTTGTTGATTCCTCTCCCCTACAAGAAAATAATCAACCCTTCCTGCCAAGTTCCCGCTTCACGACTTTGTCGCCAAGAATTTATTGCTCGCTATAAATATTAAAAAGTTTCCCTCGTAAATCTCTTCGGTTTTATTAATAAAGGCTTTGCCAAGGAGGTGAGTTGCCAGACGTCATGTGGAAAGGCAATATTACAGCATCTTGAGACGCTTTGATAAATCAAAAACGATTTATGAAGGTTTCTCCTTAGGTATGTTTACTTTCGTGAATGAAAAGCTACTTTGGCTCACAGAAGACTACCTTGAGATGTACTGCATTTCCCACTTTATCGTATTTCCCTAATGCACGTACGTGTTTCAGTAGTGAGTGGGATGTGCCAGAGCCCGTTCCCATCCCATCTTATCCTATCCCTCCCCATTTTCCCAACCCTTTCTCCCAATCCATTCCTTTAATGTGCAAAGGTAGGCGCACATCCGTGAGCGTGGCAACGTTTGTCATTCTGGACTGATGTTAGCATATATCGTGTATGTCTATGGGCGACAGTATCTACTTACCATCAGGTGGACTCTATGCTCGTCTGCCGCCTTTAGGTACACAATAGCGGTGTACCTAATTGTAGATCATTTTAATCTATCTATACATATAATAAAATTCTAACAGGCCGATGTCTGTACATTATAGATATTGAAAAAAAACTAATATGAAAAAAAAACTAATCTTTATTAGAGCAACAGAAGCCAAAACAACAGTATTGCTAGAGGTCTAACTTAAAATATAGGCTCCATTTTACCGCAGGAAAATATCTTATTCCGATTGTTTTAAATTTAATAAACCGAAGCGAAGTGAGAGCGGGTCGCTAGTTTGTAATAAAAAAAAGAAAGCATTTCCGCAAATCAAAAAAAAAGAATCTACCATCGATATGATCTAGTATACTAGAGTTTGATTCCCGTGGGTACTTTATAATTGATTTCGATATAAAGTACCCTAACTGTTAACCCGAGACATAAGTTTCATTAAAATTCCGATGCTATATCCGAACTATGCCGAGTTTCATTAAAATTCGTCGCGCGATTTTATGCGTGATGAACTTTCAAACAGAGACAAAAATTCAGAAAATTAATGTTTTGGGATTTGTATCGTTCGCACTTTACACTGCAGTCTTTTTGCAAAAAATATTTCATGTACAGACACGGCTTTGTTTCGATTTTATTAAATAGGGATTCAACTGGTGGTAAGTATTTAAAGGTTGCCCTCACGGTCACATGTAGGAATCTTATAACTTATTCTCTTTCATATATCTTAATGTCAAAGTCAATGTCTGCACATTTTAAGCATCTTCAAAAGTTAATCCTAAAAGCATTCTAAAATTGAGCAAATATTAATCAACAAAGGATTACCAAATGTAAGGGAGATCCCTAATAAAAACGAAACGCGAGCCGACAAACAAAAATTCAATCCCGAAATGATTGTCCTATTACAAAAGAAGCCATTAGCAAACTCCGGGCGGTCCGAGATACCTAAATCTCCATGGAAATCAGCGACTTTTGATTAATTAGAGCTATTCTTTTCTCATGGAGACGACAGGAAGCGTCGCCATTTATACCCACAAAACAATATGGCGACGGACGCCATTTTATATCGAGACATCCGCTTACTTGAGGGATAAACTTAATTTTCTTTTTTGGGAGTTTGTTTTAAAGGATTATGTATAATATTTTAACACAATTACTACAAAAACTACCAACAAGTGAAATTAATTTCCTTTAGGAAGATTCCTTTAGATACGCTTTCCCCTTCAACCCTCCACTTTATTAACATGGTCAACCACATTGTCAACGACCTTGACCTTGATCTAATGATACATAATGCGTATGCATAGATCTATTACTTAGCTTTTGCCCGTGGCTTCTCCCCCATTGAGTTTGTTTAATTAGTTTAATTAATATTCCGAAATAAAAAGGACAGTATGTCCTCCGACCTACGACCTCCGGGTTTCAGGCTACCAGTTTGGCAAATTCTATTTAAATGGGTTAAGAGTTTAGTCGTGAACACATAACAGACAAACAAACGGATTCATAATATTGATGTGAATCGATAGAATGAAAGAAAGGAGGAAATAATGAAATTTATTAGTGCCAGGTAAAAGTACCAATAGTTAAAAATACCCATACTTAATAAATACAAAAATCTTAACACAGATTAACACCTAACAAGTACACATACTTTATACAGCATGTGCTGCACTGCTGATTTTCAGTTGTTGCAGTGACGCGCGGTCTGCCCACACTATAATAAACTTGATTCAATGCATCATTATTATTTTGTATCAACTTCGTTTACATTTCCGAAACTATAATGATTTTTGTATTGAATGCATGAATAGAAATGTATTCAATAACAAGACATTACAAGTATACTTCACATTTGTGTGAACGCAGTTTTTCTATTCTCTATGTTGCCTCATGATTTGCATATCACATATTACATTGCGATACGTCGCACTAAGAATATTAGAGGGGCCATACGAAACTCAACCGCAACTCGGCAAATCGCCTATTCTGTTACAATATCTACATCAGTGTTATGTCAAAATAAGTAACTCCACAGAAGAACCACGTAAAATTCAAGTTTTATTTGTTTAAAAAGACAATCCACCCGGGGAAGGAATTAGCGATCAAAAGGGGATGGAATATCAGGAGCCGTCTTCGGTATAATTAATGCCGCCAAGTTCCCGTCGGTTTTATTGTTAATTGATTTTAAAACAGGCTCATGCTAATATCCCGTTTGTTACCGGTTTCATTCAATTCCTTCCGGATAATTTGATTGTTTTTACTAATCCCCTGATTTGTATTCTATTTTATTTTTAATTTAATTGGCAACCACATGTTTACAGTATGCATTAATATACGCAGTTGACAGTTTGCTAGCGTTACGCCAAATCATAAATTAATATGAGATGTTCCTGTTTCACGAATCAACGGAGCAACCGTCGTTAGCATGATCATCAGTAACAACAAGTTACACACATACAGACAAAACAAACGTACAGACATTAAGTTTGTACAATGTACCCACATATTATAGGTAGGTAATATCTAATTGCAGTTAATTTTATGTAGTTTAGTAAAAGGAATTGAAGAGATTGAAGCATTTTATTTTGGAAATGAATTATAGATATTAACGATACTCGCTGCTTCCCCTTTCCCAATCCCAACATCGTAACCCTCTCCGAATGGGTATCGATCTTCAATGGTACTCACCATTAATTACTATGCAACAACTCTATAATGTGGAATGCAGAATCCATTGCAATTTATTTAATTCGTCCTCCTTCTAAGATTGGGCGTCGCCAGTTTATATCCTTTTTTATAACGTTCCACTACAAGGCACAGCCTACCCTAGTAATCACTTGGAGGTTTCGAGTCACACAATCCAACATCCGGGCCAAGTGCGGATTGATGGATACACATATTCCAGATCTTTTAAATTCTCAAACATGCTAGTTTCACTGTTTTTTATTTCAACGCCGAGCTATCTAAGAGCCTTATTTTAGTTGAAACACAGTGAATGATACGGCATGAGAATTATCAGGTTATCGCGGCTCATAGTTGACAGCTCATAAAACTTTTAATATTAACTTTTTGATCTAGTAAATTCTCTTCCATGAGAATGGACCAACGTATCTCCCCTCTTGACAATCCTTAATTGTTTACGATATGTATTAAAAAACTTATGAAAAGTCATAAACGAGTACAAATGTAGTCGTCAATAGGTCGCCTTAATAAAGTTTAATAAAAATTTGACACCTACGCAGTCCAGTAATTACATTGTCAACTATAATTCACACACGTCGACTTACGTACAAAATTATAGGCTAGACGCGTACAAAAAGTGCGGAGGGAGACTGCAACCCCTCGTTGTAGCGATAATGATGTTAATACGTAACCTTGTATTAGAGGTCTGTGTGGGGTATGACCGCAGATCTATAATTTTTTTGCTAACCTCATGTCAGTACAATACGATAAAACAATATTCACAAACCACAAAAGCTTTACCCACTTTTCCTATTTTCGTAATGTACCTACCTACGTGTTTCATTTGTGAGTGAAATATGCCAAACCCATTCCCATCTCATCTTATCCCTCCCAATTTTTCAGCCCTTTCTCCAAATCTATTCTTGTATCTCTAAAGGCAGGCGACGCATCTGGAAGCGTGCCGACGTTTGTCATTGTGGACTGACGTTAGCATGTACCGCTGATGTCCATGGGCGTCAGTACCTATCTACTTAACACAATGTGCATTGTCTGGTCGTCTAAAAATGTGTAAATAATACATAAAATGCGGAGCTTATACCTATCTTTGGCCTAATATGTAGTATGCCTACCAAGGGGACAATTCGTCGGCTAAATATCACAGCCGTTGTAATTTCCAGCGACAGCGGCCCCGGCATAACGAGCGCGATTCGTTCCGCCATTATTGGCGGCCGACAGAAATGTCACATTGTCAACTGATGCACTTCTATACAGTTACGTGAAAAATTACGAAAATATCTATTTATTAAATAACTTGCTGTTGCCTGAAGCTTTGCCCGCGAGGAATTAGGATTCCATGGTTAATGATAATCCGTCCAAGTCAACTTGCCAAATTTTTAAACGATTTGTTGAAGAGTTATCAAGTAACATACAAATATGACGTTAGGTGTGGTTTGTTTTCAAAAATCCTAGGCCCGTCTTTTCAGTGAGAATTAGTCGAAGCCGTGTTTATAGCACTTTCTTTATGCGGTCTGCATAGAAGTTAGTTTCCAACGACATGGTCTAACTCTAAGCACAGAACGGTCTTAGAAACGTCTATTTAGGTCTAAGCATATAAAATGGTATTGTCGTATGATGTTGGCGGTATGGCGTTGGCCGGCTATAGAATAGCACTACCTCTCCGTGGGTGTCGTAAAAGCACTACCTAACCGTGGGTGTCGTAAAAAGACTACCTCACCGTGGGTGTCGTAAAAACACTACCTCACCGTGGGTGTCGTAAAAACACTACCTCACCGTGGGTGTCGTAAAAACACTACCTCACCGTGGGTGTCGTAAAAACACTACCTCACCGTGGGTGTCGTAAAAGCACTACCTCACCGTGGGTGTCTTAAAATCACTACCTCACTGTGGATGTCGTAAAAGCACTACCTCACCGTGGGTGTCTTAAAATCACTACCTCACTGTGGATGTCGTAAAAGCACTACCTCACCGTGGGTGTTTTAAAATCACTACCTCACTGTGGATGTCGTAAAAGCACTACCTCACCGTGGGTGTCTTAAAATCACTACCTCACTGTGGATGTCGTAAAAGCACTACCTCACCGTGAGTGTCGTAAAACAGTGATCATAAGAGAATACAACTCAAACACAAAGCCTCTGGAACTACTCGGACTCGGACGACTGGTGGACTCGTCAATCCGCTTAACCAGCGTGCCATTTTATGCCATACATCCCTCATGCACGAGGCGACCCATGTTCAGCAGTAGACAATAAAAGGGCTAGTTATTATTATAGTATATACAAAGGTAAGTAAATTGACGCCACAAAGAAGCTAATCATTAAGCTGTACCACGCTAGACACTAGTAATAAAAATATGTAACAAACGTTATTTGATAGCTTTATAACTATCAGATAAGTGACAATACAACTCTTTCACACAAAGCGATGTCACAGACATGTGCAGCGATATAGTGTTACATCACGCGATGATTGACGCGTCAACAATGATGCGGGGTGTTGCGGGGGTGGCGCGGTGCGGGAGATGCACCCCTCGCGACTCAGGGGTGCATTCGTTAATACTCCCAGTCGAGAGGGCAAATACGATTACAAGGTTTTTTATGACATGGTTAACAGGTAAGTTGATATGTAAGAAAAATCGATAACGAAGCTTAATCGAAGCGGCAGACCTATTAAATTATTGTTATCTATACTTATTGTATAGATAAGTATGTATACATATATATGATGGATAAGTATAAATAATTGAAATATACCTGTATAATTTGATTAACAATAGCAATCTTCTACAGTTGATCAGTAAACTGCATAGGTATCATCACGTAGGCGGCAATTCCTGATAGCAAAGGTAGATTAGGTACCTGATTATACCCGATTGGAAACTCGTTACCTAACAGAAGATAGTTTGCACGCGCAGCCTCAAGACGGCAAAGCTCTTCCGCGCGATCTGAGCACGCCGTGAGGCGCGGCACCACATAGGGCTTCCCTGTTGCCACTCACGCTGGATACTACCGCGAGGGCAGTACGAAGAAATCCTGAGGCAGCACTGCGACCCAGGAGGGCCAACCCAGCGACCTGCCCGTGTTGGCGGACAGTGGAGATGCTACTGAAGGGGACTCAGTCCCGAACAGTTAGCTTCACCCTCGTGAGGGGGTGTGTGAGAAGACCTACGGATGCCTTAATTTTACGGATTAAATCTGACAAAAACCACACACAAACTCCAAAAAAAAAGTACCTAATTTACATTTTATAAGGTGTACCATGTGTGTGTAACGAGCAACACGTAACTGTTTTTTTTAAATTGTAAGATCATTAACACGAAGGGAAAAGTTCTGGACGCGACCACTCGAGAAAATGGGAAAAATTAAAAAGTAATAAAAACACAAATGAGGAGCTTTCAATCATCCCTGTGACAACATTGTCGCCCGTGGGGGGGGGGGGGGGGGGGGTGACGTCACATGAGATTAAAAAGTTTGTCGGGCTCTCCCACGGAAATTAGCATTTTGCTGCTGCTCCATTTGCATACTGTCCGATACAATTTTTATCATTGTATTAGATCCTCTGGGGACTTCGTAATTTTAGGTACCTAATATTATGTGTTGACACTCGATGCTTAGGTACTTATATTTAGGATTTTATTTATATATTGCGAAGCGGAAAATAGTAGTATTCACATTACTGGATTCATGTTTGATTAGTACTTTTGTTATAAGTCTTGCCTAAATTCTGCTGTGTGTGTTTTATAAATAATAAAATTAATTAGAAAACCGTAATAAAATTATAATGCAGAATAATATTTCCGGGCGAAACAATTGCTTTGCAAATCTACTCCAGACTTAAATCGTTCAATTCTAACATTACGGTACAGGAAAGACGTATTGAAGAATTAGCGGCAAAAATCGTCAATCAATATCTTCAGTATATTTATTATACTTACCCATTTACCAAAAAAAGATTTTTAAGAACCATTTCAAAGAGAAATTCAACAAAATAAAAAGATGTTTGAAAAGAGCTCCGTGCCTTGTTGTAAATTTATAAGCAGCAGAGACGAAGTACTGTAGACACGAACAAAAAATATCAGATTTCAGATTCTTTTAAAAAGTAACTACAAAAGAGCTTCGTGAAAAGTAGCTTCACTTGTTTTAAATTGAATAGAAGCCTCGAGAATAATGCTAGTATCGGTACGAAGAGGCAGCAAGCAATATATCTTTTAATTTCTCGTTTGGAATGCACATTATTCATATATTAAACAATAACTATGTGTTCTTTTTTCAAATGTTGTGGGCTTGGGCGTCCTCACGCACATTGTCCTGCGCATGAGAAATGGCTAAAACTAAACTAAAACGGCACGCTGTTGACGACTCCACTTTTTTTAAGGTGCTGTAATTCCTCGGGGCTTGTGGATGCCGCTTTGTTCTCCCTTAGTCCTCCCTTTTATGATACCCGCCGTAAGAGATTGGGTCTAAAGCCGCACGACACCACACCGCCAATACAAATGTAGCAAGCAAATTGAAATCTAAATTCATTTTGTTATTTTACATTACTGAAGACCGATTAGTCTAGTTGGTAGTTACCTGCTATACAAATGGAACAAGCTCGATTTCCGGTCAGATATTAATTTCTGTAAAGACATATTTGTTCGGATCTGGGTGGTGTGATCGTCTTTATATATATCTCTAGACCCACAACACGGATAATCCCATTCCCAAAAAATGGGGACAGTGTGTCCCCATTTTTTTAACATTTTCAATCGCTTGTTCATCAATGCCAGAGACCTATAACTAACGACACTCCTAATTCCCCTATCGATAGTACAAACGTTATTGGGAATGATTATCAGTTAATTAACTAACAATTATCAGTTACTCAATCATTCAAAATAATGTGACAGCTCACTAGGATATCTTACAAGGTATAATATAGGTTAAGGTTAACTATGACAACATATATGCTAAAGAATTATCTACTTAAATCGCTGACATAAAACTTAATCAAACTGTCATTAGCACCAGAACAAAAATCTGATTATTTTTAAACAAAATTATTGGCTGTCGTGATGGTTTTTAGTGGACAGGTAAACAATATTAGTTTAATCACTATAACAATTACTTTTAATTAAGCAATCACAATTGTAGCGGTTTTTAAACTTAATCACCTAATATTCATTCATTTAAAGCAGTCATTCCCAAAGTGGTCCATACGGACCCCCAGAGGTGCATCCTACGTGCATCCTATCTACCTACGTGCAATTGTCTGATCAGAGAGGACAGAATAAAGTATTTTTAGTGGGTTTTATTATATCATAAACGTTAATTCACTTGGGGGTTCATAGTTAAGTTTTTGTTATGGTAAGGGGTCCATGACCGAAATAAGTTTGGGAAACACCGATTTAAAGAAATAAACTGATGAATTTTCCACTTACAGGAAAGAGTACTTAGAGAAGTTTAACATTTTCCATAAAAATCCCCTCGGCATTATTTTCGAATTATATACGTATAGGTCTTGATATTTTATATTGCAGATATTATATTATCTATAGGCATAAAAAATCATCCTAACATACCTATGCAGTTATAAGTACTTTTAATGACATAACTCCTCCCAGTTATACTAAGCTTGATTGGAAGAGATTCCTTCTAGAAATAAGTTTGCCTTTGAATTGTAGCAATTAATTATAAGTACCTACAATAAACAAGAACAACAACGACTAATAGTACCTTAATCTGAAAAATTGGACCGAAAAGGCGGATGTTTTCGGAAGACGAATGTGTCCTCAACTTTAGTCAACTTTAGTTGTATGTAAATCAGGTTTGAAAAACTTATTTTTTAATTTAATCCACCATGATTTAGCCATACTGATAAAAATACAATAAAATAAAAACAATAACGCAATCTATAAATAAATGACACGTGGTCAAGACATTGTACATACCTTATTTTCCTCCGTCAATTGCAATAGTCAATTTAGCAAACTAAGTAACGCGCGTAAACGGAATGTTTGTCACGAGTTAACAATTCACGACCCTGCACTATGAGGGTTGATAGCATACTGACTCCGAATCTCCGATTGTGAAAAGCCGCCCAGCCAAGGTGGGCGGGGTCTCAGCTGGGCGGGACTCGAGGGTAGCAAATCAGCTTCACTTTAGCACTTCTTTTCTTGCCTCACCAAGGAGTAGAGTGGTCAGTTGAAGTGGGCAAAGCTCTAGCTATTTTATACGACAACACTACTTACATATTAGGTATTCTATGATAGAACTTAACTTCAGAGCTTTGTACGAGCTTTTAGTGTATCTATGTAACTGCTAGGTGGCTTTGTGGTGTCGAAACGAAAGTTACTAAAATCTTACCTTTATCATTTGATCTTAATCGCCTCTTACAGACCGGTGATACTCATATAAATGAAAACCGCTAATGGACAAACTTAAAACATTTTTTCTTTTATGAAGATATGTGGGCAAATAATGTATCCAGTTTTCCATGTTCCTTTTTACGATATCTATAGGTAAACGTTAAGTTATTATAACTAATAGTACTATATATGGTTATGGAATTAGTAACTAACTTAAATAAAACTATACTACATTACTTAAATAATTTTAATAATTCAAGTAATTTAAAATAAATCAATGAAATCAAAATAAAAGTGTCTTAAAGAGTGATTAAGATAAGGGACTAAGATATCAAAAAAGTACTAACAAGAGGGACTTGATGTCACGAGTTAGTAAAGTAATATAGAAAACTGACGTCACTGCTCTATGATGTTTGATGTATTAGGAGGGTTGATCGAAGTCTCCAGAATCGGATATTTCTACTAATGATATACGAATAGTTTTAACGAATGAATGAATTTATTTTAACGTCAAACTCATTGGTGTGTATCGACGTGAATTACAATCGCTACGTGGTACAATCTTTTATGTTCAGTTGTATATTTTTTTCATGCATGTCTATCGATACGTTCAGAGAAAAATGTGTTTTTTTTATAGAAAAATGGCGGCAGACGAGCGTAGAATCGATCTGATATTAAGTGGATATTATCGTCCATAGACATCCGCGATACATGCCAACATCAGTCCAGAATGACAAACGTTGACACGCGCCAACTTTTGCAGATTAAGATTTTTAACCAGTGCGCCCTGCCAGTAATGATAGGTACCTAATAGCACGGAGACGGTAACGAAAGGGAATTGATTCACAACCTAAAAGTCGCTTAGAGAGCCCATCGCCTCTTGACTTTGGTTGTCTTTTTGTTGGATACTGTCGTCTTTTGACCAATTACTTGGTTCCACATTTTATCTTACAAAGAAACTTCGAGCATTGCTCTTTCCATTGCTCGCTGTGTTGGGAATTAGGTACTTATTTACAAGCAACTAAATTAAAAGCTAAATAAAAAAAAAACATCAGAAAGGAACTAAAATATGGACACTACGTCAAAATTAACCAATATTGTTTTTTTCTAATATATTCAACTAACTGAATATCTTACTTATTATCTACCTATATCCACTGATATATTAAGGTTAATTGTAAAGAAATTGTCAGCTAATATTGTAGAACAAAGAAGAATAAAGTTTCTCTACAGACTAGATATTATCTAATTACGTGGACGACACAAATAGTTTTTAGAATGTCAAAATTGAAATCAGGTATAAGGATGGAAGTTGTTTTATTCCTTTTCGAAGTATTTTCCATGCAATCAATACACTTTTTCATGCGATGAAACCATTGTGTGAAGCATTCAGCAGACCCTTCTTTAGGCACCTTTTTAACATCCGTTTGGAAGGTCGCTACTGCCTCTTCTGCATTCAAAAATGTATTCCTCTGAGTTTATCCTTAATTTTAGGGAATAAATAAAAATCACAGAGCGCGAGGTCGGGACTGTATAGCGGTGACCCATTAACTCTACATTTACAGTAGGTATATGCTCAAAAATTGCTTCGTTTGTCTGTCGGAGTGAGCTGGGGCATTGTCGTGATAGAAGATCATTCTACTTCGTGGGCGTCGTTCTTTGACTTGTTCCAAAACAGAAGGCAAACAGGTGTTCACATACCAGTCCGCATTTACTGTTATTTTATTTTCTATAGTTATAGTAGCAAAGTGGCCCGATCTTCCAAATAAGGAGGCAATCATCTTTTCAGCACTTCATCCTTTCTTCACTTTCGTTGGCAACTCTTCGAAAGGAAAGACCCACTGCGCAGAGTGCCTCTTAGTTTCAGACTCGTAGCAGTAGATTCAGCTTTCATCGCGTATTACTATGTATATCAAAAACAGCATTTGATTGACATCAAATTTTTCAAGCATTTGCAGACACCATTCCGCGCGGCAATGTTTTTGAGCCTTGCTCAAACTGTGAATCTCAAACTCAACTCAAGTCAAACTGTCAATTTTGAACGTGTAGATAAACGTTACAAAGCTTCCTTACCCGAGGGTGATCGTGTCAAATACTTTGAACTTGACTCATACCAATACCTAATGATGCCCGTATCTGCTAATATGTCGTTCGTTTGTCTGCTTTAATCGTGAACCGCACAGTTTTGATGTTTTCCTCCGTCAATGCCGTCGCAAGACGCCCTTCTCTAACATCGTCAGAAGTGAGTACGACCACGTTTAAATTCACTGAACCAGTTATAAACAGTGGCGCTGGATGGAGCTTCATCGCTACTAACTTAAGTCTTCCATAACTTTGTCACTGGTTTAGATCGCAACGAAAGTCATAAAAAATCATTGAACGAAAATGTTCTCTTGTTAAATTATTTTTTTCGAAAATAATTTTCAAATTGCCACCAGAAATTAAAAACAAATGGCAGCTTTGAAAATGTAATGATGTTTGAGAAGCAAAGTTCCATTTTCAAAATTCTAATTATTATTATTTCTGTCGTATTTTACAGTAGCCAGTTCTAAACACTTTTAGTATCCTATCACCTATCGTAACTTACAAAATAACTTTAAAAGCTACATTGTAAGTAAATTTTAAAAATTAATATTATAAATTAACTCCAATCAATAGAAAATCGACCAGTTGTTTATCTATAAGTAAAATCCGAATAAGATTCATATTTTTTTTAAAATGTAGTCTTACAAAAGCAAAAGAGATTAGCGATGATAAATTGTTATTACGAGTAGGTATAGTATATTTGTAGTACCTATTTGCAGCTGAATTATTCATGATTTATATAAATACAAGACAAATGGAACACGCGGTTTTTGAAAATACAGTCATTTTTTGTACTCTACATAGCTCATACTGAAAATTTCCGGAACTGGCCACTTACCTAAACAATATTTAAAAAGTAATTAGGTATAATATTTGAAAATGGAACTCTTTGACTTTAAAGTTTGTTTCATCTAACAGTCATTTACTTTTTCATTGTGGCGTCATTTTAAAAATTGTGTATGAATTACGATGGATATAAATATAATTCGTAAAAATTTTCGCTGTATGATTTTCTACGATTTTAAGTGTACCTAATCTGACAGCTCAGCAGAGCCTCGCTCGGCTTCAAACTGCTTTTGGCGATGAAGCACCAAGCAAGACGACAATTTATAGCTGGTTTACAGAATTCAAGCGCGGTCGTGTCAATCTCAGTGACGAATTGAAGGTCGCCCGTCCACCGCTGTCAATATTAAAAACATCGATGCTGTGCGCCATATGATCGAAACAGACATGTGACCTACCATGTGATTCGGGCATCGGGCATCCTTAGGCATAGCCATGAGTCAGATACAATCATTCTTACAAAAACATTTGGCTGTGCGAAAGCTGTGCTCGCGGTGGATGCCACACAATTTCACTGAGGCTTAAAAACGGAACGCGTCACTTCGTGCAATGTTATGCTTACCACATTCAACAAGGGGGCGTCAAATTTGATGCGGTTTATAGTACCTACCTACCTAACAAGTGACGAAACATATATTTACAGCCTCGTTGTGTAATACGACATATACGACCCCGAAACAAAGCAGCAATCGACTATTTGGCTCTTTCAAGATCAGCCGAACGCCACCAAAGTGGCGCGTGTGCAAAGTGCCGCGAAGCAGATGATCACTTCTTTTTTTAGAGAAACTGGACACGTGGCTACTGTTGCTTTGGAGAATCGTCATACCGTGAATGCTGAATGGTACACGACCATTTACTTGCCGGAAGTTATTGACGCACTCCGTAAAAACAACCTTAGACGCCGCATCTTGCACCATGACAATGCCAGCTCTCACACGGCCAAACAGACAAACGACGATTTTGAAGGCGAAAAACGTAGAACTCATGAGCCATCCTCCATACAGGGCCGACCCCAACGACCCAATTGGGTTTACCGGCGTGGGAACCCTTAACCACACACTATTTGATCCTGACTGAACGCCTTCTGCGCTCGCACTAAACTATACATGTCCGGCGACTATTGAAAAGCCACCAGGGCCACAAGAATTTAGCCCTATCAAAAAAACTAGTGTAACCCGTGCCGAAACGTGAGTAAAAATAAAAGGTAAACAAAAACCTTTAATTTTACGCGTTTAGACTCGATTTACAATATAAAAATTACCAAAAATGGTAAACTGTATCTACAACAGTGAATTCGGGCTGGCTAGACCCAGGGCGGGGCGATTTCCGATGCTAATTTCGACTTTATAAATATTGAAATGTATGCATTATTATCTATATACAGAGCCATCTATTGTCATATAAAACTATGTAATATTAGGCATAGTACCGTTTATTGGCCTCATCCTTTGCCTCGATCAACTGAATGTAAATTTGGAACGCGTTGTAGAGGCGCCCAATCAATAGTTTGTTCTCAAAATATTTTTATTGAAGGAGATGGCAGCACTAGTTCGTACATGCAATCAGCAGAGTAATTTTATAATTTATTTATTATAATAGAAAATAACACAAACTCTTTAAGTATATAAAACAGACAGCTGAGTATTTTTTAAAATCAAAGCTCTACTCATTTGAAATTAATTAGTACTTATTATTACACAACAGAAATTATATAAGTATTTGTATTGATTTCACCACGCCACCACAAACAACTAGAACAGCGTCACTCCACATTGAGGCCCCTACAGCACCGCCATCTTACGTTTGTGCTGTCAACTTCGCTCGAAATTAGTGCAGTAAATTTTGTCAAGTGCAAGGAAACCTAGTTAAATGTTAAATACTTCAGATGTGTAGAAACTTACTGGTAAGTTTTTAAAGGTAAATGTGGCGGAAAATTTAATCAGAAGAAAAATAATCAAACTCGAATGTCCCTTGCGTTGAAGTGACTGTTGTCATTCGGAAACGCAGTTAAAAATGTCTTACAAACAGTCGATCGATTGTTTCTGTTTTAGTTTTGTTTATAGAGTGTCGTTACAAGTTATAAAATGAATTAAAATTTCATTTCAGCTCAAAAAATGTATCATTGACCATCTCTGTTTTGACATAAAATTCAAGTAAGAAAATGTCAGACGTGAAGCAAGTGAAAGTTGACAACTGGGGGATATATTTCCTTCAGCGGTTAAAGCATTTCTTTAACCGCACTGACTACTGCGACCTGACTCTCCAATTTCAAGATAACGCCCAGTTAAAAGTACACAGATTGGTCCTCAGCGCGTGTACGGAATATTTCGAGCTTTTGGAGCGAACATGCGAGATGTACGAGGACTGTTTGGTTATGCCGGACGATTTGCAAGCGGACGTCGTCGTGCCCATTGTGAACTTCATGTACACTGGCCAACTTGAATTCAAGACAGATCTATTAGAGAGACTTCATCAAACTTCTCAAATTATGAACATGCCTGTTTTAACTAAACTACTCTATGCTCAAAGAAAGCAGTTACCTAAATCATCATGTGTATCAATATCTAACTATTCTGGTGTAAAACATTACTCGAAAGTTGATATGACAAAGAAAACAAAGACACCTACCCCGTCTACTAGCAATACATCAAATAAACGTTCTTTTGGTAAGGCCTTCGACAGCAGTATGTTATATAATGATAGACCTATCAAGAAAAGAGAATCTGTGCCCATTGCTAGCAATGGTGTTCAATATTGTGCTCCATCACCCATTTCTTCAGATCCAATAGTAGCATCAAGAAGATTTGTACAGGGAGACCCTCGCCCAACCAGATATGAGTTACCAGAAGAAATAGAAGGAGATGCTCTGTTGGATACCTCTTTCTCTAATATATCATATACATCAAAACCATTAATGGTTCACCCAGAGACAACTAAACGCTATGCAGGCAAGAAGCCTTCCATATTTAGTGATGCATCTGGTTCAAGAAATTTACTCTCTGCGTCTACACTCGACATTGTACAGTGTAAAAAAATCACAAAGCCAGAGAAGACAAATATCTTTGATGCATCATCTGAGAGCATTGCTGATGGAGAGATTTTTGGAAGTAGTTTTCTAAATCTAAGGGAGGAAAGTACTTCTAAAGATACCAGTCAACTTTTTGATCAAATACTAGATAATAATACTGAAGTTAATAAAGCTCCAAAAGTGACAATTGAAACTAAAGATAATAAACAGGCTAAGTTAGATCATGCCAAGATAATAAGTGAAGTATTGAAAAAGTATCCACATTTAATGAAAGGTAATAAAAATATTAAGTTAAAAATTCTGAACACCACAAGTAAAGGTAAAAAAATCAAATCTGCCCCACCTATTGAAGTGAAAGAAGAGAAACCTGAAAGATGTGACTCGCCAGGTTTTACTTATGAGACAGATGTTCTGGACTCGAAGGAAGCTGCTAAATTGATAGCTTTAGGTGCTGAAAATATCAATGGTCCATGGATATGTCTCATTTGTGGTACACCAGGAAGGGCTCTACATTTCACAACTTACTACAAGTTCCGCCGTCATTTAGTGGAAGTACACAATGAGAAACCAATACTAAGCCTTTGTGAATATTGTGGACTGAAATCCTCCAAAAGGAATTATTTGCTGCATCATCTTTACACTAAGCATAATGTAGAGCCTCCACCACAGTACCATTTCCCAAAATGTAACATATGTAATTATATTGCATTAACTGAAGGCTTCCTTGTAAAACACAAAGCATCACATGCAGAAAATAGAAACTTCAGATGCAATGTTTGTTCTGCCAGCTTTAGCTATTCAAATCAGCTTCTTGTACATATTCAGAAAACTGGACACAAATACAGTGCAGAAAGGAATAAGCTTAATTTGCAGTGCATTTATTGTCAGAAAGTATTTTTGCGTGAAAGCAATCTTTATGCCCATCTAAAAATAAATCACAAACATGAGGCTAAAAATGATGGTGTAATTGAAGATTCTGATGAAGAAAAATCAATGGCTATGAAATCCACAAAAGTATATCCTGAAATTGCTAAATATGAAGTTCCCGTCTCGTATGAAAATGAATATAATGATATTAATACACAATATCAAATTGAAGAAAAGGCTGATGGTAACATACAAGTTGTAAATAAAATTCACAAATATGAAAATCCTACCACATATGAAAATCAGTATAATAATATTAACACACAATATCAAATTGAAGAAAAGCCTGATGGCAACATACAAGTCGTGACAAAAAAGGCAAGTATATCAGCTTCAACACCAAAACAAAAAATTCTAAACCCTGGATTCCATACAACTTTAACAAAAACACAAAAAGCTACTAAAAATGTACAGAATATTGGAAGCATGAACAATGAATTTCTTCAAGACTATGATGTCAATTCACCAGAATCTAACAGCAATGAAGAAGTAATAATGATAAATGACAATGAGTATATCATGAAAGACAACCAATTAATTGAAAGGAAGAAGATTCATAGGGAAGAATACATTGCATCAGATATGATACATTCAAATGCAGACCAGACTTTTACGCCTACTACAGCTATGGAATTCAATCATGTATATAATACAAATCCTGATGAGATTGAACACAAATCAGAAACAATTCTAAAGAAACAAGAAATCAACCAACCCATACAAATTGTTTTATCAAATAATGAAGAATACAAAACTTTAATGTCTTCTAATCATTCAATTATATTTGGTGACAATAATGATACGAAAACATTAACAGTACTTTCCACTCCACATAGTTCAGCCACATTGAATGCCTCAGCAATAGATTTAGACAACACACAGTCTAATGATATGATGATTATACAAGAAGATTATCCACTTAATGTTTCCGAGGCAGTTGTGACTGCTGATAATTCTAACATAGTGGTTGTGTACAGCCATCCTGTTGATAGTCAAAACAAACAGTACCAATTTATTACTACACAAAACCTTGGAACACAATTTGTTCAGTCATCAGCAGTAATAACACAAAGTAATTATGAAACTGTGACCACATCTACTAGCGCTCAAGCTATAGATGAAACATGGCAGAACAATATTCAGCAAACTATAGAAAATGCACAGGTGGAAATTGCTACAAGTACTGATATTCAAGCAATGACTTTAACAGAGCAAGCAAAACTGACACCAGTCCAGACAAATATACATGAACTTCCAGCTATACAACTGATCTCAAAACATCCACATACCGTAATTGTTAAAAATCCTAATGAAGAGATTTTACATCAGCAAAATGATTCATCTGAAAATACAGATCAAGTTATTGATCAAGCAATTACAGAAGAAACAGAAAATACTACTATACCTACGGATATTGATGTGTCATCAGAAGTAGTAGAGGAAAATAATGCAGATACCGTGTGTGAAGATAATGCAAGTATCATAAGTGAAGGAAATAAATCAAATGTTATAATAAGTAATTGTCAAGAATCCGAGAAAAACATTGAACAGGATGAAACAAATCATGAAATTACAGCTACTGTCCAAATGGAATCACAAGAAACTGAACTGATTGTTGAAGAAAGCTCTGAGAAATTAGAAGATGACAGTGAAATGGCTATTGAAAAGACAGAAGTAAACAATGTCACAACTGAGAAAACTGAGGCAAATGTAATTGCAGCTGAAATCATCGTAGGGGTTGAAAATGTTGTAATTACTGAAGAAATTGAAAATCCTGATATTGATAAAATGACAAATACTGAAGTGGTAACAGAGGTTACCGATCTCGAAAATTCAAATGTTGGCAATGAACAAATACAAAACTTAGCATCAGAATGGTCTGAAGAAGAAGGTGATGATACAAGTACACAAGAAAATGAGATTAAAAAGGATAAAAACGACAAGGAAGGAAAATCGGAAACCCAAGAAGAAGTTGAAGAATCAGTCGAAAATATACAACAAGAACTGCAGAAACAAATGCTGACAACCCATGTGGAAGACAGTGAAGGTGATGATCCTAAAGATGCTTCATTAAGTTCTCAAGAGCAAGAGGAACCATCACAAAAGAAAAACGGAACCAGTAAGAAAGCTGACGCTCCTCTAGAAAAAATTTCATCATTATTAAATGACTGGGATGAAAATGATTCTCAAGATGCAAGTATCGCCGACACTAATGGGAATGAAACTAACACACCAAAGCCTGATGAGTCACATACTCCTGTAACGAGCACTGACATAGAAATAGAGCCACAACCAGACACAGTGCCACCTGAAAAAACAGATAAAATAAAGAGTTTAGTTAGTGATTGGGATGATGACGAAGAGGAAAGAAGTGAGACAGAGAAAGAAAATAAATGAGCTAGCTGTTTTAGGTAAGAAACAAAATTGTATTTCTTAAAAATAAAAACTACCCCCAGCCCAAAATGTGCGCTTCCGAGTAATAAACAACAGGTATTGAGCAGATTATGGAAGCTCTGCCTGATGATGAATACATTATGACAGCAGATTATGAAAAT
This sequence comes from Sesia bembeciformis, assembly GCA_943735995.1. Taxonomy (NCBI): domain Eukaryota; kingdom Metazoa; phylum Arthropoda; class Insecta; order Lepidoptera; family Sesiidae; genus Sesia; species Sesia bembeciformis. Next base: position 11,699,692 of record OX031040.1, read on the forward strand.
ATTAAAGAAAAGAAAAAAAATAAGTTAAAAATCTGTCTTTGACTCGTAGGGTAAAAAACAATTTTAATTAATGTAACGATTTATTAATTTATTCAATTATAATTAATAATTAATACATTTATGTATTTTTTAAACGATAATTAATATTCTTGACTTATTAATTAATTTATAATAATTTTAAAGATTCAAATAAATTTCAGGCATTGTCCTTGTCAGTGAGTCCAATTCAAAAGGAACTAGAATTCAACAAATACGTTGACGTTACAACACAACAGAAATATAAAATAAACGTCGATAATTTAGACATTCAACATTAGCTCCTTTTTTGTTTTGTGTCTACACTTATTGAAAGTACATTGATACACTTACACTAGTGTGTATTGAAACTGCAAGTAGGTAAGTGGCTGCAGCATAATGTAATAAACAAGAGTAATTTTTTAACTTCATAAAAATACTAATATTTCCAGCTATTTTTTTTGCTCGGAACCGCCACAAATTCTCTTGTAATACTTCGACACCTATCTCCTAAGGCACTAGTGTGTGACATTGACCAAACAATTTCTCAGAGAATGCCACACACTGGTCACAATGTTGGTATGGACTTAATGACTGGTTGAGATTTTGTTACTTATAATTATGTATTTTGAGATTATGTTTAAATGAAACATGCTGTAACCATAAGTAGCCTTTTTGCAGTCTACTGCTGGACATGGGCCTGTACGCACACTGTTCTGTGCATGAGGGATGTATGGCTTTAAAATGGGTTGGCGAGTCCACTCTCAAAGGTGGTGTACTCCCTCGGGGCTTGTGGTATTGGCTTTGTTATGCCTTTTAGGACACCCATGGTTCATGGGAAGAGAGAGGTGGTGCTATTCTCAAGCCGACCTACAGCACACAGCCACATGCAGTCTCATATAATTTTTCAGATAAGATGATAAAAGAAATACCTATGTTATTTTTTAAGATTCCATTAGTGTCAATATTTCTGAAACTGGAACCGACAGCAGGTAATGCCTTTTTCAAATAATGTAATAATATACATCAATATGACACAAATTGGAGGTTATGACTGCACATCGCCACCCCACAGCCACCGGGTACAATTGACTGGCATCATTATCCCACACTCACAGCACACTACCGTAAAATTTACCTACTGCATTTCCCATTTTATCCTATTCCCCCAATGTACGTACATGTTTCCCATTTTCTCAATCCTTTCTCCTAAAGGCGGCCATACACGCTAGGGTGTGCACGCACAGTTCGACTGTTCAGGTAAAACTGCATGCATACCCTAGCGTGTGTGGCCGCCTTAACTCTCCATAGGTAGGCTGCCCGCGCGCGCATCTGGGGGCGTATCAACGTTTGTCATTCTGGACTGATGTTTGCATGTATCGCGGATTTTCATGGGCGACAATATCTGCTTACCACCAAGGTAGACTACGCTCGTCTGACGCCTTTCTTGCGAATAAGCATATTGCACGACGCATTAGTTGAATAAGCATTTCTGTAGATAAATATGTGCACAGGTGGTAATCAAAGATGTGACCCTTTAGTAGCAAGCAAGAGTACTAACAACTGAACTAATTAGCCCACTACATAAACTCTTCAAATATTTCACTGCAAAATTATAATTTAAATATTTTTATGTTACAGATAGAAATCATCAAGGATTGACTGTTCTCAAAATGTCTGCGTGAGCGTTACTTCTTTATTATACGTTAGTTTAGATTTCAAGTGTATATGATAATGTAAGTTATTCTTTTAAATTTACCATGAAATGTGGTAAACTTTAGTTTACTTTAGTTTTAAGGGATTCAAGTTTACGATCAATATCTTTTTTTATATAAAATTAGTAATGGATATTCTAGTTATTAGGCTTTTTTCTTTGAAGTTTGAAGCCAAGTTTGCTATGTTTTTTTTTAATTTTATATTTTTATTGGAACAGTAGTATCAATCAGATCATCTCCAACAACGAATATATTACTTATTATAGTTAATTTGCAATTTACAACAGCACAGCTATCTGAAAGCAGAATTACAAATATAATGTAAATCATAATTGGTTTTTGTATTATATTTTTAATAATGCAATAGATAGGTGAGAGTAGGATTTCAGATCTCTAGGTAACATTGATTTTAAACAAATGAAATAAATTGCAGTCAATACTGAAACTATTCAATATACCTATTCCATATACGAAGTCCCGGCTGACGTATCCATAGAACGTAACCCCGTAAGTTCAATATAAATTAGCAAACATGATATAATATAATCATAGTTTTCGGTTACAAATTACTCTTTAAAAATTAGAAATCAACACAATCTATACTAATATACTTAATAAAGAGGTAAAATTGTGTGTTTGTATGTTGGGGGTAATCTCTGGAACTACTGAACCGATTTCAAAAATTCTTTCACAAATACGAAGCTACATTATCCGTGTCTAATATAGGCTATATTTTATTTAGAAATTAAAAAAAAAAACTTATGAATCGAAGCGAAGCAAGGGCGGGTCGCTAGTACATTATAAACAAAATCTATTATTTTGTAATCTATATTATTTTATAAACAAAATCAATTTACTGTTTTCACTAATACATAGGTTTTAAAAAAAAACATCAACATAAAATATTATTTTAACGTAACTGCACCGTTACGCAGTGGGTCAATTGTTTATTCTTTATTCATAGTGACGTGACAAAGAATCGTGTAAAATTGGTAAGCGGTAGGTCGATCGATATGTCGAGTGAGTGAGCAAGCAATACAAATTTCAGTGTGCACAGATAAGGGGCCATTCATTTATTACGTAAGACGATTTTTGTCAGTTTTTGACTCCACCCCCCCCCCCCCCTCCCCCCATATATAAGAAAAAATAAGAATAGGCCGACCCCCTCCCCCTATTTAATATTTATTACGTAAGAATCTAAAGGAAAAAATGAATACACGTTTGGTTTGTTTTAATTTTTACCTATATCGTTTACCTATATGCATCCGAGCGCGCGCCTCGACACTCGCGCGGATGCCCGCGCTTTTTCAAAGTATAATCTTAAATTTGCGCATTTTTGTGATCTTACGTAAGAACTATCAAGACTCCCTCTCACCCCCTTGTAAGAAAAAATAAGACATGGTCGACCCCCCTCCCCCCTAAATCGTCTTACGTAATAAATCGAATGGCCCCTAATGAGTTAAGACCAAAACGTCGTAAGTTTAATAGCTACATACCGGAGACTACCAATAACTACATTTTCAATAAAAACGTCTCGTATAAATTCATTACGACGGGTCATGGTTTTTAGTTTTCAAAAATTCGGTTATCTGTTCGTAATAATAATCCAGAATCGATACAATATATTTAGTTTCAATTCAAATATCTCCTTCACTAGTACCGCACAACTGACATGTGTCGGCCGGGACTTCGTATATGGAATATAGTTTAGTGACGTCACGTACCTGGGCACTCGTGACGTCACTAGTCCTCCGCGCCACTCCGAAGGGTTTAGCAACTTTGTCATTATTAGAGATATCTAAAAACAATTTTTACTTTTATTATTAATTTATTAAGTTAGTACAAGTTCATTTACTAACAACTGTATATTATTATTATACAGCCTTTTTATTAGTAATTTTGTAAATTATTGCAGTAGCAGTGTTTGTTGGTGGGGCGAGTGGGGAAGAATTTTGAGCGAGTTTATAAGGGTCTATTTTTTTTAACTCGTCCACACGGACTTCTGGGAGTTAGTAGTATTTTCTTATTTTAATAACATCTGTGAAATATATTTCAAGTATTATTTTATTAAAGTTAGTAAATGTGTTTAAAACTATTTAAATGGATTTATTAAATGGATTTAAATTATTATATAAATGGATAATTTGCTGTAAATTATCTGTAAAACTGGAATATTATCTAAATCGTGTCTATTCCCTTTAAGTATAAAATTCGTACTCGGCACCCTAACCCTTGATTTTCTAGAAATTTCCAGAATATGATATATCAGTTTGAGCAACATACACAAAAATGTCATGTCGCTCACTTAAACGGAAGTTGTCCAAACAAGAAGGCGTTTGTGGAATTTCTACTCGTGATAGCAAAAATTTCGTCGAATTTACCCCTCGACTAAGGTCCGGATAAATAGACATTTCTCCGATTTAAAATTTATAGTGTTTTATAGTCTAGTTTTGAACCACCATATCTAATTCTAAAGTCCAAATAAATAGAAGATTCTCGGTCTTAGAATGTTTTATAAACATAGATATTAGTTTCCAACGCCGTGATCTAAGTCTAAGCAAAGAACGATCTTAGAAACGTTTATTTATCCTCGCCTTAGTCACCTGATCTTAACCCTTTACTGTACCCATCCGAATACACCCTATTAGTAAAGCAAGCGTTTAAACTAGTGTTGTTGAAACGAGGGCTGAACGCTCGAGCGCTGTTAGTTTGAACTTAGCCGTTTTAGACTAGGTTTTAATTACAAGTGTTTAAGACTATCAAACATTAAAAATATAAACTATAACGCTCACGGGTACTTAAAAGTACTAGTAGTCACTAGTATCTACTTAAAATACTTAAAAGGTCATTAGCGCTCAACGCTCGTTCTTACAACTAGTTTAAACACTCCTTTTCAGCTTAGAAACTTATTGAATAGATGGCGCCAACCGCAATTATAACTTGTAGGTCACACCCTGTTGAATATGAACATCACAATAATTATTTACGAACGCTAATAAAAAATGCACGCAATTGTAATCGTGTGAACGCTCAATCGGCCAATATCAATGCTTTACATTGATGTGTCGTCAACGGGTTCATCTGTATATAGATTGTCTGTATATTGGTATTCATAGGTATTTTGATAAGCCAATTACAAGGGTGGATTGAAAAGTTCTGAGCCTAGAGTATTAAATGTAATTAAAAAATGAAAACAATTACTGGCACAAACAACCGTTATTCTTATTAGTCATTTATCATTTGTTGAAACATTAATAGGCACGTGTTTGGAGATTTCTGTAATGTAATTTTTATACTGTTATTATGCTGTTTCATGTAAAATGAAACGAAATAAAACAAATTTCATTTGTCTACTGTCATTATTGTGGGTTTTGTGGAACTTTGCGTAAAGAGTGTTTTATGAATACTCAATAATGGACAACATTGAATACCGTTCCGTTATCCAGTACCTACATAAGAACGGGTTAAGCCCCAAGCAAATTTTCAAGGATATGCAGGAGACTAGGACAGTCGGCTTCATCATATGCCACCGTAAAAAGATGGGCAGCCGTATTCAGGCGTGGCCGATAAAATGCCAATAAAATATTGGGATTTATTTTATTGGCTGATAGGAGATTAAAGATCAGGGAGATTGCAGTCGCCATAGGTATCTCCTATGAACGGGCACAGAACATTAGATCTTTTATTTTCTAAGGTGTCTGCCAGGTGGGTGACTAGGCTTCTTTCAGTCGAAAACAAACGAACACGCCTTACGATGTCACGGGATTGTTTGTGGTTGTTTCAAACGGATCCTCAAGATGTTTTCAGTTGTTTCGTAATCATGGATGAAGCGTGTTTTCTGGGATTGCAACGGCGTTATAATGATTGATTACCTTGAAAGGGGGTAATAAAGCTGATAACAATAAATTCTGACTGTTAATTATACTGCTCTCTTGCGTCGTTTACGTGAGTAAATCAAAACTAAGAGGCGTGGTATGTCATATGTGGGTACGCTTGTTCTCACACGTTCGACACAATCGATGGCAGAAATCCATAATTGTGGATTCGAATCGTTTCCTCACCCTCCTTATTCGCCAGATCTAGCCACTTCGGACTTTCATCTATTCCCAAACGTGAAAAAAACACTTGGGTGGACAGTTTTTCAACGAATCTCTAAGTTCAAGAAGCAGTCAATACCTATTTCGACGAACTTTTTTTTAATTAAAAAAAATAACATTTTTACACTCGGGCTCAGAACTTTTCCAATCCACCCTCGTACGAGTAGGCTGCAAGGGAATGGAAATGAGCGTTTATAGACTGCAAAAAAACTGTACATACCTATATCATTTATACCTTACATTGTGCATCAGTCTTGTAATAGATTATAGTACTTGTATGAATAAAATAATAACCTATAGCCACATCACATCTTTTTATTAAACGACACTATCTGGTATTACCGTTACACTGCACTGTACGTTTGCTTGTGTTATATTAAAAGTTTAGAAGCAAACACTAGGTATAAACTTGTAGTTCCAAAATTATTCAGATTGTATTTATTATTATTAAAATAAAAGCTTGTAAAAATTATCAGCATTTACAGTCCCCGCGCTGCTGATACTTCCTTGCTGCCCACGGTCCCACTGTTCTCATCCACGTTCCTCCGAAAACTCGTCAAACCGTCTCGCTGCTTGGCGACCATATTCTACCACCTCGACTGTCAAATTGGTCCTCGCCACCTATACTCTTTTTGAAAATTCTGGATCGAAGATCTTGGAATTACCGCACCAAAGATAATTTTTGGCATGAGGTGATTCATGCAAAAACTATACGCATTTTGGTGTTTAAGAGCAACAAACCTGGCTAGGAAGACAACAAACGGGTATAACATTTACCTATGAAACACTCAAATTTTTTATACCATCATAGTCTCATCTATAAAAAATGAGTGGATTCCAAAAAAACGACATCGGCAATTTCAATCTTTGAGAACTATTATACTGTTATGGATCATGGCTTAGTGGTCATTCTAAGTGGGTCTGCTGCGATGACTCGCGTAGGTATTTAAAAGGACTAAAAACCCGGAAATAATTAAATGAGCAACAGAAAGATAATATGTTGTATCAAATGTAATGATCACTTATGACAATTTTACAAAACATTATTTTGAATATATTTTTATACTTTGTTTATAACTAGGCCAAGGCTAGCTCGACAAACAAATTGGTAACGAGAGTACCCAAATATCTACATAAACAAAATGGACAAACAGTTATTTGCACACATTGATAACTTCGATAAGTTAATGAAAAATTGATACATGACAATAAATGCAATACATATACATGTGAACATAACAAGTTTAATCTATAATAAAATTATACATTTTCATTGTTTTTGATGAAAAACTATTAATTGATAATAAACAGCTATTTTCAATAGTACTATTTGTCTAACAAATGTTCACAGATCTAAAAATAAAAGTAAACTAAAATCCGTAACTGAAATTTATAATGTTGTGATGAACATTTCTTGTTTTATAAATCGACCCCCTCGAACGGAAATCATTAAGTAACAAAATGTTAGTTTCGAGATATCTCCATTTAAAGATTTTAAAAAAAATCATTAAGTACTTATTGATTATGATATTTTTTTTAAACTTTAAAAGTAATAGAATAGCATTATTAAGATTTTTTTATACAATGGCAAATTATAAGGTTTATTTTTGAAGAAAATTGATTAAATATCACTTAGTTACTTTTTGCTCTTGTAAAATGTCAAGGAGTTTGTTAATTAAATGTTCTCCGTTCAGTTGTGAGTATTGTTCCAATTTTGCAATTCAATCCTAAAGAAATAATACTAAAAATATCTTGATGATAATTTATTATACATACAGTATTTGAGTTTGATATCATTTTATATGTCCTGAAAATATAGGAAAAAAAATTGTGTCATCTTTAGTCTTACATAATCGTCACTAACAAATTTGTCTGTGCAAAAACAAGTTACTCGAGTGATATTTCGCGCGAATATTTGTTTTGAAGATGTTAACGAATTGCTAGTTTACAAATAATGTATTTTACACATTGAAGGTGTAAAATACAAGGATGAAGAAAATAAAAATTAATTAAAATATTTTAACTACTCTTTTAATTATAATATAATTGCTATGTATTCTTCTTGTGTAGTTTTCAATTTTTATAACTCTGATACTATAAGCGTATTTAAAATAAAAGATAAAAAGCTGATTAACGTAGGCTGTCATTTTCGGCCAGTGTCACTTAATGACGTTATTCTATGGAGTCGAAATACTCATCACTTTCATTAAACACCTTTAATATTTCGGAAATATAAACAATTTTATCACAATTCAAATATTTAACAAATTGCACTAGCTCTTGCCAACGGCTTCTTTTAAATAGAACTACATTAATGGCAAGGTGCTATAAACATTACCGCAATAATTCTATAGTTTAATATGAATTTAAAAGGCAACTGCTATACTGTACTAGTACTATGTATTGTACAAACATTTAGTAATTTATCATTGTTGATTTTAAAACTGTTTAAAAACAGGCACAATTATAATTTGTAAGTGTACACATTTACATAATATAAAAACAATTTTTATATCAAACTATCCTTTTTACCTGCTCCCTTACCACAAAGATACAGTTTTAAAAATCATCTAATGCATCTAATTGGTGGAAAACCTTCTAAATGAGTGTAGAGCACTATAAAGATGCATTTGTTTTTTGTGGTAAGGTGGGATATTTTTAATAAATTTTACATTTAGTTATTACTCAAGTATGTTAGCACTCATCATGTGCACAACAACTGGCAAACTAAGATATTTATCTAAATGAAATAATACACTGTGAAGCAGAAATACCAATGTTTATAATGATCCCATTCTCTATAATGTAATGAACCTATACAATTTTATTAATATGTGATATCTAGAGAATTATTTAACTGCAGAACCATACTAGACTGTTTGTTTCATCTAAATTTTCAGTCAACCCAAGACACATGTGCAAGTGTGATAAGATTCAGCATAATGCCTACTGGAATAAGTACTTATTTACAAAAATAAATTACACTATTTACAATTAAATATTAGCATTTATTGTCTAGTCAGATATGGAGACTAGAACGTATTTCACCATATAAGCGAGGAACACGAAGCCTACGAGAACAAACAAGTTTGTCATAATATAGTACATATTTGATTGCTGCTCAGTCACTTCACTTTCACTATTTGTGTTAACGTTCTCCGCCTGCAGCATGGCCTCCTGTCGCTGCTTCAGTTGCTCCTCAATCTCCTCCACATACTCGGGGAACAGTTCACAGAACATCTTGTTCTTTATATTTATCTCCAGAGACTCTGCTGCCATACATCGTTTCTGATAGTCGGAAGTTTCGATTGAGCCTAATGTTGGGGTTTTCTCGAGCATAAAACTGAGCAGCCCCGTGAGGATCGTCGAGATCGACCACGCAGGATTCCATGTATCGGGATGGAAGTCAGTTATGCTAAGGCACAGTCTCGTATTCGTCTTAAATCTGCCATTAGGCGTGATCATGTATATAGAAGGCGGTTTGAATGGAAACTCTCGTGGGAATATAATTTTCCCGTGGTAATAACCACCCTCATAGGGGCTCTTCTCTGGTCCTTTTACTACGTAATGCCATTCTAGAATATTTGATGGTACTGGCTCAGCAGTCACGTATGGTACAGGGTCGTTTTTTAGCCTCAGATAGTCCTGCTTCAGTCGACTCGTGGCGCCAGTCACTTTAGTTTTCGCCATGGTTTATGATGTAGAAGATAAAAAACATGAAAATATTTTTAATTTCCTTTTATGCGCAATCTTTTCCCTGTAAATGTACGTCACTCAAAAACATTGGAAACATAGACAAAAATCTAATGACATGACAGGTAGAAACAATGACACTTTTTTTTGTAATTATGTTTTATAGCTCTAGATTCAAAACCTTTAAGGTAAACAATTACACCTGTGATCAATTTGAAAAAGTGTTTGTGACACAGATGTTAGAATAGAATTCCAAACTTCCAAAGAATAATTCTTAAGTTCATTTGTGATGTAATTAATTATAATGCATGAATGTGGTACAAAAAAAAAGGAAAAACTTGTTTGCAACGACTCCTTGTCAAGGGAGGTGCAATGGTAAAAATCTGAACGTGGCATCCAACTGAACAGCTATTCAGATAAGATAAATATAATAATTATTACATTATTATTATAATAAAGATATATTATAATTTTATTATGGAACTAGCTCCCCACTGACATAAGGAAGGGTACATAGAAAAACAGCCTCAAGAGGAAGCTTTGGGAACACTACCTGTATAATTCACAGTTTATGCTATTTTTCTCCTTTTTCCTCTATATTTATATTATTTGTGTGTATTATAATTATTATATTTATATTTACCTACTTATTCATATGTATGGTCGATATATTTCATATATGTATATATTTCTTACTACGTATATTTTACATATTATTGTTATTTATACAGATGAATTAAGCTTTACTATTTGAGTTCATTCTTCTGCACCCGCTTAAAATTTTCACATTTAACCAACGGTCGACTGATAGAGAATGCCTTAAGGCATTAAGTCCGCCTCTGTACAATATAGTGCATATAGAGTAAATAAATAAAAGATTATTATTAATAATAAATAGTGTCCTACAGACATCCTGACAAAATAATTAATAATTGAACCTAATAAAATATTAACTAAAACGAGATTTAATTTTTCTGTAAACAATTTATTTACCAAACTTGAAAACACCACAAAAATATTATATCATATCACGTTTATCAGACGAAAACAATAACTAATACTTTTTTTGGCTTTACTAGCTGCAGTAGCTTTACTAGCTGCAGTAGCTTTACTAGCTGCAGTAGCTTTACTAGCTGCAGTAGCTTTACTAGCTGCAGTAGCTTTACTAGCTGCAGTAGCTTTACTAGCTGCAGTAGCTTTACTAGCTGCAGTAGCTTTACTAGCTGCAGTAAACTAATTAATAATAATTTCATAAAAAAATTTACTAAACTGCAATTATAACTATATTTCCTTGCATATTTTTTGCATATTCATGAGGATAGTGACATAATATATATAAATCGGAGACAAATGGTATCACGAAATCACGGATGATGTCGAATACTTCAATGGATTACCTCATCTCACTGAACAACTGTAGTGATTGGACAAAACCCTGCAACATGTTCACTGATATATATTTAGTTGCACTAGTCACTAGATTGATTCTAGTAAAACAAGTAACGTCTGTAATTCAGTTTCTGTTATGTTTAGATGCACTATTGTGCACCGAGCAAGTTACCGAGCAAGTTAGCAAGCAACGCAGCCCGCATACATCTATGTACACTTCACACTGAACCAGGCACTAAAGGCACTAAGAACGCAAAGATTAAATTGATTACAATATACAAGGTGTCACCAAAATAACGTAAAACCTGAAACACGCCAACGGATTTAAAATATATAAAACCGTTCTAGCAAAAAATTAAATTAATTTAAGGAATACATCAAAAGTTACAAACATGTAAAGTTTAGCTGTCCTGTCTAAAACTTTTGTAGTGCTTATTAATCAGGTAGGTGATTATTATTACGCCTAGGGGGCGCATCGCGGGCGACGTGCGTAGAATATAGAATAGTCGTTCAGTGACACGTTGTGTAAGTGTTTATAGTTCAAGTCACGTGCCGTAATTAAGTAGCAACATGGTCCTAATTTCGTGGTTGAGGTGTTTGATTTGGTCCTCGTCGGGGCGGTCCTGTTGGATCAGCTGGTCGCGTTCTGATATCAACTCGTTTAGTTTGTCGTTCATTGGGTTCTTTGCCGATTTCCTGTTAATGAAAGGCTTGTATGACTGAAATGAACAATTTTTAATTACCAGCTTTAAATTTGCTGCCACTTCTAGGTATTTTTGCTGCTCTTTTACCTATTACCCTTAATGAAATTGTATTTTTTGTAGAAGGATTGTAGCAGACGAGCACACAGTTCACGTGGTGGTAAGCGAATACTGTCGCTCATGCAACTCTGCGACACTTGTCAACATGAGTCGCATGTCGCCATTATGGCAAATGGGTATAAAGAAAGGGTTGGGAAATGGGGAGGGCTAGGATGGGAATGGGCTCTGGCATATCTCACTCACGTAGTGGCAAATGTAATACATTTTACGGTAGTGTTCTGAGAGTGTGGGGTGACTCGTCCAAATAGATGGATACAATCAGCAGGATTACACTCCGCTAGAGGTCGGATGGAGGGGAATGGGATTTAATTAAGACGTCCTTTAATCAACAAGCGGTTGCGGATACCCGCCAAAACCACGCTGTATGCACTAGTTTCAATATTTTAATTCAGAAAGCATTCATTTCTACATTCTCAGAAAACGTTCTCGACGACCAATTAGCCCGCTTAGTAGTGCCCCTGCCTGGTGTGCAGTAAGTCCCGGATTGGATTCCCGGTCGTACAACCATTTGTTTAAAGACAGGTGCTTGTTCGGTTCTGGGTATTGGACGTGTTGTGTTCGTCTTTGTGTGTCTCTGCACCACGACACAGGGAATCCCAGTGTGGGCCATTAAGTGTGGCGTTATAAAAATATCATGTACTTAAATATCATGAGCATATACAGGCGTATCCAAAATCTTTCCTGAAGTCTGAAATCATGGAACCTATTCAAGAATCTGAGTTCATCGACATGAAAATTTTACAGATTCTTTTTTCTATGAATACTTTTTGTGAGAATTTACCAAATTTTTCACACAAATTACCTGAATACAAATGTGAATACCTGAATTCATGACTTCAGATTTGGGTAATATTCGGATACATGCTTCATGTAGTATATAGGGGTTAATAAAGTTACTTACATATTTTCTTTAAACATTTCTATTCCATCCGGACCAGTACCTGAAAGTAGGTAATGGAACTAATAGCGGTATATAGACATTTAAAGAAATTTCAATGAAATTTCAAGACTCGCGTTTCGGAAACATTTCGCTATAACTCGACTAAGGGGTGAGTTTTCAGAACTATGAATAAATGCACGACTTAGTTGCTTGAAAATAGCTTTTAATGACGAGAATTTTAATTATTTCTAGACAAATTTATTAGGTAAGAATTTGACTTTTGTTATTGTATAATAATCGCCGTGAAAAATAATAACGGCAATAGCAGAACACCCACTAGAGGTAGGAACCAATCAGTGGATTGAATTACAGCAACAAAAAGTAATTTAAACTCGGCAATTCATTACATACCGCGTTTGGTCCGAGAGGCAATAGAAAATGCCGAAACTTCAATCGCGGAGATGGATTTAAGATGGTATTACCCCACCCTGATTAATATTATTTGCCTTTGCACCACCCTGGATAAAACCCTGACTACGCCCTTGACGAGAAGTACACACGACATGCAAATCACTTAAAACTAAGAGCAAGTGTCTACAATGGAAACGGACCACTTTGAAGAATGAAAGTGAGAAATTCAATTCAAAACGACAATCAATTTTGAAATTTGTGGACCTCTTTAAATAATATATTTATAAGTACAATTGTATATACATATATATTAAAAGTGCACTCACTGATAAATGAGTTAGAGTCGATGACCGGTGTGTTGGCCAGTATGTCTACATAAAAGTCATCTTTCAGCTTCTTCATGTCCAGCTGCGTCTTGTTAACTTCCGTTTCCGGTTGATCTTGAACTGTGTCTAGACTGAAAACATATATTTATTTATTTATTTACTTCGACCAACTCAGGATCATAACATTTTTTTTTTCTCATTTTTTTTTTCTCATATGCAGATTCTCAATAATTAAATAGCGTTAACATAATTTTTAACTATAATATATATAAAGTGAAATGTACTGACGGACTCATCAACGCCGCCGACACAAAACCGCTGTAAAGCTACAAAACTTGAACTTTGGACAAGGCTGGTTACTGAAGGGGCTGGTTACTGTACAATCTAGCAATGAGTCGTTAGTACAACCATACCATAGTATAAATTACCGAGTGGTAATTTCGACACTGAGTACACACCTGTTCCAGAGTATCATTTAGTATTTAAGTAAATATGAACTTGGAAGTACATCAAAGTCAAGTATTTAAACGAGTGTGGAAATTAATAGAAGTAAAAAAAAAGTATTAAAATGATTTATTAGGGGTTAAAGTATCGAGTGCATCGAAAATCACGTGCATACGTATCGAGTGCGGAGGCGTGAAGTCAAATACCTATCTTCCTTGGACTTAGCTGTTGTTAAACATAAATGATTAACGTAAAATGTGTCATTATTGACTCACCCCATCTCCCCCAGCTGCTTCCTATCATGCTGCAATTGTGTCAACATCTGCCTACGTGTGCTCAGTTTGACCAAGTGCAGTTCCCTTACGGCCCGACCCCATTGCTCTTTGAAGAACGCCTTCGATTGCACCGCGCTGTCTAACTTCTCTTCTAAGCAACGCTGTGGTTTATACAGCATGTTAAATGGTGGCTGAGAACCTTTAGGTCCATAAGGTCCAATGTGTCAGAATGGGCGGAATATCAAAAGGTCATTCGAAGGTGTAAATCTCAATTGGCGTAAGGGAAAAAGCAGGACATTAAACACCGGAAACAGTTAAAACATTCAACTACAAATTGTTGTATAAACCATTGTTTTCTTCGAGCCAAAGGACTTATTTTCAATTACTATCGAATTTTAAATATACAGAAAGATAAGAGGAGAAAAAGTGAAGTAGAACTGTGTGTAAAAAGTATTTTCGAAAGATGTCCCTTACGCCAATTGAGAATTACACTGTCGATATTATAAAAAAGGACCGAAGTATCAAAATATCCAATTATATAAAATGACCAAAGTATCAAACTGTCGCAAAGGCTAATTAGCACAGGATTGGGATTTAAATAATCCCAAAAAGAGTGGACCCGCAATCCCGCACTGCATTACACAAATTACATACATCTCCTCATGAAGCAAGATAAATATTAATGTGTGTTTTTTGTTTAGATCTTAGTTTTATAGAGAAAACTAGATAAAAATATAATATTCTACTGACCAACTCCTGTATAAGACTAGCTGTTTGATCTTTTGTCAAACCCGAATATTTACATTCCGCTTCCTTTTCAACATTCGTTACCGCATTCTGAAAAGGAAACAACAACTTTTTTATAAAGTAAAAACCGCAAAAGTCAACATCACGTGGTGTTGTTCACAACATCACGTGATGCTGACTTTTGCAAATGTGAATGAAATGTGAGAGTGAGACCCTCTCTGTACCCCCTCGCCCCTCCAAGCGGTCACTCATCCAAGTAGTGAACGCGCCGACGTTACTTAACTTCGGTGATCGAAGCCTATCTTTTCAACCTGGTGTGGACGTTGGTATCGCCTGGTATCACTATTACGTCATCACTAACCAATCAATGACGTCATACAATCAATGACCAATACCAATCAATAACAATGTATAACTGACGCTTAACTTCAGTAACTGACCTTTAAGTTTTCCACCTTTTTCTTCAAATTCTGTACTTTATGCTCCAATTCTTCAATGGTCATATCCTTCATCTTGAGGCGGTGGTTCATATCATCTTCCATTTTCTGTGACGCTTCTCTTAGCTCCTGATACTTTGCTGTATAATGCGCTTCTAGAGCTTTCTTTGCTTCAAGAAGCTGAAATAAAAGAAAATATGTGAAGTTATCCGAGCGAAGGAACCTTAATATCTGTGTGAATTTATTGACTTTAATTAAGGTTTTCTGATTTGAGATCCTGTTTAAATTCAGTTTGTACCAATCTATATAAATAAAAATGAACCCCTATTTCTGTTGGTCACGCCATAACTTGAGAACAACTTTACCGATTTCATTCATATTTTCTTTTTTAATTTTCTAACACTTTGTAGAAGGTTCTTACGGAAAGAAAAATTAAGAAAATTGGACAGAAAATTTAAAAAGAAATCAGAAAACTTGACGACTATTTAAACTTCGCGCGTTTGACAGTTCGCGCGCCGCAAATGTCGTTTAACAGCTGCATCGGTCGATCAAAAAATTCATTTATTCATTTCTTGGTGCACAGTCCATTCGATCGGAATGTTTATCCAGTTTTCAGTTTGTTCAGTGAGTTTTTTGAGAAGTGCTGTTTTGTCAATTTTTTATTTTTAGTTGAATTTTGGTTCTTCAAAATTCCACCAATTAGACGTACCAACTTAGGTCGCAGAACTCGCAATGCTGCAAGTCAAAGATATATACGAGCAAGTCAAACTGACGAGCAACGCGAAGCGCAATGAAGTTGAACGGAATCGATGGAATAGAAATCAACAACGTAGAAATGTTGCGTTTAATCCCCATCGAGCTGCATTAAATTATGACGTGGCAATCGATTACAGTTCACAGCAAATCGTTGTTATTGGACCAATGAACGTTGTGTGTCCACATTGCAAGGCATTTAAGTTTAAAAATGAAGCCCCTGGATTGTGTTGCGCCAGTGGCCAAGTCAAATTGACGCCATTGGTACCGCCAACAGAGCCACTACATTCATTGGTTTCCGGAAATGGGCCAGATTCTAAACATTTTTTGACTCATATCCAGCAATACAATAATTGCTTTCAAATGACGTCATTTGGCGCAACAAAAGTTATTCGAGACAATAATTTTATGCCTACTTGCAAGGTAAGTGTAATGGGAAACAATAAACTTTTACCACCATGTGGCTGGTGCAAAATACGTTGGCAGCTTTAAATTGACATGGTATAAAGTACGTTGGTAGCTCTGAATTGCCAAAAGCTACCAGAAGTGAGTGTGTTTACAGAAGTTGATGGGGGAATGGCAGTGCTGCCAATGTATTTTGCCAGCCACATGGCGGTACAAACACTTCGCTATACAATTACCTATATTACATCTATTTACCCTTGCAGGTTCAGGGTCAAATATATCATCGAACAGGTTCCTTATTGCCAACGCCGGATAGTGACTACAAATTTTTGCAAATTTATTTTATGGGCGATTCAGCAAGACAAGTCGATCAGCGTTGTGCACACAACAATTCGGTGAAAAGACCAATTGTGGAACAACTCCAAACATTATTCCATCAACACAACGAATTGGTTGCATTATTCAAGACCGCATTAGACCGCATGCCATCTGATAATCACAAAATTGTCATCAGAGCCGATAAGACGCCTGCAGGACAATACGCAAGACGCTTTAATGCGCCAACAATTGATTAAGTCGCTATTGTCGTCGTGGGTGAAAATTTAGAAAACCGAGATATTGTTTTACATCGGCGGAACGATCAACTGCAGCGTGTGTACAAAAAAGTTAGTTCAATGAATTATTTTATTATTCATACAGACTGATGGTACGGGAAAATGAGGACAATCACATCTTAAAATGTCGGCGTCTATTTCACCAATATGCTGTGGATATGTACGTCAAAGTTGAAACTGAGCGATTGACATTTATCAGGTTGAACCAGGCATAACTCCGTTCCGAGGAATACATTCATCTTCGGGATGCCATCAATGCTGACGGAAATGCACAGAATATCGGCAGAATGACTATTCTCCCAGCAAAATACGTCGGAAGTCCGCGACATATGCATGAATACGCACAAGATGCTATATTGTATGTACGTCATTATGGCACACCAGATTTGTTTATCACGTTCACGTGCAATACACAGTGGACAGAAATTCGACAAGAATTATTTCCTGCCCAATCACCCATTGAGCGCCATGACATCACCGCAAGGGTGTTCAAAAAAAAATTAAAATCACTCATCGATTTTATTGTTAAGCATCGTGTGTTCGGTGAGACGCGCTGTTGGATGTATTCAGTCGAGTGGCAAAAACGCGGATTGCCACATGCATATATCCTCATTTGGTTGGTTGAGAGGATAAGACCGAATGAAATCGATGATGTGATATCAGCTGAAATTCCCGATAATGAAGAAGATCCACTGTTACATGAGGTTGTTACAAAAAATATGATTCATGGTCCCTGTGGAATATTAAATCCCAATTCTCCGTGTATGGTTGACGGAAAATGTTCAAAACGCTATCCAAGACAATTAGTAGCAGAAACTATTACTGGAAATGGTGGTTATCCACTTTATCGCCGCCGATCCACTGATGACAATGGAAGGTCAACAATAGTCAAAATGAATTAACAGGACATTGAAGTTGATAATCGTTGGGTTGTTCCGTTTTCGCCGTTACTCTCCAAGACATTTAAAGCAAATATAAATGTCGAATTTTTCTATTCCGTAAAATCTATTAAATACATTTGCAAGTACGTGAACAAAGGTAGTGACATGGCTGTGTTCGGAGTTGCTGCTGAAAATTCCAACGATGAAATAAGTCAATTTCAAATGGGCCGCTATGTTAGCAGTAACGAAGCGATGTGGCGTATTTTTTCATTCGTTATACATGAAAGACACCCCACTGTTTTTCACTTGGCCGTACATTTGGAAAATGGTCAAAGAGTGTATTTTACAGCGGAGAACGTATTACAACAAGCTGACAGGCCGCCATCGACAACATGACCAGCTTCTTTGAAATGTGCCAGAATGATGACTGGCCGTCAATGTTCGTGGCCCAACATCATTCCGATATCTGCGAACTGTTAATGGTGTATTGTGCGGCACATACAGAGAAGTCTGTTAACGTTTGGGATTGCTAGAGAATGACACTCATTGGGACCACACTCTCGAAGATGCTGTGATTTCGTCAAATGCTAAACAAATACGAACATTGTTTTCCATAATTTTGTCTACATGCTTCCCATCAACACCGATTGATTTATGGAACAAATATAAACATCATATGGCCGAAGATATATTGCATCAGATGCGTCTTAGAACATCGAATGCAGATTTGCAAATGAACGAAGAAATTCACAATGAAGCATTAATTTTAATTGAGGACATGTGCTTGATGCTTACCAACAAAGGATTAATACAATTAGGAATGACAACGCCCAATCGCCCAATGCACAACGTATTTAATCAAGAGTTGAGACGCGAAACCCAATACGATTCCGAGGCATTGAGAGAAACCGGTCAAAGAAACGTTCCCCTTTTAAATCAGCAACAAAAATATGCCTACGATACGCTCATGAAAGTAGTGAACGATGGAACTGGCGGATTTTTTTCCCTAGATGCTCCCGGTGGAACTGGAAAAACGTTTTTAATATCATTGATTAAAATCGAATCGTTTGATTTTGGCAACGATTCGACCGCAAAATGGAATTGCACTTGCACTTGCTTCATCGGGTATTGCAGCTACGTTGTTGGAAGGCGGTCGAACAGCTCATTCAGCACCCAAGTTGCCGTTAAACATGCAAACTAATGAAACTCCAACTTGCAACCTTTCGAGGAATTCTGCGATGGCCAAAGTGTTGCAGCAAAGCAAATTGATCGTTTGGGATGAATGCATGATGGCACACAAAAAATCTTTGGAGGCATGATGGCACGATGCAAGATTTACGAAACAACCAAAATCGGTTTGGTGGTGCGATGATTCTACTGGCAGGTGATTTTCGACAAACATTGCCAGTGATTCCACGATCAACACCAGCCGACGAACTTAATGCATGTTTGAAGTCGTCCATTTTATGGAAATACGTCAAAACACTCAAATTAAATATGAACATGCGAGTCGAATTGCAGAACGACCGATCTGGAGAAGTTTTTTCCAAACAATTGCTCGACATTGGTAATGGCAAAATTCCTGTTGACACATCCTCTGGATACATTAAATTCCCTACCAATTTTTGTCACTTTACTGAATCAAAGACCGAACTCATCGAGATGGTGTTCCCAAACATTGCTCAAAATTACAAAAATCATGTTTGGTTGAGCGAACGTGTTATATTGGCTGCAAAAAAACGTTGATGTCAAGGAAATGAATATTCAGATTCAAAATAAGATAGCTGGCGAATTGATGACATACAAATCGGTTGATTCCGTTACGAACCAAGATGATGTTTTCAACTATCCAACGGAATTTTTAAATTCGCTGGAATTGCCCGGATTACCACCTCATAATCTGCAATTAAAAGTCGGATCGGTAATCATTATGTTGCGGAACATAAACCAGCCACGTATTTGTAATGGCACCCGGCTTGCGGTGAAGAAATTAATGAACAACGTCATCGAAGCCACAATTTTGAAAGGGAAGTACAAAGGCGAAGACGTTTCGATTCCACGCATCCCTATGATTCCGAACGACATGCCATTCGACTTTAAACGGTTACAATTTCCAGTGCGGCTTGCATTTGCAATGTCGATAAATAAATCGCAAGGGCAGTCGTTAAGTGTTTGTGGCATCAATCTTGAAAATCCATGTTTTTCACATGGCCAATTGTATCGGAAAACCATCAATATTATTTATTTACGCGCCAGAAAACAAAACTAACAATGTTATGTATCAAAAAGCATTACAATGAACACTATGTTTTTTAATTTTTTTTTTTAATTATTTATTCCAGTTCGAATTGAATATTCATAGCTAAGACAGGACGTCTGTCGGGTCAGCTAGTATTTTATAATAATAGATATTATTAAAATTAATTAGTCATGTTATTGCCGGTTTTATGGAAAAATTCAAGTATTTTTTTAATCCAAGTATTATTAATATAGTATTATTAATTGTATCCAAGTATTAATAGTATTATTAAGTATTAATCCAAGTATTGTTCATTATTTTAAATGCACTTTTGCCAATTTAATGAAAGTTGATTGATGCCTCTGCTATAGAACTCCTGGGGACGGGAATCGATGAATTCTCTGAAGGCGTTCTTCACTGCCTCATCGGCGTTGAATTTTCAACCCTGTATCCAAATTCCAAAAAAAAAAACGGAAACGGACAAACCAAAAACGCACCGTGCGTTCTTTTGCGGTGCTTGGTCCGTACACATCGTTGATATTGCGTGGCGTCTGCGCTGCGTTGCTGTCACGACGGAACTCGTATTCGAAAATAACATGAATTTTTAACTTTTCCACGGTCACAAACACAACGATATCGCAAAAAGTCGTCTGATGGAAAAACAAATGAATAACTAATTTTGAATAAGAATGTCACGGGTTAAAATTGGAATTAATTTGAATTTGGAATTCCAAGCCAAACGCAAGATAACTAAGTTCAAAGTGGCCACTATGAACAAACGGCAATTTCATTGGCGAGGCCCTAATAATAAAATGTTAGCGAGGTGTAGTGACACAGATGTTTTCTTCTCAAATAAGCGAGATCTGAGCGGGTATGCTGTTGAATTGTGGCACCGCTAGTAAAAAATAAAACCGTTGACAGTCCGCAAGTATACTAAACAACCCTACCTTCCTCTCCCTCTCTGTATTCCTATATCCCCTCAGCCGGAAGTCCTCGGTGGCACGGCTGAGGTCTGCCGCTAAGTTCCGGCACTGTTCTATACCTCTACGTAATTTCCCTTCCAGCTCAGTTCGCTGTTTCGCCCACTCCCTGGCCAGTAACTCCAGGTGGTAATCCTCTTTGCGTCTTAGCTGAAAATGTGATTTTGTAATTAGATTTCTTGTAACTATTAACTCCAAAACAACCGATGTTTCAAAAAGTTTCAATATTTGGTAGGGGGAGAGTGCATGCTGCATTCCCGCAGCCGCTGGGCACACTCGGGCACCTTGAAATGTACTGCACTTCCCACTTTATCGTATTTTCCCAATGTACGCACGTATTTCGGTAGTGAGTGAGATATACCAGAACCCATTCCCACCCCATCCTCTCCCTCCCCATTTTTCCAATCCATTCCTTAATCTGCAGCAGCGTATCCGCTATATTATCCGCTATAAATATATATTGAAACCCCTCTCTCACAGAAGACTACCTTGAAATGTACTGCATTTTCCACTTTATCGTATTTCCCCAATGTACGTACGTGTTTCGGTAGTGAGTGAGATGTGCCAGAGCCCATTCCCATCCTATCCTATCCTATCCCTGCCCATTTTCCCAACCCTTTCTCCAAATCCATTCCTATATCTCCAAAGGTAGGCAGCGTATCCGGGGGCGTGCCAACGTTTGTCATTCTGGATTGATGTTGGCATGTATCGCGGATGTCTATGGACTACAGTATCCACTTACCATCAGGTGGACTGTATGCTCGTCTGCCGCCTTTTTCCTATAAAAAAGAAAGAAAAAGTTGCTAAGCTAAAATGGAACTAGGCTGGCAATTGCTCAAAAGATCTATAGGCAATAAGACGACAGAGTGGAGCCTACATATTAACGTCAAATATAAGGGTCCCACAAAAATAATGCTAAATAGTCTATGTCATTTGTACGTTAAAGTGATAATATTTATAAAAAAAACAGCCTAAACCTGGAAAAAGAAATGCAGTGTTTAAAATTATCTTATACATATCAGTTCAAATCACGCGCGTATACACTAGATACTTAAGCGGTACGCGGTGGCGACGAACGTGCCGCTTAATAAATCATGTCAAGCTAAAGACTGCGCGAACATCAAGACGACACCGCATCATTGTGACTAAACGCAACTCGTACGCTATTGCGCACGCTCATAACACACACTCTTTCCCGAGCAAAACTATGGCGAATCGTTTTTTCACAAAAAAAATCATTATTATAGAAATTTTGATAATTTTTTCATATAAATTTGCTAAATATAAAGCCCAAAACTATATAATGATAATAATACATATATTATATAAATTAAATATTAAATTAAATTATTTAATATTAAGATTTAATTGAATTATTAAATTAAACAGAATTTTCTTAAACAACTCACTATTAACACATTCAGTCAATAAAATTATCATTATTATTGACTATTTTAATGAAAATAAAGAGTGTAAATTGATTTACTTTAGAAATAAGCAATACAATGTGGTTCTAAGCATCGCTACCTAAAAAACACATAGATGACGTCACCTCAATACAATGTGGTTCTAAGCATAAACACATAAATGACGTCACCTGACATTTATAAAGCTGCTGCTGTTTCTCCTTCCACTCCTCTAACTCTTCAACAAACTTCTGCATGACAGCGTCGCGGTCTCGAGACGGAATCGCTACCTTAACCATGTCTGTAAAAATTATCCACTTACAGTAAATCTATACTTAAGATGAAATGTTAACAGCGGCTCTGTCTGTGCATGAAATATTTTAGAGAAATAAGTGATTGCAGTATAAAATACGAATGATATAGAGACTAAAACAACATTTTTTCGAATTTTTGTCTGTCTGTCTGAACGCGTATCACGCAAAACCTACTGGATTGATTTTAATGAAACTCAATATAGTTATTATGGCTTCTGTGCCGAGTTCAAATTTAGGCTACTTTTACCCAGATCGATTATAGAATTCCCACGGGAATCACAACTTCACGCGAACGAAGTCGCTATTATTGCTAGTATAATATATAATGCAGTCTTTTTAGAGTTCACTTTTAGGTATGTTCGTTTAATCATAAATTTTAGTAACAATTGTTATGTAAACAGGTTACTCACGATTTATTCATTATTTGTTTTAATACATGTTAAAAATATTGTTGAAGCAATATAACTAGACAAACAAATTATTCAAGATGCCATTTAATGCCAGGCCTATTAGAGGTCGTTCAAGTATTACGTAAGCAGATTTGAGTCATTTTTTAAACCCCCCCCCCCATGGAGCCCCTCCCCCCCACCCTCCATGCTAACGTAAGCATTGGTATAATTTTTACAAAATCTGTTCAAGTTTCTCATTTAATCAGAATGTACTAAATTTTGCCAAAAAAATACGAAAGTAAATAAATAAATATTGCTGACGTAATCGCCATTCAGACCCCCCCGTCCCCCATGTCTTCAAAAATAAGCAAAGCAAAGACCCCCCCCCCCCCGTTTGGTGCTAACGTAATACTTGAACGACCCCTTATAGCCGATTTACGTGTATGTTTTATTTGATACTTAAACCATAAATTTAAAAACACATTCACCGGAGAGCTTTCAATAATATTTTATAACATTATTCCAAAACTGTTCAGTGAGGGTAGTTCACCTGTAGGCGAGTCAAGGATACCAAAAAATACATAGAATCAAGTGGACTTCAAATCACTTGTCGGATTTTCTTCATAGGTGATAATTCAGATTTCTTTTGAGATAACTGTGAAAACGCACTCACCTTTTTCGTTTTGAGTTATACATGTATCACTTTTGCTGGTTTCCATTTTTATCGGTTCACTGAAAATTTTTAACATTTTTTTTTATGTACGAAGGCGGCAGACGAGCATACAGTCCACCTGATGGTAAGTGGATACTGTCGCCCATAGACATCCGCGATACATGCCAACATTAGTCCAAAATGACTAACGTTGGCACGCCCCCGGATGCGCTGCCTACGTTTGGAAATATAGGAATGGATTTGGAGATACGGTTGGAAAAATGGGGAGGGATAAGATGGGAATGGGCTCTAGCACATCTCACTCACTACCGAAACACGTGGGTACATTAGGGGAATAAAATAAAGTGGGAAATGCAGTACATTTCAAGATAGTCTTCTATGGGAGAGGGGTATCGTGGCCAGTCGAGCGCGCCCAGCGGCTGTTGGATTGCATCGTGCACTCTCAGCTATTTAAAATAGTCGAAAATGAAAATAAAAAATTTCAAGATAAATAGATAGATAATCTCATTATTGCACACCAAAACCAATAACAGACATTGTAGACAAAAATGCACAAAAGGCAGTCTTATCACCAAAAGAGATCTCTGCTAGAATAATTAATTAATTAGTCAATCTTTTAAAGATAATTAATTCCTTCGCATTGGGGCCGTGTGATGAATTATGGTTCAAACCCACCCACGATCGCAAGGGGACATCAAACAAAACACCTAACATAAATTTAAAACATAATAAAATCTAGATAAATTGTACAAACCTCTGAACCTCCACTTTCCGGACTCCACCCTTATCCCCATTACCCCCACTTTCTTCGCCTTTCCCTCCATTTCTCACAACTTGTACTTCATCTTCCGCAGACTCCTCCGCGTTTCCCGCACAGTTTTCCGCACTGGCCCCTAGTATTTCCGCATTCCCCCTGCCTGTTTCAGGCCCGCACTGTATCTGCATGTCACTGGTGGTGGGTTTGATGCGCATAGCTAATAGTGTCTCTTGGCTCAGTGTGAACGAATCGTACATTTTCTTTATAAGTTCCGCTATTTCGTTCGTTTGTATGACCGCATCACCTGATGCGTTTTTGTATCTGAAATGACAATAGCAAAAGTGCTATTTTGATTATTGAGCAAATTTATAACAATAACTTGTACCTATACTGATAGTGCACGCAACTTTGTTACCGTGACTTTAGACTTTAGAGTGATTCCCGTGGGAACTCTATAATAGATCTGGATAAAAAATACTCGAAATATTAAACCGGCGTATAAGCTATAAGTTTAATTGGATTTACATGTAAAACTGTCAATAAAGTGCCATCTGCGTACAAATTTCACTCTGACAGTTCTACGTGTCATATCAGACTCAAATAAAAAAATCCGACTATATACCAAGTTTAAAATCCATCCAGTAGTTTTTGCGTGATCTGTTCAGAGAGAAATAAAAATTTAAAAAATTTTGTATTGAGCTCTCTATCGTTCCCACTTTATAGGTACAACAATATGTATTACAAACACTTTTTTTTTAAATGTCATATACAGATACGGCTTTGTTACGATGTATAATTTGCGCCAATAAAGAAACGATATTAAAATGGCGGCCACATGGCGAAGAATAGTGATGATACGGTCGGCAAAAAAAATGTCGAAAATAATTTACATCTATATTCTTTTACGGGTTTATATAAGAAATAATTTAAATTGTCTTTAATACAATAAATAAAATATTAAGTTTTGAATTGTACTAAAAATTTAATCGTATGCTTTTTAATACAAAAAGTTAGTATAACAGCTATAAGTGTTATAAGCAAGATAGGGTAAAGAAAACAGTAAACGACTACTATTCTATATTTATTTTTATATTGTATTTTTTTGCGAAACGTTGACAATAAGAAACTACAACAGGTGATCTTATCACTAAAAACAATATCTTCCAGAGAACCTTAGGGTAGAGGAAGGTTATTGTATAATGAAGAGGCATATGGTGCAGAATAACTTAATATCATAGAAACATTTAAAATATACTGACATAAAATAGTTGAGAGTTGTAAACGTCATTCTATTCGTTGGTCACCGCGGAAGTTAAGCTATGTACATAAACCAGTTGGTCCTTCACCACGATCATCAGATTCGATTAAGGGTTCAACTCCCATGGATTCATTCTAGTTGGATGACATTTGATTTTCGTCATCAGTGTCACTTGTCATTCCGACGCTTATTATGAACTCCTCTAAATCATCTTCTTTTGTCACATCAAGTGTCCAATACTGCTGTTCAACTTTTTTATATGGTTAATTTGTTCTTCTTGTGTTATTGATGCTATTCGCTTGTTTGGTCAATTCCTCTATTTTATTTTATAACCTTATATACAATTTCAAGAGTGCCACTGCAAAGAATCTGCCCGCGTTTACTCATAGTTGAACAGAAGAACAATAATTGGGATTTTGGAAAAAAAAAATTTTTTTTTATGTATTTTAAAACTTTATTATGAATAATATTAATATTTAATGAGAAAAACTTAAAAAAAATTGTTTTCAATTAATTATAAACAATTAAAAATTGATCAAATTTAAAAAAAAAATCACGTGACTATGAACGCGCCACGATTGGTCACCATAGTTGTGACGTCATAATGTTAAAGCTATTTTAGAACAGTACAGCGTTTACGGTTATTACACGTGACTTGACAAAAATATTGAAAATTTACTGCTAAAAAACGATTTGTTAGTTAATTCCGATTAGCTATGTGTGATAAAGGATTTATAAAGGCAAAGTGATAATATTCCTGATGTTGATATATTTATGATAACCAATTTTTAAAAAAATTACGTTTGGTTCAATTCTGCTGAAGTTCGAGGTGCCAAGGCATCAAGGTAAGTCTGTTAAAAAATAATATTATAAATGAAAATATTTAAGTATTTATTCTCCATTATATTAAATATAATTATTTATTGCATTAATTGTAGAGCATCACGTGAGAGTTACGGCGACAAAGCTATAGGTTATGTTCAACTTAGTCGTAAGAATGGTATTTGTATCGTAAAAGGACGGGTATGTCCAGAACATCGAGTTCGGAGTAAAGCTTATTCAGTTACTTTAACTATTAATGAAAAGTCAAGAAAAAATCAGGATGTTCAATGCCATGACTGCGCAGGTAATTTATACTTCTATTAAACTCAAGTTGATTGATGTTATAAACAATAATAATCTTCTATATTGTGTGTACAGGTGGTTGCAAACATGCATTAGCATTACTTATGTGGACCCATCGCAGAAGTGAAGATCCGACACCAACAGAAGTAGCCAACAGAAGTCCGTCTTTTTTCTGCAGCTGGTCTAATAATCATTGTGGTGCCTTGTCGTTTACGATTAGGTTGACAGTCAAACTTGTGTGGTACCACATCAATTTTAATCTTTGCTTTACCTCCCATTGTTGTGTAATAAATATAATTTTCCATATCATCTTTTAGCTAGAAAAAAAAACAAATCATAAGAATTATTTAAATGTTATTATAACAACAGAAAAACCACTATAACATAAACTTAATTTTTTTTAATCTAGTCTAATACATAAGCTAGAACGTTATAAAATTATAAAAATATCAAATTGAATCCCAATCATTAGATAAAAATACATGAATTTATTATTTAAGCACTTTATATTAAAGGTTATGATTTGGAGTCCAGTTAAAAAAAATTATTGACTGAACTCTATTTATTTGATTTGTAGACTTAGATAAATAATAATTAATAACAATGGTGTTATGAAATACTTACATCGAAATGATCTTCACAACAAAAAAAAATCGATTTTGTTTTGGGATTTTTATTTTATTTTATTTTTTATGTACGAAGGCGGCAGACGAGCATACAGTCCACCTGATGGTAAGTGGATACTGTCGCCCATAGACATCCGCGATACATGCCAACATTAGTCCAAAATGATAAATGTTGGCACGCCCCCGGATGCGCTGCCTACCCTTGGAGATATAGGAATGGATTTGGAGAAAGGGTTGGGAAAATGGGCAGGGATAGGATAGGATAGGATGGGAATGGGCTCTGGCACATCTCACTCACTACCGAAACACGTACGTACATTGGGGAAATACGATAAAGTGGAAAATGCAGTACATTTCAAGGTAGTCTTCTGTGAGAGAGGGGTTTCAATATATATTTGAGTATTTAACAACGACAACAGAATCAAATAGATCAAAACACTGTACTTAATATCTCTGTAAACTGCAATGAGTGAAAACTAACATTATGACGTCACGCGCGCTCGGGTTTGTTCGGGAGCGGTCGGCGGGTCTTCGGTACTGGATTCAAAAATTAATTTTTATTTTGATATAACTTGAATTATTGCAAAAAAAAAAATAGTTTTGTTATAAAACATGATCTTTCCATTTATAACAAAAAAAAAATTCAAAAACCCAATTACACCAATAAAAACAAAACTCAACAGTAGCTAACAAAATAATAACAACAGCTAAAGAGAACGTATTCAAAAATTCTGGGCGCGTCGAGATAGCGCGGGTGACGCACTAATCCAGACTGAATATTTTTTTTGTATGCGGTCCCGTGGTGTGTGACTATAGACGGAGATATATAGTCGGAATTATAATTCGATTCCACATATAATAGTGTAGTGATGAATACAAAAATCGATAAACAATCGCGATTTATGTTTATGTAATCATAATATTGGTGTGCCAATTAAAGACTAAATTATTGATTTTTATTTAAATAAATACATAATTATTCATAACAATTATTTATTAATTAGTAACCGCTGCTTTATTTTATAAAAAGTTAATATTTTTGTTTTTTTTTATATTAAAAACAAAACTTATAATAAAAGAGCCTAGATAGTTTTCTGTATTGGCAACCCGTGCGCGCTCGTGCAGCTATCGCCATTTTGTTTATCTTGTCATTCGGCTTCATTCTCCTAGTCTGACTGCACGAATATCTCGTTTCATTGCGAATCGATATTTTGTTATTTTGTTGGGTTTTTGTTAAAGTTTTGTTACGTTGTGTTTGTTGTTACGTTTATAGTTTTTTGTGAACTTTGAGTGAATCTATTTGTTTTGGTTTTCCATCAAAATGGATCCTCCGCCAAGTACATCACAAAAAGACGTGGATGTTTTCTTGTCTCCAAGAAAAAAACGTCCACGAAAAGCTTTCACTGTTACTGAAAAAGTAATGATCCGCAACGCATATAAGTACGTGAAAAATGAAACTTCTGCGCAATTGGAGGCCTTTGAAGTTGTGGAAGAAAATGAATGTATGAACAAAGTTGCTCACATATTGGGAATAACCTCACGCTCTGTTTGTAACGTTTTGAAGGAAGTAAATAAAGGTGCGCCGCCAACTCCCCCTAAAAAAACTGGACCAAAGCGAAGTTTCAAAGATAAAATTGATGAATTTACATTCTCCGCAATACGACGAATAGTTCATCAGTTCTTTTACCGAAATGAACCTCCAACCATTGCAAAGGTTAGTCAATCAGTCAGACAGTATTATTTTATACCTACATCTTCTATATGTATATAAGTAATGATTCCAAACTATTATAAAATTTACTATTTCAGATTTTACAAGTGATGAACGATGATCCAGAAATGCCCAAGGTTTCCAAAGACACCCTCAGAAAAATTTTGAAGCATCTTAATTTTAAATTTGTTGCACGGTCACGCAAGAGCACACTTATTGATCGAAATGATATAATAACATGGCGCCAGCGTTACTTGCGATCTATATGTCAGTTTCGACGAGAAGGGAGACATATATATTATCAAGATGAAACTTGGGTTAACGCAGGTAAGGCTAACGTTTTGAATTAATATACATTTACATTAAATTTAATAGTACCTAATATTGAATGTTCATGTACTATATGTGATTTAAGGTCATACTGTAAAAAAAACTTGGGTGGACAAGCAAGTCACATCATCTCGGCAAGCGTTTTTGGAGGGACTGACCACTGGATTAAAAAACCCATCTGGAAAAGGCAAACGTCTCATAATTAGCCATATAGGTAGTGAAGAAGGCTTCCTGGAAGAGGGGCTCATGATTTTTGAAGCAAAGAAAAATTGTGAAGATTACCATGATGAGATGAATGCAGTTTGTTTTGAGGAGTGGTTCGCTGGAGTCTTACCAAAATTAAGACCAAACTCAATTGTGGTGATGGATAATGCACCTTACCACTCCCGAAAATTGGAAACGGCACCAAAAATGAGCTGGAAAAAAGCTGCCATTCAAGACTGGCTTTTAAATAAAAATATTCATTACGAACCAGATATGGTTAAAGCTACGCTTTTAGAACTGATTCCACATAATGAGTCTTTTAATAAGTACGCTGTAGACGAAATGGCAGCACAACATGGGATCACGGTTTTAAGACTGCCCCCTTACCATTGCGAGCTGAACCCTATCGAATTGATATGGGCTCAGGTAAAGGGGCATGTAGCTCAAAATAATAAAACCTTCAAATTGACAGACGTGAGAAATTTATTTGAGGAAGGCATTCAAAAAATTACGGCCACCGAATGGTCTAAATGCGTATCCCATGTTGTCAAAGAAGAGGAAAAAATGAGTAGGCTAGATATGTTAATTGACAATATCACAGACACATTTATAATAAATGTTACAGAAAGTGACAGCGATAGCGATAGCGATGACGGCGACGATTTATGAAATAAAATATTACCATAATACATCTATTTGTTTTATTTCTCATGTTCCTTCATGATCACATTTATTTATTTATTTCACACACAATTATTAAAGAAAACTCTCAGATCCGTAATAAAATTAATCGTCATAACTAAATTATCCGTTCACACATATTTAATTTCCTGATATACTTAATTTACGAGAATAAAATTATAAACGAGAAGAATCGATCCGGAAATATTCCATTTCCGTATCGAATAATTTCGCAACGTTACTATTTAGTACTTGTCATAACGTTGCTACACTGAAATTGTCAAATCTGGAATCGAATTAAAATTCCGACTTTAGTGTGTGCGAGGTAGCGCGTGAGTGGACGCCATTTTCATATTGTTTCTTTATTGGCGCGTTTTTTTTTTTTTTTATGTACGAAGGCGGCAGACGAGCATACAGTCCACCTGATGGTAAGTGGATACAGTCGCCCATAGACATCCGCGATACATTGCCAACATTAGTCCAAAATGAGAAACGTTGGCATGCCCCCGGATGCGCTGCCTACCTTTGGAGATATAGGAATGGATTTGGAGAAAGGGTTGAAAAAATGGGGAGGGATAGGATGGGATTGGAATGGGCTCTGGCACATCTCACTCACTACCGAAACACGTACGTACATTGGGGAAATACGATAAAATGGGAAATGCAGTACATTTCAAGGTAGTATTCTGTGAGAGAGGGGTAACGTGGCCAGTCGAGCGCGCCCAGCGGCTGTTGGACTGCAGCGTGCACTCTCCCCCTGTCAATTGAATGTAGGTATTATACGTATTACCAGGAGACTTCGTTCCCGTGGGAACTCTGAGAACGGATCGGAATAAAATGTAGCCTAATTGTTAACCCAAATCCTAAGCTATAACTTTGGTGTGTTTCATTGAATTCTGCTCAGTAGTTTTTGCATGATGCGCGTTCAGACTGACAAACACTCAAAAAATCCAAAAAATGTCTCTATATAACATGTACTGCATAACATAGCAAGCTTCGTTCGCATATGGACAGTTTCTCATGTGGACGGACAGAAATAGTACAGTCATGCATGAAAATGTACATAACAGTCACAGTCAAACAAAGTTTTACCGTCAAATATGTGAAAAATGCATACCTAGTCGTGTTGGTAGCAGTAATGCTGGTATACGCGACTCCGCCAATATCCCGGTCCAAGTTGGTACAACTGCCGCTTTTATACTCTAACGTATTCCCCTCGTCATTGCCACATTGTCTACCGTTTTCCAGCTGTGAAGCGCTGCGAGCGGTCAGGGTGGTCGGCTTCTGAAATAATTTACGTTTAATTGTATTTAATTGTAATTACAATGTGTTTACTATTATTTTTCGTCTGATGCTAAATCTGATATTGTGAGTGTTGTATGCCGCTTTCCGGACTATGAAGCCCGAATTCAAGTAGTTGATGAAACTGCTCGCAACTCTCCACGTAGACCACCCGCCTCTTCAATCAGCTCGTGGCCACGGTTGGTGCAACCCAACGGGAACGTCGAGTGAAATAAATAAGGTAAACATACGCGCTGAGACCCCGTTTAAATAGATAAATATCTTTACTATTAATTACGATGTCACGCTTTCGAATATACTCGTACTATATAACAGTAGAAGGAAAATTTTACTTATGAAGAAAACTAATTTACAACATTGGTAACTAGCTTTCAATGTTAATTTTTAATTGAACACAATCCGAAATCAAAACTGCGTTATAAAATCAGTCCGTGATACACAATAGCGATGGGTAACTCCGGATTCAATGCATCAAAACATCCGATACCGTGAGCGGAGCCGGAACTCTTAATTATTCCGGCTAACTGTTATCGACTCCGAGGAGTTATTTATTCCTTTCATTTTTGGATTGCTGAGTTACATGAACGAACATGATGCAAAGCGAATGAGTCACTCTCGGGCTCTTATAAAAAATAAGTAGGAGGTGAATCAAATGAGTCAAGGAATCGTTAAGGGGAATCGGATCCGCGAGCGGAGCCGGATTAAGTGAGCCGAAACACTCCGAGGAGTCGTGAATACCCACGACTAAAATACAAGCGCTGCCAGAAAGAGACGATCGTATAATGGCGGCGAGTGTGCTCGTCCCAAGGAGACGTAAAATTAAATAATAATATCGGGTTGACAGTTCATGCCAATACTGCCATACTTTCCTATTAATAGGCTAAGGAAAAATCTTATCCCATTACACTGCCTACTCCCCCATCGTATCCAATCCCGTCTAGTAGGAAGTATAATGAGATGAGAAACTCAAGAAACTTTCTTTTACTCACTTCTTACCCATCCCATTGAGTCCCCTATCTAGTAGAGTATAAACGGGATAAAGGAAGTTTTTAATGCTGCTTTACTCTCTATTTTGTTGAATGAGGATTTTAAATCAATCCTCAAATTGGGGGCATGCCAACATTTATTGTAATTTTTGAGTTATGTCCACTTACCAACAGGTGAACTGTCTGCTTATCTGTCACCTTCCTTAACGAAAAATGAATATTGATAAAAATATATTTGATATTGTTATCCGCTTTCTCCTTACCACCCAAAGGTTGTTTGGAAGAGATCGCTTGGACGATAAGGCCGCCTGTTGTACTCTAATCGCACCACAATTAGAAACATATTTTGTATATAATTAGATCTTTATGTACAGAGTAACTATGTAAGTATTATCAGTATCTGTTAATAAAAGTATTCAATGCTATTACACTATTACAGTCACATCACTAGTTACATTAATCTGACATATTTTATGTCAAATCGGTAATCTGTCAACGGCCTAACTTTAAGATACAAGAAAAAAAATTATATATATTGTAAGGTCAAAAATACGAGATAATGAAAGAGGCTACGCGATTCGACCTCATATTGCATTGATAATATAAAAAAGAAAGAGAAATTTAACATGTACACCTAAACACGACATACTAAAGTTATCCTCCTCCTTTTTGAATGAAGGAAGCTGCGCCAATATCTCAACTTCTGAAAGATTGTTATTGTAATAAGGTAAGATCTTTTAAACATACGCATTTTCAGCATAATTTGTACTGCTATTGTACGTGAATTGGTGTACAGAGTAAAATCAACTCTCACCTTATCCCGTCTGACACCAACATACTTCAAGCTCATCTCCACATCGATATAAGGACGTCTCCCATCACGCACTTTCTTCGCCGCATCGCATCGCAATACGAAGCAACGCTCGTGTATGGTCAGCGCATTATCTTGGTTGCAGAAGTTATTTATAAACTTTTGGACATCTTGTGTTGGGACTAGTTTGCGGAGATCCATGCTGCAGATACCTGGAAGTTATTAAGGCCTTTCTCACCACGTCCTGATAAAAGTATCAGGACGTGGTGAGAAAGATCAGGTTTCTTTATCAGAAACCTGATAAAGATCAGGAGGTATCAGAAAGTCGGTTATACTTTATCAGAGAGTCGATTATACTTTATCAGAAAGTCGGTTATACTGTATCAGAAAGTCAGTATTAACTAGATTTAATTGGGAGATAATTTATCTCTCAGATTGTTAATAGTTACTTTATCAGGAGTAAAAAAATAAATAAAATGCTTCTGACAAAGTATCAGGAGGTGTTGAGAAAGGCCCCTAATAAGGCATTTGAATTTATAGCAAAATAAGTGGCATTATTTTGATTTTCTTGTTTCAAGATGCTTTTTGAATAGAAACATGCTCCAATTAATAAAATTATACCTAGCCTTATGGTGTCGTATATGGTTCAATATGACTTCTCAAAATCATATTGAAGTAATGTTTTATGCACTTGAAAGGCTTTTTTAACATGGTTATTGGCGACTGCAACACAACCCTTTTGATATATTATTATTTTTATATCTATGCCTTTGTATTGTTTTCTATTGAGGTCAATATCAAAAAGTAAGTGGTTTAAGGCGTTTTCCAGCGTTTCCTTTTTGGTTTTATTAACCAGCACAATGGCTTTATTTTTTCTCGTGTTATCAAATAATATTAAGCAACAATATTAAGTGATCATCTGTCGTATTGCATACCAATATCGCGGTCCCCGACGCATACCCTGGTGACGAGGTAGGAGCACTCCGCAAAGTACCGGCCCAAGTCCGTCAGCGAACCGCGTAGTTGTAACGAAGTGCGCTGGTTGAACACCGCGCTCAAATTCACGCGGTCACTCGCTGACACTCTGGAAACAACATTGGCAGTCTATATAGAGAACAGAGCCAAGCCAAGCCAAGCCATCATCATCATCTTGGCCATCATCAGCGCCAAGCCAAAACTCTCTATAAAGAAATATGTCCGGACTGACTTGACTGATTCATCAACGCCAGGCTGTTAAAACTATAAATACGAAATTTTCGATCACTAGCATAATGACCAATTTCAGTTAACGCAAAACGATCAATACGCAGAATGACTAAACCAGCAGAATGACCAGCACGTAACGTGGCAGACACGGCACATAAGTTTTCACATCTACAGACACCGTTGGATAAGCGTTCACATCTGCCAGCACGTAACGTGGCAGACACGCTACAGTCCTGTACCTGGAGTTTTGATGCCATGTTTCATCTTTTCGTTTGGCTATCACTATATCTATGATCATTGATCAGTCAGATTGTAGAGAAACTTATATTCCATAACTAATCGATTTACTTTTCATTATCAATCTTGCGCCGTCTGTCCGTATTCGTGTCTGTCTGTAACTATGAATGCGTTCATATCAACCGCACAGACACAGATAGACGCCCTCAGACACGTACAGACACGCGCCGGCACAACAAAAGAATGACGGTCTGTCCGTGTGCACGGACACGCTACGCTTACGTACGGTAGATGTGAATACGGTCATAGAAATGTATGTAATTCTCTTTTTGGTGTCTGTGCTGGTACAGTACGTATCGCAACACGTACGGTGTAATTCACCTTAATACGCAAAACGTAGAACGACCGAAAGACATTCCTAAATTCATGTCGTGGTTTGGGCATTTATTACGGGAGCGTATAATAAAAGCACCATAGTCCAGAAAAGGAGCGTTTATTTTTCTTAAGTTTCCTACATTGACATAATATTACCATACTACTAAACTTAAATAATTACCAATTTGACAATAAGTAATAATTACCCTTTCCCAAAACAATAAGTAAGATGAAACAATCAGAATCAATATTTCTTAGGAAAATGATAACGTTGTGGTGTCTTTACCTACCGTAACTTGTAACTCTGTGTGACAACACCACTATTTTCAACAGAGACCACATCGTCATCAGCATTCCTAACTTTTATAAAAGTGTAGTGGTATCTAAGCAATAACTTGTCATTCATTGAAACACCAATAGGCATGTATTTAGAGATTATTTACAACTAGCCATGTGCCCGATGAGATTTCTCATGGGCAACATCTCAGGAACCATCCGACTTTTCTCCCATACGAACATTCGTCCCTTATTTTACACCCTAAGGGGATGCATTTTCAAAAATCCTTTCTTAGTGCTCACCTACGTTATATAAGGAACTGCTGTGCAAAATTCCATGCTTCTAGAGCCACCGGTTTAGGCTGTGCGTTGTCTGTCAGTCAATCACTGTTAGATTTTTAATAAGTGGATATAATTATCATACTGTTTCATTTAAAATTAAATCGTATAATCTGTTAAATCATTTACCTATCAGTCATGATGCTGTGAGTGAAAACTGAGTATGTCACATAGTAGAATCCACTTTCTTTGTTACTATCGCCGTGCTCTGGTAACAACTGCAAGAATAAATGTTTGTAAACGAACTCAAATACCGCAGTAGAATCAACCGGGACAATTTTAACTAATTTCTACAAATAGTTTACAACATTAGTTTACAAACATTAATTAAACATTAGTTTACAATAGTTTACAATTAACAAACTAGAAAACATTAGTTTACAAAGTATACTAAAAGCAAATTACTAATTAGATAATATGAATGCACATAATTATTTTGCTAAATGAAAAACGTTACTGATTTCCAATTCCACTTCCCCATCCAACTTCACTTTCTACGCTCAAATGTATGACATCAGCTCATTGTAGGACACAGACCTCCTCTGGAAATCACAAGGGGATTTAACCCTTTACCACCCACGTGGGTCACATTTACACACATGTCACACTTTTCAATGTGATATAATATCCCACTGCAAAGCATAGGCCTGCAGACTGGTTTATATTTTTCAAAGGTACCTTTCGACCTTTTCAAAGGTAATTAAGAGTGTTTTAACCGTCGGGGGGACTTTTTGCCTGAGACTCGAGAAGTAAAGTTGATTTTTTTTTTTGATTATTGTTAAAATTGTGTATTTGGAGTTTTGTGATTTAATTGTCAAAGTATTTTTGATGGTGGTGTTTGTGATAATCAAATAAAAGCGTGCGACTGTGTTATTTGTGTGCTTCCAAGGTGCTCTTCTGTACTCAGTACACCTACTATCGCTCGACTGAGCGACTCCTGACTCACTTCGACGGGACTGGACATTGACAGGATACGTTTTACACTTTTAAATTGTTTGTTACGAAAGAAAACTTGACAGTGGCAGAATGTGCTAAATGCACGATTGTCATATATGAAGGACAAAATACTGTCGGGGATTTTAGCTATTTTTTAATTTCGTCTCTTTATTTTCAGCTTCTTAGTTAAGAAACGTCTTTTCCAATCCCATATCATCCCATTTCATCTATCAGGTATTATAATGTGATGACGGCAACACCTTTTTTTCCCTTATTTCACCGGCGTGTGTGTTGCAATGCAATGCAACCAGCCCTTTCAGTATCCTCTGCTGGACATGGGCCACCTCATGCACATTGTCTCGTGCATGAGGGATGTATGGCCTTAAAAGGCCACGTGGACCAAGCGGGTGGGTTGGCGAGTCCACTCTTTTTGGGGTGGTGTATTAGTTCCTCAGTGCTCATAATAGCGGCTTTGTTATCCCTTAGTCGCTTTTTCCGACACCCACGGGAAGAGCTGGCGTGGCGCTATTCTATAGTCTGCCGACACCACACGGTACCAACTTACTAAGTCCAAATTTTCAACAGCTCCTATAACAAAGCTGAGAACAAACAAATGCTTCCCGCTGCCAATCTGAATATGTCCCTCATCACAATTCAATTTGGGCTGCAGATCAGGAGAAGAGACTGTCTTCTTGCTCTCCGCAATGTACTCATCTGGAAACCACAAACAAATTGATTGTACTCTATTCACATTGAGAAAAAAGTGACGTCATCGGTCCAATGTAGTATACTGCAACTAGCCCTCTTAGTATCCACTGCTGAACACGGGCCTACCTTATGCGCATTGTCTTGTATATGAGAGATGTATGGCCTTAAAACACCACGCTGGTCAAGCGGATTAGCGAGCCCATTCGTTTAGAGGCGATGTACTATCTCGGGGCTTGTGGTGGGCGCATTATTATCCCTTAGGCGCCTTTTACGATGTCCACGGGAAAAGATGGAGCAGTGCTATTCTAAAGACGGCCAACACCACACGGCACTATAGCACAGCATTATGTAGCAAATTACATTAGCGTTAATTGGTCAATCGAGGAACGCTCTCTCTCGTAATTCGTCAATAGGTGAAATCGAGTACCTAACAATGATGACATCACTTTTTTCTTAACTTAAACAGAGTATAGAAGAGTGATGCTATGATGATATCAACCTATAACATCCCACTGCAAGGCACAAGCATCCCCTTGTAAATTAATACTAAGGTGATTTCGGGCCGTAATCTATCACGTGGATCAAGTTCGGATTGCAGGAATACATGTGTATTAAGCTCCAGATATTTTTAAATTCTTGAGCCGTTTTACCTTTAAAACTATTTTTTGAGATTAACAAAATTACTTGCTTTGAACATACTAACACATATTTACAACAGTTTAAACAGTTTCATTTATAAATTTAAAAACTTTATTTTTCAGAATTATCATACAAAATAGCGATACAAAACTATTTGATAATAGCGTAGGATTATGGTACTAATAGAGATTAGAGAGAATGAAAAAGTAAATTAGCTTTGGCAACTCTCACTCGCTTCCAAAACATTAAGCTTTTTCACGGCAGCCTTTTATGAGAGTAAGATAACAGAGCCAAATGAATGTGCCCAGTTGACTGTGCAGCAAAACCCTCCCCCTCTGTGCAAATTGTTAGCAGAAAAAAATGTATAATAACAACATACTTAACGTCATCAAGATGGACTTCCCCGAAGGTGGGTTTGTAGCAGAATACACTGAAGGATACGCCACTTCATTGCTGTGAAACATTCGCAACTCATTTCTCTGAAATAACAGTGGTATAAGGTAGGATTTTTCTTATCTACAAGTAAAGTAATTGAACAATGCTATTCTAACAAGCTTTCATCCAGTCAGAGCTGTTAGACGGCCTCTCAGACAAAACATATTGAACGTGGCTTTAAAGGACGGTGGGTAAAATTGTCCCAGAAAATTAACATGTACCAAAACACTAAAGATAACCTGATCACTAAAGGACAGGGGGAAAAAATATATGGATGTCGCCCCAACTCACCAACAGACAAAATTAGTGATAATGTAGTTAAACGGTTTTATTTAGCTCGACCCGTACGGAATTTATTCATTTGGGTCAAAATTAGAAATTGAAATTTAAGCACCTTCCCGTTGTCAGATTGATCTGAAATTTGGTACACACATTTAATTTAGATGACAATACAATATAATAAAATCAATAACATTATAAATCTAAGATGGCCGCCGATACAAAATGGCGGATTACATATTTTTCCTTAACCCCCTCAATATGGGTATCAAATGAAAGGGCTACACGTAGTTTTCAGTGCACATAAAATATAAAACCGTTTAACTTAAAAGTTTTTTAAGATTGTTATTTTTATTATCTACTTACATTTAACCAACGGTCGACTGATGGAGAATGCCTTAAGGCAATTAAGTCCCTCTCTGTACAATATGGTGCAAAAGAAGTAAATAAATAAATATGCAATAATACAGGAAATAAAAACTTACATTTGAGATATTGCACGAAAACATTGGCCATCGGGAATATTCGAAAATAGCTCGAATTCATCAGAAACTTTAAAACAAGGTAGACCGGAAACAAAAATCTTGACGATTTTGACTATTCTGTTGTAAGAAGAATGGTACATAATTTACATTTGAGTCTGAAGCAAGTGCCGACACTCGAGTCTTTAAAACTGAAACTAACAGAAGCCAGTGATTTCAAAGGATGTGAGAGTACATTGCGAAAAATCCTTTGTCAGTTGGGTGTTCGGTTCACTAAAGGTAACAACAGGAAAGTTTTGATGGAAAATGATGATGTAAGATTGAAATGGATAAAATTGAAAACATATGGTCGCAGCTTCTTTACATAGTATAAAACAAAGTCGCTTCCCGCCGTCTGTCCCCCTGTATGTACGCTTAGATCTTTTAAACTACGCAACGGATTTTAATGCGGTTTTCATCAATAGATAGAGTGATTCAAGAGGAAGGTTTATACGTATAGTTTAATATAGTTTTAACGAAACCGAAGCGAAGCGAGGGCGGTTCGCTAGTAGGGTATAAAAGACATGTTGATATGAATATGACCACAGTAAAAAAAATGTAATACGATTATCTAGCAATATAGTGACTTGTTTAGTAATGATATAATGTCATAAGTATTTCAAGGCAAAATAACAGCTCCATATATTTCTCTGTTCTGACTTGTGACATGTTCATAAAGATTTTGTATTTATCTGATAATAAAGTATGCAAATAGAGGTACGGTAATTCATAGACGTGGATGGCGCGTTCGGGCGTTTTCGGATTAGCCGATGGTCAATGTTATCGTAATGTATCTGTACCTGTATGATATTTGAGGTAGATAGGTACTTATATGATATATATGAAGGCAGAGGCGCGGGCGATGTAGACATGAAAGGCTCATGACAGGAGACTGTGGAGGAGGCCTTTGCCGAGTGGCAAACTGATCAAGACAATGACACCAATGTCTGATGGAACTATGTTGTACATACAACATTTGGAGAATTTCGCGTTTTACACAAATATTTATCCTATTTATATTCATAGTCAGCTCGTGAGCATGGTTGGTGAAACCCAACTCAAACGTCGAGTAAAATCAATAAGGTAAATATTCGCGTTAAAATCCGTTTAAATAGATAAATATATGTTGTACATGCAGGAGTGATAGGAATCAGAAGGGACAGGCTTATAATTTCGTCTTTATAATGATGTCGGCCGGCTTTATAATAGTCCCTTCTGCAATAGTGCCTCC
Organism: Sesia bembeciformis; assembly: GCA_943735995.1. Taxonomy (NCBI): domain Eukaryota; kingdom Metazoa; phylum Arthropoda; class Insecta; order Lepidoptera; family Sesiidae; genus Sesia; species Sesia bembeciformis. Next base: position 11,740,569 of record OX031040.1, read on the forward strand.
CGTGGAACGCCGGCCCTTCCCGTGGATTTGGCTTACGAACTACACTACCTCTTAAAACAGTGGACTCGCCAACCCGCTTCGCCAGCGTGGCGTTTTAAGGGCGTACATCCCTCATGCACGAGATAAGGTGCACGAGGAAACTATGTCTATGTCCAACACTGGACATGAAAGGGCTGGTTACGGATATACCTCAAATGAAAGCAGTTAATGTCAAAACCGTGACCGAATCATGCTATAAACCACTTTTCTATTGTTATCTAATCATATATTTGTTCAAACGTTTTTCATATTTTTTTGGTACAAAAAAAAACCATTGCTTTAGCGGTTGTAATAATTGCTTATAACGATTATTACGATACGATCATGACATATACATTGTCACTAGTTTTATGTTTGTTGGTGGTAGGTTTGAACGACATCCATACATTTTTACCATTGTCCTCAGTATAACAATTTGCAATATACCTACTTATTATTGATATATTGTATATGTCTAAAACTTTATACTTTTGTTATGTGGTATTTGTTTTGTTTATGTGGTATTGGTTTTGTTATGTGGTTTTTTATAAACCGGTTTATCAAGATCTATAATTTGTTTTGTAACAATATTCTGGTTGTCTCGAGTAACCCGTTTAAATTACATTTATGATCCCCACCTAAGAAATTCCTCATTATAATGTCTAATGGAACGTTTAAAATAGGCTACATAATTATCATCAATGTTTATTTAAAGGGTAGGACTATATTTAATTTTCACTTGTATACATAACTGTATTTTGGTAATACATTAGTATTGTATTGAATAATACTTTTAACAGCAAACCTATGATGTTTCGGCATATGTATCATTATATATGACGATTTGTGAAAAAAGACGAATATCGAATTATTGAAGATAATTCATTTAATTCTTAAGCAGAGATGCTTATTGAGACCAATTATAAAATCATTGTAGTTTTTGAAAATTATTCTTTATCATATCTACTTATCTGTAAATGTTATAAAACTATTCGAGACTTGAAATGTTTATTTATTAACTTACAGGTGTGGGTGTGTTAACCCTGTCTTCAACGGAAAGGCTCATCAGCAACTGTGGGTGGCAACACTTCCCCATTGACTTGACGCCCAACAGTTTGTGAAATGAATACTTTACCTGTAACCAGATCATTTTGCAAAAATATATATTTATCAAATATCTTTCTTCTCCTTTTTACGAATTCGGATTCAAATTGTAATAAAATTGATTCTATGTATGTAGATATAACATCATTTCTTATTAATTCATTATTTACCAGACTATGCTGGTGATCAATAATTCTGATTAAATATACTTTTTGTGATAGAATTTTCCAACATAAACTACAAGAATAAGATGGTTTTTCTTTTTCTTTTCACTGTTGCAATGAGTTCTGCATATTTAGTAACTGATAAGCAATTACATTGAAACTTACATAAATCACCAAAACATAATTCAGAAGAGTGAAACCACAAAACTTGTATGAATCATCAAGACACAATTCAGACGAGTGAAAGTACAAAAAATGAATTTACTTATAGTTTTCAAACCGCATCAAAATTTAAATATCTTACATTAACAATCTTATTAGAAGGGCAGGGTTGGGCACCAAGTAAACTCAGGAGCAAATAGCCCACTTTGTCCTTCCGGCCTTGTGTGCCCATTGTGTACACTTCCACCTTGACTGGAACATTTTGGACTCTGAGACTGGAAAATACATAATGTTGCATATTTTTTTATTGTTTACTATACATTATTAATTTAATTGCATAGTATTCATACTCATTGTTGGAATATGAACACTATACTTGTGTCAGTAACTGATCAATGACCATTTAGAATTAAACAGGCTTTTTATTTATTCTTTTCCATAACATTATTTTTCTGAGAAATGGCCGCTAATGTGCTTATTTTGTATTCTTTTAATAATAATAATAATGTATAACAGGTATTTATGGTTCCACTAGCGATAATCGTACTGACAATGGCCATTGTCCAGCGACACCTCCATTCACTACCAATAGATCGAGCGATCTTGTATCTTGGGTCTTTGGGACCCATACTGACACTTTATACAGACCCAATAAGGTGATAGAAACTGATCAATGATAATAATAATAATACCCAGGGAGAAGAGCGATGTTTAAAATAATAATTTATTTTTTGCAAGAACATAGGTAGCATAATATGGCATTACATTACAGATAATTCTTGTTATGTTCTGCCTCAACAGGCGTGCAAAGAATAATTTAATAATTACATGTAATACTAATTAAATACTAATCATACAATATTGTTCAGAATAATAAATAACTAAAAATTGTTGTATCTCAAAAGATTAAAATGATTAATTATTATTCTTTCAGGTCACAGTGTAATAAATAACATTTTTCAATAAGGAATATGAAATGATTTTTCTTAAATATATTTACGTTAGAACCCTTTACAGTGTTAGGCAGTTTATTATAGATGCAGACTGCCATACACAGTGCCGGCTTTGCCTATGGTGCAGGATGTGCGGCGCACACGGGCGCAGGGTCTTAGAGGGCGCCGAGCGCCGCTCGCGCCGCCTCCAAAGACTCTGCGCCCGTGTTATGGCCGACGCCGGGCGGCGGTAGAGCGGCTACTAGAGGGCGCCAGGGTATTGATTGCACCCGGGCGCTACATGGGCTAGAGCCGGTGCTGGCCATACAATGTCCTTTTTCATTATTTGTATTTGTTAGTTATGAACATAATTTTTAATGCTACTCTTACTGTTATACATACTGTTATAACACATTATACTAATGTTATTTTGTTTAAATAATGTTTTGTTTCACAACCCTTGCATAGTCCTTCTCCACACATAGCTCTAACACATTCCTTTTGTCCTCAAAAATTTAATTGCATCCATTGAGTAGCATGATAGTATTATACCATATCTTATAATAATTATATTAAACGACACAACCATAATAGGATAAAAAGTTCAGCTTCTTTTGACACTACTCGTTTCAATTGATTGAGAGCAAATACAAACCAATCAAGTCTAACACACAAGTTCTTCCCATGTGGTTTCCAGCTACAGTATTTGTACAAAATAAAGCTAAGGAATTCAGTTGAGTCGACATTGTTGATTACTGTATTATTGTAACCTATGCTAATATTTTAAGAAAAGCTATTATTATAAGTTTGGAACTCTATTACTTTAGTTTTACTGATATTTATTTGCAGGTTATTTTTGTTTAGCCAAATTTATGATGTCATATAATGCTGTGGACGCTTGAATTCCAAGAGACACTTTATTTTTCCCTTTAACCATTACAGTAGTGTCATCAGCAAACATATACACTCATGATTATTCACATCCAGTAAATCATTAATACATATATAGAAGATACAGTGGAGGGGAGCACAACACACTGTCCTGTGGAACACCATATCCATTGTGGTGAAATGTCGAGCAATATTTTGATTATTCACTAAATTGATTACCTCTACACATTGATGTCTGTTATTCAGATAACTTGTGATACAATTATTTGCTAAGCCTCTCACACCAGAACTGTCCAATTTATTATTTGAAAGTGTTTTATGAGAGAAGTCAAAAGCTTTGCCCATGTTCAAAAATATTGATACAATTGGCAAATGTGAATTAGGTTTCAGGTAACTGTCTTCATGAATGTGAAACAAGCTAAAGTTGCAGAATGCTTTTTTCTAAATTTAAATTGATGAAAGTAAATTATTTTTCTAAAAACTGCTTCTTTTATTCAGCTAATGTACTTAATTATTTTAAATTGTATAGTGTTTACCATTTTGTTCATTTGAAAATGTTTTAGAACAATGTTGATATTGATAAACTTTGGTAGGTACAATGAAAGAAAATTATATACATAAGTACATTGGTATTTTTACACGTTGAAAATGTTTTCATGTGTTAAAAGATGGTAAACAGCATTACCTGCGAAACCGCCTCTTATCAGCCTCCCAAACAAGTTCAGCGTCGAAAACGGGCGCATGGCAAGGGACCACCGGATCAGTTTCTAACATGTATCCATTTAAAGACCCGCACACTATGAACGGAGCCTTTAGAAAACCAAAACCAACCCCTGGAACATGGAAAAAATTATTCATATATTTGCGACTATGAAAGTTTATAAAAGTAATATTTCTAAACCTCAAAAACAATTTATAACCTTCTTTTACATGTAGGACAATTTGAACATTGGGCCCTCTTAATTCATCCATTAATTAATTATTAGGAAAAGGAAAAATAGTAAAAATTCAAATGAAACAGAACGTAAACATGACCTTCTAAAATAAAAGCATGCATGACATTTAAAGATTGGTATTACAATTAATGGAAAACATTAAGTATTGCCACACAGTAAAAGGAAGTATCGATAAGATTTTAGTGAAATTGATCGATTTGTCTCATTAGATACCATTAGGATTATGTCTTAATAACTTCTATAAAATTTAACATAAAAACAGTGAGTAAATTAACAATAGAACTATTTGTATAACACTTATAAACCATACTACAAAATTAATTAGCGGGGTATCCTAGCGTATTTTTTTGGGTTATTGCAAAAAAAAATTAAAAAATGCCATGCACAATATTTCTAAGTATTCGGAATATACTGTGATAGCCTTAAACAATAAATAAATAAATAGCCTCAGAGCCATTAACAAGACTGGAGAAAGATCAATTAATTGAAGTGTGGCGCACAAGATAGTTTCTAAAAAAAATCGAGTTTGGTATTCTAATTATCGGTCACATAAAAAATGACGCGTAATATAAATCTACACTTTTTCGATTAATATCAATGCATTGTCGACACATTATTAGCACCCATCACTAGCTACAGCGATCAAAAACGGTTACATTGGGATAGTTGTAGTTATCTCTTTCTATCACGTAAGTACGTACATTAGACAAAAGAGTGCGCAGTTATAAGCACATGCATACACAAAGAACAATTTTATTATAGGCTTATTAATTGCTGCATGCGGTAATGGCTCATTTACACGTTTGGAAAAAGTCGGTACTTTGTCGCCGAACTTGGATGACGTAGAACTTATTGCTCCATCAGCGTAATGTTTGATGAATTTAAACAACTATTATTATTATAATACGTCAGAAAAAAAAAGACGTAGAAGAATAATAAAAAGGATATGATGGTTGGTAGCTTGTCACCGAAACAGAACCCTCGACAGAGGACGAGCATGTAAACACGTTCGTGTTTCGTCCGAACTACCTTTAACTTGTTTATAAAAACCGACATCAAGGCGAGCACCTGAGACGAATGCCAACCTGAGGAGAGCGTTCGTTTATATTGTATTCGTAGTCGGTGATTCTCGTCTGATTTCGGCGAACATGTAAACAAGCCATCATAGTCATACTATAATAATAAAGGACTTATATTGACTATTATTTCTAAAAAAGGTCTCAGATCGTATCTTAGCCTATCATCGTTTATTATTATAAATTATTATAATATATGGAGACTTGTTCGTAAATAAGGAGTTTATTATTAATGATGATGAATGATTTTCGACGACTAATAGTATCATGGTCCTAATCGTAATATTCAAGTGTATTGGAGGAGGAGAGTGTACGCAACCAACAGCCGCTGGGCGCAATCGACTGGCCTCTTTACCCCTCTCTCACAGAATACTACCTTGAAATGTACCATATGCCCCAATGTATCCTACATGTTTCGGTAGTGAGTGAGATATGCCAAAGCCTATTCCTATCCTATCCTTTCCCACGTCCCCAACCCTTTCTCTAAATCCATTGTTTCATCAACAAAGGTAGGCAGCGTATTCGGGGGTATGCCAAAGTTTGTCATTCTGGACTAATGTTGGCATGTATCGCGGATGGTTATTGGCGACAGTATCCACTTACCACCAGGTGGACTGTATGCTCGTTCGCCATCTTCTTTCTATAAAAAAAAAGTTTGATTGATAATTAATATTCATTTCCGGAATAAAATATATGTCTATTGACATCTATTTTATCACTACCGGTTCCGAAACTGATCAGGAATTAGAATCACTAATATTTTTAGTTCGTATTTTTTTTTATTCTGAGTTCAAATCATTTGTTAATTAAACAAAAAAATATTAGAGATTGTTATTTTAAGTGAATTTAGTTATAATGGATATTTTGTATTTATATAGTTATATTTTCCTTCCAGAACTTTTGACATATTTGAATTGAACGTCTTCTTGAAACCAATAGTTAGCTTCTGAAAATAAAAAATACAACTTTATATTTTAATTTTTCACATAATTATGAAGAATTTTTTATTGGACTATAAAGCTTTAAAAAGCCGCTTAGAAACCGAAGCGTTGAAGCACCAGCGGTAAAGAAAAACGCATATTTTTAATTTAATTCCCAAGTACCTTAGAAAATTGACAAAAGGTTAAAAAATCATTATTGTTCTGAATTTAGGTACAATAAATAAGTACGGTTGACGAGCCGTCTGTGACCGCGCTACCGACAGACCGAGCGAGGCCCGACCCGCGCATGAAGTGGATCACTGGACCGCGACGAAAAGTAATTTGTACAAAAAACTAAATTCAGTTCATTGCGATTGCCGTGTTGTTCGTGATGTTTTGTCTGACCGCACAATATATCGGTGGTCATTGTTGCTAGTCGTTTTTTTTATAACGATCGGAGTTCTAATGCGCCGGTAATGTTCCGCGTGCTTCTTGCCAACTTTCCGTTTTAATTGAAAAGTTTGAGGCATTCGCTAGTTCATTAGCCGGTTACCGCGGACGGCTCGTCTGTAGGTTGTGTTTTAGCTGTAATTTTATAAGTTTTCAAACAAAAAGTGGATCCGGCAAATGACATGGGAGTTTTCAAGTGGTTGCGCCGGTAAGTACCTACGCAATTTATTTATAATTGTCTTCTGTACAACAAAACTGTATCTACTTGCTTTAGTGTTCAATATTTCTAAAGGCACTTATCTCTACAAATGTCTTGGTATACATACCTACACTTTTTATAAAGATAAATTTATAGGAAGGTATTCTTTTAAATTATTTTAAGTGATTAAATCCAAGTACATATTCTAATAATGATGTACCTACTTCACCTATTGATTGCGGCCCCCAGCTCCACCTATCAGCATTGAGTGGACAAAGTTGTTAAATCCTTTATTTGGTCCCAATGTATGGGGCCACCACATTGTTAGTGGGATTGGCAATAGATCCCATTGTGCCATTTGATGCAGTTTAATCATTGATGGCATATGGTGAAACATGGACACACCTGTCTGGGGCACTTGACTGAACAGGTGAATCAAGGGGGGAAGTGACTTAAACAGGTGAGTCATATTTATAACAAAGATTTAATTTTTGTAACATTTTAATGGGAAATGTTTTTCTATAGATGGTTTTATTATAGGTATATTTAATTGGATTTTAACTACAAAATAGACATATTCTATCTTATAAACTTAACATATAACTAATATAAAGTTATATATAGCACATAAAATGTAGTAAAAATATTTAAAAATTTAAAACTTTTTTAAATCAAAGCATACCTTCCTACAATTTAAATTGTTTGTAAATCTGATATGAATCTAATGGGAAATATTATTTTCTAATATATCCAAAAATCCTTCCAACTCAGCAATCTATTTATTTCAATTTCTTAATTATACTACATAATTATAATCTAAAACAGTGTTCATAATAAATGTCAATTTGCATAAGTTGAAATACATTAGATAAATTTAGTAGTTTGCTTGGGTATTAACAAAGGTCTAAATATATCAGGTATTACATTTTTTAAACATAAAGTAGTATTTTTTTAGTATACTTACTAAAACACAAATTTTATCCTGTTCTTCTTATACACTTTATAGTGGTAACTAAAGCTGAGACAGGTGAATGGAAGATACATTTTTTTACAGGACTTTTTTTACAGTTTCATAAATTTAAACAATTTATGCTCTTATAAGAAAATCAAGCATTTTATTAGACTTAGGTGTGTAGTAATATTTGGTTCCCAAGAAATAACAAATTACTAGTCGAGTAAAGTTAGATTACTTTCCAATTCTGTGCAGGACAAGAGAAAGATGAGAGAAAAGCCTCCACATTCATTTCATTACCCTTTCTTGACAAATGACAGTACAATCATTAATTTATAATTGTACCTATGAGTATTTTGTAAAGGGAGGGCTACCTACATTGACTATTTTATAATATTAATATTAATAATATTATTAATAAGGAATAGTAAATAACATTAATATGTAACAATAAGTAGGCAGTAAGAAATTCATCTAACATTTTCTAAATATGTATTGTGCAGTTTATGGATTGGTATAGTCTCATAAATATAAATATTTAAATAATATAATATTATGTATTTATCTTTGTTAGGAAAATCAGCACCATAGTTAAAAAATAACAGTTGTTTAATTCTGGTCCTGTTCAAAAAATTATTACTTACTCTTGATTCTCTGGAAGTACAGCGCGACGTCAACTGCGGTGTGGGGCGCCGCGCGTGTCTTGAGTAAAAGTGTTAAAGAAAGTTCAAAGTAAAGGAAGTACATTTTGAAAAAAATCGAAAATATAAGTTTGATTTAAAAAGAAACCGTTTCACTTAGAAGTTACATAGGGGAATATTATTATGATAAGGACATCATTATATCGGCCATCATTGATTTTGCAGGCGGCCAGCATTGATATTTGGACGATTGAAAGACTGAAACCTATTCTAATGGTATACAAATGATTTTTTAAATTTTAGATAACATACGAGTTACATCCATTTCTTAAGCCATATTTATATATGACTTTGTTGTTTAGATAACACAAGAGTTATATTGATTCTTACAAACAAGTAAAGGACTGTAGATTGGAGTATAATTTTGGCTTAAATAACCGGCCAAGAGTGTCTCAGAGGTTTCCATAAATAGGGTTCCATAGCCTTCTATGAAATTGATTGGGAGCTAATTAAAAGTTACAAGTTGGTAGCCTTTATTTTATTGCAAAAAGTCAGTGAACATTATCATCATAAAGATAATACCTATTTTATCTTTTATACTATTCATGCGTCCACATGCAAAACTATTATGACTACTTTAAAATAATAAAAAAATTACTTTACTATTTGGTTTTTACTCAATGTAATTCTTATTTTACCTAAAATAAGAAAATCAATCTCTTTATTTTACCTAAAATAAAAAAATCAATGTAACTTTATTTTACCTAAAATAAGAAAATCAATGTAACTTTATTTTACCTAAAATAAGAAAATCAATGTAACTTTATTTTACCTAAAATAAGAAAATCAATGTAACTTTATTTTACCTAAAATAAGAAAATCAATGTAACTCTTTATTTTACCTAAAATAAGAAAATCAATGTAACTCTTTATTTTACCTAAAATAAAAAAGTCAATATAACTCTTATTTTACATAAAATAAAAAAATCGTTTTTGTACCATTTGAATAGGTTTTACATACTCTTTCGATTGTCCAAATATCATTGCTGGCCGCATCCAAAAAAGTTGCCAGTCTTGTATGGAGAAATAATAACATATTTCTCACCAATTTACCCATGAATTAGTATATATATGGATGCCATTAGGTTCACTATGAATTATAATATCACACTATCAATGATTATTATAATCATCATGGGCAAAACTGTGATTCATGTGTTTGTAAGAAGATAATCTACTGTAATATTTTTACTATGTTGAAATTTTAGTTTGCATAAATATTTTCCTGATCACCATTTTTCACCCAATCTCATTTTTCCGCATAGGAAAGAGCGCATGCTATTTAGAAGTCTGGACGTGCTTTAATGTCTAAGTTATCGCTTTCTTGCAGAAGACGGCCCACTAGCGTACTCACGTGTTTTCATTTCCCATCCCATCCAATGGAAAGTATAATGGAATGAGTAAAGCCTTTCATTCCATTATGCTCTTAACTACAGTAACACCCCGCTTTACGCGACCCCGTTAGGCGCGGTTTCGGTTTTACGCGAATTTCAAATTTCGCGCTAAAATGCCTTGCTTTACGCGGATTGGTTACATGTATGTATGTACATATGTAGTACATAATTTAATTTCCTAATTTGTCTCTGATCGCGGGAATTCCCACTTTCTCTAATCATTCAAATAAAAGAATGGGGAATCCCCTCAGAGTAGGACTTTTTGTCTTTCCCTCTTTTGTTTCGTTCGTTTGTCACATATGTACATATTTTAATCTCGGCTGGCAGTCATATTCTAACCTTTAGTGAAAATAATTCAACGCTACGTTAAAAATGCCGTTCGAGAAGAAAAAAGAGCGTATAAGCTTATCTTTGGAATTAAAGTTAAAGGTGTTAAGAAGAATGGAAAATGGAGGCAAAGCAACAATAGTTGGCAGACATTTTGGACTCTCAGAATCGACTGTGAGAACGATTTTTAAAAATCGGAAAAAAATTAAACTTTCCAGCGAAAGTTCGACACCTATACGTGTAACAATACTTACTCGTTCCAGGCCTTCTATCTTAGAAAAAATGGAGAAGTTGCTGGCAGTCTGGATCGAAGATTTAAATAAAAAGAACACACCCCTGAGTCCAAGCTCTCATATGTACAAAAGCAAACTCTTTGTTTGAGATGCTAAAGACACAAGAAGGTAAAGGGAGTTCCACTCCGACTTTTGCTGCCATCAGGGGCTGGTTTCACCGCTTTAAACGGTGTTCAAATCTTCACAATATCCACATAACAGGTGAAGCCGCCAGCGCGGACGCTCAAGCTGCAACTGAGTTTCCAGACAAGTTTCAAGAGTTCGTAGAATGAAAAATGAACTCTTGCATGTATTATCTACAATGTTGCATTTTGATTTGCATTTTGTACTGACTTTAGGCAATGTTTAAACGCAAACCCCTATATACGCGAATTTCACTTAACGCGAGTTTTTGCGGAACGTATCCCTCGCGTAAAGCGGGGTATTACTGTAATCCCATCCTATCTCCTCGTGAAAAAATGAGAAGAGTATCGTGGAAATAATTCCACGATACTCTTCTCATAAGTGAGAATAATTCATCATCCAATAGGGTAGGGAATTTTTCAATAGTCCTAATCCACCATCCTATCCAATTCTTTTCCAAGTCCACTCGCTAAATCTCTTAAAGGTAGGCGACGTATCTGTGTTTAACGTACGTCTTTCTTGAGTAATGTTGACATTCAACGATGTCCGTGGGCGACAGTATCCACTTATCACCAGGTGGACTGCCTGCTCCTCTAGAACCTATTTTTAGATCTACTGTAGTTATGGCGACGGGACCGTGTGTAGCACATCCGATATACAACTAAATAAGTACCTATCGTGCCTATTACTTTTTCCATTCCCTATATAGAAATATTAGCGAGATTTTTCTCTGACCCTTCACGTTTAAAACTATAATGTCTACTATTAAAACTTACTATACTTACTATTAAAATACTTGCTATTAAAATTTCATAAGCGCTTATCGTCAATTAATGTGAAGCATTAATTAAAAAAATGTCTGTCAACATTTGATGTACATATTTCATAATTATTTTGTTGAAATGAAAATTATTATTTTTTTAAATATATTTTAGAACCATCGTAGGCCAACACGTGTGCTGGATTATTTTATTATATTATTTATTTATATTGGTATTTAGTGTAGGAAGTAATGGAAATTTAATTGAAGAGTGTGGTGTGACGTGTCTATCCAGGTATATGTACATTGTATAACATCTGATATGCGAATGTTTTACCTTATTTATTTTACTCGACGTTTCGGTTGGGTTGCACCAACCATGGTCACGAGCTGGCTGAAGAGGCGGGTAGTTCACGTCGAGAGTTGCAAGGAGTTTTGATTTGGTCTTCATATTCCGGATAGTTGCGGCACACAACTGCTACAGTGCGTTTTGTTTGGCCTATATACTAACTACCACAGCTGCAGTCTGTCTTATAGATACCTGGCATCTGATAAGGTATTACATCCTTTGGTGTTTGTAGGATTTCTGCTACTTTGGAGGACGATGTATGTACAGTCATAATGTAGTATTTTCTCAATACGTGTTAGGGGGCGTCGAGCGCCGCTCGCGACGCCTCCAAAGAGTCTACTAGAGGGCGCCAGGGTATTGATTGCACCCGGGCGCTACATGGGCTAGAGCCGGCGCTGACCTAGTGATTGTAGTTGTCGAGGATGGTGATGTGAGGAGGCATGTAGATTGTAGGTGTCTATCGGTGTGCGTTGATTTTCTATACACAGTATCGCACAAGGAACCAACCATCTTCTCTAACCATTATTTTAACGTCTAGGAAGGCGAAAACTGTCTTTTTCCATTTCATATATGAATCTAATTTTTTGTCCCGTCTACTTCCTTTGATAATACTGTGCAATTGTAGTGCAATTTATAATAATCTGAATGTGTATACATATTATTATAAATTGTATTTAAAATACATTTATGGCGCAACTCGATGTTACAATATGATATAAATGAATATGACTGCAGTCCGAAATAGACATTACAAGATTAGAAGAATGGATATTAATATAGAAAACAAGATGGATATTAAATTAGAGAAGACTGGATTAATTAAATTGATTGTATTACTGGCTTGCAAAGCTAGTTACGTTGTATCAGTTGTATACGCCTCTCACCGACGTTATTGTTTTAATAATGAAATCTGTACAAAAATATACCTACTCTGCGGAATATCGATGATGTCATGACCCAGTGAAAAGTTGTATTTGCAAAAATGAAAGCAGCTAACTAACTCAATGGGTGTGTAAAATTTAGACCAACACCCATTGTAGTTATTCACATAAATGTCATTGCATTGCACAATTCACACATGAATTAATGCAACTTTTACCTTGAACTACATAACAATGGAATTGGACTACATAATTTGCAAACATTTTGTTATAGTTATTTTAACGACATCACATCACACAATTGTGTAAGGGCTTGTGTCTAAAGGTGTTTCGCAGGCGTGAAATTAGGACTAGAACCATTCTATTTGTAATCTGTCTCACGAACTGTACGTGTGCTTGTGGTAGCAATTCGTTAATTGGTTGAAAAGTTACTGTATAACAATAACGAACCACCAGGAAAAAACGCTAACTACATAATATTAATGAGATTAGAATGTCCAGGTTCTAAAAGTACACATAAAGCACCCCTGACTCATAGAACGATTTAAAGACCATTTTCTACCTTTAACATTTTCAATTCAAAGGTGAATCTATAACTGCAAATTATTACAGAAGAGAATAAAGCGTTATTCTTATCTTAAGAAACAATTCATTCATTCATTCTTAAGCACTTTTTCCCAAACAATTTCATGTTTACTGTTTTTCGTCTTACAAGGATTCGTTTGCAATGTTCTCACGAATGATGCTAAAATATTATTCTCTCTTGAAATTGTTCAAATATCACAACACATGTTGACCAACAACGTTTTTGTGCTATATTTGTCCTTAAAAACTTCATTCCTAAAATAATATGCTATAACTTGCATCCCGTCACTACGCCGTAGGTTGATGCGATTATGTTTGATCCGAGAATTATCTGAAAGGGTCTCCAATTTCTTGGAACCAATTTTTTATTAGCCACCTTCCGAAAACGAAATCTATATCGACAGTTTGGCAGGGAAGGGTTGCGATGCAGTGCGATGCGATCGACATCTTTCCTAATATTTATTTCAAATCATCACTAATTACGCCGTGTTCACATTAGGTTATAATTTAATAGTTTGCATCTATGTTTGCGGCCGTAAATCATAAATTGATATGAAATTATTGCTTTCATACCTACTGCAAACAGTTTGCTTAGACGCCGCGTATTCAGCTAACGATGAGTCCTGACTAAGGGTGAATTCACATTGGAGTAGCAGCGGCGCGCAAATAGGGTGAAAAGTATCTACACATATTGCATATTTAACTTTATCTATACTGAATAAAATAAAATTTTATGAGAGAGCAAAGAATGGGTAGCGAACCCTCACGGCCGCGCGCTCACTCTCGTGTCTACCGGTCTCCTCACGGTACTCGACGGGTCCCGACGAAAGCGAAAAGTGCAGAATACTGTTCACAGCTCTCGTGAAGAGCCCCCATGTCGTAGTATAGCGGAAAAGCCTCAGCCGGGTTTGCGGTATCATTTTGATGACCGCACTGTACGCAGCGACTCTTTGTCAATATGACATGTATAAAGAACAATGACGGAAGGTGTGATGGTAGAAACCTGAACGTGGCATCAACTTTATTTTTTATCGAAAGAAGGCGGCAGACGAACATATGAGCAATACAGACCACCTGGTGGTAAGTGGATACTGTCGCCCATGGACATCCACGATGCATGCCAACTTCAGTCCACAATGACAAATGTTGCCTAGAATGCGCTGCCTGCCTTTGAAGATTGCAGTATATTTCAAGTCTTCAAAACATTCCCCATTATACCTATTATAGGCGACTGCAACCACGGAAATCCCGTCACTAACGTCAACTTTTCATTTATCACTGATATTCAAAAGAATTGCTATTGTATACGTATATTTTCTGTAATCCTCGAAATTTTTTCCTTAAACAGACAAACATGCAGGTTTGGTAGTATTTGTATGAGTATATGGTAGACGACCATTACCAACCCTTTCAGTGTCCACTGCAGGACATAGTAGATGTAACAGTTAGCCCAATTAAATTACGGACCTGTGAATTAATGGTATCAAATTCTATTCTCGATCTCGATTTGTTCAAAGACAAATATTTGCTTGTGAATTGGATTTTTGTATTTGGATTTTACTGTCTCCGAATGCAGGACACGCATGTTACTTCGGCCCATTTGAGTTTGTTGGTATGCAAAAACCACTGCTATTATCCACTAGGACATTTCCTAGTCATATTCAAAGGTAGTCATTTTATAATCCAAAATGCTTGCAAAAAATAAGCATTAGGTACGCTAATTTTTTACGTTGAAAACAAAGTTTTAAAATAATCGTGAGTCACGGTCATGGCTTTGTAAGACCTACGTATTACGAATAACTTCAAGTAATATTTTATCTCTTTTAGGTGCTTATTTATAATGAATTGAATAATTTAGTTGTAACTCCACATTTATACAATATCTTCATACCTGATATCTACCAAAATTCAGCGTTAGCCTACTATAGGGGAGATTCTTCAATTATTTCCCATTTAACTAAGTACCTACTTACCTATATCGTTAGTAGGTAATTTTTAAAAACTAAATCTGACCGTTCCAACAACAGCATTATTCAAAATTCATGATCGTGAGTTAGAAAAGTTTCTCCATCTTAACACGTAACTCGCCGAGTCTACGCTTCTTTGTGGTCATAAACATCTTACGCACGACCGAACAATAACAACATACATAATTACGTCGCGAGATTAATGAAAAGTATCGAGTTAATTCGCAAATGATTGAAGCCTCTCTCTCCATTAATTACTTTATTCAGTCTGGAGTACTTTAAAACAGTAATATTGAAATACTTTCACTAAACTATTCGTCGATCACAGCCGCCGATTGCAGATTGTTGTTCAAATGTTTTTATTGCCATTGAAATAACCCCAAACTGATGGATAGACAGCTTATTTATGTAAGCATTATCTTGAATCAGGTAGGTAGATATATAAAATGCTTTCTATTTTAATTAAATTGCATAATACTTTAATTTCAAAATCGATTCGATGACACAGACAACAAAAGTGATCTATCTGTCATCAAATTACATTTAAATTTATGTCGATGACCTTTAATGAAAAAATATACGGTCAGTTCCCTTGCTTAAACTTGGTATTTATAGTACGTACTCAATTACTTTACTCAACTGAGTCTTTAGTTATAGAATGCTGTTTTTTTCTAAATCTCGTCATGTGAACATTATGATAGATCATTTTTTTCTTATTGTAAGCCCCTGATCAAATTGTAATCGGTAAAAGTGTATCAGCCGATGACCTCACGGCCGTCGTGATTATGATCGCCTCTTACCTGCTCTTTTACTTTGGACATTACCGCTTTCTTTTCATTTTTTCCTTTGCATTTTAATGACTCAAGTCGCGATATCTCCTTCATTCGTCGGAAGAATGTACCTAAAATATAGATGATAATAATGCTCACAGTTGATAAAAGAGCCGTAATGCAGAATCCTCAATTTTAAAGACATTAAAATCATCTGGTTTTGCCTTTTTACTTACATACATATACGATAATTTTCCTTAAGATTATTAACACTTGCATGAGACACGTGCATTGTTTAGTTCCGAGGTGGAATGATGCGTAAAATTATCACGTTAAAAATAAAATATTAACGGCTTGAAAATATTTACATTACGATTTGTAGATACCTACGAAATACAAGTCTTACAATCTTATTTACTTATTGTAATTTTCAAGGAGGATATAAATAAGGAAGCACACATAAGTAGAAAATTTACATAAAACACTCCTCATCAGGAATCCTTACAAATAATAAAGGAATTTCTAATATCTATATGCCATGCAACATGAAAATATCAGAAATCCTACTTTTACCTGCCAAAGATGCAAGAACGATATAAAATCTATCACGTTTATCAAATGACTCAAGTCGCCACTGACCCGTGGTAATCTCACGGTTTTGCCGCTTAACGCCTTCCATCGGCCATTAACGTGTCTTAGTCATCATAGATCTGTACAATAAAGGTTTAGAGCCCAAAAAAGTTATAAACTAACTGCGTGATTCATTTAACAATACTACCTAATTACAAGGGCGTCGCCTGCCAACGCCAGCCAATGGGCCATGCGGGGGCAAGATGAGAGAGAGGATGGGAGAAATATGAATTGTAGGGTACAATAACAATTTTTTTCGAATCTCTAGAGGGGGCAACTGACCTCCATTATTCTGTAATTATTCTCCATTAATAATAAAGGGCGACGCCCTTGCCTACTTGCTGTAAGACGAACGTATAAGAGACTCCAATTTATATCGCTTTGATTAGGTGTGCTATTAATTTGATAAATGCTTTTGTTTCAGGGAGCGCGTCACGGTAACAACTCAGAGCAGCCACAGCCCCGAGGCGCCGCCACCAGGACGCCACAACATTACACATATCGGGACCATCCGTACAGAAGAATACAAACGTGATTTGGCAGAATTTCAAGCGAGAAGGTCAGCTACCAAAAAGGAGTTACAAGAAACGCCCGAAAAAAAGAAATGTGGTAGGCACTCCCTTCCAGTCTCTTGCACCAGCTGCGCCGCTGACCCCGATAATAGTTTCAACTATGAAAAGAAGTCCGCGACAAAGTACAAGAAGCATAATCGCAGAAGCGCGACCACAGACGAAAACCATTACGAAGGTGTTCCCAGTATACAGTTCCTGTTCCAAAATCAGGTGTTTATGCCAGGAAACATCCTCCAGCGGAAGTCCTACTCTGAACCACAAAAACCTAAACGGTACTCACGTCACAGAAATTATAGATCGCCTGAGATGGACATTATTGTACGGAAACAAATAGACTTCAAAGAAGACGATGTTCGATTAGATTCCACACCCTTATTTTACAAAAATAACTCCTTGGCATATGACGTAAAGCACTTTTTAGAGGGGTCTAGAAGTGATGAAGAAGAAGTGGACGGATTAAGAGCGTCCGATGATGATAAAATTTCTAGTCACGGTTCGTCAAAAACTAATAAGGACGACAGCTGTGAAGAAAAGCTTTGGGAAGTGATGAGTGAGTTGAAAAACTTCGATCAGTGGGCCGACGAGCAGCTGCAGGTTCAGTCGCCAAATGTTAGCAAGTCTGATGACAGCAAAGTATGTTTTCACATTAATTTTCATTTTCATGTACGAAGTGGTACCAAAGAGACTAATTTCATGAAAATTTAAACTCAACCTTAACTTGTTACTATACGGTTAAAAATGCCAGTTGTGAGTTGAGGCGGTGCTAGGCGTGCGCAGCGAGCGCCGATTTTCAACCGTATATTAAAGTAGTTAAATTTAAATGGGTCGCTTGGCTGTCACTGCGTAGATAGAAACTAAACTCTTAAAATAGTTATGTAGAATGCTAGTGACACCGAAGGTGGAATCTGCGATCATCATCCATAAAAACCATATTATTTCCTTTAAAACTAATGATGTAATAAGTATTTATTAATATTCCACCATTATACTATAATAATGTTCGTAAAAATAAGGAATAATGTGTTTATGATACCCACCCCATCATCACACAATGAAGGGTTTACACTTATTATAAATAACTTAATTTTCATACATACTGATTACCAGTATAGCCGCGTTTCACAGGTCCATTGGTAACTGAAATGTCTTTAGCGGAAGGTCTAATAATTTCATCCTTTTTTAAACTTTCAGAGTGACACAAGCGCCTTCGGGTTGCCGATAGCCAGTGTCTGCAATCTGGACATAAATACGGATAAGACGAAGATGTGGAACCAAGGCCAATGGGGTGTTGTGCCAATACAAATAAAGAGATTGACTGGAGTCACCATAGAGCAAGTCAAGAAGAGACGCAACATGGAGATAAATATATTGAGGTAAATAATATCATTCTCCACTGTATTTCCCTCCCCCCAAGACTATCACCGGAGAACACTTGTTAGATTGTGTGACGTCACTGATTATTTAGTGACGTTAGAATAGTGAAAGCTTGTCGCCAACGTCCATACCACGTTGAAAACACCGGTTCTCGTCCGATCACCGAAGTTAAGCAACGTCGGGCGCGTTTAGTACTTGGATGGGTGACCGCCTGGGAACACCGCGTGATGTTGGTTTTTTGTTACCATGAGACGAGAATATAATTATTTAATGAAACATTTTTGTAGCAATATTTGTAATAATAATTTTCCCTATTTTTTTTTCCAGAAAATGTCGCCATCCAAATATTATACTTCTAATGGGACTCTATCCGGATATTCATAACAATGTCCATATTATTTGTGAAAAATGTGTGGATACACTGTTTGACATACTTCACTTACAAGTAAGACCTTTATCTACACTAATATTATATAGAGGAAAGATTTGTATGTATTTTTGTATGTTTGTAATGAATAAACTCAAAAACTACTGGACCGATTTCAAATATTCTTTCACCATTAGAATGTTACATTATCCCTGAGTAACATAGGCTATATTTATTACTAGAAAAAATTAGTGATCCCTTGAAATTTTGGAAAAAAAATCTTATTAACCGAAGCGAAGCGAGGGCGGGTCGCTAGTTTCTAATAAATATAAAATACTTAATAGATACAAAATATGTGTTATAAAGTATTTCTGTTTATGTACTTACATGTTATATAAACATTTCGTTTTATATATATTATTATACGAGTATATTGTAGTTAGCTAGTTTAATCTTTACATTTCATCACAACTCTAGCGGCTCTGCATTTAAGGTAATGGAGTGGATAAGTTTATTTTGTTATTTATATTTTTATACACTAATAAATTTACATAAACTTCGTCTCTCGGAAATTTCAGATTTGATAGAGATTCAAAATGTTCTAGAAAAATCTCCGTTATTTGAAATAAGATTATTTAAAATTTCCATTTATAAGTAATAAAAAAAATGTGTCCTAGTTTCCCAGATATTGAAAATTTCATGGAATCTTAAAAAATAACAATTTTATTGCCTTTATCTTAAAACTCGGAAGTTTCTAGAAACAACGGAATTTTAGTTAAGACAATCTTATCAAATCATTAAGTTCTTACTGAAATTTCTCTTTGCTTAAATAACTTTATATTTAAAAACTATTCCATCTAGGTAAATTATATGCTAAAGTTACACAAATGCTTTCGTCTATTTTTATGCAGCTTCTGTAACATTTTCGATTTGTACATATAATTTGTACAAACTTTTCTACAATGATCGACTTTGTAGAACTTATGTCATTCAAAATCTGTGTACAAAATGTTCATTACAGGATCGTAAACCTAGCGTTCAAACCTCCGTGCAATATGCTCTTGACATCGTTAACGCTCTTGCCTACCTCCGAATGCACGGCTATATCCACACAGAGTTATCCAGCTTGTGTGTGATGGTCACTAGCCATGATACCGTCAAGTTGGCAGACCTGGCCGCGTGCGCTAAGCTAATTAAAGCAGCTCAAGGGAAGGTGGAGAAAGAATACGAGATATACTCTGCAGAGCCGCAGTATGTTAACATTGAAGGTGAGTACATATTATGATCTGTCACATCTCACTGCCTCGGGGAACTTCTCTAACAATACATGTTTTATTAAACTAGTCAAATACGTCAGTCTCTATTTTTGAAAAAGAAATCCTAAATAAAAAATATTCCGTAAACCTCATCTAGTCTGTATCTATGTAGGTCCTAGGCGCACACAATCAGTTTTTTTAACACGGGGGTCTCTTATAACTTGATAAAATAAATTTCATATAGCATATTAATTATTTCAAATAAATTGTTTCTAGGTAAAGTAGGAAGGATTTTCGCGTTGTATAAAAAAAACATGAAGCTAAAACGAAGGGTAATGGAGTGATCGTCTCAGACTTCTAACCTAAATGAACCAAATTGTTTCTGGGTAGTGAAGATTTCTGGATAAGATTTTTGTTGAATTTCAGACTTTATCCATAGCTCATATATGGATAATGTTAGCTTTATCCACACACCCAACATTAAACCTTAATTGAAACAACATAAGTCCCCCCGACTACATTATTAACTCACATCACATGCATTCTGTGGGTGATTGGGAAACAGCGGTATGCAATTATGCGCCGTCATTCGCTTCCGATCTTAACTCTGCAGCAATGAATTATGAATGAATAACTGAATAAGAAGTGGAGTTTTGTCTCTCTCAGTAAGTCAGTTCACGTAGGTTTTGAATTTCATTACAATTTTAGACATGAAAGGTATGTAAAAAGTTGCCAATGTTATTCATACGCGATGTTCAGAATAATAACGAACATATTAACTAGACCTGCTGTGCTATTCTGTTAGTTAAATATCTTGAACTCGACGCTGCGGCAACGATGAAACAGCGACGAGACACGTTACGGTATTCACAAAATCGTTTAAAGCGACACTAGCGCTCTACGACGAGGACGGCGTGAACTAGAACTACTGAAAGTCGAACAGTTTGACATTTCTTCATACATTTTGGTATTCTGTAACAAAAAACAGCGTCGAGCTCGTCTACAGCCTCGACCACAGCCACGATTTTAACTGTCAAATCCAAAAGCTACAATAATTGAGACTGATTTGAATGGACAATACATTATTTTATAGTTTTATTTAAATTTGAAGTGTTTCGTGTCCGTTTGATAAAAAATAAAGGCTGCTCGTTTGTTTACAATGCTATATTTATTGGAAGAGGGTTAAAAAAGTGACAACTTTAAGAAGCATCGACAGGCACAATAACTGAGAAACATACGAACTATTTCACGCGATGTAGAGTTCATTAGTCACTATAGATTATCTGAGGACTTAATTAATATGTTAGAAAGTGACTCGTGCTGGGCTACCTGCTCCTTCATTAGCCCCAAGAGATTTGGAAGAAGAGAACAGATTATTGAGAACACTGAGACAGCAGCAAACATCCCAAGATAGCTTAGCAAGTGGATGGTTAAGTAGGCAGTCACTAGTGAACCAGTTATGGCGTGCACATCATTAAGGACTCTAGTGCAAAATCCATGACTTCTATGTTGTTGTAAAGAGTCTAATGGTCTATTTAGGCTGGAAAATGTACCTACTCAATTTACAAGTTCTGTCACATTTAAATTTAGGATTAAGCTAGCCGATGATGTGTCAGTCAGTCAGGAAATGTCTTTTTATATATGTACATGTATAGTAACTGATATTTGTATTTACAACTTACAATATAGACAAAATAATCACTTACGTTTTACAAGGGCATGCTAAGGCTATTTTGTAAAATAAAACTTTTTTTTAGATTGGAAATAAAAAAATAAAATTAGTGGTTGTAAAAATAAAATTTTATTTGTTTAACATGTTTATAAGGCTTTATAAGGTTTGAGTAAGGCTTGACTTTGTCTTGACCACGCCTCACTCATTTCACGTAAAACGTGAATCATAGACTGTTGATTTTCTGCCAACATGTGCTCAGTGTCGACACTCCTTTCTTCGATGGCGATGAGATGCTCCATTAGGATTGTCATCTGGGACTGCCTTTGTGCTGGTGGTGGGCGTCGGATCACACGTCGTCGTATTACCAAACGACGACGATGTGGAGCTATAAAGAAATGAAACAGTTAGCACATATATAATATAGTAAACTATCTTTTGCCTGTGACATTGTTCGATGTTATAATAAAAATGGTGATAATGGTGAAAAATGAAGATGATAATAAATGATGTTACTTGATGTAGCACTAGGAGTGTTAATCGCAGGAGGTGCATGCAGCAGCTTGTAGGGTTTGATATAAACTTGTTCTGTAATTAAAAAAAATCTAAGTTATTATAATAAGTCTACCTACAGCATACTATATGGCTATAGCACTTTAGTTCCTCATCAATTGTTGGTCTTCATGTGAATGGGGCTCATTCTCTACTCTGTAATCATGCCTATGTTGTGATGGGCCTGGCTGGATCCTACCGAAATAATTATTATATGTAGTCATTTGCAGTATCCAATTAAATATTACAATCTAAAAAATAAATTATTAGTGTGAACTCACAAGTAAAGAGGGTGTTGACTGTTCAGTTTCAGGAACAGATATAAGTCCTGCGGTTCCCGGCTCCACTGTCATTGGTTCCACATGAGCCTAGAAATAAAAATTGTTATGAGAAAATTGTACACAATATTTTGTGTGTATGTATATGGTGTAATGATCATTAAAATAGAAATGTAATTACTAGCAGTAATTACCTCCACTTCAACATCTTGTAAGTTCTGTAAAGTAATTGAAATAAATTTACTCATTTTGATAGGTGAAATAATGTAGAAACTGTTACCTAATACATACCAATTCAACAGCATCTTGCATTTTTGTTTCATCCTGATCCTGAGCCATTGGTTCCGTTTCATCTGTTGATTGCTACAAATGGAAAAATAAATTTATTAACTTTAACAATAAAAAAAAAATAGGTATTGAAAAAATCAAAGAAAAATATAAAGCAGTTGCAAAAGAAACATACATGAAAAGGGTTAATTTCCAGATCCCTATCACCAACAGCAAACCCCTCTCCTCCCATAACTGCCAGTATTCTCTCTTCTATTGCAGAGAGAGACTGCCTCTGCTGCACCGCCACCAGTTAGTTGTCCAGCCATCCGCATTTGGCTAGCTTTCTTCTTTATCGCAGACTTTTTATCTTTCCAATACTGAAAAATTAGCACCGTTAAAAAGTATAACCGGTAATAAAACTGGTACTAAAACAAAGCTAGATAAATACTTACAAAAATGTAAACAAACCTTAGATCAATGCTGCCACGTTTTAATGCAGCCTCGCCCATCACTGTTCAGCTTGACAGCTATATCTTGCCGGGCTGTTTCAACTTCAAGCCACAATAATAACGCTGCAACCACGTGGTAAATAATCTCTTGAACTTGCAAGTTGAAATAAAATGTTTTGAAGTGTTTTGTTTATTCACATTTCACATCACATTCGCGTCAGTCAGTCGGCCGGTAATTTTTTTATGACGACTATGGCAAAGGAATTAACATTCAGCCAAAAGAATAAGTTTAAAAAAATGTAATGAGGCTTAAATTATGTATGTAAAATTATATTTTCACTCTATTTTACCAAATAAATTGATAATTCTATTATAGCAATAATTTTAAACCGATAAAAATGAAGTCTAGGAAATATCGGTTAAGATGTGAAGACATTTGCGGCAAACCTTAACTCGTCTTTGAAACAGCGTCGAGTTGATGCAGCCTACAGTTCGTCGACGAGGATAAACGTGTTCGTGAATACCGTTTCGCGCAGCGCTGCGCTCACAGTCGATCTCGAGGCTGCCTCGTCGACGAGCTCGTCGTCGAGCACAGCGACGAATTGGTGTTTTACAGAATAGCACAGCTGCATAAAAAATAAATAATACGTCAAAAAATAAACTGCAAACATTTAGTAATTGATAATAACCGAGGGTCAGAATTAAGTAGTGTAATTCACATATACCTACTGTATTGTATTCATGTAGGTACTTGCAAGGAAAATGCGTACCTACATTTAAACATTTATGATTTAGAAAATTTAAATGTTTTTCTGTTTTCATTATGAAACAGATAACTTGGGTAAAGGTATTTATGATAAGTGGAAACTTAAATTAAACATGTTACCATAAGCCCTGAAGAACCTCACACCACCTCTAAAAGAGTCAACTCACCAACTGGCTTGGCCAACGTGATGTTTTAAGGCTGTACATCTCTCATGCACAAGACCACGGGCACGAGGAGACCCATATTCATATAATAAATATTATGTATGTATATATGTTTTAGCAAAAAATAACAAAACAACACACCCAGTTCCAAACGCCGTCGATAACATTACAGGACTGATTATACTCATTAAAATTCATTTCCCAGACACCCAACCACCGAACTTGGAATCGCAGCCACTACTGTCTCAGAACTCTTCAGAGGTCTACATCTCGTCCCACGCCGTGTGTAGACCTTACGAGATGTATCGTAATAGTGAGCACTACCGGTGGCACGCACCGGAGTTGTTCGAACCAGACGAGGCAGGGAATGTGCACCCTTGCTCTAAGAGCGACGTTTACTCCGTCTGTATGATTCTCTGGGAGTGTTGTAACGGTACGTTGATACTCTTGAATTTATTTTGGAATCACCGAGTGCTAAAAAGGCAATATATCAATAATTAAGACAAAATAGATTTATCAACATAGTGTTAGAGATAAGATATACGAGTACATGTTTGTTATGTACAAAATATTGTCGACATTGTACTAACTATAAAAAGGATATTTTTCTTGTCTTTTTTATTTCCATGTTGTTTTTTTATATTCACACAGAAATGCCATCTTGTTTTTTTGAAAATAGTGATATCCTAAGCAAGACTGGATAAGTAAAAATATTCTAGAATTGAACCCGTAACTCCCGCTATATCATTATCATAGTTTTGCGCCAAAATGGCGGGAACAAAATTTGTATATTGAAAATCTTGTGGTAAAACATTGGTCCGACCGTCTTGACTTCAAAGTGGCGCGACCACTATTTTTTACGGAATATTCTTTAAAACACATTGAGGTATTATACCTACTAATATTTTCGTGGTAAATTGAGGCACTATTTTTTTAATGTAGGTACCAAATAGTACCAATTACCTAACAAATGTTGGTGACATATTTTGCAATAAACGAATCTCGGTCCCGTCATCTTAACGCTAATGTTGTAACCGTTTAATAAGATCCATAAGTCTGTAAGATCGCTATCTGTGTTAAAAAATTCGATTGTCATGTTTACAGCTGCTGTACCATGGAAGACACATTCCTACGAGAAGCTAAAAGAAATCTATTATTTGTGGAAGACTGGTATCCGCTTACCCCAAGACGGCACCTATCCCGGTTGCCTGTTGTCTCTTTTGCAAAACGGATTGAAGTTACCACGCACTGAGCGCATTAATCTTGAAATTCTTCAAAATACACTGCAAACTGTTAAGGTATTAATAATATCAAAAAACACATAAGATATATCCGCAATATCTATTTTCTGTCGCCAACGTCCCTAACACGTTGAAAAAACAACACCGGTTCTCGTCCAAACACCGAAGTTAAGCAACCTTAGGCGCGATCAGTACTTGGATGGGTGACCGCCTGGCAACACCACGTGATGTGGGCTTTTATATCTTTTTTTTTTTATATTGTATATTGGTTATTTATATTGCTAGTTTATTTATTGTACATTGATTTTTTATAATGGATGTTTTTGTATAATTTTTACACTAAAGCGTCACGTGACCACCTTTTTTATTATTTGTAGTGTAAACGAGAGATTATTTTTTAATTTTATTTTGAATATTCGGGGCCTTTCTCACCACCTCCTGGTACTTTATCAGCAGATATCAGAAAGTCTGTATCAGCTAGATTTAATTGGCAGATAGTTTGTCTATCAGATTGTTAACAGTTACTTTATCAAGAGGTGGTGAGATAGGCCCTTAATGTTGTATCTTACCCACCTGTGTTTTTGACCTATGTGAGTTTTTATTGAGTTTTATCTATTGTACCTTCTCGTAGGTGGAGGGAATCCTATGTGTGACAAAAATAACAATAACTCCCCACAATGTCCCCACATGAAATGTTCTGTAGTTTATATATTCACCTAATTTTCTATTTTGGTATATTCTTTTTAATTTCTTTAATTTAAATTTCTTGGTAAGAACCATGAAATGTAACAATTCGAAAACAGTCAACTATCGTGTTACGAGTACGCAACAAAATCATCCTGCTGTAGTCCAACATTTGCCGTACTCTGAAGGCCCTGCGAAAACATCATGTATAGTTTATTCGTAAATGTTTAATTTGATAGTTTTCTAATAACGATTTTCTTTTAGCATAATCTCGACGACATGGAATACATGGTGTTATCCGAGAGGTTGACCACAAAAAAGTCTAATTTTAGTTCTGTAGCGTGGGACAGTACTTCCCCAACGTCAGATTCAGACTGTCAAAGCTTCACCAAAGCAAAGGTGGAACACAGGGTCGTGATACACGACAACCGAGGGACTTCAACCGATAGCAGTGAAAAGGATTGTAGCAAAAGTGAAAGTCCCCGATACGAAACCATACGACGACATCGCTGCGACGACATCACAAACTCGGTCCCAGAAAAATGCTACATATCAGACGATGAACAAAGACCACCGTTTCCGATACTAAAATACGAACATATGCCAGAAAAAGACTTCTCTAGTGCGTGTTCTACTCCCATAGCTAACTTGAGGACGAGAATCAAAGACATCGGCACTCCAGGCGCTTTACACAGAAGTGATTCTACTGAATACTGCAGCATATTGAGTCCAGATACTCGTCATTATTTCCCTAATGACAGTGCTAAAGATCAAAGCGTTGAGAAGTCGACAGCTAAACTGAGCATCAGTTTCACGCCGAAATCTTACAAATCACTGCACATTAAAGTTCCCGAGTTCAATTTGGACTCTCTAAAGTCGTTGCCAAAGGATCAGAGTAGCGGTGGTCGGTCGTCTTACAATTTCGATATAAAGAATTATAGTTTGCCAACTACGCCTATAGCTCGCAGTAATAAATTGAGAAAAAATGCTTGGTTGTCTGGAGATTTGAGCGTCACGGACCCCAGTTTGGAAAATTTGAAAGATAGTCCCACGAAACCAGCAGCTAACGATAAAAAAGGTTTGTAAACATTTTTCCGTTTCTTTATATATATATATATATATATATATTATTAATTTTTAAGAATATATGTATATATACACCTATATATTATCATGCCAATGTCCAGTCTCGTCGAAGTAAGTCAGGATTCGCTCAGTACAGTGATATATATTGAAAAGCACACGAAAAGCGTAGTCCTATGCTTTTAATTGATTATCTTATCACAAACATTATGCTCAAAAACACTTTGAAGTTTAACTATTAAACTAAATCACTATTAAACCATAAAACGTACAAATACACGATTTTTATAATAAATAAAACAAAAAAAACTTAACTTCACTTCTCAGTTCCCGCCTAAAAATCCATTCTGTTTCTTGTGGTTCATTTTTTAAAGAATTTTCTTTAAAATCGTCGGTCGTGGTATGTAAATGTATATTTTAAAGCTTTAAAATCGTGGCTGGGTGACCGCCTGGGAACACCCAACACCTACCACTAAATACGTATTAGAACACCGCGAGATGTTGTCTTTTTGTCTCTATTTTATACATTGTGTGACGTCACTGATCCATTAATGATGTGATGACAATAGTCATTTTCTGTCGCCAACGTCACATTGAAGACGCCGGATCTTGTCCGATCATCGAAGTTCAGCAACGTTGGGTGCGTTCAGTACTTGGATGGGTGACCGCCTGGGAACACCCCGTCATGTTGACTTTTTGTCTCTATTTTATACATTGTGTGACGTCACTGATCAGATAGTGATGACTCTATAGTGATATTCTATCGCCGACGTCCACACCACATTGAAAACACCGGTTGTCGTCCGATCACTTTATTTGACAACATACTAAAAACACTAAAAATGACGTATATTATTCGTAGTTCATTGTTCATTTATTTTTTTGCAGAAATAAAAGTTGACTCCCCTCCTGAAACATCGCTTATAATGAAATCTTCGCTGAAAATTGAACATCAGGTTGAACAATGTGAGCAAGCAGAATGTGATCAAAAAGTAACATTTTGTGAAGAAATTGAACATCGTGGACAACAGGCCGGGGACTGTGAGCCAGAGTATACCGAACCACAGAAGATATCAAGTGAAACCAGGTTAACTGAGAGTGAAGACGCTACCGGATCCAGCTTTACTGTACTAAAAAGGTAGGTGGTAATCTATATCCGCAACCTTTTTCACTTGCATTTTTTTCAAAATTCAGCTGCACACCTAAACAAAAAATATAATTAAAAGTAAATTTAAATATAATAAAAAAAAACACGTGCATTCTACTAACTAAAATGTCAAAAATCACTGAATAAGTTGAAAAGTGTATAGAACCGCGGGAAATTTGTCACGCTCGTGTCCTCAGTTACACCTGGCGTTCTGGGCGATTCAGGTTACACTGCGGCACACCTTCGTATCACGGTACACCAGTATGCCGCGGCACACTGATCAATACACCCCAAAAGTCTAATTAAATCGCTTGTTTCCCACAATCTCACCTTTCCAGCTCGATCACATCTCGACTTCAAAACTATATAACCGAGGCAAAGCGAGTTGAATTAGCATTTAGCATTTAGGGTAGTTTTTATCCAGATCCATTATAGAGTTCCTGCGGGAATCACACGTTCACGCGAACAAAGTTGCTGGCACCGCTAGTGTTCCGTATTTACACTTACCGGAACGTAGCGCCGCTATAAGCAGAAAGTTTCTGTTTGCAACTTCTTCAACTAATTAGTTTAAAGTTAATTTAAACAGAACGCTACAGTGCTGTTACACTGCAGTGGCGTTCTGTTTTATAAAAATTAAACAAGATGGCGCTGATTTTTTTTTTTATGTTAAGGAATATGAAAAGATAAAATATATTTGTTACTTACTTTCGCTCATCCTATGTAGGTCAAATATAACAATGTTTATTGCTATTTTGATCACAAGTTATGCATTTGAAATCGAATTAAACTCAATGTATGAGCCATTCATTTACAACAAGTACAATATAACCTCTATTCAGGAATTACCCTGTTTTACAGATCCCACTGTTTTTGCTGTGTGGTGTTCCCTGTGGTGTCGGCCGGCTATAGAATAGCACAATCCCATCTCTTCCTGTGGGTGTCGTAAAACGCGACTATGGGATAAAGCACTATCACAAGCACTGAAGAACTGCACTACCTCTAAAAGAGTGATCTTGCCAACCCACTTGGGCCGTGGCGTTTTAAGGCCGTATATCCCTCATGCACAAGACTATCTATGAGGGGGTCCAAGTGCAGCAGTGGATACTAAAAGGGGTGATTGCATTGCATTTGCACAAAACTGGCTAAACGAGTTTCATTATTTACTCATTCTGATTATGTTAGGAAAAGATACACTAGAATAAATACAATAAAATCGGACAGACACCCGAACACATTGTCCTCTCTATTTGTGGTTTAAGAGATTTTGCAATCTTTCCTTATCGAACCACCTTTCTAGGCTTTATGACTTTCTTTACCATACCTAATTACTGTCTGAATTACACAAATTTGCCTTAACACTTTTTAGATGGGACCCACCTCAAGACTTCCCGTCATTGGAAACTGACGAAGTGTCTCAAGAGCGTAGAAACTCATGGTCGTTTAAAACAACTGTTGACCGAACCAATACGAAACGTAAGGTGGAGGAGGAAGTTCTTGCTAGTGTCAATGTAAAACCATTAGTAGCTATACACGAGAGATGGATATATGAGGCAAATAGAAAAACCGGTCGGTCCATGTCATTGCCTGAAGATAATATTAGGTGAGTAGTGATCGATGGTCAATGAGCACTGCTCCCATTTGACATATTAATCTGAGATCGAACTTATCCTATATAGCTGAAGTATATTACGATACGATTATCCTATCCTATAATCGTAAAGAACGTTTATTTAACTAGTACATAGTCTCTGATGAGGACACATTTACATACCCGATTTATAGTACACAGTCACCATATAATAATAAAATAGTGTTCTTTTCTCGTCAACGTCCATACCACGTTGAAAACACCGGTTCTCGTCCGATCACCGAAGTTAAGCAACGTCGGGCGCGTTTAGTACTTGGATGGGTGACCGCCTGGGAACACCGCGTGATGTTGACTTTTTGTTGTTTTTTAATTTTGTAATTCCGTTTTTAGAAGTCAGATACCAGCTGTAAAGCCGGCATCACACTGCGTGGACACCTTACAGAAATCTTTACCACAGTTGAATTTGAAGAAATTGATTGTTCCCAAGGTCTTCCGAGCGGCTCCCCCGTCTCCCAAAGAAAAGAATGGTCAGTTTCAATGAACGATTATTAATATTTATTTCACATATTAAGGGCTACACTAGGGCCGACCGCTAAGACAGCTACCGATAGTGATGTTACAGTGTGATATTGTTATCGTGAAATTTGACGTTGGCTCCCCAAGTAACTCTTGTCAAAATCTATATTTAGGTCATTGTCTCGTTCGATTACAAAACGAAACGAATACAAACGAATTATTACAAAACGAATAGCGATGATATAAATTTAGGAGGAGGAAAGTGCACGCTGCAATCCAACAGCCGCTGGACGCACACGACTAGCCTCGTTACCCCTCTCTAATAGAATATTTCCCTGAAGTGTAGGTACTGCATTTCCCACTTCATCATATTCCCCAATGTACGTACGTGTTTCGGTAGTGAGTGAGATATGCCAGAGCCCATTCTCATCCTATCCCTTCCCATTTCGCCAACCTTTTCTCCAAATCCATTCTTTCACCAACAAAGGTAGACAGCGCATCCGGGGGCGTGACAAGGTTTGTCATTTTGGACTAATGTCGGCATGTATCGCGGATGTCTATGGGTGACAGTATCCACTTACCACCAGGTGGACTGTATGCTCGTTTGCTACATTCTTTCTATAAAAAAAATACAGTAAGCAGACATACTTAATATTTGCTATTTATGATCAGCTAATGTTTATGTAATATGTCTATAACATGAGACTGAAGTCCCGAAGACTCGAGACATAAAAGTGCACTTTGGCATCAGATCGTGTATTTCAATCACATTTGTCACGTCGTAGCATTATTGATATTTTATGTATTTTTTTCTTTTGCACAAGAAAAATGGCGACAGTACTTGCGAAAACTTGATGAGCATTCAAACGTCATAGCGGTCGTCATTGTTTGATTAGTCACCTTAGTACGAAATTTGTCACAATGAAATATTTAGAATTCACTTGGAGACATTATTGCAATATTCCTCAGGGCCTGTGGTGGCCGCTTTGTTGTCCCTTAATCGCCTTTTACGACACCCTCGGGATGAGACGATGTGGTGCTGTTGTAAACGCCCACAGCACACGCCACAACACAAACGGCCACAAGCCCTGAGGAACTACACCACGTCTAAAAGAGTGGACTCACCAACCCGCGTGGCCAGCGTGCCGTTTTAATGTCTTATATCTCTCTCTTGCACGAGATAATGCGCATGTGGAGGCCCATGTCCAGCAGTGGATCCTGAAAGGGCTGGTTGCATGGCATTGCTTGAAAGATACCACAACATCTTGATACTATCCATCTTTATTGTCCATTTAATCCCAATAAAGATTTAACCATCCATGATAGGGATCTGATAGAACATCAGCGGTGCGCTGAATAGGCGAGCGGGAAAACCCCAAAAAAAACGGCTTAGAAACACCAAAACGTGACCACGTCGTTCTAATCTTTAGTTTCATTTTTTTTTTGTGTTTTCACGGTACCTGAATACGAATCTGAAGTTATTTTTTTAGTAAAAGAAGGGGAAAATTGAACAAAATAGCATCCAAGTGAAACGAAAAATAAAATTTATTACTTTTTACTTTTCAACTCGTTTTCTTATACGACATATGATACGCAAACTACGTAATATCAATTATAATATTACGATATTAGTCCAGTCAAATAGTACGGGAAAAAGCCGACTTCCATTTTTGGGTATATTGTTCGTACCGAGACCCTATATAAAAATCCAAGTTTTCGACCTCTGTAGAGGTAGCGTGCAGTACCACCTCGGGAAAAACCGTGAAATTAGTCTTTTTAATTTTTGCGAAATATCTATTAAACTGCTTTTGGTGGGAAAAAGTTTCACTTGGATTTTTAAATAGGGTCCCGACACGTACAATATACAAAAAATTCAAAACCACGCAATCTTTTGCACGATACCATGTAGGTATAATATGACTATACTATATAGTTTTATTATGTTTCTACAATTTTCTTCAGTTTACTGCGACTTAGTCAATGAATTATAACTCGCATATGACAAATTATTTGTTTCAAATATTGAAAATCATAAAGATACAGAAGATTAAGATTAATAGATTAAGAAGAGAAAATAAAATTAAGAGATATTAAATTGATAGTGCAGTTGCTCTTCAGATGCAGGCGCCCTGATACGCCTATCACAATGCATCGCGGACGTCAATCGAGTTCGTGGAGTCAACATTTGAAACTTTCCAGAAAGCTTCCTTATACAATAATACTATATTTTAAAATCGTTTAGCTAATAATTTGAAACTTCCTCACTCAACGTTTGCGATGGTATGTAAAAAAAACTCATGAACTATCGACACAACTATCGACATCAATTATATTTTCGTATTTTTCACTTCACCGCTATATTGTTCAATGTTCCCCTATTTTTTTATTAAAAATAGGTCATTTTAGGGGTGGTTCTCGCTCGCCTAATAAGTAGCACCATGCCGAATCAGGTTTTTTCGTTACAGTGACGCAAATATAGTCGGAATTTTTATTCGAGTCGGGGATATGACCCGTAGAACTGTCGAGGCGAGCGAGCACCACCCCTAAAATGACCTGCTAGTTGACCACAATAAGATTTGTCACTGTTTAAAGGAAATAAACATTTCCTCCTGACTGTACTCTTGAGTTAAAGGAATTGCTCGCTTTTTTCTTGTGTTACCTGTCATTGATCGGATGTTACGCTTTTTTATATTAAATGTATCTTACTCGTATTATTATAATGCTTTCTACTCACGATGTTAACAAGTACAAGCGATTTCTATTTACATGTCTGTCAACTTCGATTGATATTTTATAATAATACTCGTAACACTTAATTACTCAACGTGGCTGTTACTGTTAAAGTTTTGTAAATAGAATTTGCTTTTAATAACTATTCATAATAAACTACAATTGATAAGAATTTTGTAAAAAAAAAAATACACTTGTCTAACATTGCATGATGCATGATATTGCTTATCTTGTAAACTGTTTTCATTTGAGTATTATAGCGTGAACCAAAGTCATTATGATTGATATGAGGTAAATAATTGGGTATTCATCGCATGTTATTGAATACGTGATAGTAAAGTTATTTTATTTTTTTCTATTTTAAGTTTCTCACGACCCAGCTAATAATAAGTGTTGATAGGCATGTTAAAATATACAGTCAGCAGCACATTAAAACAAACATTTATGACATGTTCACCTCTCATTATCAAGATTTAGTGCTGTTAACTGTACATTGCATGCGCGGTTTTTATGTTCTAATAATAATAACTTCGATAATAAACTAATTACATGTTTATTTTGCTTTTTATTTCAGTATTTAGAGGTTGGTTTGAATTTATCACTAACAATGTTTTTTGTGCCAATATTTAAATTTCAAATATGTTTTCAATGGTCGCATAC
The DNA here is from genome assembly GCA_943735995.1 of Sesia bembeciformis. NCBI lineage: Eukaryota > Metazoa > Arthropoda > Insecta > Lepidoptera > Sesiidae > Sesia > Sesia bembeciformis. Next base: position 11,774,539 of record OX031040.1, read on the forward strand.
AAGAGTACTTTTTGCCCGAACAGTTCGAGAAACATTCCTGAGCTTTTAGTCTTAAAATACTGTCTTCAAATGAGCTGTTTGTTGCCTCCTAATATATAAAAAAGCTGGTGGTACCTTTGCATGTAAATAATTTGATTTTGGTACTGATGGTATGATTTCGTTTCAGAAAATAGACAGTGACCATTGGGTATAATGGACGAAATATTTCCGTCCGCATTAATTTAAGTATTAACCATTAACCATGATAATAGAAGTATTTTTTTATGTGGACATAGATAATTGAATTATTACAAGTGTGTAATACGATTTTCAGATCAACCATTACACCACGACTGTGAAATAATGGTTATAATATAACATTTAATGTAACAGATAATTCCCGAAGTTTCAAGCCGCGGGTTCCCTTCATGAAAAAGTTAAATTACTAATTATTTAATTAAATAAAAAAAAACATTTATTAACTAATTAAATATGTTCTCATTTCGCCGAATTTTCCCCACCCGTTTGCCAAATACAAAGCACAGTAAATGGATATTTAATGGGAAAATAACTAAAATTAGAAGTCAATTAACTCGGGATCTTATGCGAATCCATGCTTTAGGGAATATACAATAAATATATCTGCTACACTTTGTATACCGTAAAATAGTAAGAAAATATAATTTAGAAACGTATACATTTTATACGTATAAAATTCAGGGAGATGTGAAATATTGCTTATAAAAAATTGCAGGTCCACAGTGGGATCAATATTGTCAGGCGAGGGAGAGCATCGCTAAGAATATGAATTTTGCCGCTCGCGACCCGGAGCGGTTCAAAACTTGGAGTAAGAAAAAAGGGTGAGAACACAATTTATTAGTACTAACTTTTACGGCATAATCATAAAATTCGCATATACTGTCGCCAACGGAGGACTTACTAAAGGACTTAGTAAATGCTCCGTGGTCCAATTGAAAATACGTTGAAAATACCGGTTCTCGTTCGATGACCGAAGTTAAGCAACGTCGGTCTGCGAACACCGCGTGATGTTGGCTTTTTGCACATATTTTTTCAGAGTGTCCACGCAAGAGATTCTGACTAACGAGCCGAAGATTGACCAAGCGACCGACACGCGAAGCATAGAAGAGTTTATTCGAAGTCTGATTCGTAAAGAATTTCAACACTTAGTCCATGACATACCTGACGACGTTTCTACTTCAAACAGAAACGAAGAATTACTCAATAAAGGCGTCGCTAACATTGTAGAAAACTTGAACAACTGCCAAGACTCAGATCATACGGTGAAAAAAGATGCCGTGAAGTCGTTTTCACGTGTTAAAATTAACGGAAATAATAAGCCGTTATTGCAAATAACGTTTAACCGCTCTGGAGAGAACAGCTTGCAAGTGCTGGATAATTGTGTGAACGTGACGATATGCGACGCGAATATGAGCGGGAAAGAAAAATCGAATCAGTCTATGGAGGATACGTTGATACCGGAGGATTTGCACGCCAACGGCTTGAAGAGGTGTCAGGCTTTCAATGCTATACAGGTAAGTGTATTGTTAGAAGATAAAATAGTAGAATAATTTTAATTTTAACCTCTTCGTCACAGACAGACAACGCAGTTCGTGAAATTACATAGACACCAAGCGTGTCATACTTATTCTGTACCCACGAGTAAATTATAATGATGGGAAACTACCCACCCACCGATGGAACGAAACATCTCTCTTGACTCGTTTCCGCTGTTAACGAATTTTTACAATTGATTATAGTGCAATTAGGCTTTTTTTATGTTTTGTAACAACGACGAGCAGCGCAAGAAATATGAGCTTAGCGCCAAATTTGGGCACGCAGGACAGCTTGCGGTATTTATTCCTTCATATCTGTGCTTCCATAATGGTCTTATAGGAATTTAGTTGACAGTGTTATGGCTTATTCGAACTAAATGCATATGAAAAAGGATTTTTCAAATTCTTTCAAATATAAGTTGAAGAGTTTGAGAAATGGTAGGCGTCGTCAGATGTGGATCCAAACGTGTTACGGCAGAGTTGCCTTCATCATTTCACCCCACTTAACTAGAAAACCATAAAATTGTATCATCCAATTGCAAATATATTCTGATGTCTTTAAACCGCAGGATCGAAAATAAAAATAGAGGCGTCAACATCCGGACCCAATTCCCAAAGGCCTGAGGCATTTGCGGTCATATCAACCGTTCGTCATTTGTGTATCCGCCAAGCCAACGTATACTATGACAAACTACTAAACGTCAAACGCAACTTTTCTGTCACCTATTAAAAGAGATACTTATCGATATACCTATCAGCCTTATACAGACTGGTTTTGGATCACAATCTAGATCTACTGTTTATTTTTCCATTATCGAGCATGCAGGTTTTGCTCGATGTTTTTCTTCACTGCAGAGTATAAACTTATACTTAAGTAAAAGAAACTTCAGTTATGTGACCCTGACGGTCAAACTCCCAAAGCTTACATGTGAATTGAGAGTAGGTGCACCTAGATTCTAGGAGTCTGGCTGGACTATCACCATTCTTCTGTCACCATTTTTAAAAAACCTTGTCGTTAAATCAATTCTAAAAGGTGATTTCTGTATATTTCACAGGAAGCTCGAAGCACCGAGGATCTGTACATAGATGACGACTTATCGACGCAAATGCAGGAGAATTTCGGAGGTAAGGTGAAACTGATTCCGTTACACGGCTCCCTACACGAAATACTCTGTGAGAAGGAAGACGAGTGCTGCCTCATTAAGGTGAAGCAGGAAAACGGGTGTGACACGATCTATTTCAGGTGTGATAACTCTGACACAGAGTCAAGAGACGCCATTGACGGTCGTGACCATCCACAGGACACAGTTGTGTTCAAACGAAGCATATCACTAGTAGAGGAGAGAATTCAACGGGTACTTCCCAAGGACAAAAGGGTCCAGACCCCTAGAGTTGTGAGAAAGGAAGACGTGAAAATCAGACCTAAATCTGAAGTATACTCAAAGAATATTACGAAGGAATCCCGCGTGTTGAGCAACAGTAGTCCATCCTTAATAATGAAGGACAAAGATGAAGTGGAGGTCAACATTGAAAACGTGATGTGTTACCAAGATTCCTCGTCGGACGAGTGTCTCAAGTGCCACGATAATGACGACTTCGAGTTCTTAGAGCGAAAGATAGAAGAGGACATCGCGAACAGTAATATGACGTCACTGGGCTGTCTCGAAAAGATCTCCGAGGAAAATCTCTCTGTGATCAACGAGGAGGTCTCCGATAAGGAACTGTTTTACGGACGTTCTCTCAGTAATTCGCGTGAATCTGTTTATGATTAATACCTTTTTGTTATTTACTAGGTTTTAAGGTTACACCATCGACGGAAGTCGACTTAAAGTACAAGTTATCCAACATGCATAATACTATTTAATAAAGTGCGATTTCGTTATCACATTCATTCATAATTATTTACAAACTATTTATTATTCAAAGGGTATACTTTACTTTTACTCGCGTTGTATGCATAGTGAATCGGGTCTTAATACAAAGGGTTTCATTTACCTTTTCAGTGATTCTGTTACCTTCTCAAGAGTTAATTGAAGATGCGAATAATCCAAAACGGGAATTGCGAACAGTTTTATCACCCGCATTTGTTAATTCCTGTGTTTAATATCCGATCCACAAAGTAAAAGTTTGATAACTCAATTGTTTTAATTCTACAAAACTCTCTATTAATTGTTTATTTATTAAGGACCAATCATGGTTACTAAAGGTTTTAAAAAACAATATATATGTTTTATAACTTCCACTTAAATTCTATTTCAGTTACAAATCATCGTATTTAAAAACTTGCCACTGATTAACAGTATTATTTTTTCGTGATATCTAATCTTTTAAAATGTTTAATATGTCGGCTGTAGTCTGCGATCCCGTCCATCTAATGATACTCGCATTTAGAAAACCCAAAGATAAGTTAGGTTTTCTCTTATTTTAGATTAGCGTTTTATTTTTTAAGATACTTTTACATATGGTAGTGCAAGGCTATGTGATGTAGATTAAGCACGATACATTCCACGATTGTGATTTTATTGTTATTGTAGGGTAGTTGTCACGCGGCGCGATGATCGACCAGCGAACGTATTTTTCTTTTGACTTGTTAAGTGTAGACAATTTTATAAAATTCGCAAAAATTATAAGACGGAATTATTAATGATACAACAATTCATGTTTAGGCAACTTATTCAGTTGTTTGATCTCAAAAAAACTCAACTTTATAATTATACTGTTTTTAATTGAAAGAAAATTGGAATTATCATTCGATTTGTTAAATTGCAAAATCGTCAAGCTCTTAAAAACTTCAGGCATCAGAGCGTAGGAGCGATATTCGTTGGTTGATGTTTCTATAAAGATTGTCCAAATAATAAACAGTGATAACTTGATGTAAGCTCATCCTCTTTGATTTTAGATTTACACATGTTTATTACTCTGTTGTATACGTAATTAGTTAAACCAAAGGTTATATAGTTGCCTTATTTACAAAGCACATTCTAAAGTTATCTAAGATATTTTATAGTTACAATCTTATATATTTTTATTTTAGATATACTCGTAAAAAGCTGCTGCTGTTATTTTCAAAGTTAATTTTATCGTGTGGTTGATTTTAAACGGTAATTGTTAAAATAAAACTTTGTATTACTTTCATGATGTCGTTTTATTCATAATTCCAGTACAGAAATACATTAGGATATCACAATAACCAGAATCGGAAGTAAAGCGGCCCGAAGACTAAAAAGTTGAGTATTTTTTATAATATTTGTATTTAAATATGGATGTAACGAAGTAATTATACCCCAAAACAATCCAATACCTTTTTAAATTTCTATAAAAACTTCGCAATGAAAATAACGTAAGAGAAATGCGTAAGTTATATTATGCTAATCTCTCGCACATTGCCAAAGCGGATATTCGTTACATTCCTATTTAATAACACTTACTGCTGCCTTGCGAAAATGATACATAGTGAGCAAATACAACAAAACATAGTACACTTTCGGCGGGCGAGTGTACGTACACGCCAGATAAAGCAAACAGTTTTCTTATAATTTAAATAGATTTAGTGTAAGGGAGAAAGTAATGAAAGTAGTGTACTGCCGAGGGGCGCGGGAGGGGGGGTAGGGGGGGGTGCCTCGACCTGCTCCACCGTGGCTACGCCCATTCGAACCGGTGAATGGATATCAATCAATATAATCGGAACTATTAATATAATTTTATGTCCGCTTATAATTATAATTTAATAGTCTGGCTAATGTTGTAAAAATGAGTGCTAACGAACCTTTACGACTCTAGCTAACGTGTGTCAAACGCTAGTTTTAGTTCAAAGTCCTGGTTTAATAAATAATTGAACTGATGTATTGCGAACGTAGACGAGTTGATTAACACTTGCTAGTCTAAAAAGATCGAGCATTACAGGCTCGACTCTAAAACCTCATGAGCGTTTAATTTACGCTCGAGTCATTTAGGGTTAATTCGTGCTGAGCATTGTGCGCTCGGGCGTTCATTTTTACAACACTATCTATGGCACTTTATAAACCGTCAATAGCTTCAAAGCTGCTGCATCTTTATTTCTATTATGCTAAAAGACTACATCTGTCTGTTTGTACAAAACAAAGCAGCAAATAGGCATATATTATCTACAGTTTAGTTTTTCAAAAATAGATTGAGACTAGAATTTGAATAAAAATTTGTTTCACAATAAAGACTCGTGCATTTTGGAAAGGGTATGAGATGAGAATTTGTCCCGGAAAGTTGTATCAAAATTGGTCCAGTAACAGAAATATGGGGAATAAAAAATATGGCGAGATGATTAAAATTAACGACTAAATGGAATTGGATTCTCAGTGGACGAAGCCATGAGCAAAAACTATGTTACCAGTGAGTAGCTAATTAGACTATGGCCGCTTAAAAAAATATGGCTGGATGGCACCAGAAGATAGAAACGTCATATAAAATGCATACAGTCAGTCTCATTATATTACATTACTTTTGCATTTAATGCATTTATTAGTTGGAAGATAATTTCAATGATAGTTATATAGAATCAGCTATTTTTTCCAATATGATAGTTTTGTATTGGAAGTGTTGCTTTATGTATATTGAATATAAAAACGAATAAACTAAACTACGAAAAATTTTTTTTTTTTTGAAAATTATACCATTTAACAAAATTTTAACTGTAACTATAAAAATATACTCCAGCGACTTAATAAACAGTACCCGGCGAAATATACGGCATATCATGAATTTAGGTTAACTCTGCATCAAGTGCGCTAGTGTTTTCTACAGTAATGAGTCCTACAAGTAATTAGTCTGAAAAGTGCAAAGCTTTATCATCTATTTACGATGTGCTTTATATTTCGCCGTATACACCACAAATGGATACACAACTATAATATTGCTTGATTGCTTCATATGGAGCAACAAAGATTTCAATTAGGACACCAATTAGTTATTACGTTTAAAATATATTACATTTTTCTTAAGTTATATAATAGAGAAAACAAAATAATATAAGAAGGGTCTCAAATCGGCTAAGAGTTATTTATTGTTATAAAAAGATAAATCTCCTCAAACTATGTAAATCGAGCAATTATTTCATTTTGACAAATAATGAACCATATTATTCCATCTATCCCTATCGATTAATTATTGACTTTAGTTTTAAATGACAAAAAAACAGTTTCAAAAATAAAATAGCACTAACATATTATTAGACATACTTCGTAGGCACCCTTAATAAACCAAGAGATACGAGAGAGAAAACCACATTCACATGTACATATTTTTTACTCGAATTCTTGTAAAGTTCCACGAATAATTACATCTTATTTTAGGAATTCTTATGTGTAAGTTTGACAACGACCGCCTTCACCTCGGTATAGTTGTTGATTCCATAGGGCCCGTTCTCGCGTCCCAAACCGGACTGTTTGTACCCACCGAATGGCACTTGGTGGCCGAACACGTTGTAGTCGTTTACCCACACGGTACCTGCCCGGACTGCCTGCAAATTATGCAGGGAACCACATCAATTTCGGTCTAGTCGTTTATGATGTATGATCAAGCTAGTGGTGTAAAAACGGTCGTCGAGCGCTATCGAGCTTTTAAGACTAGCCTTAAATGTGAGCGTTATAGTCCAATTTTTTAATATTTGATAGTCAACCTTGTTGTTAAGCGGTCAAGTCTAAAACAGTTAAAGTCAAGGTTTAACAGCACTAACTTAGCGTGCCAGCGCTCGTTTTTAACAACACTAGATCAGGCACTTAATCTGATTCGTATGTGAATTCGTAAATTCAACATAGCAACACATAAAAAAGAAATATTAAGGGGATGATTAATCCCTTCCCCCACTTGAATTAAAAAAAAAATATTGCTCCTTCATCTATGATGCAAAAGCTATCATTTCCACAAAAAAAACAAGTTGCCACCTCGTCGTGGTCACCTCGTCTTCTTTTGACGGCTTCTAGAGGATTGATTGCAGTATTAAAAGGTTTGGTTACAGTTATATATTTAATTATACGATAATTTACCTGTACAATATGATTGGCCTTGTCCAAATCCTTTGTGAAGACGGCGGCAGCTAATCCGTACTCTGTATTGTTAGCGCGCTCAATCACCTCGTCTACTTGCGAGAACTTCAGGATCTGCTGCACCGGCCCGAAGATCTACACACAATTAACTAATTAGACAGTAAAGATCTTATGCATGTATACTGTACACCATCTACCTGTGATTAAAATATTTATTTCCTCTCTACCCAAGAGCGGTGATAGCCTGGGGGTATCTCTACTCGACCCACATTCGTGTGATTGTGAGTTCAAATCCTCAGCCCGTACCACTGAGTTTCTACTTAAGTACGGATTTTTTTAAATTGTCATTTGTCGGCGGTGAGGGAAAACGTGAGGAAATCCGCGTTCTCCAGAAATAAAATTAAAAAATCTGGAGAATGTGATCCACTAATACGCACCGGCCCCGAAATCCCCAGTAATTTACCAGGGGAAGCTTGTGCCCTGCAGTGGGACATTAAATCAAAGTTGACAAGGATAGAAAAATAAGAGGGAATTGAGGTCTTCAAGGGACGAAATAGAACAGTTGGTAGCGAGAGGAAAACATTTGGTAAAGAATCAAAATAGAAAACCAAAGGAACTAACTAATAGAATAGTGATTTCTAACTTGCCCTTTAAACCTAGACAGCGACTGAGCACGCCTAATGACAACTGGTAAGGAGTTCCAAAGTCTAACAGCCTGCACAGTGAATGAGTTAGTAAAGAAATTTGGAGAATGGGTAGAAAATTTTAAGTATGAAATTTTCAGAAGTACTTAGATTGTGAGGCAAAGAATTCAAAACGCTCCTTCAAATATTGTGGTATCAAGGGATTAAAAAGTACAGAGTAGAGACTTCTCTGCTTTTCTCATGAACGTATATGTGAATTCCTGCGAAGTTGGATTGGAAGCCACTTGCCTTTATTACGAAAGTCGGAAACATGGTCATATTTACGCAATTCAAATATGAACCGGATGCAATGATTCTGGAGGCGCTCAAGGCTCAAGTTGCTTGAGTTGGTCTTCTGTTAGATCAAGATAACATGTATCAGCATAGTCAAGTAAAGGGAAAAGTAGAGATTGAACTAGCGCAAATTTAGTGTCTGTCGGAAGGAATTCTCGTAAACGTTTCAAGGACCACGTCGTAGCAAACATCCTCCTGCTCACTTTATCGATTTGAGGGTCCCAAGGCAGGGTTCGATCTATAAGTATGGCCAGATTTTTTTTACCTTTTCGCTGTAAGGAATACATAGACCATCAATATATACCGGCAGGGAGGTGTTGGCAATCAATTTTACTAATGAACTTAGAACTACCGCCAATAATTACTTGACTCATTGCAGGATTAACCAGCAATCCTTGTGATTTGCTCCATTCAAGGATCCAAATCAAATCAGTGTTAATTACGTCGACTGCACTGTTGAGGTTATCCAATGTGGCTTGTGTATAAATTTATAAATCGTCTGCATAGAGATGGTAGGAAGATGCAAGCTGATGGGTAATAGAGTTTATGAAAATTGCAAATAGGAGAGGGGACAACACGCCAACCTTTACCTTTAGCTCAACCTTTTTAGTGTCGCGACCCCCTGAAAAGGCCAAAAATAAAATAGGTTCACGACCCCCTTACTAATAACTGAATCATTGATTTTTACTGTTTAACATGTCATTATAATTCATTAATAAAAGGTTTTCATACATAAGTATATATGTTTCCCTGGCCAACTGCCACCCCCTGTATATGTGATCGCGACCCCCAGGTTTAAAGACGATGGGTTACGGAAACAGGAGTGGAATAATTCCCAAGCTACAACGGAGAACATCTCAAATTCTGTAAGGAACCTCGGTCCTGGCGATGTCCATGTGATCCTGGACGTCCCCGAAGACGGTGGGCTGGACGAAGTAACCCGCGTCTCCGGCCTTCGACCCTCCAGTTACCAACTTCGCGCCCTGCTTCTTGCCACTCTCTATTAAGTCCAGAATCTTTGATTGTTGCTCGCTGTCGATCTGTAATGTTACAGTGGAAGGTTAATTATAGTCTACCTTATCCAGTTTAGTAAAATTTGGTCACCGAGGGGTTTAACACTTTTAGAATTGCTGGTGGTCAACTGGCCCGGAAGCAATTTAAAAGGTGGGTCAGTTTACTACTTACAAAACAGATAGGGGGAAAATAATTAAATGTGTCTAATTAAACGTAAATGTGTCTTTAAGTAGTCTTGAAAAGGAACAAGTGTGATTTCTTCTCATGTTTATTCTCCCTAGTCACCTAAAGTGTGTTGATTGGAAACTAAAAAAAATATACATGCTAATACTATTTACCTGTGGCCCCTGTTCTGTGTCGGGCTTGAACGGGTCGCCGAGCACGCGCCGCTTGGCGCGCTCCGCGGACAGCTCCACGAACTTGTCGTAGATCTTGTCCTCCACGAACGTTCGAGAGCCTTGCAAACGGTATTTATTTATTTAATTTAAAGTAGACTATTACAAAAACAGGACTTAATGATTTAAACCGTTATCTTCCAGCCAACCTTTGAGTTATGCAGGTGATGAAGTTGTAGGGGAGTAAATAAATGTAACAAATACACAAGATAGAAAAATAATTAAGGTAAGTAAACATTAAAATATAAATCAATATTAAAATATAAACATTTCAATTTGTATTGTATTTGTTCATACGCTCGATTGACCAATACTATAAAATTAAATGTTTATATAACAAGCAATGTACAGGCGACAAAATGTACACATGAAAATTCTAATATTTTGCAATAATTAAGGCACGTTTACAACTACTGTGATTGAATCAATATATTAGCGTTTCGTTCGTACATTTACATCCTGAACGACTATTTAAGTTTTTGCTTAAACACAGTTCTACACGTATTACTTATCGTCTTCGGTTTCGCTAGCTCGGTGATAATCTGAATTATTTGAGATCACCCTAACAATTTAAGATCGTTTATAATAAGCAGTTTTTTAAATAATCTTATATAAATTCAATTCCGTAATTAAATGATAAAATATATAAAATTACGGGCAATCCTTTTGAAGAAATCCAATAAACGTTATCTTATCTGATTCAGTACTTATGAAAATATTGCAGATTTTGTATCTGTGACTAAGTGAACAAATTTAACAGCTTGCTAGATTAAAATTGACTAAAACGCGCGCCACGAACAGAAGAATTTCGGTCACTGACGTGAGATCAGCCAAGGCCACGACGGAAAAGAAATTTGTATGAAATCGTCACATATGTAATAGCTTTACGTAAGTTTAACTATTTAATTATCCTTGACGTTTCAGTTAGATTACACCAACCTTAAACCGTATGTCGACCTACTTGAGGATAGAACCACCCCACCCCATCTCTTCCCGCGGGTGTCGTAAAAGGCGACTAAAGGACAACAAAGCCGCTATTACAATCCCCGAGGAACTGCATCACCTCTAAAAGAATGGACTCGTCAACGCGCTTGGCCAGCGTGGTGTTCTAAGGCCATGCAGAAGCATGGCATTCTGCATCCCTCATGCAGAAGATAATGTGCATGAGGAGGCCAGCAGTGGACGAAAAATAAAGGTTGGTTACTATAACAACACTATTAACTCACTATAACAACTTTGTTTTTCACTCTTCGTTTTAGTATGTCTTGTTTATGCACGCAGGGCCGCTCCTTGTCCTCGGATAGTATTAATTAAACCGCCGAATGTCTTCTAACCTTTTATTACTTTTCCACGCCTTTTAACACGACATAGTCACCTAACCAATTGACAATCCTTTTGACGGCTCGTGAAAGTGCGTCGAGGTCCACACGCACTATTTTACCGCTTATAGCGATAGTGATGGCACTCCATCACAGCTACGATTACACCAACCTTGATTACGAGCTGTATAAAATATGTGTGCAAAACTCAAAAAAATGTAGGTATATTCTCAAGTTAAAACAAAATCCAGAAAGCGATGGGAAAAGTTAGAGAGAAATTAAATGAGACATACCAGCGCAGCAACACTGGCCCATGTTGAAGAACAACGCCATGTGTGACTGCTCCACTGCGTACTCGAGATCGGCATCAGCGAAAACGATGTTAGGTGACTTGCCGCCCAACTCCAGGGTGATGCGTTTCACGGAGCCCGCCGCTTCGCGCTGGATTAACTTGCCGATCGCCGTGGAACCTGGAAAAGGATAACATACTATACACGTTGAATCTTTAATGGTTTTATTATTAGTCCCATAGAGCCTCCATCCTTTTATTATTAGTCATTAGTACTAGCAATATATAAGGATAAATTAAAAATATGAGTATATGACCCGTGACCCCTGGGGGACCGTATGGACCCCTACCTATGTGCAACGTACCTACCCACGTGGAATTATCTCATAAGAGAGGACAGAATAAAGTATTTTTGGCAGGTTTTATTATATCATAAAAAAATTATATCACTTGGGGGTTCATAGTTAAGTTTTTGTTATGGTTAAGGTCTGTGACCGAAATAAGTTTGGGAATCACTGGTCTATGGTATAAAGGCTTCAACGCACAGAACTCATGGCAATTGCGTTTGATAAAAATAACGGTTTATTTATATGATACCGCGCTTTAAAACCGAGTCTGGCGTTATACCCGCAACGTTGTATGCTGAAGCCTTTAAACAGCGTGGTTGTGTAAGGACGAAAATATATACGAGTACATTGGCGTAGATGACTAGAATGCCTTACGCAGGGTTAATAGAATATTTATTATCGATTCAATAGTTTTTGACATTTTAAAAACAACAACCGAACAGTTTCAATAGATCTTTCATCTTTCTAGTGTTCCTGAGGTCTTTGACGTTGGGTTAGTATTAACAAACGTACGTACATACGCAAGTTGAACTAATGACACATTCATAGACTTCTTTCAAGGATAGTGAAATAAACTAATAAATGTCAAAATTATCATTTAATGATGCATACCTATAGGATAGATAATTAGATCGATAATGCTTCCGTGAAACACCTATAAACTGATAATGCCAACTCCGTTCAATTTCATTCTTACTGTATTGCATTAGTCACGGTACAAGTGAGCGAAATGGTTTGCCCTAAAACATTGTTCAGGGTGTCGATGAAGAAACTAATATTATGTCTTTGTGCAGTCGGATTATTCGTTTACCTCTATTTAGTGCAAATAGTGACGATAAAGATTGAAGTAAATCTTCTTAAACATAAGATTGACGGATTTGAGGACCTTAATTTAGAAAATACTGAGACTGGAATAAATATGTTTCTAGATAAAAGCTACACAGTAGATATGAACGAAGGTATTATTCAGTTGCATTTTCTCAAAGATGAAAGTGACATAGCGACCAACATTAACAAAGATAAGTTACAAACAAGTACTCCCCAATATGAAAGCGATAAAGTGAATTTCCTCGACCATAATAATATAAAGGGTTTTCCAATGACTTGACAACTTTTTTTCAAAATAAAATGCAAACCATTTGAGATATTTCAAAAACTTTATTATCGGGTTGAAGTACAATCAAAACATTTATGAATGGAACTCGACTTCGTTCATATGGCCACCGCGGGCACGTTTGCAGCGGTCGATTCGTTGGACCCAATTTTCGATGACTCGGCCACACATTTCGGCCGAAACGGCTGCTATTTCGCGTTCAATGTTGGCTCTGAGCTCTTCCAACGTCGTCGGCTTGTTGGCATAGACCAATGACTTGACGTAGCCCCAAAGAAAAAAGTCTAGAAGCGTTAAATCGCACGAACGAGGCGTCCAATCGACTGGTCCATTTCTTGAGATAACACGCTCATCAAACTTACTCTTCAATAAATCGATTGTAACGTGTGCTGTGTGGCTTGTGGCACCGTCCTGTTGAAACCACATGTTGTCCAAGTCCATATCTTCCAATTCGGGCCAAAAATAATCGGTAATCATGGCGCGATAACGATTACCATTCACAGTAACGTGACGATCATTATCGTCGACGAAAAAATATGGCCCTATGACGCCGCCGGCATGCAAACCGCACCAAACAGTTATTTTTTGTGGATGAAGTGGTGTTTCATGAAGCACATGTGGATTTTCACCCGACCAATAACGCATATTTTGCTTATTGACGAACCCATTGAGCCAAAAATGAGCTTCGTCACTGAAAATGATTTTGCGATGAAATTGATCATCTTGGCGCATCTTTTCCAGAGCCCAATCGGAGAACGTACGTCGCTTCAAATGGTCCATCGGCTTCAATTCCTGAGTCAGCTTGATCTTGTATGGGTGTAAACCAAGATCCTTACGCAAAATTCGCCATAAAGTGGTCTGGGCGATGTCCAACTCTTGAGAACGCCGTGGAATTGACTGCTTTGGATCATTTGCTACGGACGATTCAACGGCAGCGATATTTTCGACACTTCGACCAACCCGTTGTCTCACTGGCACGGCAACATCACACAACGAATATGTAGACTCAAATTTTTGCACTAAACTTGTTACTGCCTGTCTACTAGGGCGAGAATTACGACCGAAAATCGGAGTTAACGCTCTTAAAGTAGCGGTCACCGACTCCGAATTTCTGTAGTAAATTTTTATAATTTGCAGACGTTGTTCGTTCGTGTACTTTACCATGATGAAAATGTTAAGTTTACTGAATAAATTGACAGTGACAGTTCGATGATTAGTGAAAGGGTGCGTTCACAAATTGAATTCAAAGTTGTCAAGTCCCTATTGGAAAACCCCTTACATAAAAATACTCCTCAAGGAGACGCAAGTGACAGAGTAAACATAAATACAGATAATAAACAATCACATTATGTCAGAGGTGAAATCGCCAGACTGAAAAACATTAACGAAGATAACATACAAACAAACATTCTCCGAGATGAAAGTGATGAAATAAACAAAAAAGACGTTACTCAATTAAATTTGTTTGAAAATGGAATAGACAGATATAGAAACATTAACAAAGATAACATGAAAACAATTATTATCCAAGATGCAAGTGATAGAGTAGACATGGAGAATGATACAATTATAAATTTTCTTCAAGATGAAATCGATAGAGTTAGAAACATTAACGAAGATAATACACAAACAAATATTCCCCAAGATGAAAGTAACAGCGTGAATTTAAACAATGCTAATATTCAGTTAAATTTCAAAGATGTAAAAGACAGAGTCAAAAATAATGAAGACAACATACAAACAATTTTTCCCGAAGATGAAAGTCCTATAATGTACATTAATGATAATAATGATAGAAGTGGCAAAGTGAAAAATTTTGAAGACGAAATGAAATACATACTTCAGTGGACGCCGGCAGACAAAGCACCTTTTTACATAATGGGTTCAGAAACATTTATCTTCACCAGACTCAGTTGTAAATACAAAAACTGCTACGTAACAGACAACCGGGCGTTTTTTGATGATGTAACCTATTTTGATGCCATTGCTTTCAACGGTCGAGATGTTACGAATATGAAGCCACAAGAATTCCCAATGCGTCGATCTTCAAAACAAAAGTATGTCTACGGCGCAATGGAGTCAGCTTACCTATATCCAGCCTGTGAACCCATGTTGGACGACTACTTTAATTGGACCTGGACATATAAACTTGACTCGGACTTTAGATGGGGATATTTTACAATTTACGATTCGAAAGGTTCTGTAGTTGGACCGGCAATCGATATGGAATGGCCAGCGGAGATGGAGCCATTAGGCGAGAAATTACGAGAAAAATTGGCAAATAAAACAAAAGCGGTTGCGTGGTTTGTCTCTAATTGTAGATCAAAGAACGGTCGCCAGAAGTTTGCTGAAGAAATTGAAATGGAACTGAAGAAGTACGGCTGGTCGGTCGATATATACGGGGCTTGCGGCACCTACAAGTGTCCGAAGCAAACTGGAGAGTGTGATAAAATATTACAGACTGATTATTATTTTTACTTTTCCTTTGAAAATTCTTTCGCTGAGGATTACGTCACCGAGAAAGTGGTGAACGCTCTAAAGAATTTTGCCGTGCCCATCGTTTATGGTGGAGCGAATTATGCCAGGTACAGTTTTTCTTTTCACTTTATATTAAACAGTTTTAGTGTTTCTTCCAAAAATAAGAAAAAACGACTTGTTTTTTTTATTTTTAATCAAAAATAACGAAGTCGATATGGAAATATAATTATTTAGGTATGTCTGATTTATCTATTTTCAACGTACGATAAGAAAGTACTACTTACAATATATAAGAACTAAGTAGATTGCAGCAAGTATGTTTCAAGGGCGATAGACATGGGCTAATGTTATCAGTATTAATCTTTACTGGGGATTATAACGGACCTGTCCGTTCACCTTCCTATTTTTTGCTGGTTATTTTCATAGCATGTCATTATTTAAAACTTTGTCTAATCACAAGGGTAAAACCGTTTCTAGTAGTGTGTCTCCACTGTTGGATATAGGTCTCTTCCAAGGACCGCCACCAAACAATCTTCCCGTAATCTCGGTGCACACAGAGCCACATACAATAAGATATTCCAGGTGCATATTTATCATCTATTCCATATGAACACCTTCTTATGAATACTTGTCCAAACCATTTTTTTGTAACTATTACAAACTCGCTTGCAAATATTTTCTTTATTATTATGTTACCATAAAACAGAATAAGTACAGCATATGAACACAATACCAGAAATATTTACTGATACTAATTATCGTAGATAAGACAATATTTTTGTCGTTTAAATTATTAAAGTCTGATGTACTTAGTTATCATTGCTTATTGAGTTGTGATAGTCTAGTACCTATAAGTTAATGTCGTGAGTTCGAACCCCGGCCTGTATCATGTTTAATAGTGATTTTTAAGGTTGGAAATCATCATGGTTATTTGTAGTCTAATGAAACTGCAGCGCGGAACATCGATTTATATTGATTAATATCAAATTATAAAACCCCACTGCAGAGCTCTCTGTGGTGGAATAATCGCTCCTCCATAAAATAATCACTAGAGACCCAGGCCCTAATAATACACCACACAGTCTCATGCGCTGATTGTGTATGTATGTTACACATTTCTGACTTTAATGGATTCCCATTTACTTAATTTTTCATTTTTTTTTTAAATTTCCATGGTGTTTCCCAAAACAACCCAATTAGTAACAATTGAAAAACCATATATAGATGTCGATTTCATACTACATCTTCAAAAATGCCCACAGCGAATGCAATTCCGAAATCTTTCAGATTTCTCCCTCCGGGCTCCTATTTGAATGGAAGAGAACTGGGCGCAAAACGATTAGCAGAAACTATGAATGAGATAATGATGAACCAAACTATGTACTACGACTTCCACCGTTGGAGAAACCATTTCAAATACGTGAACAACAACGAAAACAACAGCTTTTGCAAACTGTGCGCCGCGCTAAATAATAGAACGGCGATGGAAGAGGTTACGGTTAAAGAAAATTTCAGAGAATGGTGGAATGGAAAACTAGCGAAGTGCGAGGTTTCATAATGAATGAGGAATACGTATAGACTAAATACCGTGGGACTGCGTGACTAAAAGCGTTTTGTTTTTGTCAGCGGTTCCAACGGTACAAGTTTCTGTGTCCTCTGTGTTTTATTAAGTAAGTCACTCGTATAATGTGTCCGAGTTAAAAGTTAAATTTTATACTATTCAAGACTTTCATAATAATAATTATCGAAATTTGCACACAGAGCTATTATACAAAACATTTTATTTGGTGTTTCTAAAGCTGTGGTAATCGACTACACACTTACTATTGGGCCGGCCTAATAGGTCGGATTTGACATATGATGAACCATATAATCCACCGATGTGAAATATTAATTGTAATAGACGCAACGCTTCCAAGACAACGACGCTTGAAATTGATCGAGTTATACCACCACATACTAATATATGGCTCGTCATATGTCAAATCCGACCTATTAGGACGGCCCAATTGTAATATATTATAGTGTAAGTATAGTATGCACGACAGATACGAGTACATCAATAATATATATAGCTTGAAATTTAGTTGCTCTAGATCTTCCTCACAGATAGATCTTATGAGATTTTTTTGAAATGGTATGTGAGCACCGGAATAATTGTTACAAACTGAAATTTTATTTATGATCTGGTCCAAGTAGTGTCTGCGACGCGTTATATTTATTGCTCCTGGATCAACAACTGACCTGTATCGTTTGTTCTCGGCAACTAACCACTCGGCTCTCAACTTGAAATGACTGATATAGTTTGATAAAGTAATACAAAATACAAATTAAATATTGAATTCTCAATCAAATAGAATATAATTGAAAGTCAAGTGAAAAAAGGTAAATAAGAAAAGAGGCAACTTCGCATGTTAAGACCATTTTCATCGTGATAATATTATATATTTAACTTAGATATTATTACGTTATATAAATTACATTACGTTATATACTTATAATACAATTTTAAAATTGTTAAAAGTATTTAACATTTTGATTAAATTTATTGTAAAGTTTAAGTGTAAGTGCTTAGTAAATTGTAAAACACGAGAGCGTGTCCAACAGACCGTGCTCACAGTTTGGTGGAACTACGTTTAATTTAATAATGTTTGTTTGTAAAAATACGAAAAGTAAAAATTTTGTTTATACCAATAACATGTATAAGAGTTCTTTACTAAGTGCATTATAATTTCAATCACAAGTAAATATATCTTATCTATGACTTCAATAGTGTCAAAATGGCGTATATGTCACAAATGTCATTATTGTAATAGAATGTAAGTTTATTAAATAAGTATAAGACATTTGATGATATTTACCATTATAGAAATGAATTAGTTGATAATTATAAAGATAACTGTTCACGGTTTCAAATGCACAGGTTTAAATGTGGTTTCATTTACACCGCTTATACTGTATTCACTGCGTTGCGATGACGTAAGAAATATCCGACATTATTATCTGTAAAACATCTTCTTCTACTTAATAAAAATCTAACAGTGACTGACAGACAACGCACAGTCTAAAGCCGCACAGGTAGGTTTAGAAGCATGAAATTTTGCACACGAGTTTCTTATATAACGTGGGTGAGCAGTAAGAAAGGATTTTTGAAAATTCATCCCCTAAGGGTGTAAAGTAAGGGACGAAAGTTTGTATGGGAGAAAAGTCTGATGGTTCCCGAGATGTTGCCCATGAGAAATCTCATCGGGCATACGGCTAGTTGTTGAATAACATAATACAAATATTATGCTTTTCTGCAATCGGAATGTTTATTTACTTGTATTCAGTGTATGTAATGTGGGCAAAAATAGAAGTAAATATGTATTTTCAAAAATGGAAGTAACGGAACTGTTACAGTCAAAAATGTGGACGAAGATAACGCCGAGACACAGATGTACCACACGCACGGTACACTGTTACTAAGTAACAGTAAAGATAAATCATAAAAAAGAAAAGATACAAAACGCAAAATATCACCGACGATATGAAATTCATACTTCAATTGACGTAAGCAAGCAAGCGCTTCTGGTAGCAGCTTTTTTTTATGTTCGAAGGCGGCACATACAGTCCACCTGATGGTAAGTGGATACTGTCGCCCTCAGACATCCGCGATACATGGCAACAGTCCAAAATGACAAACGTTGGCATGCCCCCGGATACGCTGCCTACCTTTGGAGATATAGGAATGGATTTGGAGAAAAGGTTGGGAAAGGTTGGGGGGTAGGATGGGAATGGGTTCTAGCACATCTCACTCACTACCGCATCACGTACGTACATTGGGGAAATAAGATAAATTGGGAAATGCGGTACATTTCAAGGTAGTCTTCTGTGAGAGGGGTAACGTGGCCAGTCGAGGGCGCCCAGCGGCTGTTGGATTGCGGCGTGCACTATGCCCCTCTAGTTGCTTGTCATCCCTTAGTTGCCTCTTACGACACCGCGGGAAGCGATAGGGATTTTTTGTTTAACGTTTTATATGACTATTGTCAATTGTATTGTACTTCTCGAAATAAAAAACAATAATAATAATTATTATTAAGCCGGTCCCAGACATTTGTACATATATGTACAAATATTTCTAAAAAAATTCGGAAATATTTGTACCTACTCAAAACTCTTTAAAAAATAATCGTCCCTTCAAACAGTCAATCGATACAGTCAAACAGCTGACTCTTTGCAAGTGTGTGGGAGCCATCTCAAATATTTGCGGTTTGCGCCCTTTGGTGTACGCAAAAAACCAACAGTGTTGGAAAATACTAAATATTTATGGAAAGACGAAATATTTGTACAAGTATTTGCAAAGTATCTCCTACACATATTATAGTATTTGTGCATGTTTGTACATACCTGTAGACATGTCTGGAAGCGGCATTATAAAATGAGTGCGTGTGTACCTGTGAACGCGATCTTGTCGACATCGGGGTGGTCAACAAGTGCGGCGCCCGCGTCGCCGTACCCCGGCAGTACATTCACCACGCCCTCGGGGAAGCCAGCTTCCTGCCGACATAAAGCTATTCACATCCTTGTGTACTTGAATCCGCCCATAACATCCCACTGCAGGGCACAGGCCTACCCTGTAAATCACTGGGGGGGTTTTGGGCCCTAATCGCCATCGCGACGCGACTTCTTTACGCGATACTTACTATTTTACGCGACATCGCCAAATGTTGGCCAGGTTGGGTAGTCATAGGTTTTGTCTGGCGAGGTAGCCATGGCTTCCCGATGAGATAGGTCTCTTAAAACGGCACGCTAGTTAATAATCAAACTTTTAAGAGGTAAAATCTCGTTATAGATGTGCACTGGCCACTTCACTTCATCGCCCACTGGCGAGATTCCGTTTTGCACCCACATTCAATGCATTGCGCCAGGCCATATATTGATATACCTTCTACCTATACTATGTAACCACTTGACCTTGCCTGACTTTCCCGGATTTTCCAGAAGTGGACAGTGGGAACCCTGTTCAGGCGTCATAAAGGTAGTTTTTCTATTGTGATCTATTGTTGTCCAACAAAATAAGAACTCTTTGTCTAAACCCACCTTGGCAAGTTGTGCAATATACAGTGCGGTTAATGGAGTCTGCTCTGCTGGTTTCAGGATCAGAGTATTGCCAGTCG
Source organism: Sesia bembeciformis (assembly GCA_943735995.1). Taxonomy (NCBI): domain Eukaryota; kingdom Metazoa; phylum Arthropoda; class Insecta; order Lepidoptera; family Sesiidae; genus Sesia; species Sesia bembeciformis. The sequence continues at coordinate 11,795,195 of OX031040.1, forward strand.
CAAGAGCCGGCCCCAGTTTCCAAGCAGCCATTAGCAGTGGGAAGTTCCATGGGATTATCTGACCGCAGACACCTGAAAGCATGAAATAAATAATTGAGGATTTTCTGTTGTACGTCCAGAAATGCATATAAAAACTAACATACTACACATATCCGAATACACAGGCAGTAATCGAACCTTACTCGAAGTGTAAAATCATGGATTCCGTTTATAGTTTTGAGATCATTGACATAAAAATTTTGTATATTAATACATTTTGTATATTTTGGTAGGAAATTCTAGATATTCTGCACAGTAGTACTACCAACTTCGTCAACGCATTTCTTTTATAAAAATGTTAAAAAAAAAAAAAATTAAATTCGATTTTTAAAAGATTTTAATATTTTTTAATTAGTTGCCTCCATTTAAGAAATAACTTTAAAAAATATACGTGCCATCATTCCCTTTTTTAGAATATTAAAATTAAAGATATATGACACAAATACAATTTTAATTTGAAAATTTCAACGGAATATATTTTATAACGGGGCGTATGGTCAGAAACAGTTCAAACTCTTTAATAAGTTTTACTGGCAATAAATTGTAATTACTGGAATAAATTGATTTTGGATACTTTACCGTTTGAAACTAGTAGTTGGCATTATCTTGTTACATAACAGGATGATTGGTTAGTAAATGTTTGCTAATATCTATAAATAAAACTGTTATCTTTTGGCTGCGTATATACATATGTACTCGCTACGCGGCAGGTTGGGTAATGTTGATTTTGAAAGAGGTATTTGGCAACTATTGAGGTAATCGAAGGAAGAGGTACATAAGGCATGCCTTTCACTATCCACTGCAGGACATCGGCCTCCTCGTGCAGTGTCTTGTGCATAAGGGATATTTTGCCTTAGAACAGGCATAATGTTCATTTATTGTATAATGCGTATAGATAATTTATTATATAGGATTATTATATAAATTGTTGTTTGAAAGTGCCTGTCACAATAACGAGGTCAATGGTAGTGTCATTTTACTATCTATACATATAATAAAATCGTAACAAAACCGTGTCGGCAGCGCCGGCTCTAGCTCATGTAGCGCCCGGGTGCAGGGCGCCCTCTAGTAGGCGTTTTGAACTCTTTGGAGGTGTCGCGAGCGGCGCTCGGCGCCCCCTAAGACCCTGCGCCCGTGTGCACCGCACCCCCTGCACCATAGGTAAAGCCGGCACTGAATTCAGCGCTCGACAGGCGCCCCCGGGCGCGGGGCGCCAGGGGTGCACCGCACCCCTTGCACCCCCTGGTAAAGACGGCCCTGCGTGTCGGTATATGATACAGAGCCCAAAACATAGATTTTTGTATTTTTTGTATTTCTGAACATGCAAAAACCATTAGATTTTAACGAAACTTGTCACAATTGTACCTTCTATCGAGATCCATTATAAAGTTCCCATATTTATTATTTATATTATTTATATAGAAAAAATAATAATATTTATAAAGTCATATTTATTATTTTTTCCTCTCTTGTTCCTCGTGATATTTTTATGTCTGTGTATAATTACGTTATCAGAGCAAAAAGACATTATTTTGGGTATGGACTTAACCAAAGTCATGGTTAAGATTTTCTAAACTAAAATATAGCTGTTTCAACATTCATTTTATATAGAAACATAAATCTTTTTTTAAGATTTCACAACAGTATCAAAATCTGGAAAACTGGAATCTCTAGATAATGATATCGCGAATCATACCTAATTAAAATATATATTTTTTATCTAAGGGTGATCAGAGTAATTACATTATGCATCACAATACCACACTGAATACATTAAATTCAATATACATCTATCACTGAAAAAATATCTTTTCATTTGTAAATAATCTTTACGTATTAACAAACATAAAATAGCGACCTTCAGCTATGTTTAATTGATAAATTTATCAACGTTACGTTAACAAATCATGAGATTTGCATGATAACGATAGTAAACTGCACATAATTCAGATTACATCTTGAATCGATTTGAAATTCCAAACGACACGAGGTTTTGAACAAAGCGCAAATACAACTTTGTAAAACAAGCCTGTACTTTCATTTAGCGCAACCGATATAAGTGACAAAGTCATAACTAGTTTACGAACGCAAAAAAGTTTGTAATCGTGAGAACGCTCGGTTATCCAATTTTATAAATGGCTCGTAGTTAATTCCCAATAAATTATAATATCATAAATTTGTGATAATTTATTAAAATTATTAATTTAACTCTGGTACAATAGCGATTAACACGATTGATATGAATGAAATGAATACATATTTACATTGAGCACATGGTGTTGTCATGTTATTGTGAATTGTCGTCCAATTTAGAGAGTAGACGCTGCGGTGAATAATTTAATGCATTTTATAACGGACACGAATATGGAAGGATGGAGCGTAAAGCGAATAATGGTATGTGGAAAAAAAAGGGACAAGATGGAAGGTGAAGGTAAGTCTGGAAACATATTCACTGTCGAAACAAGTTAATGCATTTTACAACAGTCTTCTGTGTAATCCAGTGAATCAGACATGCCTAGTGCCTTTGTGATATTGTATCACCGTCTCCATAACACGTTCGCAGAACGGTTTGTTTAGAATCACAGAGCTAAGACATGGGAGCAATAAGAATCACTCACCGACAGGCTCGTGGCGAGTGTACGCGAAGTATTTCCCGTCTGTGGGCAGCACTTTGCCGTGGTTCTTGTCGGCCCAGCCGGCGTAATATCGCAGATTCTTAATCACAGCGCTTATGTCAACATGGTATGATGCCGTGTAAGGCTTCCCGTTGTCCAGAGTCTCTAGACTCTAAAATGTTGAAGAATAAGGATTGATTAACTAATAAGCTAAACAGTCAGGGATTATAAGTACCGGGACAATATTAAGAGACTTAACGATCACCGTTTTGGATATTACTTTTTATTGGTGTGTACAAATTAGCTTTTTGAAATACTTTATATTAGTTTCAATATAATTCAAGACAACATGCATCTACTGATGCATGCATTGACATGCATTGACAGAAACCAAACTTTGTACTTTATCGTTCATCCCGAAAATTTTTGTCAGCACAACGTTGTGCAACGTGTGTCTAAATAAGAGGGCAGTCCGACTATTTTATTATATTTGACACCGACAAATGTCTAGTTTTCATCAGGGCCAATCTTATAAGAGTCGGTGGCTCGAATATAGGCATGCAATTTCCATTTGAACATGCTCGAATCGAGGCAACTAGGTCCTCGCCAGTAAGCTTTCAGATTTTTAATAGGTTTATGTCAGATGAGAAATACCTAATAAAAACAGTGGACGTAATTGCTGAATGTATTAAGTAACGAATTTATGAAGAAAGGACGATTCTATTACTTCGTGTTGCAGTTAGATTAGGTGACTGGTACAGTAATAAATACATCACAATTATAAACTAAAATACTTGGTTTGTTAAATATTTGTCACCATTTCGTCTTTTATTTGGTTAATTAAGTATACCTATAGCGAGATAAATGAGTTTAAAAGATTTATTTTGCAACTTCCTATGAATAATCAATAATATTCAATAGCTATAATAGCCACCTAAACTTTAAAAAGCAGACGAATTCATCTTCGAATGATTCTTCAGAACCATGCATATAATGTACATACATATTATTGACCACAGTTACTGGAAAATAATGACGATAGTCCTAGTAATGTTATTAATTAATGTCCATAACAGTGCTTATTACTTCTAAAAATATCTATCTGACACTGACCAGCCCGTCCAGTATCCATGGCTGGACATGGGCCTGTACATGCACAATGTCTCGTGTATGAGGAATGTATGGCCTTAAAACGCCACACTGGTCAAATGGGTTCGTGAGTCCACTCTTTTTTAGGTGGTGTAGTTCCTCAGGGCTTGTGGTAGCCACTTTGTTATCCCTTAGTTGCCTTCGATGACACCCGTACCCGCGGGGGTGGAGGAGATGGGGTGGTGCTATTCCTAAGCTGACCGACGACACACGGCACTCCATATATTTATATTTAAATTTAGAAGAAATTTACAATAGAAGTCCATAATAACAAACTTCGTTAGAAATTTCATAAAACTGGTATTAATGACAAGTTTTTTTAAATTCGTATCAAAATCTTTATTATCGCAATCTTCTCCGTCAATATAATGTCAGTAAACAAGGGATCTTAACATAGTCACATAATATGTCACCACTACTACTGATTTATTTTTAACACAAGTATTTGAATACCCAGACATATATATTCTTAACTAAGTTGGCGGTAATGGAAATGTGATTTATGGATTAATAAAGAATCGCCCACACGCTGGTTTTTGTGACCTTGATAAGGCAGTGTATGTGTTACACATTTAAATAAGAACGGTAGCTGCCAGTCAAAGTACAATCAGTATCAGCCACATACAAATAAGGTGCATATTCGAACGTTAAGTCCATTACGGTGTGTGAAAAATATTTTCTAACTAGTTTAGACTATGTAACTACGACTAATGTTTGAAAAATAGTTATTTTATATCTAGAATTAAAACAGTTTTTTTTTATGGACGAAGGCGGCAGACGAGCATACAGTCCACCTGATGGTAAGTGTATACTGTCGCCCACAGACATTCGCGATACATGCCAACATTATTCCAAAATGACAAACGTTGGCACGTTCCCGGATGCGCTGCCTACCTGTGGAGATATAGGAATGGATTTCGTGAAAGGGTTGGAAAAATGGGGAGGGATACGATAGGGATAGGAATGGGCTCTGGCACATTTCACTCACTAGCGAAACGTACGTACATTAGGGAAATACGATAAAGTGGGAAATGCAGTACATTTCAAGGTAGTGTTCTGTGAGAGAGGGGTAACGTGGCCAGTCGAGCGCGCCCAGCAGCTGTTGGATAGCAGCACTCCCACTCTCAAAAGTTATAATAATATGTGACATTTTTTTAGACAAGGGACCTTAGGGGCCTTATACTAGAATTATATTGTCTTACCTATGGTCTTTAAACACATTTATATGGACAGGCTTACATACACTTTTATTCATATTGTAAAAATGATAAATTGATCTGATCACATATAAGTGTTATTATGGCATCTGGATAGAGCTGTCGATACGACTGTTTTAAAGGGTTTATAAATACGAAAAGGTATCTCTGCTGTATTATAATGTGTATGAACAATTGGGATTTAATCCCAGGCAGGAGTTAATTTTAACTCAACTCCTCTAAATGTAAAGTGTAATTTAATAAAAGAAATAATCAAATGAGGAACAAAAAATACTGAGTAAGCAGCAAATCAATGGCAGCAAATCTAAAGGTGGGTTAGGTTGAGGTTCTCTGGTGACAATAAAGAAATTCGACTTGGTGATGTACTTTAAAATTACTTCAGTTATTCAAAAATAGTTTGATTTGTCATCATGATTTCCTCTTCATTTAATATTTTCTTTGCTACCACTTTAAATACAAGCCGTTTACAAATACAGTTATTGTAGTGACTTTATTATGATTTAGTTAGATCAAAGGGCTGTTTTAATGCATAAATTTGATACTTAGTAGAGCAGGTGTTTGACAAGGTACCGTAACTGTTGCATCCCAAAAGAATCTTATCATGTGTTCAAGTTACTTATTTGTTAATTAATGTTATTATTATTACTCACAGAAAATCAGGATTAATTAATTACTCACCGCCAAGTAGGCCTTATCTTTCTCAACGAGGTCTGCAAGCCTGTTGATTAATACACCACGTTGGGACGCATCCATCTTTCTCCATGGTGATCCCAGCCTGTTTTAAATAATTACATTAAAGTAGTTGAATAGACTGTTAGTTTGTATGTTTTAGGTTAAAAATTAAAGTCTGTCACTTTCTCAACTAACTATAGGTCCACCACATTACATTACATTCTACCTAAGGATGGGGACTGATCTTGAAAATAATAATGAGTTTTTTTAAATGTTAATGAACTTACAACTAAATTAACTATTACTCTTGCATCTTATCATATTATCATCCATATATCGAACCATGTAGTTAACAAGTGGGACCAGTGACTAGAAAATGTTATAAACGCAAATTCGGTGATTCTGTTCAAGAACCCACTAGACACAAATACTATGCTAAACAGATGCACAAGTGATAAAAATCAGATTGGGCGCATCAGCGTATGCTGCTTAGGCTATTACAGCCATAATAATAATAAATAAATAAATCTATTTTTACAATCTTTTCAAAACCACATTCCATGACTAAATTTAAAGCAAGTAAGTAGAGAGTGACTTACTTGAAAGCATCTTTCGCAGCTTTAACAGCTTTGTCAACATCTGCCTTGCTGGACTGCTGTACTTCAGCAATAACTTCTCCTGTGGCCGGGTTCTCCACTTTAAAAGTCTTGCCATCAGATGCCTTCACCCATTCATTGTTGATGAACAGCTGATATGAGAATTAAAACAAAATATATATTAAACACACATATCTGATATGTTAAATTGAAACATTTTTATATGCTTATATTCTAAATACAGAAATGCAGCCATTGGTCACTGACATCAGAAATACAGACTGGAATTAATTAATAGTTTGTTTCTTTTGTGTTTGGCTTTGCCATTGTACTACATTGTTCAACAACATTAATACTGAGGAAAATAATTAAGATTGAGCAAGGAGCAGTTATTAAATTCCTAACTAAAGAGGGAAATATGCCATCCCAGATCAGACAATACATGTTGAATGTGTTCTGTGATTCACTCCCTTCTGATTTCATCATAAAGTTTTGGTCAAAACAGGTTAACCATGTCGTGAGAGGTTGGAAAATGATCCCCATAGTGGATGCATTGTGGCAGTCCAGAAGAAACTGTAGGTAAAGTAAAATAATTAATACTCGCAGATCAGAGAATTAAGCAGTGGGAGATTACGATAGAGATTGGCATTAGCACAGAACAAGTTCATGTAATTATTTATGAACATTTAGGGATGTCTAAGGTGAGCGCTCATTGGGTGCTGATGTGGTGGAAGAAGTGAGACATTTTTGAACATGATGAAGAATGTTCAAAGAGCAAACCGAAAGCAAACAAGAATTGTTACAATGGAAATTTAAGTGAGAAAAGCCTTCACAAAAATTCAAGGTTTGGCCATCGGCCGGCAAGCTGATAGCAACCATTTTTTGAGATGTGGAGGGGATTCTGTTCATAGATTACCTGCCAAAACATACTACAATGAATGAATACTATTTACTGATGAATGAATATTGCTTACCGTGCTGACTTGCTAGTCCAACTGCAAGCAGTAATAAAAGAAAAAAGAAGAGGCATACTTCTTAAAGGAATCTTGATTTTGCATAACAATGCTCCAGTCCAGACAATGCTCTACTTCACTCGGCTCTAACTGGAAGGTCAGATTTAAATAAAACGTCTACACAAAAATCAATCATCCTCCTTATAATGAAGATATGGCCTCTGCGACTATTTTCAGTTTAGAATTTTGAAGAAAAAAAATTCAAGGAATACAGATTTTCGACTGGTGAGGAGATGAAGGTCTCTGTGAATGATCATTCTGACAAACAAACTAAAGAATATTTTTTTAATGTAATGACAAATGTTAGTACAGTCTATAAAGGAGACTATATTGAAAAATAAAAAAAATCCATGCTTGTCTTTTCTTTCATACTTATGTAGATTACTTATCAGCCGCCCCTCATACATATTTACTATACATACTTTGCTGTCTTTTTTGGTCTTGGCCTATGTTTCATTTTCCAAAGTCTGCTGCAAGAGATCTCCATGGGGGATAAGCTTATATTTTATACATATTTATCTTTATCTTCTTATTTTTGTTTTCTGTTTGGTGAGTAAAATAAATGACATAATAAATGATATTATGACATTAATTCATATCATGATATAAATAGATCCCCAATAAACTACTTAAAAACTAAATTGAATAAATAATATATTAACATAATATAATAAAGAGGTAAAATAATCTCTGAATAATCTGAATAAAGAGGTAAGAGGTAATCTCTGGAACTACTGAACTGATTTCAAAGTCTTTCACAAATAGGAAGCTACATTATCCATGTCTAATATAGGCTATATTTTATTTTGAAATTTTGAAAAATAAAACTTATAAACTGAAGCAAAGCGAGGGCGGGTGGCTAGTAAATAATAAAGAGCGGATCATGTTATAATTACAGCCACTGGTCACATAAATATCAGTAAAAAAATAATTCGCGTGAATAAACACAGTACATGTGCTAATTTTATTTAAGGAATAGTAAACCTTGACAGCTGCTTGATAACCTTGATGACCTTGATTTATATGTATCACTTATATTATTATTAACTCACCCCTGTATACAATATATCAGGGTTCGTATTAGGTGCCGGTGTAGCAGCAGCTGCTGTAGCGAATCTTGCCTTTTGTAACTTGGTAAGATGTCGCAACATGTTCGTTATTTTTTTATCAAAAACTGCAGAAAATTGTTCGTCACTAGACACTAATTCTGAAATTACAATTATCAGTGGAACAGTAAACGGCCGGCGAACGATAAGTTTGGCACTCACAAACACAACGCAACAAGTGAATAAATTCCACTAGCTAGCGAGACCTAAATGAGTTTATAAACGGACTGTTAATGTTGGATTGGAAACTTCGGCGAACTGACAGACGATGAGGGTCATAGGAAACCAAATTCAATAATTATAACAGGAATAACTTTTGTCTTGATAAAAATAGTTGATAGCAATGTCAATGTCAAAATGACAGCTTCCCAATTCCAATTTCTTAACCCTAGATAGATAATCAACTTCCCCGAGACGTGATAGAGGAAACTGCAGCATTAGCTAATAAAACATTCAATATAAATAAGGACTACATTTATTTATACTAGGAGAAAAATAATAGAACAAAATATGTGACACCACTCTCAAATATAGAATGGACCAAAGACAATTAGAAAACATGAGTGCAGCATTACAACCTTCAACACCTTTTCCTGATGTGTACTCATGTGTCTGAAACATGTCGCTATCCACACATCAACGATGCACAATGTTTTGCAAACTTCACTTTAGACAGTGGCTTTGTCATTATATCAGCTAACTGAATCTCTGTCGGACAGTAGCTGACATTGAGCAGTCCTGTCACGAAGTTTTCGTGAATAAAGTGGTATCGCACATCAATATGCTTCGATCGCTTGTTAAAGGAGCCAGATTTTATAAGTTGAATTGAACTTTGGTTATCAACATATAAATTTATTTTTACTTCTGAATCAGTTATTTCCTTTAACAGGGATTTTAAAAACAATGCTTCTTTACAGCATTCTGCTGCCGCTATATACTCGGCTTCAGTTGAGGATAGAGCCACTATAGGCTGTCTTTTGGATGCCCATGATATTGGTCCATTAGCCATCATAAGAACAGAACCAGATGTGCTCCGTCTTGTTAGTGGATCTCCAGCATAGTCCGAATCACTGTAAGCATCAATATGCTCTATCGAGCTGTTTCGTTTGAACAATATGCCCTTATCTTTAGTCCCATTTAAATATTTCATTATTTTCTTCACTTTCGTGACATCTTCTTTAGTGGGATTTTCGATCTTTCTGCTGACTTGATTTACAGCTTGTGCGATGTCTGGTCTAGTTCTTGTGGACAGATACAGTAAACTTCCCACTGCCTCCCTATAGGGGTAGTCCTTCTCTTGGGGAGTTTCCTGTGTCGACTTTGCATCGTTACTTCCAGGTGTCTCACAAGGTTTAGCGCCTTTCATATTATACTTTTCTAGCACCTCATTTATGTAGTTCTTTTGGGTTAATTTAATACCTTCTCTAGAGTTATTTATTTCCATACCTACATACGTGCTCGGGTTTTCATTTCTTTTCATCTCAAATTTGGTTTCAAGTTTTGACAAGATATCTTCGATCCTCTTCTTGTCTTTTCCTATGACTAATCCGTCATCGACAAATAATCCAATTATGATAGACTTATCTTCATTTATGAAAACGCATCTGTCGGTCTTAATTGTCTTGAAACCTAAATCTAACATGGCTCGGGTAAAAATTTTATTCCATGTAAATGGAGCTTGTTTTAAGCCGTATAACGACTTTTGCAGTCGGCATACTTTTCCGGGAACATCGTAGCCATCGGGTGCTTTCATATAAATTTCATCTGTCAGTTCACCGTACAAGAAAGCGGTCTTGACGTCGAAAGTCACGAAGTGATAATTTTTAGATGCGGCAATCGCTAATAAGGTTTTAAGAGCAATTTGACTTACGACTGGGCTATATATTTCTTCAAAATCCAGGTTGCCTTTCTGCTCGCAGCCACGTACGACTAATCTTGCTTTGTACGTTCCGTCATCTTTCACTTTAAATACCCATTTGTTAGACAAAACTTTGTGTCCTTTAGCTTTTACCTTGTCAACTAGTACCCAGGTTTTATTTTTCTCTAGGGATTCCTTTTCAGATTTTATAGCCTTCTCCCAATTTTCTTTATCCATGCCTGACACAGTTTCTTTAAAGGTAAGTAAAGAACAATCATTATAATTTTCAGACACAAACATATTTACCGAACTACTTAGCTCATAGTCTTTAGTCCATGCTGGTCGCCTCACATCTCTTTGTGGTCTTCCACTTGAGTTGGGCGATGTAATTGGATTTTGATCAGGCTGGTAAAACAAGTCAGAAGTAGAAGTTGGTTCCTGAAAAGGTAAGGTATTATCTATTTTTTCTATTTCTCTTTCTTCTGTTTCATGTTCCACCTGTTCCGGTTGGAAGTCTCTGTATTCCACAGCAGGAATGTTGTTATAGTGCATCTTTTCAATTACTCTAACATCTCTGCTGATAATAACGTCATTCTTTTCCGGTATGTATATTCTGAAGCCTTTTGCGTTTTTCGCATACCCCATGAATACACCTATAATAGCTTTGGCAGTTAATTTCCCTCTTCGATTTTTATTTAATACAAACGCTCTATTTCCGAATACATGTAAGTGATTTGCTGATGGTATTCTTGTCGTCCACTTCTCATAGGGTAAATTTCCTTTAAGAGCTCTTGCTGGGCTTCTATTTATGAGATAGTTTGCAGTGTGCAATGCCTCTGCCCATAAATTTGGAGGGATATTGGAATCTAGCATCAAACATCTTGCTTTATCCAAAAGTGATCGATTTTTTCTTTCACTGATACCGTTCTGCTGTGGGGTGTAGGGTGCAGTTAGTCTTCTACTTATCCCATTTTCTTTAAGTAGATTATCAAAGTCTTTTGACCTGTATTCTCCTCCGTTGTCAGATTGGAGATTTTGAATTCTTTTCTTGTGGAAAAGTTCAACGTTGTTTTTATATTCCTTGAACTTTTCTATTACTTCAATCTTCTTTTTTATGAAGTAAATACAGCAGTATCTTGTATAATCATCTATGAATGTGACAAAATATTTCGATCCCGCCAGAGATTCATTCTCAAAGGGACCGCATACATCGCTGTGAATTATTTGTAATGGCTCAGTGGAGACTATTTCATCATGGCTTTGGAATGGTAGACTTGTCATTTTTCCCTTTATGCAGGTTTCACACGTATCTAACCTTTTTTCCTTAAAATAAAGTCCTCGCATCATTTTATTTCTAACCATTAATTTCAGGTCCTTTTCATTTACATGACCTAACTTTTTATGCCATTTCATCATGTCGCTTTCAGCTCCAGACGTGAAATTTGCTGTTTCCTCCGGGTCTTCAAATTCAAGGTAATATAATCCATTTTTCCTTGTAGCTTTTAGAATAACAATTCCATTTTCCATGATACTGGCTTGTTCCTTTTCAAATAGAACTTTGTAGCCGTTATCTGTTATTTTGCTTACTGACAACAAACTATTCGATAAATCAGGTACGTAAAGTGTGTCATTTATATTACATTTACCATTATCGGTGTTGACTACAACATTTCCTTTACCTTTAACTTCGGTAGTGTGCTTCTCTGAAGCCAATCTTAATATGTCTGTCGCAGGGATTAAGTCAGAGAGCATTTCTATTTTACCAGTCATGTGTGACGTGCAGCCACTATCTAGACACCACAAACCATCTTTGGTTTTCGTGTTATCCAATGTCAGACAAATATTAGAAATCTTTTCTTGGCTTTTGTTTACATGGCTATTTTGTCTTTTCTTTGACCAACAAGCCTCTGTTGAGTGCCCTTTCTTATTACAATTTTTGCACAATAATCCTTTTTTCTTTTGTTTTACACAAAATGCCTCTGAAGTTTGAGGTTCGCTGTGCCTCCGTGCTTCATTTTCTTCTATTATTTTAACTTTCAGATTATCGGGATTTGGCAGGACATCTCTCGACTCAATAGCTGTTCTAAAGCTGTCAAAGTTTGTAGGTAGACTGTACAACATCATTATACTTAACAGTTCCGGATGAATTTTGACATCCATATCCTCAAGTTTACCTACGACATCCATGATATTATTGAGGTGATCTCTGACATCTTCCAGAGGGGACATTTTTTTCAAAACCAGTTGCTTCAAAAGTGTAGCCTTTCTTGCTGGCCCTGTACTTTGGTGAATTGACTTCAATTTATCCCACACATCTTTCGACGTGTTGCAGCCCTTAATCTGTTTAAGTTCTTTTGGGGATATGAGTAGAAGAAGCTCTGACCTTGCCTTTAAGTCTTCCTTCACGAAAACACGTTTTTCTTCAGCACTCGCAGTCGCCGCTAACTTTCTTTCACCGCTAGCGATCTCCCATAAATCGCTTTTGATGAGAATCGCCTGAGCTTGTAGGCACCAGGTATCATAGTTCGATTTTGTCAACGGTTCTATGCTTCGAAAACTTGAGATCATTTTGTTTTCTTACTTAATCCTTTTATGTTTTATTTTAGCTCTTCCATTTGCAGCAACCACGCTCTGCTACCACTGATAGAGGAAACTGCAGCATTAGCTAATAAAACATTCAATATAAATAAGGACTACATTTATTTATACTAGGAGAAAAATAATAGAACAAAATATGTGACACCACTCTCAAATATAGAATGGACCAAAGACAATTAGAAAACATGAGTGCAGCATTACAACCTTCAACAAGACGTACGTCGCTTGGAAATATTGCTATTTCCAAGCGACGTTTTGTAACTATAAAACGCAGTGCATTGTCTTTTTCAGTCAACTCAGTCGTCGCCCAGAGCTACTATGTTACGACTGTATCGCAGTGGTAAGTACGATACGTAAATATATATAGATGTGTCGTACATCCGCGAGACGTATGAGTATTTTTTGTGTAACTTTTGAAAAACCAGATAATTTTCTCTTTCTTAGTTTTAGTGTCTGTTTAACGGTAAATTATTTTATTTTAAGGAACTTAAAATATTGTATCACCATGGCAAGTGGCAGAGCATTAACCCCAAGTCAGATTGAGGCAGGATTGAGAGGAAGAAGACCATGATACTTCGCAGGAAAGCGTCAGCGAATCAGAAGACCAGCTTTTTGAGGACGATGTTCAAAGTGAGACAAGAAGACGAATATGTTAATGAATCAGTTGGTACTGCAGCTTCTCTACCTATTGCACTGGACTCAAACCAATCGATATCATCAAACCTTCCATCTACATCTTCAAATTCAAATAATTATCCCACAATAATTATAATTATCCCTAATTAATTAGTGGCATAATTATCCCACTCCAACGCTTGCTTAGATGTAAGAATAATCACTGCTGGGCTACAAGTAAGTGTCGAAAACTGAAAAATTCCTCAGTCGAAAGAAATATATGAAAAAACTAAGTATGGAACTAACTTCACGGGATGGGAAAGTTGGGATGGGATGGGAAAAAGATGGGAAGTTTCAACCCTGATACAGTACTTGCGACAGAACAAAGAATTGATGCCTAACAACGCCCGTGAAAATACTTAGGCAAGACACGAAAGACGAAACTGTACCTAAAAAGAAAAGATTGTTCGTATAGCCCCTCCAAAATACAAACAATGTCAGGAATGGAGTGCCAAAAATGTAAAAAACCAATATGCGGTGAACACAAAAGTGATATGTGCTACGGCTGTGTTCTATTCTATTATGTGTATTATATACAGGGTGTGTCGTAAATAGTGGTCCAACGTTAAAGGGTCGATACACCATATATTCAGCTATCACATACCAGAATTTGAAATTGTTTTTTTCCACGGGTCTCTGTTTTATTCATTATTATTATTATTTTGAAAAATCGATACCTTGCGTTACTAATTTGGCTGTTATTTCAACAAATAACATTATTTTTTTATTTTGTTTCTTGTTTATTATTGATAAATACATGTGCTATCACATGCAATCATTTTTTTAATGGAAACTTAAAAGATATTAAAGAAAAAATGTGTTTATTTCAAATTTTAACTCTAATCTGTCGCAAATCATGTGAATTCGGAGGCGAATGGTGTAAAAAAAATGTACTACACTATCTGTGCCCATTATTTTAAAAACTTGTCCAATAAATGCAGATTCTAAAATGGTATTAATAATAACCGATTTCATAATGAAAAAAAAGTTATTGCCATTTCAACGGAGAAGGAGCCGAATTCAAAAAATGTACTTTTTCATTTTAATTAACTCACCGGTATTGCAAAATGTTTTGAACCCAATTAGAAGTAAATTTTAACTTAACTATTAACAGCTGAGTGTTATTTGAGTCATGCACAAACATATCACCGGTAAAGAAATGTGTCCTAGGTAATAAAAGGGTAGGTACTTGGCCAGATAACAAAAGATTCATTGAAACGTTTCGGTGTAGCGCGCTACTCTACTCATGTAGTGAAAAAAATGACTAGGTTTTTTTTTATTGCTATTCTCTTAAGTATAAATGAGACAGACTATGCCAAGTAGAAATTCGTAATAATCTTATCAGTTAAAATGCTTCAGTGTGATCCCGTATGTCGCATGCGCTTCTAGTTTATGTGTGTATCTCCTCCGTTGAATTGCTTGTTTTATTCCAGGACTCTGATTTGCTTCTGTTTGGACTTGTAGGTTTTTGTAATCCCTACGACATCGGCTACGTTATCTGGACTTTGATTTGCTCAACGATTTCGACAAACGTGCAGTGAAGTGAAGATTAGGCGATGTCTCAGTACACGCCACCTCGCTCACCGGACCTCAATCCCCTGGATTTCTTTTACTGGGGGTGTTTAAAAGAAAAAGTTTATAAAGAAGACATCACTTCTGTGGACCAACTAAGAGAAAGAATTCGGTCAGCAGCTGAAGAAATTAGTATAAGCGGATTTACTCGACGAATAAAATGTTCATTTATCAGACGGTGCAGAGCGTGCATAGCCGCTAATGGTGGTCATTTTGAACATTTAATGTAACGATGATGTGAATAATTTAATAAATAATAGTTGATTTATGGAGAATGTTTTTTTTTACATAACCTCACTCAAATACTTATCTTAAAAAGTGTAAAAATACTTCTAATTGGGTTCAAACCGTTTTCTATGCAACCGTTTGCATGTCAGCATATTCACGCGGTGTGTACTGAGACATCGCCTAATCTTCACTTCACTGCACGTTTGTCGAAATCGTTGAGCAAATCAAAGTCCAGATAACGTAGCCGATGTCGTAGGGATTACAAAAACCTACAAGTCCAAACAGAAGCAAATCAGAGTCCTGGAATAAAACAAGCAATTCAACGGAGGAGATACACACATAAACTAGAAGCGCATGCGACATACGGGATCACACTGAAGCATTTTAACTGATAAGATTATTACGAATTTCTACTTGGCATAGTCTGTCTCATTTATACTTAAGAGAATAGCAATAAAAAAAAACCTAGTCATTTTTTTCACTACATGAGTAGAGTAGCGCGCTACACCGAAACGTTTCAATGAATCTTTTGTTATCTGGCCAAGTACCTACCCTTTTATTTCCTAGGACACATTTCTTTACCGGTGATATGTTTGTGCATGACTCAAATAACACTCAGCTGTTAATAGTTAAGTTAAAATTTACTTCTAATTGGGTTCAAAACATTTTGCAATACCGGTGAGTTAATTAAAATGAAAAAGTACATTTTTTGAATTCGGCTCCTTCTCCGTTGAAATGGCAATAACTTTTTTTTCATTATGAAATCGGTTATTATTAATACCATTTTAGAATCTGCATTTATTGGACAAGTTTTTAAAATAATGGGCACAGATAGTGTAGTACATTTTTTTTACACCATTCGCCTCCGAATTCACATGATTTGCGACAGATTAGAGTTAAAATTTGAAATAAACACATTTTTTCTTTAATATCTTTTAAGTTTGCATTAAAAAAATGATTGCATGTGATAGCACATGTATTTATCAATAATAAACAAGAAACAAAATAAAAAAATAATGTTATTTGTTGAAATAACAGCCAAATTAGTAACGCAAGGTATCGATTTTTCAAAATAATAATAATAATGAATAAAACAGAGACCCGTGGAAAAAAAAATTTCAAATTCTGGTATGTGATAGCTGAATATATGGTGTATCGACCCTTTAACGTTGGACCACTATTTACGACACACCCTGTATATTTTGTTTAAAAATATTGTTTAGTATTTAAATAAATAATTCAGTACCAAATACTTATAGACTGTTTGCGGAACAGAAGGTGCCCTTTTAAAAAGACTGTTTAATTTTAGTTCATTTGTAAGAGGATTTAAAAATGTTCTTTAGGTTAATAATACCTATATATTTTTTCATTATACTGGTACCTTATTTTCTTTTCAAATATTTAAACTTTTATTAAAAACCTTACAATCTTCAATAAACATATACGACCATAAAAATCCCTATGACATACGTCTCTTAGACGTATGATTATCTTTAACGTAAGCAAACATATGATTATCTTTCTAGGGTTAATATGGCCCCATCGAGACTTCAATGATTCTGCTAACGAACTAGTCAAAAATATTGAAAGAAAAAAAAACACGGAAATTATTATTTAAAGTTCTTTTCACTGGACAGGCTGGACTGGCGTAGAAAAATGTGTCAATACATTTGTCAAGCAAGCCTGTAAAATTTGTCATGCTTTGAATGTCATGCTATGGTATGAAATTAATATATTCATAATCTTCAGACTGTGTTGTTTTTTGCATGGAATAAAAAAAAATCTTTATCAATGCAATTTTAGTTCACCTTTCATATTTCTTTATTCATTTGGTATAGATAGCTAAAGAAGCGCGTAAAATAACAACTACAATAATGAAGTGTTATTATGATTTAAATAATTTCATTGTTTATGATAAAATATAATGCACCATGAACGCACCTCCAGTCAACTGTAAAGAAAGTGTCACTGTCAATATCAGACATCAGTTAATCAGAAGTTGTTGAACTCTGTTTAGGATCAGAAAGTTTTGAATGTTCTTGTTGATAGTTAGTTACAAATTGTTCCAAAAAATTTAGAAAATGGAAGGAATATCGAAAAATACAACAAAAGCACAAAATCATACAAAGTTCTTGAAGTTTATTACTTCTTTGGATAGACACGTTTCGCAAAATTTAAAAGATTCCGGAATTGAAATGAGGTTTGTAATTAAATGTAACCTTTACCCTATAGATAGGACTAATACGTCCGGGTTTATTCGGTATTTTATAGTGTTTAATAAATTAAATAATACCCTCTAATAATAACCATTTGATTTTTACCTTTATATTAAAAGTAAATTTTGTTTCAGACCTGTAAAAAGCAATGGATTGTGGTGCTGTATACTTCTACCAGCTATCTTGCTAATTTACACATGGCTTCACAAAGTATCGCCCCTATACAGCGTAGTAGCACATGTGTCAGTTTGTTTATTGTTAAACAGTTTATTATTAACAGTTTTTATATCTGTATCACCTTTAGTTTTGAAAAACCAATTCTTTGGTGGTTGTATCGCATCTGGTCTTTCTGCAACATTGCTTTTATACATTTGTTTGGGATATGGTAAGTTTTTATGTTAATCCAGAGCACAACATTATTTCCAAATCTTAATTACTATTTGCACCTGTTGATTAAATTGTAATTAAAAAATATATTTGACATTATTTAATATAAGATTTTTGATCTAGAACTTCTGTTTCAAGATTCTGTTTAAGTGGTTTAAGGTTAAAGGGAGGAGTGTTGCATGCTGCAATCCAACACCCACTGGGCGTGCTCGCCTGGCCATGTTACCCCTCTCTCACAGAAGACTACCTTGAAATGTATTGCATTTCCCAATTTATCTTATTTCCCTAATGTACATACATGTTTTGGTTGTGCCAAAGCCCATTCCTATCCTTCCCCTCCCCATTTTCCCAACCCTTTCTCCAAATCCATTCCTATATCTCCAAAGGTAGGCAGGCTCATCTGGGGTTGTTTCAACATTTGTAATTTTGGACTAATGTTGGCATGTATCGTGGATGTCTCTGGGCGACAGTATCTACTTACCATCAGGTGGACTGTATGCTCGTCTGCCACCTTTGTCCATTAATAAAAAAAGTAGAATCTTGCCTTAACATCTGATAAAGCAGTAAAATATATTGTTTTAAAGATTTCATTAAGGCCTATATTTGAGAAACTAGAAAATCATTATTTATTTTTTTAGGTGTAATATTTTCCTTAGTACTCACAATACCAACTGTGTACCTTTACACTATTCTTCTAAGGAAGTCAATTGTGAGTTTTCCCAAAACATTTACTGTAGGAGAGGCAATGATCATTGTACAGAGCATTATGTTATTGGTGGTATCGGCTGTGGCAAATGTCTGTGGTATTGGGAGTGATGTCAATGGTGATCATGAAAAGCATCTGGTTAATGTTATGATTTATGTAAGTTGATAAACAGTTATTTGTGGTACATTATATCCAAGTGCATTGTAATTGTTGAAGAAATTCTTACTATTTAGGGTGGATTCATAGGTGGATAAACTCAGTGTCACCCTAGACTGTATTATTTAAGTGAACAGAGGAAAATGAGTATGGAAAAATGTGAATTTAAAGGTTCCACTGCTCCCTTGGGTTATTGCAATGCCAAAGGGAGGTGGTACCATCCCTGTGGTTACATCCATGGGGTTAGATTATACAATGGACAAATTCATTTTTGAAAACTAAAAATAACTAAAATTAATTAAATATTTATTTATTTATTAGAAAAGTGGTTATTAAAATTTATAATTTAAAAATCATATCGTCCAAATGACGCTGGATTCAAGTTTTGTAAAACTCTTAAGAATGTGTCTTGAAATCAATTCGATTTTTTGTCGAATGTTTGTTTTCAAACTTGCTATTGTTATTGTAAACTTTGTTCTTAAGGTATCCCCATAAGAAGAAATCAGCTAGAGTTAGCTTGGGACTCTGTGAAGACCAGGATATGTCACCCCTCCAAGAAATCAATTTTTGGGGAAACATCTCCCTTATAACCTGAATACTCTGATTGGATGTGTGACAAGTGGCACCATCCTGTTGAAACCAAATATGAGAGTTGTAACCTAGTGATTAACATGACAATATAGCGCTCCGAATTTACAGTAACGGTGCGGCCGCGATTGTCTTCAAAAAAATAAGGACCAATGATTCCCTACTGTGCTATACCAGCCCAAACCGTAACCTTTGGTGAATGAAGTGGCCTCTGATGCTTTAAATAGAGATCTCGGAGGCCCAGTATCAACAATTTTGTTTATTGATGAATCCATTCAAGTGAAAATGGGCTTAATCCGAAAAAAAAATATTGTCCAAATCAGAAAATGCATCGATCATTTCATTTGCGAAATTTAGTCTTGATTCGAAGTCCGCTTCTCTCGATTCATGCAGTAATTGAATTTTGTATGGATGAAATTTTAAATCACTCCACAAAATTCATTGTAAAGTCGTCCTTGGTAATCCTAGAGCCGCCAAAGTTTACGCGTCGACATTCGCAGGTTACGGCGTAGAGACTCACCCACTCACGCCCCTCCCGATAACCCTTTTCGGTCAAACGATTCCTCTAGTCAGAAAGACCAAATATCTCGGAGTCACTCTAGACCACACACTGACTTTCCGAGAACACATTAAAACTGTCCGAAACCGAGCCGCCTTTGTGCTCGGTCGCCTCAACCCCCTCATAGGCGGGAGAAGTAAAATGTCGCTTAGGAATAAGTTGACATTATACACATCTCTCGTCCGACCCATCATGACGCCCTATGCCAGCGTTGTGTTCGCGCACGCGGCTCCCTCCAATATCAAAACTCTTCAAACCCTCCAAAACAGATTCGTACGCAAGGCCGTGGCTGCACCATGGTACTTGCGTAACGTCGACCTCCACAAGGACTTTGAACTTCCCTCCACCGTCAAATTCATAAAAGACACCGCCCGACGCAGTAGCGTATGACGTATGACAGTAGCGTATGATAGTAATGACGCTATACCACACCATCCCAATCCTCTGATTGTCTCCTCCCTCACCTACATACCGGACAGGAGTGCCCCCCCTCCCCGCTATCGGCGCCCGCGGCACATCCTGGACGATCCCGACGACCCCATCACCGCTGCCAATGCGGTTCTCACACTGCACTCAAACACAGCACACAGACCGTCCCCGCTGGCGGAGACGTGGACGTCCCCCTCGTTACACCGTTAACACACACCGGCCCTCAGCCAACACTTTCACTAGACATCGGCACGTGCCTGGGCGCTTCTCGCCGACTCGCGACCTCGCGGTATCCCCCCAATGCAACGCCCTAAGCCGAGGTCCGTTCCTTCCGCCGGTTTACCGTGGATCGTTGCAACCACACTTTTTGCTCCTGGCTGAGCGCCTTCTGCGCTCGCCCTAAACTAAACAAGTCCGGTGACTCTTGAAAGGCCACTAGGGCCACAATCCGAAAAAAAAAAACCCACTCAATGTTTTCATCGATTCGGCTGACTTGTGGATCCTCGTGGCCGAGTGTTGTTGGCTGATCCTGTATTCTGGAATCTGTCGATCCATTGTTCAATTAAATTGATACTGGGACATTCATTAATGTTACGCAAACCGTATTCAGATCGGAACGGGCGCCGAACAGTTACGTATGATCGGTTGTGCTCGTGAAATGCGCGCTGGTCTCATGTGTAGCGACTCGTGAATACTGAAATTTTAGGAACCGAGCGACCGTTCATTTAACTACATGGGGACGAAAAGTGAATTTCTCCACAGGCCACCGGATACCTATCTGTAAACATGTTAATACACATAAGTAACATATAATTAAAACAATTCACACTTTTATCAGTGACGTGAATTATTTTCATATTATGATTTCTAGGTATAAAACATTTCTTTTTTTCAGACAGGATTATCATCAGTGGGGTTGATTGTTACATTATTATATAATTTGGAAAACAGTGATAAAACTGTGAAAAATCTTGTTTTTATAATAACTGGAGGTGCAATATTTATGCTTGTTGTATTGCACATAGCATTGGGACCCCTTTGCACGATTTATATAATAAATTATGTGTTTTTAGTTGGAAATAGGGTAAGTAAACATTTTCATTTAGAACTTTATGAAACTGTATTTATTAAAAAAAAATATTGCACATTATTGTACAAAAGGCGAGCTTAATGCCTAAAGGCATTCTCTACTAGCTAACCTTTGGGTTGATTTTATCAAATGATTTTTTTTATATTGAGAGACATTGACCCTCAAAATCAGTCTAAGCTTCATTATCCCATTGAGGGGCATAGGGCTTCCAGGAGAGATTATTTATAATGTATGATATAAACTATAATAATAGATGTTAAATTAAGTAATAACTTTAAATCTGTACTTAAGTAGGAATTCAACATACACTCGTAGTTCAGTATTTGAATTCATACCTATTAAGTATAGTTATGTCGTATGTTGAGAATAGCTAGGTACTCCTTATCACTGCTCATTTAGCTGTCTGAAATTATGAAATTTCTATGTGTAATTGAGCCTTGTTTTTCAGGCTCAAATCTTACTCTTCTGGCTGTTTCTATCATTTATAGCAATAATAGTCCTGTTGCTCCGCACTAAGATGGCTGTAAAAGCGACTACCGTGACACGGAAATCATTTCATCTGCTTGCTTCCCTGGTGTTTATGTCAGGAGTATTGTATGATACTGACTTAATGAGGCTAGCCGCTGGATTCGGCTTTGGGGTGCTAATATTGATTGAGGTTTGTTATTGGTTGATGATTAAGTTATGAATTAATTAAGTTGATTATGACTTTGATTAAGTGTTAACATTTTTTCTTTTTCTCAGGCAATGAGGAAATCTGGCATAGAACCTGTTTCGTCAGCTTTACAAACAGCATTCGATATTTACAGTGATGAAAAGGTATTAGATTTAATTTTTTCAAACTTTTATTGACCTGGACATGGGCGTCCTCATGCACATTGTCTAGTGCATGAGGGATGTAAGGCCTTAAAACAATATGCTGCCCGAGCGAGTTGACTCTTTTAGTACCTCAGGGCTTGTAGTAGCAGCTTTGTTATCCTTTAGTATTAGTCGCCTTTTACGACACCAACGGGAATTAGTATCTTTTTCATTAATATCAATGTTATATTTTAACGATAATTTCAAGGGGAGGTTTGAAGCCCTGGCGATGGTCCTGCTGTCTATGCAATGGTATGAAAATAGTACCATATTCCATTGCCATACTGTATCATATAGGCTTCTCTCCAGGCTCGTCACCACACGTTACCGGCTACTAAATCATCAGTCCACGTCGCAAGTTGCGTTACTCTGTAGGTCTCCGCTCGAGAATTCGTGCCATCGGTTTGTCAATTCTGTGACATTTGAACCCTACTCACTGGTACTTGCAACTTATCGATACTTTGGAAGTGCAAGATTTTTTTAGAGTATTAATAGGAATGGAAATGAGTCTATGGGCCGCCGCCAATGAACTAATATCATTAATAGATGATATTAGTGGTCATCGCCGCCCATTGACACCTGCAAAACCACAGGGCGTGCGGGGTGCGCTGCCGACCGCACACACAGCTGTTCACAGCTCTTTTGACGTATCGTAATGGGAAACCTCAGCTGGCAGTTCATTCTATAACTTTCAGGTTCGCGGTATAGAGTGGCTTTTTGACTGCACTGAGGCGATGTCTCTTTGAATTTGGAGCATATTTCAATAATCATGTATATATTCCAGGACTGCGGTTGTTTCGCTATGACTCCAATGTATTTATTCGTGGGTCTAGCATGTCCCTTGGTACTAGTGCCGTCGCACCGCGGCGCTAGACTGGAGCTACTTAGCGGAGTGCTGGCTACCGGCGTGGGGGATATGGCTGCTAGCTGGTTCGGTTCCAGGTGGGGCGTCAACAAGTGGCCCGGTATGTCAATTACATTCTATTCCATACTCTATTCCATCGTTTCTCAACCTTTTTACTGTCGCGATCCCTTAAAAAGGCCAAAAATTAAGTAAATTACCTTGCGATCCCTTACTAATAGTTAGGTCTTAATTATATTTTGTTACCATTTAACATTTGATTATAATTCATTAATTAATTAATAAAAGGATTTTTCGTATGTACGTGCTTAATTTTTCATGATCTACTGCGACCGTCATGTTGAGAAACAAAACTCTAATCACTTTTAGTGACATCATCAATCCGATTTAGGATAAAGTAGAGTAAGGTCGGTTTCCACAGGAAATGTCCAATGGAATGAAAAAATATTAGAATGTTTTTTTTTAGAAAATGTTCTATGAAAAGGAATAATATTTTTACTAATAAACAATGCCAGTGAACTCCTTATACACAGTGAAGATGTGATCATCATTTGCAAAAAACAGAAACATTACTTAAAAATATTGTCTTTGACAACAAGATTTAATATTTAATTACAAAAGCAATGCGACATTGTTTTAATATTTGAAGATATTAATTTTTATCAATATGACCAGTCTCCAATCGATAATCACGTTCAATTAATAATTAAATACGTTCTAGAAAAGTACAATGGATATTCGTCTGAATTATGTCGCGAAAAATGTCATTAAAAAAGGCAGTTTTTAAATCAATTTCTTCATTTTACGGGGCAGTGAACCAACGAATAAAACTAAAAAAAAATTATACTTACTTCTACTTGTGTATAAACAAATTATTAATATTAAAATTGAAGCACATACTAACAAGTATTTTATTTGATTTAGGTACCCTTTTACTCTTTAATTATCGATCATTAACTTATTATCACTTATTGGTGTCAAGCACTAATGTATTGACCATGTGTGGGTAAGTGAGCCAATGCTACGTATTTGCAACGTTAACGAGCAACAGTTAGGGTTCAATTAAGCTTGCACAGAATGCTAGGAACGTATGTAGGTAGGTATGTAATTGCGTATTTATTGTCTGTATAAGGGCGTCGCCAAGGGGGGGCAGGGGAGGGCAGTTGCCCCCCCCCCCCTCTAGAGGTTCGAAAGAATTTGTATTTGTACCTGCAATTCACATTTCTTCCATCCTCTCTCTCATCTTAGTATCTCATCTCTCATCATGTAGCAGTAGTAGCAAGCCGACGACATGCCTTCACGATAATGTAGATACCATTTCTATTCCTTATTATTTTGATTTCTATGTGAATGCCTTTTCGACAACACATGGGACAGCACAGTTTTATTACCTTCTAACTGTTTTGTTTGTTTGCTGTTGTCCATGTATGATGGAAGACATCTTAGAATTAGAAATTGTTATGTATCTAGCTATCTATCTACATAGGCTGTTTAGGTTGCCACCTGAACAAAGTCAGGGTGGGTCGCTATGATATTATAAAAAGGGCTTTACAATTTTTTTTCTCACCATTTCAGATGGCAACAGAACAATGGAGGGTACAGCGTTTAACATACTGTCACAAGTGTTAGTTGTGTATGCACTTGATTTGTTTGGTGAGGAACTGTTTTATTTACCATCTATTAAGGCACCATTTCTCATTAGCATCGGACGTAACATAGTATGAATATGAGATTAAACTGAATTTTATTTTCAAAGCATTAATCACAATAATGTGAACGTTAGTTATGAGAATTACTGAGGGCGCATTTTGCGTCGCGGATTGCAAAATGCTCTCGAGATCAGTGACATTAGCACTTTCATTGCTTATACAACATATTTTTTGTGCGCTGCTAACTCAGGAATTTCACTGCATTTTTTATGTTAATCGAAATCTCATAAATAATTGTGTAGCATTACGACAACAAATCTATACTAATATTATAAAGAGCTAAAGTTTGTAAGTTTGGATGTGGGAGGTAATCTCCGAAACTACTAATCCGATTTCAAAAATTCTTTCACCACTTGAAAGGTAAATTATTCCAGATGGACATAGGCTATATATTATGTGCAAAAAAAAATGGACGGGCATGCAACGCGTGCCGGACGCAGCTAGTATTTCATAAAGCATTAACACATATTTTTATAGAACTCATCCAATATGGACATCATATTGAATATACTTTCTCTAGAAAATAGCTTTTTTATGATGTATTTATTGTGTCCCTTGTTCCGGCACGGAATTGTGAAGGATTTGAATACTGACTATACCGGGGGTCGGCAACCTGCGGCTCTTTGAATGTGAAGCTGCGGCTCTTTAGTCTTTACTTGAATAACCATGCAAAGCCATCGCTCCCATTGAATTTGTTTGCTCAATTGTTTGTTATTGAAGTACAAGTTAGTGTTGTAAGTAAATGTTTAATTGTTTTAATTTTTTACTTAAATAATAAGTGATTATCTAATAATACCAAATATATATTATCTAATTTGTTGTGAAAAAACACTACTTATATATGAATAAATAGATTAGTTTTTTTATCAAAAAACTTTATTTATGCAAGTACTATTTATTGTTGGCAAGAAAAATGTTTGTGGCCCTTTAAAAACTTTGAAATTTTGTAAGTTGTAATTTTTGGCTCTTCCGACTCAAAAGGTTGCCGACCCCTGGACTATACACGTAAAAAGCCGATAATTAGTCGCAAAAAAGCAGAATGAGTCGGATCGCCATTTAAAAGTTTTAAAAGTGACTTGGTGTTCGTGTAACCCACCCCGGTGACAATTTAATCAGGATGATGGCAAAGATCAAGTTCCACCATCGGTATGACTAACTTCGACTAATTCTGGGAGCAATGAGATCTTGGCTACGTAAAGTAGTTGTCGAGGTTCAGCGGTAGTCCTGCCAGCATAAGCTTATTCTAGCAGACGCCAAGAAGACGTCCTTATAACTTTTAAACGGTGATCCAACTAATTCTGCTTCTTGCGACTAAATTTTTTACTTTTTACCTGTCTAGTCATAATTCAAATACATAATTATATCCCAGCCAGAATATCCTTTATTCTGGCTGGTAATTATTTATGATTTTAAGTTTTATAATAATTTTCAGAGTTACTACACACGAGATTGTCAGTACTTCGCATTGTTATCGCGGCCACGATATCTGCATTGATTGAAGCAGATACCGAACAGGTGGACAACCTCATACTACCACTGACCACCCTTTTAGGTTTCCAAGCCACTTGGTTCTTATGCTGACCAAATTTCAATTTTTAGTTAAATGTACTGCATTTTAGTTCAATTTTATTTCAAGTTCCTATGTGACGCAAGTTTGTAGGAACTTTCCGCGAATGTGAAAAGTTACAGATATTTTCGCTATACAGTTATTGGTCAAGAATTTCCAATTTAAAATTTTGTCGTTTCGAGGTAAGGTTTAAATAAAAACATGCTCTAACATGTAATTATTAACTTGAAGTAATGAAAAATGATATGTTTAAGGAAATATAATTAAATGAACAGCAAAAAATACTGAATGGGCTGCAAGTCGATGGCAGCAAATTCAATGGTGGGTTAGGTTTAGATTCTCTGGTGACAATAAAAGGGGAGTCAAAGGGGACTCCGTCACCTTGGTAATTGACATTATTAGTAATTTAAAATTATTTTAGTAGTTATTGAAAAATAGGTTGTTTTGTTGATCATGATTGCTGCCCATTTAGTATTTTTTGGTGCTCGTACAAATACACGCCTTTTTTAAGAATTCACCCATATCTGAGAAATTTGAAATGACAATAAGGTCCCTTTCTCAGATAATATCACATATAACTTTAGATTTTCGTTTTTTGCACTGATGTTTATTAACAAAATGGGTGTCATACATATCGGACACAACTGAAGTATCGGTCAATCGAGCGTTCGCACAAATATGAAACTTATTTGCAGCTCATTATCAACTTATTCATTAAGCGGTTAGGGTAACTGCAAATATAACGTAGAACAAACCTATTCGAATGAGTAAAAGCAACGAAAATGAAGTTTAAAATCACTGAATAACTCGTTTACGAAGGAAAAGAAGTTTGTGATCGTGCGAACGCTCGATTGGCCAATGTTTTAAATGAAACGTCGAGTGAAATGGGCCAATATGTGACATTATCAGGCCAGAGACATTATTGTCGATAGGACTTATTGATGTTTCCAAATGTATTTTAAAAAAAAATTAAGTATGATTTACAGATAATTCCATTTGAAGTTTAAGACTCGGATTAACATGTTCCCTTTGGAAGTTACATAGATGTTATGTTATTTGCAAACTAGAAGATATGTATTTATGAATAATAAAAGAATTTTGCATTTTTGTTTAAAGATTTTGTCAAAAATCTACTGACAATCAACCATAAATTGCGATGTAATATATTTTTAATTTTTTTTAGTAAGTACATTGTAAATAAAGGAACAATTAATAAAACGTTTTTATTATAAGTTATCAGACAAGATAGTTTTCCATTTTTCATGGGCAGATTGTCATAAAACTGAGATCAAACTTATCCAGTAATGTCTATTACTTTTCCTAAAATTACTTTGTTTAGTAAATTGTTCACATTTCCCTCTATACATTTATACATCGACAACAAGGTCCCTCACCTTGTTGTCGATCAAGGTCATAATGACATTTGAGTATTCAAAATCACTTAGTTATGACTTCCACATGAATACAGACACACACATTTACAGGTTCTTCCAGTCTGTGATCACGTGATCAGTTTCTTGTGATTATATTATTAGTACAGACTATCTGTATTCATGTGAAAGTAAAGACTAAGTGATTTTGAATGCTTAAATGTTATTTTACAAAAAGATTGAAAATAAACACACTTAAACTTTTTAAGACCGACAACAAGATCCCTTTTCCTCGATAACGTCACATATATACGTTTAGAAACCCGTTTAGTATATAGGTATTTGTTATGTTATAAAACTAGTCATTTCTATGACATTCCATATACAATTAAATAAAATACCAGTACCTATGCGAATGCGTGTTAGACAAATGTGAGCATTTTTTTATTTATTTATTAATCTAAATACATTACCAAAACCAAAGAATTCTTGTAAATAGGATAATTATTTTTTCTAAATAAATATGCATTTATGTAAATAATCGTTTTATTCAGATCCACGACATAAAAAAATCAGTCAAATTATAATTCACTAGTTTGTTCTTAAATTATTGTTCATCTTAAAATAACCGTTTTAAATTAAAACACTTAACTTCTCCACGCAATGGTTTCTTAACCAAAATCTATTTACTAATTATTATTCCATGATAAATCATCCTTATTGTTAATGTAAGTAATGTCTTCATTACTAATATCAGCTTCTTTTTATTTCACTGGTGGCAACATTATCTTGAACACCATTTACTTCTGTCTCTTTCGTTATATCATTGCTGTTAATATTTATACAGTCCTCTCCATTACTGACACAAGCAGCTTCTAAAATTTCACTTTTTATTACGCCACCGTCATCAATCTCCTGAATACTATCATCCTTTAATTCTAATTTTATCACTTTAGATTGTCTGTGACCATTTTGGACATTCTCAGCACTATTTCTCTTATTCTTTATCAAACTCTTTATCTTTTTGACACCTTTACATTTCGATTTAAACTTCTTTTCTAACGCTAACACATCTCTTCTATTTATAGTCCAGTCTAAGATTGTGGTTTCAGCTAGTTTAATTGGGTTATCACTTTCCCTGTATGTCGGTATGTCTATACCTAAACTGTTCATTACTTTTTCTAATATATCGTCTACGTAATAGTTTATCACTAAATCTGCTTTGTTGTCCTAAAACAGATGATAAATATAAACATGATATTATGCATCATGTTTATGCATAATATCATGCTGCATTATGATAAATAAGGCAAATGACGACAAATAACGTTATATCAATAGCATAGTAATAAGCTATAAAAACAGGGCTATAAACAACAATAAATAACATTTCTAACTTTAAATGTTAAATGGACGCCAGTGTCTGGAAAAATAGGAATTTGGATTGTTTACCTGAATCAATGAATGTTAGCTTAGGACAAGGGCGTAGTTAACATTTTATCCAGGGTGTGGCAAAGCTGTTTTCTATTAACTATTTTCTAATAATTTAAATAAAAATAGTGTAATGCAGAAAATTCGTTATCTATTTTTTCTATGCGGGGGGGAGGGGGGTTACGCTACTACGGCTTCGCCCATGGGCTTGGATGTAGTAAAGTGTTAATAAGATGTTTAAAAGTATTATAACAAAAGGGCGCATATACTTGAAACATTATAATTTGTGTTAAATAATACGAACATATTGTGCACATTTGCATCTGACTGTCTTGAATTTTTTAATACTTTCTGAGTCCATTTTCTAAAGACAATACAGTCTTATGTGCAGGGTCTAAAGAAAAGACAATATTAATTATATTGTCTTTGTTTTGCTTATCAACTGATAAGTCTTAAATATAACTTACATGTTTAGTTGGCTGTAAATTGCATATGATTAGCTTTCCTCCATACTTCGCTGTCTCCAAAGGAAGGTTGCCACTGGGAATGATCTGCAAAGTTGTCCCTAAGCATATGCTTAGATCTGCAATACTGAAATATGAATAAATAATTATCTTTAAATCAGTAATTTATATCAAAACTTACTATTTCTATTCAAGAAAAATATTTCCAAGTCATATATTTTTTCTAATCAGTCACATACTGTTCTTAAAATGATACTGACAGATTTCAGAAACATTACAATGTTACTGGATTATGCCAAGAAAATCACAAAGCAATGTAAAACAAGAGTATGGAGAAAATTCAGATTGAAGTTACAATGGTGGTTTACTTAGAATATTGTAAATTATCCTAATACAAACGTGTTATGTTATAATGAATGTGAACTTTCATTCCAGCATTCCACCATATAGCCATCTTCTGTTGTTTTGGGTTTTTACATTGGGATTTCTTGTTTCATAGGTGATGATGAAAAACTACCTAGATCCTAAATGATGGTTTATCAGGAGTCGAGTCTGATACTTGTAACAAGCTAACAGAATAGGAGACCGAGCTAATCAATTATCAAAATAATATTTCCTATAGCCTGTAGAGAGTAAAATCTTACCTGGAGTGCCATTCTGCCATCAGTAAGTCATTTTCTGGCAGACTGTGTTCCCAGTCTAGTATTCCATCATAAAGTCTTCCCCGGCAAGGCCGCCCGCCAACTAGTTCTGCAGCACATGGCACACCGCTGCACTTCTTCCCTACTGTTTCCACGGGCGCACTACGAATGTATTGTCTGAGGACATCAAAGTAATTTAATTATGATGACACTTAAATATGCCTTTAATGTATTTCTGTTATAAATGAAATATGTTTTTGAACTTATGTACAGTATGATAGGACTCTATGAAGTATCACTGTGATAATAGTTTACAGGTTATAGCACTACTTTTATATTTCACTGAGTTATAATTTGCAGTTTAGAAAAATGAAATATAGTTAAAGATTCGTGCAACACCACGAAAAGTGAGTCCATAATAACGTTTGAGTTAAACTGCGCTGTGCGCCAATATATTTCGAAAAAGCGAGCGACACATCCCGCACCATGAACGAGTTGGCGCAATTGCGTGGCGCAGCGCAGTGTTACACATCTCTACCTTCTGGCACAAAATGCTGTGATATCGCGACAATGTCACTCGCTCATTGCCTATACTTGAAACATTAAACAAAAAAACAGTTAATCATTAAAACTTGACATTAACTATTTAGGTGAAAAAATTGAAGAAACTGGTGTAACTAAATGCCTAGGATTACATATATACTGAATGTCTGTAATAAAAGTATCTGTTTACCCTTTATTATACTTTTTATTTTATTATATGTATTATAATAATAATATTATTGTTATTATATGCGCTCAGACCCGAGTTACAAAATGCGAAAGTTTAAAAAGTTATACCTCAATGTATCGGAGATGCTAACAACATGGAAGTATTTAAGATAAAATTGTACACATTTCTTGTTGACAAATGTTTTATACCCTAAATGACTATTTGAGTAAGGATTATAATAAATCAATAGTGATGAATAATAATATTATAATAAACATATAAAATATAAATAGTTGACATTTTTGTAAAACTTCCAGATGGTCCAGAATAAAATGCTCCAATTTGGTTTCTATGAATATGGCTCTAGATAAAAGCAATTGCAAGATATGACAACATCCAGTAAAGATGATGTCTGCTAAGAAAAGTTGTAATAATATTATAATATTTTTAAAAGCATATTTCTAATCCTCATGATTATAATTAGTTTAGTCAACTCTTAGTTTAAATTAAATATTTACCTCTTGCATAGGTTACATTCATCAATGAACATATTACCATGCAGCTCTGCGAGATATTTTCTGGACAATCCTGACTTTAAATGCAGTCCATCTATATTCTGGCTGACAATGTAATGCACTTTACCACATTCTAGTAACTTTTTCAGTATCATGTGGGTTTTGGTGGGCTTGGCTTCTGCAAAAGAGATATTGGTGGTTGGCTTTTTGCCTTGCTTCTCCAAAGTCCAAACTCCATTAGGACCCCTGCAAAAAATATTCATATTTTGGGACAATTTGTAGTGGCCTGCCATATTTTATGTTCATTAGATTTTGTCAACTGATTAGCTGCATTTAGTAGATTGATTTGGAAGAGTCTTAGGCCAAGCAATAGAGCAATTCATTGTGACATAAATCCTAGTAGGAAACTGACTGTGCCATCATATGAAGGACAGTCTGTAGTTGAATTCCGTTATGTTTTCCACTCGGAAATGTTGTCTATTAATGTTTTCTTTTTTAGTTTTTGCTTATAAAATGGAAACTAACTTCTCTCTTTTCTCTATTGCTTGGCCTATCTAGCCATAGCCATTAACAAAGCAACTATGCAACGATGATAAACTACACCACCTCTAAATGAGGACTCGCCAAGGGCAGCGTGCATTGTAAGGCCATACTTCCCTTGTGTGCACAAGACAATGTGCATGAAAGGGGCCCATGTCCAGCAATGGGTACTAGGGATGTTCCAAATACATATTTCGTATTTGTTCAAATTCCAAATATTTGTATTCATATTCACCATTTTCTAAATAAATACTTGAATACTTGAGCCCAATGTAAATAGTAGAAAAATAGGTTATCTACGAAAAAAATACTTTTAAGAATAAACATTCATTTGAAAATAAGTTATGTACTTGATTTTTTAGTTTAATTAGTAAGTGATGTATAGTTTAATTTAAGGTTAGACAGGTACACTAAGATTTAGATTAAACCTAAAAGGTACTTATAGCACTAATTTTAAATTGAATTACAAATTATATACTTGCTAATTTTATAAGTGTATGTGTAGTGAGGCACTTACTACATATTCATAATCCTATTCGTATTCGCAAATAGTGGGGCACATTATTCGTATTTGTATTTGCAAATAGTGATTTTGCTATTCAAAACATCCCTAGTGGATACTGAAAGGGCTGATTGAATACAAAAATAGGACAGCATTTATTATTTTTAAATAAAATATTAAATGTGTTTTTGTGATTTATAGAGACCTGAAGTCTGGTATTCCCGCCGACGTGCTGATTCCAGCTCCAGTGTGGACGACGACATGTTTACTTTGGCTTATAAACTGCGCTAAAAGTTCGCATTTCTTATGGAATTTCTCAATGGAATCGAATTTCTGGAATTGTACGATAAATGCCATTTAAAACTTTGTTTGTTAAAAACGTAAATAAAACAAGAGAAATGCGACAAGAAATTTATTAAACCACTTACTTCTGGGATGCCTAAGATACCTTTGTGTTCATAGGGTGATAGGCCTTCTGCATAGTTACAGGACATCTTTTACAAAGTTTTCGATTCCTATATTTTTATTGTAACGTAGGAGATAAAACCGTTTCTTTTGTAGTGTTAAATAAACGATCAAAGATTAGTGTAAGTCATAGAAATTTTTAAGTAAACAAACATTGTGATTTCTTCAGTTCGCTCTTCGCTGACAAATCAATCATCAGATTTCGGATTAATTCGGACGGATGTTTTCAAAGAATGTAGAAATAGCGCCGAGCGGTAGCAAAAATATTGGATTTGTAGCGCTGACAAACAAAATAGCGAAGCGACGACGCGACACGAAGCGCGAGGGCACAGATTACATAATAAGGGTGTCCAGGAAGAAATGGATAAGCCTGTATGGTATAGTCTATGAAAAATATTATAACACCAGAAAACCGACTTGAAATGCCAAGTCGTACTTTTTATTATTACAATAAAGTATTAGTGCTCGCCAGTGCGGGTGCGCGCGACTAGAGTGTTTCAAATGTTGCCATATTAACAAAAATACAAAGTATAACTAAAGGCATCTTCTATTTGCGTTTGCGTTTGCGGCCTGATCCACATTTTTTTCAACGATCCGTTTTTTACTTCCGATCCGCCCGTCCATATTTTTCTATATGATTTAGATCGCAATGGTAAACTAAATAAACGTTCTATGTCGCTATCTATTAATCGTTCAGTCAGACATGTAGTAATAAAACGTCTGACGTCGTTCAGCCGTTCTATTAATCAATAAGTAGTAAATTAAAACAACTTGTAAAAAGGTAGGTACTAATAAAAGTACCTATATTTAAAGTATTTCACAATCGTTTTACCTGAAATGAAACGTTTAGCGTATCGATCGATTTGACATATGTCATTTTCCTACTTTTCATTTGTCTGTTGGCTCTTCTCACTTTCGTTTCGCTTTTTGTATTGTTATCCATACATTTTATTAATTGGATTGTAATCCTATATTATTAAATAATGAATCGCCGAAGAGGACACGAAGATGACGATGGATATGGTAAACATTTATCGAATTTTATTCACAATTGTAGGTTATAAATGTTTACACTTCTAAACTAGGATTCTGTTGTTTTAGAGCGACTACACAGGAAGAGGCGTCGTGTGTCGGAGAATCAAGAAATAGAGGATAGACTAGAGTCTCTTATTTTGAGAGTTGGTGAGAAAAGCAGCTCCAGTTTGGAGAGTAACTTAGAAGGTTTGGCCAGTGTTTTGGAGGCAGATTTGAGTACGTTTCGTGTAAAAATCTTGCGTATCCTCACCGAATGTGCTATACGCATGCCTGAAAAATGCACTATTTACGCAACATTAGTGGGTTTACTCAATGCTAAGAACTATAATTTTGGTGGAGACTTTGTCGATTACATCGTGAAAACGTTTAAAGAGAATTTAAAGGCCGGCAAATGGAACGCGGCTAGATACACCCTAAGATTCATATCCGACTTGGTAAACTGTCATGTGCTGGCTGCATCATCCTTGCTTTCTTTGTTGGAAACTTTAGTGGATTGTGCAAATGAGGATAGTGTGCCACAGGTTCGGAAAGACTGGTTTGTGTTTGCTGTG
The DNA here is from genome assembly GCA_943735995.1 of Sesia bembeciformis. NCBI lineage: Eukaryota > Metazoa > Arthropoda > Insecta > Lepidoptera > Sesiidae > Sesia > Sesia bembeciformis. Next base: position 11,829,886 of record OX031040.1, read on the forward strand.
CTCTCAGCATTACCTTGGGTTGGTCGGGAGCTGTATGAAAAGAAGGAATCTCAATTAGACCATCTACTGGTGACCATAGAAGTGTTCTTAAATAAACGTAGTAAGAAATATTGGCCTGCACTCAAAGTGTGGTCCTCTGATTCTCCACATGTGCAGGAAGAATATCTAGATTGCCTTTGGGCTCAGATTAAGAAACTGAGACAGGACAACTGGTCTGAGAAGCATATTCCGAGGCCATATCTAGCTTTTGATTCCATATTGTGTGAAGCATTGCAGCATACCTTGCCAACTATACAGGTATATCTTATTTAACTCAACATAATGTTTGCTAGTTAATTGTTAAAAAAAGAATTTTAATTATTATATCATCATAACATAACCCATAATCATCAAGTACTGATGTTTGACTATGTGCAAAATTAGAAACCATTTAATATTCACAATTATACATACAACAAATACAAATTATTTATGTTCATAACTTTCAGTTTGTTTGAAATTGTTACATTTAAAATCATCTCCCAAATATATTTTTTTAAATTATCCAATTATATAAGTTGAATTTGGGCGAACTTGTCATCTGTACTAAATATCCACTAAATTTTGTTTTAAGAAATGAAAATTATATTTCAGCCACCTCCCCACAATGACGGCGATACATACCCTATGCCACGTGTGATATTCCGCATGTTTGACTACACTGACTGTCCTGAAGGCCCAGTCCTTCCCGGAGCTCACTCCATTGAAAGATTCCTCATTGAAGAACATTTGCACAACATAGTAGAGACTTATCACTTAGAGCGGAAGGAATGTTCTGATCAGTTATTGCGCTTCCCTTACAAAGCCAAGATACCATTAGAATACTGTGTTGTAGAAGTGATATTTGCGGAACTTTTCAATCTGCCAAAGCCGAGGTATTTAGAGATATGCTACGGTTCTATTCTGATTGAGTTGTGCAGACTTCAGCCATCAACAATGCCTCAGGTGTTGGCTCAAGCAACAGAGATTTTATTCATGAGGATTGATTCTATGAATGTGGCCTGCTTTGACAGGTAATTTTTAATGCTAACAATATAACTTATGTTTCCTTAGCAATATTTACATTAACTATTTATATTGATAGTGCCCATCTTTGTGATTCACTAGCATGAAAACTCCATTTTTTAAATTCATGGACCAAACTGTTTAAATTCTTTTATACATATTTACAAATATTTTTTTGTGAATTTTGACCACCAAATCCAAACTATTTAGAACAATACTGGGTCTCAAGAATTCGGGTAATTCTTCTAATTTCTGGATCATCTTTTTTTATAGAAAAAAGGCGGCTGTCGGGCATACAGTCCATCTGATGGTAAGTGGATACTGTCGTCCATAGACATCCACAACAAATGCCAACATCAGTCCAGAATGACAAACAATGACATTCCCGCAGACACACTGCCTACCTTTGAAGATTAAGGAATGGATTGGGAGAAAGAGTTGGATAAATGGGGAGGGATAGGATAGGATGGGTTTAGGAATGGACTCTGACATATCTCACTCACTACTGAAACATTTATGTACATTGGAAAAATACGATAAATGTGGTACATTTCAAGGTTGTCTTCAATGAGAGGGATAAATGTGGCCAGTTAAGTGCACCCAGCGGCTGTGGGAATGCAGCGTGCACTCTCCCCCTACAATAAAACCTGCAATCTATATACATAGCTTGTATAAAACTTTATTATTATTAAGTTATATTATGTTAATTTGATATTATGTAAAATTGCACCATCTATCTTTATTTGATATTGTTGTTTTCTCCATACCACCCAAGGGGTGCCTGGAACAGATCGCGTTGGCGATAAGGCCATCTGTTGTCCTTTTCGTACTACTTAAATTGTTTTTTTTTTTGCAATGTATATTGGTCTACTATAAAGGGTTTATCTATCTATATTCTTATAAATCAGAGAAATAATATATGTAATTAAATAAAATACCAATAACTAGTTGTAGGGAATTTTTCTATGCAATATAAAGTGTAGCAACAATGTGTTCAACATACCTCTACACTACATCCTCTTCATAAGCATTGAATTCTATGTAAAAGTACTTGGGACTTTGCAAAAACGCTTGACTTAAGTATTTAATATGCACAATTGTCTTTTAATTAAATAGTGTTTAAAACATCATAATTTAAAACATTTCATTTTAACTATGCCATCACTAGTGACTCGGTCTCAGGCTGCAATAGTAAACACACTAATTCAAGATATGTAGAAAAAGACAATTTTATTAATATTTAATTCTATCCTTTAAAAAAAGAGCCTCTACTAGTCTACCCAATAGCTTGCACCCACTGTGTAGCAACTCCATGCACACTATCAAGGCAGAGTGCTTTTAGAGCACACATGCTGCGTATACCTTCTGTTCTTTGATATACAATATTTCCCACTATTAGATAGCATCACATAATTATCTATCACATAACTCGTAAGAATATTCCATGAATACATTTTCGTGTATTATTTATTGTATTGTGCATGAGGTTTTGTGCCATAAAAGTGGGTTGGCGAGTCCACTCTTTTAGAGGTGGTGTAGTTCCCCAGGACTTGTGGTAGCGGCTTTCTATATATACATGTATCATTATTATGTTACAGATTCGTAAACTGGTTCTCACATCACCTAAGTAACTTCCAGTATCGTTGGTCCTGGGAGGACTGGGAAGCGTGCACTCAGTTAGAGCCTGACCATCCCAAGCCTAGGTTCATCAGGGAGGTGTTGAGCAAATGTCTAAGGTTTGAATCTTCTTATACTTCAAAATCCTAATATATAAAATAAAAGAACTCCCTGTTACCCACAAGTTTCACTCTAATTATTTCTTTATAATTAGTTTAATCTAATTATTATTTCAGTCTAATTTCGACTTTAATTATCCTATAATATTTTGCACAGAAAAAAAATCTATTTAATTGTATTAGGTTTAAGTTAGTCGATTAAGTTCACGGTCGCGGTTTATAGTGAAAATAATAAAGAGTTTTTTTGTATTATAATACATAAATATTTATTGAAAGGAATATTGTCCACTTAATTCGAATTTTCCATTTTTCTGGCAGAGCCATTATCCCATCGCTATAAAATTCTGCGAGAGGCTTCTGAGAGAAAAACTGATTTAAATGGTTTATACAGGCTTCTCTTGAATGTAATTTTACTCCATTTAGAGAATTTGGTAAAGAGCGGAACAAATGCTAATCCGAAGGTGCTATGTCTGGACTATATGAAGGATGCTTTCCAGCCAAGGCCCATCAATTTTTGTTTAGTCATCATAGACGTATGCGGTTGAGAATTGTCGTGATGGAAAACTACACCTTTTCTATTCATTAATTCTGGGCGTTTTTCTTCAAGTGCTTGTTTCAATTTTACTAATTGCTGACAGTAGACATCAGAATTAAACGTTTGGCCATATGGCAAAAGCTACACAATACACAGTGATAATACACAAAATGCCCTTCCAGTTTTTTATAGGCTAAATTCTTGTGGCCTGAATGGCCTTTCAAGAGTTACCAGACACGTATGGATTACACATGTGGTTACATTACTCTTGCACGCTGCAAGTTTTTGCGACAAGCAAAAAATATAGAAGACTGGACAAATGTCATTTTTATAATGAAACTTGGCTCAACGCAAACCACAAAGTCTCAAAGACCTGGCACTGATGACACTGCTGCTTCCACCTCAATAATGCTGATGGTAAAAGGAGAACGGCTTATTATATGCCATGTAGGATCAGCGAAAGGTTTTGTTGAAAATAAGCTACTCACATTAAAAAAAAAATCAAGATCACAAAAAACGGGCGTCTACCGTGAAGAAATGAATGCTGAGGTATTCAAAAGGTGGTTCCAGTACTTATATCTATCGCTGGAAGTATCATCTATTATGTCCTCAGGATTCCCCCATACTTACATAACGCAATATAACGCAATTTATCTGATATGGCACAAATTAAACGATACGCCGCCAGAAATAACCTCCATCCATTACGGCTCCATTTACGGCAATTCCGGCAAAAAACATGCTAATATTATTAAAGGACTCGTGTGCACGCGTGACCACTGAAAACTGGACAAATGTGGTGGAGAAAACAAAAGTATAAGAATGTCTGATTGGGACCGTGACATCCACTTTGATCCACAGGACACGTCAACAGACGAGTCAAGTTCGTCAGATGAAGGTGGCGTAAAGGTTTTCAAAAGCCACCGGACAATGTGACGTAATGGTCTGATTGTTCAGAATAATAAACAACTATAGCGCATTACTTTAGTTGTTTTATATGCAATCTAAAATAATGGTTTTCAAATGAAAATATATTTAGAAGAAAAATATTAGGTAGGTACTTCTACCATAGGTACTTCTAGTCATACCACAGACTATAAGACACTTATAGTCTTATAGTCTGTGGTATGACTCAGAGAACGTCACTATTTCTTCGCTCACTATTAAGTATGACATTGTTTCGAGTACACTTGACTGTCAAGAAATACGGAACTTGATAGGCGTGCAAACGTGAAATAGAAAATAACAGTGGACGTAGTATATAATATTGAAGAAAATAACAAATATGTATTATGTAAATTCCCTTTAATACATATTACATACTATGTTTTCTTATAGGTTGTCTTACCATCAAAGGATTAAAGATATAATGCCAGAGATGTTTGCGAGCTTCGTGCCTCTCAAACCGGAGCCCATCTACAAATATTCTATGGAAGGTGCAGGTAAGAGTGAAAATTTCTGTAAAAAATATTGATCGAAACATATTTGTTACAAAATAATTTATTTTGTCCTATTTTAAACTTATCCATAGCACTGAAATATTTACACATCGCTAACATGACTTATAAAATACATCAGTCTGTGCAGAATGTGTACAAGAATGTCAAGTTTCATAATAAATGCCTACAAATTGTCATGTAATAATTGATAAGCTTAAATTCATAAACGTCACTATACATTATACATGTTTTCGTAAATGTTTATAAACACGGGCCTAAAACTACATTTGTTACTTTTTTAACTGTTTTGTAAGTAAAAAATGTAATGTTGGTAAAAATTAAAGCTGAGATGTTGAGTTATTTAGGACTATTAAGAATGCTCAATCTACTGCATGGCAATTAATTCAAATAAGCTTGGGGGATGTTCTCGTTCTGGGTAATCATTACTGGTATTTTCTCTTGCGACTGTATCCTTTGTGTTATCCTCATCATACATTTCGTCGTCATCAATTGAAGTATCATCTTCGTATTCTTCATCACTGTTTTCAGAATATGTTTCCTTATTATTTCCTTTTATACCATCAAGAAAATCGTTGAATTCTTCATCGATTTTCAAGTACTGTTCGTTGTTTGTAGTCTCTTGCTCTTCTAATAATGGCTTTGATGTTGTTTGGCTTTCTTTTGGTTTATCATCAGCATCATCAAAGGTAAAGCCACCGAAGAGTTCATCGAATATGTCGGGAGTTACATATTTTTCAGTTGTTGTAGTTGTGGACGATGTTGTAGTTGAAACTTCAATATCATCATTTTCATATTCATCTTCATCTTCATTTGGCAATTTGGTAGTAGTTGTCAAATGTTTCATTTTGTTACATTTACGCTTTGGTGGAAGAGTGACTTTTTCTGTAGTTGCCTGTTCTTCTATTTCGATAATCTCATTATCGGTCTCCTCACTAGGTACTGTTGATTGGAGGATATATTCAGTATGATCTCTCGATTCTTGTACATCATGTTCTTTGTTCTCTTCGGCATCAAATTCAGAATCTTCTTCATTTTTTTGTGAATATTCCAATTCAGACTCAGCATTGTTTTCGTACCGTTCGGCAATATCCTCATAAGTTTGTTGGGTGAGTTCAGATGAGCTTGCAGATTGCACCGTAGTATATTCCGTTGTACTGCTTATCTCAGACACGGATTCACTAAATTCATGATCTTTATGATGATGCTGTTCTTCTTTAATATCTGAATGCGTTGGTGTGGAAGTCATAACATATCCTTGGAAATTAGATGCCTTCCTTCTTCCTTGTAATGGTCCTGAATGGGGTGAAGTTGTTTTCTGTGGAAAGTTTTGCTGATTAGCAGCGCTCCATTTGTCGTGCTTAATAGAAGTACCCTTTTGCATTAATGCAGACTGCCTGTATCTGTTTTCACTACCTGTCTGTTTGGGCTTAACCGTTGTCTTTATGTTCAAAAGTTGGGTTGTTGTCGTGATCTGAGTCGTAGACGTGACAGGCAATGATGTCGAAGTAGTTGAGTTTGTTGATGGTTTAGTTGTTGTTGACGGTTTGTTTATTGTCGTTGACTCCGCTTTATTCCAAGGATACGGCCAAGGCTTCGTTGTAGACGTGGCGGCGGAGCTTGCTTGAGGTGTCAGATCTTGTTCAACTTTCTTTTGTGGTGCCGTTGTAGTAGTTGATGTAATGCGCTGATGTTTTTTAATTTTTTCTGGCTTCGTAAACTTTGGCGGTGGACGCGTTCTTTTTTTTGGCTTTGGCGTGGTGGTCGTTGTAGTCGTAGTCGTTGTTATCGTTTTGCTTTCTGGAGCTTTAGTAGTTGTGGTAGTCCTCTTCCTTGCAGTTGTTGTGGCAACAGTTGTAGAAGTTGACGACGATGTAGTGCTTTCAGTAACTTTAGCTTTCTGTGATACCATCGGTGTAGTTCTAGTGAAGGCGCCCAATATGTTTGCCCATTGCATCGTATCTCGTTCTTCCTCTGAATCGGTCTGTGTAGTCATGACCTCCGGTATGTTGGTTGTTAGTCGATGAGTTTTTATATTTTCGTGCTTTTTAGGAGGCTTTTTCCGATTCGATATGTTAGGTTTAGTGTCGTCATGTGAAATGGTATCGGCAGTTTCAATTTTTTCTGTAGTGTTGTTCTCCACGTAGTTTACAGTTATTGGTCTAAATACAGTGTCAATAAACGGATCCGGTTCAGAAAATTGAATATCCAATAATTGCGGGCTTGGTCGAAAATCTGTCGGTTTGATAATTTTAGATGGCTTCGATGTTTGTACCAATCTCAAAGGAGGCATTGGCTTAAAGGGCTTTTTGTCCATCGTAACAAACACTCCAGGCGGTGCATTATAAACTGGTGGCCTTACGTGATCAGGGAAGTAATTGAATTTTACAGGTTTTGATATACCATAAGGATTGAACCCTGAAATTACTTCCGTTGGTTTGGTTGTTGATTCTGTTATGTTGGGGTTCCATTTGTATGATGATTCTATGCTTAAATTGAGTAGTGGTTCAATTGTCGTAATAGGCGTTGGCAGAAATTGAGGTCTTGGCGTCTTATCTTTATGTGGCGGTCCATGTCTGTGGTCATTGTTAGACTGGGACACGTAAGGATTGCTCACAACTCCTATAGCATCAATGTCTAGATAATGATGTAGTACGTGAGGTGGGGGAGGTGGGAGGGGAGGCCGTGAATATTTATAAGAATGGGGCTTATAAGGATACGGAATCAGTTTCTTTTGATTATAGTGTTCACTTGACGCTCCAACATACCCCACTTTTGAATACTGAGGATACACTGGTTGTAGGTACTTAGGCTTAGGTTGAGGTTCGTAATCCTCCTCTGAAAAAAATGATGTGAATATTCTGTCTAAATTGTAATTATATTGTCTTCCTGAGTATCGCGGTTTATGAGAAATATTTTTGTGAAACCAAATTGCTTTTTCAGGTCTTTGTGTTTGAGCCTTTATCGGTTGGTAATAACGAGACTCTTGGGGCGTATCTATTATTTTTTCTGGAGATGTTTCCTGAACTGTAAATGTTCTCACCGGATTTTCATATGGCTTCCATTCCTTCTTCGGCGATTGTGCTATTACAGAAAAAGTCAATTCGTAATGATATCTCCCCGGCGATGGTTCCACATCCCTATGTCTTACACGTTTCACTGACCAGATTGCTTTAACACCTTCCTTGCACTTTTCGTCACTACACTTTTCATTAGACTTGTCGTTTTCAGTGAATCTATAACTTCCTGCGTCTTCCATCAACTTTCCTTTCGCCATAATGGTTACATCCCCGAGGGCCACGGACTCCTCACTTTCGATCCTGTCGAATGGAGCGCTTTTGATTTTGTCCCAGAGGTCGTGATCATCGACCTCCTTTGAGACATACCCTTTGCTATTTGGAGATGTACTCTCACTTTTTGCAATGAGTTGATCTATTTTGTCTCTCACGAGTGTCAGATAAACACTGTGCCTCAGTGCGTCTTCCCAGTAGTGCGCAGGGAGGGTGGCGACGGTCGACGGTGCGGCTGTCTGAATGGTTTCGTGCAGAGTCCCGGCTCCAACTTCCCGCTTCACATGCTGCCACGCAAGTGGTATCGGTGTAGGTCTGAAATTATCTTCGGTGGCAGCTCGACTTCCTTCCCTTTGTACCTGTAAAAATAAACAACGTGAAATCAATAATCATGAAGACAATTGGCTAATTAAGTCGCGGGCAGCATTTATTAGAATTGTATTTACTAGAAAAAACAGTATGAACATTTTTCAGTATGCGTTTGAAAGTAAAATGGCGCCGGACGGGAAAGTGCGCGTGAGTGGCGTGTTTGTTATTCGGTTGCGTGCGCGACAACCCAACCACCTCCGCGCATCGAGTTTCCAATCGAATGTAAATCCGTAATTTACTGTAAACGTTTGACAGTTTTTCGTATAATGAAAATTTCTTTAAATATTTTTTTTTATATTCATTTAGTTGCCACAACTTAATCATTATTATTTTTCTTTTCCTTAGCAATTATTCATACACTACTTGAATGCACAATGGCCCAATCTCGGTTTGCAAACAATAATTTGGTGTAAAGTAGCGCAGATCGCTTTGCTCTTGTGTAACTCTCCCACAGGTTATATGAACTTATCTACCATAGACGAAGGTCAACGCAAATTATTCGTATGCTATATTAAACCAATTAACGAATTGTAAGCGTAACAGTATGCTCCATATATATATATTCTTGTTGTTATACTAAAGGAATTCTCAGTGTTCTCAGCTGTTTCTGATTTAAAGTGATATTTATAATGTTGAAGTGGTCAAATTATTTAAGAAACATTCCATGGCCATTATTCATAAAAGCACCTATTATGTAATAAAAAATAACATCCAAATAAGATGAAAAAAAAGAAGACCCGGTTATTATAATAAATTAATTCTTACAAAATATATAATTTATAAACCTCCAGCAATTGATTAGAGGAGGCTTGTGCCCTGTAGTGGAACGTTATAGGCTTATATCGATCGATCTACGTTATTAGAATATACTCGGTCACTTTAACAAATTTTACTAAGCAACAATTTCACTCCAATAATAAATCATTCTAGCGTGGATTATAGTTATATCCATTGTTATGATCTAGTCCCAGATGCTCACGCGCCGTGCCCATCTATCGCAGTAATAGTATTTAACACTAAAGGCGGTCTAGTCATCAGTTTTGTGTTAGATAATATAGTTTCAATGAGCCGCGCATCCTCTTAATTCTACATTGATAAAAGTCTCCGGAAACATTCTGTTGTCTTCAGTAAATGGTTTTATTTTTTTAGTAATTGATTAATTTATGTTTATAGAAATGAAACTACATACTTTAAAAATACTTAGAAATATTTGACATTTGTGAAATTACTTTTATTATTTTTATTTATTTCTTATTCTTTCTTTAAGTTTCGGTTTTTTTATTTCTTTTTTTTTTTCAACATTTCCGTCTCGGGTACTTAAAATCATTTTTCTTATATAAGTAAGTATTTTTCCAAGCTGTAATGTAATGTACACAGATGTAAATTTCATTTAAAAAAACGGCTATTTTCAATAATTAATCATTATCTTGTATTGATTCTATTTGAAAAATGTGTTTTATTAAATAAAAACTGTATTTATTTTACATATCACGGTAAATAGTTATTGCATAATAGATTGGAGACGTATCGCACGACTTGCTCCATTTTTCTGGGAAATTCTCATAGTAGCTACACAATGGTGAAGCCGACAAGAAAGGTCATTGTCTAATATAAATTTCATTAGCGACTATAAACAAACTCAAATTTAACTAAAACTACATTGTAAGGCCAACGTTGTTCAGTTTTTGTTTCTATGTGTCTCTAAAATTCGGTACTATTTTAAATATCAGAAATAATAATGGATGTGAGCGGTGTAAGCACGATTTTGTGCAAGATTATTTAAGAGTTCTCGAGGCTCATGAAAAAGAAATAGTAACTCCCCTTGCTATGTACATTCCATATGCCATTTTTGAATTAATTTTATTCAATAAAATGAATAAATTAGTATAATATAAGGTCCATTAACTTGGAAACAATACTAGAAACTTCTAAATGTTTCTAAGAAACATTTCATATATAAAATCACACATCATATTTTATTATAAAAAAATAATATTCCTACATTATCGTTAAACTTTCTCTGGATTTGTAAACGCTCTTTCTGATTTTGCAGTTCTTTCTTTTTATTGCCTTACGGTTGTTTTTTTAAATCCTTTTCAAAATCGTGTGTATCTAAATTATTATATCTAATACGAGTATTTTAACATTATGTTTGAGCATAAAATGTATAAAGTAACATTTACCGCATTATTTAGTGCTTTCTTTCTGAACATCCTAAATATTAAGATAACTAAATCAAGTTCTATAGAAAAATAAAATCATTTTATGATAGGAGTATAAATGTATCATTCATTACTTTTTTAGTGCTTTTTTATATTTTTTTGTTTTATAGTAATATTTTATTTATGTCAACTACGTAATGAAAATGTGTTTTTATTTATATCTGATGTCTAGATCTAAATCAGACCTCAAAAGTGTATATTAGTATAGAATTAATATATTATCCTGTGTATCTCACTTAATATTTTTTAATTTCTATATATTTTCAAAGATGTACCGAAATACTTACTAATAATGTAAGAAAAACGCATATCAACGCGGATCGCATCTTTGATCACTGATTCACGGCACTGCACGACAAAATTTTCGATTTTTAAATTCCTTGCAATGATTGGTTAACGCGTGCGGCGCGGGAGCACCGTGCAACGCGAACTGCATACGCGCATTAGTAAAGAGCAAGACCCCACTTGTGGTCGGATGATCGATCGCGGAACATGATGTGAATTGTGATTGTTGCTGTCGAATCAATTAGAGTGGCAACACAAAAAATGGTAAAATGTCACTGCTATCGCTAAAGAAAGCTTCCAAATAGGAATTGGTAGTGCATCAGAATTAAGGTGCTTCTCCAAATCCATTCCTATATCTCTAAAGGTAGACAGCGCATCCGGCGGCGTGCCCACGTTTGTCATTTTGGACTAATGTCAGCGTGTATCGCGGACGTCTATGGGCGACAGTATCCACTTACTATCAGGTGGACTGTATGCTCGTCTGCCGCATTCGTCCATAAAAAAAAAAATTCACCGTAGACTTTCATCATTTAAAACATAACAATTCACTTTTGATCAACAATACAATAAACGGAAACAAGCAGAAGCGGACACAAACGATAGACAACAACAAAATTGTGTTTAGATTTATTTAATTAAACGACGAAGTATAGTACAGTGTCTAAGTATTGCAGAATAGAAAGTAATTCATTGGCGGCTTTTTCATGTGCGTGCCACGTTATTTGTGTTTACAACGCGTGTATTTTTAACCCGAGTTAGGTACATATTTTGCCTTCACTACATATTTTTGAACTCATACATATCTTTGATAAAGATATTACATTAAAATTTACTAACCTCATTGATGTGAAAGACACACTAAAAGTATCTTCATTGCAATCATTGCAATTCATTGCATTTATGAGGTAATAATAGCTTCCTGATCACACAAACAAAAATGATTGTCAGGCGGCCCCTAGATCTACAATAAAGCCGTACAATATGTATGTTACTGCACAATATTATTGAATCACGCCTTGCACCCTTGCGAGTTTCTATACACTCCTAAACGATCAAATTATATTGTACAATCCATGAAATTGCACTATATAACTAATCGTTTAGTTAGGGAGTCCCGACTTCTGCGATAAAACAGGTGATCTGATAGCGGCGAGCGGTGATAGAGATATTTACTCTCAACTCATAGTACCAAATCGTTTTACTTCGCGAATCACCTTAGCGTTGAAAGAATAGTTCTGAAGGTGGGTTCAGAACTTCAGCATGTCCAAAAATTAAGAAAAAATATACGAATCTACACTGAGCTCCCCTTGTGACCTAAATGGAGGCCTGTGCCCAGCACTGGTACGTTAGTGGCTGATATCAAACATTTTCACGGAACTGTTTTTTTATTTATTACACAAAAGAAATGTTACAAGGTTATTCATTAATATGCCATTAAACATTTTCGGTTTGTATTGACATTTTGTTATGGGTTATTATTCAATATGTTCAATATAATTCCCACCTCGGATTTCTACAACCGCACCTCCCGTCACAGAAGTGCGGTCCATCCGCATTTCCTCGATATGTAAGTGTCACGTACTGTTCGGTCCAAAAATCATTTTATACCGCGAACCCGTAGTCTGTGGAACGAACTGCCTCAACAGGTCTTTCCATTACGCTACGATATGGGGTTCTTCAAGAAAGCTGTCAATGGGATTTTGCATCCACACCCGTATCGCATACCTCCTGGTGTTGCAGGTATCCATGGGCTTAACCTTACCATCACGTGGGACTGCTTGATCGTCCGCCTACTTCCGTATAAAAAAAAAACTATTTGAACCCACCCAGTAGAAGCTATCCTCTGTAGAAGCTGTTGATAGACTGTATCTTTATTCTTAATGTAATTAAACTGTTCACTGTACCCATGTAGAGATTAGATTGTTGACATGTAATTCTTGTAATAACTAGTTAGTTTAAAAATGGCGTGTGACAGTATATAGTCGCAATTGCAGGAAATGTTGCCAGTGTTTTGTAGTACACGCCGATTGGCGGGAAGCCTGTGTACCGCAAACCACTTCCTCGAGTTAATGAGTTATTTTTACATTTGACATTGGTTTCCATAATATATGCCAGGATTATTAGAAGTCAAGGTGTATTTGGCAACTTTGTAATGAGATGAACAAGAAGTTATAGTTTTCAAAATAACATTCGCTTTAATATCAACAAGTGTTATATTTGACGGCCGATTAGACTAGTTAGACATAGCCTGCTGCGAAAGTACTCTAGTTTGATTCCTGGTCGGAGAAGCATTTTGTAATACACAGGTTTGTACAAAATCACACAGCCGCTGTCTTTAGTTAATCACGGACGTACTTGCACACCCCAGCACGTCGCACAAAACAGTGCTCCAGTTGGCATCCGGGGTAATGCAGATATGATGTATCGGCCGGGCGGGATATCTGTCTCTCCGTCAAAAAAAGTAAAGCCGGCTTTGCCGTCACAAGGTGGTAGTGGACGGCTTCGATATTACTATGTATCCCTCTGATGTTGCAGAAGTCCACTTGTAGTGTGGAACTTACGGGATGGGCCGCTGAGTGAACATTATACTTTTCCTTTTTCTTGGCCATTGAATAGTGAGTGTGAATAGGGGGAAAAAAGGAGGGACGGAGAGAGAGATGGTTGCATGTGGATCAAAGGATAAATCACGGAGCAGAGAAAAGTCAGGCCCCAAGTTTGTGTAACTTGCTGGCGCGGGGTACGTAAGGGCCCCCGGTCCCCCCCGGGGGCAGCAGTCGGGTTCCACTCCGGTCTTCCCCGCAACCGCTGGTCCTCTTTTCCACACGCAACAATCTCTCTCTTTTGGGACGGCTTCTTTCGCACACTCTGGATCACGATGCGGGCCTCGCGGCTAATACGGCATCATTATGGCGGCGTACTCCGACGGAAGGGTGGCTTGCCTGACGGAAGCTATGCCGACGGAGTAACCTCCCACCGTGAAAAGGGGAACGCCATTGCCTCGTTAGTTAACAGCAGAGTGCACCTAGCACGTGAGGTTGGCTTAGGCTCCGAAGATATATATCCGTGATATCCGTGTAAGAGCACCCCCCTTTACTTACACTTACATTATATTTATACTTACATTCTTATATTCTTACAAAATGATAATGTAAAAACTAGCAATATTTTCATTGTAACTAGGGTATACCTATTGGTTACATTCTATACCTATTTATATAAGTATAGAATGTAACCAATGTATCTATATATACATTCAAATACAAAAATATCAAAATATATCTTTCCCACTGGCGCGTGTCACCATCGGCATTTTTTACATCTGAGATTATCATCATTTCACCATCATTTCGTTATCTATAATACATTTATGACTGAGACTTCACTTTCTCGCACATATATTGTATATCGCGAATCACAAATCGCAAGTAATTCAATAGATCTCTTAAGTAATTTTAAATTCCTTTTAAGATTCTGATTAGATTCATACTTATTTAGTAGATCTAATTTCATAGTTTGAAACTAATTTTTAAAATCACAAAAAAGTAATTTTATTTGGTTTTGTTGATGATGTAGGAGAACAGAGTGCAAGATGAAGCCTGAACACGACAACCGCCATGAGATTTCATTATTATACGTTATTATTATAAGTTGTCGAGTATAATGGTTTGCGTTGTCGAATCTTAACTACATGAGCTCCAAATGTCACTTTTAACCGCAACTTACAAGTCGCATACATCCAGTTCCCACGCATATAGATACACAGAACCACAGTAATATTTTATTTACTTTCAAATGCTCACACACTATTTTTTATTTTTCGTTGCGGTGATACAGTCCTTATTAGCATGGAGAAACTCATCCTATAGGATACGCGGTGTGGTGCCATTTAAAGAGTTGAAGCAATCGCGGATAGATTTGCGCAACGCCCTGCCTTATTGTTGTTATATCTAAGCACACGATCTACGTTAATTGCCGACACATTATTACTATCGCTTTATCGTTCCGCGAGTGCTTAATACGTTCGCATCGGATTTCATAAGAGGATTTATGATCGCTCCTCAACCATGTGGAAAATATGGATTATATTTTTATAACAATTGCTAGTTTTGATGAAGTTTTACTTTCACGTGCTTGTGTACGTGCTCCTATTATCCTAGTCGATCATTGGTTTAAATTAATATTAACAATAACGATGTAACTTTGATGTTAATTACTTTCTTCCGCTATCGTTATAATACTAATTATTGCAGCTCCGATGTTTTTGGCGTGTTACTATTACCTGATTTAAGTGTTAAGCAACAGAGAGAGACTGATTAAGGCAAGGAAGAATTTTTGGGCGTGACATCATAAGCTTTTAAGTATATTTACTCAAGCTGGTTAATCGAATGACCAATTAGTTCTATTGATTATGTTGTTGTCAAAATCCCAGGCTCGATTCGGATCAAACAAACACGTATTTAAAAACAAATGTTATATGAATATTCTCATTCCATCCTATCCCTCCCCATTTTCTTGGGGAGAAAATGGAGAAAGGTTGGCTCTTTCTCCAAATCCATTCCAACGTTTGTTATTCTGGATTGATGTAGCCGTGTATTGTGGATATCCACGTGCAACAGTAACCTTTTACCACATACCCTACGAGCTGTATGCTCGTATGCCGTCCTTCTTTGTATAAAAGGAAATGTTAACAGGGATACCATTTATAGAGGCGTTTTTTCACTTATAAAAATATTGATCAAGTAAATAGTTAATATTATGGTTTTATCATTTGCTCGTCGGCGAGGGAAAATATCGCGAGGAAACCCGCATGCTTGAGAAATAAAAAAATCTGGCGTATGTAATCTACCAATCCGCTCTGGGCTCACCTGGTGGATTACGGCCCGAAACCCCCAGTGATTTGCTAGGGGAGGCCTGTGTCCTACAGCGTGGGACGTTATAGCTTGATACAATAATAATAACACAATAATATGTTTTAGCGTCTCTACCCGGTACCGAAGCTGCACACCAGTTAGTGGTATGTGTTCGCAACAAATGCACCCCAGAAGAAGCACTCAACGTCCTTCGTGAACTGCCGAACCCTCTGCGGGAGGGCGAGCAGCCGGCCGCCGCGCAGGCGGGGCCACACAACCCGCTCAAAATAGACGTGTTTGTGCAAACACTATTAAACTTGGGAAGCAAGAGTATTTCGCACAGTTTTGCTGCCATATCCAAGTTCCATTATGTGTTTAAGGTGAGTGCTTAGATTACTATTATTGACATGTATTTTACTGTGATTCAGAATTACAAAAAAATATCGAAAATAATTTTACTAAAATACTGCATTTTTTTCTGGATCAAATCCATGGCTCCTTGAAACACATTTTAATGAATACTGTAATTTAGGATTTCCCCTACAAACATTTCATTCCCTCCTATTATTTATATCCCCTCTTGTCTCGTTTAATTCCATTATACTCTACTTCTGATCCCACTCCATCCCCCAAGGAAGAATGGGGAAGAAAGGAGTGTAATGAGATAAGAAAACTGATGAGTTTTCTTATCTCATTACACTCCTTTCGGCACGATAACGGTATAACGACAACGATAACAGTATAATGGCACGATGGCCGTTATACTGTCTATTCCCCTTTTCAAAACCCAATCCTAAATCTCTTAAAAGTAGGCAACACATCTTGGGGCGTGTCAACGTTTTTCATTCTAGACTGATGTTGACATGTATTGCGAATGTCCATCAGCGACAGTATCTACTTACCACCGGGTGAATTGTCTGCTCGTCCGCCACCTCCTTATAAACAAGCATGTACTGACATACCAACGTCCACCATTCAACATTTACTGCCGACTACAATATATCTTTGCTGATATCAGCGAATTGTCTACCACCAATCCGATTTTTGTAAAAAAATCCCTCAGCGCTTTATTCAACGAAAGCCTCTTATTTTAATAACTTCAGATACTAGCAGAGTCGGAAGAAGCGCAAATCTGCGTGCTCAGGAACGTATGGGAGCTATGGCAACGTCACCCACAAATGGTGTGTGTGCTCGTCGACAAAATGCTCAAAACGCAGATAGTTGAGTGCAGTGCTGTCGCCACGTGGCTTTTCTCCAAGGAAATGGCACAGTATTTCACCCACATCTATCTCTGGGAGGTACTGCACCTCACTATAGACAAGATGAATAAACACGTCTCCAAGCTGAGTGAGTTTTGTTTATGGTTTTTAGTAAAATGATTATAGATTTGGATAGGATCTGTGGCCCTTCTCTAAGGAAATGGCGCTAAGGAAAGCTCTAAGGAAAGG
The DNA here is from genome assembly GCA_943735995.1 of Sesia bembeciformis. Lineage (NCBI taxonomy): Eukaryota > Metazoa > Arthropoda > Insecta > Lepidoptera > Sesiidae > Sesia > Sesia bembeciformis. The sequence continues at coordinate 11,847,122 of OX031040.1, forward strand.
AAATGGGTATATTTTACCCACATATACCCCTGGGAGATACTGGCATCTCACCATAGACAAGATGAATAAAGACCTCTCCAAGCTCAGTACATGTTGTTTATGTTTTTTTTTTTGTGAAATTGGTATAGCTTTGACCAGGATTCTGCAGGGTCGACGGCTTTCCGTATCTGCTTGGTATTGCAGTCGGGTGGCATTAAGCACTTATCATCTGTCACTCTCAATATCTCTTCTATAAGTATATATGTTTTGTGAGTTATTCATTAAATAGAAGAAGGAGATAAATCCTTATTAAAAGTATTCAAAAAACCACCTTCAAAAGATCAGCCTATCTCGGAAATAATTTAATGGAATCGTTGAACTACTGAACAGATTCGCTTCATCTACAGAATCCATACATACAATGAAATATACTACGTGGTGTTGTAAGACCATACATCCTTCATGTACAAGACAATTTGCACAAGGAGGCCCGTGTCCAACAGTAGATGATAAAAGCACCAGGGGTCTACCCTGATATTACGCTTCTAAAGTTTCGGGCTCGACCGAAGTTTGAACGAACGAACGAACGAATCCTACTCTGACTTTCCTGCGTTCGAATCTCTATATCGAATATCTCCGTTTATTTGAAAGGTGAGATATTATTGTCGTCTTGTCAAAATCTATATTACGATCGTTGTCTCGTGTGATCGGAGTAGTTTCAAATCTCAAATGAACTTCATTATATTGGTGAACGTTTTCGAGGTCGGAATCCACCGAAATATCGGCCGAAACATTATTTTTCGTGGTTTCGGAGTAGACCTTCTAATTACGATCTTATCAATTAGTTTATAACGTGACTAAAACTGTGGAAGTGATAAAGTAACGTGGTATTACAGGCGGCGAACTGCAAGAAGCTCGAGAGGCGCTCGCACGCGCTGATTCAAGTAGCTCTGATTCAGAGGACGAGAGCAATAAGAAGAAGAAGGACCAGGACAAACCCACGGAGGAGGTAATGTTTAATAAAGATAGTATATTTACTAATGTATGTGTTAATAATAGCTGTAACAGATAAAAAAGCACAATTACTAATAGAATTTGAAAGAACTTGTTTAATTACTTTACTTTACTTCACTTTACTTTACATATAAACTTGTTTATATGTAATATTCTTGGGGATAATACATAGGATAGGATGTATTGTTGATAGGACTTATTGATGTTTCTAAACTCTACATAAAAATATGTCACGTATGTGAGTTGCTAAGAATATTTAAAAAAAAATATTGAAATACAATGTCCCCATAAAATGTGATTTAGTGATAATTTCATTTGAAGTTTAAGATTCGGAAAAAGTATGTTACCGTTACGTAGATGTTGTTATTTGGAAACCAGAAGATCTGTATTTATGACAAATAAAAGAGTTTTACAGTTTTGTTCTGAGGTTTTGCTTAAAATCTATCGACAATCAAGCATCGAGCAATAAATTGCGATTTGATATATATGTATATATTACATTTTTTTAACTGTTTTATTAAGTTAAATTTTATATGCAAACGGGCTAGACATCCATAGTTAAGGTGTGTAAATAAAGGAACAATTCATAAAACGTTTTTACTAAAAGTTATCAAACACGATTTTTTACCAGAGATGTCTATAACTTTTCCTAAAATTACTTTTAAAGTTTAGTACGTTGTTGACATTTCTCTAAAAATTACTAGGGGAGTTTCGGATCATAAACCACGCAGGTCCAGTATGGATTGGTGGATACACATTATACATGTTCCATTTTTTTTCCAATACTAGAAGATGCTAGCTAGTGATATTTATTGAAAATCCGTGCTTAAGTAAAAACTCAGTGGTATAAGCCTAAGATTTGAACTTACGACCTCACGAATGAGAATCGAGAATAGCTACTCCTAGGCTATCGCTGCTTGAGAACCACATTACAATAATTAAATTTATATGTCCAGGCTGTAGAACGAATGGAAGAGCGTTTAGAAGCCGCTCACATGGACCAAAAACGGTTATTCCTCATCGTGTTCCAGCGATTCATAATGATCTTGTCTGAACACCTCGTAAGGGCCGACACAGACGCGCGCGACCCCAACACACACTGGTACAGGAGCACCGTCGGACGACTCAGACAAGTGTTCCTTGTGGTAAGACATTTATATATGCAATGTTTGAAAAAAAAACGACATTATTTATTTATTTAGCGGATCGGATTTAGCTATAATTATGCCAAGTTCTGTCAATTGGTGTCAATGTAAATTTTGCGTGTTACACACTCAGACAGACAGACAAACAAAAATTTAAATAAATGTTGTTTTGAGATCTATATCACTCATAATTTATACTTATAGCAGCGGACTGTAAGAGGAAAATACAGGATTTTATCATTTTAAAGGAAAAAACAGCTTTTTAAAGAAATTGGTATAAAAACTAGCAATGACAATGACGGAAGGTAACTGGCAATCGATAGAAGAACAAAATGTATAAAAAGAACACTGTTTTAAAGAGGTGAAATATGATAGCCACCATCAGTTGCCATCGATACTGTAATCAATTTTTTCGAAAAATATTACACGGCTCTGTTACGATTTTATTATTACGTATTGATAAATATTATTATTATTATGTTTTATTTTCGTTTCTCGACCTTTTGGGTCGGTATTTTCGGTTCCTTATTATTATTATTATTATATTATTTTATTATTATTACGTATAGATAATTAAATTGGAAAACCACAAGGACAGCACGTGCATAATTTTACAGTTTACTATATAACACTAGCTCATATACTTAACAAATTATATTTAATAATGGTTTTCAGAAATCTTAAAATTTAAATCGTTAATCTCGTCGATTGTTATTGTCTATTCTATAGTGTCCTAGATACAAGAAGTAACGAGAAACCTAAAAAAAACGTCAATTAATTTAAAATATATAAAACTGTTCCAGAGAAAAATGAAATTATTCTAGCGAATGGATCAAAAGTTGCAAACGTGACATGTGTTGGAGGGGAAGAGTGCACGCTGCATTCCCACTGCCGCCACTTAACTGGCCATGTTTATCCCTCTCTCATAGAAGACTACCTTGAAATGTACTGCATTTCCCGCTTTATCCTATTTCCCCAATGTACATACGTGTTTCGGTAGTGAGCGAGATATGCCAGAGTCAGGTTGGTAGCGCATCCGGGGGCGTGACAACATTTGTCTTTCTGGATTGATGTTGGCGTGTATTGCGTGTGTCTATGGACGACAGTATACACATACCATCAGGTGGACTGTATGCTCGTCTGCTCCCTTTTATCTATAAAACATCACTGATCAGCTAGTGATGACACAAAAGTGGTTCTTTGTCGTCAACGTCCATACCACGTTGAAAACACCGGTTCTCGTCCGATCACCGAAGTTAAGCAACGTCGGGCGCGTTTAGTACTTGGATGGGTGACCGCCTGGGAACACCGCGTGATGTTGACTTTTTGCAGTTTATTTTTAAAGTTAAATCTAACTATTCTTGTATTTTTAAGACACCATATTATATACAATATATATATTTTATTTCAGCACCACGAGCAAGTCCAAAAGTACAGCAGTACGTTAGAAACACTTCTGTTCACACAAGATCTCGATCCTCACATTCTCGATGTTTTCCATCAATTCGTTGCGCTCACCGCGTGAACATCCCCTCGTGAATTTAATTAATGAAAGTAATCTGTTTATTTCTGATATTGAATACCTTATAATAGACGATTATTGAAAAATAAGTTTTAATATAACATAACACAATGCGTCAAAATGTATTTCTGCGTGACCAGATTGACTCGTCGAAATTTTCACCAATATAAATGGATTTACAGAAATAACTTACGATTGTATTAATCTTTTCTTTTGTGCAAATAAACTTTTAAATTGATTTCACGGCTAACTGCTATTTATAACGTTGTGATATTATAAGTAAAGTTGTATAAACACACGAACTAATTATGGTATTTCAGACTGGGATTCCCTGTGTCGTGGTTCCAGAGACACATACAAAGATAAACACAAACACACGCCCAGACCCGTACATAGATTTGTCTTTTTTTTTTTAACCAAATGTATGTCCGACCGGGAATCGAACCCGGGAACCTTTTGCACAGCAAGCAGGGTCACCACCAACTGCGCTAATCGGTCGGTCACCAATAGGCGGTCAGGTAGCGCCAAACGCAAATGTCATTGACAGAAATAATAATGCCATGACATTCATAATTTTTTTGTTCCGTTTTGACACTAGACATAATTTGACATTTAAATTCGAATTATTTGTTTATACGAACGCAATGAAAAATGTATTCGTACGAACGTATCATTCGCCAATGCTTTAGCTACATCTTTGGTGATTGAGAAATTTGGGACGAAAAGGTGACATTTATACTTTCCCTGTTTTTACCAGAAAATTATTTTTAATTTTTATTTATTTAAACATCACTGTACAAGTAATTGTACAAATGACGGACGTAATTCCAATATGGCACTTCCTACCAGTCAACCACCAGAAATAGGAACGCGTGTGCAAATTGATTTAAATATACATAGATACATATATAGTATATATTTTATCTGTATTTGTTGCCCTTTAACATAAACTCCTAGTATCGAATCATTCTTTTTTGTAGATAGTAATATTATAATTAGGCACTTTTTGACGCAATTAGCTTCAGATATGGCTACCCTTATTCCGATATCCTTGAGGATTGAAGTATAACGCAGAAAAATTTGAACCCGAAATTGCAAAACTTATCTTTTGATCTTAACTGTCTTAATTGTAGTCATCGTATAATAAAATATGTATATATGAACTTCAAATATGTATTTATTTTTGTAATCAAAAACGATTATAGTAGGCGTACAAGATGTCTAAGACTACTGAATGCAAGTGATTGTGTCTCATATGGTATATTATATCTGTTACTGTCATGTATTGTAATAATTAATTATCAATTCTATAATATGTATGTAGGTACTTGTATGTAGTAACTGAACATACAAATACCGCAGGTACTTGTATGTAGTAACTGAACATACAAATACCGCAGGTACTTGTATGTAGTAACTGAACATACAAATACCGCAGGTACTTGCATGTAGTAACTGAACATACAAATACCGCAGGTACTTGTATGTAGTAACTGAACATACAAATACCGCAGATACTTGTATGTAGTAACTGAACATACAAATACCGCAGGTACTTGTATGTAGTAACTGAACATACAAATACCGCAGGTACTTGTATGTAGTAACTGAACATACAAATACCGCAGGTACTTGTATGTAGTAACTGAACATACAAATACCGTAGGTACTTGTATGTAGTAACTGAACATACAAATACCGCAGGTACTTGTATGTAGTAACTGAACATACAAATACCGCAGGTACTTGTATGTAGTAACTGAACATACAAATACCGCAGGTACTTGTATGTAGTAACTGCACATACAAATACCGCAGGTACTTGTATGTAGTAACTGAACATACAAATACCGCAGGTACTTGTATGTAGTAACTGAACATACAAATACCGCAGGTACTTGTATGTAGTAACTGCACATACAAATACCGCAGGTATAATTACATTCTAATTACCTATGACATTGTTTCTAATTTTTCTAATTATTATTGCTGGGTTTTCTTCTAATAATTATTGTTTTTTGTTTGTTTCCAAATATCTTGCACGCCAGAAATGGCAAATGTGTCAGCACAAACCATATTTGTAAACTCACATTCGTGCAAATAAATTGATTTGATTTGATTAGCCCAATAAAGTACTATTATATTAGCCCAATAAAATAAAGTATATATTAGTTGGCGCTAAGTATTTAAGGTCGACATTACACTATCACACATGTTTGTATGTAACTGTGTTAAAATATGCCGTTTAAAATCAGTTTGCACTAAAAACTGATACTGGCGATCATACAAAAGTAATTTAATACGGTTTCCGTTAGGACTTGTTGCACTAAACATTTATTACTACGACACGGAGGCTGTGGGGGGTAAAAACAAATGAGCAAAGCATGTTCAAAATGGTATTCCTTTCAGAATAGTTACTTTTTTAATTCACACTTATTTTATGGAAAATGTATTGCATATTATGATTTTGAAAATTCATGTTTTTCCAAGTCAAATAACAACATTGAGAATTGCTCTACGGCTTCATACAATATAACATTACTTTTGTATTGTATTGTATTTCACTTCTTTAGGGGTTGAATTTCGAGATATCCCTTCTTAGTTACAGGAAACCACTGTTCAAAGAAATAAAACATTAAAAACAATATTTCAAATTCACAAAGATGGATGAAACGAGCTTGAGAACATTTGAAATTGGGAATTATTGCTATCTCTGTCAAACGCGAATATTAATGGAGTCATTAACACAATAGCGCGATATTGAATAATTATATTGACCAACGAGTAATGCTTGTGAAATGTCAAACGTCTGATGGTTTAACAGGTAGCCTCAAGCCGGAATAAATGAACTTAGATTTGCCGACGTCTTAACCGGGAAACTAATCTCTATTGCATATTGCATAGAGTTCCTTATAACTCGCTCAGTGTAAGAAAGACAGTTGTATATTTTGGTCCTTACAGTTCAGTAGCTATTTTGGTTTCCTAGTTTTTTAAACTGTTTTTTATGTAAGTGAATAAATTAATTTTCAATCACGTGTTTTATTTATTATTTATTATACTCGTAAATATGTAAAATGGTCTCGGCTAAGAATGAGTTTATAAAAACGTAAATGTCATTATTTACTTGTGGACTACTTATAATCGGCACTACATAGGAAGGAATATACCGACTTATACGTTTCTACGTATACACTTTGTTGTACAAGGACCAGTACATAATGCAGGTAATACCGGTAACCGGTGGCCTTATATCTATAGCGATTTCTTCCAAGCAACCTTTGGATGCTGCTCAATCTTGTAACTTGCCATGGTGATTTGGCATCAGTGACTGAATAATGAACAACAAATTTGACAGACGCCGTCAAAACAAAATGGCCGCCACAGCCTGTCAACATCGACCCGTCCCTATTGGAAAACCCTTCACCTCAAAAAACACATTTTTTATTAGCATGTGTATTATAATTTATAAGTATAAAATCAGTAGGTTTTATATACCTACGTGTAGAGAGTAGTTTAGGGAAACTAATAGAAAAGCAACAGATTTTCAACATGTATTTATACGGCATCAGTCTATATTATTTCCTCAATACAGATAGGAACAACAGCATTATTCAAGACGAATATTCGAAAAATCACTTGACATATGTGAGTAGTTCTTCGACATCCTTCTTGGAGCCGAGGTAGCAGGGCGCGCGCTGGTGGATGGACGTGGGTTTGATGTCTAGGATGGGAATGTTGCCGTCTGTCGCCAAGCCGCCCGCTTCGGTCACGATGAATGACATTGGATTGCATTCGTACAGAAGACGCAGCTGGAAAATTGATTTTTTTTTTGTATTTGAACGGCTTATTATTTGGGACGTGGCTACATCGTAATTATTATTACATGGAGTTAAATATCCACGTAATAATAATTACGATAAACGTGGATGTGACTCAGCCAATTGGTGTCGTTACCACTCCATCACATTCCGTGGTTGTAAACGGCGAAAAGGATAACAAAGCCGCTACTACAAACGCTTAGGATTTAGGTATGCCCACCTCTAAAAGAGTGGATTTGTCAACCCGCTTGGCCAGCGTGCCGTTTTGAGGCCATACGTCTCTCATACACGAGACAATGTACCTACATGGGGAGACCTGTGTCCTGCAATGGAGGATATAAGGGCGGTTACGCATATTTGTATACGGATATTTGTGTATAAAAACTATACAATTATGGTCCGCTTATTATATGAAGAGCTCTGAACGTTGACATAAATCTGAAAATATAAGCTTATAGTTCTTTCCTCTCATGAAGGCGGCTTACGCTAAGTAATGATTGTGCTCGTACCTTGCTTTGCCCGCCTTCATGAGATGAAAGAACTATAAACCATTTTTATTTATTAGAGTTTAAAAGTGTGAAATTAATTTGTATTTTGAATTGAATATATATATATATATATATTATTCTTCTTTTTAAGGAACTTTTATGCCTTGGCAAATGTCAGTTCCATCGTACCCCAAAATTTTAATATTTTGAAAAAGAACTGTTACAGTTCAGGTACAAGTAGTCTTTATGGAGACAGGAGAGAACCGGCCATATCGTATGCTCGAAGGCTAAATGCTAGCTTTACCTTTCCACTGGGCGCAGATTTAGTGGCGGGGTACATGAATATCCCGCCGTACTTGATGGTCCTGTGCACGTCCGCCACCATGGAGCCCACGTAGCGCGCGCCGTACGCCTTGCCGCTCTTCGGCTCCTTCTTGTTCTGGATGTAACTCTTCAGCCCCGCCGCCCACTCCGCCGCGTAGCCTGACAAAAACAATGATTAGATTAATCATGAATACAGATTTAAGAAAATTTTAAGGATTTATTCGACATTTTAGAAATATTTAGAATTATTGGAAATGTAACCTTAAAAAATGTTACCGACATGTACTACAGGTACATCCAATTACCACCTTTTACTATAAAAACACTTCCTCCTTCCTAAAACAAGGCAGTAATACAGATAACACATTGGTTCTACAAAACACATCTCATTCGAATTTTCCATAAACTTACCCTCATTAATAGAGTAAATGTTCCCCCTCTCGGGTATCTTCATATTAGGATCGGTGAGTATAAACTCGCCGATGGAGGGGTCGTACATGAACCCGTTGACTCCCTTGCCGACGCCCAGGGAGAGTACCATCATGGTGGCGGATCCGTACAAGGCGTACCCAGCGGCGACCAGCTCGCGGCCCGGTCGGAGTGCGTCCGCTTCCACAGGCTCACCTCCTGTTGTTTTTCTGATGAAATAACATATCGTCGATCGATGAATAATTGATTATAGCCAAAGTGACATTTTTATGATATTTCACTTGTAGTGGAATCGATTCCAGTTAGTTAACATTATTAAAACTACCGTTTAGAACTATGATTGTGACTACTGACTACTTAGATTTCTTTTTTTTTTCTATTAAATTTAAAATAAAATGTTTGTAATAAATTATATCTGTGTCATCATAAATCATAATGCATTTCTAGCCTTGCTTCTTTATAAATCGAGAACTTTTGGATAGATTTCGGCAGAGCTTACAATTGTGGTAAGTCGTGTCTTATGCTTTTGCTCCATTTAATAAAGACGAAAAAAAAACAGAGACAGTCTCTCCGAGTTAAACCGACAAAACTTGAAATAATAATTTTATAGGCTTACATTCGTGAGTTCAATTATCTCAAGTTCGGCAGTGAATAAATACATCGTGAGGGAACCCACGTGTCCAAGAATTAAAAGATCTCAGGCATGTGAAGTTCACAATAAATACACTAAATCCGCATTAAATGCGTTCAGTGGATTATGATGACACGAAACCCTATCCTAATTTTAAAGGTATCTGTGTGCCCTGCAGTGGGACCGGACTTTATAGGCTGATATCGTTATAATAATATGATATCGTTACATATTACTGACTTATATATGGCGAATATAGAACCGACAGAAACGAGGCAGTCTATGTTAGAAGAACCGTCGAGTGGATCGAAGCACACTACATATTTGCCGCGTCTCTCTGTCTCCACCTGTCAAATAAATTAATACTGTGTAGGTATAATGTGTTGTAACCAATTAAAATTTTAATCAATTAATGTGTAAAAGGCCTGAATATTGTCACCGACCGCACGTCACAACAGGCGGCACGGCGCGGTGCGTTTATCTTAATAATGAACTTAATCTCCAAGGTATATGGTTTGAACTTGCATGATGCTGCGAATATTAATTAAGCCAGCTACCGTTTGATACACGCCTTCGGGGTAGTCGCTATCCACTCGAAGGACTTTTGTTCAGCGGGGTCAATACTCGTGTTTCACAAAAACTGAAAGCTTATGTAAGTATTCTAAAAAAGTCTTTCATTTATTTGACTTCACAAAGGTTACATAGAATAATAGTACAGAGGCAGACTCTTTTTTGTATATTCAGACTTAAGTCGAGGGGCCAGGCGACCCTGATGCACATCGATCAGGATTGAGAGCCTCAATGATCCGTCAAGCTTAACACTCAAATATAGGTAGGTACTGATACCTATGTATTTGAAAATATAAATTATAAATCAAAGTTAATGGAATATAACTATGTATAATATTAAATTTATATGATAAAAATCTGAGTGATATGAAGGTACTTGTTTGATATAAGTAATATCTACTTCCTAATTTTATCTTCAGAAACACGAATTACATAATAAGTATATAGAAGAATTTCACAATGTTATGAAATCAGTGGCGAAATTCAAAAATATTTGTAGGTATGTCTCACCATGTCATCATATACATATCTACTGTTTTGTTAACGTAAAATCAATGTTTACAATCTAATGCTTGTATACCTACCTACCTACATCATAAAATCTGTTATTTTTTTAAATTATAATAGATAAAATCAAAGAGCAATATGTTTTAGTATCTAAGTATATTGTCTTTGATTAGGATAATCCCAGTATGATTCGAATAATAAACTTTTAACAATAAAACTGTTTCGCCTTTGTATTTGAATCTCAATAAAATCCCTGCTGAGAAATCCATAAACACTTGAAACTTCAAAGTAAGGACATACCTAGATAGCAACGGAGTGGTCTCTGCTCGAGACCAATAGTCAATGTGATTGAGATTATGTAAATAAATACAATTAGTACCGTCCAAAAGAACTATCGTTCAATGATAACTAGCGGTGCCTGCGACTTCGTTGGCGTGAACTTGTGATTCCCGCGGGAATTCTATAAAGGATTTGGTTAAAAAGTACCAACCCCAAATGTTAAACCGGTACATACCTATGACAAAATTTATTAAAATCCGCCCTGTGGGTTTTGCGTGATGCGCGTTCAGACAGACAAACATTCCAAAAAAAAATGTTATGTTGGGCTCGGACGTTCTATCGTCCGTGCTTTATTATAGGTATTGCAAAGACTTTTTTCAAAATAAATCTAACTACCTATTAAATCATAACGGCTCTGTAATATTTTTATTATATGTATATATAAAATCCCACCGTTCGTTTAGTGGTTTTTAATTGATGCACTGATAGATAAACAGATAAATATGTAAAATTCTTTAATTCACTTTTTTCTAGTCGAATGACGTTTGCACTTTTGTCACTACCTATAGTGGTATGTACTTGTCGTGTCATGAGCTGTTCTAATTCAAGATCATAGGCGATAATAAGTGTTTGACACTTATATTCGTATTACCTGAATGACTGTGGAATTCTCTTCCGAGACAAGTAGGCAGGTGGTGAAGGAAGACATGAGCATGTTTATGAAAAGGTCATTGGAAAGCACGTCCAGTTTCTTCACTTGTTCGCCTTGTACGTTCGTGTCGCCGGAGATGCCGTGGCTGGAATAAAAACCCACAGTTAACAAACTACACGAGTATGTATAACTTTTTAGATTTTCGCGTTTCATACTCATTCTATATCGTGTATCGAGTCTAAACGCGTACCATTAAAATATTTGTTTCCGCTCGTTTTCGAGCAGACATTTACGAGTTACTCAGCACCTATCCTGGATTACCCGCTTGAATTCAGTCAGTCAACTCGTGACCACGACCGGTAAAAGATATGAATTTATTAAAATTGAAATCTTTATAGAAATCGATGAATGAACTATGAAGATAGCTATGTTGGGAATTTCTTCACGAGGTAACATCCGAAAGGAAGAGATTTGGCAAAGATAGTCAAAGAAGAGATTGATATGGAATTTACCAAGACAACATACACTTATTTCGAATGCATAATTTACGTTTATTGTATTGTAGAGCTACGAGACGTGAATGACATGAATTATTTACTTTATTATTTGCATCTCATCAACACGGACTTATGTTGGCCTTGGCGCTCTTCTTACTAGTCCCAGGTCAGCAAAAACGGACTTTGTTATTTTATTGAGACACAAGTACCTAATGATTATCATAATATTTTAATAAAAAGCACATGTACAACTTGAAAGTGAATTATAATATAAACAAGTTGGCATAGAGTTGTTTACAAAATTAATTGGAAGCAAATTTAGAGATAACATCTTTAATTTCACAATATTATCATCATTATCATATATATACCTTATTATGTAGGTACTCGTAATTGATATAAAAATTACAGTTTAATTAAGATAACTACCAATGTTACTTTAATTAAACTGTTATTTTATATCAAATTTACATATTATTATATTGTATAGTCATAATATACCTAACAAGTTAGGGATTTCTATTTTCAACTCTCATTCGTGAGATCGTGAGTTCAAATCCTAAGTTTCTACAATACCTACGGTTTTTTTTTAATTATCTCTAGCTCGTAAAGAAATGTGAGGAATCCCATATGCTCGAGAATTAAAAAAAAACTGGAGTAAGTGTAACCAGTAATCGGCACTGATTCACGGCGTGATTCACCTTATGGTGATTTTACAAAGGGAGGCTGAAGTACCAATAATATTTCAATGCAGATATTGTAAAGACTTAGTTAATACCCAAGGGCGTCGCCAAATGGGGGCAGGGGAGGGCAGTTGCCCCCCTCTAGAGATTCGAAAAAAATTGTATTGGTAGGTACCTACAATTCATATTTCTCCCATCCTCTCTCTCATCATGACCTCCTCCCCCTTGGGTCATTGACTGGCGTTGGCTGGCGACGCCCTTGTTAATACCTACGTCTTAGACCAAGCTCTAGTTGGAACTAAACTTTATGCACACTGCATAAGATTCGCAAAACACGACCCGTTATAAAACAAAGGCAAAAATACCTATAGTTTATTTATCACACACAAGCTTCTGCCTGCGGCTTCGCTCGCGTGGACTAAGCAGCTGTAAAAGATTTTTAACACCTGTAAAAGCACCGACATGATGGATTTGACGGATGAAAATACATCTAGTAGTTCTTGAGTAGGTAATTATGTTAAAAGTACTTTTTTATTTTCCTCTATAACTCAACTTCCTTGTGTCATATGAAGATGTCAATATATGTATACCAGTTTTCCTTCTGGATACTTAGCTATACATTAGTGAAAACCCGATCAAAATCAGTTCAGTGATACTCAAACAAAGAGATATACAGACAAAAATTTAAAAAACTATTGTTTTGGGTTCTGTAACTTCTAAAGTAATCTAAAGAGATCCCCCAATTTATTTATTTTTAAATTAGGTAAATGCACAGACAACCCTTTTACTGTATTATTATAAGTATAGATTAGCTAATAGGTACTAACAGTTTAGCAATGCCGGCTTTTCTTACAGCTGATTGAATGGCCTTAACCGCGGTTTGGATGGAGTTTAATAGCTGTGTGAGGTCCCCCGTCGCTTCGGGCGCTGTTCTCTGCTGGTACAGGACCCACCGTGTCAGGGTCATAGCGTTCACATCGAAAACCGGCCCTTGCTGAGACATTTTCCGGCCCAATTAACCAAAACTGCCCTAAATTGACAAAAATAAAGAGGCGTCCGGTCAGCTGACGCCGCGGTACTGACTTGACTGACGCCTGGACGAAGGTTATCTACAAAACCGATAAAATTAAAAATTGTTTACACGGCTCGTACTATCTTTTACCTTATGATTATTTTATTCAGTCGAGTAATAGTTATATTCGTTTGTTCCGTATGATGTAATGTTACTTTGTATTTGTATTTAGCCAAATAGTTTTTCACTATGATAACAGTTGTGTTAGTTAGATGTTTACTAAACTATATTCCTACCCATCTCTTGCATTTACTCGTAGCTTTCGCTTGGAAACCTGTTTGGACAGGTAATTGTCATGTTTGATAACCTTGATGTTCAAAGCTCGCCATATTAGAACTTTCTAACCCGATTTCCAAAAAATCTCCCGGAATGATCGGTGGACTAAACGACGTTACATATTGTCCCAGTAGATTCCGAGATTAATTCGATAAACAAACAGACAGATGTTGTACATTGTATTAAATGTAGAGATACAAAATAAAAAGAATGCCTTGTTCAATGTCCCACATTGAGAATCCTGTATAGTGGATCTGGTCTGAAGTACACGAAGACAATCCTGGAAAAAACACTTCTGTAAATACTTAATGTTTATCCGACCAGACATTGAATTATACCTATCACATCACAGGAAACGAGGCAATGCAACCAAAGGCTGACAAGGAAATTAATCGGACGTGTTAGTAGGATACCCATATCATTATTTTAACTCTAAATATGTATCTTTTTTATTTTTGACTATTTGTTTCTTATCCTTCATTTTTTTAGACAGCCTATTTTAGACGCTGCATTTTATAGAATCTACAGCGTTTCTATATGAGTTAAAGTTTTCTATTTCATTAGTGCGCGATAAGTGCTGTTTTCCTCTCTTATAGGACTAAATATACATATTATACAGCAATTTTATTTGCATATACTGAGTTTATTATTGGTAATTTATTATTGGTGGATCATGTTTCAAGTATAAGTATAATATAGTATAAGTATAGTAAGGGTCGTTCGCTACCATCGGGGCCCTTTCAAACAGCAAGTGTCGCAACGTGGTGGGAATTCAGACTCGTTTCTTTTAACCCTCAACTATCTTCGCTTTTTGTACTGACATAAATAGCTTCGTGGGGTTAGTTTTGACCCCAAAACAAATACGAAATAAATGGTATTAGTTTGCATTTTCTAAATAATGTCAAAGAAGAAATGAAAAAGAGTCTTTTCATGAATGAAAAGATCGTTTATATGAACAACTAAAAAAATTACCTTATTTTCAAAAATACTAAACCCGAATTGATGAAATGTACACCAAGCAATGTACTAAAGTACCTATATTAATCAACTTTGATATAAGAAAACATTGTTTTCATGGATTTATCATCATAAATCTACGTCTAGAAAACATTCCATCGTGGTATTTGATTGAAGTGCGCTAAGATAACCCATGGATGTCAAGTCAAATGTCTCTTCTTATCTGCTGTGTAACACAGCTCACCATATTTAGTTTTTTACATGATATAATTACATGATTTATTTTATATTGCCAAGTATTATATAATATTGATTTATTTCATTTGTAACACGTATAATAAAATTTTAATATATAAGAAAGAAGTAGTAATTAAGTGTTGTACCATTTTGAAATTTTCATTATAGGAGCCATTTTTTTAAAAAAACTTGCCAGTTTATCGTAGTACCTATCTATATTTTTTCTTCAGTTGATGAGTCAGTTAGCTGATCAAAATTTTCTATGTAACGCATAAATCATGCAATAATCCTTTCTTTTTTCCAAAACTTGCACGTTCGGTTTTATTTTATTCTGTAATCAATAACAAGATTATTCAGCATTGCGTTACAAAAATTAGATTATTAAATTACATTGCGCGAGTACCTACCACGGTGCTATTTTGGAGGGTTTAATGTTGAAGATGGTTGCGTGTGCAAAGACAATGCTGGCGAAGGTCATTTCATTATACGATTTAAGCAGGTTTTGTACAATGTCAGCTTTGAGCTTATTAATAAGCAACCTTCTCCCGTGTATTGTACAATTCAATCTTTGACATCTTTGTACTTGACAGACAGGGATAATGTTTCTGAACTGAATTGATATAAAAGTGACAAATGCGGTCAGGTATTATCCTACAAAATTGGATATACACTGATATATCCTGTGTTTCAGTCACTCTAAAGCTCGAACTGTAGAATACAAAAGAGACAAAGTATCTATGACAGTTTAGGTATACAATATCTAATACAGTTTGTTTACTATACGTTTTGTGAAAATGGCTCCAAAGCTAAAGTTTGCCGAAGGTAAATTTAACCATTTTTCTTTAACTATTTTATATAAATTTATTGTTTAACTATTAAAGAAATTGAAGTTTTGTACTAAAGGATGCATATATAAAACTTACATTGCGTATTTTCCTGTTTATAGGTGAAAAAGTACTGTGTTTTCATGGGCCCCTGATTTACGAGGCAAAATGTTTGAGAAGCCAAATTACAAAAGATAAACATATTCGGTATTTGATTCACTATGCGGGATGGAATAAAAAGTAAGTACTTACATGGAATCTGCTCTTTTTGATAAAATTTGGCCTTTTCACAGTAAATCGGTCCATGTTCACAAGGCCTTGCTCCAACAAGAAGATCAAAATTCCTATTGTCTCTTTTTGTATGAACTACGTCTACATCAATCAGAAATAAACAATCTCTATTATTTGTCGTGAGCGTTATTTTATAACATAAGCTTCCAAAGGCAAGAATTCTGCAGTATTTTACAAACAAATTATGCCAATTGAAATATTGATGATGCAGATGAATGATTTGAGGCAGGCTTCTAGTTAAATTCATCTCATATGTGGGATGAATTAAATCCATTTTTTGAAAACTAAATGAGCTGACATTGAATTTGCAAATCATATATTATTGGTTAGCATTTTAATACTCTTGCATATCACTGAGTCCCATAAGTGTGTTTTCTTTAGTGTAAGAATAGCTTTCCCTAAATATTGTATTATGATAATTCACTGATATGATTTAATTCACTAGTTCAGACTCGCTTTGGCAAAGGCATCACCTTATACATTGTTTAATTTGTTTGTAGTTCAGTCAGTACTTCAGTAGATATCAAAGAGTTATTTATATCATTTGTCCTAATGCTTTAGTAGTTGTATTGAGACCAAGGTGTCAGTCACAGAACATATACTTCATGTTGAACTGTTAAGTTTTGAAATGAGTAAAAAACCATTATTAGGTTATTACCGTTAGGATTTCCACACTGACTGAATAACATTTTTTATTCACTCAATCACTTATTCATTAGTTCATTAATAATTACTTAATTTATTTAGTTTGCTCAAAATGAATTGTCCCACCTAGTTTTCTCAGATGTAGAAATCATTTTTTTTTAATTAACTACTGTCTTTCCTAATTCTGATGATTTCTAAAATATACATTAGATGGACGTACTAAAAATATATCACATTAGTAATGACACATATTGTAAAGTTTATGTAAATGTAATTGAAATGATAAATTTTAGTTGGGATGAGTGGGTACCTGAAAGTCGAGTGCTCAAATACAATGAAGCTAATGTTCAGAGACAGAAGGAGGTGCAAAAGGCTCATATTTTGCAGCCCAATAATAAAACGAAGAAAAGTAAGTATTAGACCTTGTGTATGTTATCATGATAGTCTTGAGACATATAATTTTTTAACATATTTTGTATTAAAATTTTGTACACATTATATATTGTAAATCAGGTCTTAAGACAGACCGAGTTGTATTTGTTTTAAAAATGAATACAGTGCGCTCGAGCCGTAAGTCAGCACTAAAGAACCTTAAAAACTTTAATCTTAACTATTTTACATTAAAACTTTTAACCTTAAGGGCTTATAAACTTGGACTATAATGCTTATGAGTGTTTAATCTTAAAGCTTCATTAGTATTCTTTCAATGCTCGAGTGCTCAGTACTGCTCAACTTTAGTTTTCACAACAGTCAACTTTAGTGGATACATTATTTTGTCTTATTTTTTATCATACATTATGTTATCCATTGTTTCAAGAAAAAGCTGTCCACTAAATAATTAAATATAAGTGAATCTTTATTTGTAGCAAATTTTCATAGTATTTTTCAAAACCCCTAACTCCTGAAGTAGGAAAGTAGGAAGGGCTGATATATTGGTACCTCCATTAATGTTGTAGAATATAAGTTTAGGTTACCATGGAACATACATATACATACCACACACAACATGGTGCTCACTAGGTCTATCATCGTCGCTCATCAACAACAATGTCTGCATTTACATACCTTAAGTTACCACCGTGAACCACTATACTTGGTATAATCTATCAAATATGTAGGTCTCATAGTTGACAATAGATTTAATTGGAGAACTCACATAAACTACATTTGCGACAAGTTATGATAAATATTAAGTCAAATTTCTATTTTAAGATATAAAATGCTGTACAGTAGGTACTTACACTTAGATTGTTATATTTAGCCCTAGCGGATTGTGTTGTCGACTATGGGATAAGCGTCTATGGAGGAACATATAGAAGCTATATTGAAAGCATACACAGAATACAAATTCAAGTGGTGAATTTAATAGTTCCAAAAAAAGTTGAAAAATGAACATTATAATAGCACCTACAATGGTTTGTTTAAATATGTATTGCAAACTTGTTAATGTTTTCAATGAGGCAAAATTATCCGTGCTCATTGAAGAAGACATTCATTGACTGAAATTGAAAGACCCAGTTATTTACGCCAGAAAAAGACAAACGTCAATTATGAACTACTCTAAAGTTAATAATGTACATGGCAAAAGAAGGTGGCAATACATGTTACCTGATTTTGTCAATGAACCTATCAAGCTGCCGGGAAAATATAGGAATGATGACAAAATAAAACTATTTTAAAAAACATTTTTTTTAAATAAGTGAGAGAAAGGTATATTTAAGGAACGGCTTCGGTACTACGGTTACCCTGGAGGTTTTTGTAGTATCTACATATATAGATTTAATAAAAGAATTTTGTATAATCTGATTATGGTTATTAAAAAAATATATGTTGAAATATATTAATTTATTCCAATTGGTTCCAGCCCCTGCTAAGGGTCGTAAATCAGATACCGCCAGTACTGCTCCTTCCAGGGAAGAGACGAGAGCATCCACACCTGCTGGTAATTATCTTCATTTGTTAAATATATTTTTTTTATAGGAATAAGATTGCCTATGAGTAGACAGTCCACTTGTTAGTAAAGCATTGGGCAACATAGCTTTCACATGATTACAACTTTTTTGCATTCGTAAAGGGGTTGTGACTGATTTCAACGTACTTTTTAAATTATAATAATTTATGCTTATTTAGATTTCTGTATGTAAATTAGCTGAGGAATGTGCAGCGACTCATATAAACCAATAATGGATTCCGAGAGCTTAAAAACTAATTAATTTAACATTTTATATTGAGAAATAAAATAATAATAATTAAACTTAATTAATAGGTTTGTTCTATAATGTTATATTTACGCTTAGTGCTACCTAACCGATTATTGAATAAATTGATAATGAGCTACAAAGAAGTTTGTATTTGTGCAAACACTCAATTGGATGATACTGTAAATGTATTCACAAGTGTATTTTTCCCACAAAGTGGTCGCTTTAATCAACTAATTGTAAAAAAGAACCTTATGACAAGACAAGACTTCCCCTATATCAGTGTACAACAATGAACTTTGCATATACTTAGATACACCACTTTAACTATCAGCTTGACCTTTGATTTTGTAAAATTACTTTTTTCATATTTATATACAGGTTGTCTCGGAATCTTTCCTGAAGTATGTAGCTATAAATTCGGCTCATAATTCCGAATTAATTGACATATTAATGTTACGTAGTGTTTTTGTAGATACGAGTATATCAATTTTTAGGACTTTAGTATTATATTTTTAGTACTTAGGATTATTAGGGAATTTCTAAGAAAAATTCGGTAAAGCTAAATAAAAAAAAATAAAAATAGGAGCCCTAATATTTTCATTTCATTCATTTTATATCATTATTTTTAATTTTATGCCTTTTCTATGCGAGTGTGTGTGTGCTACAATTTCAAGGTACCTTGAAAATTTTGAAATGTACTGCATTTTCCACTTTATCCTATTTCACCAATGTACAACATACGTGTTTCGATAGTGAGTGGGATATGCCAGAGCCCATTCATATCCCACCCCATACTATCTTTCCCTCCTTATTTTCACAACCCTTTCTCCAAATCTATTCATAAACTTATAAGAGTAGGCAGGTGAATCGGCACGTGCCAACGTTTGTCGTTCTGGACTGATGTTGGCATATATCGCGAATGTCAATGGGCGACAGTATCCTCTTATCACCAGGTGGACTGTATGGATGTATGTCGCCTTCTTTCTACATTAAAAAAATATCGGAAACCACGGTTTCAGGCTTTGGGAAAGTTTGGGAATCAACTTGTGTATCATTTATATTCCAGCTCCATCCAAAGGCCGCAAGTCGGAAGCGGGCGCCACCCCTCGTGAGGAGTCAAGGTCGTCCACACCAGCTGGTGAGAGCAATTATCTCTAACTTTATTATTAAATATTTTGTGGCAATAAAGAGTGGTGATTACCGGGGATATCTACTTTTCACCCACATTTGTAAGCTCGTGAAATCGAATCCATTCTATACCACTGAATTTCTATTAAAGTATGAATTTTTCCATTTGGTTACTGGTTCAATAAAAACTGGGGCATGTGTATTACTCACCAATCTGCATTTGGGCCCATTATCAGATAGGGATGTTCTGAATATTTTTATACGTTTTGGCAAATACTTGTAAATTTTCAAGTATTCTTATTCACCATTTTCTAAACGAATACTCGAATAGTAAAAGCCCAACGTAAATAGTTCGTTCTTAAAGTATTTGTAATTTTTTTATTGTATATGAATACTTTAAGAATCAATGTTTGCGTACTTTAAGTTGAACTGAAAAAATATTTATTAACTTTAAACGGAACTAAAAATTATTAATAGGTGTTAATTACAATTGCGTGCATAGTAAGTTACGTACTATTAGCGAATATTGAAGAAAATTAATCGTGTTCGTTTTATAACCATGAATAGTGTTTTTTACTATTCAAAATCCATGGTGAATTACTGCCCGAAACATGTCTAGCTGGTGACATACCGTCTGAAATATGAGGAGGCTCACTTTGTATCGCCTTGTATCAGATTCTTTTGATATTGGACCTTTCGGGAAAGTGCTGTCTGTATAACAATATAACTTATATTTAGAAAGAATTTCCGAATAATATGGTTTAATCGAAAAATTTGTACCATTTTGTACAGCTGATCTGACTAAATGATCAACTTCCTCATTACCTTGCAAATCGGCTTATGATGGTACCACTGATAGATATAGATAGATAACGCAAGCTATCCATCTCTCCGCGGCCGAAGTTGGCGCTAAGCTCCTCACCGCGCTGCTCATTCAGCCTGTTCCGACCCGTGTCGCTAATGATTCGTTACATAAATGCGTTATAACCAATTGCAAAAATTCGTCAAAAGTGGGGAACCGAATCCAGGGAGATGTATCGTTTCATCCAGGATCAGTGCAAACCGGGGCGCCTAGTCACACAGCCAGACAAGCGCCCAACACAAAGAGGGGGATGTGGAAAGTATTTTGAGATGACGACGTTTTTTTTCGCTGTCAAATGAGTATAACATATTAGCTTTTGTGGACGTTATTTTTTTTTGCTATGACAATATTTTTTTTACGAAAGAAAAAGATCGATTTACGATATGTTACGGCACGGGGCGCCGAGAAAACCGGAGGGCACCGACCCACAGATGGGGCGCTGGGACGCAGTGGGCGCCTTGAATTGCAGGGTCGCTCTACACAGAAAACGGGCGCAAAGACAAGAAGGGGTTGCACAGGGCGGCGAAACTGCTAATGCCTCCACTGGTTTCATCTGTGAGTGATTTCCATCATCAAAATTTACTGGTGACTTGGCGCGTGGTTTCCATACAATTTCACGAACTTGCGTTGTATATATATATGTCTATGGATGGTACCCATTGTAATATCTCTAATATATTATATTTAAAGATATAAATCAGTTTTCCATATTATTCTTTTATATGGTTTCAGGTAAAGATAGCGAGGCCGCGCCCGCACCGGCTAAAGCTACCAAGACTCAAAGCAAAGACAATGCTGACTCTGGATCAGACCAACCCAAGTTAGTACAATTTTTTTTTATTTAAATACTATGTGGTGCCCGCGACTTCGTTCACGTGGACTTTACAGTATATAGTCAATAGTTTGCTAGAAATGTGGGTAAATAATAAACCACGACCGGTGACTCTTGAAAGGCCACTAGGGCCCCAAGAATTTACCCATTCCGAAAAAATAAATAGAGTAAATAATAAAGATATACAAACAAACAATACATTATATAATATAGAGTAACAAACATACAAACTTACGCTTTTACGTGTATTATATATCTGTAACTTGTTTACAGGAAAAAACGCGGCCGTCTCGACCAGTCCATTGAATCCGAGGAGCAATACCTCTCCAAGGTGGAGGTGAAAATCAAAATACCTGAAGAATTAAAAGTGTGGCTCGTAGACGACTGGGACGTCATAAACCGACAGCAGAAACTTGCCATTTTACCAGCAAAGCTGACCGTCGATCAGATCGTCAACAACTATCTGACTTTTAAGAAGTCTAGCAAAGCGCATACTGCGGCCAAGGAATCCGTTCTCGTTGATATAACCGAAGGGATCAAGGAATACTTCAACGTTACCCTTGGATCGCAGCTGCTATATAAATTCGAGAGACCCCAGTACAGTGAGATATTACAAGAATATCCGGATACTCCCGTGGCCCAAATATATGGAGCACCGCATTTGCTAAGACTGTTTTCAAGGCTCGGCCCGATGTTAGCATACACAGCTTTGGACGAGAAGTCTCTACAGCATGTCTTAGTCCACATACAAGACTTTCTAAAGTACATGGTGACGAATAGGTCGACTCTATTCAATCTGCAAGACTATGGAAATGCGACTCCAGAGTACCACAGGAAGACACAGTGAGGGTGTGTTGAAAACAGCGAGTTTGAGTGTGTTCTTGATGAAATGCCCCGATTTAACTTATGGCAATACCAATAAGGATCGAGTTGCCATTGGAGTTTGTATGTTGCCATTTAATAAATTTACATTTCAGGCGGGCTTCGACATTGTGTGCGCGCAAAAGGAAAATATCAAATTAATATTTATTGTAGACGAAATACTGAAATACGCTAAAAATCAAATGTAGATATCTCCAACACAAATGTTTTCGAATTTAAGGTTTTCAATTACAATGAAATTCAACCATCAAACATTTTACCTAGCGGTCGGTTGTTTTGTGTTTGAGGGGAGATGACAATTTTTGATATAATTGTCCGGGTATAAAGGTCAATAGACAAACCAAGCTAAAAAAATAACATTAATTTTGCTTTATAACGGAGATATATTTGATTTTTAGCGTCACAAATGTGTATCTGTAGACATGGGATTATATAGTATGCAGTATCAAAGTGCTAAAATATGCATATAAATGTTTACGAAAAAAGGTCTAAATATGCATTATCGGAAAAGAAAAATTTTTGTCTGATCAATTTTTTATTGCATAATTTTGATTTCTGACATAAATTTACACAATCAATTACTAAATTATCAATTTCAAACTTGTGACGTTTGTCAGTTAGGATTAATTTGTAGGCCAAAAATGACCGGAGCGGTCAGCGACTGACTTGAAAATTGAAATTTGGTGCCACGTCTGCAGAAATAAAGTCAGGCAAGCTAATCTATACTATACTATATGTACTATATTAATTAATACAATAAAGAGGTAAAATTGTGTGTTTGTTTGTGGGTATGTTGGGGGTAATCTCTGGAACTACTGAGCCGATTTCAAAAATTCTTTCACAAATAGGAAGCTACATTATCCGTGTCTAATATAGGCTATATTTTATTTTGAAATTTTGAAAAAAAAAACTTATAGACCGAAGCGAAGCGTGAGCGGGTCGCTAGTCATTAATAAAACAAAACAAATAAATGCGTGTACGAATGATTAATGTACGAATTTATTTGTTTAATTACGTCAAGTCTCGGTTTTTTTTTAACAAAAACGGCGTCTAACTTGTTACGGATCTTTTCTGTAAAATGCGTTTTTATGTCGAATTATTAAACTAAAAATCATAGAAAAATGCGACTGAGTTAAAACCGAGAAATATGCAAATGCATATCATCCTATGTCTAGTAATCTGTATCGTGGGTTAATATAAACCTTAACACATACTTATTTCTACATAAGTATACTGTGGTTTTTGCGTTTAAATTATAACAAACGTTGTTGTTCATTATAATGTTGTCCTACTTTTTGTTCCTCTTTGTTATTACGTGAAATAGTTGAATTTTGGACACATCTAAAATAAAGTTCCAAGGTGGAATTCTCATATGTTCATTTGATCACATATATGTGTTAAAGGCATATTATTTATGGAATCCAACATTAAAAGTGTTAACGTGTTATCTAAGAAATCTTGTGTATTTTTTTATAATTTCTAACGGTATATTAATAGCGATAGTATAAAATACTAATTGACTGTATGAATATACCCTCTTAAAATATATAATTACAGAGTAATTGTATTAATCAGTAAGATATCTTTCCCCTTAGTATCCCACAAATTTTTACTATTTTCCATATCAATTTCTCACGAATCCCTGCAATTTCCCACAAATCCTCATCATTTCCTTCAAAATTTTGATTTTTCAAACAGATTCTCATAATTTTCCGCAAACCCCGCACCGTTTCCCACAAATTATAAGGCAGTATCCACAAATGTTCATGGGCAGTATCCACCAGGTGTATTGCTCGTTTGCCACTTTCGTATAAAATCATAATTCTCAAATCTTCAGTTAAAGCTTTAGTAGAATTGTCATCAACATCATTGTCACAGAATAAATCAGTACTACAACATGAGTACTACGTATCATTGTCATTCTTTACTGCATGTACCACTAGTTCCGTTGGAAGTACTTTTGGGAAATCACCCATTACATCCCATCGCCCAGGGAGAATACAAAACTCCAACTCTTTTGCCAAACCCACATTTAAATCTCTAAAGGCTGGCAGCACTTCCAAGAGCGTGCCCATATGTTATTCTGGACTAATGTTGGCCATTTTCGTGGCTTGTCCATGAGTGACAGTATTCACTTACCGCTAGGTGAACTATTAGTCCGTTTGCCACCGTACGTAGGTGTACCGTAGGTAGGTATATAAAATAAATGTAAGTATATTCGATGTAATTAGAACGAGTCATTCTGGACTGATGTTGGCATGTATTGCCAATATTAGTCCAGGATATCCATGGACGACAGTATTTGCTCACCATCACGTGGAATGTATGCTCGTCTGCCACCTTTTTTCCATAAAAATTGAAAAAGTATGAGAATTAAGAGAATTATGAGGGCAAGTAAGTATAAACCACACTATAAGGATCAGTTTAACAGCTGTCAAAGTAGCCTTCCTCGATGCCCGTACTAAAATAGTTCGTGTTTTATCATTTTGTACAATAAAGAATTTAAAAAAAAAAGGAACTTTATAAAAAATTAAAATATAAAAAGCATATTCTCGTATAACAAAAATAGCCGCAGTTTTCTACTTATTATATATACGTAAACTATCTGTACTCTTCAATAACACAATGAATGCGGAGGTTGTTTGTTTGTTTGTTTGTTTGCTACTTAATAATTGTTTGTAAGTAGGTGTATAAAGACACGTATTGGTATTTCTTTTATTGCACCGTTCTATCTGTCTTGAGACTTCTCCGTACCAAAATTAAAATTAAAACTGGTTAGCACCCACCTCAAATCCTCAAGCAGCTTCCCTGACATTGTTGTCTGCCGGCGAAGATGAAAGATTTATCTTATGCTATATGGGGGTGGTCATCCACTTGGATTCCCAATCACTTCGACCCAGTGGGATCTTTTGTGTTCCCCTAACCATATTTTCTACTCTTACTCCCCGAATATTATATCCATCTACTTCAGATTATCGGACAGTCGTTTCATAGGTAACCCTATAAGTTTGACAGGAAAAATATTATTTTAAATTTTCTATTATAGGCTTTTATTACAATACTAATTGATGGTATATTATACCATCTATTAGTACCATGCGATACCATCAATTAGTACCATGAGATACCATCAATTTGTACCATGAGATACCATCAATTTGTACCATGAGATACCATCAATTAGTACCATGAGATACCATCAATTTGTACCACGAGATACCATCAATTAGTACCATGAGATACCATCAATTTGTACCATGAGATACCATCAATTTGTACCATGAGATACCATCAATTAGTACCATGAGATACCATCAATTTGTACCACGAGATACCATCAATTAGTACCATGAGATACCATCAATTTGTACCATGAGATACCATCAATTTGTACCATGAGATACCATCAATTAGTACCATGAGATACCATCAATTTGTACCATGAGATACCATCAATTAGTACCATGAGATACCATCAATTTGTACCACGAGATACCATCAATTAGTACCATGAGATACCATCAATTTGTACCATGAGATACCATCAATTTGTACCATGAGATACCATCAATTAGTACCATGAGATACCATCAATTTGTACCACGAGATACCATCAATTAGTACCATGAGATACCATCAATTTGTACCATGAGATACCATCAATTTGTACCATGAGATACCATCAATTAGTACCATGAGATACCATCAACTTTTCCCAGTTGTTCAATTGCAATAGAAAAATTGCTAAAATTGTTCATCATCTTTAGAAGTCAAGTGACAGGTTGAAATAAAAGGTGGTCATTTTGGTCGGCATTTATGCCATTTGTATTCAAACTTTTGAGGGTCGCAATGCTACACCTCTGTATTTTGGTTGATCGATGGTTTTAGTATATGGTGTAAAGGGACTTCTGGCACGGAACATTCCAATAGTACTATCAACGGTATAACTTCGATGTAAATAGTAGGATTAGACGCCTTGAGCGTGGTACCACCAACTTGCCACCAGACATACCCAATAATTTACTACTAAATCATTGTTCGTTGATTGGTTTATTGGTTAATTGTTCGTTTATCTGCCACTTTATAAAAATCCTCATTATCCTCAGTCTAAGCGGCGAAAGAAGTTGAATTAGTGGAGCTGTCACCTTTTTCATTGTTGAGTGATGTCCACGGGCGACAGTATACACTTACCATCGTACAGACTATTCACTCGTCTGTCACCGTCTTTCTATTGTATAAAAATAAAAGTATGGCCGTTAATGTGACCGCGGCGCGGCCGATTGCAATGTCGCGACACGTTGACCGCGTTACACGCGTGACTCAGCGCGGGGAACTCGCTCGCCCCTTTTGTGGTTTACGTGAACTGCGGATTTGATGTAAATGTTCATTAGCGCCCAATAAATATGCTTGTTATTTACGAAACTGTCTTTTATTTCTCGATTACGACAAAACGATAAACTGATGAAATACAGTACTATCCCCAAGGCGTCGCCAGCCAGGCCCGGGGGGGGGGGGGGGGGGATGAGAGAGGTTGGGAGATATATGAATTGTAGATACAAATACAATTTTTTTCGAATTTTTAGAGGGGGGCTACTGACGAGCCCCGCCTCCCTTGGCGACGCCCTTGACTATCCCTTTACAAACAAGCAAGAATTTATAAATTTATCTATGCTAACGCAGACGAACCTCGGGCAATTGCTAGTGTTATTATTGTTTCCGTTCAATACTCTTATAAGATAAAACTCCTGTTCAGATATAAACGCTAATCGCTGCCGCGTGCGGTAACGATAACACAAGGTATGTTTGTTGTACGAGTAGCTACCGCAAGTCGCGCGAATTCGCCAGGGTGAGCGGCTTTTACCGCTTGGGTAAGCTATACTGCTAACACTGGATCTAGGTCGCTATACGCAGTATATCGCTACTTGAAGCGGTTAGCGAATATCGTCTATGTCTGGAATTATCGCGTACTCACGCGAATGTCGCTACCGCAGGCGACAGTGGATATCGCTTATAGCTGAGCAGACCGATAAAATGAAGGTGGTAGACGCGCAAACACTTCGTCCGCTAGGCGGTAGGTAATAAGTGCTCATTAAGTACTTAATTATTGATTAATACTCCATAGACTTGTACAGTAAATGTATAATTTTAGGAATTCCGAAAAAAACTAAGAAAGATGGGGATGAAAAATGATAGGATAAAGGACGGGTTGTGTCAAGTTTCATTCACTACCGTAATATGTTGATACAATTCCTACCAGTATTTTTGTGACAGGGAAATAACTCGGTGAGTCGAACTAAAGGCTGCTGCATTGTATAACATATTTTTATAAGTAGGTCACTGTTTTAAAATGCACTCATTAAAATACGTGCCTACTAATTGGACTTCCTGAGTTTATCTGGATTACTGTTCCGATAAATTATCTTAAAACTGCATATAGATATCCTCAGTGAAAGTGTTAATTTTAATTAGAATCTTATTTTTAATTATAATTATAATCCATTAAAACAGTACTCTAGTTATATGCTGTTTGATTCGCAGTCATTGCATTTATAATGTTTTAGAGTAAGAACTGACAAGTATTAGTCTAAAGCACCAGCCACGGGAAGATATCGTGACGTCTTCTATTCAACACCGGTTAACATGAAACTTCATAAATAAAAACATAAAAACCAACCAACGTTTAAAAACATATGGTGTAATCATACACATAAATTATATCTGCGTGCGCGACTGGCGACAATCAACAGTATAAACTGGCTGTTTACGTTAACTAACATTATTTTAATCTGATATAAGGCGTTATGATAATAAAATGGACGCAGAAGTAGTGTTAAATTTACTCGGCGCTCGTGTCCAGGGTCTGCGAGTACCATAAATGGTAGAAATGTCGGAGCGTTCGCAACGCGGCGAGGTCGCCGCGGCTACTTGATGGAATTGTCCCTATAATGTTATTACAACATTATGTATTATCGAGGCGAGGACTATCGACAGCTGGCCGATGCAAATAAAGTTATCAATAGCACGTTAATAAGTGCTCAATTATAGAGTGGACAAAGATAAATGATGCCAAGTCGGTAACGAACGCATATACATTTTCGTATTGTTGTTTTGGTACGAAGAGAGAAAGCTATGTATTGAATAAAAGACAGAAAATATGCGGTAGAAAGAGTTTTGGGATTACATTTACAATGCTACATAACGATACATTTACGATAAACAACATAACATTTGCGATGCAAAATAAATGTTCCTACATCTGTTTTTTTTTTTTATTTTTAATTGGTTTGTTGTTTGCTCATAGAGTAAAAAATTCGCCAATGGTGGTCGGATGAGAAGAGCGAAAGTTCGTGTGTGGTGACGAGCCTTTGGAGGGGTCTACCTATATCCAGCAGTGGAGAGACATAGGCTGATGGTATGGTACCTAGTTAGCTCATCGTCGACCTTGGCAAGAATGCAACAAACTAAATAAATACTTTCTCCGGAAAACAGTAGAAACTTCCTAGTCTTAGTGTTCACAGTAGGTAATGTTAAAAGAACATTCGGGAATAGTCTAACACTCGTCGTATATGATAAATATTGCCAATTTCCGGTACGTGTTTTATAAACTTATACGTACGGTATTGTGTGTGTGCTGTGGCTTTTTATAGTCGAAAAGTAAATAAAGATATGCATAAAGTGCAGCGATAAGACCAACAGACATGCAATACAGCTTCACCACGAATGATCTTCCAAACCCTTTATGAATCACGAATATCAATTTATGAATATCTGTGCACGTTTGTAAACACATTTATGGTTGCTGTAATGGAAGTCATTAATTAAAAACGTGGAAATTTGCATTTTGTACTGTTTTATGAGAATATTGCCGTGGTGTGTTATGTTGCCAAAAGAAAATTGGTCGTGACAGCCAATAAAAATACAAATATCCTAAAAAACATTTAAAAAATTATGAATGTAGAAATTGCTCTAAATATTGTTCAGTGCCACGCAACTCGTTAGTGACCGATTATTTAATTTTATGAGGTACCTAGTTATTTAGAGCGCCATCTAGTTATTTAGAGTAGGTTTGCGATAGGGAATAGGAAATAAAGCATTCTGAAAACGAAAACATTAATATATGTCATTATTTATATTTGTATCTGTATGTATATTACTAAAAAAGTATCTATTTAATCTATAAATTAGTTTAGTTTACTGCACCCGCGTTTATTTTTATTTTCTGTTTAATCTGATGGTTGACTGATAGAGAATGCTGTAGGGCATGAAGTTAAAATATTTAAATAAATAAAACAGTCTTTGAATGTGTTAAATGTAGTCCTTTGAACATCCACTGCTGCACATGGGCTTCCTCATGCACATTGTCTTGAATAAGAGAGATAAATATGGCCTTAAAGCGCCACACTGGCCAAGCGGGTTGACGAGTCCATTCTGTTAGAGGTAGAACTCCTCAGGGCTTGTGGTAGCGGCTTTATTATGCCTTAGCCGCCTTGTACGACACACATGAGAAGAGATGGGATGGTACTATTCTAAAACTGACCGACACCACACCATCGAGCCGGCCGAGTGGTGTCGTAGAATTCTCTTCTAATTTTATCAACATTTAGATCTTTAAAATTATAATTACTAAGTATCATCGTATCGATACCAAATATGCACACAGCTGATTTATCATATTGTAATGTTTCTTTCTGCAGTTATCCATCGGACGTCCGTAAAATAATCTACAATAAACGTGTATCTAAACGGTCATGTGTAGTTCAGTGCAGGGGTAACATGGTTGTACGGTGTGACGAAACGCGAGTTATTTCTGGCGCGCAGCACGCAGACGGTTCGCACTGAAATAGCTTACACCATGTGTTGGCAGCAGCACTGCTTTCTTGTCGATTTATTGACGGCTATTTATTTGTATTTGGTTAGGAATCTTAAATAATGTTAGTCTTTAAGATTTTGTAACACAAAAGTATGAAGTCCGTTTGAGTAGGTACCGTCCGGGCCACTCGCAAGTTCCATGTAAAAATATAAAAAATAGTTAATGCGTGTCTGATATAAAAAATAACGCTTTGGTTCCGCTCAGGGGTTTTAAGGAACCATCTTAGCGTAACGTTCATCACCTTAGCTTTTTAAAGGTGAAAGAATTTTCAAAAACGGTCCAAAGGGCAAAGACATCACTATAATATTATTTAAATTCGTAGCCCCTGTGATACAGATAGGATAGCACAGAAAGTTAA
This sequence comes from Sesia bembeciformis, assembly GCA_943735995.1. NCBI lineage: Eukaryota > Metazoa > Arthropoda > Insecta > Lepidoptera > Sesiidae > Sesia > Sesia bembeciformis. Next base: position 11,878,095 of record OX031040.1, read on the forward strand.
TCGACTTAACTTCAGATAGACGACAGAAAGTTAATCGACTTAACTTCAGATAGACGACAGAAAGTTAATCGACTTAACTTCAAATAGACGACCTATCTGAAGTTAAGTCGATTAACTTTCTGTGTTATCCTATCTGTACCACAGGGGCCACGAATTTGGCGTTGAACTTATAAGATTCAACAATTGACACTGTTATGCCGCAATGAAGATAAAATGAATAGTTAATGAAGTTTGAATTTATTACGTATAACAAGTAGTGCACGTAATGCCTGGATTATTGTAACTCTTTTGTGATGGTACCGACCTGACTTTACTGTATCATAGCTGTTACTGTTAAATGTTTTTTACGCTATTTTCTTTACTTAAAGTTTTTTCCAAGTACCAAGGATTTCTACAATTATTCCACTCATAATAACGTTTAATTCAGCGAAACCTACCTATTTAAGTTTCTCAAAATGTTATCTCGCTGAAGCACGTTTTCGTCCTTCTATTTGTAAACCGTTACTTTTTAAAAGAATGATGATTTTATTAAACTTTCGATGTATTAGATTAGAGGAGTTATTGACAGTCCAGACTTATTCAGTGGACTTGCATTTAGGATTCCCTCCCTCTCCTCCGATAAAACATTTCACATTTTCACTGTTCACATTTAACTATCGAAATAATAAGCTTTTTCTGCATTCAATGATTTGCGTGTCGAAAATGAACGAATTAACTTATTTAATAGTTATTGGTATAAAAATGAAATTAAGGGTAGATACTCTTACTGCTAAATATGCGTGTAGTGTTGTAGATAATCGTGATCTCGCAGATTGTTAATTCTTTTCTAAATGTATATTGATCACTCATATTATAATATGTAATCACAATAGTTTTTAATAAGCTTTCGGAATAAATTAAATAATTTTCGAAACCGTATAAATTAATATTTTCACGGTAATAAAAAATTTTTGAATTATATATATTGTAATAAACAGTATCAATCGTTTTATTACCATTCAAAGGACCGAATTATTTTTTATTATAACACAGTGTTATATTTTTGATTATGTCTTTAATTATATCTTCAACCTAACAATGTGTGCAAATAAGGCGTTTATTTTCAACTGTTTCCGAGTTTGCGCAAATAAGGATTGTGAGCATACTGACTCAAGCCTTGCACATTCGGCTTTCATTATGATTCATCTTTGTTTCCTTAGAATGTTACAGTGTACGTATTCTAGATTCCTGGAAGTGAGGAATTTACGTACCAAATTCTTGTCGATAGTAGTTTAACAAGAAAAGTTTTGCTAACTTCTCCAAGTATAGATATGTCCAGTGTTCTCCACTTCTCCTTCTCAACTTCTAACTTCTCCAGTGTATAGATGCTCATTCAATCTCAGTCGATATGGTCCAGATATTGATATTGTTTCGATCTCTGAAAGATGAAAGTTTTATTTCGACAGTACGAGTACAATACACATGTTAATTAATAGGTTAACACGCTTTAAATACTGCAGCTGATTAAATATTAAATTGCATCGAGGTTTCCCAAAAAGTGGAACGAACGATGTTTAAATTAAACAACACTATTGTACATTGCAATTATTTTTATTACTTACTGTTTTTAGTGTGAACTTTTTTAGTAATTATTAGCATTTTTAGTTTAAAATTCCAAGGCAATTGGCCGTGCCTAGGAACCTAGAATTTGCATTATTTGATAACCATTTGAGGTTAATTCTGTAATTTGTGCTACAAGAACTCCGTCCCAGGGAGACGAAATAACAGGAGCAGAAAAAATCTTCTATAATCGAATTTATTATGATGTTTTTGAGTAATATAGGTATATTATTCCCGCACGGGAAGTACCTAATTAGTTTGCTTCCATTTGGAGTATTTTAATATTGATTATTATTATTTTTTATTTATATTATATTATGGCCTCAAAGGCCCATACAATATACATCTACCTTAGCTTATAAATATATACTTACTAAAATAAGAGATCTTTCCATTAAGCTAAGATATGGGGTTCTTCAAGAGAGCTGTGAATAGGATTTTGCAATGTCGGCAGCGCGCCCGCATACGTGTTGCAGGTGTCCATGGGCGGCGGTAACACTTACCATCAAAAGGGACCGCTTGCTCGTCCGCCGATTAGTATAAAAAAAAAAAATATTTACCACTACCGGGGAATTTATTGTTCGGTTTCTTGTTCATAAAGTGCCGGAACATTCTTATTGTGTAATATATTTAAGTTATGTTAATATAACAATACACGATATACATGCATTATCTCTTATTTACTTGCGTGCAGTAATAGATAGGTAGAATACCTAAGTAGGTACATTATCTAGGTTTATTTTATATATATATATATATATATATATATATCAGTAAGTATATATTTATGTCCATTACGCGTATGACCAAAACAATCGTTGATTACTAGTTATGTACAAGTTAAGAACTTTGAACTTAAGGTAAGACACGATTAAATTTCTGGGTCAGCGGTTTGAATGACACGTACGAGTTTGACTCGTACACTCATCGGAACATTTTGTTTCGAAATAAATATTACTTACACGTAATATATACGAGTTATAGAATTTGTATAATTATAAAAAAAAGACGACGATGTATTTTATATATAAGTTGAATACGAATAAATTGAGTAATTGGTGTGGAATTTGTATATTAAATAATATAAATAACTAACGCGACGCTCAATATTGAATAGAAGGAAAATCATAAACACCCCGTTTGAACCAGTGTGGCACCGCACCGGCAAAGCAGGTAGGGGGGAGAGTGCATGCTGCATTCCCACAGCCGCTGGGCGCACTCGACTGGCCACGTTACCCCTCTCTCACCTTGAAATGTACTGTATTTCTTACTTTATCGTATTTCCCCAATGTATGCACAGTTTCGGTAGTGAGTGAGATATGCCAAAGCCCACTCCCATCCCATCCTCTCCTTCCCCATTTTCCCAATCCATTCCTTAATCTGCCCAGCGCATCTGGGGGCGTGCCAACGTTTGTCATTCTGGACTGATATTGGCATATATCGCGGATGTCTATGGACGACAGTATCCACTTACCATCAGGTGTGACTTGTATGTCACCAGGCTTCACGGGATACCGGTATCTATATTGTCACCAGAGAACCTAAACTTAAGCCACCTTAAATATAGTGCTACCAATTTGCTGTCCATTTAGTATTTTCTGCCGCTCATGTAATTATTTTCTCATTTTGAATATTTTGAAGAGCCTAACTCCTAGACCCAACAATTACAAGTTGTAGATACGTAAAAGGGATGTTATTTCACTGTTTTATCGTCACATTAAGTAGAGTGCCAGCAAAAAACACTCGTGATGGCGTGATTAGATAAGTTTCGATCAAAATCAATTAATAATCCTGAGTTCTACCTAAGAAGTAAAACTAAAAATCATTTCTTCCGTTTGTTCTGTCAGCTTTCGTTTTTCTAATAAGAATTTTTCATTATATCATTATCTAAATATTTGTGCTATTTACCTAAGTACTTCTGAGAAATTGTGATTAATTTCAAAGTAATTAAAATGATATTGCATTTAATTATAGCTATTGCAAAGCGTGAATTATTACGAACTTAAGTTATCTGCGGCGAATTCGTATCAAGGTATTGTTGTGGTTAGTCTGTATACTGTCCTTCTGTCATCACTACACGTACACCTTCGTAATTGTTCTAGAGAAAGATGTATTTTAGAGGCTTTAGGTATCAAATAAGATCAAAGAAAAAACTACATGCGTTGGGATATGGGCAATGTATGATGCAAAATACTTTTTTTTATTATTATTTATTGCTAATATAAAACATTACCTATTATTATGATCTATAATCCAATGAAGCCAGTAGGGCTTCAGGGCGGTGCTTGTCTAGTAAGAATAAAACGGTACAGTTTATGTTTATGTAAATAAAGCAAATATAGGTACCCAATATTAAAAAAAATAATTAAACAAGACAGAATATTTAAGCAGAAAAAAATTATTTTGTTAAATTGTCATAGAAATTCATGATATTTATAATTGTATTAAGACGATAGTAATAAGGCAAGTAAGAAGTAAGTTCACTAGAAAGTAAGTAGGTAAGGCTGTTATCCTCAAATCAAATATGGTTCATCGATGTTGTTATCATCATAGACGCGAGCAAGAAAAGTCCTAGGAACTGGACTAAAACAGTGAATAAAAAAGTCAATAGATGTATATGATCGACAATACATCAATGATATTTGGAAACCTCCTGGAGGCTGTTCTCATTGAAGGTATGTTATCTATAAAAATAACTTTAATTACTGTTGCTATGAAAACTAAGTACGAGTACTTCTATAGTATACCACGAGTTATAGGTTATCAAAAGTTATAGGTAAAGCTATAAAGTATACCACGGTAACTCGAGAGCGCTTGTATGTAGATGCAGATTATTAATTAAATTACTAAATCAATTAAAATATACAATAACAAGAATAGCACGAAGTATTTTATAGCACAGACCGCATTAAAGTACCTATATTATCAAAAAGTTTTTGCAAAACTTGAAGGCTCATCCATGATGTGCTATATTCTCGGAGCGGGGTGCGACGACGGCCTCATCTCCTTTCGCGGCGGTAAGGAGACACCGTGAAAACTCCCGCGACCGACGCCAGTCGCACCACAGCACGCGTCGACTCGACATGTAAGTACGAAGCTCTATCATCAATACCAGTCAGTGCCTCAGTGTACAAGTGAAAAAATAAAGTGGTTTTATTTTTTTAATCTCAATTGAGGGTGCATTGATCTTTGCCAGACCTATAATTTCTTCGGTAAGTAGGGTGGAAATTTGTAGTGCAGTGAATTTTCGAACACCGTGAAATTAGTTTTTTTTAAATTTGCTTTGTTAAATAATTCGTTCGTTCAGGGCATTTTGGCTTGGCTTGTCTGTACTGCTACAAAATTCTTGTCAGTGGAAACATATTTTTTAACAATTATTTTTACAACGTTCAAAACAAGAGGACAGTAATTTCTAATCCTGTCCCATATCTATTTTTGAATATCGCGGTGCTCGGTTTCATTCGGCTAGCCAACCAATAGGAGCGATTTACGCTCAGTTTTCCGCGCTTTTGGCAAGTTGCCAGCTAACGACCAATAGCATGTTAGCGCGGCAAGCCGGGATGATTTTATACGCATGCGTACAGCACAGCGCGGGCTGTCAAGCTTTCCGGCTAACTTTTTTCAGTTGTGATATTTATAGATAAATAATTAGACTAGAATTTTATACAGCTGTTTGCAAGAAATCGGTAATGATGGATCTATTTGTTTTTTAGATTGTACACTCAAATACTTTCAATAAATGTATATTAAAAATAGGTACTTATCTAGAAAACATGATATTGTACATACCTGTCTATAAATATAGTATATCTATAAATTATTGTGAAAATAGTATTAGATAAAATATTACAACAAATTCAGATGTATTTATTGTGATTTGCGAGTGATGTGGTTTTTACCGTGCGTAAAAAGCTTGAAATTACGTATAATTGATACTTTAATACGGGTATCAATTACTTATTTAACCAAGGTTGAAATTTAACCACGCAACCAAGCTAATTACGTTGCACTTTAAAGACTTATATAAAAATTGGTGTCTAGACAATTTTAGCTATTTGGAATATTTTACCATTGAACATAAATTTTATATCAAAATCAAAAGTCGAAAATAATCTGACAAAAATATTTCGTTATATTTTATTAAGGTGTACAAATAAGTTTCCGCGGTTTGTCAAAAGATGGCCCCACCAGAAGGTTATGGAGAAATTATCAGATGTAAAACGTAATATCCCAAGTTTCGTCATCTGGCAACACCATAACCTTAAAGTACAAGTGATTCCGTATCAGCATCACGTAATTTTTTTCGTGCAAAAATGTCAAGTTTTGTGCCGAATAAGCATCATTTGCGGGAACTTTTGATTTACTTCTTTAATTTGAAAAAATCTGCAGCTGAGGCGCATCGATTGCTTCTAGAAGCATATGGTGAAGCTGCTTTAAGTGAGAGAAGTTGTCAGGAATCGTTTCAAAAGTTTAAGAACGGTGAGTTTGACGTGAAGGACAAAGAACGCAGTGGAAGGCCGAAAGTGTACGAAGACATGGAATTAGAAGTACTATTGGAGGAAGATTCGTCCCAAACGCAAAAAGAACTTGCACTTACATTACAAGTGACTCAACAAGCAATTTCACATCGTTTAAAATCGTTAGGAATGATTCAAAAACAAGGAAATTGGGTTCCATATGAACTAAAGTCGAGAAACGTTGAACGCCGATTATGCATGAGTGAAATGCTGCTTGCCAGGAATAAAAAAAAGAGTTTTTTGCATCGTATAGTCACTGGTGACGAAAAATGGATTCACTACGATAATCCAAAGAAGAGAAAGTCATGGGTTAAGCCCGGCGAACCATCAACATCGACAGCTAAGCCGAATATTCATGGAAAAAAACTCATGCTGTGTATTTGGTGGGATCAGCTTGGTGTCGTGTATTATGAATTGCTGAAACCAAGCGAAACCATTACTGGAGCTCTCTACCGAACACAATTGATGAGATTGAGTCGGGCACTTAAGGAAAAACGCGCCCATTACTACTCCAGACACGACAAAATTATTCTTTTACACGATAATGCTCGTCCACATGTTGCGGCGCCGGTAAAAACATACTTGGAAACACTCAACTGGGAAGTTTTACCCCACCCGCCGTATTCACCAGACTTAGCCCCTTCCGATTATCACCTGTTCCGGTCGATGGCACATGGTCTGTCTGAGCAGCGCTTCACATCATATGAAGACACCAAAAATTGGGTAGATTTGTGGATAGCGTCAAAAGATGAAGAGTTTTTTCGACGGGGTATCCGAATGTTGCCAGAAAGATGGGGAAAAGTAGTGGCAAATGATGGAAAATACTTTGAATAAAACGTAATGTACTGTTCCTTCACAATAAATTCCTAATTTTTTATAAAAAACCGCGGAAACTTATTTGTACACCTATATATATAGTGAATCAGATACACGAAAATGGCTAGTTACGTTGGAGACAAAAAAAATGTGACATACGTGACGTAAAACATTTTTAAAATTGGAGCAACGCCAAATGACAATTTGACGTCACGAATGAGCACAATATAATAGCAAGTGAATTGCGTATAGTCACAGATTGCTAAATATATATTAATGCTAACCTTATGAATGATATCTTCGTATTCTTAAACGTTTCATTATTAATAAATGGAACCTTTCATTTTACCTTTTTTGGAATCACAATCACAAATAGGAATTAATTTTATATTAATTAGTTTGGTTCAATAGTATTGACGAAGTTTGTAACATGTTTAGCGGAAAGGACAACTTTTGATCATTTAATTTCTTCGTTTTTCGGAATATACGAGAATCTTTTAGTATAGTATGGTAGCGGTTATATCTAGAATAACCTTATATCTAGAAAGAATAATCCACCTTTGTTTCCCTCCATTATTCCATTCCATTCAGTGTATGAAATATATATGGTCTTAAAACGTCATGCTGTCCAAGCAGGATAGCGAATCCACTCTTTTAGTGTAACTGCTCTTGAGGAACTCAGGGCCTGTGGTATTAGCGGCTTTGTTATTCCTTAGTCGCCTTTTACGAGACCGGCAAGAGATGGATGGGGTGTTGTCATTCGGGTTTAGAATAACACCATGCGGCCCTCGAATTAATATCTTAATTAATAACAGACATTAATTGTTTCAAGATATCTGCTTAAACATATAACAAGGTATCATAAATTGCTACATTTACTGTAGCTATAGGGCAAAGGCTTGCCATAATCATAAGTAATCACAAGTATATGAGGAAGAAATCCTCATAATCAATAATTTTAATTTTATTGCCAAGTTCTTGAAGGCGATTTACGTAAACCTGTGAAGTGTATACAATGTAGAAAGATTTATGCAGGGAACAGGTATGCGAGGTGTGTTTACTTACTGCACATGGCATTGTCGCGTAGACATGCCCGGAATGTCACGTTTTAAATATTTTGCCTTGATAAATTAAAGCCTTTAAAGCGCGTAACATAATAGAAAGTGAGATGTGAATTGTTTGTTTTATCTTTGAATATAACTAAAAGAAGTATTTCCTGTCATATGAGTTGAACTTCCAACCAGTTCCTGAACACTAGGCCTATAACTAGGTTTTAAGTGGAATTACTACTGGACTGTGTAGTCATCTAGAACGGACGCAGTGGTTAGGTACAAGATAATGAACTTTACTCTATTTGATAATACCTACCTAATTCGTAGTTGAATATCCGTCATTGATGTTTTTAAGTTTATTTCAAAAATGACTCACTTGAAATACTTTCCACGTGAATCATATCTGCAAGTCTGTGCAAACTTTAAAGTATAATACATTATCTTCATATACACTCTCGACCACCTCAATTGAGCCACCCCGCATTTTCAGATTTGATGGCCTGAAGTTTAAAAAAAATGTTTGATTGATCAAAAAGTTTTTATGCAGTTTTGAAGCTGGCATACTAACCATCATTTCAGTATGCCATTGTTCCAAATTTGAATTGAGACTGCAGAAAAATTGAGTTTAATCGTTTATTCAGTAACTTGTAAGAGTAAGAGTAACTTCAGTAAGAGTGATTACGACGGCCGTCATGCGGTTTGGCATGGAATCAATCAACGTCTCTATGGCGTATTGTGGAATTATCTTCCATTCTTCCTTGATGACAGTTTTCAGCTCTTGCAAGGTCTGCGGAGTTGACTGGTGAGGTCGAACACGCCTCTTTTCTCAGTCCATAAATGCTCTATGGGATTCATATCTGGGCTGCTGGCCTTTCCATGACCGTGATACCGACGTTATGAAGGTATTCCCTGACGATTCCTGCAGTGTGCACTCTTGCATTATCATGCATAAAAATGAAATCTTGGCCAACAAAACCAGCATCACAGCATGGCATCACATGAGTCTCTAGGCATTGACGAATGTATCGGTCGCCATTTGGTGGCAGCCGTGATTCCACCACAACCTGAAGTCCAGTTTTGCCTTCCGCTGTAACTCACTTTCTCTTCAATACAGCACTGCACAAAATGCTCTCTCTATCTTCGGTACACCTTCCTCCTTCCATCTTTACCATACAGCATAATCTTGGATTCATCAGTGAAGAGTACCTGACTCCATTGATGTTGAGTCCAATGCAAATGTTCGAGCGCAAACTGAAGGCTCGTTTCAGTTTGGGTCCATTGGCTGGCTTATGTGGTTTTATATCACGTTCTTCGAGTCTGCTTCTAACAGTCCGAGCGCTAACAGCCACTCCATGAAAGTTTCAAAGCTGTTGTTGGATCTATACTGACGTCAAGTATCGATTTCGTCAAGTATCGTGAAGATACACGGACCTTGTATTTCGGTCGTCACTCGGAATCGTGGTCCTCCTGGAGGGTGAACGAAGCCGCCAGTCTCTAGGTATCCATGGTACACTCTTTGAACACCAGAACAGCTTAAAAGAACTAAGCCCAGACTGAAGAAGTGCCACAGCTTGTGCGGCTACTTCAGACGCAGTAACCATAATTTTAAGGTCAAAATCGGTTCAAATCTCAGGAAAAACAATTTGACGAAACTTTTATTGAAAAAGAACACCATTAAATAAAAAAAACTGCTTCAATCCAAACTTTCTGCTTCCTTAATTTTTTTTAAAAGTAATGAACTGACTGCTTTTCTTCTGTGGTTCAAATTTGGAACAATAGCACACCAAAATGATGGCGAATATGCCAACTTCAAAACTGCATAAAAACTTTTTCTTTGACCTAACATTATTTTTATGTTTCATTCCTTTATGCAGGGTGGCTCGATTCAGGTGTCCGGGAGTGTAGTTCATAGTAATATCTGAATACTTATAAAATGACAAAATAAACTTGTGCGGCCTAGATCTATCGAAAACGGTTTGTCTTTTGAACCCCAATAACTTGGGTAACTTGGTACGCACGCCACAAATCACAAAGAACTGTTTTAATTTACTATGCACCTTGAATTTTAAAAAGTCCCTTTAAAGTTTTCGATATAAAGTGAACATTGACCTTGTTTACTTTTTGGGCCATAGACGATACGATGGACACTCTTGTATTGACTATTCATGGGATTTGCGCCCACAGAGATGGTTAGAATTTTAAACAATTTAGGAAATAGCAACACAAAATAGGCTTTTAAAAATCTTCCTTATTTTGTGCCAGTACTTTTACGGTTAGACAAAGGCATCGATAAAAATAATGGTCAGAGCCAATTAAATCTCGTGTTATATAGATCAACGAAACCAATACTGTTTAATTAAATATATACCTACTTGTAAAGTGAAGTGATAACCTGAAGTGAATTGCAGTTTTTTTACAATCATTGTACAGTTTAGTTCCACTGGCAAACGTCGGGGTTTTTAACCTTTGATTACTTGCAGTAAATTATTAGAAAAAAGTTAATCGTTCGTTAGTTCACTCCGATAAATAATGACGACCACAGAAGTGTTCTGTAGTTTCTTTGGTGGATTACTTGCCGCTAAATTCTTAATATGCTGCTTTTTGTAAACATTTTTGTATTGAAAACAATGAATTAATGTGCGTTGTTTTTCATTGTTTACCGTGAAATCATCCATGGATTTCGTTTTTGTATGCAAATTATAAAATACGGATATGAGGAAAACGGAGAAACTAAAATAATTATTGCATTTTTTTAAAAATACACTTCATCATCGTTAACTTTAGTTACATTTTAATCTTACGTGTTATTGATGTAAACGAAAATATTATATACGGTACGTTTAGCAAAGTGTCAATTTAACTTTTTAAACTTTCGCATTTTGTACACATTTAAATGTAACATTTTATATAAATCGTGTCTGAACGCGTACATTCCTACCCTTTATTCCTACTCGACGTTTCGGCGCGGGTTACACCAGCCGTGGTCACGAGTTGACTGAAGAGGCGGGTAGTCCAGGATAGGAGCTGCGAGCAGTTTTAGCAACTACCCGCATTTGATCTACACATTCGGATAGGCTGCGACACACTGCACTAACAATGTCCGCGGACGTATTCGACGGTAAATCGCAAGGTTTAAATTTGTTAATCACTGGATTCCACGTCGACGATAGTTTATATCCATCTTCCCGATTGAAATTTTTATATTTCTTAATTTCAATCGCTTCACGTACTATCCTGGGATAATAGTGACGTTCAGTGGAGAGGATTTTGGGAGTGCAGAGTTCTATCCAGTGATTAATTTCAGCGTTGAGAATTTGTTCGGCTATTGCTGATTTACTAGTTTGGCGGTTTCTTACATTTGTTTGCTACTAGTTACGATGTGTACGGAACACGTCGTTGATATTGGGTGTCGTCTGTGCTGCGTTGCTGCCACGATGGAACTAATATTCGAAACAACGCGAATTTTTAACTTTTCCATGGTCGCAAACACAACGATATCTAAGCAAAAAGTTGTTTGACGGAAAACAAATGAATAACGGATTTTGAAAAAGAATGACACAGCTATAAATTGAAATAAATTTTAATTTGGAATTCCATGCCAAACGCAAGAAAACACTTAAGTTCAAAATGGCCACAATTTCCCATTAAATTGACGTTTGTTTAGCCGTTGGCCGTCAGGATCATTCCTAATATTTGGTAAATATTGTAAACTTTCTTTATCTGGTGGATTTGTAATAAGTTTGTGAGATATTTTAATTTTCAAGATGTTTGTTAGTTATGTACCTATTAGGCTCCATTGCAGTAATTAGGAACGGGGTGAATAGAGAAGTCTTTAATTAATGGTAAAGTATGCGAATTGATTAAACATATATAAAACAGGTGTTTCATTCTTGGTACAAGATAAAAAACGTTAGGGTTTTAATGGAACATTAGCGATATTAATACTTTTACTCCTTATTACTTCTTATGCAACGCACGCAATTAAGCGTTCGTACAAATAAATCCAACTCTGTTTGCCGATTGGCGCTAAATTTATTTGAAAGGGGGTAGCCATTAAAAACAAATGCCCACTTACCTTAGTCACGTATAAAACTGAAGCACTCAACTTCTATATTTATTTACAAAGTAATACCAATCGAAAATATTGTTACAGTTTTTCATCTAGGGGAGTGAAAGCAAAAAGCCGCCAAAATGGACGCGATCAAGAAGAAGATGCAGGGTATGAAGCTGGAGAAGGACAACGCCCTTGACCGCGCCGCCATGTGCGAGCAGCAGGCCAAGGACGCCAACCATCGCGCCGAGAAGGTATGCCGGCAAACATTCGCATTAATATAACCTGCTGGTCACAGATTATATAGATAATCTTACCTGGTCAAATAGCTTTTATATCTATGTCATACAAGTGGAAAATACGTAAAGATGCAAAAAATACATATTGTGCATAATTATTCTCGTTTTTGTAGTTGTGTTGCATTTTTAGTTTTCGTTAACCACACTTTACAAAGGTCACGTTTGAAAAATAAACAGTTGGTTAATCTTTTGGCTGCACAGATAGATTATGCTTATATGATTCTTATTGATTCTTATATGATATGATTCAAATATACTACAGTTCAAATATAAATTTTTCCTGATCTATTTTTATTTATTATTTTTTTATGTCGTATATTTGTTTAAGAATGTCGGTATATGTAATATGGAGCTTATGTTAAATTATATAGTCTTACACATTCCATCAGACGAATGCCGTGCGAACCTTATTCAAGTTATTTTCCAGGTAAAAAATATTTGGTCAGTCATTAATTTTGTCACTGTGCTTTTTATTAAACTTGAATATACAAACCCGTAAAGACCAGTAAAACCCTGTAGCGACCGGGTAGATATTTAATTTTATTTTGAAGAAATGTCTTTGCATTTTATTGAAACTAAAGACGCTTAATTAATCTTAATATAAATCATTATCAATTAATTAAAAATAGCCAATATAATTCAAAGTGTTAGTGTATAGCCTAGCTATTGCTTTTTGTTGGAATTCCTCGGATATTTCTCTGAAAAGTCGCAAGTCGGTCATTATCGACGGCCGCTTATCGACTGATATCGACGTTTGCGCACGTATTTCACATTCCAATCTCGATACAGTTGAACTATAATATGTTAGTCTCATGTCACATGGATCGGACTTATAAACCCATAACAATAATATAAAATGTCCACCTTTGAACCTAGGTTTTTATAACGTCCAACAAAAATGAAAATTGGTGATAATTATGTTATTTTAAATGAAAACGAAATGATTCAATTTTGTTTACATTTCATCGACATTTTTTTGACGAAGTACCACGTGACTATTTTTTAGGGCTGACTATTTTTCCAGTAGATTATGTGTTTGAGATAAGAGGATGTAGGTATTGTTTTCAGAACCCATTGTTAAAACCTACCTATTGTTTTAAGAAACCTGAAGGATGGATAGATTTTCTGTCACAAGAAAAAATATTTTAGTCTAATTATTATAAGATAATAATTATTATTCTATTGTAAGTTTTGTAAAAGTTAAAGGAAGTTTGTTATTTAGAAAAAAATCCATTTGACCAAAATTTTGAGTACTTATTTTTTTTAACACAAAGAATATAGTCCGTCCGTCCTAGAAAACCGTCCGCTTGATAATGACACTCATAAACCTCACAATTTTGGACAAATCACAACTCATGGTCAAAAGAATAGATGTAACACTGATAAAGTAAAATTGTACTGATATTGTAAAAAAAGAAATGTCTGCCGATCCTGAAAACGTGTTATTTATCCCTTCTGTCAATTGAAATTTACATAGTCGATATGTAATACGTGCCAGCATCAGTCAAAAAGGACGCCTGTTGGTCATCCATCATTTTTAACGTCCACAAAAATGGCTATAAAGACCTACCGACCTTTTGGGGATTTAGAAATCAAGACTGGAAAATAGGATCTGGAAGGATGGGGGATAGGAATGAAGGGTTACGAATGGGAATATGGGGATGAGGGGCTTTCCTGGTCCCATTATACTTCGTATACGATAAATGGGGTGGAAAAGAGTTAGATGATAATATTAACGTTTCTTACAATCCCTAGGCCGAAGAGGAGGCGAGGCAGCTCCAGAAGAAGATCCAGACCATTGAGAACGACCTCGACCAGACACAGGAGGCGCTCATGCAGGTCAACGCCAAGCTTGAAGAGAAGGAAAAGGCTCTTCAGAACGTGAGTAATCTTTTTTATCTTTTGTACACTGCAAGACACAAGCAGGTCATGGATCTGATGACTTTAAAAAATATACGTATGTAATCAACTAATCACTGTAATATATGTGTGTATATGTATGTAATATACTACACATTCTGCTTCAACGGCATTTTGAAAGCTGCGTAAACTTTTTTAATTATGGCCTCTGAGAAGTCTTGCACCTGCCTTACCCCAACCTCGCATCATATATCTACTTATCATATAATATTATTATGCAAGGAATCGGACCCTTCCACAGCACACAAAATACTGTGTTCATTCTGTCCTTTGATATAATATTTGGTGGCAGAGGCTTTTATTTGTATATGGTGGAGAGCCTTGGGAGAGATGTTACTATTATTAGATACTATTTATTTAATTAGGTTTACCACCGAAACATACACAAAATACTGACACTTACGAGACAGCTTGCTTATTTGAAATCGTGGAGATACTATATGATTCTAATAAAATGTACGTTTTATATTTACGTGGAAGATTGCTCCATTTTTATAGGCGTGATGAATACGTATTTTAGTGTTATTCTTGCTTGAGTTCCTTGACATCTGTGACAACACGACGACGTGATGTATAGAAAATATAAAGGATTAAAAATTGTGTAATAATTATGCAGGCATTGTGTGCAGACAAGTGCGTGATATATTTAAAATTTGTGTCAATGCAAATTACAAGACATATGCATCGTCCAAAACCTTGGCCCATTGGCAGACAGGATCATTGATGCTGCCAACGAAAGTAAATTAATGAAGCACGTTCTATTTTTTTTTCTTTCTTCTTCAAGACAAAGGTGATCCTCGTCTTACGTAGGAAGTTGACGTCACCTCATTTAACAGTGTAGGAAGCATGTCGGACTAATGTTTCTACCGTATTACATGTAGAACAGTGCATAACTTCGTCGGAATCCCGCGCTCTAGGGGGCTGCGTTCCGCGCGCGCCCGAGTTATTTTTGGAGACCGACACCTAATATGGGCGCGTTGGCCGGTGTTTCAGTAAAAATAGACGTGATACTCACTCGCCTCTTCGACGTGCGCTGATGTACGGGATTTTAGACGTTGATTTATTTACTTTATTTTTTTATTTCATTCGTTATTCAAATAACAACATAAGTATGAATAACAAATAAAACACCTAAGTAATGAATAAATAATGATCATGAATAGACATACGGTTTCATAATAATTTAGTTAAAAAAAACGCAATATTAATTGTTTTTAAATAAAAGGATTGTTTTTAATAAAAATAATTTTGGTTATTTTTAAATATTTCCGGACAATGATATCTGTTGAACGCTCAGTCGGTAAAACAGTACAGTAACAAAAACAAAAGATGGCAGCATCAGAGCGACGGCAGCGCCGCCAACGGTCGGAGGCCGCAAGCGCCAGTCAATATGGCGGCCACCTGAAACAGCCCGACCGGAGCGCGCCGAGAGCAGAGATGTCCGCGTCCGCGCCCCACACCCACGGGCGCACCCCCGTGCGGCGTAGGGGGCACCAACACCACCCGCGGCTGCGGGGCGACCGCACGCCCGCCCACGGTGCGACAACAAATACAAATCCGTCCAAACAAGTGACCTTAGACAATCAAACAGACAATGTTGTATCTTGTGTCAATAGTGTTAGTGAATCTCAAGTGACAAGGACGAATAGTGACGATGCACTTTCGAATCGAAATTCTAACGAGTACATTGCGAATAATGATGATAGAGAATTTAATGCCGTAACAACGCGCGCTGAATCTCGCTATAGTTCAGACGATGATATTTCGATTAGAGAAGAGAGGTCAGCTGGAGATGGTGCCGAGATGACCGCTCTCGCTTCGGACATATCTGATGATGACCCTGAGACTGCGGAATTAGCCAGACTCAGGTGTCCTAGTGAATGCACAGAGGTCCTTGCCGAAAGAGAGAACAGACGCAGAAGAAGATGCGCCGATTACCCGGGTCTCGCGTTCGGCAGTTCCATTTTCTCATCGGACACGATGATGAAGTTTTCCATCATCAAGAACGAGTTACAGAACATCAAGAACACAGCGTTGAAAAGGGTAATGTCCTACGTTATTTAAGGCACTGTTTGTTGTGTGAGTGAGGCAGGCGTTGGCCAACTGCGTATAGAACTATTTTTAATCGCGTTTCGTCGGGAATATGTTGATGGTGTTCTGCGGAGCGAAGCATTACTCGCGCGCGGTGATCAGCTGAGCCATTGACATTTCGTTTGACATGTTTACAAGGACGACTGCGTCTGCCTTCACCAGATGTCGTTGCTATCGATAGACCCACGTGCACTGCGCATTTAGCCCTCTCCCTAATTTTTTGGAAGTTTAAAAAAAGCCATCATATTAAAAAGTTCTTACATATCGTTCATGTATTATTCACTGAAGCATTACAGTAAATCTAATCCTAAACATAGGTAGTTCTTTTTTTCTTATCACAAGTATTCAATGTACAACTGATAATAACACCAAAGTGTCAGTCAAGAAACTGTTTATTCCACATTTTAGATAAAACGTTTAATGTAGTTCAACTCACTATGAGCTTATCTAGTTGATGTCAAGTGCTCGATAGTACAATTGGCTTCACATATTGTAGTAGGTAGAGTTACGTATGAGTCATACAGGAATTGTAATTACAACTTTCTAAATTATTCATAAAAAACAAGCGCAGTGGAAATCATTGTGAATTAACAGTTACACAGTATTTAGGAAAAGTAATTACTCCATACTTTTAGAAAGTGCTATACCTGGCTCAAGCTTGTTATACATGAATTCAGTAAAGTTGTTACTCTGAAAATTATGAATTATGATGAGACAGCAATATAATAGTAACTTTACCACAGAATGCCATTAGTCATTTGCTTTTATTGTAGTGTTTTGCTTATATTGTAGTACCTAATATTTACAGCTTAAAATAAAATTACTTTGACATTCTGACAGTAACCTTAAAAATAACTTTAAAAAACGACTTATTTTTAAGGTTTTTTGTGAAACACGATTCTTGAAAACATTGAATACCATTTTACAGAATACCTAGGTAGAATCAATGACCAAGCTATATGCAAAAGATTGAACAATGTTTAAAAAAATGTCGAGACTGAAACGAAATATTTAAATTACAGAAATAAAATATTGACTGTATTGAGTATTAATTATGAAAGCAGTTTGTAGAATCCTTCAGTAGATATTAATAATTTAGTTTTAATTTTTTTCTGTTCTGGACATTACAAGCTATAGCATTGTAGCAGCAAAATAGTAATGGACAGGTATCAAATACAGATGATTAAATATTGATTTGCCCTAATAAATAATTGGGTGCTTTATGTTGAAAATATATTTTTATTATAAATATTATTATTTAATAAAATATAGTAACATGTAAAGGATTACCTAAAAGTACGTACTTATTTTTAAATCCTTAGGGCAGCCTAAATATGGCCTGCTAGTCTGCCAAATGAAATGTGTTATCAATCAATCAATTTGTTTATTTTAAAAGAGAATATATTGAAACTGAAAGAGTTAAAAGAGAAGATAGTGAAACTATCCCAATGTGCATAAGTAATTAAAATTAATGTGCAGCACAACCAATTATTATTTTTATGTAGAAATAGGAAACAGTACCACATAAATCACATTACGATGGTCAAATAATAATATTAGTCTGATTCAGTGGTAAATAAAAAAAAATAAGAATTTCATTGATACTTAGGTACTGCTTTTCTGTAAAATGACATTTTTTTATATGTCCATTTTTACTTTGTTGCTGTTGATTTAACATATTAGTCATGAAATGACCACTCACAGATAGAAGGCAGATGTCATTGAATTGAACACAAGCTACAAATCATGTCCATGTATAGGCATGTAGCCTCTACTTCAATAAATGGTTACTTACTGGCGACTGGCGACATGCTACGTAACATAACTGATGGACAGCTGACCAACTTTCTTCATGATTATTTAAATCCATTTTAAATCATGTTGTTTACGATGCAATATTTGGTAGGTATCCATTAAGTTATTGAATGTTTTTTATCCTTGATTATTATTTTTGTTCATAGATGCGTTGATGGTTGATATCAATGATGATAAAAAGAAAATCCGTATCTAAATGGCAAGGTTGTGAAATAATACATTTACTCTAATACTTGTTTTTTTTAGAAAACATTAATGTAACTTCTGTCTGTCTGTGTGTCTGTCTGTGTATTTGTTTGTTACATTGATAATAATTAATAAGTAACTATGATTTCTAAGAAATAAATAAGTAATAGTCTAGTATAAACAAAGCTGGTTGTGTTCTATGATGAAAAGTTAGGTACCGTTGCTGCTGAATTTGGTCTTTAGGACATCACAATGATGGGTAAATTTGGTTCAAAATTGCTTACATATTTATAGGATAAAAATAAAAGGATAAATAAAATAATAAAACTTCCTAGTAAAAAGCTTGGTGTTCTGAATAGAGCAAAGCAGTACTTCACTCCGGGGCAATGCTTGTCGCTTTATAGAGCTCAAATTAGACCCTACATGGAGTAATGCTCACACTTCTGGGCTGGTGCACCGAAGTACCAGCTGGACCCCTCTTGACTATATCCAACAATACGCTATTCATATTGTCAACAATCCCACTCTCACAGGTGGTTTAGAATCGTTCAGCATCCATAGAGATCTTAGATCTCTCTGCGTTTTCTACCACCTTTATAATGGGAATGTTCTGGGGAAGTGGTGTTTAATTTTGTTGCCAACTTCGGGTTTTTATCATAGCACTGCTCGTCATTGTCCTGCAGTTCATCACACTTCCTTGACATAGGCACTGCGTACAGTGTGGTTGAATAGACACTTTATACCGTGAACCCGAAAGTTATGGAATGAACTGCCAGCTAAGGTATTTCCGTTACGCTACAATATGGGGTTTATCAAAAGAGCTGTGAACAAAATTCTGCAACATCAGCAGCACACCCATAAGCCCCCTGGTGTTGCAGGTGTCCATGGGCAGCGGTAAACACTGACCATCATGTGGCCCACCCGCTCATCTGCCATCCATTCTAAAAAAGAAAAACTACAGACTATTTCAATTTATTAAGAATGTAGTAATAAAACTAAAAGTAATAGTACATACTGATACCAGTTTACTACTAAATATTTGTGAATAAGATAAAAACTAAAAAATATTGTTAGCTCAGCCGTTGAAGCATACATTGTGAGGATGCTCCGTAATAAAAAAAAAAACTGTATCCACTGATCCGCACTAGGCCCATGTGGAATGTTATGGCCTGAAACCCCTCTAGTGACTAGGGGAGATTTGTTCCCTGCAATGGGATGTTTAAAAAAGGCAGATATTAAGCTGAAATATCTAAGAATTTTTAGCGATACCTAACTAAACTGAAATGCTCAAGGTCAATAAAATTAGTGTATGTATCCTTTGTGATTTAATGTTTATAAAACTCAGTGCATCAAATGTACTGATTGCTCAGTTAATATCATATTCCTCAAAATTATTATTTTAATAAAACAACGGTTGTATTAAAGTTAAAAAGAAAACAATATTTAACAAATTTATAAAACAAATTTAGGTACAATATTGGATCCATAGATTACACTAATTTTAATCTGAGGGTCTAATAAAGTATTAAACTAATAAACCTTTGTCCTAAATCCAATGATCACATTTATAAACTCGTATTTTAAAGGTATTTGTTTAAAATTTCTGTTATACATTATTTAAAAACAAGAACCAATTAGAGAAATGTGATAATTTTCCTCCAGCCGCGTGGTTACTTAACGGAATTTAAAGCAGGCGCATGCGCATTCTTTCCACATGACGTCATGCCAAATTTGGTTGTGTTTTTATGAGCTGTCTGTCGGCTATCTATCTCGAATCTCGATGATTGCTCGCAGCTCTGCCTGTCTTGTTGATTAAATAAGTTTACACGACCCTAGATGGCGCTAACAGAAAATTTTGATTTACTAATTGTAAATATTATTTTGTACTAATATAATAATATTATGTAGGTAACTTTGGAATTAATTTAAATGAACATAAGGGAAAATCCTCGACAAGTTTTCTTGACAAGCTGTGTGTAATTTTAATTTTAATTTTCTCATTTTGCTTGAAAATTAAAGTCGGATTATATATTCGAGTCAGGGATGTGACAGAACTGTCACGAGTGAAATTTGTACGATGACACTTCGTCTTCGTGATAAATCCCCGATAAATAATTTGACTACAATATTATATGCCCAATTCCAAGAAATAGGTACCTATCTAATTAGATAGGTATTTGTTGGAAATATTTTAATATTTCTTTACTGGTATAGATGTGTTAGTCTCATTTTCTTTACTTTGTCATTTGTTTGATTTTTCTTTTGGTAATTTTAGTGTTTATTTTTTCATAGGATTATTTGTTTTTCTTTACTTACCAGTCCAATTTTTGTCACAAAAACGACAGTATTTAATGAAAAAAAGTATTTGTGATTTGAATAGTATTTATATTTCATGTGTACCTAATTTCATAATGTTCTTCATTTAATTTCACCATGGTTTTGTCATAAAAGCCCTATAGTACCATTACTTCCGTATAGTACCATTGTTGTTGTGTGAAATCATTGAACCATTCACCCAACCCATAATTTGTCTATTCTTTCAAAATCCTGCTTTTGATTTGACCCTTTATTAAAAGCCATCACCATCAGAAAGCAAGTAGGTGCAGTATTAATAATTTCATTCAGACGTTAACAGGTGGAGCTACCAGTAGCTGTGTCGATTGGGTGACGTTTACCGTGCGTGTGGTTCGCAGTCAAAGTAATTTCAAATAAAATGTGTAGTTCTTTGAAATAATAGTTCCGTTTTAACAATATAATTGTCGTCTTTGTTATTGATTATCTATAATAATTCGGTGCATAAGGACTTACGTCATCAATAAAATAACG
The DNA here is from genome assembly GCA_943735995.1 of Sesia bembeciformis. Classification (NCBI taxonomy): domain Eukaryota; kingdom Metazoa; phylum Arthropoda; class Insecta; order Lepidoptera; family Sesiidae; genus Sesia; species Sesia bembeciformis. The sequence goes on from OX031040.1 coordinate 11,899,267, forward strand.
ATAAGGTTGCAGCGTCTAGGTTGTTGGCGGCCATTTTATTCGCCGGCTGTGTTCACTTCATTCTTGCCGAGCCCATCTCCGCGATACAGGGAAAATAACGAGCGGCCCAGTCAGTTGGCATTTTCGCGAGTAGGCCGAACGTGTCTCTCGTTTTTACCCTTTAGTTATCCAATTCAAACACAAAAGCGCATAAAAATGACGACAAACATGCAGCAAGGAACGATTTTGGACGTTTTGAAGAAGAAAATGCGCCAGACAAAAGAGGAAATGGAGAAATATAAAGACGAGTGTGAGGAATATCACAAACGATTACAAGTGGAAATAATGCGGAGAGAAGAAGTAAGAATACCGTGTTTTATAACTGTGTTGTGCACTTTGTGGATTTCCAGTAATTTGTGTATAAATTTGTGTTTAATTCCTATTAGTTTAGTACATGGGAGTTATCAGTAGTTGTACTATCTACCTATAGTGAGTAATGTCCGCCCATACTTAGGTGTGCAGGCGACGTACGCTTATTTCTCTCTCTTTCAAATTCATTTCGTGTATACGTCTAGAAAAGGATGGCGAATAATTATTCTTTTCATCGACTCCTTAACTTTAGTGACGTTCTGAAAATGAATAGGTGATGTCGACAAAAGTAGTATTGCGGATTCGTGTTCTATATTCGGGATGTGAACCAATTTCCGTGAAATTGGTCTGTACATAATTTACTGCATAGTTAGTTCTACGCCGGTTTCTGTTACACGTAACAGGTTTTGTTGCGTTGGAGGTCGTATACCGGTCTTTTGTGGCACATGTAGGTCCGTACTCAGCACCCTTGTAATGCATTCCTGTTGTTCGTACGTCCTCGAAGGACCGCCGGCGCCAAGAAGGCGTGTCCCATCTCACCGTTATCGCTTTATGACGTAACTCACAACAGCTCTGCACTTATAATTTTATTAACGCTGATGAAAGAATTAAATCCTGGACTATTAACAATAATTAACCTAAACACATATCACTGCAAGGATGACTCGATTTTCTTTTACAATCAAAATAATATCATTTGATTGTTATTAATGTTGCCCGCCCATATATTTCTATATTATTTAATCTGACGCCTTATCGGTTTACGTGTAACTAATTGGCGATAAGAAAACTTTTACACAAGGTATACGTACAGTAATATCATACCTTAACATTACCTACTTCAAAAGAATATGAAACAAATAGGTTAGAGGATTAGAAGTTTCTTTGGAGAATGACTCAACTATGAATTGTAAACTGTTAATCTTAAATGTAACTCTTGTGTCGTATCGTAGGCGTGTACTAACATTAGAATCGACGTTATTTAAACACTTAGTGGAGAGGTCAAACTGTAAAATCGAGACAATCGAAGAAAACACGAGGATCATGTAATTGGCATATTAATAACAGGTTTTTGATTAACTGAAACACTGATAACGTAAGTCTAATCGATGAAACAGGAATTCTGGCAATTCGCATATCAAAACTGTAATTAAAAGCATAATACAGTCAATAATGATTATTATTAATTCTTCTGTAGATAGAACAGAAAAAGAACTTAAACATATCTCATGGAAGAAAATACAGACTGTTACGGTACATTAGTAGACAGGTACTTCTAAAGCTAACTGTTACCGTAATTTACGTTATGGAATATTTGAATTGTGAAATATTTGAGTAGTGTAGGGAATTTTACTGTCCCTTTGCGTGACATACCTACTAGGTATTACAATTCATGGGGCTTGCCATTGTATTCATTTATTCAATGGACACAATACCTACTGCTGCCCTTACCGATCCCACAAAAATTAAACAATGCATTTTAACCATCCATGAAAGTAAACGTTATTAAATCCGCAATCAGGTGTAACTCTAACATTAACATCCACGTTACGAGTTTCGGAAACCAAAACTATGGTCGTTTATAACAAAAGTGAATAAAAACCTGTACATATTTGAATTTAGATGTACGTTAAACTAAGCCGAAAGGTCACTGAACCTTAAATTTAAGAGGCGTAAACACAAAAATAGCCTAACGTCAATATGAATTATGTTCATCGAGTTCAAGGTGAGTAGATACCATACCGTCACTAACATTTAGAGACAATTTTATACAATTCACCTTTGAAAAAGTCGCATATTTTTGTACTAATAACTCTTAACTGACGCATTTCTCCGAAGAGTTTTTAGTGAGGAGATTGTTCCACATGCCGACTTAGTTAATTGGGTTTTAAATGTTACATGAAGAAATTACTATAGCGATCAGACGCGATAAAAGTCGATGGTATCACAATTATTATTAGCTATAACGCTGTGATGACGCCACAGGATAAAAGGAGAAACTGGGACTCGTTTACGCTTCCTTCTCGGCAAGGACGCGTGACATCATAAACACGTTGTGCTCCACGAATAATAAATAGACCATATTAGCAAATATTCCTATCATAGGTTAATTCAAAACACGTATTGTGGGAGACGTTTAACAATGCGGCTTACCAATGAGGACGTACATGTGAAATGATAATGACGTTTTTTAATATGTCTTAAAGATTTTGACATAAAACAAACTTCGTTGCAGGTGTCGATAAATTTAACTTATGCCCATCACTAAGTAAAGAAATTTTTGAATGCCTCTTTGAAACGATTTAAAAACCTTATCGATATCAGTGATTTTAAAATTAATTTAAAACAATTTCTCGTTAATTGATTAGGATATGATTATAAGTCATTATCATTAATTAAATGAAATAACTGATTGTAAGATTTTAATAACCCATTAATATTTAACTCCCCATTAAACATGTTTAGAGAAAGTGAAATTGTATCATAATAATTGACAATTATATGTGTTAATTAAATAAAACGGTAATTTGAAAAGTTAATGAAATTATGAAACCTACGAATATAGGTATAGTCCATTCGAATATAGGTATTACACATGTACAATGAATGGTATTTTAAAGAATACAAGTACATATTTCTAACCACTCTGCTACCTGAACGGTCATAGCCTAGGGGTATTTATTCTCGACTCACATTCGCGAAGCCGGTTATCAATCCTCAGTTCGTACCGCTGAATTTTGACATAAGTACGAATTTTTTAATTTTTGCAACTCCGCGGTTAAAAAGAACGCGAGGAAACCCGTGTACCTACTAAAGAATTAAAAAGAACCTGGACCTATCTGCACTGGGCCTGCGTGTGTTACCTACGGCCTGAAACCTAGTGATTTATTAGGGTTATGCCCTCTAGTGGGACGTTATAGGTTGGTATCGAATTATCTAGTTACTTAGGGTACTGGACACCAGACCGCTCCAATTACTCCAGTTTACACGGAATAGCTATACTCCAAATACCTAATTAAAGTTATTTACGCTTTCTGCCAATTTCTGCTAATAAAAAGGCCATTTTTTTAATTATATGTGGAATACAAAAATATTTTCAGGGATATAAGTAACAGTAGTTTAACCGGGAACATTTTGTTTTTAAGAATATGACTACTACAACACCGAATAATTTTAATCGAAGTGATTCCAATACACGATCTGGCCCCGACCTTGTCATACTTTAATAATAATATAGAAAATCGCTCTGAATCAATCCGAATTATGCATTCGTGTATACATTCTTTTCTATCTTCATAATATAAAAAGAGACGCAGCATTTTAGTAGATCGGGGGTGCTCAATCGATCGATCGCGAAAATAGTTCTACATTACCTACAATATAGATTACATTCTTTAAAATAATTGAATTTACCGCCAAGTCGATCGCTTAGATCATTTTTTTACTGTAGATCGCCGATAGTATAATTTTGAGCCCGAATTAGCCAAAGAGCGATTAACACACGTTATGGAACATAGCCTTAATATTTCTATTCATTGACTAATTGATGCATTACTCACATAATATTTTTCCCCAGGCTGAGTCCGAAGTGGCTGCCCTTAATCGACGCATCCAACTGCTGGAGGAAGACCTCGAGAGGTCCGAGGAGCGTCTCGCTACCGCCACCGCCAAGCTGTCGGAGGCCAGCCAGGCCGCCGATGAGTCGGAACGGTGAGTCCGACACATGACCTACACTAATAGTTCAGCATCAGTTCTAGTACTCGTAATTATTTCTTACATCATTTGAAAAAAATTACCTTATTGTCGGTTCTAATTTCCTAGACATTCCTATAATATTTTTTTTATTACTTTATTTTATTAAAAATCCGATTTTAGAGCATGTTTCTATTTAAACAGAATCTTGAAACAACAATATTTCATAACGAAGTCAATACCGACAATAATGTAACAACGTCATATTTAATTATGTACAGTCGGCAACAAGGAATATATACCCATAGCTACCTCAATGCGCTTGTAATAAGGACTAATATCGAACGATTTTGGGTACATTAGTGTGTTGCTGCTTGTACATTGGGGACTGATTTGTTTCTTTAAAATTTATTATAACCAACGCAACAGTAGAGTATCAGTTTAAATAATTTTGGATGATTAATTTGAGTTGTGAACGAAACATGAAACGGATTAATTGAAAATGAGTCTAAAACGAGACATTTTCGTAATTGAAAAAAAAAAACTTACAAAGTAATCGTTTTCGTGTTACATAAAGACAGTGAAGCAAGCTTGACCAATATTGTTAAACCACGAGGATTTCTCCAAATACCTTTCAAAATAATTGCCGTGATAACTTTTACATGGACCAGTACTTTTACTAAAGATACTTCCATTTTATCTCAAAATAATTTTAAATTTAATCTTGGAATTTTGGAGAATTCCTCCAAATAATTTCGACATAAATATTTTATATTTATGATAAACTGTTTATTTTGAAATGAATTTATATTTTTATGATCACCGCGAAAATGATAAAGGACTTGCGGATTTCAAGTAGCCATTTGCTGACAAACATTAAGTAATGCTTTTGGGGTTTTAAAAGATTAAGGTAAACAATTTTTCCGAGTTATGCGACATTGACACCGAGTTAAATGGCTTCTTCGAATTCATCCCCAATATTGGATTACAATGAAAAAGTATCGTATGTGCAAAATGTCACATGTCAAGAGTTTTATATGACACATTCTTTCTAAATTACTGAAGAATGCGTATATCAATAAAAAAACCTTCATTAAAAAAAAAACGTACATACGGGTACTTTTTCCTTGGACGGCAGAATAGGTCCCAGTTTCCATTCCCGGTCGGACATTCGTTTCAAGACAATTGTTCGTTCGGGTTTGGGTGTATCTTTGCGTCTTATATGTGTCTCTGGACCCACGACACGGCCAATCCTAGTGTGGCCCATTGAGTGTGGCGTTATTATTATTATTACATCTATAAATAAATAAATACTTCACGTGATGATTGCCCATACTGCGTGTAACTGATAACATTATCATTCCTTTAACTAAGTTCCTTTAGTTAAACTGTTATTTATCTTGATATTTCTTCGAGTCTATTATAGGATTACAATTCACCATTAAACAGAAAACTAAAACTAAATAACTTTTGTCTTTTGGAAAAATTGCAGTGAAAAGGAATGATGATAACATAGTTGTATATGTAGTATGATATTTATTTATTGTATAACATAATCAGCATGAGTGTTATATTTTCTTGTTTCTGCCTAACCACAATATTTTCGGCCACAAATTAGGAAAAAAAAAATCTGTCGAACCGATTATGAAATACCTATAAAATGTTCTCTTTAATTGATCGAAATTTATAAAATTGTGTCAAAAAAATCTCTCATTATTATTTCTACACTAATAAAAGTTAGAATGCAAATGACTTTTAGGTATGTTTATAATGTATTGAATGTTTGATCGAAATGTTGTCAATATCTAAATTTCGATTAATTACATCTACTGTAAATTAATCGATGAATATTTACATTTACGTTTTAACAAGTGAACCCCATATCCTGAGTTATCATTTATTATATTATCATGCATAGTGCCACCAAATTTTTAATGCTAGTAAAAGAAAATTGTGGAAATGAATCACGACATTCACTTCTACATTATAGAATCAACATCGGCCTATTAATGGTCTACATACACTCCCATTGCAATAATGGGGACTTCAAGCTATATGCCACCACGTAGACCCAGTGGTGGTCGGTGGATATTGTTCCGTAATTCCGTGTCCAATAATGTTCCATACCAAAAAATGTATCATAATTGGAACAAAAAATTTTGTGACACTACTATCCCAAACATTGCCACAAAAAGTGTGCCCAATAACTTGGATGTTATAACACGCATGTGTGTGGTCGCACTAACACAGAATACGCAAGGCGCTGGAGAATAGAACCAACATGGAGGACGATCGCGTCGCCATCTTGGAAGCGCAGCTGGCGCAGGCAAAACTCATCGCTGAGGAGTCCGATAAGAAATACGAGGAGGTGAACGCTTGTTTGTTTTATCAATACCATAGTTAAACAAGACAAGTAGGTTATTTTCATATGCGCACAAATTACGACTTGATTGTGTGCGTGCCGGTGTTTACTCGCACAAATACACGTCGACGTTTAAAAGACTATCTATTTGACTTAATCACCGCTTTGAACGTACGATATATATATTACTTCATTCGTCTTTTTCGGACTATAGTGTAAAATCGACAAAGTGGCGTTTAATGCATACATTGTATGTGATTTTATATGTTATACGTTATACAACGTGTCACCGAAATAACGCAAAACCTAAAACAAGCCAACGAATTTGAAATATTTAAAACCGCTCTAGAGAAATAAAATAATTTTATGGAATAAATTGTAAGTAATAAACTTGTAAGATTTTATTGTCCTATCTAAACCGTTCGTATAGCTTATTACCCCGGACGCCAAGGCGGTGCGCGCCACATGCCCGGGCTACGGGTGCAGAATAAAACATATACTAGAATTGTCCTATAAATCACTGTAAAAACTGGTATACTCGATTCTACTCTGGATACTTGTACATCCTATTTTTAGCTATGCCGTTATTTCAGTTTCACCGTTGTTTTCACAACTTAATAGTTTTATGACGTAAAATCAAAGTGACGTTTAAGTCAAATAGCCTTTTAACCATCGACATAATCTTATATTCATTCATTTTTACGATTATGTGTAATACGAATATGTCAGGCACATATTAAGTCGATATTCGTTCGTCTTCTGTCTATATGAAGATTATCTACTTAACTTATTTTACTATGTTGAATACCGTGTTGTTATTATAATGATAAAAGATGTTATCCTATATGTAGAAGCGAAAGAAAACGTGTTTATATTCGTAAAATAATTTCGCAATATTTTTTACGGTAATGGCGACTTCTGTCATTTGATATTTGAAGTTCAAAGTTCGAGGCCAGCTTCTAAAAAAGTATAAAAAATTGCAGATGCAAATGAATTTCAATATCAAAGAAATTTATTTGATAATGGAATGCACTGAAATTACCTACATTACCATTGTAACTAGATTGCTTATAGCTGGATAACATTTTTTCCATTATGATGACATATACAGCCATTTTTAGTACGTAACTAATATAGTTTGGCAATCAAAATATTCGGAATTGAACATTTTTGAATGGTCAGTTGAATTTGTAGCGAAGCTATCAAAATGTTTAATAAATCATTTTTACACTTTGCTTTTTTTGTTAGTATTGACTGTGGACGTTTGTAAATTCACGCGTCACGTAACAAATATTGTTTTTTTTTAAATAAACTATGAAATAATATAAATTACCGAATTAAATGAATATAACAGAAACTGATTCAACTAGAAAAGTATAAAATTCATTTTGTTCTGACTATAATTAATGTTATTAACTCATTTTTTTTAAGTTTGCCCTTCTTTTCTTGTGCCAATTTTCGATAGTCAAACTATATTTAGTAATTAAGTAGTCCAATTGAAAATAAATACGCATTTTTTTAGAATAATCATTTAAAAGTATTGTTGATTCGAATTGGATTATTTAAATTGTACATAAATTAAATTACGGAATAAGGCAAATCTTAAAAATAGTCCATTTTTTGTAATATTCCGTGATCATAAACTATGTACCTAAATGGCGCAATTCATTCAGATGGAAAGGATTCATATTAAATAACTTCATAAACATTATTAACATTTCCTAGTCTGAATGAGGCTTATGAGCAATTAAAATGCTTACAAGGCATTCAGTTCGCTTTTAGAACATAATTACGTTTCACCGTTCGAAACTAGCATTAAACATGGCCGGATATAGTTAATGCTATTTTCACTATTGACTCGTATCTCTCAACAGGTTGTCTAGCTTTGTGTGTTCTTCCTGTGTCGTTTGCATGACTAACGGGTTACCCTTGATGTAGGCAGTTAGGTAGGCTTAGTAAAAAAAGATCAGTTGGTTATGTTCAATGTACGATTCACGGCTTGCTCGCATGCATACAAGCGTGATACGAGTCAGAGATTACATGCGAGTGTGACACGAGTCACGGCTTACTCACAAGCGTGGCACGAGTCATGACTTAGACGTGCCGCATCTGTGCGTACAGTTACACAAACTGAGCAAGCCGAGATTCATGCCTTTTATTTTGAACCATGACCTATTCGTCTTTTTTGCCATTTAGGCAGTTGTTAGGTGGTAGGATATTTTTGCGTGTTCACTGAAGTCTTGTGTCGGTGCAGCGCCCGCAAGGTGCTCGAGAACAGATCACTGGCTGATGAGGAACGCATGGACGCCCTTGAAAACCAGTTGAAGGAAGCCAGGTTCCTTGCCGAGGAGGCCGACAAGAAATACGACGAGGTCTTTATGAGTTGATGTCGTGTGCCATTTGCTTGACAGTGTTCTACTAACTTGATCTATATAATCCAAAAAAATACACCTTGATTTTTTTAAAATCCATATTCGATGCGCCTGAATAACGTGCCAGCATTCCACGAGACGGTGTGTCTCTAATCCTAGTTTTTTTTTTGCCAAAATTGGCGTAAATGTGCCTGATTCCTGAATAACCTGATTATACTTTAGGTTGTACCAAATTCATCATTAATACGATTTTTCAAATTTTCCCGTGAATTAAAATGTTCATTTTGCTTGCCCTTAACTTCGTGTGATCCCTTTCATTCCCTTAATCCCTTAATAACAGTGAATATGAAAATCTGCGTTCAGTTTTAAGCAATGAGTGTTTTTTATTAGTATTGAAGTTTTGATTCGTTCCTCTACTGACACAGATCATGCTTTAAAAATAACTCCCGAGTTGATTGGAACTTACTAATTGAATATTTGAAGTTGACATGACCCCGCAATCATAACTGTTTTCAGCTTTGTTGCGTTTGAACGATGTCGCATTGTAATTATAACAAAATTATATAGAGTATATTATTTTTTGTAAGTAATCAACGTTTTAACGTAAAGATTAGATGTGATTACTATTCGTCTCTCAAATTCCGAACAAGGCGCAGTCTCAAGACAAAACATGTGTTGATACCATATGGTTTTTAGCACTTGAACAATATGTCCTAATTTCCATTGACATATGACCCTGCTCGGTGAAGGCGCGCGTAAAAGTCAGCGGCCCTACAAGGAGTCATAACGTGCCCGATCTTGGCTCGTTTGCTTTATAAGGGGGACAAGACTCGTTCGTCGCATATGTCGTTACATAAGCTTAACTTCCATATAAGAAACATGTTTGCTCAACAAACAAGCTGTCGACTCGATAAGATTGTAGCAATTGTCACCTCTCTGAGGGAATACATAGTTATTTAATGATGACTGGTGTGCATCTAACCATGTTCCTAGTCGCAGGGAGGGTATAGTGGCTTATTGGCCTTGGCGACTAGATCTTTTTCACTCAAATCACTTTCCATATACTTTTATAGGCATTTTCAATTTTAACTAGGATGTGAATCTTCTGTACGCTAGTACTATTACGTTATCGTGTGCTACGAGAGTGGTTCTAACGTGGTGTCGTGTGAACAGGTCGCTCGTAAGCTGGCCATGGTTGAGGCTGATCTGGAGCGCGCGGAGGAGCGCGCCGAAACCGGTGAATCGTAGGTTCCAATTACATTCCGCCCGAAGACCGCTGCGCACCACCGCCGCCAATATTGAGCGTGAACCTGCAACCCGCCCGAATAAGAATCACCCGTCAACATGTTACGTGCAATCGCGCCGTTTAACAATTTCTTATTCCTGCGACTCACGCAATATTGGACGGTAGTGCAGCGGTCCAAAGGCTCGTTTTGCAAGTTTGCGCCGCCGTTCTGCATGGTTGTTCATTTGCATTCTTAACATCGCTGCACCGTAACCCGATTTACCTACATTGGTATTTTTAACAATCGCTCTTACTGTTATTTTTTGCATGTTCGAATTTAGGTCGTCTACGAGAGGGAAGCAGTGATGGAGAAAACCTTTTTATTTTTTTCTTTATTATTTGCATTTACCATTACATTAATTTAGTCGGTGTCGTCGTTTTTCCTAGCTTTGGAAACGGCAACACTGTTTAACTGTAACCGTAAAACATGCGCGCGCAGCGTCACTTGCGGACTGTCGATGGAAACAATTGTCGCTGCCGCGTAAGTGTCGAACTAAAACAAGGGTTGCCCCATCTCATGGATATTTCTATTGTAATGTTTTAACTATCACGTTCATGTGTCGACTAAACTTCCGTCCTCAATGTGTGTATCACTCGGCGTGGCCATAGATTAGGTTGACAGGAAATGTGTGGTATAGGGCAATTTTCATTTTCAGATATGCACCGCATTACACCAGAATTACTGGCCATATGCGTGCCGCACATATGCAAGCGCACACATCACATAACGATTATGATAATGCACTCGATAGCACTTAGATAATTTTTAAAAAGATTTTACAAAAAGTAAATTTTAGTACTAAATGTTTTGGGACAACCCTCGTTTATATTTTATTAACGGTGAGTTCTGACGCCGCTCGCGACTCCCCGCCCCCGCCTTGTGTGATCCTTTCAATTTGTTTTTGTGTTACTGCAACGAAACCTTAGCTTTGCTTCCTTAAGTTTGTACAGGAAACGCCTGGTGGAGCTACAGCATAAGGTGTAGCAAAAACTTAACGACTGCTGCAAAGTTCGCTCACAAAATGAATAGAACATGCAATCAAATAACATTGGCACATACACAGTAGTACAGTATATATTGTTTCACTTGAAACAAACCTGCACCCCGCTCCGAACTTCCGACTACCTATACTCAGTCTTATAGTTCGCCATAGAAGTTCACACTATATCCTTACACCATGCACAATCCAAAACATGCCGGCCCACAATTCACGCAGAATTTACCTTGCATACGTTACAAGTATGTGACTTTTCCACCAGGCTAAATGAAAGGCTAATTTGCACTGCAGCGAAGTAAGCAAGCCGCGAGCGGCGTCCGTCTCTGTAGTGTTGTGTGTGTGTGTTGTGTGTGTGCGAACTAAACCTGGCCGGCGGTAGGTGGCGCGCAAACTCGTCATGATGGAGCAGGACCTTGAGAGGGCCGAGGAGCGCGCAGAGCAGAGCGACTGGTGAGTCTTGTGCACACCTGGGGACAGTCACGGTATGGTCAGATTAAATGTCTACTGCAACACCTTAATTTGAAAACATATCTGACGAGCCAAGACATTATGAAACAGAAAACATTTTTTATTTTTTTTTACATTCTCTTAGAAATTATCGTTACTGTCTCTGGTTAAACTTTAAGGTAGATAAGTATTATACAAATCGTTTGGTATTATATCTTTCGACAAAAATAGTAAACTTTACATTGATTACAGTATTTGTAATCAAAATCAGAACATATTTCTTGTAAACTGCAACAGTTGAACATACAATTGATCTCCATATCGGGCGTACAATATTTACATAGTATTTCGATTGAGAGGTATAAATAACCAAATGTAATTTTAAATACTGAAGTGACTGATAATACCTAGAAATATAATGAGAATATAACTTTGTATGATGTCAATGTCTTAGTCATTATCCAAAAGTATTGCCAAATGTTGGTGGTAGTTGCTTAGTATAAAAGTGATGTGTGAAATAGTATCAGTTGATGTAAAAAAGCCATAGATACACAACTTGTAGTAAAAAGGGGACCTGTAAACTAAGACTACGAATAAGAGGGAGAAATGCCTTTCCTATTCTAATTATACATGGAACTTTTGAGCGTTATATTTCACAATAGTAAGGTCCCCATTCTTAAGAGATACCGCTTGCTGCCGTGCAACATGAAAAACAGGAAGATCGTAAACGCTACAAACTTTAGAATTTTTTTCAATTATGTTTGTGTATCTTAAGCTTTTTATATACTTGTATTGAAGATGTAGAACAACTGTCAACATTCAGTATTACTTATCAGAATAACTAAAGTAGCGAACACGACGCTTTTTACAATGCACCATAGAATTAAAATGTCATTGCCCAAACAAGTAGGTCGTTAATTAAAACCGACTTGATGTTGATTGAAGGCCCTTTACTTACTGAAAGTATATTGTTATATAATCTTAATCCCAATGATTACATACTAAATTCGATTCTATCTCAGTTCAAATATCAAATATTTCGGTTTAAATTTAATTTTGTTTTCTTTCAAATATCAATTGCTAAAGCATTTGTTTTCTATGCTTTAACTAAATGCTAAAGGTAATTTATTTTCTGTCTTCTCTTACTTCTTTTGAATACATTTCAGTAGAATTTGAGTGTTCTCTGTTGTAATTTTCCAGCAAAATCGTCGAACTTGAGGAGGAGCTTCGCGTTGTCGGCAACAACTTAAAATCCCTCGAAGTCTCTGAGGAGAAGGTATGTTACTTACATTTCATAAACATTGATAAAATAATTCTTATTATCTTTTTTTACATGATAGGAGCTAGATAAAAAATAATGTAGCTAGGGATTTTGGAGCTAAGTATAAGATATCTGTAATTGAACATTACGAAACTAAGAATTGAAAATATGATGCACCAACCATTTGAGTTGACAGTCAACTGACATTTTTAGAAGTAATTCCAGTGTCCTCCAAATAGTATCAATTTTTTATTGTTGAAGTTATTCAAGGAAACCTCTGGAAGCTGTAAAAATCAGTATTAGTGATACATAAGTCTTTCTGGCATTGGCTTCCTGAAATTTTCTTCAGGAAACGTGACTTAGATTTTACATTCATTCAGATAAGGCTCTTTCTACAAATTCATCTTTTAAAATGTCATAATGAACTGATTCCTTCACGGCTTTCAGAGTGTATATTAGGCAATGACATAGTATATGTCTGTCTTTACCTAGAGTAATAATGTATCCATTTAGGTTTATGTTAGTTGAAGGTATAAAGAATGCAATGTAACAGAGTACCGTTCCTCACAGGCCAACCAACGCGAGGAGGAATACAAAAATCAGATCAAAACACTAACCACCCGCCTAAAGGAGGTGTGAATGCGAACAGATCGGTTGTACTAGCGAGTGTTGTGCGCTTGCCTAACTGCATTCTATCGCACACACCTACTCTAATGTCTATGCCTGATTTACCATTAAAAAAAAAACAATTTTCAATGCAGTAGTCGCAGCTAGACCATCGATAAATAATGACAATGGCATCACACGACATGACTATTGACAGATCAGATCTCGCTCATCGTTATCGTGTAATAGCGTTTCTCTGTACATACAAGTACATGGGATGGAGGAGTACAAGATTGATATAAAAACTAAAGACTATCATGTCAAATAGTTTGTCGTATCGGTGGATTATATTTTCTATATTAAAAATGGTAAAAAAGGCACGGACTATAGTGCGTGTACTATAGCGTACCGTGTTCAGTTTTCTTTAATTATGTTTTTGCCTATCTTTATTTGGCTGTCCTGAATGTTTCTTTTCTTAACTTTTATGTCAGTGTAACTTAGTTTTAATGTATTTTTGGCCATCTAAAATTAGTGTCTCATAGCTTTGCTGTGATAGCAATGCTGTGTGACTGCATGGAGTTTCCGTTTTCCATTACGATTTTCGTTAACAACAAATAATCGCAGGCGACGCAAAGAGAAGAGACATACGAGGGTCAAGTCAAACTGCTCGACGCACAACTAAAAGAGGTAAAACAGATACGTGCAGCGGAAGGAACGAGGACGTAGATAGACATTGGTTACGGTTGTAGTTTCGTATCATGCTCATCGCCATTTCCGTGTCCACCCTTTGCTGTATAAAGAGAAAATTTCAAAATACTCACAACTTGAACTCTTAATGTATTGTTCGCACGTGAGCTCCGTGCTTTCAAGGCATGGGGTGTAGTATGCTAGCCTACGACAAAGTGAAGGACTGTGACAAAAGTCTTCGTTCACTGACTCTGTTTTACGTAGTTGTTTGAGTACATTACAATTGCTTAGCACGTTTATTTTTAGATGGATAACAACAGTCATTGGTGTATTTATCATTAAATTAAAAGTTTATTTTATAAAGTAGCAAGAGCGAGACGGGCATCTGGGCATTTAAGGGCATCCTGAAAAACTATGAACCTGGAATGCAAATATGAGTATGCAAATAATTACATTAACTGTTTTCCCCTGGAATCGATCATATCTGATATATGTATTTGTCATTTTAATCTGGCAATGAGCTGCACATTCTAAATAATAATTGTCTAAAATTCGAACTGATAACCATAAATAATATTATAAATATATAATATCTTTTATCGACTCAGTCAAAAACCACTACTATTCGACACAAGGTGGCGCGGAACTCTCGCGTGAACAATATATGCATTAAAATACGTAACGTTTCTATATAGCATTTTTATACAGCGCGGGTTTCGTAGGCTACGTTCGTTGGTAGTGTCGAGTGGCTGACGGCGGTTGGTGCTTCATCTATGTATTTATTTCCAGGGTCTATATTCCTCTCTATACATGTGTATTAATTATTTCTCTATCTACTTATTATGTATGTACCTTGCGCCTGTATTGTGATTGTACGCTTTGTTCTTTTGTTTCGCTTTATATGTTATCGTCCTCTTTGGATGTTATGCGTTTGCCTCCTTATTTGATTTAATTGTGTTACGACACCTCTTTAATTTGCTGACAAGTTTTATGTTTCATTTACTTTTACATACGCCTTTCGGTACTACATACTATTTATTTATTATCTCTTTGTAGACTTCCAACTTTAATGTCCAATTTAATAATACGCCTACACTTAAAATTGATATCCCAATTGTCATTTCTGCTGTATTCTGTTACTAAGCAATTTAATTTCCCAAATTGTTTCGATTTGAAATCAAGATGTTCTTCAGATCTTTTTCTGTCTACTATACTGCCCTGTATTTTGCATATATATGTATTATATCTTCTCCGAATGCTCATCTAAAGAGGATGCTTACGGTGGTACTTCAACTTTGGTCAATACATAGTCGGCAACAGATCTACCTATACTCAAGGGTACCTTAAGGTGCATCCAAATTGCAAATCCTCACATTGCAAATTGGTGTCGTCCAAATCGACTTAGTGTGTCGCAACGAAATCGGTGATCATTGATTAACATCGATCGGGTGTTTACAACACGGATGTTTTCAGTCGATAATGCAGAAGATTTAATCATCCTTCCGATCGATCGTGATTATCGCCCGATTTTCTCTGGACTTGTCGAACAACCAATGTCATCGATGATGAGTTTAAAGCGACCGGTACCGACGGGTCGGCGTCATTTCATCGCAATTTAGATGCACCTTTAATACGCCAGGGTAGTAAGTGCTACTACCTTGTAGTTACATTATCTTGTTGCTGACCGTGTGTTCGTGTACAGTCACAAGCGGGCCCGGCGCGGCTTGCTGTAAGTAATGAGTAATGAGTCTGTGTGGCTAGGCGATGGCGTCTCGCGAACACGTCGAGGATAAGATACACGGCCTCTCACAGAAACTCTCGCAAGTAAGTTGTGCTCACTTTCAGATGCCTTGGTCGCTATGTTAAATCATATGTAAAATCGATAGTCAAAAAAGAACAGTACGAACTGATCAGTAGTGATTCAGTGATCAAAGTTTATTCTCAATTACTCATACTTCTTTACTTAATTACCAAAATTTTGATTTGGAAGTAAATCATTTAATGTTTTGAAATTAATAGCGCCCACCTATGAAATTCGCTATTTTTATATATTGGTGCTTAAGATATTATATAAAATAAGATATTGTGTAAGCTTTTAAATTAAATAACAAATATTTCTAGTATCATTGTTTTGAAATATAAATAGTTTCAACAAGCGCGACCAGAGCGATCTGTATTTCATACATATTTACATATATTATAATGTATCGTATGTGTACTATAGTATTGTATTCATTTTCATAGTAGATTTGGGTAACGGTATATATTATATTGTTAGTTGTAGTTGTAGTGTCATCACACGGCACCGTTGGTGAAGGTAAAATGCATGCAGAGTGTATGGCTTGACTTTATTTCTCTTAAATAGTTTTATGCTTTGTGTTTTTTAAATATTAATGTTTTTTTTAGAATTTGTATACTTATTATAAATAACATTTAAAGATTTTAAAAAAATATCGATTTTAAAGAATTTAAATCTAAATCAAATTGCATGCCGTCATTTCTAAGGGAACAGTCTATTTTCTAAAACAAACAAGATTTGTATTTATATAAAAATACCTGCGCACCCTCTTAACAACGGAAGTTTTTTTTTTCATGAAAACTAAGAACTTTTTTCTTAAACGATTTTTTAAAATTCAAAACTTTTTGATACAAACATAAAAATATTTTTATTTTACATACAAATTCAATCTGCTCTGTTAATTGAAAAAAATTAACGTCGCCGTTTGAAAGAACTTTTCCAACAGTTTTGTTGGAAACAGAAATTGCAAGTGGCCGGAGTGTTTGACAAATAATCCAATAAGTAGCGAAGATAAAACAAAATAAAAAACATTAAACTTTTTTAGGGAAAATATTAAGCTCAGAAAAAAGTTGTAGTTTTAATGATAGAAATACAGAGTTAATAGTTAGGTGTTAAGGTATTTATTATTAACTATGTATATCGTAGACATATCGATGATGTACATTTCAATTGACAGAGAGGATGAAGATTTGAAAACTCATTTAAAATGAATTTTATTGAAAGAGATTGTAAAAAGGGGTTTCTATTCCCTATTCTCCCCAATCCCTTTTTGATATCGATTCTTTAATTTCTAAAGATAGACATCCGGAGGCGTGCCAATGTTTGTCATGCTGGACTAATGTTGGCACGTATAGCGGATATTCATCGACGACATTATCCACTTATCACTAGGTGGACTATCTGCTCGTCACAATAAGATTGAGACTTAAGAATTCTCTGTAATTTTTAATATTACAATTAAGATTAAAATTTATAGTAATAATTCGTTCGTCTTGAAAAGTAGTAGCTTCTCCCCTATCCCGATTGAAAATTACACGATCGACATAAAAGATAATTAAATAATTATAATTCAATATGCTAAAATGAGAAAATAGACTGTTTTCGCTTTTAAAATGAATGTTAATAAGTGTTTATATAATTTCAGGCCGAAGCTCGCGCTGAATTCGCCGAGCGCTCTGTGCAGAAATTGCAGAAGGAGGTCGACAGGCTTGAAGGTAAATATGTTTCTTTTTAAATAAAATCAAATTATGTGCAGTATATAGTAAAATTATATATTATATCTGGTTTTCGTAAATAAGCGGACGGATATCCTTTTATGGGGTAGTTGAGAATTGGTCATTGAACGAATAGATTTGATGAAAATAATTTTTATAATTGACCATTTTCCATACATGTTGTATTGTTTAGTTATTTTGAATTGATAACCATTGACTTAGTGATATTATATCCAATGAGGGTAAATTTAAAATCTGCCCTAGCACTAAAGTCTCCTTAAAATGCAATTGCACTAAAATTATTCTAAATCTACAAAATTACTTACAAGTCGTATTAGTTTTGCAAATTTTTAGTATTTATTTTAATTAATAAATTCAGATAACGATTTCAAATTACCCCTTAAAATGATAAAATTTCTACTGATTTATGTTAACTGGATATATGTATTTTAAGAATGAATTTTGACGAAATACAAAAGAAATGTACCTAGCATACTAAATCTAAAATTACTTTACTGAAATATTATAAGGTGATCTAAGATTATGTAAGCGTGCATAAACGAATTAAAGGTGTTTGGTCAATATTCACGATCTTGTTAGATTATACACAAGTTACAAAAATTATTCGAAATCGAAAGATAGCTTGAAATCTGAAGAAAAATATAGAGTCAAGTAAAATATTGTTTATAATAAATAATGATATATTTTGATGCTAGTTTTCAAGGTTCACCAGATATTTATCAGAGTATACCACATACCAGCAGTTTGGTTAAGTTGAAACTTTCAAATACCTCTGAAGTCAAGTTGTAACACGTTTGACAATAACCAAGCTTTGAACATTAAAACGCACTCAAATATCATCTCAGCCGTCATTAGAACTGGCTTCTTGAGTTTCAAAGCTGTAAAATAGATTTGAAAGCTTTACTGTCAACTCATCCACGCTATAATTTCGAGCTTAATTTTCTTTATTTTCATAGTTAACAGTTTTATAGTTTTTTTTATTTGATGAAACATAGAATTGTTGATATAATGAAGTTCATTTACACCAGCATTTTTGTAGGTGTCCATAAAATCGATTAAATTGAATATGAAATCTTCTCATATGTTTCCTTGCAAATGTTTCGTATGAATGGACTTTATTATATTCCGGTTCTACGTCAATTTTTATTTTGTTGGCATGTATTATCAATGTGTCCTTATACTAGACTGCTCGGACCTTCAATGTGTTTTGTTTTTTGATCCGTATTTGCATGGTTTTTATATGTTGTTTTTGCCTGTTTGCCGTTTGATACGAATATTTTTTTGTTACTGGCGACAAACTGGTTGCATACTAACGTTAAAAAAAACTTAGATATCAAAAATTAAATATCTCACCTATAGTTTTTGTACGTGCTGTAAATACAAGTATACTGTTTCTTTAGTAACTTTAGTACTTTAGTAACGTGGGTTACTAAAGCATGGGATATATCAAATATCGGCGTTTAGTTTTCGAGATATTCCCATTTTTGTATTGTTAAAAACGAATTTTAATCTAGTTTTTTTTTTTAATTATTTATTGAAGCTTTACTGTACTAAATTTGTGTAGGAGGCGGACTTAATGCCTATAAATTCTCTGCCCGTATTATAATGTGCTATGTGTAAGGGGTAACATTGGAAAATATTTTTCTAAAATATTTGACCCAATTTTTTTCTTTTATTTGGTTAAACATTCATAATCTACCTTTAACTAAATACCACACCGATGGACTCTCTTTGATCTAAAGCCCACATATTATCTTATTTATTGTAAAATTTGATAGGCCAATCATGTAGTGACGTCACCAGTAACAGGTATATTCGTATCGATCGTGGTTCGTTGTCGTGTGCGACTGACCGTGGCCCGCCCTTGCAGACGACCTGGTTGCTGAACGTGAAAAGAGCAAACTCCTGCAGGAGGAGATGGAAGCCACTCTGCACGACATACAGAACATGTGAACACTCACACAGCGCGCCCGCCCCCACTCACTCGCCATCGACAACGTGTCACATCACTACCGCGTAGTCACAACACTACTCATAAACAACATATATATACACTGTAGCCAACGTAAAAAATCAACTTGCTCTTATACACTTGCAATTTACGTTTTTATTTAATTTCTTTTGCAATGATGACGAGTTAGTATGGCGGGCGGGCGGGCGGGCGTCTAGATGTTATTAGACATAGGGTAATTGCCAGCTATAGGGTAATGTAACGTCAAGATGGAGTGTTCGCTACGACACCACTGCCATGTGCAATTTTTATTTGAAACACGAAATACTAATTCTTTCCGTTTATGTGTTGAAGTTGTATATCCTCATGTTTTAGTCATTACGAATGTGCCTCGTATATCGATGTGTGAACGATACGATGTTTGTTGATTCTGCCTCAACCGCTTTAGTGGCACATCACTCGTAGTTCTAGGTGAAAATGTTCACATTCCAATATCGGGACCAACGTGTCTACATTCGTATCACTAATAAATATTTTGTACATTAATTTTCATTCTATTACGTAGTAGCGCTTAGAACAAATTATTGTAATGTTTATTTCCGTGCGTTTTCGTATAATGTTCTTCAGTTGTAGTGAATTTTACTAATAGAACCCGAGCAATATTGAGGAATGCTCCGTTTGCAATTTATTATGAACTCTTTATTTACTTAATAATAGAGAAGAGATTAGATATTTTTATTTAATGAGTGATGGTAACACGTATTGATATTTATAAGATTATATTTGCTATGAAGTATTTGATATTCTATATTGTTTCGAGTATGATTTTCTTGTGTCATAATATGAGTTTGTTGTTATTTATTTAAATTAATCGATGAATAAATGGCGACTATTCCATTACTGTGAATACTTCGTGCGCAACGCAACGTTAGGTGATCAACATTAGAGCTGGCAATTGTAACGCATACCGCGGGCCCCCGGGGCTCGCGCCGATCGTAGCGCGCGATACAAAAACTACACAAATTCATTATTGTAACGAAATATTCGATTAATCGAAGAAAATCCGTCTTTTTCAATGTTATCGATTAATGAAATGCTAGATAAGTTCGTGAGAAATAAATTAATGATTTTAAGAGTATTCTAACACAAGTGTTTATAAATATATATTATCATTATTTTTAGTTTGTTGTATTTTTTTTACTAATCCGTGTGATCCCCTCATAGTCCCCTCCGACTCTCTAACCTCGTACCGATTCTATCAGCTATAATATGAAACAGTCATTAAATAATCACAATCATTGGGATGTGAATGAACAATAATACCACCTTCATGGCATAATTGAAAGAACACGGGGAGGAACAAAATTTTTGAACGTGAAAAGAAACGATACGAAGTCGAGCCATCGACGCGACGCACTGTACATAATCATCCGAAGCACGGGGCATGGAGACCCTCGAGTGATCCCCGTAGTGTAGTGAAGCATGGAGCGGCCCGGTGTTAACGCATGCACCCCGCGCGTGCGACCCTCGCTCACCGCACCGCCCTGCCGCAGATGACCTGATCGCCGAGAACGAGAAGAACATCGACATCAATCACGACATCGACGATTCGTTCGTGGAGCTGATTCCCGGCGTCGACCCCAACCAGAAGCAGATCGAGATTGCGCGCCGCGAGTACGAGCGCTTGCACCCGCCCAAGCCGCCCACGCCGCCACCCGCGCCCGAGCCAGAGCCCGCGCCCGCTCCCCCTGCGGAGGGAGCCCCCGCCGCTCCGCCTGCAGACGGTGCTCCTGCTCCACCGCCGGCTGAGGGTGCGCCTGCCGTACCACCTGCTGAGGGTGCCCCTGTCGCTCCGCCAGCTGAAGGAGCTCCTGCCGCTCCTCCGGCTGAAGGCGCCCCGGCGGCTCCGCCCGCAGACGGAGCCCCCGCAGCTCCGCCAGCAGAAGGTGCAGCGCCAACCGCAGAGGGTGCACCTGCTGCACCTCCCGCGGAGGGTGCCGCGCCTGCTGCCCCACCGGTTGAGGGTGCAGCACCGGCCCCACCCACAGAAGGGGCTCCGCCTGCGGAGGGAACACCTGCCGCTCCACCTGCAGAGGGAACACCTGCCGCTCCACCTGCAGAGGGAGCGCCTGCCGCTCCACCTGCAGAGGGAGCGCCTGCCGCTCCACCTGCAGAGGGAGCGCCTGCCGCTCCACCTGCAGAGGGAGCGCCTGCCCCTCCACCTGCAGAGGGAGCACCTGCCGCTCCACCTGCAGAGGGAGCGCCGGCACCGCCCCCTGCAGAGGGAGCCCCTGCCGCTCCACCTGCCGAGGGTGCTCCGGCTCCGGCCGCTGTTCCACCTGCTGAAGGTGCACCGGCTGTCCCAGCTGCACCGCCTGCAGAAGGTGCTCCTGTAGCGCCACCCGCTGAGGGAGCTCCGGCTGCTTCAGCAGAGGGAGCCCCCGCGGCCCCGCCGCCTGAAGGCGCACCGGCACCTGCTCCCGCTTCTGCTGAAGCTGCTCCCACAGCAGCGACACCCGCTGCGGAAGCACAACCCGCGGAACCCGCCCCTGCTCCTCCCGCTCCAGAAGCGGCACCACCATCATAACCAACTGTACTCAGCCGTTATTATACCTCAAAGTTCTCAAGAGTTTGGTATAGCGATGTAAAGAGCTTTCATATTTTTTATGTTGTAAATAAAATTCAAAAATATAGCTGATGGAATAGTATTTTAATAACACCACATAGACGAACTAGACATAATTAAGCGGTAGCGAAGGATGTAATGAAAGCGAGGACCCGGTAGTGCGAGTTGCATGCGTGTGGCAAACTAACATGGAGTGGCGAACCGCGGCGACTGACCGCTGTGGTTCTTCGCAGACGATCTGATCGCCGGCAAAGAGGTGTTCCACGAGATCGGCGCGGAGCTGGACTGCGCGTTCAAGGACCTAGGGCTGCAGGCGCCGCCGGCCGCGCACCCTCCGGCTGCTCGCGTCTGCGAACGTTGCACCTGTTGCCACTGACCGCCGCGCCGACACCTCTTAACATCGCTTTTCATGTGCATTTAATCTCGCCATTACTACTGTTACTACTACTATTATTTGGAAATTATACTCTGACAATTTGAAGCTTCTTTAAAATGCATGACCGAGTGTCTTTACTCTATTTGACGTTTTCAAAAGAAACGCAAGAACGGCGCATGGCTTCGGAATAACAAGGACCGCAACACGTAAGCATTCTCATTACTTATTTTTTCTTCCATTACGCTGAAACTAATGCGCTGAACTTGACTTGAAGGAGCTAAGAGAAATAAAAAAAATTTAAGAGGCGACGTAAATAATTGAGCAAAACTGTGAATGTCGGAATTCTAATACGTCGATTCATTTAATTATTGCCCCCGAGAACAATGTATGTAATTCATGTATCAATGTGCAGACGAGCTCGTCGCGGAGAAGGAGAAGTACAAGGACATCGGAGACGATCTGGATACAGCGTTCGTGGAGCTTATTCTCAAGGAATAAACTTGTGGAAGTCGGTTGGCTGGACTCCAGCGTTCCGCGGCGCCACCACCCGCCCGCGATTCACACTATAGACGTATTTTTATATTTTATACTCCTTGTTTAAAGTATTATGAACCATAGTTTTATGGCGGTATTTATTTTGCATTAATATAATATAATTTATTTATTTACCTTGTATTATTTTATATATATACCCTTATAGATTATACACAATATGGCGTAGGTAACGACAATATCCTATTCAGTAAATCAACCTGAACATTTGAGACAGTATGTAAGAACGTTAGAATCGGTTTCCTTTAGTGAACTTTTTCTGTTGTAGATACGTCATCTAATAAATGATTATGAAGATAATTACTTTCGAAAAAACTCGTTATTTTTAATAGCCAGAATAATCGCAGAAGTTTGTAGCCGATGAATTAATAGTTTCTTTAACATGAGGCACTGACATTGTTCGAAATTACTGTAATAATTTTGTTAGTAGTAGCGCAGAAACATTTCATTAGACATTAGGCAACATCTCTACCAAAAAAAAACTAAGAAGTATTTTATTTTGAATTGCTTTTAGTTTTTTTTATATTTCTGTCGTTTGCTTTAAAAACGTAAAAACGTTAAAAGGAAGAAAGACTTGTAATATTGGGATATAATATCAGGAAGTATTGGTGGTACCTACGATTTTATTGTAAATACAATAAATTCGTACCAGTACTACCCACAATTATGAAGGCTCAATCAGTCTAGTAGTTATGGAAATACAGCGGTAGGTTTTTGAAAGTAGATGTTATTCTTCCTCGTGAAATCGGAAAACAACCTATCAGAACCTTAGCATCATTCTGATCAGAACCTGAGAAGACCTGAGCACCGCAGAAATTACAAATATGTTTCATTAGAAAGAATCTCCTCGTATACACGCCCATAAACGTCTTTCTATAGACAGTGCCTAATCCTATCTTTAGGGACTAAAGAATTATAAAAATCTTGGATTTCATAAATCCTTATAAAAATAATTATGACGATACCTATTGATCAAGTGATCATACAGTGACGTAACTGCACTCAGACATAGATTTTTTTTATTGTCTTACAATCGATCGAGTGTCAGCAACGATATTAATGTCATCAAACCTTTTATTATAGTGGCAATAAAAGCAAATATCAATAACTCAGCATATCGCTCGCAACTACTTTGCCTGGAAAGGTCCTGCAGTCTTCAACCGATAGAGTACCTACTTAAAAAGTTAAATTTCTTAGTGTTAAACGATTATCTGCTGATAAAAAGCCCGTAGCGTACAAAAAATTTCAAGCCCCGAACAAACGGCAAGACGGGTGCGAGTGCGCCTTTGCTAAATTGATATTGACTAAAAGGCTATGAACAAATTTCGCGCTCTGGCGCCCATTCTAACCGCATGTTTGTGGCCGTACAAATATTTTGACTCGCAAAATATCTGTAGTTAAAAATAAAGGAGTTCATAACAGTCACACAGAATAATCTAAGGTTTATGGAACACAGTCGGAAAAATATCTTAACATCGATTAGGTCGAAGTCGTGCAGAATGAATTAATCTATAGCGGCACTACGCGTCTATTAACGATAAGTTAACTATCTAGTAATGTAACAAATTCGTCCACCACCCACCGTACAGACCCACCAGTGAGTCTCCGAAGATTAGTAGCTACAGAGTAAATCCTCTGCTAGATACATATACTTTTACATTTTTCAATATTATTAGATAAGTACACAAAATGGTGAGTTCCATAAAATTTTAAATCGCACGTCCCCACAGACCTTTGAAGACATGTTTGTCTTCGGGGGACCATTGGTGGGTCGTCGAAGACGAAGGGAACAAATTCATATTTATGGGCAATTAATAATCAAATCGATTGTGTTTTTATATGAACCCAGCTGTTGTCTTGTACGTATATATCAAGAAGTAAGCACCTACTTATCAGTGTTATTAAGTCCTAGCAGCGGTTTAAGCTTCAGTTTATGCACGTGATTTGGTAAGCATTTAATTTGCAGATTTTATTTTTGTTTTGCAGTGGCAATATCTTTTAATTTTGTAGTATGCACGTTACACAACATTCGTTCACTTTATTAATTAGGTTGATACATTACATTGATGTTAAGAAGAATTACTAACTTGATATGGAAAGTCATGACAATCTACTTGGAAATTACGTAGGTACTGTAAAAGAAATTGGAATGAGTGGCAGACGGGTTTAACTAAATTTAATTACTGTTTATCTGCTGATATTAGATTAATCAAATCTAATGGAATGTAAGGGTTTTGGCTCTTAGCAAGAACCAAACTTATAGATCTAGCTTTTTGCTATTTAACTTGGCACCATGGTTTAGATAAATATTTACAATATGTTCGGTATCTTACTGGGCGTTATAACCCTCTAGGTACACTTCAGCCCATCCTAATTGAAGGACTACTAATAGTGAAAACATTAACAAACCCCTTCCGACAAAAAATAAACAAGCGTTTAAAATAACGCACACTGTTCTGGGTTTTAGTTCACTGTTTTAAGTGTGTTTATTATCTTATATGGAGGGTTATCTGTACCACTAATTTAAGATAAACAAAACTAGCGCCAGTTTTGTTGTATATAAGAGGAATATTTACATACTGATGTATTCTCATGTCTTTAGTAACAATTAACTATTTACAACAGACGAAGTGATAGAGGAGCGCAGTAAGTACAAGGCCATCGCAGAAGAAGTGGACCAGACGTTTGCAGATCTCTCCGGTTACTAATCTGAATGCAGCTGTTGTAGCCGCCATCCTGTGTGAAAAAAGTGGGAAATTTTGGCTCGTACACGGGAGTGCGTAATACAACGTAGCTTACAGTATAATTTTTGCACTGTGCACCCAATGGATTAGTTTGATATGGCTCCAATTTTTTATAAGTTCTCTGTGTAAAGTTTTTCACTGATATTTTTCCAATGTACGAGTATTTGAAATATGAGTGTAAGTATCAAACTAATCGTCAATAAATTGTCCGCGATTGTTATGATGAAATTATAAGGATGTCATTTTTGAGACTTGTACAAAAAAATAGATATAGGGCGCGGGAGAATTTTATGTACCTATGATATCGCCGTTCCTACTTCAGTATGTTTATAATAAAACTGATGTTTCTAAAGATGTTGGACTGTAGGTATGTTCGTAACGTAGGTAGGCCGTTGAAGCTTGTTGCTAAAACTTAGGAAGAAATTGAAATTTTGCTATACAGGGTGTAACTAAATTATCCCAAAGCTGGAAACCGTGGATTCAGTTCTTGATTCGGAGGTCATTGATGAAAATTTTACGAAAATTTTTATGCGAAAAATAAATTATATACATTTCCAAATTTTGAGCTTTTATTATTTATTGAATACTTTGAACATTTTGAACTTTGAAATTGAACAAAAGACGGGCTTAATTCTTCATGGCATTGGCTTTCAGCCAACCTTTAGGAGAGGAAACATAATGAAGGCGGTGCAATCAAGGAGGAGAAAAGCAAAAGGAAAAAAAAACACTTCTGGAACGGGGTATGTTGGAGGAGATCTCCACAGGAGATAAGCTTATCTTTTGTATTTTTTCTCATTTAATGAAGTTTAATATTTAATTTAATTTAATATGGTTTTGTGTGTACAATGAAATATATAAAAAAACTTAAAAATACTTTAGTACTCAAAAAATATTTTTTTTTACAAAGAAATATGTACATAACAATATATTATTTCGGCCTTTTGACTAGGTAGGTCACTTTCTTAGAAGGCCACTCTCAATTAACTCATAATTATGAGCATATTCTATGGTTTCAGAAAAGGTTTGCTTACACCCTTTACGCGCAGATACTTTGCCATGAAACGTATTTTGTTGTTTTTGATATAATGGAAGCCGTCATATCCTCATTATGAGGAATTTGCAATCGATTACCACGAGTGAGACCTATAAGATATGTCATTTTAATTCTGTTCTAAGTTATTGCTCATTTTTTAAAAGAAACTAATGATATTGGTGACGTAACTGCCGATAACTTAGTATATTGCAATATTTTTTAAGATGTGATTTTTTTACATGTACTCTTAGATATGGTTTTATATTCGGAATGGGCTGGATGACATCTTCTTTTGCGTAAAGTTTGCATAGTAAGGCATTTAAAATAATTAAGTGAGCAATCCTGCACATGAGATCAATTCGAAATACTTATTGTTCAGTAGGATAAAAAAAGATCTGAATTCATTAAGCACGGAATGTTGCCACCTGAAATAATAATTGGTTATGCGTCTGCTAAGAAGTGTCTTTGTTTTGTTTTTTGAACCTTAGTCTAAGTTGCGACGAGTGTGGCTACATATGTCTCCAGATCAAAATAATATCTCTCACTTTTCGAAACGTGTCTCTCTTCCGATTTGCAGCAGATCAGTTTAACTTAAACAATTTCCCCCAGAACAAACTTTACAGCAAAAGGATTCAATTAAACTTATGAAATATGTAACGAGTTTTAGTTCTGTTTAAGTATTGGCACTATTGTAATGAATTTTTGTATTTTGTGTACTTTAGCTAGATATAGATTTTTTACTGAGATATCATTGTAACTATAATTTATACTTTATCTACTTACGTACATTTAACTTCAATCTATCCATTCTTCATAAGGTTCTAAGTTCTTAATGGAATACGACTGCTATCTTTCCAAAAGTCCTGAAATAGCTTCCCTTTACTATCAGTGTATAATTCATTGCTTTAGGTAACTATACATTCCAATAAAGTACAATTCCAAATAAAGATTTTTTGTTTTATTTATGTAACAAATTCAGTTGATCTAATCTTTTTCAATGATGAGCGTCTGCTTTGAGGAGCCATTCCTACTATAGCTTTTATATTATGGCCGTTTCGACTATACGAGGTTATAGATAAATATTTACGTAAACATGCATCGGGTAACAAGGTTCGAGGAGTCGGATGAAATGTGACATCATAAAATTGACTCAATTTTTGTTTTGTATTTTTATTTTACTTAAACACATTCTGCCAAATGATGAAATAAAATATTAATTGGCGGTTACTTTCACGAAAAATTACACTGTGTAGATAGAGTTTGACGAGTCACAATCAAAATATTATAACATTTTAAATTTAGCAGTACCGAATCCAATTTTTTTTTTGTTAAATTAATTCTCAATTTCGGAGTTATAGGCGACTCCTCAATTAAACATGGACTGAGCTGAGCTCTTTTATATTAATATAACTTGTGAAACGTTTTACTACAATTTCTACAATTGGTCCTACAAAATCTTGACTACTGATTCAGTAGTACTGAATAAGTGTATTGGCCTTTTTTAATATTGGAATTGGGAACGTCTACTTAAACCCGACCCATATTTAATTTTTTCACCGTGGTTTGTGGCTACGAGTATTCAGTGGACCAAGTGATACTGCTACGAATGTGCTACGAACCGTAGCCTACCGGGACCATTCTATCAGTTTAGCATATTCTATTAATTCTCCCTTGTATCAGTAGTCCGTTTATTAGTTCGGTTGATCTAACTGCTGAGATTTTTCTAGGTATCTTAAAAATTAAGTAGTCACTTAGGTATAATTCATATATTCACTATAATTTAACGGTATTACCTTAGGATAATTATAGGATAATCGAAATAAATAAATAGGAAGCCCTTAGAGTTGCACAAAACCCCAATGAGAGTCTGTCGACGACTTCTATTAATCTGACGTGACTTATTGAAATATTCTTCTGAACTTCGCAGCAACTAGGCAGCTTATGCTGACATAAATCGATTTACCAAATCAAGAAATAAGCTATTTAAATGCAGAATCAACCTTTGTTACATAAAATAAGTTAAAAAAGTGGGCAGTCAAATTCAGGTGTGACACAGCATTAAAGTCGACCCTAGGAGCGGTAGATCGTCGACGGCGACTACACAAGAAAATGCCAATAAAATATTGGATATGATTATGGCCATCGATATGGGAAAAGACTAGATGACATAAATCATACGTTCTTATCTAACAAACCTGATTGGCAATTTCTAGGCGGGTGAAGCAGATGAGGAAGGGTTCATTAAAAGTCAAACTTAAACTTAGTCATACTTTCTTTTCATATACCTATGACATTGGTGCAATTAGTACATTCTGCCAGTGTCAAGTTTTCTTCGTAATAAACAATTTCAAAGTCTAAAACATTATACTGTCAATGTCCAGTCCCGTCGGAGTAAGTCAGGAGCTTTTATTTGATTATCACAAGCACCACGCACAAAAAACACTTTAAAGTTTAATAAACTATCACTATTAAACCACAAAACACAACTCACTTTCAGAGTTCCTGCGAAAAATCATTTGAAACTTACGTACCTACTTACTACGTAATAAGAATATTCCATTATCAAAACACATATGAATTGGAAGAATTCGAGAGCTACTGAACATAGAACACTATTAGACTCTAACGTATTAGACTCTATTGCCCTAGAGTGCTTGTACTTATAACATATCTAGTATATATTCTCAAATCGATGGATTATAGCTGATAGGAGATTAGAGATCAGGGAGATTGAAGAGTCTATAGGCATCTCCTATGAACGGCCACAGAACATCATTGTCAATGGTATTGGATTTTCGGTTTATTCCAATCGGCCACGGTGGCCCGGTATCGAATGAGAAAAAAATACGTATAAATTTGGCCTGACCGGGGTTTTCTATAAGCTAATTTAAAAATCTGTCCTAGCTTTACAATATAAATCCTTGACATGCAAGTTCCACTCCATAACTGGCTTACTTTTATCATTCGCTTCTGAAAATAACAAGCAGCCTGCTTCAATATACGTATTATATATTCATAATAATATGTTTCGCTAATGTATTGTACGTGATTAATATTTTTACAAAAGTTTTCATTATTTGAGCAATTACCCCAGTATCTGCCTATTTTGATTGTCAATCAATCGACAACTTGCAATCAATCGTCAAGGGGAGATGGTCCGACCAGCTAACATCTATATAAAAATCAAATAATAAAAAAAAATATATACGTACATACTTAATCATTTTGATTTATCTAAACCTAAAATCACACATTGATCTCAGTCCTAAATCTTACTATCTACCTTCGTTATATAATTAAAGAAAAAATTAAAAAAATAACAAAACTAAGTAAATAATAACTGATTTCACATATTGTTTGTACTTTACACCGCCATCAATAGTTACTACTACCTACTACGTATAGAATTAAAGAAAAAGTAATCACAAAATCGTATATATAAATAATCATTGTGATTTATCTAAAACTAAAATCAGAGATTGTATTTACATTGATCAGTCTTCACATATCTACCATAAATATTATTAAATAATCATCTTAGTTTTTCTTGTAAATGTTACAATGTTATCAATTAATAGCAAATATTCATAAATCATAATTACGTACACGCTATTACCTATTACATTACTGCAATGAAACAAATGTACCCACTGTGCATTACCTACACCTTTTTGTTTCGTTACCGGGGATGATAGGAATTGTGTTGTGCTATAAAAAAGGTACCGTTGTCCGCGGTGTAAACATTCACTGTGGACGACGCCACTTTTTTCCCATCCGCTACCGGGGACGGGCCACCGTGGCCGATTGGAATAAATCGTATTTTTTAAGGTGCCTGCTAGGTGGGTGCCTAGCAGCTATACCTGGGTCACGGGATTGATTGGAGTTGTTTCAAACGGATCGTAAACATGGGTCCACCACAACACACCGGAATTAAAACATTAATCCAAACTGTGGAAAAAATCAGAATCACTGCCTCCAAAGAAAGCAAAGGCAATATTGTCAGCGAAAAGGTGATGGTTTCTGTTTTCTGGGATTGCAAGGGCATTATAATGGTTGATTAACACGAAAAGAGTATAAATTCTGACTATTATTGTACTCTATTGTGTCGTTTACCCGAGGAAATCAAAACTAAGAGGCGTGGTATGATGTCAAGAAAAGTTTTGTTTGACCAGGACAATACTCGTGCTCACACGTCGGCACAATCAATGCCAGAAATCCATAATTGTGGATTCGAATTTTTACTTTTCCTTCCTTGTTCGCCAGATCTAGCCTCTTTGGACTTAACTACATCTATTCCCAAACTTGAAAAAGCACTTGGGTGGACAAAGTTTTTTAACGAATTTCGAGGTTCAAGAAACAGTCAATACCTATTTCGACGAACTCGAAGAATCTTGTTTTTTAAATGTGGTAATGGATTTAGAATCCAGATGGACAAAGTGGATTGACCTTTCATGGGGACTACGTAGAAAAGTAAAAAAATTATAAAAAAGGCTCAGAACTTTTCAATCCACTCTCGTTTATTAGAAATAATCGATTCTACATTTACGACGTACAATATACGTGCAATATACAAGCTTGTTAAGTAAAAACCCTATTTTTTAAATGTTTGAAATTGTAAACCAACATTACACTCCAGTGTTAAGTCCAGTAGGTACATTTTTGGTAGTCGTCGTGACTGACGATTAGAATTTCAAACGACGCTACTCGTACCTAATAGGTACGTTGAATTTATAGCAATATGTATTAAAATACCGTTACAAATGCATAGTGAGAAGTTTATTAGGTATATCATTTTGGGTTAATCTGATGAAAGCTGAA
This sequence comes from Sesia bembeciformis, assembly GCA_943735995.1. Lineage (NCBI taxonomy): Eukaryota > Metazoa > Arthropoda > Insecta > Lepidoptera > Sesiidae > Sesia > Sesia bembeciformis. Next base: position 11,930,960 of record OX031040.1, read on the forward strand.
TCTTGATCTGAATGGAATTCGATACACTAAATATAGAAATATGGATCGAGCAATAGCGAACGGATGGGCTTCAGAAGTATTGAGAAAATTCTGCAACATTTTATGAATCAGATCGCCATGCGGGAAGGAGACAACAAGATTTATCTAATTTAGTCGGTATTGATAACAAGCTAAAAGTATCTCGATCTATTGACTCGAGAACGTCTCGATCACAACTCTTGCCGTGGAACATGGTACCATTAGCATCACAGTCGTAGTGGTATGTGATAAATAATGTGTAAACAGTACGCGGGATCGTGATGGGTCGTGATCATACCATCTGTCGCGATTGTGATGGCGGATCGGAATCCTGGATTTTTGGCACCCAAAATAGTCGGGCGGGTGCGCGGAGCGCCCGCGAGGGCGGGCGCGGCGCAGTGCGTGTCGCTCCGCCGTGTGAATAGCCCGTCCGTGAGGTGAGTGCTGCGCCCGCGCACCCTCGCGCCACCCTCCACACACCGAGTTTGGATACTCCACCATCCTGCCAGGAAGGAAGCTTTGCGAGGACTTCACCACCAAACCCTCCCTAATATCGCTACACGGCCATATTTGACGGTGACGAAAAAAATGTTGGGTGACAGTGACACTTTAGTGGCACGTGATGTGTGGAGTATCCAAGTTCCAGGATGTTTCGCGCTTTTTCAGTGATAGCATTTTGTGTTACATTGTTCCTCGTGTGAAATTGGAGTCGTCTCTGTTATGAGATATTCTTTAGGTTTAATCTGTAACGTAGGACGGTGCGTTATTTTAAACGAATGTGCTAAAATCTTTAAAGAAATCGGTGAATATGCATCTACTGGAGCCGGTGTCGCGCTTTTCGTGGTTATGACTCGGGTTTCAGCGCGCGCGCGGCCTCGCTGAAAATAGTGGTGTTCGCCCCTCGCCCCGCGCCGCCCACGCCGCCGTCGCTACTGCTTGTAACCTATTTGCGGCATGCCCGAACACCAGTATTTATTTAGCGAGATGAGGAAACACGTCTCAATTTTTATTTAGACACAGACGTGCCCCATATATCATGTAATTAGGACACATACTCTTTAAGACGGTCACGTTGCTCTCCACACCATTAGTTTCTAATTATACATGCTACTTTCGACGCAATAATTGAGCTGTAGCCAAAAATAGATAGTACCTATTCCAAAATGAAAGTAAAGTGTACCTTGTGTTCTTATACGTACATCTACATTTTAAACACATAAGTAGTAGTACATAGTAGAACACCACTACGGTAGTATTATTACAGTTTTTCCACGTTTATCTAACAATTTCTTTACCGTTACCCGAGTCCTACTATAGCGTTGTATGTCAGTTACCTAATACCCAGTACACCCACTCTGTAAGTACATTCATTTTTCATCCAACTAAATTATGACTTTTCACCGGGGCACGTCTTCAGATGACAGATAATATACAACTACCTACTTTAAATGTTCAATAAAGTGCCAGGTGATAGAATGTCGGTTGAACCAGGAATTTTGGCATCGCTTCAAAGACAGTAGTTTTGTGGTGCACCGACTATCGCCGAAATATTCAGGCTGACTTATTGCTAGAGCGGTTAGGTACCTCCATATTGTTGATTAATGCATGTGTTAATTACGTACACATTAATAAAATGACGCTCTTTCGACTGATGGCTAAAGAAAAATTGGATAATACATTACTTATTAACTTAAGAGACATGAGAAGTCTTGGCGAAATAATACGATTTTACATTTTGTTGTTACATTTGATAATACGTATTTTTTACATTTTGTATTGACTGCCATTGGATTTAATTTTAAATATGATTTTTCATATTTATCACACGTGCATGACCTTTATAATACCTACCTATTAGAAAATTGTTTTACACTTTATTAAATTTTATTAAGGAACTAGCCGAGTGCCTGATGAAAAATCTCATCGGCAACATCTCAGTAATTTTTACACCCTTAGGGGATGAATTTTCAAAAATCCTTTTAAGAAAGGTGCTCACCCACATTATATAAGGAAATCCTGTGCAAAATTTCATCCTTCTAGAGCCACCGGTTTAGGCTGTGCGTTGTCTGTCAGTCAGTCACTGTTAGATTTTAAATTTGGCTTTTTATATTTATGATACATGACCTTTATATACCTACCTATTCGAAAATTGTTTTACACTATTGAATTTTATTAAGGAATTGATGTCTTAAATCCTAAGACCTTTAAAGAATAGCCGTTATTTTTTACAACAGCTGTTAGAAAAAGCAGTTTATTTCTGTTAACAATGTCGGTAACATTTGACAACGAGCCAAAAATTTTTTTCCACACGTCATGTAGGAACGTTCGTTATTTTCGCAACCGCGTAAAAAACGTTGCGTTTAAATTTTACTGTCGTTTTTATAGCTTCATAGAACACAGTTCAGAGGAACAGTTATGTGCATTTACTGGGTTTTGTTTGGATTAATTACGCATAGATGTACGTAAAGTTATTTCAAATGGTCGGTATTAACTTTAACTTTAATATAACATTCATTAATTCACAATAATGATTAATATACTTTCGAACCTTATTAACTAATCCACCTTAGGCGTTGAGCCCTCTATGCAAACCAAGGAGAGTTCCATTAAGATTTGTCGGACCATGTAGACTCTATAGAAATACTAAGTTTGAGTTATGTGACACTTTCATAATTGTAATATGGGTAAAAAAAAGTTTCCGTCCGTTAGCGAGGCACAGACTGACACAGGTGTTTTCTTCTTAAATGTGCGGGTTCTGAGCAAGTATGCTGTGGAATTCTTCGAGATCTCGTTATAAAGAATGGACACGTTGATATTTATAAATGTAAAGTAGCTTCTGTTATGTTAAAAAAATACGAGCTCATAATTAATATTTCACGTTTACTTTGGGGAAAATTTCCTTACAAGTGAAACTGCTTTCACCTGTGACGACCTTCAAAAGGAACAGGTTATTTATGTTTTTACTGGGTACACGACAGTTACACGTGACACCATGCTTCGAATAACTGTAGATAAAAATACATATAAGGGTGGGATAAATACCGACTCCTTTCTTGATAGAAAGGATAAAGTTAACTCCATGATATTATACTTTATTATTATTATAAACTATTATGACTAGTGAAGGGCTTTGGCGCGAGCTTGTTTTTTATGGTAATTTGGTTGATAAGATTCAAGTTTACAGAATATAGTAATTTTCATACGCTTTAATTGATATGGACAAAATTTAGTCTGATTTTAGAACAAAATTTTGACTTTTCTGTATTAACCATTTCGAAATGTTGCCTTTGTTTTTATAAAAAATATCTTTGCCCTTCAAAATCTAAAATCGGAAATTACAGGGAATCTAACCTTGTGAATTTAATAAAAACGCGACAATCCCACGTACCTTTGGTAACCGTGTTCATTTCAAACTAGCTGTGAATAGGATTTTGAAAGGTCGACGGCACACCCGCACCTGGTGTTGCAGGTGTCCATAGGCAGCGGTAACACTTACCATCACGTGGTAAGTGATGGTCCCGCCCACTTGTCTATAAAAAACACATCCAATACACAAAGATTAATTTTGAGATTTATGTAATGAAAGATTTGTCAAAATAAAAAGTAATAATATACCTACATTTTTATTCTTATTTTTTTAGTAATATACAACTTTTATTATTCTATGAATAAAACAGTAGGTAAGTATATAAAATATTTGAATAAATATGAATTAAAAAGGCGGCAATTTTCTCTCCCAAATACGGTACTCTGAAGTATTCTCGCGGCTACATCCTCTATTGCTTGCCCTTGTTTATATATACATATTGGTTAGATCAAACATAAAAAAATTAACAAATATCTAGGAATAAAACGTGAGTCAAACATTGATCAATTAAGTATGTTTATATTATAGTATAGTATTGATAGATAAGTATAAATGAGGCCGCCCGGAATTTGATCAAGGGTCCTTATCCAGCTAGACTGTCACCGTTTGAAAAGCAAACTAACATCTCTATCAAACCGTTTATCTACCTAAAATAACTGAATAAACCCCAGTCTACAACTAACCAGTTTACAGAAGACCATAATGCGCTAGCAGGAAGGGATTAGGTTGGAATATTAGTTTAATCAGGTGCACTCAATTAATATGCAGTGCATCCAGCGCGTTGGCAGCGAGCCAGCCACAATTTATAATGAATTATTACTTACCCCTAGCGACATTTTAATGTATCATTTGATATTTTGTACGTAATGTGCGTCAGAATGATTCATTCACTATTTAATTTCGTTGAAAGTAGATATTTTTCACGGCTCTTAAATGTTTATTATTAGTTTAGTCTTAGAAAACGAAACAAAATTTGAGTAGGAAGTCAATAATAAGATAAAAAATAAAATCCAGAATCAGAGTATCTGCAAAGGTAGGCATCGCGCATCCGGGGCGTACCAACGTTGGTCATTCTGGACTGATGTTGGCATGTATCGCCGATGTCTATGGACGACAGTATCCACTTACCTTCAGGTGGACTGTATGCTCGTCTGCCGGCTTTTTTCTATAAAAAAAGTAATAAAATAAATATGTTTAAGTAAAGCCTTCTGAACGATTTTATATAATGCGTGTTAAAAATATTTACTTACCTTCATTGGCGCTACAACACGTGTGTCCTGGCCTCCTCCACAATCCCTCTCCATTTGTTTCTATCTCTGGCGTCTCTCTTCCAGGATGTTATTCACCACATACTCCTCAGATCCTACATACTCGATCCATCTCCTTCGTGGTCTCACTTTGGTTGTCTCTCGTTAAAATATTTACATATGACAAAAATAGGTACAAAGTATAAAACATTTCATTCACGAACTATGCATGAACAATTTCGGACAAATCTTCCAAAGAGGGAAGCTGAGAAGCGGCTTCATTAATTTATTCAGCAAAACAAATTTATAAAACAGTGTAATTGAATCCCTTCTGGCGTAGTAGTTTAGTTAGAGAAAGTTAGAAAATACGTAGGTACATAACTACTAGGTATATCAAGGTCAAATAAATAAATGAATATATAATGTAACTATATACGAGTAGATGTTACACGAATAATATAATATCTTATCTAGACACATGTACCTTATTTTGATACTAAAACACTTGTTAATTAATACGTTTTCTCTCATTTGTGCGATTGAGAATACGACTGGAGAACTTTTAAAAATCTGAACTACTATTTACACGGTACTTTTATCAAGCGTAGAAAATACGAAACGTCACACATCACGCGACAACTGAGTAACATGCCAGATCACATCACGATTTAGCATGCAATTCGACCCAGCTTAACAGCGGAATTATTTAAAAATGTTTTTCTTTCAGGCCAGTAACTGGCGTATTTTTTCGACCGAACCGTAAAACCACAAAGCCGCCACCATGGACGCGATCAAGAAGAAGATGCAAGCGATGAAGCTGGAGAAGGACAATGCCATGGACAAGGCAGACACCTGCGAAGGGCAGGCCAGAGATGCCAACCTCCGCGCCGAGAAGGTAAACACAATGCTCCTTCCATTCGCACATAACACACCTTTTCATTGCACCCCAATGTGTTTGGGAGTGTTAATGTTTATTACAAGGTAACTTGATACTATTTCCTTCTGTTTCTTTCACTGCTGTATCTGGGCCTACTTCAAGGCACACACCGTAGTCACACACAATCTATTCTCGTCTGTTCTCATTTAGAACTGTTTAACATTCTTGAAAATGCTATGTAATATCAAAAACTCTGCATGTCACATATCGTGCTATTTTATGATAGGAGCTAATTTTAACACAAAAACGTATTTTCTTAAAAAATATTACAATTTAAATAGTGAACTATTAATTAAATTGTAATAAATTAACAATTAAATTAATTATTCTATTCTAGAGCCACACGTATGTGGTTACAATTTGCAGATGTAATTCTCTAAACTAGATTTTAAACGTTATAATATTTAAAGTGAAAGGTTAAACTGAAAATTTCCTTTTCCACCTCAGGTCAATGAGGAAGTCCGTGAGCTCCAGAAGAAGCTGACCCAGGTGGAAGAGGACCTCGTACTCAACAAGAACAAGTTGGAGCAGGCTAACAAAGACCTGGAGGAGAGGGAGAAGCAGCTGACGGCGACTGAAGCTGATGTGGCCTCCCTTAACAGGAAGGTGCAGCAGATTGAGGAGGACCTCGAGAAGTCCGAGGAGAGGTCCGGCACCGCCCAGCAGAAACTGCTCGAAGCCCAGCAGTCTGCTGACGAGAACAACCGGTTAGTAAAATATGACATATTAAATGCTAGCTACCGTTTTTTATATTTGTTATTTGTCTCTGCAATCAGATTGCTTTTTGTTTAATATTTCATTTTTACCCACTTCTCTACTAATCGTCACCGACGAAATTTCTCAATTTCTCTATCGATCTTAGAGCAAGATTTGCGGTTGTCCCGGGCATTTACTAAACGTGTAAAATGGTTTCGTACCTCCATTACTTTATTTAATTACATTTTCTCCACGAATTGAAGGAATTAGGGAATGTTAAGGCGTGACGTAGGTGGATTTAATACTCCGCCTACGTGTGAGGATACCTTGTGCATTGTGGATATGAAGTAGTTTTATATATAAAGTTTTAGAGATAAATATTTAAGGGTTTACTTTCCAAGTCAATAAAATATTCTTAGATAGGTCTCTTAGTATTTATTAAAAAAGAAATCTATATTTAGTTATATCATTTCATCAGACATAGTTTATGCGTTTATTCTTAAAGTTATGTTAAAATTCACATAATATTTTTTGATGACTCATGCATGACGCCTAAATGTGTATATGAGTGAATTATAGAAACGATTGTTCTCTGTCGGCAGCATGTGCAAAGTGTTGGAGAACAGGGCACAGCAGGATGAGGAGCGTATGGATCAGCTTACCAACCAACTGAAGGAGGCGCGTCTGCTTGCTGAAGACGCTGACGGCAAATCTGATGAGGTAAACTATTCGTTTCCAAATGATAACTCCAGTAACCACATATCTTGCAATTAAATCGTAAAATGTACGGTAGGTATATCGGCGCAATTGAATTCAAGCGCGCCCCATCATCAAACCTTATATCAATTGAATATTGAATATTATCAATCGAGTTTTTTTCATTAGATAAGTGTTTTCTACGAGTCTGATTGCCTGATGTAAGCAAATACACAAGTAAAAATATATACACTACAAGTACTTATATCAACCTGTCCTCTAACGTTCCTTCAATCATAGTGAATAATATCCTGATCTCTTCCTGATCTTCGATCACTGTGGTGATATAAAAAGTTGACACCTATTACCGGTTTTTATTGTAATATATCTCGTCAAGAACTTATCAAAAATAATTACATTCGATGTACTGAAACTAATACAAGAGAAATACCTCAGGTGTCTCGTAAACTGGCCTTCGTTGAAGATGAGCTCGAAGTCGCTGAGGACCGCGTCAAGTCTGGTGATGCTAAGATCTCTGAACTTGAGGAGGAATTGAAGGTAAGATTGATACTTTTAAATTGGGCAGTTTTGGTACACGTGCCATTTAAATATTTATTTTAGTAATTTACATCTTTCAGTACGAAAAAAAAAACGTTTTCTGATACGTCCAAAGTTTTACGACATACAAGCCCGTTCAAAGATATTTTCTATCGATGTTTTCTGGCATTATTTCACTTGTCACACAAATTATACTCTCGAAAAGAATTAAAAAGAGTTTTATACGCACTAAAATCAGTACGGAAATGTTATAAATCTTCACTAAATATACAATGTTGTTGTTCTAGTTTTGCACTTCATAAATTGCAGAAAGGTATTGCAATAGCCTAAGAAGTCCTAAATTGACTACGACATGATTCAATAATTCCTCAAGGAGCCCTCGACATGATCCCAGAGAACTTTTATGTGTAACTGAATCTTTATTATTTAATTTCAATTAAGACAACGATTTCCGCCACAGGTCGTAGGTAACTCCCTAAAATCTCTGGAAGTCTCAGAAGAAAAGGCCAACCAGCGCGTGGAAGAATTCAAGAAACAATTGAAGACCCTCACCAGCAAGCTGAAGGAAGCCGAGGCCCGCGCCGAGTTCGCCGAAAAGACTGTCAAGAAACTGCAGAAAGAGGTCGACAGGCTCGAAGGTACGACCTAAATTGATTTTGCTTGGCAGCTTATAACGAGTTCCCAATAACTGTTATATTTACGAAAATATCGGCGACGTTGTGGAAGATTCTCAGGTTACTTGAGTCATCTTGAGTCAGCAACCTGAGAATTACACAGCCACGACCACGACTACAGACGACTACTACACTACTACAACCACGACAGCTTCGCTTTGAAACATTAATGTATCATGTTTTGTTGGGCAAAGAGTTTCCATTTGTAAAATATTTCATGTTCCGCTGACATATTTTTATGGTAGTCGGCAGTTTTTGTTAGTGTCGTGGAAACATGGAAGTCGTGGTAATGAAGAATATCATGATGACAATGTTTGAAAATGCTCGGATCAACATAGTTTCATGACTGTGTCTGGATGTTGCGTCGGTAAAACTAGTCTTAAAATAGAATCAAGACAGCATCAGCGGCAATATTTGTCACGTAGTAGAAACGCACGGTAAAAATGTTCTTTTTTAAATATTCACATTACAGTTTTTGACGAATAGGTACCACTTTTCGTGCTGGGGTATATGACACGTTATAATAGATATTTATTATGCAGAAGAAAAGGGTTTCTACTTTAAACTATTCACTACTTAACTAAAGCTTAGTATTATATTACCAAATACATTCCAGACCCATAAGTCAAAGTGCAGTACAACTGAAGCAGTAGATTTAATTAAAGTTTGGAGTATTTAAGAAGTTAGAACCCAATTACGCCCAAACTTAACTGCACATTCAGGTATTGCATGTTGATCTGAATATTGAGGGACGTATCAAGATATATCTTTCAATTAAATCATTCTGTTTGTCATGTCACACTACCTGGTGGTAAGCTTTTCTCAATAACCGTCTTTGAATTTTCTGATCTGAATTTCAAATAATCTACCTAACAATTAAAGAGAATATTATGACTTCTCTTGCTCAGCTTGTTATTAAAAAAACTGTTTATTAAAACTTCTTCTTTCTTTAATTGCATTGTTTACAGACAGGTTCAGGCTCGCTTCGTACTTTATTATCAAATAACAAAATTTTCCAGACGCATTGTTCACCGAGAAGGAGAAATACAAGGCGATATGCGATGACTTGGACGGCACATTCGCCGAGCTCACAGGATACTAACAAACCCTTACGGCACTTAGTTTAAGTCAATGTCGACCTCACTACACAACCCATACAATCCAATTTAGAACAACATTTAGCGTACATACGTCTTTTTGGGAATCCTGTGTCAAAAACTGTCACTCCTACCAGTTGCTTAGCGTCACTGTGAGGAGTACTTCAGCGTTCACAGTGTCAACAGCAAACGTCTTTGAATCTTTATAAACGTCCTTCTCACTAACACCCTATTATCGATGTTTAGGGGATTGTCATCCCCAGTAGAGCCGTAGTTACTCTAACTACTAAATGAAGCATTTGCTGACAATCCTTTAGAAATCGTATAGTTTTAAGACCCTTTTTGTGTTGTGACTAACATGTCTTTATGCTTTCCTGCTACCGTCGCGGACCAATGCTTGAAGGTATTCTTTTTAAACTCATTCTATATAAACTATTTTTAAAGCTATTCGCTTGCGCAATAAATAAACCAGTTAATTACATCGCAGTAACCAGCTATTGTTTGAAATCTTTCTAATGTTAAATCTTCTATTCATGTCTTTAATAACATAGTCATTGAAGATATATTTCATTGTAAAAAAAACCACGTACCTCTTATCAAGGTTATCGAATCTTATCAGAGAGATTTACTCGTCAAACAGTAGAATGGTAATGAAATTAGTGGTAGAATATAAACTTCAATTGTGTATAAATTGTAATGTGTGCACTTTGATTCCGTACAGATGAGCTTGGCATCAACAAGGACAGATACAAGAGTTTGGCCGACGAGATGGACTCCACCTTCGCTGAGCTGGCTGGATATTAAACACCCGCACTCCAAAAAAAACATTCACAAAAAATACCCAAACACTGTACACACACACACATCCACGCTCCACACAGCTACACTCCACAAGAGATACAAACATTTGTACACGTGATGTAATGATATTTATTAATATTTTATGTAAATTTATTTACGATTTTCAATAAAATTAATTTATAACATCTATCTGTTTAATTTTATTTCAGAACAATTCGTAAATTCCTCTAATAAAAGTATCGAAAATGAAAATAAAATCATTTTTACGTTGCTGCATAAATTTAAATAGTTAAATATTATTGAATATTTATTTTTTTAAACTTTCGCGTTTTGTACAGACGCCAGGTGTTTATCAGATAGACTGCAGCTGTGGTGGTTTCTATATATAGGGCAAACTAAGCCTACAGTTGCGGAAAGGGTCAAGGAACACATCGCAGCTGTATGAAACCGCCAATCTGGTAAATCAGCAATAGCCGAACACACTCAACGCTGGAATTAATCACTGGGTAGAACTCTACACTCCCAAAATCCTCTCCACTGAACGTCACTATTATCTCCGGATTGTAAGGAAGCGATTGAAATTAAGAAATATAAAAATTTCAATCGGAAAGATGAATATAAACCGTCGTCGACGTGGAATCCAGTGATAAACAAATTTAAACCTTGCGATTTACCGTCGAATACGTCCGCGGACATTGTTAGTGTAGTGTGTCTCAGCCTTTCCGAAGGTGAAGATCAAATGTGGGTAGTTGATAAAACTACTCTCAGCTCCCATCCTGGACTACCCGCCTCTTCAGTCAACTCGTGACCACGACTGGTTTAACCTGTGACAAAACGTCGAGTAGGAATAAAAGGTAAATAAATACCCTTATTATACCCGTTCAGACCCGTTTTAAAATATAAAATATTGTGTATTTTTACAGAAATTTGGTATTTTACCTATCTGTGGTAAAAAATTGTATGTTTAGTTAAAAAGTTGAACCACATCGTGCAACTTCCGGATTGAGAAAAAAAATCTGAAAGGTCACTAAAATCACGAAAAACGACATGTGGCGTTCACACAACTATGAGTTTCCTACTGATAAATACAATAAAGAATGACTCATTTGATAGTTAAGGAATCAAAGGTTCTCGTTCACATTTTAATAATTTAAGCTGATTACTAGATTTTTTAAAATAAATTCTCAAACATTGTTAATTTTGCTGCTTGGATTCTTCAAAGTAATTTGTATGACATTCGCGGCCTCACTATTCTATACATTATCTGCCTGTATGCGTGAGCGCTCGATTGCTGTGTGAAGCATTAAATTTGACAGCGCTTCGCGCCGCCCGGCCTAGGGACTCTTAAGATTACCGGGCTCCAACTCGGCAGTGTCACCGGCCTGCCCCAAGTTTTAATTAAGAAAAGCGGAAGTTATATCTGTCATCTGACAATTCCCGCAGTTGGCGGTAGATGACGTCTTTCCGGCACAAGATGGCCGCGGTTCCCCTCCGCATGCGCGCCCCTTGGGTCCAGGCACGCTTGCGCGAATCAGCCTCCAAATCAATCGATAGCGCAGTACAGACAACAGCCTGTTGGGTATCCCGACTTAAAAGTGTGTTAAAAATTAGAGTCCATTACTAAGGATTTTTTGACTTGTGGTGAGGCAAATCCGTCAAAGTGTCGGTGTCAAGCAGCGTTCTACCCGGTGCCATCACCATGAAGATGTTGCCGCACGACGGACCAGATATAAGTCCTGTGGATGCATGTAAGTAAAAACAATTATTTTCTTTCATAACAGTCGTTGATACGACTGTTTATTGTATCTAAAAGAGTAAACGGTAGAAAAATATGAATATGAAAAAGTTATTGTAGGTAGGGATCGTTATGTTCAACTGTGAAGTGATGCGCAATAACAAACTGGTTGGTATTACAGAAAAATATCTATTGTATATAAAACATTTATCTATCTAGGATAGAATTATTTAGACCGCAAAGGTGGAAATATTATTCCAGCTAAAACTGTTTTTAAGCATTTGTAATATAAGTACTTATTGTAACTACTGATGTCTGTTCGTTATTAGATACCAAGAAACGGACATATATCTCTAAATATTTAAACCCAAAATACATATGTATTTATGTTATCTATTTCACCTCGTATATCCAATGATCGAAGGCTTTTCATATTGTATATTACGTTTAAGTGACCTAAACGAATTACTTATCGATTCATCGAAAACACGTGAACGTTCTAACATTCTTGGTTACAAATTATATACGTGTTTAGTTTTCAATTGTGATATATAATATTATATGCGTATAATAAATAGTTTTCATAAAGTATTATTTTAACGTGATCTATAATTTTTGAATATAATTTTTACGCTTGTTTCTATTTTTATGACAATTAATAAGATTCATAACATTTTCTTTTTGACGCACTATCTTTGGACTCAGTTCTTGTTTGAGAGAGCACGAGTTGCCCATAGAGATAATAGTTGAAAACATGGTAGGTACCACGGAATATATTGAATGGGGTTCACACATCTGTGGTGGCTAATGGACTACGGAGACATTGATTTTGGTGACCGAGACGGGATCTCCAAATCTTGTGAAATTAAGAAAAGAACTACATGTTAATTAAGGAGTTAATGAACGTCTCCTTTTTAAAGAGTTAATTACATTCCACTCATCCCTTTTGGGAATTGTATGATTAGTTCTGTTTACGTATATAATGTATTATTTAAGAATTACAAAACGTACAATTTTTACAAAACAATTCTGTATAAATTATTTAATATTTATTGCCCTTTTAAAACATAATCATTAGTTTTTAGAATGCTTATTGTCTCACTTTTTGTACAAGTAGGTGCGAACGTACGATAAATTACCCATATTTTTTAAGTTCATAATATTACCACTGTAGATACCAATATCAATTGCATTTTTGCCTTTTCTTTCTTCTTGTCTTCTCATCTCTACATGTTCTGAACTATGTCATCGATCGAGTTTGCGGCTGCATGTCGTCTCCTCTCTTGTTGCCCTTTGCCCTTTCATATAGAAAACTATGTTACCAGAACTTATGTCATTAGGTGAGTTTACGTTAGTATACAAAACGTATACGTTAGTATTTGTCGCGTTTTTATTTTCTGAACTGAAGCGACAAACTGAATTTAGATTACAAACGATGAGTGATGACTATTGAAAATACCTGTCTTTAGAAAGATAATTTATAACTGTCTAAAGTAATAAAATGTGTAAATTGATATGAGTTTACACTATACTCATATTATATTTACACATTTCATTGCTTTTGTTGTCACCTTGGTTATCATTTATCACCGCTCATAGTTACCTTCGTGAGGTCTATTCGCCAAGGTAGTGAGTTTTTCCAATTATTTCTAGCTTAATGGTGAAGGAAAATATCCCTAGACAACAATCAAAATTTGATAAAATTTGAGGCATATGGAGTGTAAGTAATACGTCAATTCTATGGGGTGTGATCCGAAAATCCCTCAGGATGACAAGACACTGGTTGATTATAATAGTTTATATTATTATACTTAATTATATTATTATAATGTTATACGGCCAATATTATAATATTTATAAACAACTCATACATCAAAAATATGATTTTTTTTAAAACCCGCGTTAACGTCGGAAGTAAAAATGCGTTTAAATTAAAAGATTATTATGAATTCTTAATATAAATTGAAGGCCAATATCCGAGTAAAATACGTTTGCAGGAGTTGAGATGTGTATGGATTCTATAGGTTAAAATACCCCGATGCAGATATTTATTTATTTATTTTCAACTGCATTTAGAAAAAATAGCTCCGATCCGCTGAGTTCTACTAGTTCTATTAGTAGAATTCAATGGAAAACTGAAATTCAGTTAGTTCTGTCGCCACAAATAATTACGAAATTACAAGAACCACTGTAATTAATTACAAGAGGAACAACCCACAATCATTGGCGCGATTATTCTGAAAGTTATTATAATCGATTCTAATAACAAACTGGAAGTGAACAAAATAAGTGAAATTATATTTTTATTTATTTGTGATAAAAACTGTATAATAGATACAACGTAAATAATAGAACCACACGGAAAATAAATTCCATTGAGTTCCATTCATACTGTGGCCATAGAACTAAACGGATATTTTTTCAGTTGAGTTCTACTAATAAAACTGAAGAACAACGGAACTTAACGGATCACAGTGAAAAATAAGGAGGTGGTAATCAACTAATGTCTTTAGGAGTCTCTCGAACCGACTTGTAGCAATTGAGTTACTGTCCCCCCTGGGTCGGTACATTGTGGAAATCAAGCTGGGACCTAATTGAATTTGGTTCTGACAGCGGAATTGTAGGGCTCGTGGCGAATCAAATATTTAAGAATAGTCAGGAACAAAAGTCGATGAGCAAAAATCATGCTTGAATGTATAGCAGAAGTCATGATGGAATTAAATTGTTTGAATAAATAGAAATGGGTCGTGGGCTTTAAACGAAGTGGAATTATTGTAGACATTTGTAAACCAAACTTTATATACAAAATATATAAGTTCCTAATTTATTTTCTCTTTATTGAAAGGCTTAGTCACAAATGTGGCTATGTCGCTTTATTCTTACATTTCACACATACTACATACTTATTACAATGTACTATCTAACAATAGCTAATTTAGCTAATTTGTAGAGCTCCTTAACCGTAACAGATAGAGGATAGGCCACGATGTTGTTACAGCCCCCCACTTGGGGCAAAATTTCGCTCGTACAAGCTATTTGCCTACGCAAATATTCATTCCGGACACATTCCATTAAAATTCCATTCCATACACATCCTCCACTGCGTTCCACTCTAAACAGTTCGGCGTTGTCACTTTACGCATCATGAAAGCGTATTTATTTAATAGAAAGTGTCGGAATCTTAACATTGATGCAATGACAACATCGCACCTGCAAGCGTGGAATTATTAAATCTTGGAACATCCAGAGGGCGTGGTTGAATCGTTCTATACCAGATACCTTTCTCAAGCGATCTCTCATCAAAGTATGTGTATTCCCTCGACATAGTAAAATCATGAATCGTCACATCAAAGCTGTATGAGAGCTAAGATGCTACGCCGCAGGCTGTGGCCTACGCGCTACGCTTTTAATATACATGAAACGACAAAGTGAAAAGTTTACCACCGTATCGATTTACCGTAATAAATTATAATATTGTTCTTTGTTGTTTAAAAACCTTTAAACAAACCTTTAAAATTTAACCTTTTAATTTTTATCTCGAACAAATTATAACTTAGTTAACCAACTAAGTTATAATTTGTTCGAGATAAAATATAATTTCTGAATAAAACCGATTTTTAGTTAAGTAAATGTACTCGTAATTAGTTATATTCTAGCAGAATTACTGACTAATTCCTACTGTCCTGAAAATAGATCTATAATACCTGGTCCAGTTGTTTGTTTGTGTCTTTCTTTTGTCTGTTTGTCTTGGATATAAATTTCAATAATGCTATTTAAAATACTAGTGGATGGGTACACAAACTAAAACAGACAAAAATGGTCTACTTAGTTAAAGTAAATAATAACATTTATTTATGGTAATAAGTAAAGGGACCTTATTGTCGGTAGGTATGGATATGAATCCATACCAGTAATGACGTCGGTTAAGATTTTCTAACTTAAACTTTCGTTATTTCAAAATTATATTTAAATAAAAACATGTTACTTACTTTTAAGATTTCCCTAAAGTCTTAAATATCTGACTTCCCCTTTCTTAAATAATGTCACATTATGAGTTTGTTATCAACGAAGTTACGATCTAGCATTGTCACTTTTATCACGTTCTATTTTCTACATCTGCTTCTCAAATGTAGTCAAAAATGTACCATTTTCTACATACGCTGCTCAAATGTAATCAAAAAATCCCTATATTTTTCTAAAAATCAAACAAAATAAACAGTTAGTGATTAAGTGACGCGAGCAAAGCGGCCGCAGCCGTAGCAGAACACATGTATTTTATATAACGCGACGCGTGTGGTGAATGTAGATATGAAGCCTTAATCGGATTTGGAAAACTATGGATTCGTAGGAGTATGTTTTTTGGTCCCATTACATAATAAACTTTATTACGGTTGCGCTGTACCTACCTACACATATTTTCATGTTTGCTATTTATTAGAATGGAGATTACGTAGGAACATAGAGCGGAACGCGCTCCGGCCAGGTGGACTGACGGCTTACAGGAATAGTATTATATTTTAGGGTACTCTTAGTATTTTACTCTTCGGCAAAACATCCCTGAAGACCTCTCAATAGACCATCAATAGATTGATGTTTCAACATCTTCACTGTCGTTTAATGTTAGTTTTTCCCTGGGTTCATGTATAACTTTTTCTGATCTTTACTTCAAAAGTTGTTATATTTACTGAAGAAGGTTCTCTTTGCATTTTGTATTTGAATGTTTGCTCGTGCCAATATCTCGGTTTTATTGCGAAAAGTTAAATTCTATCTGAGAATCATCCGAGTGAACTGAGGAGATGTACTCGTATATATAATATGTAACTTTATTAAATCAATTTCGTTAACATGAGACGTTAGTAAGATCAGATTCCTATTTATCTGTTATAAAAATATACCACGGTACAGATATCTATACATAGTATACAACAAAGTCGCTTCCCGCCGTCTGTCCCTCTGTATGTACGCTTAGATCTTTTAAACTACGCAACGGATTTTAATGCGGTTTTCATAAATAGATAGAGTGATTCAAGAGGAAGGTTTATACGTAGTTTAATATTGTTTTGTGTTAATTTGTTAAATAGCTAGTTTCAAATAAAACGTGATCTTGTCTGAAGCACTATTTTTATACAAAAGGAGACAGACGTTATAGCGAACGTTTGTTGTTTATTTTCTAAATGTTTAAAAATAATTTACAGATATTTTTTATTGGACTAGCTAGATAGTCCAATCCAATCATTCAAAACCAATAATTACGAAAATTAAATGTGTATTTTTTATATGGGAAAACGTAACAATAAGTAACAGTTTCTCCAAATCCATTCCTATATCTCCAAAGGCAGGCAGCGTATCCGGGGGCGTGCCAACGTTTGTCATTTTGGACTAATGTTGGCATGTATTACGGATGTCTATGGGCTACAGTATTCACTTACCATCGGGTAGCCTGCATGCTCGTCTGCCGCCTTCGTCCATAAAAAAAATGTGCATTTTAAATAATAAAACATATTATACTTACTGTTCCGCCAAACTGTGACAACATTTTGTTCGCGGATGCGCTCCTTAATCACTGGTTGCTAAACATTTGTGAAGTGGAGCACAGGCAGCGTGGCTAGAGGACTAGTTTATACGCATTATTTTCATTTAGTAACTTTTGATTTTCATGACATTAGTAATAAATGCAAGCGATTAAAACAAAATGTTATTATTTTATCATTATTATGTCATTGAATTCGGCGCTCGCCGTTGCGTGGGTAGGACAAAGCCTATTCGCGTGATAAACAAGGAACACTTCATTGTGGCGCGGATTAGTTGCGTAACAGAATGACAGACGTGACCTACACAGACGTTATAATACGTACAAATCCGATGTGACAAAGGCATAGCCGGCTTTTATATAAAATTGTCACGGATAACATTTTCAAAGGAAAAATATCTATCTATCTACATTCATTTCATTATGTAATGATGTGAGAAGAAATAAATGAATAAAACATGATGGTCTTTGCTGCAAATGGTGCAATTAGCACATTCTGCCAGTCTCAAGTTTCCTTCTTATTAAACAATTTCAAAGTCCTGTCAATGTTCAGCGCCGTCGAAGTCGAAGGTTTACTGAGGACAGAAGAGGACTCCATGGAAGCATACGACAAGCTTTTATTTGATTATCACAAACACCACGCACAAAAAACACTTTGAAGTTTATTTAATAAACTAGCACTATTAAACCAGAAGCTACTCAACATCACTTCTCGAGTACCCGCCAAAAAATACTATTTACAACTATTGTTCAGTAATAATATCTTTTTAAGATAACCTTTTTCCATTACTCATTTAAAGTGCATAAGTAGGTAATTACTGGATGTTGTGATATGGTACATATATTGCCATAAAATATTTATTTTTTACGATCTTCTATTGTTTTACGTAAATTGGTGGGAAATGTCATTACATCTTAATTCATAAATGATTAAAATATGTATTATTGATGTTTTACGTAGGAAAATAATATTTATAAGAAAATAGTAATAATATTTGGACAAGGCCATAAAAGTAAATAAGTTTGTTACATTATTTATTACTTGAAATACATAATTCTTATTAAATTTTATGTATTTATCAGTGTATTATTATACATCGCATTTACATAACATCGTAAACTACAAAAAATCGATTAACATATTTTTAAGTTATGCAGAACTATAGGAAAGGTGAATGTGAAGCAGAGTATTGTCTATACAACCTCATAACCCCAAGAGCTTTTCAGTCAAAAATAGTATAATGTGTAGATATTGTGCACGACAGAATAAATAAGCGCGTAGCACAAGTGCAGTACGTTAATATAAATAGCGTACTAATGTAAATAAAATCAAGTGCACATGATATGTGCGTACTGGCATCGTGCGGCTCGGAGAAGAAAGGGGGTTGTCTCACAAGGGTTGCGCAACTAGTGAGGTGAGGACGAAGGAATTTTCACATTTGCACCAATAGAAGCGTACGAGGCAAATCCATACATAGGTATACCTTTCCTCCGAGACTATGGGATGTTAGTGCGTACATTATATTATATACTTATTTTAAATGTCCTTTGTTTATAAATTGTATGTGTTTGTATTCGCTCTCCATAAATGTATTAGGGAACCTAGGTTACGAGTCAGGGTATAGGAAAAAATAAAGGCTACCGCCCGCAGTATGTTTTATTGAGCATTAGTTTAAACATATAAAGTTGCGGGCTAGATGGCGAAGTTCCGGTATCGGCGCCACTGTCAGCCCTTTACCTTCAGTCCTCCCATTCCCCTTGCTACTCAAGGACGGAGGGAGGGAAAAAAGGCTAAATTGCCCAAAGAACTGTAGATCCTCATGCTTCGTCATCGAAAATAGCCTTGTTCTCCGCATAAGAGGAGAACCGACCCTAGGATGTATGACTTGTAGCCTAGAAGTTATGTATGACGTTAGAAAGCGAATAGCACAATAAACTTCCCCAGGGAGCAGGGAGATCGCACGGGCAGCGAACTTGCTATAAAAGGCAGAGGCTCCGACCTCTCTGTGCCAGTTAGTCCTCAGCACTTCAAGCAGTAACTTGAACTGCCAGTTTTGCCCTCATCACTTCAAGCAGTAACTTGATCCATCAGACTCCTCATTGTGGAGATACCTAACAAGTTCATACAAGCAAGCTCGCTGCCGACTGCCGCTTCCTCTTTGCGCCCCTGTGGTTCAATGTGAATTAGAGCAGCGTTTTTATTTCCGTATTTCACCCCCCCCCCCCCCCCGTTGGAAGGCAACGTGCGGCCTGCAACATTGGCCTTACGGTAAAACATCGACCGTACGAGCACCGCCGCCAACAGATATACATACGAATACATATAATGCCAAATCATGTGGAGATCACGTAACGATGGTGGCGTGGAAGCCGTGAGCTGTCATTTATTGTTATTACGCACGTTTCCACACATTATAACGACCGCCCTCGTGTGACGATAAATTCGGGATAAATTCCCCAAATACTGGGCTTGTTTTAGCTTCAGGCTGGTATTGAATCATGTAACGCGTGTTCAGGCATGCAATGTCGTATATTACAGATAAATATACAGTTACATATCATAATATCATGTGTACCATGTCACACCAGCCAGTAACAAGGATTATACTATATATATTGCATATATTTAAAGGGGCAACAAAAAACACTAAATTAACAATAAATCAAGATCAACAAAACAACCTATGTTTTAATAACCAAAGTAAATAATTTTAATTTAATAAGAATGTCATAAGCGTGACATCTTTTCCGTTATTTTCAATTGTCACTGGAGAACCTAAACCTAACCCCATCTTTAAATAAGTTCAAGGGCGTCGCCAGCCAACGCCAGCCAATGGACCATGCGGGAGCAAGATGAGAGAGAGGATGGGAGAAATATGAATTGTAGGTACAAATACAATTTTTTTCGAATCTTTAGAAGGGAGCAATTGACTTCCCCTGCCTGCCCCCCTCGGCGACGTCAGGGGACTATTTGAAATAATCTGAATGAAATAGTTTGAAATATAAATAGTCTTTGAATCGCCGCGTTGTCGTGGTGCAGGTACCAAGAAATGAGCCTCGAGTTTGACCGTCGATTTTGTAACACTTTAAACAACTGAGGCAGAGGTTCTAGTACACTATGAGCTTGTGACTGTTCTCTGCCCAAAAGCATAATAGGTTTTGCTAGGCCTTGTTTATTAAAAAAATACAGTCCTCATTGTTGTACCCACGGACTTTGATTTATAACTGGCATCGGTGTATCTTCATTCTTAAAGACCTACATTTCACGTTCTTAGAACGTAATTTCAATTACAACATAAATACATATATAAAATATACATATAACAATAATCAGTGCAATTCGCGGCTATGTTTCTATTTACCTATTTTGAAACTAAACATCACGCTTGGTGTTTGATCGTTCTTCAGTGTTTCCAATGCAAGCGTTTCCTCATTTTATTACAATTAAAATCCCATTAAACCGAGATTCATTGTTATGAACTCTCGAAAAGCTTAATTATCTACGTGTCTAAAAATATCCTGAAACCCATTTAGAATCCGGTAGAAGTAATATTATAATATGTATGGAAAATGTATATTTGAGATTTCGCTTCCGTTAAAATTCATAATTTGTTATTATTCATGGAAGCTTTAAAGGTTAGAAACATGAAAGTCTCCAATTAAAAACATTGCGACCAGACAAGAGTATCTTCTATCGTTTTCATGAAAAGTTATATTTAATTTATCATTTTGGAGTTTAATCAGGACAAATAAAAAGACAGAACGTCGGTTTACTATGCGGGCTTGATAGCATCGGAGGTGAATTTCGCGGGGCTGCTAGAGGTCGCGCCCACTGCCATTGAAAGAGACGGCTCTTAGAACTGCTCTGCATCGAATCCATATTATATGTTGTGTACGTTCCAGAAAGGGGAGTGTTAAATGAATAGAAATGAAACAAAATGTAGGAAATAAACAAATACGCACTGGATATGATATGATATGAGAATATGAGCCCACGCAAATATGATTTATGTTTCATACAATTCAGTACTTAAGTATAACGGTAAAGATTGGTACCATGGGTGATGGAGAGTTTTTGAACGAACAACATTGCAGGAATTATTGTTTATATTTTAATTTTAATACCCCCTCGTATTTACGAGGGGGTACACGTACGGGGTAATATCGTTGCCTTCTTATGCAATGTGCATGTCTCGTGGCTAGATGCATAAGGAGGCATATACACATATGCTCCTATAGGATGTCAAACAGTGTCTTTGAAAGTGCTGGGGTACAGTACCGGCATTGTTTATGTTGCAAAAATTTCACAGTCAAAATGTCATCGATCAATTTTTTTATACCTTAATATGTGTATAAAATACCTCCTCCACCCCCGAAACTTTTTTACTTCTTTTCATTCCCCTTCGTAAACAACGGCTCGAAGGTAAAAGCTTTCTGAAATCGGCTAGAATACATTTCAAGCGACATGTTTAGAGGACAAGACAGACAAGACAAGCAGAATAGGGACAATTCTGCTTGTCTGCGACATAATTTCGAAATTCTCATAGGTCTACTTCGGCTTTCTTTACATATACTTAAGTATAATGCTTAGGTGTTTCCAATTCACAATACAGTTCACACTCCTATTGTATTTACCGGACTAGTTTAGACCAATAATTATGTAATGTCACGTTTTATTAATTTTATAACTATGTATTACTATCATATATCGTTATAACTATTAAGATGTGCACGTGCTCATTTTAATGTGTAGTATTTATTAGTGACATTATCTGAGATAGGAGACTTTATTGTCGGTTACATACTGACTTTTCCGAAATCTTAGATATTTTTTTTAATTTCTTCATCTTAAAAATCAGATGTTAGATTGATAATCTTGAAATAACGAAATTCCGAACTCTTGAATTTTGACCTCTTAGAAAATCATAACTATTTTACTCTTAGAAAATCATACTTAGAAAATCATAAATCATAACTCTCTACTATTGGATATTGCCATCACACTGATCAGCTCTTCTCAAATTCACTTCTATATCTTAGGCAAGTTGGGCAGCGTATCCAAGAGCGTGCCAACGCTTGTCACTTTTGCCAACGTTTGGCATATATCATTGATATAAGTATGTATATCATTGATATATGCCAATCATTCATTTAAGTTGGCGACATTATCCACTTACATTATCCAGCTAGACTGTCCACCTTATTACTAAAAATATATAATAACTGTAAAATATTATAAATATCGAAATTATTCTTGATAGTTATAAAAGAATAAAATTGCTAGGGTCATAATTAATAATACCGTAGAAAGTATTTTTTATAATAGACTTACTACTGTTCCTTGGGTGGATGGAGAGTAAAGATTATTAATTGGATGGGATAGGATGGGGCTGATCATACTTCTCATCGATAGTATGGAAAATGGGCAAAGTCATCAGGATCCTTGGTGTCGTCATTTCCAGCAAAGTCGAATTTAGGGGTCATCTGGAAAATAAGGCCAAAATGGCCTCCAAATAGCTCGGTGTGCTGAACTTCACCCCTGGGCAACTACTAATGCTCTACAAAGCTCAGGTTAGGCCCCATATGGAGAACTGCTCACATCTCTGGGCCGGCGCGCCGAAATATCAATTGGACCCATTTGACTCCATCCAACGACTGTGCTGTTCGAATTGTCGACGATCCCACTCTCACGGGCGGTTTAGAACCCCTCAGCATTCGGAGAGACGTTGCTTCTCTCTGTGTGTTCTACCGCCTGTACAATGGGGAATGCTCTGAAGAATTGTTCACTATAATTCCCACCTCGAGTTTCTACAACCGCACCTCCCGTCATAGAAGTGCGGTCCATCCGCATTTCCTCGATACGGAGGTGTCGTGTACTGTTCGGTCCAAAAATCATTTTATACCGCGAACCCGTAGGCTGTGGAACGAACTGCCTCAAGAGGTCTTTCCATTAAACTACAATATGGGTCTTTTCAAGAAAGCTGTGAAAAGGATTTTGCAAGGGGGGCGACGCACCCGCATAACCCCTGGTGTTGCAGGTGTCCATGGGCGGCGGCAACACTTACCATCATGTGGGACCACTTGCTTGTCCGCCTACTTCAATATAAAAAAAAGTCAAATCGCTCTCACTCCTGTACATTGAGTCTCTCTATGAGTCTAATAATGACGTGAGTTGACGACTGTATTTAAAAACAAATGGAAAAATTTCAAACATAATGAATGTTTTCCAACTGTATACACATAGAATAGAACAAAGCCAGCTTTAATCAAGTTTCTCAATGCCTAGTTTATTAGTGGTGTGACGTCACAGACCTCGACCGGAGGCTGCGGGGGCGATAGAATCTTTCAACAAGGGCAAGGGCGAATTTATTATACAGCAATTTAGATATATTGCGATCGGGAAAGTGCTGGGTGTAGCACTCATTTTATCGTCGTTCAGGTGAAATAGTATTGAGTTCACCTTTAAGAGGTTCTCTTTACGAGGTGACATTTCAGTAATTGAAAATATTCGTACTTATCTTGAATGTAGGCAAGTCGAAGTAGTTGATACCGTTTGAAAGTCTATCTGGAAATTATGAATTGGGCAATTCTAAAAATTTGGTGCAGCCTAGCGATTTTCACGATTCTCAATAAAATGCCCATAACTCGAAAACCGTGAGACTTTTTTTTTTCTGGTCCATCATAAATTGGCCTATCCTCTGTTCCCGGCTTGACGTTGAGTTTTGGAACAGTGTGTATATATATATTTATTACGTTATTTTTTTTTGTACTTTCTATTTTTTAATTCAAACCTACATCTGGGATCCTTTTTCTGTGTAATCTGGTGGCGGACTAGTAGAGAATGAATTATGGCATTATGGCCGCCTTTTGTGCATAATATCATTTTGCAATGAGGTTTAAAGAAATAAACAGAATCACTCGATATACACAGTTTCCACATAGACGAAATTGCGGGCACACGCTAGTTTAATAAAGACTTCAGCGAGTCCACCAGTAACACACGTGTATTCCTTGGACCCCTGTAACGCGTCACCCCGCGCTCGTGAGTCTGCAGTGGGGGAAAACCATCCGATTGGCCCTCGAGAATTTTATGTGGCGCCTTAATAAACGCTGTGATTGCTCGTCGCCACGCATGTGTACAAGTTTCACGGGAATTGCTTCAGATAATTAAAGTTTGGTGAATCGAAATGACACTTTCTGTTTGCAAATGTGTTTTGATAACATGTTCTTTAATTACATTATGTTTATCCAATTAACGTCGCTATATGGATTCATTTTAACCTCTTATTAATAATATACAGTAATCAAAGTTAAAAAATAACCACTTTGATTGAATTCGGTAAAGTTATGCTTGAAATTTATCTCTTCGTTATTATTTGGAGGACCCCCTTCAAAAGTAAAACTTTGAATAAGAATATTTATATATAGAGTAGAATTCTGGAGTCTGCGCTCAGCCAAGAGACAAAAAAAGTGCTAGGGTAGAATACTGCCATACCACAAACCGCTTAACGTATTAAGTTCTTCCATTCTCAGTGACCATAAAATTAAAATAAGATTGTCCATCATCTGTTTACAAAGAATTGTCATCTACATTAGCCGAACATGACCAGACGAGAATAGGACTGCCTTGAGAAATTCGTGATCGTGGGCAAAGTGGAGGGCAGATAACCTCGAGGGCGGTCGCCAAGACGGTGGTCAGATCAAATACGTCACTTGACTGGTTTAGTTGTAACCGCTACCCTAAGACATGCCGAAGACCACATTCGGTGAGGCGAATAAAGACCAACCATGTAAAAATGCGCCACGATAAACACGAACGGAAATGACGATACGGTAATAAGAAGATTCTTTTTAAGTAAACATTAAAATTTCTGGACATTATTATTTACCATCATAGCAAATTACATTCATTATATAATTGAGATACTTAAATACGAATTATAAATTGTTCACTCAATATGCAACGACAACACGGGCACTCAGGTGCTCAATGTATTTATAATGAAAAGCTCTCAGCGTTTTTCTAGGGTTATATTTGAATTTCAAGAAAATGAATTTTAAGAAGGCTTTAAATTAAAGGCTTAATGAGATCAGGTGTTGTTTCCCCGAGCGGGATAATGAATTCACTGCGAACAGTAATTTATTTCACTCTTATATTAAAAGGAACGTCAATGAATGGTTCAGGTAAAATAAAGAAACATATTCACATCATAGTCTCATAGCCAACTTGCTACATCTAAATTCGTATACCGATACCATAACATGCTAATTTTTTATTTATTAAATGAGTTAAGTACTCTGTCTTCGCATATTCTACCAAGAAATTGTTTCGATTTCAATTTTATACGTAACTTAAAGATTGAGGAAAATTTATCGCTAAAAGGTGAATTTTCGTTGTACGTAGCAGAGGGAGCGTGGGACAATTTCGCCGTACAAAACTACATTAAGGATCGTACCGAAAATAGCTTCGATATACCTATGATGAATAAGCCATAATTCGATCGATTTTTCATAAAACTGCCGAGCAACATAATTGAACGAACGGATAACTTCTTCACATTTTTTTGTATGGGTATATATTGAATACGGATTACGTGTGTAATTTATCCTACGAAGAAGAGTTTACACAGACTTTATAAAAAATGAGCTGTTTTCCTCTGTTTATTGCTTTTATTTATACAAATTATAAGATTTACAAGTAATATATGATTAATGTTAATCTTTCTTTGAAGTAGGTATACCTTTAAAAGGTTATTTACTGACGACGAAACCAGAGAAGGATCAAGAACAAAGGCACAAAAAACAACTTTTTAACTTTAATTACGTTTTTAGTGTGTTCTTAATTGGATTATTCAATATAATAATAATTCCATATCTCCCAACTCTGAGATGCCATATATAGAATATAAATGCCGTGCGACTCACATACTAAGTACTAACCTAGTTTTTAAGTTATCTAACATTTCTGTGGAACTGTATTGTCTGAAGAAATACAAATAAAAAAATGTTAAACCTCTTTTTGTTTATGGTGAAGGAGGTAGACAGACCCGCGGTCTCCGGGATGGTAAGTGGCTACCGCTGCCCATAGACACCTGCAACACCAGGGTAGAATTTTGATTTTCTACATTTCGAATAACTGAATTGTAACAATGTGATTGCAAAAGCCATTTTATTTTTAAAAGCAAACTTACTTTAATTGATCTTGTTTGTTGCAGCGACTGAATGGCACGGACCGCTGTTCTGGTTGTTCGTGTGCAGCGCGGTGGCGGCGGTGCTGTTAGTGCTCGCCGCGCTCACGTGCTGGCTCGCGCGCCGGAGGAATTCGCTCGCGCACAAGCTCGGTGAGTCATCTCTTTCTGTGGGTGTCGTAAAAGGCAACTAAGGAATAACAAAACTGCTATCGCAAGCGCCGAGGAACTACACCACCTCCAAGAGAGTGGACTCGACAACTCGCTTGGCCAGCGTGGTGCTTTATGGCCATGCATCCTTTCTGCCTATGTCCAGTAGTGGATGCTAAAAGGGTTGGTTCTGATTACGATTACAGTAATCCTTCAGGCAATATTAGCATTGAGAGACGCCACTCAAATAGCTACAATTTTCCCAATCTCCCTTTACTCAATTGTTTTCCAGAATTGCTTTTATAATTTTAATTGCGGGTACAAATTAACTTTTTCCAAAATTAACACAACACTTCAGCCCTCTCATATTAATAAAGTCTGTTCTGAATATTTTAAGCTTCTATTTTTTTTACTATGATCTGTTCATCATCAGCAAATCATTACTTCTTGTAAACATAAAAGTAAATAATGTCCATTTAAAAACGAATTTAAAACACAACCTGGAAAGTTGGTATTTGTGGAGTCGATTTTTTTATTACAAGGAATAATCGTTAAAAAACGGATTTAAACTTTGTTGAACGAACACTGTTTTATGTTATTCTTAAATTTTATTAAAATTCTTTAATCGCAGTCATATGAAAATACAGTCACATAAGCAATGTATGGCCTGGCCCACACTACACAATTTGACAACCGACAAGTACAACCACAGAAGCATGTGGCACAGTCATCCTCCCGGAGCGTACAGTCATACTCGGATGTTGTGTTATTGGATTGGCGACCTCGGAGTTCGGTGAACGCCCTAACCTACGGAAGGTAGTTTGCTTTGAACCTAGCCCTTATTGAGAGAAATGGAACGGATTTGTCTATTTGCCTATGACCTTTCCAGCGAAATAGATGGACGAAAGCTATCACGACCTCGAAGAATTTGTACTTGCTCCTAAATCAAGGACTGATACTCAATCCGAATTACCATTAAATTTTGTTACTCATGATACGATAAATTAACATGTCACAATTAACAACGATTTATGTTTTTAAATCAATTCAATTATTATATTTTGCAAATACATATGTAACAAATTTTTTGATGTTTGGTGTTACACGTTTTACCATGGTGTTGATGTAGAATGAGATGTACTATGCAATGCAATACACTCAGCCTTTTTAGTTTCCACCGTTGGACACTCGTGCACATTGTCGCTGACACTCGCATGAGGGATGTATACAAAAAATATTTTTATATTTTAATACCAATTCAATATGAATGCAAGAAAATACACTAATAATCCTTAATAATGCCAACGTGTAGGTAGTAATATTTTTTTACACTAAAGCCAGACATTTTTTTAACAGCTTGTTTAGACTATTAGATAGTTTTTTATTTAGTTATGTATTTGTTAGAATTACAAAACTTAATTCTACAAATACATTCTATTTCTACTTTAATATATTGTCGTATAATATATATTACTAACATACTGGTATTGTGTACCGACAACCGTATATACCGAAAGGCAGATTGTTCCATCCGCCCACAACGATCAAGGACAGTGATTGACGATGAATGATGTCTCACAATCTTGTACGATGCGTTGCATGAATCGATAATCCATTACGCGTATACGTTATTTATAATCACAATATGTCGTTTTATAAATAGAAAGTGTCGGAAGTAAACTCTGTTATGTGACGAAGATTACGTGATAATTTACCCGCACGCACAGCGCACATCATATACGAGTACATTCGCCGAAAGTAGACGCATTGCTAAGTTTTGCACATTTTAGCTAGACCAAACGCAGCAATTGCACTCTTCAGTGACAAACAGCAAAGGATGAATGAACACCTCGCTTTAGAAGTGAGACTGGACGGCATTATCGACGCACTTTTGTCTTTTTTGATTCTACACAGAGCTACGTACGATCTACATATGTCATGCTACGAATAACTATACCGTTCTACGAGCAGTATTGCGCTACGAATAGCAGCGCCAGCCGATAATATTTTCTCTTTTTGCACACTTTGTTTGGATATTCATGACTTTACACAATTGTTTAAATAAACTTTTAACCCTTTTCAAGACAAATGGCCCACACTCAGTGGCCCACACTAGGTTTCATCGTGTCGTAGGTACACATACAAAACCAGGGACACGTACAAATAAATCATCGATATGTGGAAACATAATTTTTAACGATATGTTTCCGCGTGTGATATGTTCACTTTTCCATGTGTCCAGGAAGCAAGCGCGGCCCGGATAAGGCTCTAGTGTTCCAGCCACCGCGACGAGCGACCGCGGTACGCTCCCCGGGATCGGCCACCCACTACCTGCGCAAGTCACCGTCGCCGACCGCGCCTACTGCACCGCCCGCGGCCACATCGCCGCCGCAGCCGCTTCCGCCTCCACAGAACCAGGTAAGGACTGAGGTACGTACGATCGATACTGGGTTTACTTACATCGCTAGAGTTACATCACTGTGTTGTTTGGTTCCGCCACCTGCAGAAGTGTCCTAATTATAGGACTTTCCTCTTCCAGTAATAGTTGATACTTACGTCTAGATTATTCCAGTCCACCTCAATCCACCATAAGACTAGGTTTGTATTATTCAAATTTACATTCAATTGATATTTTTATAGAATGAAGGCGAAAGACGAGGAGACAGTCCACCTGGTGGTAAGTGGATACTGTCACTCATGGACATCTGCGATATCGGCCAACATCAGTCTAGAATGACAAACGTGATTGTGAATGGCAAACAAATGTGATTGTGTGGAACGTTGTATTTATCCATCTAAATTCAAACTGTAATCGAAACTAAATTTCTTTAATTATGCATACCTACGTGTTTTGCATACATATGAACGATCTTAAACGTGTGCATTTATCAAATGCGGATGGTTAAACACACGCATATATTTCAACGACCGACGTTGACCGGATGCGCAAATTTAAAACCTAGTAAGGAGTAATAAACTATAACCTATGTTTTTTGGCCCAACCAGAGTAATTTTATTAACAGCGGTAATTATAAAAATGTTTTAAAATGCACGTGTTAAAAATACATGAGTTGACCACCCAATACAGTTCAAGATTTAAACTTCCATCATTGTTCTATTAGTCGTCGGGTGGCAACAGCCCCCACAGTCCGACCGCGCCGGAGCCCGCGCCGCTGAGCAAGGAACTCGCCGACGCGACCGCCACTGAGAAGCCCAAGCCCACCGAGCCGGAGACCAATGATGGCCGCCTTGGCGACTTGCACTTCAAGTTGAGGTCAGTTCACGGCCGGCGATCTAGTTGAATTTGAAAATAAACATTGATAAATGTGGAGAATAGGGAGGATAATGTAATGTTAAGCCACTCACGACCTTACAAATGGGCGTCAAGGATAGACACTCCTAGGCTTTTCCTAAATGGTTTGTTTAAATTAAGCCTATGTAGCTTGCCGTTTGAATTTTCTAAATTCTACAAACGGTGGAAGAAAGGGAAACGGGTAAAGGCATGAAAATAGGTTTCGGCAACTTTCATTCATTATTAAAACATTCTTGGTACACTCAATCCAAGTTGGTCTTGAGAATGGGTCGTGCCAGGACACGAATCGAATGCACATATTGGTATTTTGTGTTCTTATTCGCATTGCATGTTCTACGGGTTATGTAGATGGTATAGGTATTTTTTTAAAGAAAGAAGGCGGCAGACGTGGAGACCGTCCACCTGATGATAAGTAAGTGGGTACTGTCGCCCGTGGACACCCGCGATACATGCCGATATTAGTACAGAACGACAAATTTTGGCACGCCCCCTGATGCGCTGCCTACCATTGTTGAAGTAAGAATAGATTTGGAGAAAGGGTTGGGGAAATGGGAAGGGATAGGATAGGACATTTTATTGTCCTTTTGACTAAAGTAAAAATAATTAATGATTCTATTCAAAAGCTTTTTTTTTATTCACGCCCAGCCGTGTACGCTACGTTACATTTAATATAAAAAGTGATCTATTATTCAAAGTAAATTCATTCGTATCGTCATTCGTTTACATTAACACAACCTTAACTATTCGTGCGATAGTATCACACGATAGTGTGATAACTTTATTTCATAACGTAAAAACCGCCATTAACTTCGCTTTGTTCCACACACTCGACAATACAGTTGGACGCGTCATCGCGTCAGAGGGAAACCCACATAGTCGATACATTCCTACTATGCCCTTTGTAACCACACACATTGCTGTCTGAACCGTTTGTACACAGAAATAAATTAATATAGAACAGACAGGTCTATTAACTTACATGTTTATAATCCCCTGTGTGTTTAGCAGTACGTTGTAAATGTTGTGGCAGTAGAAGGGTTGTTACTTACTTAAGTCCACGGGAAGTTATTTTTACTTTAGATATTTAATTTTGTTTATAGTAAATTAGGCAGAACGCGCAAGCGGCCCACGTGACGGTAAATGCTCATGGACACCTGCGACATCAGGGGGTAGACGGGTGCGCTGCCGACCCTGCAAAATCCTATTCACAGCTTTCTTTATGAATCCCATGTCGTGGTGTAATGAAAAGACCTCTTGAGTTAGTTCCGCAGACTATGGGTCCGCGACATAAAATGATTTTTGACCGAACAGTAGGCGACACCTCCGTATCGAGGAAATGCGGATGGACCGCACTTCTATGACGGGAGGTGCGGTTGTAGAAACTCGAGGTGGGAATTATATTGAACAATTCTTCAGAGCATTCCCCATTGTACAGGCGGTAGAACACACAGAGAGAAGCAACGTCTCTCCGAATGCTGAGGGGTTCTAAACCGCCCGTGAGAGTGGGATCGTCGACAATTCGAACAGCACAGTCGTTGGATGGAGTCAAATGGGTCCAATTGATATTTCGGCGCGCCGGCCCAGAGATGTGAGCAGTTCTCCATATGGGGCCTAACCTGAGCTTTGTAGAGCATTAGTAGTTGCCCAGGGGTGAAGTTCAGCACACCGAGCTATTTGGAGGCCATTTTGGCATTATTTTCCAGATGACCCCTAAATTCGACTTTGCTGGAAATGACGACACCAAGGATCCTGATGACTTTGCCCATTTTCCATACTATCGGTGAGAAGTATAATCAGCCCCATCCAATTAATAATCTTTACTCTCCATCCACCCAAGGAACAGTAGTAAGTCTATTATAAAAAATACTTTCTACGGTATTATTAATTATGACCCTAGCAATTTTATTCTTTTATAACTATCAAGAATAATTTCGATTCTGTGACTTCTGTGACACTTCTGTTTCGATTCTCACTTCTGTGACGGGAACAATTATATCGAACAATTCTTCAGAGCATTTCCTGGTATACAGGTACTAGAATATTTGCTTTGTTTAAAAATTTAATTTACCTAGAACAAATTTATAATGTACTAGCTGACCCGACAGACGTTGTCCTGTTCAAATTTCAATAAGTTCATACAAAAATCCCAAAGAAAAAAGCACTATCAGTTTTTCCCGAATTTTCCACTTTTCCGGGCAACTATTCCAATTTTTCTTTCCTTAAAAACCTTATTCGGACTAATACGAACATTTAAAAAAAAAAATATAGTCAAATCAGTCCAGCCGTTCTCAAGTGATGCGCTTACCAACGAACAGCATTTAACTTTTATTTATATAGATAGATATCAGTACTCTATATACTGGACCTATACTGAATCTGCTGGAACGATATATTTGCATTCGGAAAGTGGTTATGCTGCTGTGATTGCCTAATGCGTCGTTCTCACGTTAGCCACAAACAGAACAAAGGCTTACGATCAGCTGAAATGATTTTGTAAGACTTAAAAAAGCTATTATAACGATAGTTAGATGAAGTGATAAACCACTGTAAACTTAAGTCTAGTTTGATAATCAGTACATCGTAATTAATAAAACTGGGTTGAAATTATTATTGAATTCAATTATTGTTTGTTTAGAAACAACAGACAAAATAAAATATAGCAAGGGCATATTGAACCTAATGTTTAAAATTAAATCATGAAGTGCCGATATTCACTCAGATATATACCTAAGTATATAAATATTACCTAGGTATATTTACATTGAGTAAATAGGGCCCTTGTACCTTACCTTGGGGTATTACCTCGCTAGATAGTTGCTTCATTGTGGTTAAATTTACTATAAAGGATTCAAGTTTTAAGATACCTATTCAAGTAGAAATTGTACGTACAAAGATTCACGACAACAAAGATATTACCTACCCCTCCTACATATTCGGGACGTATTCCAGCTAAAGGACGGACCAACAAGAATGGATTCTATTTTCAACCCGTCGAGACGAGATATTATAGGCACTTTACACTACCTTTTGTATCTTTACACTACCCAGTCGCCTGGTGTAAGCTCTTACCTACACTTTTATCATGTCTAGCGTGCATTTTACTACTTTTTAAACCTTTCCCCTTCTATATAAAGTCATGGAAGGTCTTTTCCGGTAGTAAAGACGATATTACATTTTACTGCCGCAACATCGAATGAGTGCCATAAACTCGATACCCTACCAGGTAAACCGAAGACAAGGCCGATACAATGCTAATAAATAAAATGTCCTTGTGTATCATAGCAAAATTAATTGTTACATTATATGACTGAGCGTAACAGATAATGACATGAACCATTATCTGTTATGCTCAATTATTATGATTATCAGCTCAACATGTTATGATTATTATCGCGAAAAACCACACGAGAGTACACGTTTTACCATAACATAGATGACCGTACAAAACGCTGTTTATATGTACTTACAAACAATTGTTGAGTACGCTATGATAACACTGTGTCAAAACAATAAGAGTAGTAAATTATTGAAAACTGCGTCTTTCCACTAGCTGACAAACATTGTCGCCGACACTCTCTTGATTCTGTTTCTATTTACGATTTATTTTTTATCGCCGAATCATACAAACAAACAATCTTGACAACGGTCGACAAGATCGCAAACTGTGTTCAACACGCAAGCTCGCAATGCAGAATTAATTTATTACAATTAATTTAATACGATTAAATAAAATGTGTTGATTTTTAAAAATGTGCAATGAAGCAATGTACTTTAATCCTAAATCGATATCAGCCTATAACGCCCCACAGCGAGGCACGGTCCTTTTAGTGGGGCGAATTACTGTACGTAAAGTGGACGAATAGTGTGTGTTGTCATAAAATTAAGAAAGCTATTAATAAAAATGAATGACCGTGTTTAAAATATCGTAGACATTCTACGAGCCATCTATGTTGTAGAGGTTATTGCATTTGTAAACTCTAACCTTTCTGCAGGCAACAACGTAAATGCATTTCAGGACATAGATAATAAAAAGATTTGATGATCTCAAAGGTCGAAATCATCGTAAATGTCTTCAACAAATATGAAAATAGCTTCTACACAGATGCTGCCAAATCATCACAATAAATATCAAAGATATCAAAGATATATAAACAGAAAGATAAATAAATACAAATGTTCGATAAATACAAAGATTATTTGATAAAATTATTTGTTAAACTTTGTTATTATTAGTAAAAGAAAGGGAAAGTATACATACGAGTATAACCCAGTGCTGAAAATATTGGATTCGTCACGTGAATAACATGAATACGGGGGATTAACCTACGCACTTTTTATTTTGGCGAACGCGTCGAAAGACGTCATTCCTTTTATTGCTCCATTCTGCTTACATTTTACGAATAAAAACCGTTCCAATACTAGAACGTTCCAGTATCTCTGACGTAGTCCATGTCCATACCTACTTGTATGTACATATATAATGAATAAGGTGCACACTCCACCCGCAACGGGTTTCTGTGTGAAGTGACCTTATTGAATTTCCCGATAACTAGTAGATGTAGAGTAGTTGAGAGAGCGCTGCGGGAGATCACTTTAGTGTTGTTTGTACGACGAGAAAATGCTTTGGAACGGCTTATCTGTAACGTGTTCTAACCTAGTTTTGATAGTTGTCTTTTTTATAGAGGTGACAGACGGGCGGGTAGCCCACGCGGTGGTAAGTGGTTACCGCCACTCGTGTACACCTACAACACCAGGGGGCACATGCCTCTTCCAGAGAGCTAAGCGATTTAGATTTAGTTTTCTTGAAGTCGTAGTTTAGTAAGAAAACATTCGATTGGCAGTTAATTTTACAAATTTGGATTCTTATATTAAAATAGATTTCAACTTAAAAACTTAAATTAAAATAGTGGGGTTTTTTATTTATTTTTATTAACGTTTTAAATACTTGTGTGTTCACAATCAGATTGGAAAAATAAAATAAAATGATACAAAATGTATATAAAGTACTCAAGAAATCTTTTGATAGAACAGTATTTTGATGTAAATATTTAAATGTCTCAGTGAAAAGTACTTAACACGTTTAACAATAACTTAATAAATATTTGGGAAATAATGTGTTAACAAGTGATAATAAAAATTTATGTATTTGCTCGAGAATGACGGGTACATACAAGTCCTAAGATACAAGCCTTACACATTCTGCCAGCTAACTGGCGTCCAAATGTTAGATCAAATTTACATTAAAAAGAATACCCCAACAAGACTATATATAAAAATTATATATAGAATCTGAACGAAACAAAAAAAAATGAATGTCATTATATTTATAATAACATATAGATAGAATTTATTATATAACGATAGATAGATTTTAATTACTTTGAATCAATTGCATGACTCGCGATTATCACAGATATGAGAACGAGAAGAACGCTCTGGTTGTGTCGGTGGTGTCGTGCCAGGGGCTGCCGGGCCGCGAGCCCGCCGGACCGGACCCGTACGTCAAACTGCAGCTGCTGCCTGATAAACAACACAAGGTCAAGACCAGGTAAGAAACACTATTGTACAACAACAATTATATACACCTATTTGATTATACATACGTACGTGTACATACGTACGTATGTACGTACATACGTACGTAGGTAGACAACGCATGTTCGTGAAATTACAAAGAAATGAAGCGTGGCACGTCACGAGTAAATTTTATTGATTTGAAACCACTCACTGATGAATTTATACAATTGATTAGCGGACTTAGACATTTTTATGTTTTATAACAATGACTTGATAGCGACACGGGTCGGAACAGACTGAACGAGCAGCGTGAGAAGTAGGAGCTTGGCGCCAAATACGGGCATGCAGCAATGGACTCCTTGCGTTATCTATCCCTCTATATCTGTGATGTGATCTTTGACCTTCAATTGTTGTCTTTTGTATCAGTATTGAGCCTAGTCGCTGAATATTGGGCAAAGAAATCATTAAATTCTTGTGAGGATTGAATGTTCCTCAAATGAATGAATGTTTTGGCTTATTTAACTGCATTCAAAATTCAATGAGAAATGTGTGGTAACTTAAAGGACATCGACGACGCGTTTAATTATGTTTCTTAAGTTATTTTGACAAACACTTTTTGTCATCAATCAACATTGATGTCAGTGTCTTTTTAAAATATTTTGGTATTTGTACGAGGTAATTTCTAGTTCCCATATACACAGTTGCACATATCCATAATTTTGTGTTACCTTGCTAAACATTGAATAAAAGCTTGAGAATCAAAGAATAAACAGGAAAAACGAACAAAGTAGAATTTAATCGGTTCTTTTTCTCCCAATAGTTATCTCCAAAACTGTTAATTATAGCAGAAAACCGGTTTTACTAGTAAAAAAAAAGCTCGAAAATCTAAACATTTTGGTATAATTAACTCATTTCCATTTTTGTCAGTAACATCGTGCTCTTTACATCTTTCAGGGTTGTTCGTAAAACTCGCTGCCCGGTTTATGACGAGGATTTTACTTTCTATGGACTTGCACCGCACCAGCTCGGCGCCATAACACTACACTTCGTTGTACTGAGCTTCGACAGGTACCTACTTATGTAATTGCATTAAACATCACATTACTGCCTTAATACTTGATTTAGAACGTGCCATACATTCTTGTCACTTACTTCTGTATAATCATTCTTATAAGGCGCATTATATTAATGCAATCGTTATACAATAATTTGTTCACGAATCGTCTTCCTCGACCAGGCCTTGAATAATGTAATAAAAATAAATATATAACTCCATATCACAGAGTCATAACACATTTAGGAACACGCTCCAAAGTGCCATTAAACGTTTACAAAAACTAAGTTTCGTCGTAGGTAAAATGATAGACAATCTTTAAATTTAATCTGTTGCGTTAACACTGTTTTAAAGATGAATTTTGTTTTTGTAGTGGATGAGATGAAAAAAATATTGGAAAAGCCTGAAACAATTTAAACAATCATTCTGAACTGAAGTTGGCATGTATTGCGAATATTTATGAGCGACAGTATCCACAAACCTGTGCGGTGGACCGGTGGACTGTATGCTCGTCCGCCGGCTTCTTGCTATAAAAAAGTGGATACTGTCCCCTATAGATATGACAACGTTTGCCATTCTGCCAACACGCCCCCGGATGTGCTGCCTATCTTTGGAGATGTAGGAATGGCTTTAGAGAAAGGGTTGAGAAAATGAGGAGAGATATAATGGGATGGGATGAGAATGGGCTCTTGCATATCTCTCACTCACTACCGAAACACGTGCGTTACGTAAATTGGGGAATAGGATAAAGTGGGAAATGCATTACATTTCAAGGTAGTCTTTTGTGAGAGAGGGGTAAAGAGGCCAATCGAGTGCGCCCAACGGCTGTTGGATTGCAGCGTCTTTGTCTCTTTCTTTCAAACGAATCAACATTTTTCTGGGCCCACCGTACATAATAATAACAGTGTGTAAGCGTGTAATGTGTTACGTTGCAGATACTCGCGCGACGAGATTATTGGCGAGGTGGTGTGCGCGCTGTCGACCCTGCAGCTACACAGCGGCGAGCCGATGGCGCTCTGCCGCGAGGTGCAGCCGCGCAGCCTCAAGGTAACTACGACCTATGAGAACCAATTACCTTGAGTGCTTGTTTGTCGTGTATTTGACTGTGTTCCTGTATATATTAGATTACACGCTTCAAATTTGAAATCATCCGCGTCGGTATCGTTGTTTGTCGTTGGTTTCTGGGCCAAAATATACGATTATACTCCTCGATTATATATCGATTATATATATATCATATTTTAGAATATATTTTTGATTTATCGCAAACCTGTTTTCCAATCCACTCATAACTCCAAACTAGAATGACATCTTGAGGCGTGCCAACGTTCATCATTCTTAACTGATACATGCATGTATCCCGTCTGCTCTTCTGCCACCTTTTTTCTAAATCTTATTCGCTACTCGTCTCTAGTTGCCATCAAAAATTTTAAGAAACTAGAATTCGCGATCAAAGAACGTCGAACATTGTGTCCCTAACCCCGGACGCACTGGACATGAAAACATAAACCAGTCTTGTTGACAATCTGCAATTGTTTAATACAACCTGTCACCGTCGTCGTGCAGAATGAATCGAGCATTTTGTTTCTTTTACTTTCCACTTACGTTCATTACGCACGACGACGGTGACAGGTTGTATTAAACAATTGCAAATTGTCAGTCAGAACGTTATAAAATCGCAACTTCATAAAAACCCATGAAAATCATAAACTTCATGAAAATTTGCGAGTATGTGTATCCCACCAATCCGCATTGGGCCCGCGTAGTGGATTATGGCCCTCTAGTCATTTACAAGGGGAGTGGGTGCTTGATCTGTGCCCTGCATTGGGATATTAAAAGCTGATACTAGTAGTTCGTACTTCAATGATGACTTGAAGATAGTCGCCGGTAGTGGGTGGACAGGTGACCATGTGTGTTGGCGGCCCTGGGGAGAGGCCTGTATCCAGTGGTGGAGAGACAAAGACTGTTGGTAGTAATAGTGGTTGTTCATGTCGTACGCTGTTTCCGCTAACTCATAGGACATCCGGTTGTGTAGATGCGCAGCGTGGGTCGCGGCGAGGTGCTGGTGTCGCTGTGCTGGCAGCCGGCCGCCGCGCGGCTCACTGTCGTGCTGCTGAAGGCGCGCAACCTGCCCAAGATGGACGTCACCGGCCTCGCGGACCCGTCAGTATACAAACACACACACACACACACACACACACACACTTGAAGTTTCTTGTACTTACTACTTACTTTACTAAAAAGTTACTATATTTCATTGAATATTATATTCCTTACTCCCGATATCCCTTTTCGGTCAAACTGTCCTTTGGGCTGGGAAGGCCAAATATCTTGGACCCCTAGACCTTCGGCTGACCTTCCGAGAATACATACAAACTGTCCGAAACAGAGCCTTTGTATTCGGTCGACTCAATCCTCTCATAGGCGGGAGAAGTAAAATATCGCTTAGAAATAAGCTGACATTGTACAAAACCTGCGTACGTCCCATAATGAAATTCGCTAGCGTTGTCTTTGCACATGCAGCCCTCTCCAACGTAAAATACTCCTAACCCTCAAAATAGACTCGTGCGTAAGGCCGTGGATGCCCCATGGTCGACCTCTACAAGGACTTGGAAGTTCCCTCCATCGTCAAACACGTGAAAGACTCCGCCCGACGATACTATGACAGAGACCCGTACCATCCCAACCCCTTAGTAGTTGACAGCCTAACCTATGTACCCAATAGATATGGCCGGCGACCCTGTTGCCGTCGTCGTCGTCGGCACGTCGTAGACGACCCCGACGACCCAATTACTGCTGCCAATACGGTTCTTACACTACACTCACAGACTACACATATACACCGTCTCCACCGGCGGAGACAAGGACGTCACCCTCAGTACACCGTGAACACACACCGCCCTTCAATACCAGGTATCGGCAGGTGCCTGGGTGCCCTCTGAGCAGCCCTAAACTTTACACGTTCGGTGACTCTTGAAAGGCCATCAGGGCTACAAGAATTTAGCCATTCCGAAAAAAAGCCATCAGACATGATAAAAAAAATCCTCTTCCCCTGAGTCAGCCATATATAATTGAAAAAAACCTAACAAGATACATTGTTGTTCACAGCTACGTGAAGATGTACCTGCTGTACAACGGTCAGCGTATCGCCAAGAAGAAGACGCACGTGAAGAAGCGCACACTGAACCCGGTGTTCAACGAGTCGTTCGTGTTCGAGGTGCCGGCCGCCGCCGCCGGCGCCGCCGCGCTCGACAGCGTCGCGCTCGAGCTGCTCGTGCTCGACTGGGACCGCGTCACCAAGAACGAGGCAAGTTTTGGAAATTATTATATACTGCACTGGGACCGTGTCACTAAGAAAGAGGTCACTTTATTATGTTTTAGACTGGGACTCAAGGGATATTGGTGATGCATTGGGATCTGAATCGGAGCAATGCAAATGTGGCGTTTCAATTACCAAATGGGGATCGCGTTTACGATCGACCATTTTAGTTTCAGGGTATATTTATATTAAATATCAAAATATTCGATATTTAATATATATCCGATATATATCATGTATATAAAAAAGACGGGAATTGCATTGTGCAAGTGGTTTTAACGCGTCAAAATTGTTAAATGAAACTGAGTCTGATTAATAGTTATTTATTATTAATAAAACAAAAAAAAATAAGAATAAAATTAGACTAACAAAAACATAGTCTTTGAGATCAATCTACTTAATCAATATTCAACTAAATTATAATTATAATCTTTAGTTTTGGGTCATTGGCAGGAGCAGTGACCATAATTTTTATTTATTTCAGTATAAAAATTTAAAAGCGTGGGATCTGTCAAAATTCTAGTTTTGACGATAAATAGCAATAGATATATATCAGCGAACTCTGCTTATTTTATTTTGAGGGAATATACAAAATTGTGTGTTGTAAGGGTGCATTGGTGTCACAGGTGATCGGTCGGCTGGAGCTGGGCGCGAGCGGCGCAGGCGGCGCGCGGCACCACTGGCGCGAGGTGCAGGCGGCGCCGCGTCGACAGATCGCCGACTGGCACAAGCTCAAGGAGTGAACCGCGCCCCTCTACTGCCGCGTGCACTAACTACGACCCAAACTGTTGAACAATTACAACTTGTTTTATTTACATATTATACTATAAGTAGACGAGTTTCGAAGCCTGCAAGGGGTGACTCGTTACATGATTCTAAACACCCCTATGATATTAACACATTTGAACTTGTCTCATATTTGTATAGTTGTGGAACAGGTGAAAAAAATCAAATATATGTGAGTTCCTGCAAAATAGTGTAAAATAAATAATTGGTGATTAATTTACTCGCACGTACATATATTGATAGCACTATCCACACTCACTCGCTTAAGTCTTTGCCGTTTGAACGCGCCCACTGGTTTTTACGTAAGGATAGTGTTATGCACATACGAGTAAATTAATCACTAATTATTTATTTTACACTATTCTTGTAGGGCCATGTAACCTATACATCCACTTTAGTACGCATATCAGTTGCGGAACAACGATCAATTACGTTCGATAAATTGAAGAAATAAATCTAACTTTAGGTGTTCTATAATGTGTGAATCTAAGATATCAATACACGCGGGTGTCCAGATACACCGGCTCGCACTTCATACTTTGATACGGTCTTTTTACATCTGTTAGAGATTATGTTGAGCCTTGCTAGTATTGGTAGCTAGTATGTATGCTAGTATTTATTGGTAGTTGATTGAAACATGTTCCGCTAAAGATCAAGCGGGGTAATTACGAACAAAGTAATTAAAAGATACAATTTGAAAGATACAGTTACGTGATCGAAAATCTCCGATAATCACTGAAATGACGAAAATGTGGAAGTTGAGGATCGAGTAGGTGGAACTTCATCAAAGTGAGAAAAATCGCTCAAAAATGATACTCTCTAACATGAGATTTCAGGCTTCGAAGTATTATTTTAATTTTCGACTTGGTGTTTTATTTATCTATATGTAATTAAAAATACACATAGTTATTTGTGTGTGTGTACATTTTTATAAACAGTAATCGCACTTCGTAAATGTTTAACTTTCTTAAAAGGGAACATACAGTGTTCGTGTGTGAACAACATTTAGTGTGGCCAAGCCGAGTCCAGGCAAGTAACGTTTGATTTAGTACTAATATGTAATGTTTCTCATGTAGATAGTGAAATTACAATTTATTTACGAAATAATTTCTTCTAACAATAATTTAATATAAACTTTTCTGTTGAAACGCACAGTGTGTCTGTCACATTTCTCCCCATATCCACGCCACAGAAGTCGTGTTTCGATTTTCTATAATGTTTATGTCTAGTAAATGTATGTAGACATTGGAATCTCGTAATAAGTAGATTTATAAAGCGGGGGTGAAAAGGAACACGCGTCCATACACCCCGCTGCAGCTCTTCTAAATTGTTCTACTCTACATATCTAAGTGTAAAACAGTTTGTGTTAACAATCTACAGTTAAAATATAATAATTACTTATAGTATAAAACAATCTATAAAACACGACAATTTAAAATGGAATAGTTTGTCTGTCTGTGAATATTTTCGTAAGTAAAACCCCCCTTAGTTATGAAGAGATGAAACCTCTTCAAAACATTAAATGTTTTGTCCTTCTTTCTGCGAAGTTTCGTAAGAAAAAGCACAAAACAAAAAATATATAATATTATATATTAGCTATACTTAATATAAATTGGTAGCAGACCCTCTTTTATAATCAATTATACAGGTAATAATAGAGTCATAGTAATAATTTTGTAAGCAATTCATTGTTTCATTTGTAAAAGTATTGGATACGAATGACAAGTACTAACTTACAAATTTAATAGTAAATTCTGATCACGCGCATGTAATATATCCCACGAGTTATAAATTAGCCACTCACTCCTTTTCATAATCGCCATTCCTTATCTTAAGCTAACTTATATTTATTATTATAAGGTAGATTATTTCTTATAACGTAATGTATATTTTGTTTAAAAAAACTACAGCAATGAACAGAGATCGTTTGAAGATTCGCTGCAATATATCAAAAGAACGTGATGTATCCAATCTGCTAAATCCCAGTAAATAGCAGATAACTGCACACATGCTCGTATGTACCCCTCGTGTCCACGATTAAACAGTTACCACCATGTGGACTGTGTGAACATCGCCACCTTTCTGTCCTTAAAAAAAAAAATAAGCGGTTATAGAAAAAAAAACGCATGAAAATCAGATTATTATGCAATTTGAAAACCTAGCGCCATTGTACCGTCTATTAATTGGTTATTGAAACGATGCAATTCACGTAGACAGTCTACGCGCGCTGCTACGCGCTACGGTCTACGAGGCGCTACGAATAACCTCCGCCTATAGAGTAGCATACAGAGGGTAAGCCTCCTAAGTTTTTATTAAATATTTAAACTAGCTCATGCAAAAAATGTATGAGACTTATATGAAGTGATTCTTCTTACGATTGTACGAAAAGAGACTTTATTTCCACGACCGTTACTTTTACACACCACCAAATTTATTATTATAGCGATTTTTCTTTACAAGATAGTGGTGGAGTGAAAATTAAAATTATTTATTTGCTGTCTAATCAGGTAAATATTGATAGTGTGTTAAAATGACGCTTCTAAAAAACTGTTATTTCACTGGTCGAAATGTAACAAAAATAATAAATATCCATATTTTTTTACAAATTACAAAATATGCATTTGCCACCAAAACATACTTACGAGCGGTAACTAATACTCACGAATATTTATTGAATAGTACATAAATTATATATAGTTGATAGGTTAGAGAAATAAAAAATCTATTTTATACTAACGGTAGTGTTAAATGTGTTAGAATTAAATAAATTTTAATTAAGTGGAAGCTCATTTGACGAGGCTTTGAGCTTTTAGTCACGTGTACCTTAACTTAGTGTCGCATAACACCATAGTTAGCGCTTTCACTGTAACTACATCTATTGTATTTCATACAATTTCTGGTATTATAATGTCCAAGTCAGTATATATTTCTACGTATTGTAATAATTGATCAATGAATATTTTAATCGATTGTAGCGACAATAATGTTACTTCGAATCAATGTGAACATGTTTTCTTTGACGTGATATTCAAAAGTATTAAGTGTGATCTATCAAGAATTTACGTAGGTATTTGGTCAACTTGTATAAAAATCATATAATAGAGCCTTCGTAGAGTATAAAGGTTTAGTTCAAATACTTTAATAAAAGACTTATCTCTTTCTATTTCTAAAGTTAAACTAAGTTGCAATTCCAACAAAGTATTTTTTTTAATTTTCGCGTTTCTTACACATATATTCTAATCTCGGGTCTGAACGCGTATAATAAAGGCATTTGTTTACCTGTTATTCCTACTCGACGTTTTGGCGCGGGTTGCACCAGCCGTGGACACGAATTCACTGAAGAGGCGAGCAATCCAGGATGAGAGCTGCAAGTATTTTTATCAACTACCCACATTTAGTCTTCACATTCGGAAAGGCCGCGACACACCACACTAACAAGCTGGTGTAACCCGCGCCGAAACGTCGAGTAAGAATAAAAGGTAAACAAACAAACGCGTTCAGATCCGATTTAGAATATAAAAAATATTTTTGTAATAAAAATATTGATAAGTCGTAGTGAAAAAACAATTCATTTGATCAAATATCTTAATCAAAAACTTTTAATACTTAGGGGTACAGTTAGAGTATTCTATCGAATAATTATCTTAGTAATGGATGATCTAACGAGGGCTTTATTGTACTAACAACACTCCATACTTCAAACATTCCAACTAATAACATGTAAATAGTGATGCTTTAGTGATCGATGCTACTTGTATCCAACTGTTAACGTAATGTCTTCTATAAGTAATATTCACTAAACATCTCAGTTTCGTCAGTGTTTTTTGTATTTCAATGTTCATGAGTGTTGTAGCAAATTGTGTTGTATATACAGAATTCTTGCAAAAATATCGTTGCAGAATATAAAGATAATTAGCAGCAACACACTCATAATGTCACGTTTAAGAGAAGCAACAGGG
This sequence comes from Sesia bembeciformis, assembly GCA_943735995.1. Lineage (NCBI taxonomy): Eukaryota > Metazoa > Arthropoda > Insecta > Lepidoptera > Sesiidae > Sesia > Sesia bembeciformis. The sequence goes on from OX031040.1 coordinate 11,975,602, forward strand.
ATAAGGCTATACTCAGACTTATTATCACTTTAGGAACTTCAGCACGGAATTACATAGTCGTAAAGATATTGAGCGAACGAGACATTTGGAGCAACACATTTGACATTCATAGAATGTGATCTGCGACAGTAACATGTTTACTTAGGAGGTACTCACGCTTCGTTTAAAAGCAACTATTGTCGTGTTGTTGTAACGGGATTCATCTGGGTAAAGCTTTACTTCCCTATGCTACACCACCATCGGTGTGGTGACAACAGACCACCTCTATGCTTGTAACCACTATTATTGTATACTTTTCGTAAACCCTATTACATCGGAATGTTACGGAAGCGAATTCCAATCTTATATTAATTTCCAGTTGTCTCACGTTACTTTCGCATGTTCTAATTGTAACTGTAAGTTATAAAAACGCATCGAGTTCCGAGTGCGCTCTCTGTAAATATTGTGAATTGTTTTTATTGCTAAGTATTAAGAGTTTTGTCAACGATGACTTGTATTTTATAATTTTAACGATCCCGTGTTTCGATGTATGTAGGGTCGGAGTATATAGCTGATAATTCCAATCACTCGTAGTGTGTACACTCACCACACAGATTTGTATACTAAGGGTTTTAGTGAATAAATTATTGACTGGTGCTTTCACAATAAAATTGTTTGTTTTATTTCATTAACATCGTCCTTGTTACCTGCAGAAGCGACCTTCCATCCTCCGCTGGTTATTTACAGTTAACAACACGCTAGAGTACCCAAAACCATGCAAATATTTCTAACGTACACTAAGGCACCGATAGCTCGAGCTATGGTCGACTGTACTTTGGGTTATAGGCGATTTGTAATAAAAAAAACTTCATATCTTATCAATTGTATATTTGATATCAAATCTTAAATATATAACACAGCGTAACAAATTAGAAAATATTATACATTATTGAGAGCCTGATTCATATCCAAGTGATCATAATATCACTGCATGAAAGAAATAATAGTTCGGTATGGTATTAAAAAAGGAAAATGAGTCCTGGTACCGGTACTTAGTAAAAGAGATATATACATGTTTTATTTGTCCACCGGCTAGATTTAGATGTAAAGATCACTTGGATGAAGTGACATCGACTCGTTAACACAATGTCTACGATGTCGTGTGTCGCGCGGTGCTCGCTCGCTAATCATATCACTGTATAAACGGGCTTACTCGTAAAAATAATGATAATAATAATAAATAATTAGATTTAAGATTGCATAAGAGATTTTTTTTTTAAATCCACATTAAAACAATTCAATTGTATATTGACTATTATTACTATGAATTATAACTGTTCTCCTGTGACATTTGAAACAATATGACAGATTATGGTCATTTTCGTATTTTTTAAAGATTTATTGCAACAGCAAACCTGCTAACAATGAGGAATGATACTTCAGTTCCTGCGCTATCGACGAAATTTTGTAATAGCTAAAAATTTCATGTTTCATTCCAATTTACAATTAAGACTCAATTTCATCAACTGTGATAGATACCGCCTGAGGTGCGTCTATGTATTTTCATGAGTATTTCAATTATGAAAGGAGCATTCAAATTTCCTATTTCCTTAATTGCATTCCACGATGTGTGAACACACATTTAGGTACTACGCACACGTCAAATACTAACATTATAAATATACATTCATGTCTCAGAAACACCGCGTACGGAGTCTTAACAAAATTAACATTTAGATATACGTCACACAATTATATTGTCATTTAATACAATCCCTACTTGGACGTCTGTTTGATTTCATCTAGCTATGACGACGAACTTTTACAACTACACACACAAAACTTACTGAGTACAAGAAAATAGTACATTTATATATCAAGTTGAACATATTTCGGACACAAGGCATCGCTGTGTGTATAATTGGAAAACTATAACACAAATATATAATAACATTACATAGTGTTATAATTAGGCAAGAGCTTAAGATGTGCACAATAAAAGTGGCTTAGATACTACAAATACTTAAGTAGCTACAATAAAACAATAGTCATGTAGTGTGTTATCGTTTTGTCCCATAATTTTTGCATCTTATGATTAATCCTAAGTGTCACATTTAAATGTAGGTCCAGAAAAAAAAAATTAAAAAACAAGTCTCACGGTTTTCGAGTTATGGGCATTTTATTGAGAATCGTGTAAATCGCTACCCTGCGCCAAATTTTTAGATGCTGTGACTACAAATATCCATATTTTAGTAGTCTAATTTTTGTAACGCTATGCTGTATAACTCTGTTATTGATTGCAGAACAAAATAAAACCAAAAGTGCACGTTTTGGAAAAAAGAAATGTTTATTGCATGATTTATGCGTTATTAAATAATGGCTTCTTTAGTCAAGATTTCAAAATGGTACTTCTTTCTTAAAAAAATATATATATTTGTATTTTTTTCCAAGCAGTCCTTGTGAGTATTTCATAAAATGCAAAAATTAACAGGAAATACTATAAAGTTTTAGTTCTAATATACTCGCATTCACAGAAACACTAAAATGATGAGGTCCACTCAAGTTCCCTTACTGTTATTGCTAATAAAAATGAGATGTTAATTCAGATATGTTTTAACGGCTGCGTTTATATTAGGTTTTGGTCCGAATAATGTCATGTATTAAAATTACTAAAGATACGCAATTTGATAATTCACTGTCAACTCACGCGTTGAGTTCGGCTTCAGCCAATAGACACCTTTATTTTTTAAAATATGAACAACATGCGCTGTTTTCAAAAACCTAACTTTACACAGTTTCGTCACTGCACTATCGTACATTATATAGCTATACACGATGTAAAAATAACATCACATAAATCAAGGAAATGTATGTACACGTACACGTACACGTACACGTACACGTACACGTACACTCACATACAGTTATCATTATGCCTTCAAACATACATATTGTTTTATCCTACAGGAACACCAATAGATATATTTTTTTGGTTCTTCACCCGTATACTATTATATTTTGTATTATGTTTTGATTTTCTAGTTAACTTGATACACACTTCGTATGAAAATTTTAAACAGTAACATAGTATTGTATACACTTATTGGTGACCGTCTTTAAAATCGTGACGGCGCGCGGCGGACCGGATTTCCATTAGGGCTATATTTCGAGTATATCCGTCAATATTTACAACTATAAATGCAGTTTTTTCTAAATAATGATGTTGCTAAGAAAATTTAAAAGTAATATCGTAATACAAAATCAGGCAAGACATCATGTCGCGACTCACATCCCATCAACTAATAGAATGTTCTAACACTACTCCATAATATTCTCCGTTTAACATAAACCGTTAGCTATGTTCTATACATATATAGATATAACGTAACTAAATAGTGATATTGTGCACAATTTATCTATGCAGCAAATAATGCACCGTCAGTTGTACAAGAAGCAGTGTCGCGCTGCACGCGAGGGACAGATCGATTTATTCGATCACTTAAAATGTTTGACATTCTCTTCTATGGCTACTGCCAAATGTTTATATGTATGTATGTTATTTCGATCAGTATTTAAGTTTCTCTTGTAACACTGACGTTCAGAAACAACATTTGCAATGCTGAATGTACCCGAGCGCTGCGGGTAGATCAGAAACTTTCTGACCACCCCTTAATACTTAATTACATTACAGGAGTTACTGGACGCTTTCTGAAACTTGGCAGCAAAGTGCTCCATCCAGATCTAGTCATTTGAATGACACAAGTATAGCATTTTACTTGTAAACATTAATTATAAAAGAGATCACAATTTCCTTGGTATAGGTAATTCGATTCGCATTTTAAAGCCATGTTACTAAATCGGTTACACAATACATCTAGGTCTCTATCAATTATTTGAAACACTGGCATACTTTACGGCTAGTATCTATTAAATCAGAAAAAAAGTTCTATTCATGACCGTCGAGAGAGGCAACGAAGTGTTGAAGACTCATCACCGACACAGCACTTCAAGAAATTATTTTATATCTCCAAGTTGAAATTCGTACACAAATATTAATTTTTAAACAAACCCACGGTGATGGATTTTCGTGTTTCTTCTTTTGTCAGTTTTATTTTAGAGGACGATATAGTCGTCTCTATGGTGAGATCAATCATCAAACTACTGAGGTTCTCAATCAACAATTAGATCTCTTGATGAGTATTCACTACAGTCTCGTTTGTCGTTAGTTTCATTGTTACACTCATTTATACGAACACACGAATAATTTCCGCAGAACATTCATACAATTGTGCGACTAGTGATATTTAGGCTCAAGCTATAGTTACAAAACAGTCGCAACGTCGACCGAGAGCTCGCGAGTGCGCTACAACAAGTTCACTGATTAGATGAAACAACTTGTCGATATCTTTAATCACATTCATAAAAACCCCGAAAGAAATAGACATGCTTTTAATATTTTTCATTACGAATACGTCGACATGTTTTATCATCTATACAGCAAACGAAAAAATCCATGAAGGCTCAGAGAGTAAAAACTCTAATCTCCATTTGTGGAGATAACAATATAAAGTGATCCCTTTAAGCTTGTTAAGATCATTCATAGATCGCTACGACTGGCGTTGATTTGAAGCCAATCGTAATTATAGATCTAAAAGTTCGTAGCTAGAGGGTGTGTGGGGGTTGATACCAATCCGATATCTACCGAAGTAAAAGTTAATTGAGTATAAGACGAAGATGTCTTCATCAAATGACACATAATAATATCTTCGAATCTCCAATTTAGTGCACGTCAGGTATTTTAGTCTGAATTAAAAAGTAACTGTAATAATTTACTCTTCGTAAAACAAAAATATCTTCTAGTATGTAATGTACCGCGCATCCAGCGCACACTTGACAGGTATTTACGCGGTACTGAAAAATAAGTGCATTAAACATAATTCTGTATTAATAAGCCTCAAACACAGATTTCAGTTAAAGGTATCTTCATAAAATCAAAAATGTACTCGGTGTTCTAATTTAGTGCGCTGCGACACATTCACAGGTTTTTATGCACTGTATTGGACACACATTAATAAACCCCAAACACATATCTCAGCTACGGGACTGTATAACAGGTACTCAGACCTGGGACGGCACAGATGTTCGGTCCGCGTGGATTATAGCAAGCCCCGGTCGAGCTCCTTGCGCAGCATCCGGGACAGCTTGAGCACGTCCTCGTCCACTTGACCGGAGAATAAAGAGTCGAGCAATTCGCCGCGGGACGCGAGAGCGAATATCCCCGCGAGCCGAGACACTGATTTGTCCGAGAGATGTCGTTCAACTACTGACCTGCAATCAATTGGTAACGTATTAAATACTAGCAGTGCCCGCGACTTCGAACGCGAACACGTCAGAGAATGTGTGGTTAGCTTTATTCACGCGGGAAATTTATAATTGATCAGGATAACAAGTACCCTAATTGTTAGCCAGGTACGTAAGTTGTAATTATGTCAAGTTTCGTTCAAATCCATCCAGTAGTATTTGCGTGATGCTCGTTCAAACGGATAAAAAATCCAAAAATTACTTACTTCACACAGCAACGAGTTTTCTTTTTTAAAATTAAAGGGACAGATACGGGAACATATGTATAGATATATTAACTAAACTTAACCTAAATATTTGCATCCCGTAATGTGATCTGAACACTGTAAATAAATCTTTCTGTTCTATTCCATTCTATCGATTAGGTTCATTTGACCCGATATGCAGGGGTGGCAAACTTGTTTAGAACAGTGTTCTACTTAAAAACAATCTTCGACTTCTTGCGATCGACTTAATTGTTCTTTAGTAAGATGAATAAAACAATAATTAGATAGCCTTTTAAGAATATCAATAAAGTAATAGTAAAATTAAAATCAATAAGGAACAAAAAAATAATGAGAAGTTTGTGTTTTCATTTCTTCTGTCAAATTAACAAAATCTGGAGTATAATTTGATAATGTCACTCTTAACGAAAATTTTGATACCGGTCAACAGTTATAATTTCCTTTGGCGATCGACCCGTCGATCGCGATATTATGTTCAACCACGGTAAAAAAATGTCTAAAATCTTATGTATTTAGAGTAAAATGAAACATTTACAATAATGTAGACACACGTAGACGTTAAATAAAAATAATATCAGAAACTAATATAGAATTGCGAGTATTAACGTACTTGAGCGACTGGTGGGAGTCGCGCAGCGCGTCCTGCAGGAACCCGCGGTCGTACGAGAAGTCCACCTCGCAGAACGACACCACCGCCATCAGTACCGTCTGCAACGTATGAAACAACTTTCAAACACTTTTAAAAGGATGCTTGGACATTTTGTCGGGAACTCGAGAAGTGAAGTTGTTTATATTTGATTATTGTAAAAATTGTATGTATTGTAAAAACGCCTAGTTTTGGGTTTAATAGTGATAGTTAATTAAACTTCAAAGTGTTTTTTCGTGCGAGGTGTTTATGATAATCAAATAAAAGTATAGGACTGCGTTGTTCGTGTGCTTCCAAGGAGTCCTCTTCTGTCCTCAGTAAACCTGTTATAGTTTTACTGAGCGACTCCTGACTTACTTCGACAAACTGGACATGGACAGGATTCGTTTTAAACTATGAAATGGTTTATTACGAAGTAAACTTGACATTGACAGAATGTGCTAATTGCACCATGGCCATGTATGAAAAAAAAAAGGATGCTTCGGACACATTACCCGTCATCATTTCAACTTTAGTGATTCTCTGCTGCTATTTATTCTCGACTGATTTTGAATCTTACATAGTACTTACAATGTTAGTTACTGGCTTGTCTTTTTGAGTCTAATATTATTCGAAGTTTACAATTGAATCTAGAGACAAAATACAATAGAGGGATTTGTTTATTTATGTTGGAATAGACTTCATAGAGAGAGTTAAATAGAGAATCAACAGCTTTGTTTCTCTTTTCAGGTAAGATTTGTACACCTTATAAATTGATGTCGAAGGTATTGCCACATTGGATTTAATAAAAATAACCTCTTTTCAGAGCAACGCAATTTGGTTTTAGTTTCGAGATTCCTACATTATCTCTGGTGTTTGTTAAAGCACATTATACATATACCAATACTTCTACTTTTCTTCGCACCTCTCGTACCTCTCTGCTCAAACCAAAGGTAGAGAGCGTTTTAAAATAATATTTCTGAACATTTTTAAACAACGCCTATGTATTTTATTCATTTTGAACGTGTTTTTTTGTTCAATTAAACTCATATAGTAGGGAGAGAAATTTTCATTGTTCACAGACTCTTAACTACTCGTAACTGGGCATGGAAATGAATCACTTTTTAGTCAAATCATTTGCATATCGCATGTTTGCGTTTGCGAACGTGAACGTGCGTTTTATTCGTCTGGCGATTCTTCACGGCTGCGATATGTTCTTTGACTCATTCTGCTACGTTGCACTTTCTTTGGCCATGTACGAACTACCACACTTGCAGTCTATCTTATAGACACCTGGCATCTAATAGAATATTACATCCTCTGGTGTGCATAGGTTTTCCGCTACTTTGAAGGTCGGTGTATTAATAAAGTATTTTCATAATACTGTTCCAACTTTGTCCGTCGTTCCTTTAACGTACGGCATAAATACCGTTCTCTGATGACCTCAAGATTTTCTTCTCTACAAGAGCGCCGTGCTGGCCTTCCACTCATTTCATTCTTTCGTTCATTTCGTTGAAGTATCTCCTGAACATGTAACAACTCATCCTTTAAAGCCGTTTAGCGCCGACCTGACTTTATTTGTAGCACTCATGAATTAACTTGTTTACTAATCTGATATTCCAAACGGTTGTAAAATCTTACGTGAAACTTAGCCCTGAACGCTGCGAGGGCCCGTTCGTCAGCCGGCGAGAGCTGTCCGTGCCGCCGCAACACGCCCAGCTTGACGGCGGCCTTGATCACATGCTTCACCAGCTTCTCTGCATCGCGCTTCTCCACGCGCTCGCGCAGCACCGTTAGAAACTGGAAAAGTAATTAGAATTTAATTAGAATTTTCTTGACAATGCTGTTTTGTAAAAATATTTTCTAAAATGCAACGTTCCTTAGTAACGTAAATTCATCTGATTTATAATACATTATAAATCAGATTCATTTTAAAATGGAGTGTTAGTTAACATAGCGTTAGTTCTCGCTCTATCTATCGCTAAACAGCAAACAAAACGAAAATGTTTTTCTTCAACATAAATCGACGTTATTACAAAAGGATGGGTTTGTTCACAGTAGAACGATATGCACACTACGAGTACTATGGTATACATTTATTCTATGTATTTGTTATCTCGTATTATTTGTGCTACATACTTATGTCGTTCGATTATACATTTAGAGTGTATTTTGATTTAGAGCAATATATATAAAACATCCTAGTGTCAGCGACATTTAGCTGACATCGATGTTGAAGATTAATGGCATCAATTTTAAGCTTGTCATTTCTCAGATCGTTGAAAAGCAGGGAATATTTAAAAAATCCGATTAAACAGTTATGCCCTTTACTCGCTCTTTAAAAATTCCTTAAATACCTCCTTCACAGCACTTTTTCAATGGTTGAACAGTTAAATATTAGGTACTGAAATTATTATTTAATATGTAGGTATATATATGTGTTTTTATCGTGTTTTTTTTATTAATTTCAAAGCATTGCTTTAATCCTTGTAAAAAACATATTTGACGTGATTGTAGTACTGAAATATAAAATCTTACTCACGTAGATTCATTGCCTATCGGTCAAGCATCATTTACAGCTAATCGTTCGACGAGCTAATTACTCGAATTTACAACCGGCAAATACTACTGTATTTACTATTATTTACTGCAGGATGGGTTACCTGGTCAAGCAGTTTAGCGGCGTGTTCATCCAGCACGAGCGCACGCGCGCTGGCCGCTCCGCCGACGCGCGATAGAAACTTCTTCTGTGCGCGTAACGAGATGTCGCGGGCGCACCACGCGCCGCCCTCCATGGCTGAAAACAAACAACATATTATGATGAAATGTAAGAAAATAATACGATATCTTATAACTATTTCGCGAAAGTACCGTCGACAAATAAGAATACACAGTCCTTAACATAATGTTATTTAATTTAAAATGTATTCTAGGTTTATATCAAGCTGATAAGTGCTGTGTATTAGTTAGTGCGACCCCTAGACCTTACAATAAAATTGTACAATAATGCCATTGCACAATATTATTGAATCGCACAATATTATCATCTAGGGGGCCTCTAGAATAATGGAGATGGCATTGTCTCACCAGCCTTTATGACCATTCTAACCATCCAGCACATTGGAATGTGTATTGAGAATCGAATACTTCAATTTCAACTTGAAATTGTTGGCGTTCATAACTAAGTAACTAATTCATTTTACGAAGAAAATTTGTGTACATGTCTATCTCATATCCTTCTTCTCTCCATAATCTAACCGATTGTCCACCTAAATCGTCCACGCACGAAAACTAAAATAGAGATCAACGCAATACCGTGCTGTTATTGGAGCATCCCGTCGTTCCGAGTGATTACGCGCGCAATATGTTTGCGATTTCACACAGCACACGGACCAGATTTAGGATGCTACAACATTAGAGTACACAAACAGTATATATGTATACAATTGTAAAGTATACAAAGTCTGTCGGACATAAACCTAAAGAAACAAAAAGGATTCGTTGCGCAATGAATTGCTAGAAAATCGTGAAGCCAAATTGTATTTAAAGATTTTGCAAATTTCTACAAAGTCAAAATTACACAGAGGAGGCATGCCTCGTTTTTTTCGTTTGCGAGGGTGTGGATGCACGCTACAATCCCACAGCCGCTGGGCGCACCCGTCTGGCCACGTTAGCTACTGAGTCTGAGAGGGCTCACTGATGACTACCTTAAAATGTACTGTATTTTCCTACTTTATCCTATTCTCCAAAGGTACATGCATGTTTCGAGTTTACCGCCGCTCGCGCCCTTATACGTATGTATGTGTATGTATTAACCTCATATGTGTTCTTTAATGAGTAAGATATGCCAGAGCCTATTCTCATCCTATCCTATTAATCCCATTTTCCCAACTCTTTATCTGAATCCATTTCGATCCTTTTAGATCTCCAAAGGCAAGCAGCGACTAATATGGGTATGTGTCGCAAATGTCCATGGCCGACAGTACGAATCTATAACTTTTTAAACGTTCGCGTTTTGTACGCATTTTACATTCCAAATCGGGAAACATCCTAGACTACCCGCCTCTTCAGTCAACTTGTGACCACGGCTGGTGTGATGTGTGCTGAAACATCGAGTAAGAATAAAAGGAAAACAAATACCTATATAGTTACTATATAGTCTGCTCGTATTTAGCCTCATTTCTATAAAAAAATAAACCCGACTCCATCCGTTGGTTTATTATGATTTGTGTATTCATGTGTAAAGTGCCTATGCCACCTGATCAATAAAAATACATAGTAGTATATATGTATTCTACATTCACTTAGATAAGCTTCGCCTATACTAGTGTTAATACAGCCTTATATTCGTATCTTGGTCCACAGTTCCATTCATCCCCCACCTCGCTACTTTGTAATGGCTACTTTGTAATGGTAATGTTATGCGGTATTATTTCACTATAATGAGACGTATTGCTACTACGTATCCACTTTCGTTGCTTTCAGGGAATATTAGGCGGGAGTTGAATTAAAAAAAATCACTTATTTGCATTTAATCAAGCCATTATATATATTCATGGCCATTTCGAAATAAAAATAACGTTGCAACTTCAATTTGTCGTAACATATTTTTATTTCACAGTCATGCAGGATCACTCTTTTGGACCGTTAGAGTGAAGAATCAGATGAGTTTTTATCATGAAGACATAGGACACTATTGCACGTGTATAATAACTTATTATTAAACTGAGTAACGATAGATAAACAATAACTTTTAAACTAGAAATTTCACCAGTTACAAATTTGTGGTCATTAGCAATTTAATTACTACTTCATTATGCGTGGATCTTTGACCACGATGACTGTTAACCATTTGATAGCGAAGAGATTGAGATAGCGAAGCTGATATGGAGAGAAGAGTACAGGTATCAATTTTTTAACAGTACAAATAGGGGCAGTACAAATTCATTATTTCCGTGTATCGCCAACAAGCATCAATGTTTACAAACCGCGATGTACATATGCAATCGGTTTCAATAACGGACAATGGGCAATTGCCCGCCAATTGAGAAGTCACTGTAAACTAGGACAGCGGACGGGTAACGACTTGTTTTCTACACTGCGTGGGACATTTAATATATCATAGCAATAATATATCATAGCTTCTGTAGGTAGGACAGAATATTACGCCTCTGTACAATATAGCGCATAAAGAGTAAATAAATAAAAAAATAAAATGAAGCAAAATATCATAAAGAAAATTATAAGAAAAATATTATAGTTTTAATATAGGTATAAAAGTAACATATACTTACTAGAACGGAAAGCCCTTTTTAATAACTAATAAGCAATACTGCAAGCTATACCGAGGATTTACTCATTTAAATAACAAAATAGATTTTATCTATACATAAAACAAAGTTTGTTTTCATTTCCGCTGCGAAATATTTATCTGCATAAAGGCCGGTTTACACTGGTAGTATTAGTAGTAGAGTACAGAGTAAACACTTTGAGATAGTGGAAGTAGAGTACTAAATACAGTGTCCGGTAGAATAGAGTGGATAGCACATGTAGAATAGTGCACTCTAGCTTCATGTAGTCGGTTACTCTACCAGCAATGCTAGTGTAGTGGTTTGGATAAAAAGTATGCTAGTGTCCTCTACTACTAACACTACCAGTGTAAACCAGCCCTAACGACTTGAAACATCGCTAATGTTTGTAAATAACAAATGTGTACGCAGAATCGCTTCCACTTTGTCTGCGACGTATAGCTAAACGTATTCGTCATCAATATTTACAGAGGTCAATGGCCTATCGAATATCTAAAATAGTTACAACAAATGTATTAGTCAATATTTTTAGTGTTAGATTACCAAATAATTTAATGAACTATGAAAAGGCTCAGCAACGGTTGCGGTGGTATGAGACTGTGTTGACTCGCAATCCGCAGAACTTCTAATCCTTAATAATAATAATAATACGTAATAATGAGTCCATCGAAAGTTTGCAATATTTCAAAATTACATAATTATAAAACGCACGTAAAATCTTCTAAGATGGCTACAACTCACCCCTTGAACATTCCATCAAGGCCTACCTAGCGTTATGTACCTAATTAGGACAGGAGAGATAGCTATCTCTTATTTTATTTTGAAAAAAGTACTCTTAAAAGAGCCTACAACGTTCACGAAAAAGAAAACTTGTAATAATAATAAAAAAGAAAAGAAATAATAATCGTGGAAGTGTGTGCTCTATTATGATGACAATTTTCAATTTTCATTTCGAAACAGGTGGGATGGCTTAAAATAAAACTAGGTTACTTTGAACTCGGAACGTAATTAGTCACAAGGGAACGCCTGAACTGGAACCTTAATTAAGGCACGGCACAAAATCAGAAGCCTGATATACAAAGAGAAAAGTAGGTAAGTCATCTTGGACAAGTACTATAGAATTGAAGAAGTTTCGTATTTAAGAAAAGTATAAAAAATATAAATGGTGGGCCTCCCCAACCAACCACGACTACCGGTAAATACCTACCGATAAGGTAGGTACCTACTCGCATATTAAATCCGGATAGTCACTGAAAAATATTTTTTTAAGATTTTCTACCTGGATTATTATATTAACGTTAAACTTATAATCCCAGTGTCAGTTCATTTCATTCATAGCTACAGCCCACGTGCGCGCTCGGCTCAAATTCCCGGTCATTTTTCATGCGAATGAAATCAATTAGTCTTCAAAAGCTTTCAGATTTATTCCCGCGCATTAATCACTCCGCTCGTGCCCATCCGCGGAAAATTAGATGTAATTTATAAAAATCCTCCAATATTCATTGTCCACGATGAAAAAAAGCTGAAAAGGTCATTCACTTCCAGGTCGAGGTGAAAAACATCAGGAGTCTTTCTAGAAAAGTGGTCAAAAATGCGATTTTATTGTATGTAACATTTTTAAATATCAGACAGGGAGACAGTTTACCTGATGAGTTTGGGACGCGAAATTTGTATTCTTGAAAATAATTAAAAAATAGACCGAAAATAAATAAGGTTTCACGCATAGACGCATTGAAGGTTTCGCAATTCCGAAAAGATATGCGATTGACCTTTATTTTGATGTATTCAAAAACGTAAAAGTTTGACAAAAACGCTAGCATTTGCCTCAGACTGAGGCAAATCTTATCTAAGGTAAATGCTAGATTTTTATTCTTTCATCGAAACCAAATTTTTGAACTAAAACAGGTAAAATAATACTGTAACCATAATGTGTAGGTAGGTGTAATATGTACCATAATAATAATACCATTATGATATGTGTACCTAACTGAAATGTAATGGAAAACTCAAGGCTTATCATTCGATTACTGCAAAAATGTGTACATATACCCACGGGCATATAAATATACATATTTTAGCACATAATTTTCTTATCACTTCTCTTACCTAGACGTCAAGTCGTTATTCCAAGCGATTTAAGAAATGAAGATGGGTTTGTGAAAAAAGTTCACATCAATGTGCGGTGGGTGGAAGCCCAATATTATTTGGTCGATGAACCCCGCGTGTCGGTATTCGGCATTTGGAACCTGTTTATGGTGAATATTTTTTCTATGTATATTCCAAATAACATTCATTTTGTCGTATGTACAAAAACGGTAAAGAAACGTGTTTTCCTACATTTCATTTCATAGCCTGATATATAAATATAATATGATTTTAGATGATTTGTAATAACCAAACAAACCAGTTAAAACCGTTAAGTGGTTAATATTTTTTAATCATTTAATTTTATGCAGAATATAAAACTAAATGTCCAAGAAATCTATCTAGTTAAGCTATGTGTAAGCAGACTTGTGACTTTGTTAAATATTCAAATATCAAGTGTGGCAAAAAGTAAGGGCTAATTAATTGAGCGTTTAACGCTCAATTTCAATGCACAGTTTGTGCTAAATTGTGTATTATTCTCTCGCCTTTCACTATGCACACTGGCATACTGATTATGCAAAATTCACGACATAGTATTGAGATTATCAGTGTATGCTGTCTAATGATAATAATATGGGATATTATGACATAAGGACTTTATTGTTGTATTCAGATTTCTAAATACTGGTTATTGTTTTTTCTTAAAAGTCAGATGTTAGAGCATCTTTTTGTATAAAGAGAATCTTGAAACAAAGATATTTTAAGTTAAAAAATCTTAACCAAAGTCAGTAAGTCTATAGCGAATATAAGGTCGGATAATGTTAAATCAAAAACAATTGTACTTCATTTATTTTATAGAAATATTTTTATTAAACAAATCTTAAATCAGAGAGTACTTAATCAGTTGTTACTACAGCGAAGAACTAAGGTACTAAGCGTAACCGCATTTCATCCATTGCTGGATGAATTGGTATATTATATATATATATATATATATATATATATATATATATATATATATCAATTGAATTATATTGGTCGCAATATAGGGCACAAGATAATGTGAAGCAGGGATGAATAGCCTTAAAAAGTCACGCTGGCCAAGCGGGTTGGCGAGTTCACTCTTTTAGAGCTAGTTGTAGCTCCTCAGGGTTGTGGCTTTGTTATCTCTTAAGGTTACTTACTATACTAGTCAATTGAACATATTTTCTGTTTTTAGTCAAACATTATTCACATGTGAAACACCAGGTCATATGCTTCATACCGTTTCCCTCAATTTACGAGTATAATAATTATTATCGTGTATCTTATATTATAACTATTATAACACAGTACAAAGGCCATTAATAAAAAAAGTAAAGATGGTTTAAATGAAGCTAAATCTGAAAGAAACGACGGGCGAATTCAATATTACAAAAAATGTGTTTAAAAATGATAAAGAAACATTTAATACAGTGATGTAAATTGAAGACGTTATAAATTCCTCCCGCCCCACCTGCCAGGGGAGATTTATTCTTTATCCGGACAAAGTGAAAAGAAGCCGTTTTCAGGCGACACGAGCGCACCGGCGGAATTACAATAAAGCTCTGAGACTACTACACCGACTGCGGGGAGGAATTAGAACGCAAATCCAATTGGAGTTTTAAAGGACTGACCTGATTTTAATTTATTTCTTTTCGAGACCGAGCCGACTATATTAATCATAAGTAGAATATCAATTATACAATTAATATTATGTATAATGTCAGGATGAATCCTGCATGTCATCACTTGGTGATCTGTAATGTGATTTGATGACTGCACCTACATAAGATAAGACCAACGAGACTTAATGTCGGTAACTCCAGTCCCTTATCAATCCTAAAACTACTAAAACTTCCTCTTATCCTCAGTCTTATACTGTTACGCACAGGTAAAGTTTAAGAAAGACATTTTGAATTGTCCACTGAAAAAGTACGTGAACATCTCTAAGAGTAAAATTAGTAAGACACTTTTGTTTCAGGCGAAATAGAAATTCATATATTTATTACATAGAAAAAAGTACAAGCAAATAAAAATGCAGTAAACACTTCTCGGAAAAGTGAATTCCATCTAAAATTTCATATTCGTGTTTCTGCCTTTTATTCATTTCTATGTAGTGTAGTTTTCAAAACAATGTAATTTTATGCTTGCGCTTTGCTCCAGCCGATAGTAATCGCCGTGAAATGAATGTAATGTGACGTCACAAATATAAGATCATTTCATGAGACATCACACGCATGAGACGCTATAGCTCCGTGTTTTGTATGCCAGTCTTACTTAAGTGTGAAGTCTGTGAGACAAACCAAAATTTCGGCCTCGTAACATATGTTAACATTCACTTTACAGATTACTACTATTATTGACCTTTTGAAAAAGAAGACCGATCCTTTAGTTTATTCGATTCAAATATTCTTTAACTCAAGACGAACATGGTGTGAGTTCCTCACTTTTCATTTATTACATCCAAACACTAACCGGACGTGTTTCAGGGTGAAGGACCACTGAATACCACTCCCTGAAAGGGTTTAATGTTGCCTCTTTATATTTTTCCTACATTATTTTTTCATAGTTATCGTAATAGCAAGTCATCTGCGTAGGTACGACTGAGTGAAAACCGCTCACTCATCGAGTTCTGAAGACTAACGATTATTTATTGTAAAATTTTTATATTGAAATTTTAGTTATTTTTTTCAGAAATAATCAACCTTTAAATTATTTTCAGCTTTTCATTTACACGGAGAGATAAGGATAGAGTCACTACTCGCCACTGAGCTTATTCGCTTATTTCGTCACTGCATATATTTCGCCGTTTATCACATTTGTCATTCTGGACCGATGTGGACATGTATCGCGTATGTCGCAGGGCGACAGTATCCACTTATTACAAAGTGGACTCTCTCTGCTCGTCTGCCACCTTCTCTCTATAAACATATACAAACATTGTTATGAGATGTACATACAAAAATATGTCCGTCACTATCCATAGGAATGAATAGGAGCGTCGTGTCGGCCTGACTTTATCCCAGAATTTATGTCAATAGATTATACTAATCAGGATAAGTAACTAAGAAAATATAGTTGATTTCTTAGAACCGATCAAAATTAATGATTGTTGGCAACAACCAATACAAAAAAGAGAAAAGATTAAACACGATAATAAGCCGATTAGACTAGTGAGAAAAGAAGTGGATAATAACAATATTTTAAGATTATTGTAAGTACGAGAAAAGGATTCGTAAGACCGCAATTGAAAAGATAACCTTTAAATAATCTTATTACCAAAAGTATCAAAGTTTGATATACTTCACGCAAAACTTTGATAAAGAACCTGTAACTTGTATCGACCCAACACCCTTACACCTTCCGATTCGATGACTCAGGCTACAATTTCTTTAACACGTGTAAGTCTTTCAAACAAACACGTGTACCGCACCGCTTTCATTTGGATGGAATAACAGTGTATATGACCTCCAAGGATTTCAAATTACACTTGAATAATTAAAGTTTATAAATTCTTCTTTAACAGAATTTTATTGATCACTGCTGAACATATGCCTCATCAAGTTTTTCCTCTCTGCCCTATTTGTTGGGCACCCTATATTCTCCAAATTCTACAAAGATAAAGAAAATATTCCAACATCTCGAATTATACTTAGAATCACAGTACATCGAATTACACCCAAC
The DNA here is from genome assembly GCA_943735995.1 of Sesia bembeciformis. Classification (NCBI taxonomy): domain Eukaryota; kingdom Metazoa; phylum Arthropoda; class Insecta; order Lepidoptera; family Sesiidae; genus Sesia; species Sesia bembeciformis. Next base: position 11,992,890 of record OX031040.1, read on the forward strand.
TGATTAAATCCCAGATAGATAAACACTAAAGACAATTAAAAATAAAGACAATATGGAATCACCACAAGTCCTTCAGCCCACATCTCTTTGAATGAAACGTGATTATTTATCTGTATACTCGTTAAGCACTCGTACTGACTACATTTCGTTTTAAACTATACTCTAACATAGGGTATTGTATAGGGTATACATCTACATACATCTCTATTGTATAGGGTATATAATGTTCCGGCGGAACACAGATAGACGGGTATTATCATATCGCGTGCCACAAAGTCCTTGGTAGCTGGAGGGGTGCCAGTGAATGTTCTAACCAATGTCAAGAACCAAACTCACCCCAATGTCAATGTTTCTGGTTTAAATGCTTTTGCGTAAAAATAAACAAATCAATAGTCAGTATTTTGTTTGACCTGAATTTAGACGAAGAAAAGGCGTTAATAGCGTTTTGAAGGTGTTCACCCCGCCCTATAAGATGTAGTTCTATAGAGACAGACTCATAGTCACGTGGGTGACGCTGAAGTTTTTAGAATGTCAAAAATGAAATCAGATATAGTTTTATTGCCTTTCTAAGTATTATCCACGACATTCGATACACTTTTTCATGCTTTTTCAAGCATTCAGCACACCCAAAGAATTCAGCCTAAAGAATTAGGCACCTCTTTAACAGCTGTTTGGAAGGCCGTACTGCTTGGTGCTGTTGGTACTGCCTCTTTTGCATACATAAAACGCATTCCTCGTGAGTATATTCTTAATTTTAGGCAATCAATAAAAATCACAGGGCACAAGGTCGGGACTGTATAGTATACCCGATGATCCATAACTCTACATTTACAGTACTCAAAAATTGCTTCGTTTGTCTGGCGGAGTGAACTGGGTGTGAAGGATCATTCTGCTTCGTGGTGTCGTTCTTTGACTTTTTCCAAAACAGAAGGCAAGCAGCTGTTCACATACCAGTCCGCAGCTACTATTCTTTTATTTTCTGTCCGTTCTTCACTTTCATCGGCAACTCTTTGAAAGGAAAGACCCACTGCGCAGATTGCCTCTTAGTTTCATGCTCATTGCAGTAGATCCAGCTTTCATCACCTGTAACTATATCAAAAACAACATTTGTTTCACCATTGTCGAATTTTTAAGCGTCTGGAGACGCGGCAGTGTTTTTAAGTTTCGCTCAAATTGTGAGGAAACCATTAAGCACAAAGCTTCTTTACCCGTAGGTGATCGTGTAAAATAGTTTGAACTTCAACTCATACCCATACCTAATGATGTACGTATTTGCTTATATGTCTTTCGTTTGTCTGCTTCAATCATGAGCCGCACAGTTTTGATGTTTTTCTCCGTCACCGCTGTCGCAGGACCTTCTCTAACATCCTCACTCAGCCAAGTCCGGTGACTCTTGAAAGGCCACTAGGGCCACAAGAATTTAGTCAATCCGAAATAAAAAAAAATAAAAAAAATCCTCACTGAGGTGAGTACGACCACGTTTAAATTTACTGAACCAGTTAAAAACAGTGGCACTAGATGGGGCCTCATCACTAAATGCTAACTTAAGTCTTTCGTTACTTGTTTCTGGTTTAGACCGCATGAAAAGTCATAAAACAATCGTTGAACAAAAATGTTTTCTTGTTAAATTAATTTTTATGTAAACAATTTTCAAATTGCCGCCAGAAATAAAAAAAAACAAGTGACAGCTTTGAAAATTTAATGACGTTTGACAAGCAAATAGTTCCATTTTCAAAATTCGAATTTGTTTTTTTTCTATCGTATTGTACAGTAGCCAGTGCTAAGAACTTTTAGTTTGACCTATCGTATATGTATTCACAGTTGTAATATATAATTAGCAGTAACCGCTTGCATAAAACATACGCGATTTTATTTTATGGAGACAAATGAACGTACCGTTTTTCCTAAACGTACTTTCCCGACCGGAATTAACGAATTGATGAAGACATTACATTGAATTTTCAGTGCCACAATAACATTCGTTTTGCGCATGATACGACTATTTTGTACTTGGGCACGAATAATATCATCCAATTTCTTTAAGAACGTTTGTATGGTTGCTCAGGTCGCTCGAATGTTAAACGAGACAAAAGGCTGTGAAATCAAGACTAGGTACAGATGAAGTTAATTAAAAGGTAGTTGAAAATGATCTTAATTAGGGCTTTTGAAATAAAGTAAAAGTAAGATGTTTATATTAATCAACATGTACACCTATCTAAATGCTTATTCATAATATTTAAGCCCACAACAGATTTGATTTCATAATGTTAATTAGTGAAGAGAACAGGTTTTTTGGACCAAAAAGTGTTTGAAAAATATTATTTTGCGATCACCTTTATTAACGTTTATTTCGGTGCTCTAAATTAAGAAAAATTGAATGTTCTACAACGTTGCTCTTGCAATTGTCGTAACGTCGCTCCCTATCGAATAAGTTGATGATGAATTGTAGATATTTGTAATAGTTCGAACACCCAGTTGCTTAATACTTCAGAAGAATGTTTATTTGCGCTACCAAAATGTATACAGCAGTTTATGTAACCACTAATTCAAATATCTATGTAATTGAATACACGTCTTCTCTTCTCATAGCATATTTCTCATTACCTATTTATTTTTCTTGATAAATTCCGAAATGACGACACTCGACAATGTAGGTACTAAAGTCGCTGTCAAAGTTCAAACAATCGAAAAATTGAATTGGTAACGAGCAGAGTATATCTGATAACCTATGGGGTAGACGTATACTTAAATGTTTAAATTCCACTTATAGAAAGTCGCCGGTAATGAATTTAGAAGAATTAGAAGAATGGAAGAATTATATCCAGCAATGGAGAGACACGGGTGATGGAGAGACTCCATACTTCTATAGGTTTCAATCAATGAGGGCCCCATTTTAATTTTGTACGTAAGTATTACGGGCTAACTTGGAGATCGTGTCATCATATGCAAAAAACAGCCGCGACACGAAAATTCACTCAGCCTTCCTACTCAGAATGTTTATCTTCACTCTGCAGCTTGCCCGGGTTGTTGAGTTTTATTGGTATATCTTCGTATTGAATTTTACTATTCTTCAATATATGTATTAAACGGAAGATCTTTTTAAAATTATGTACGTAGGTCGTAGGAACCGCACAGTGCCCGATATAGCATATCGTGGAAGAGAATGAGATGATCCGTAGCGATCATAGAGAGCCGATTAGTGGTGGGTATTCACGACTCCTCGGAGTGTTTTGGCTCACTTAATCCGGCTCCGCTCGCGGATCCGACTCCTCTTAACGATTCCTTGACTCCTTTGATTCACCTACTTATATTTTATAAGAAGATGAGAGCGACTCATTCGCTTTGCATCATGTTCGTTCATGTAACTCAGCAATTCAAAAATGAAAGGAATAAATAACTCCTCGGAGGTCGATAAAGGTTAGCCGGAATTATTAAGACTTTCGGCTTCGCTCGCGGTTTTGGATCTTTTGATTCATTGAATCCGGAGTTACCCATTGCTAGAACCGATCGTAATTATTTTCGATGCTCTATATTGTTTCCAGTTTTCTGTAGAAGCTTCATTACCGCATATCTTCGGCTCTTCTCATCCATTATACCATGCATTATTTATTAAACTTCAGTGAACCAGCTACGCTTTTTAAAATTGTTCATAGTACCTAAGTTTGACAGTGTATTCTTGAACCATGTGTCACATGCAAGTAATAGACCTAGTCGTAGACGACAGTTATTCTCGGTATCTCTTTGCAGGAGTAATGTTTCTTACAATGAGTCGCTTGCTGGTATGTGCAGAACATATAATGAAACGTGTTATGCTCACACAAGCGAAGCGGATATTTTTAAACTTAAAAGTTAAGCTTTCGTCATTATATTAATGAATCCTATGTAATTTAAATAAAATAAACATCCGTTGTTATTCAAGTACTTATACATAAGTGACATGGCCTCACGCGACAGTGTTGAGGGAGCCGGCATTCTACAAAAACATTTCTCATTAACGAAGCACCATATTACGAGTATGTGTACTGTTATTCATTCCAAAACAATGTTCGATTTCATGGTCTAGTTTTAATTTAATACATGATATTTATTAGAGAGTTTTGATCCCCATCATTGACACTATCGATTGGTGCTATAAAAATACAAGCTATATTTTTTCGCATTTGTGTCGGTTCGATTCCCGACTTAGACAAGCAACTTTTCAACAACCCATGAATTCTTGTCTTTAAAAATAAAATAAAGTTTCCTTTGAGTAAAATTCGTTATCTTTAATATTTAGAGTACCTACCTACTTTCCCTCTAGGGCCCATTCGTTTGATTCACCTGTATATTGCGGGTCAATCGAGCATTCGAACAAATACAAACTCCCTTACAGTTTATTATCAACATGTTTTATAGGAGGTTAGTTGTCGCCAATTGCAGATACATCGTGGTAGAACAAACCTGTACTTTCAGCCAGAGTAACGAATATGAAGGTTTAAGTCACTGTAACAACTGGTCCACGGACGCAAAAAAAGGCTGGAAATATTGCGAACGCCCAGTTGACAACTGCCTTTTCACATCTCTTTCGTAACTATAATACAAGTGGAATAATGGTAACATGTCAGCATGTTCAAAACAAGGCAACGACACGGAAATCTACTCAGTCTTCTTGGTATGAATGTATCTTCAAGCGCTTCAATTTATAGCTGACTGGCTGTAGTCGAGTGAATTTTATTGGAGCGTTCGAAGCGTGTGCACATGGCGGACGAAACTTTACGTTGCAGAATGTAACGACTTTTAACAACAAAGTTCGGAAATTGTATGACATTTTAGTCTGACTATTCTATTTCTATACATTTCTTTTGCAGAATAAATAAGTTTTAGCCATAGACAATAGATTAAATAAGTTTTAGCCATAGACAATAGATTAAAGTTTATGATTTTAGCATTCTTCAATGTTTATAAATCCTCAAAATGACAAATGATTTAAGAAGATTCCTATATTAATTAATATTAATAAATACATAGAAGTAAATGGGGATAATTAGGAAACTTAAACGTGAATAAATTAGGAAATTAACATTAAAATATATTTATTGCGATATGTGCGATGTGAGCATGTCTCGGATCTCCGTTTAGCTGATAGTCATAGTCAACATAGTCAACATGATAAGATCGCTGAAAGATTGGAACTGAATGCTGAAAAGACAAGACAAAATGATATTCAATGAACATATTATTATTCTGGGACCATTATACGGTATCTAGTATAGACCATCCAACTAAGCAAGTTCAACTTCAGCAAGGAAGTTGAAGGTCTTCAATTAGTGCATTCTGCTAGTCATGACGTACGGTGCCGAAACATAGTTTATGGATCAGACGATCCATAAATCAGCAACTTTTAAAGCAATTATCTTTTTTTTACAATTTTTATATAAAATACTGTCTCACAAAATCAGAAATGAAACTGAAAGCTATCTACAATCACAATCACGCGGCCTAGTAGCTACACATTGTTCTGTTATTCAGCGCTGAACACGAACAATGAGGCGGTAAATTGAAGCATTTGTACAACAATTGAACAATACATTAAACGCATGACACAGTGACGACGAGATAAATAATTGTAATAACTTTGACTTGTAATAACTTAAACGTGAATAAATTAGGAAATTAACATTTAAATATATTGTTATTTATATACTCCAGTTACTTATATTAGTCTTTAACATTCTACTGCAAGGCCTCCCCTTCAGTCACGAGAGGTATAAACGTCTTAAAAGATCGCACTGGCTGTTACGAGTTGGCGATTCGTGTGTCGAGTTGTCGGCGTCCAATTTTCGACGTTATGTGTTGTGATTATATACGAGCTACATACACACTGATTAAAGTTAAATATGAGGTTAGATGTACTGTAACAATAGAAACCGCAACAATATTAACTGTCGCTCACCATGAAGGTTGTTATTATGCGACAAGGTCGTGTTAAACCGAATAACGTAAAGGTTGCGGTGTGCTTGGTCAACCCCCAGCCGACAAAAGTTTGAAATACAGGCCTTGAAAATAAAATGAAACCAAATGCGATTTGTTTTTTTCGTAATTTATAATAAGGTACCTATTGATGTCCCTACATAATAATTCAATAAAGTGTCAAATCAGATATAAAGTGGTATTTAGAGTCTCATTTGGAGATATCATCAGGTAGCATCTTGAAAAACATTGTAAATTTTAAATCACTAAAATTACTGCAATTTGGACTCAGAAAAAATCACATTGATTTAATCTGATCTAGAACTTACATTAGGATAAATAACCTCTAGTCCTATATGTTATTGACATATTACAATAGATTGTAATTGTATATTTCTAGTTAAAAATAGTAACATACTGTTTTAAAACATAGATAACAATAGTATATTTACAAATGTACATATGTTCCCTCGTCCATTACGCGCATTCAGTGGGTCGACCTCGGCGCTGGGCCAGGAAATCGCCCCCTGGGGTCATCATTAACCCCTTAGTAACCCCGCCGCGGTCATAATAGCCCTTTCCGACACGTCACTAGAGAGTATAGGTATACTTGAATTTGTGCATTACTTCAAACGTTCCCATTGTTTCAATGTAAGTTCCTGTATCTGTATAACAGGAACTTGCCTATCAATAGACAAGTTTTATAAAGTCTAAAAAAATGAATTGGAGGTTGTTTAAAAGGAATATACAACAAACGTCAGTCTGTGTCTCTCCACTGCTGGATATAGTCCTCTCCCAAAGGCCGTCGCCAAACACGGCCTTCTATTCTTCTCATTCAGCTACTACCTCTACTACCTGCGATTTTCTTCAAGTCGTCAGCTCACTTGGGCGAATGGCCTCCAGCCTCCCCTCTATAAAGTAAAATATTAAAAGATATTCATGCAAAAATAATAATTAATGTATACATTTTAACGAAACTCACCACGTACAATAACGTCGTTCTTCATTGCTTGAAACATTTAATATAAATTGCATAAAACAAATAAACTGAAATTCACAGAGCTTCGGCGCGAAATCAACAAGTGGGACGAACAGTACTCCTTGTTCAACTAAGAATATCTGTAAATTGGACGTGTCAGATTCCATCTCTGTAATTGAGCGCGAGATGTATGAAGAGGTACTACTATTTGTACGGTTGAAAATAATATTGAAGTATTTCTTAAGTACAAGTTATCATCGTGAACATTATTAATCATTAGTTTCATGCTGATACATAATGGCAATGGGCATTATCACGACAGGGTTATAAATAATTACATGACTCAATGACTGCAGATACTAGAAATCAATCCGAGAAAGCAAAATAAAAATATCTGAAGGCTGAATACTGAAATAAGAAATAATTAAAATAAGAAAAATAGATCACAAGTCTTTTACTAAATCAAAATCAACGCCTTTTAACTATTTCTCTATAAGGCACATGGACTTCCTATATTCCATACAAGTATATCTCCCTTAAGAACTTATTAGGGCTATAATGGCCGCCTTTCGGCTTAATCCCCATTTATCCCCATTTCCCAGCCTTCCAATCCTCGCCCAATTAACTGATATAGGAGTGTAAATACGCATTTTATATCAGAACTAGCTGTTTTGCCCCAGTTCTACCCGGGAGTATCGTTTTTTACAATTCACAAATTCTGATTTCGTAACCTTGATAACAGATATATTAAAATGTCCATTATGGAATGTTTATGCGCAATGTTAAAAATCGTTATTAAATTGGTGCAGTATTTTTGGAGATGTTTTATTATTATGATGGTTAAGACAAACATTTTACAGTAGGGTACATTCACATGGACTACTGTTTTACAGATATTTTTTTTACTGAATTCTGTAAAATTTCTTAGTGTTCAACTAAGTAAACAATTCGTAAACAATTTAATAAAACAGTTAACTATTACTGTTCCCGCAACCGTTTTTTTCTTGCAAGGACGGAGAGGATGGAGGTCGCATCGTGATTACAGTTCCAGTAAAACCTTGTAAATTCTTGCATATTAATCGCATACGCTACTACAGCAAATGAAAATGAATTCTGTAAGACAGATTCTGTATTTTTACGATTCCATCGCCGTGTGAACGGAGTGTATGGGAAAAACCCAGACAGACTTAAAGAGCCGAGATTATTTAAATTAATTAATGATTAAATTATTTAATTTATATACCTACTAATTTCTTTTGAAGTTTTGTTTATTTATTTATTGCAATAAACTGTGCACATTAGTTGATAAATATTCATATAACTAGTAGTATATACCTATATATACTTATACCCCTGTAGTGGTCGTGCAACATACGTGGTCTTATTACTACATAATAATAATTAATAGATAATAATTAATATTGGTTGACAACAACAGATTTCAAAATTAAACCATATTATACAAGTTGTGATAATGCAACACTATAAGCGGTGAATAACAAAATCATCTTCGGTAATAAAAAATAGATTAGAAAGATATCAAAATAATTAATGTCAATTTTGTAATAAATAATGTCAAAAACAAAAAATCATATTAATACGTTTGATAAAAATTCATTAATGTCATAATATGATTTGACAATTAGAATATTATACAGGTTTCTTTAAAGAGTTTTAGCTCTTTGAACTTGTCAGATAGCTCATTCGATAGTTTTGCAGCCATAACATAAATACTTTTATTATAGTATGTCGTTTCCGAATCGTGAAGTGGCATTATGTCATTATTTATTTTTAATAGTACTTATTAGCCCATCGAACGTTCCTGCAAATACTAATTCCTTTAAAAAAGAAGTTAGGTGACGCCATCAGTAAATACAATATTGTAGACAATACCTGTTCTATCAGCTAAAGCAACGAATATTAACCTTTAAGTCACAATAATAACTCAGTCACGAGAGGATAACATTTTTATAATAGGTGGTCCAATACTTTAAATTCTTCATGATTTTATACAAGGAGGCTTGTACCATGCATTAATACGATACAACAAGCAAAAGTGTTGAAGCTACCACAAAAGCAAACAAACGTACGTTTATCTAAGTTTTTATATGTAGCAAATCCATTAATAATCGTAACCCGGGGCGACGACCGGCAGAGTGGGACAATTAAGAACAATCTTTTGTTAATTGAGAGCAACCGAGAGCGGAGAGTTAACTTTGGGAGGTACGACGAAGAGTTTAAAACAATTAGCGGAGTGCATGGAGGAGACAGCTTAGATGGGCTGTACCCAGTATAATTATATTAAAGATTTTCTAACTCGAAATCTCGTCGTTTCAACATTATCTATCCTTCCATAACCATCATTCCATCCGAGGGGGAGAGTGCACGCTGCAATCCAACAGCCGCTGGGCGCACTCGACTGGCCACGTTACCCCTCTCTTACAGAAGACTACCTTGAAATGTACTGCATTTCCCACTTTATCTTATTTCCCTAATGTACGTACGTGTTTCGGTAGTGAGTGAGATGTGCCACAGCCCATTCCCATCCTATCCCTCCCCATTTTCCTAACCCTTTTTCCAAATCCATTCCTATATCTCCAAAGGCAGGCAGCGCATCTGGGGGCGTGCCAACATTTGTCATTTTGGACTAATGTTGGCATGTATCGCGGATATCTATGGGCTACAGTATCCATTTACTATCAGGTGGACTGTATGCTCGTCTGCCGCTATCGACCATAAAAAAAAAACCGTATTACAAATTTATCATTTTCTGGGAAATCAAATTAATGTTTGGATTTCTATAAAGTATAAAAAGGAATAATTTAGCTCGTAAATTAAAAGGTAGAATAACAAATAGGTTTTTAGGGGAGAATAATGCTTCCGACACATGTAAAACGACACATGACAGTCCGACACATGTGATATCGTCATGTAATGTACATTAAGGACGACAGATCTATCTATATAAAAATATATACCAATCTATATACCAATTTATATCTATATACCAATTTCTATCTATATAAAAATATTAAATGGCTACATACAGACGACTATGTTGGAAATCGTAAGAGCGCAAAGGTCCGTGTTAAAAGTGATGTTAAAAAAAACATTTCGATTTCCAACAGTAGCCCTGTATGCTGAAGTGAAGGTTTTATCTGTTCGTAAGTTATTTTTGTTCAAGATTGATTTAGTAACCCATAAATCATTTAATTCCATGACTTACTATAACTCTGTACGTAATAAACGCATTTTCAATTTACCGGTTCCAAGAACACTTTCCACCTTTGGTAAATGATTCGGGGATCACATAAGGGCATCAACTTATAACGCCACTCTGAAACATTGTAACCTTAAGGGTTGTACTATGGGTGAAGCAAAAAAACTAATTTTTAAATTGCTTCTCTCTTTAAACTACGCTGAGACAGAGAATATCCTAGCTAAAGTGGCCTAACATATATGTATATTTTTTTCTTTTTTTTTGTGTCATATTTTTAAGTTTCATTTGTATAAACTCTTTGTTTGGGTTTCTTTTGTACTGTTTTGTTTTCTGTGCTATTAAGTATCTCTTACTTTCTTTACTGTAATGTACCTACGTAACTTTGTAAATTCTGCTATGTAATTTTTAACTGGTTTCTCGCGATACAGGCGAAGCCTAGTGCGGGGACCCCTCGCAATATTGTTACAAATTGTGAAATTGTGAATAAATAAATAAATAAAATAAATAAATTCACTCGTAGCTTTCCGGGATACATAACTCCAGAGAGTTTGCGGCCTACTTTTGTTATTTATTAGTTCCATCAAAACGGCAAACAGAACACCTGGAATTTCAATTCCTTTAATAAAAGACAAAAGTGGCAGATTAATATAGTATGTTAAAATATGAGAATTAAAATGTTAGTGTTGGGAGAGGCCTATATCCAGCAGTGGGGAGACATAGGCTGATGCTATGGTTAAAATAATGTCCAACAACATTATCAAATTAAACTGATAATATCGTTTAGAATAATTATCTATTATTGATATTAAATAATTACAATTGTCTGGTTGTATGTTTAGTTAAAGGGTTATTACAAAGATGTATTTAAAATCCTGCCCCGGACATGCCATGTTTTCCGCTCTACAGCAGATGTCGTGGACATTGCCAACGGTCCCCCGACGTCACAGTAGAAAGTAGGGCATATTTTTTTGTTGTGAAATACTTTATTGGATCACATGGATTAGTCGGCTTGAATTGGAGATTTAAAAACATAAACAAGGATTTGCTTCATTAAAAACCCAACGTTATGAAAATCTATGATCAAATGGAAGTAAGCCACTAAACCAATACACCTTCAATAGTTTAATTATTCTGACGACCATTCGTTATTATTCTTAAATACGTTGTGAATATACCAACTCTGCTAGCGGTGTTAAATGCTAGATGTAGACGTTTACTAACATCATCACACAACAAAGTTCCGTTCATCTCCAGTCATTAGTAGACTGCAGTTTGATTATATTTAACCGACCGTAACCGTCTCCTATTGTAATACACAAAAGAGACGGTCGGTGGAGTACACATAGTATATTATATGTTAACTCCAGATTATGATATGTTTTTTCTATGTTTTTGTTTTTGTATTTTAGATCCTTCAATGGCACGCTGAGGAAGTGAGCAGTGCGACTGTGAAGTTGCACGCGGAGACGGTGACAGAGCACACCACGGAGCTGATGGCGCATTGTCATGCGAGTTGGCGAGTCCACTCTTTTAGAGGTGGTGTAGTTCCTTAGGGCTTGTGGTAGCGGCTTTGTTAGCCCTTAGTCGCCTTTTACGAGACCCGCGGGGAGATATAGGGGTGGTGGTATTCTATAGCCGGCCGACACCACGCGACACATTTGACTATTTTATTATTATTTTTTTTTTTTATGTACGAAGGCGGCAGACGAGCATACAGTCCTATACAGCATACATGGTGGATACTGTCGGCCATGGACATCCGCGATACATGCCAATATTAGTCCAAAATTACAAATGTTGGCACGTCCCCGAATGCGCTGCCTACACCTTTGGAGATATAGGAATGGATTTCGAGAAAAGGCTGAGAAAATGAGGAGGGATAGGATGGGAATGGGCTCAGGTACATCTCACTCACTACCGAAACACGTACGTACATTAGGGAAATAAGATAAAGTCGGAAATGCAGTACATTTCAAGGTAACCTTCTGTGAGAGAGGCTAACGTGGCCAGTCGAGCGCGCCCAACGGCTGTTGGATTGCAGCGTGCACTCTCCCCCTGACAATTGAATATATTATTACTTTCAAATTTAAGCTAATATTTCATTACACCCTTAAAATATTGTACATTGTTTCTACGGAGTTCACACAAGTATTTTGATCAAGCATAATTTACATAACACTGAGGCGTCGGGTTCTAGCCGGAGAAGGCTTGCCTATTGCAGGAAGAATGTCTCGAATACCATCTATTTATAGTGTTGGATAAACTGAATACCAGTCTGAGTAAAGTTTTCCATTGTAATATTAAACCACTTCAGACGCCCTTAGACTCTCTCAAGCCCTTTATTTTATTTCTATTAACTAATTATCACAGTTTAACGGTATCCACAGTAGTAAATTATGTCATATACTTGAATTATGATTACTGTCCAACATTGGAGTACGAGAAGTTAAGTGTTGGTCAATGTTACGCAAATTCCATTTTATTTCATCTGCCTGGACCAATCACAAGTACTTTTTAAGTATAGGCCAAATGGAATGTCCGTACCAATGCAAGCTTCTTTGCAGTTTATTACCAATTTATTCAGTAGGCGGCTAGGTAGCGCCAACCGCAAATATGTTGTGGAACAAACTATACTTTCAGTTAGAGTATAACATATATGAACGTTAAAGACACCATAGTGAGAACGCAAGAAAAGTGGAACGCACGTGCCAAAACGTGTATAGAGGTCTACCTTACCTATATAGACATATACAGAATGTCCCAAATTTCAACGTCAAGCGGGAACCAGGGAGTCGAACACCTTATGACTACCACGAGAAAAATAAAAAAAAACGGCGTAATTTTTTTTTTGTGATATAAGCATTTTGTTGAAAAACATTTAAAAAATACCTCCTGTGCAACTTTTTTAGGTGCTACGATTACAAATTTGCAGACATGACTGAATTGTTATGTATATGTATACAGGTATACATATACATAACTATTTTATATGACACGGAATTGTTACATATGACACCTGTTATCAGTATCGGCAAATTACCGTTCAGCCAATAAGTTTTGCAACGAGGGCCGATCCCTGTAGCAACCGAAGTCTATAAAAGTTTGGTAGGTGTGAACTTCAGTTGTACACCTATTACATATTTAAGGCGAGGAAACAAACAAATAATACAGTAGGATCGTTATGTCCTTAAACGCGGGGGTTCAGGGTTGATATTTCTTCTTGTAATAACCGAAGTTATCAAAACGAAAATACAGTCGAACTATCACAAACGTTTTTGCGACTGTAATTATGCAATCTATAAGGTTTATATTCGTTGTTCTAACTGAAAGTACAGTCTGTATTGATACTTTGAAAAATCTTAAAGAGAAACATTATTTTTTATTACTTTATCTTGAACAGAATTTTGAAACAATGAAATGAATTAGAAATCTTACTGAAAACCAATCAGTCCATACCGATAAAATACCAAGAGTCTATACCAAGAGTAATGGATCATTTACCCAGAGAGAGTTTCTTGAATTAGAAGAGATTGTATACGATGCTCTTATGCGACCAAGCTGCATACAAAATTCTCGCCTACAACTGATCACATGATGATAAAATGTCGGTGATAGCAGAGATAACGGTGATCAGACGATGATAACAGTTGTTTATACTACCTTTTGACCGATGTTCGAGAAACTCGCGTTCGCGTTCTCCTTGGGTAAATGAGCTATTTAATTACTGTCCATTACAGATTCGCATGCGACTCTCATGTACGAGGTTCAGAGGTTAGGAAATCGTAAAAACTGTTTAGATAATGTATAATGCTGTTATTTTACGCCTTTGATTTATCGCCTTTACAACCCGAAAAGTTTCAAACACCTGGTTCTGTAAGTTTAACACCATCATTTTCGCGGCGAAAAGTTACAAAGTCCATGGAGACAGAATTGGGCTGTCGCGTGTCGCACGCCATTGTATCGATCCCCGCGCTGCACTGAACAAACTAACGCTATTGTTTAACTAAACTAGGCTTTGTAAATAAATATGCGGTCCCGAAGCCGATAGACGACACCACCGGATATATCCAACACCGTCTCCTGGATTGTAATTCTTCGTGGAATCAATAAGCGCCATACCTAAGGATACAGTTTCGACTGAAACGACAATTGTGCAATCATGTTATATCTCCCCTGTGTTCTTTACAGTAAACCTGTTTTAACGATTTGAGTCGTTCGCCGAACAGTGAACAGTGAACAGTGAACAGTGAACAGTGAACAGTGAACAGTGAACAGTGAACAGTGAACAGTGAACAGTGAACAGTGAACAGTGAACAGTGAACAGTGAACAGTGAACAGTGAACAGTGAACAGTGAACAGTGAACAGTGAACAGTGAACAGTGAACAGTGAACAGTGAACAGTGAACAGTGAACAGTGAACAGTGAACAGTGAACAGTGAACAGTGAACAGTGAACAGTGAACAGTGAACAGTGAACAGTGAACAGTGAACAGTGAACAGTGAACAGTGAACAGTGAACAGTGAACAGTGAACAGTGAACAGTGAACAGTGAACAGTGAACAGTGAACAGTGAACAGTGAACAGTGAACAGTGAACAGTGAACAGTGAACAGTGAACAGTGAACAGTGAACAGTGAACAGTGAACAGTGAACAGTGAACAGTGAACAGTGAACAGTGAACAGTGAACAGTGAACAGTGAACAGTGAACAGTGAACAGTGAACAGTGAACAGTGAACAGTGAACAGTGAACAGTGAACAGTGAACAGTGAACAGTGAACAGTGAACAGTGAACAGTGAACAGTGAACAGTGAACAGTGAACAGTGAACAGTGAACAGTGAACAGTGAACAGTGAACAGTGAACAGTGAACAGTGAACAGTGAACAGTGAACAGTGAACAGTGAACAGTGAACAGTGAACAGTGAACAGTGAACAGTGAACAGTGAACAGTGAACAGTGAACAGTGAACAGTGAACAGTGAACAGTGAACAGTGAACAGTGAACAGTGAACAGTGAACAGTGAACAGTGAACAGTGAACAGTGAACAGTGAACAGTGAACAGTGAACAGTGAACAGTGAACAGTGAACAGTGAACAGTGAACAGTGAACAGTGAACAGTGAACAGTGAACAGTGAACAGTGAACAGTGAACAGTGAACAGTGAACAGTGAACAGTGAACAGTGAACAGTGAACAGTGAACAGTGAACAGTGAACAGTGAACAGTGAACGACTATTGCTATTCGGAGAGCTTTGGTGTGTGTTAGAGATAGAGGATTGCATCGTAAATAGCTACTGTCTACTGTAAAGTGTAAACCAACTGTAAGTAAAAACGAATAAGCGATCTTTTAACGCGTAACGATACACGCCAATATCATCACATCCATGGCAAACTTACCAATCTGCAATTTTAGTTATTCTATTAGTAAGTTACGAATGTGCGTTTATTTACGATCTTTGTAAAATATATGTTTATTGTATATTAAAAAGGTTACATTTTGAAAGCCAAATGTATTACAATATCCCTTCCCTTATTTTCAAAAAAAAATATTTGTTTATGCTCCCCTGTAAAATGCGTCTTTTGTAGTTTCGTAAGTTTGCCGTCACGGTATGTACGCTAATATTAAACTTTAAAGACATTAGATTATCAACAAACATCCTCACATGGATGATTTTGTAAATGTTGATTTGCATAATTGGTGCAACGAAAATGAAATAGCATAATTGGTTTGTTTTATGTATGCATCATATAAAATGGACGGTGTTAACCACAAATTAACCCACAAAAATCGGATATTTAGTTATTTATGAAGCCGTTATTGAAAACGACATTTTTTTTTATATTCATGGGGTTATGTAATTTTCAATAATAGTTACCTATTTATTATTATGTTTATAAAAGCAAAAAATGTTTATATGAAATACTGTATGCCTTTACTTCAGTTTTGCATTAATAAACTATGTGCGTTGCACTACATATGCATTATGTTATATACTGCCTTTCGGATAAACGAAGTACCTAAGTATCAAGTAAGTATTTTTATGTTTGTTGAATTGATATCCTTAAATGTTATTAAGTTATAGAAAATTATATGAGAGCTGAAGAGAAATATTTATATTTATCTATTCACACAACATTTTCTTTAAATCCATTCCTGCATCTCCGAAGGTAGGCAGCGCATCCGGGGGCGTGCCAACGTTTGTCATTCTGGACTGGTGTTGGCATGTATCACGGATGTCAATGGGCGATAGTATCCACTTACCATCGGGTGGACTGTATGCTCGTCTGCCGCCTTCATCCATAAAAAAAATAACGTGTTGCTCTCTTAGTAGAGCAACACACGCTTATATATACTTTTGTTTTCGTCATAATAAGGGCCTTTCCGAAGGTGACCGGCGACGTATTGATTCTTTATCTTATGTAATATTAACAAAGTCACGATCTTTACGAGGGGTTCTGTTGAGTGGTTAATTTATACACTAGTTTTTGCTTGTGGCATTGTTCGCTTGGCACCCCGATTCCGAAATCAGCTTAACAGATTATCCACCGGTGTGCCAGTTAATCTAAATGACTTATTATTATTATCGCCGTATAATAATCTGCTATATCTATACTATATCTGCTATAGTATACTATATCTATACTATGTAGTATATATATAGTATACTATACCTGCAATATATCGACTAACCGTATCTAGATAACTTTATCATACGCTCTTAAGTATAATGAGATAATTTAAGTCAATTCCTACATCTCAAAAGGTAGACAGTTTCGACAGTATCCACCAACCACCAGGTGGAGTGTATGCTCGTCTGCCGTCTTTTTACTATAAAAAAATAGTTAAAGCGACGGTATCTGCTCGCAACATAATATTTTTTTGAAGTAAACACTCCTACACTGTAAAAGCCTGCGCCCCCTTCCAGTAGAGTCGTAAAAGTGTTTGCTTGGAGTCATAAAACTCGTAAAAGTGAAATAGGTGCAGATGTTCACCTGTCGCTGTTTACACTTGACCGGGTGTGGACGTCCGATGTATATCCAATCCTGAAGATTAACCTTGGTTGTGTAACAGACGCGTCACGTCAGGCATCGATGTCACAGAAACTAATTTAACTTCTACCTCTTGTGCTTCTCAAACGAATAATATGAATGACGAATTTTATTATTTAGACTTATTATTTTACTTTACCGTAATCGTAAGGCTACCGATGTAAGGCCAAGCGCAACGATGGCCAAGCGGGTTGCCGAATCCATTCTTTTAGAGGTGGCGTAATTAGCAGGGCTTAAGGTAGCGGTTTTTATAGGGTTTTTAATTAGGCTTAGTACTGGTTAAAAAACAGCGTGCGTGTTGAAATCTGTGCATGAAAAAGATTATGAAGGGAGTGTTAGCGTTTTAAGCGCTCAGTGTCCCAGCGGAACATTAGTTAGATTAAGGCCAGTGCCACATTACGTGGAAATTCCGTCACCGATCATCCGCTGCATCCACTACATCCCTTTTGATACAATTTACTACTGACGGCCACATTGCACGGACAACGGCTCGCACTCGTATCTGTTCCGTCCCACGACCGCGGAAGATCGGCGACGTCACAGTTCGCTACAGTTCCTAGCGCAATTAGTAGGTACTTTTACGCAACACGGGCTGTTTTTCCGCCCGTGTGAATAAAGCCTTAACCACAGAAATAAATATATGTAAATATTTATTTTATATACGTATACTTTACTTGTAACAACTTATTGATTTCCTACAGTCTGACCAGATAAAATTAAACTTTTAATTGGATAAATTGTTTACTTTGCAAATATTAGCAAGTATAGAAACTTTGTTATCTTGTAACTCGCTTTAGGCTACAGATGGTAATTATAATTGAAGTGAATGACTAGTCCAATGTTTCTTGTTTAGTCTATGTAGCTAAGTTGTCGCCGCAATGTCTAGTTGATTTCGTGTACTTTCACCTTACTAGTGTTGGAAACACACAGTGTCTGAACATAGTTACACATTCACCTATTAAGTGATGCCGTGCTTGGATAATAGTCTTTTGTTTCTCTACGGAAGTTACGTTTATTGGTGAATTTTATTCAGAAAAGGACTTTATAATAAAAATATTGTTATAATAAATGTAAAGACATAGGATAAAGGATGATAATATAATAAATGAACTTATCTGTTCCAGTCTCTAATGTTACTTTATCTTCAAAAGGAGATGTTAGAGCATGTTTCTATTCAAACATACAACTTAAACAATGAAATTTTGAGTCAGAACATTTCAATCAAAATTAATAATTACAAACGGACAATAAGGTTTGCAAACGTCACATTTATCAAACAGTATGACAAAATGATCTTGCAGCTTAATGATGGGCCATGAACACTAAACAATTATCGTTAGGCATGAACCCAGTCACCAAACCATACGCCTACCGCCATTGCCCAAATAATAGTCTTTATCTACTTATATGCATAAAATCCAGTAATATATATCACAAATATCAGATTTATATCTAAACAAAGAAAAACAAACAGCTTTGCAGAATCTACATTATTATTATACAGGTGACGAACTCCGAACACAATATCGTTATCAAGATACCAGTGAACTCTCTCCTCATTACGAGCGCCCTCACAGCAAGCCCGTTTCAGCTGAACGAACTGAAAGTAACGAACTGCTTGACATTTACACTGCGAACTACAGCTGTCGGCTTAGTAACGGAACATCTGCTTGTTTTTACACGTTTTGTTGGAGACAGTTAACAACTTGTAAAATACTGACAGTGTTATTCTTAGGAACAGAGAGAAAAATATGATTCTGGAGTTATTCTGGAGTTGCTAAACACACTTTTTGCTGCTGGCTGAGGGCCTTCTGCGCTCCGGTGACTCTTGAAAGGCCATTAAATGATTTAGCCATTCCGAAAAAAAACGTATTAATGATGATACGTATTTAGATTTTAAGTTTTTGAAGTTTTTATTACGTTTTATCTTTTTGTAAAACTATTGCTTTATTGTTTCCTTAACTTGATATAATCTAGCCTTTGCCCCTTGCTTCATCTGCGTGGATTTTGTTTTAAAAGTATCTGGCTCCTCTTGCAAAAGGTAATAATTCTTCGGGATAAGAAGTATACTATTCCTTCTCCGGATTTCAGACTACATTTTTATCAAATTTTAGTCAAATTTAATCGCGCAGTCGTTACAAATAGACACTTATTAGTGTGGATAAATAAATGTATAAAGTATATATTCATTTATTTATAATATTTATTACAAACGATCGTACAAAAGGGGTGCCTTAAAAGATTCTCTACCAGCCAACCCTTGGCTTCATCAGAGAGGTTCAATTGGGAGATGCTAGAAAGACTCAAACGAGATAGTATGGTAAAATAACGTTACTATATGTTACGGTGTCTTTAGAGTAGTCGACATAGTCGCTGACACTGTCTGTATTGCTACTGTTGCATTTTTATAATCAGTATAGTTACTCGCAAAAACGTTAAAACTAATCTTACACGGAATCATAACTAAAAAACGGCGACAATGTTTGTCGGCTAGTGGAACCGCACGGTTACACGTGTTCATACAGCAATCTATTAATAAATGTCGCATGTGACCGACACGACCCGTCGTTCGTTACTCATGGTAATTGCATTCGCCTTGAGCGCAGGACTGCAAACTGCACAATCGCCATAACCGTATTAACTAATGTTAAAAAGGTTAGTGGGACATGACTTTATGTCATTAATTTCATAAAAAGGTATACACCTACATACAGTACTCGAGAACGTGAAAAATCCGTGGTAAATCATCGTCTACTTTCGTTTCTCAGTACCTTTTTCGCAATTACACGAATCGTAATTAGTTGCATTTGAGACAGTGTACGACTAGGTCACCTTCAATAACGAATATTTATATAGAGCAGTTATAACATAAATTGCAAAATAATTATTGATTTTAAAAGAGGAAAAATTATTCGTACCACAAGCTCTGCAAGTTATTATTATTATTATTATTAATTCAATATTAATGTACTAATGATATGCTTGTAATTCTTAATGAAAATAATAATCATAAATTATATCTACCTAAATAAATTGATATTTAATGCAAAAGCATTGCATAACATACCCAAGGAAATAATAAGGTTACCTACTATAATACCTATACAATAAATGCAAGTAACTAAATAATCATTTTAATAATATCAAAGAATGAAAGTAATAAATAGCCCTTAGACAAATAAAGAAGTTACTTCAATAAAGTTCCTTTCTTTCACGAAATGAAAAAGAAACTTGTAATAATACTTACAAAGAGATGAGATAATTTTCAACAAATTTTCAGAAACAAAAGAGAATCACTCCCGTCAAATTTAATAGAGTATAAAAATGTAGATGGATTGACTTTCATTACTTAGTTGTGATGTGAAAATGGGGTTGAAACTAAAGTAACTTTTATACGACGTAGAATATTAGTATATAGATAATAATATTACTAAAAATACTGCAATATCTGCAAAGGTTTCCATTAAACTAAGTACCATAATAGCATCTTGACCTTATAGCAAAGAATAAACGAAATTACTAAAGTAACCGAACCATTAGGCTATCGCCACACTGTGTTATGTAAAATGAGATAACCCTAATTGATGGTGTTACTATTACTTTAAGTTAATGTATTTTAACGAAATTCTTTAAAACAATATACAATCTCTTTAAATCCCTCGTTTCCTTAATCTCCTTTCAAATCCTCTTTCATTAAACTTCTATTCTGTATTATACCCTTATTATTTGATAGGTATTTGATAGGGTATTTGATTTTTTTATTATGACTATGTTTTATCTTGAAAAATTACTGAGTTAGGACTAAAAAGTCACGAGTTAGAAAAGGATTGCACTACTCTGTTAATGACATCATTAACAGAGTAATGTTATTACAACCGTGAGTAACAAAGTCGGCGTCAGCTCCTTAAATATTTTGAAGCTTATATATATTTAGTTTTCTAATGAATTTATAATATTTTTAATATTGTTTTCATTTGTACTCTAATTGTACCATGAAACATACCGACTTCAGCTACAGTCAACTAGCCTATTGATGTATAAAAAGCTTGCTTTCAAAAGCTCTATTTATTAGTTCAAATTCTTTATCGGTATCATAGCCAGGATGGTAGAGAATGAATAATTATTTATGTTAAATACTCATTTAGCATTAAAAGTAATTATTCAGAATATATTATCGATTCGTGGACATATTTTATCAATGAGGTCCTGGCAACATGCCCGTGTGCCATAGTCGCTAGTTAACTAATTCTATACAATTACAGAGTATAATTTACTGAACTTACTAACATTTTGTCTATGTGTATACTGTGTTGAAATAACTAAAACATTTTGAAAGGCTGTGTTGAAAGGCCGAAGAGGCCAGCCTTTTTTTTTCGGATTGTCTAAATTCTAGTGGCCCTAGTGGCCTTTCAAGAGTCACCGGACTTGTGGAAGTCACTGGACTTGTAGTCACCGGAATTGTAAGAGGCTAGCCTAAGAAGGTTGGTTGTCTCTAGTGCGTATTGTCCGCGCGGAGCACCCGCAGAGATGTCATGTGTGTGGCGGCACGGACATAATTTTAAAGCAAATGTGGAACGCTCCGTAAAAAGGACCGTACGGAGCCGTCCGCACACTGAGCTCAATCGTTCGATTTTATGCGACTATGTCCAGTCAATGACCACTCAGATCATTCAGCAGATATCATTTTAGGGCGACACAGACTACACGCATGAGGATGACCCGCAACCGGTTACTCCGCGTGGACTATACTCATGACAGTGAAACCAGCCTCGGTATTTTCCAGTTATATTTTATTATTTAAATATGCATTTTAACCATCTGTAGTTTATGTACTCTCTGCTGACGAAGTTACACAAAATAATGGTTGTTTGAAATCCTAACGTTCCACGGTAAGATCAAAAAATCGAAGAACAAATTTTCAACAACTTAGGCAAGCGCCCTAACAAATCCGGGGACGTTATATGTTCATTGAACTGCAAACTTGGAATAAAGTTTCGCAATGAAATGGCTCATTTATAATTCAGTATGGAGACATAACATAAATTACTGCGGCGAATAATTCGATTTTGTTGATAAAGATGAGCCCGTTAATTAATAATTAAGACCCGGACTATTTTTAGATCCTTGTATTATTTCTTGTTAATTTATTAGAGAGTAAAAGGATCATTGTAAAAAGATCCTTTACTTCCCTGATGAGGACAAATCGCTTTTATAGACAAACCGCGATCAAGCAAAGAAACGAACCAAACCCGATCTTCTCCACGCACTTTTAAGTGTATGTAGAGCAGACACGGTAGTGATCAGTCCCCATCAATAAAAGAACGATTCTTCAAAAATGTTCCCATAAATCACTGACTTTCGATCATCACAGGCTCAAAAAATAATGTATTGAAATGTATATGTGTGTACAAAATAACGGTGGCCTCATTATGTACGTGAAGCTCCGTGATGCACTGATATGATTTTGACCAGAAAGGTTAGGGTAATTAAGCTTTCCAATATAAATATATACGTATAATAAAACAGTAAAAGGGTTATGTCTGTACATTAAATTATTTCAAAAAAGGGGGTAAAATAAAGAACCCAAAACAGTAGTTATTAGAATTTTTGTCTGTATGTTTGTCTTTTGTGTCTGTTTGTTACCGCATGACGTAAAAACTACGGGATGGATTTTTATCGGAATTTTACTAATGTATAGCTAAATGTTCGGAAGGAAAATTGGTATATGTGTCATCTTCGTGTGTCATGGGAGTTGAGTTTAAAAGGAAAATTAAAAAAAAATACTTTTAATAGAATTACTCAAAAACTACTGGGTGGATTTTAACGAGGTTTTCACTGTTATATAGCTCAGTATCTGGATACTGTCCCATGTACCAAGAGCCCCATGATCTTAGTGGACGTAGTAGTAGTATTCTTTACAAAGCCCACTCGGGTTATAATAATCGTATCTAAGTGCAATATACTCACACTTCTTTGATAAGAAGCCGTTGTGAACAATACGGCATACAAATCGATTTATATCATGTCACCAAAGGTTGCGGAAAGAACTCCCTCCTGCGGCTTTCCGCTACGCTACGAATTGGACATCTTCAAGAGTTAAGTTTTTCTGAAATCAGTGAACAACTTTTGGAAGATGCTAGATAGTGCTATGAAACTATGAGTGAATTACCTACACGGAATTAAGTATTTCTAAAACCAGTGGCGAGGAGGAACAGCATTCGACATATAGATACCCCAGAAGGTTATGAATAAATACGAGAAAAGAGAATATCTAGAGAATATTTTATTATTTAAATATGCATTTTAACCATCTGTAGTTTATGTACTCTCTGCTGACGAAGTTACACAAAATAATGGTTGTTTGAAATCCTAACGTTCCACGGTAAGATCAAAAAATCGAAGAACAAATTTTCAACAACTTAGGCAAGCGCCCTAACAAATCCGGGGACGTTATATGTTCATTGAACTGCAAACTTGGAATAAAGTTTCGCAATGAAATGGCTCATTTATAATTCAGTATGGAGACATAACATAAATTACTGCGGCGAATAATTCGATTTTGTTGATAAAGATGAGCCCGTTAATTAATAATTAAGACCCGGACTATTTTTAGATCCTTGTATTATTTCTTGTTAATTTATTAGAGAGTAAAAGGATCATTGTAAAAAGATCCTTTACTTCCCTGATGAGGACAAATCGCTTTTATAGACAAACCGCGATCAAGCAAAGAAACGAACCAAACCCGATCTTCTCCACGCACTTTTAAGTGTATGTAGAGCAGACACGGTAGTGATCAGTCCCCATCAATAAAAGAACGATTCTTCAAAAATGTTCCCATAAATCACTGACTTTCGATCATCACAGGCTCAAAAAATAATGTATTGAAATGTATATGTGTGTACAAAATAACGGTGGCCTCATTATGTACGTGAAGCTCCGTGATGCACTGATATGATTTTGACCAGAAAGGTTAGGGTAATTAAGCTTTCCAATATAAATATATACGTATAATAAAACAGTAAAAGGGTTATGTCTGTACATTAAATTATTTCAAAAAAGGGGGTAAAATAAAGAACCCAAAACAGTAGTTATTAGAATTTTTGTCTGTATGTTTGTCTTTTGTGTCTGTTTGTTACCGCATGACGTAAAAACTACGGGATGGATTTTTATCGGAATTTTACTAATGTATAGCTAAATGTTCGGAAGGAAAATTGGTATATGTGTCATCTTCGTGTGTCATGGGAGTTGAGTTTAAAAGGAAAATTAAAAAAAAATACTTTTAATAGAATTACTCAAAAACTACTGGGTGGATTTTAACGAGGTTTTCACTGTTATATAGCTCAGTATCTGGATACTGTCCCATGTACCAAGAGCCCCATGATCTTAGTGGACGTAGTAGTAGTATTCTTTACAAAGCCCACTCGGGTTATAATAATCGTATCTAAGTGCAATATACTCACACTTCTTTGATAAGAAGCCGTTGTGAACAATACGGCATACAAATCGATTTATATCATGTCACCAAAGGTTGCGGAAAGAACTCCCTCCTGCGGCTTTCCGCTACGCTACGAATTGGACATCTTCAAGAGTTAAGTTTTTCTGAAATCAGTGAACAACTTTTGGAAGATGCTAGATAGTGCTATGAAACTATGAGTGAATTACCTACACGGAATTAAGTATTTCTAAAACCAGTGGCGAGGAGGAACAGCATTCGACATATAGATACCCCAGAAGGTTATGAATAAATACGAGAAAAGAGAATATCTAGCTGAAACAAAGTGCATCTGTGAAATCCATCATCTCGGTGCCTTTTCAAGTGTTAAGAACCTTTTACAGGTGCTTAGTCCACGTAAGCAAAGTCGTGGGTATAAGCTGGTATGTATATATCCGTACAATGATCGTCATATTGCAATGCAACGTTTGCTCAATTAGTAGGGGTTTTTCTAAAACTGAATAACAATCAGTCCTCACTTCAGCAATTTACTTCAGTATTCATGAAATAAAAAAAAACAGTTAATAGGGTTTTTATATTTGTATATATGAAGCTGAGTAGCATGCGCAAATAAGAGATCTACGTGATATTCACAAACATACGCGGTACTGATACAGAAGACTTCACAGGAGTGCAGTAGGCACGTCTTTACGGATACAAAATATATAGTAGAATTAATCAAAGAGCAATCAAATCAAAGAGTTTCAAGCGAATTTTAATTTCATTAGATTTTCATTAGCGGCCAGTTCTTAGAGATTGAGTAGCAAGAAGTTCGGTAAAGGACGATACTCGAATTGTTACAATTTTCGGTGTCAGTTACTTTCGTATTTTTTTTTAATTCATACCGGTGTCACGCGCGCTTTGAGATATTGCTGCGTTATGCAATATTCGTGATTGTATTGCTGAATTATTTGGCTAACAAGGACACATCTACGACTTACATTATTCGATGTAAGGTCATTTCAATAATGAACCATGAACAAATTGTAATTAAACTAGACACACACTACTAGATAGATTCTGCGCGCAAAATTTTACTATATTGCATTGGAATAAATCGGCAAAAAACATGTAAATAACGTATTTATTTAACACAATCCAGTCTGCTCACGTAATGATAGCGATATGTTGGCTGTAAATCGTTAAACATTTTCGCTAAAATCATTTCGACGCGCTGTATTTTATTCAGATTCCACGTTAGGAATTGTCTGCACGAATAACCTTCTTTATTATATATGCACGTACAAACATTGTATTTAATTCGTCTATTCGTCATATGTGTAGAGAGTATAATGATATATTCTATGGATCAATATCCCGATTCCGTAACCAAGCATATAATTGTTTAGACGAGACTTCATAAGCTCCCATATTCATACTCGTAGTTTATATACTTATTTTTGTTTATGGTGAAACTCAGTGTTAATACATATTATATAATAATTATGTTATGTTACCTGTTTTGATATGTTACTAAGTTTGAATATTAAGTACCTAAGTGTTATAAAATGCAACATTCTATTTGTGCGACTTAGTAAATAAATCTACACTTCTATACTAATATTACAAAGAGGTAAAGTTTGGATGTGGGAGGTAATCTCCGAAA
Organism: Sesia bembeciformis; assembly: GCA_943735995.1. Classification (NCBI taxonomy): domain Eukaryota; kingdom Metazoa; phylum Arthropoda; class Insecta; order Lepidoptera; family Sesiidae; genus Sesia; species Sesia bembeciformis. Next base: position 12,019,181 of record OX031040.1, read on the forward strand.
CAACTAATCCGATTTCAATAATTCTTTCACCATTTGAAAGGTACATTATTCCAGATGGACATAGGCTATATATTATGCGCAATTGCCGGGCGTGCAACGCATGCAGGGCACAGCTAGTAAAAAATAACTTCGTTTGTGCGATTGCACGATATATGTATTTTAGACAACTATTATTAACACACATATCAACACCAAATTTTGTAATTTAGAATTACCATCGTTGCAACTAGAAACTCTTTCGTGACGAAAATCTATTAGTGAAAATTGTACGGAAGTAATGTATCAAATCACTGTTGCACATGCTACGACAGCAATACAAGTGCCGTATGTACCTACACAATATGCACATATAGATGTAGTAGTTTTATTAGGTATCGGTATTTCTTTGAATGATGTGTCCAATGCTTTATGTATATTACAGTCGCGTGTCTCATCACAAATTCCGATTGCTGCAGTACGAGTAATTTCGCTGTCACGAGCAGACGTACAGCTAATGCTGGAGATTAATAACGGCAGGTCGTTCACCTCTAACCCAGTCAAATCCTCAAAACACATTTTAGAACGATGTAGGCAATTTTTTTTAGTGCCTTTTTGCACGCGATATTTGTAACCATATAAACAGAAATGTTTTCCCTTAGCCAAGCTTAATTTCCAGTAAATAGAACTGTCGATATATTTATTATATTTTATTTTTATTTAATAAAACTACATTTGTCGTACACAAAGCGAGCTTCTACCAGCCTTTGGGTTAAACAGCGAGAGATACACCGGAAGGTGATCGACTCCCGTCCCAGGAGTTATATACCAGAGGCAACCTTCCATTAAAATATGCCTTTATTATGGAGAATATACTGAAGTTGGCATCAAATTGAAGAGCTCGTTCAATTTGATGACAACTTCGGGTTTTTACCATTGCACCGCTCGTCATCGTCGTGCGGTTCATCCGCTCTTCCTTGACATAGAGTCGCTGCGTACTGTGCTGTCGAAAAGACCCTATATATCGCGAACCAGAAAGTTGTGGAATGAACTGCCAGTTGAGGTATTTCCGTTACGCTACGATATGGGGCTCTTCAAAAGAGCTGTGAACAGGATTCTGTAAGGTTTCTGCAAACCCCCTGGTGTTGCAGGTATTCATGGGCGGCGGTGACCACTTACCATCATGTGTCCAGACCGCTCGTCTGCCATTTATTCTATAAAAATATGGCATTAGTGCATTGAAAGTAATGGACAATACTTCGATTAATTAAATATATAATTTTCACACAGAAAAATGTTTTTTTCCATATAAAACGGCAATTTCATATGTAAGGCCCTAATATAACTTAAAAGACAAACAGTTTAAATAATTTACCTACGAGTAAATATACCTGACCTCATATCATAGTATACATATAGGTACATAAATATGTAGAAAACAAATATCCAAAACTAAACATCTAAAGTTACCGAGTATGTTATCCAAATGGTGCGAGCTATGCTACTAGCGAGTTGTCATCCTTGTTATTATGTACGAAATATAAAATACTAAATAGATAATCCCACATTTTCGCATGGACGGACGATATAACAACCCCGGTGCCTCAATCACCTGGAATCCGATTACGGTTTTTATGTAGGGTTCAGTCGCAGTGGACGCGGGAAAGTAGATTAGGTTTCGTTCAAATTTTGTTTAAATCAGTGTTGTTTTACGTTGTGTGAACGCAAGCTTTTGTGAATTTTACGATTTGCGAGTAGCCAGAAATGAATTGTAAAACAGCAATTATAAAACGCAAAATTACACACGTTATACTACAAGTATAATGTAATTTGATTGCATATTGTTCACTGTCGACTTTTCCTGTGTTATTTCCTGTTGTCTTCTTAATCTTAAGGGTCAGTAAAATATAAGCCTATTTAAGCAGGTTTCGTTCTACTCGTAACACAGTTTCATGCAACATAAATTTATATTTCCACTATCAACTGAGTAGGAGCAACCGCCCTTTAATCTAATATATAAAAAATAATGTTTGTTTGTTGGTCTTCTATGCGTTCCTAAACCATTCGCAAAGGCGCCCGCGAAGGCTTCTGACAAAAAAAAATCTATCGCATTGCAACGCATGCCGGGCACAGCTAGTGTACAGTAAAATTAAATCTGTATACAATGCGCCCAACATTACAATTGGGGGAACAATTTAATCTTTAATCTCTCGGTCATCTTTCCTATTCCTATCTGTCCTATTCCTACAACAATGCGGAATCGAAAATAAAATCAGCGAAGCAAAACTTTAATGCAATATTTTTGTTCCCGCTATCCTTCGCACATTAAGGCTTCACTTCAATTATATTTCGCGACCTTTTCGCGATAACGAGAGGGTACAATACACATAAACGGGAGCCGGGGTGTCAACGATCCTCGAATATTCCTGTATTCCCAAAAACGTGGATAATTTAACACACTTGTTGATAATAAAGTATGACTAGACGCATATTAAATTTTCGACATTTACAAACTATATATTTTAGAAACATTTACCTTGTCTACTTTATTGATATCTTTTGCAGTAGAGACGACAAACGAGCAGTCTACTCACCTGACAGTAAGTGTTTACCGTTGCCATGGTGCCTGCAGCATCAAGGGGATTGCACACAGATCATAAATTGCAGTTGCGCTGTTGGTCTTGAAGAAAGGATAGAATCCTAATTACACATCTCTTGAAGAACCCCATGTAGATACTAATACGACGAAAATCTTCGATGATTTTCTCATATTTCATTATTTGAAACAAAACAAGCCCAACCTTACTTATCGTTTATGTCAAACCTCACTACCAAATTAAATAAAGAAAGCTTATTTAACATAAAGCACATAAACCGCATAACGTGATGTCTACAAACCTATTTAAATTCCCTTATCAAATTAGGAGATCACCCGGAAACAACCGGTTGCCATGGCGAGCAGCTATAATACCTTTTGAAGTACTGAAGGGCGTCCCTTTAAATTACTTTTAAAGCGCTCTGAAAGTAATTACACGAGTACGGATCCATTACCGATAAACGAATTTATTTGGAATATCTTTAAATGTATTTATTGGTATATAACTGTTTTATGGACTTTTAAACCAGTAATTTCTTTACGAATAAATACCTACTGACTAATTGCGGAACAATTAGTCACTAGCATATTTACTTTAATTCTTAAAAAAAAAGACTTAAAATCAGATGTTAGAGCATGCTTTTACTTAAACAAAATCTTAAATCAATAAATTTTTAACTTAGAAAATCTTAACCAAAGTCTATTCCGACTGCTTAGATAACGTCACAGATTACACGCTGCATTTTTTCTATACAAACAAACAATGTCACATCGTGGACCTCTTACAGCCGGTTCCCATTTGGTCGTGACGTCACTTTTATGGTTGGTCGGCTATCGGCTCTAGCTGTGCCCAGTAGCTCGTGTCGGCACTTTTATCGTTTTTTTTTTATAGAAAAGAAGGCGGCAGACGAGCATACAGTCCACCTGATAGTAAGTGGATACTGTCGTCCGTAGACATCCGCGATACATGCCAACATCAGTCCAGAATGACAAATGTTGGCACGCTTCCGGATGCGCTGCCCACCTTTGCAGATTATGGAATGGGTTGGGAAATGGGGAGGGATAGGATGGGAATGGGCTCTGGCACATCTCACTTATTACCGAAACACGCACGTACATTGGGGAAATACATTTTATTTATTCCTCACGACCCGATCACCGCTGCCAATGCGGTTCACTCGAACACTGCACACAGACACCGTCCCCGCCGGCGGAGACGTGGACGTCCCCCCCGATACACCGTTAACACACACCGGCCCTCAGCCAACCCTATATTCACCAGGTATAGACACGTGCCTGGGCGCTTCTCGCCGACTCGCGATCCCGCGATATCCCCCCATTGCAACGCCCTAAGCCGAGGTCCGTTCCTTCCGCCGGTCTACCGGCGGGGGAGCCCTTAGGCTCGTTGCAACGCACACTTTTTCTCCTGGCTGAGCGCCTTCTGCGCTCGCCCTAATATAAACAAGCCCGGTGACTCTTAATAGGCCATAAGGCCACAAGAATTCAGTCCTGTTGAGGCAATCAGGTTTTTTAGTCGGTAGGAGTCCGACACTACCTGGTACCACCTAGGCTGGCCCAGCCAGACTAGATGGTACCAGGTGTCCTATGCAGGATTTTTCCTGATTGTCTCTCCTAACAAAAAAAAAAAAAAAAAAATATTTATTCCGATTATTAATTATTTATTAATTATTTATTACGGAGGAGAGGTGAAGGGTGTTTAGATGCGGTTGAAGTGTTGGCGACGACAGTATTATCTTAGCCACGACACTTTTACAGGGACGACAATGTGTCGTCACGATCAAGTGTGAACAGTGCAATAAGAAACTATATGTCAACAACTCACGACACGACAAAAGATCTTGACAAATCCCACGGTAAAAGCATCGTGGACGACAGTTTTATCTTGACAGATATATGTGAACAGTTCCATTTAATTATACAAGCCACGACACTTTTACCGGGACGACAATGTGTCGTCACGACTAAGTGGGAACTGTTTCTCAGACATTTTGGCACACGTGTAGGCGTGAGAAATGTTGGTGTCAATTAACGTCGCCAAATTACGGCTGTTTAACTTGCTAACAAGACAGGCTTTCAGGTGAGAGAGCAAATTGGATTATTAACAGGCTCAGATTAGAGCTTACAAACTAGTGTCTGTCCGCTATGAAAGGCTTTTAAACGAGCAACAGGAAATACTGAATGAGCTGAAAATTAAGATCAACAAAACAACTATGTTTGAATAACTGAAGTAAATACTCGTAATTTCAAATTATTAAGAATGTCATCGCCAAATCGACGGAGTCTTGCTTCGGGACGACATTTGTTTATTATCACCAGAGAACCTAATACCTAATCCTAACTTACCTTTATATTTGCTACCATCAATTTGTTGCTTAATAAATTATTTCTCTTTATAAAACTGAAACCGAAAGTTCCCAGGGCTTCTAAACTTATTCTACAAAGTACGAATATCAGAAAACATTGGCGAAACAAAACAATTGGCGAAATAAACAATTTTTATTATAAACCCTGATACGTACCTAGCAACTCCTAGCAACAATATTATGCATTTTATCGATTGCATGGTGCACGCGGCCTTCGTGCTTCCGTACGGAAGCGGGTTACCATAACAACCTGCGCCTTGCACCTAAACACTACCTGTCCTTACGCCAACTACTATTAGGAATATATAAGTATTAATTAGATATTGACTTTTGGCCGCGACTCCGCATGCCTTAATCTATGTCAATAAGTCCATATTAGAAAATAAAAAAACTTCTAAATAAGTTTTTCACAGCAATTGTGTCAATAAAGTCGTATTTAATCCGAGTGAAAGACGGGGACGATCGATAATAGTAAATAATTACTGACATATACTTTTTTAAAACTAAAAAAATTATGTCATCTATATACTTCATACTTCTTCATACTTCATACTTCTAAGTATACCTATCATACTTCTCACGAATTACCGCAGCGCCTGCGTCGTTCGTCATTAGAACAAAAGGAGTTACTTCTACCTATCCATTCATATCAAACTCTTGTCAAACTCAATATACTACCTGGATGTCTTAATGGCAAGAGAGGGTAGTATATTTTCCTCTGACATTTCGTTAGTTAACGTGAAAGCTCATATGAAGGTCAATAAAATCAGTTACAGGGAAATACACATGAAAGACGACGTTACGAAGTTACAGATATTTATTACCAGGTAGTAATTCGCTCCACGTTCTCTCGGGTAACGGTGAAATGAAATAAATATAATGCGATAAGTGTAAATAAATCTATTACGAAACAATTTCAAACACATTTTTCTTGACATGACAAATAAGATGTTTGAACATTGTCATAATCTATATAAATAAAAATTAAATGCTGTTCGTTTGTAAGCGCATCATTTGAGAACGGCTCGACCGATTTGGCTAATTTATTTTTAAAATGTTCGGAATAGTTCGAATAAGGATTTTAGGGAAAGAAAAATTGGAAAAGTTGCCCGGAAAATTGGAAAATTGTTTGACATTCTGGACTGATGTTGGATGGATTGTATCCATTTACCTTCAGGTGGATTGTATGCTCGACTGCCGCCTTTTTTCTATAAAAAAAATGTCCAGCGGTGGATGCTTAAAAAGCTGATTAGGGATTAAGCTGCTTGTTGATAAAGTATTATCATGTCTGTTGTTGTTTCGAAATGTTTACAGGCGAGAAACCGTTTTTACTGTTATGCACATTATTGCACTTGCTTAAAAGTGCATATCGGTTTAAATGTAATAAAGGTATGTAGTGTGTACAGATATCTTTAAAAAGAAATAGAAATAAAATTAAAAGAAAATAAAATAAGATCACATTGAATTCTAGCTCGATACTTCAACAAACGTCGGGGAAGACGTTAAGCAGGCGGAAAATGAAACCAAATTGAATTCTCGACAGCCAGCAATCTTGTCCGCGGGCTTATCTACTAAACCGCTCACCAGTGAAGCTGGCTCGAAATTGGTATTTCCACTGCTGTATTTATTTATAATCTGGCTATTACTCCCTTGAGAGTGTTGCTGGACGTCAGATAGAACCCTGGCTTTCTGGGATTGTGGAGTAAGGAATAAATCTAAAATATTTTAAAGATGGTTGATCGAACGGGACAACGTTAGTGAAATATATCTAAATGTTAAACATGGCACCATAATATAAAATAACATATATGTATGTACGTTCTATTCACATAAGTAAATAAATATATGCATTTTACACCATTGTAAAATGAGGTCCTTCTAATCCCTCACACACGAATATGTTTGTGTTAAAAATCCAGCTCTCCTTCGTACAATTCGCGTGAATTGTGTTTTCTTTCATCACTAGTGTCATTAGGGCTTATTTAATAGATAAATACGAATAAGCGAAGCGTCATTACATTATATTGCATCATATAATGTGGCCATTACGTGATACCTACATATGAATCTATTGACAGTCAAAAGTTCGGGACGCTTGTAGCAAAATAAATACTCACAAACCTTATTGGCTTAAGTTAGTATTCCCGTACGTATATTTATTATAAATTATATTTATTAATTTATTATAAATAAGTAATGTTTATAATATAGTCATATGGATAAGTGAAATACAATTACAACCTCGTTGTAATAATGATTAAAATAGGCAAATAAAAATTAAAAGCAAAATAAAACTTACACGTAGACACCATGAAGAAAACTTAAAAACGAACTCGAAGCAAATTGAGAAGGGTATTCAGCTCCTGTAAAGAAACATAAATAAAACGTAAATAAAAATGAAATAAAAATTTAAAGAAATACAACAAATAAAAACAAATATTTTCGTAAATTGGTTAGGATTTTATGCTTATTTTAAAACTATAAAATTAAGAAAAAGTAAAGTCTGGGGTGAATGACGATATTCCTATATCGATGTTGCATTGAAAATATTTAAAATCAAATATACTCGTAGTATGAACTACGTAATAACATCAAATTTAACATCAAATAACGTCAAATATACTAAGTAAAACATTATTGAACATCGCTTCCTTAAACTACTTAAACTGAAAAACCTTACAGATATCTTCGGTTAGCAAAAGCTTCAACATCTGTAATGATATCTAACGCCAGTTTTATATTACAATCATTGCTTCAAAACCAATGATGCAACCGCGCGATTACAAACAAAAACACGACAAACTATCACGTTGCTACACATTTTTAGATCTAATCTAAATTTAAAATTCCTTTTATCTCATATACGTGGTGTCGCGTTCGCCAACGGGCGTCCGTGCGTCCGGATACGTGGTTGAAAAAAAAAGAAAATGCATCCCGGTTCGCGCCACATGTTACTATGCATGAATACGAAACGTAAGTTATGCTGCACACCTTCGATTGCCACTCAATTAACGTCCGACTTTGTATCGTTGACCTGTGTATTTGTATTTGTACATGTTTTTCGATATTCGCAAAATACTTTAACCTTTAAAATTATACCTCTGCAACAGACAGCTGTTGCTAACACTTTCAGATCAGTAGATTTCCATTTTATGATAGAAGCCGAAAGACGTGAAATACTGCAATAAACAATGTTTAACTACCATATTTGATATATATCAAAGCCCATTGGTAGTGGAAACAGGCCTGTATTATGAGTATTATCTTCTATAAATAAACAGCAACAAGATTTCTTTTGCTGTTAATTTATGCTGTTTGTATAGAACTATTTCTACTATTTTCAATTTTATTTCAAATCACAATCTCTATATACATCTAGTAAGATTTTAATACACGTATTTGTCGTATGTATTAATTCTTCTACTTCTACTTGCCTCCATAGTAAGAGAAGGCAATATACTCATAAGGTAGAATAAATATTTTTTAATTAAATATTTTAATATTATTCGCTTTACTTCGATCGAATGGTTGGAAACTAGCTTCTATGCAGGCTGCATGAAATGCCTATAAATATTTCATAAATGATTATAAATATATAAATATAAATATATTAAGATAAATGATTTCAGACCGAGAATCATGAATTTATCGTACTGTTGCTATTTTTGTAAAGAAAGCACGTTAGGTGTAAGGCAAGGTTATAAGAATGACACGGCTTCTGCTGTGGACAATTCGCGGCTATCGATGCGACTCCATCTGAAAATCAGTGTCGCCGCTCACGCTGTCAAATATCTGAGTTTGTGTTGAATTTATGTCCTCTTTTACTTGTCTTTTATGTTATTACTCTTATATTTGTTATTGTCAATAAAATTATTTTCTTTTTTTCTTCTATTTAAGTTATTTAGCCTAATATTATAATTCTTTGTCGTTAACTGCTATCATATATAATAATATATAGCCTCCTGCTATCATAAATAATAATCTTTTCGTTAATAAATAATCGTAACCGCGTAACAACGCTTCCAATATAATCGGCTATCGTGTGATCGTCAACGCGCTATTTATATACTCGATCCTTAGCTACATTGCTTTAGATAAACTGATTCATTGTCAACTGGTTCTGTATTGGATCCAGTCTTGGTCAAGTTAAGGCCGTTCAATCAATGCAACCCAACCCGTCTCCATGCGACGTTAATGTTTCTAAACCTCGTCTTGTATCTAAAATTTACATCAAGTTTTTGGGAACCTTATAAAGCCTAGATAACCATTTTACCCTGATCATAATAATCATAATCCTGCTATCATAAATAATAATCTTTTCGTTAATAAATAATCGTAACCGCGTAACAACACTTCCAATATAATCGGCTATCGTGTGATCGTCAACGCGCTATTTATATACTCGATCCTTAGCTACATTGCTTTAGATAAACTGATTCATTGTCAACTGGTTCTGTATTTTACCCTGATGGGAGAATCTCTGTCGACTTTGCGAAAGATTCGGCTCCAGATCAGACAATTTACTACTATAACTTTAGAAAATAAAAGAACAGTAACTGCGGACTGGTATGTGAACAGCTGCTAGCCTTCTATTTTGGAAAAAATTAAAGAACGACGCCCACGAAGCAGAATGATCCTTCATCACGACAATGCCTCACTCCGCCAGACAACTGAAGCAATTTTTGAGTAGTGTAAATGTAGAGTTATGGGTCATCCGCCATACAGTCCCGATCTTGCGCCCTGAGATTTGATTTTTTATTTATTCTCTAAAATTAAGGATCAACAACTTAGAGTAATACGTTTTATGAATGCAGAAGAGGCAGTAACGGCTTTCCAAACAGCTGTTGAGATTAGGCATCTCAACAGCTGTTTGGAAAGGGCAGGCTGAATTCTTCACACAATAAAAACCTCTTCCGTCTATCTTAATATCTCAATTCATTTTGGGGAATTATAAAAACTTTGTATGTCACCCGCGTATGTGTTACTATACTGTTGTTTCGTGTTACTGCAGTATTTTTTATACTGCACCACCTTTATGCATTTCTCTTTAACCAGAGGCTGACTGGCCGAGATAGCCGCTAGGCATTAAATCCGCCTTCTGGATAATTTCTCTACAAAAAGTTTATATAAATAAATAAAAAATAAGCATTTGTTTTTAAAGCTCAATTTAATTAGTTTTGTTTATTCGTCTTTGTCTATACTGGATTCGCGATAAAGGGAAATGTAACGTGAGTCATCGATTCCTCTTAAAAATTATACAAACAAATCGAGTTTGGTCTTTTTCATTTATCACGGCAGCTCAGATGTAATTTTTGGGAACGACAAACATGCTACGTCGCTTATACAGACGATTGCTGCTAAATACGAAGGCTTGGGGCTCCCGGGGGAAATCACGCCAGGCTCGTATGCTATAATGTGAACATCAACATTTTTCATAGGCTGATAAAAAAATATTATCTTATTCTATACGATAATGTGTAATTTAAATAATTTACATATGACCAATATCAGAGCGAAAAAGAGTGTCAAAAAAGGAATTCCTCTCTACCCTGCTTATACCCAGCGTAGATGGGAAAGAAGAAAGATCATGATAATATTGATATCGTTAGTCATGTTTGAAGATTCTGTTTATGATCTTAAATTGAAAAAAAAACAATATTTTTAATCTATTCTAAATATTGATAGGACATGGTTTTAAAAATGATTTTTTCTCTTTTGTTATTTACTAAATATTAGCCAGTACTTATTGCCCTCGGCTTCTGTCACATCGAAATTTGAAAGCTAAACTTGAAACTACAAATGTGATCTATAATTTGAAACTAAATTCGACTAATTCGTTAATACTACACGAAAATTTGTGATTTGTTTATTTCTTGCAGAGTGCAATAAATAACCCGACGAACCAACTTTAATATTTATGTAATATTAGTAAGATGTTTTTTCCAGCCGTGCAAGTTTTATGCAAATTCCCGTATCGCTGACGATATCCGTTAAAATTTGAATAGGGTCCGAGAATGAACAAAGAAGTATGTTTTTAATAAAATATAATAAACAATTGTTTTTTAAATAGGCCACACCCACGTAAGTTCAGTTGTAAGTGCACAAACACGCAAACGCGATAACATTCATAAAAACACGTTACTGTTGATGATTCCTCCACTGAGTCACGGCCTGCACGATGACCTAATCCACGTGTACCTAACTCTCATGTATCAACGCCAATAGGGTCAGAAAAAATGTTAAAAAGCATCGAAATCTTTGTAAACATAAATGCAATAACCATATTTGATATTTTGGAAGATTTTTCTTTCCTTCAAGATTGACAGATTTTTTTTAAATAACAGGACAAAATACATAGAAAAAATGGAAATTGTTTAACCCATAAAATTAAAGTTCGTGTATTAGAATGATAAGAAATATACTTTACACTGAATTCTACAATTTTGTATGTATTTTTACTAAGTTACATTTTCATTTTTGTTGCTACCTGTACATCGGCTACGGTTACATTTTTTGCGGTTTCTCGACTATTCTTAAGTTGGTTCTCTCATTTAAAAATAAAACTTGTTTGACTTCATTCATAGAATTTGCAATTTGCTAAGCGTTTATACGATAGTTGACATTTATAATATCCGACGGAGGCATTTAATAAGGAACGTTGGTACATTTGTTATGAGATTTAATTTCAGTGTGTTACTACGAACGAAACCACATGCTCATTAAATATTCTTCTTATTGATTTTTCCAAGAAACACTGCCACGTGTAACGATAAAAATATTCTATTGATTTGAAAGTCAATATAACTTTTGGAAGTCAAATTATAGGTATCGGTAAACTAGTCGATACTGACTTATGAATGATTTGCTGATATGCATCCGAAACCCAGACTTTAATTAACAAGGGGGGTAATAAAAACGATGCGATTCCCTCAAAGGGCAAGCGATGCTTGGTATCTCGTTTAGAGTTAAAGTTAGAGCAAAGTCGTTGACTGACACCAAGGAACGGATTGCAACTCTGTAGTGAAGATGAGTCGGACACCTGAATGGATTGTCAAATGATAGGTAACGGTAAGACTCAGATGAGAGTGACTATAATAGGACGTCATCGTAATGTTGCACGTATGACATCGTTTGTACAACGACAAAGCGATAGATGAGATGCAAAACAGAGAAGATTGGCGCCAGCATGAGAAATTCTACATCTAGCAGTAGATGGCTACATCAGATACATAACTATCTAGTCAACTCTACACGGTTTATTAGACGTCATTTATTTGGCGTTTGAAACTACAAGTTATTCTCAAATATGATCAAATCGTTTATTTGCTAAATATGATAAAAATATACACAATATGTTATTATTATAATACTATTGTATTATAATAATATTGTATCGTATACCCTTTTATCATATTTCGCTTCTGAATTAGGGCATGCAAATGAATCACATCGATGAGACGGAAAGAAATAATTATTATTATTAATAATGAAAACAAGTAATGACTTCGGAATGTCAATAAATAACCGATGCTCGTCAGTGATAAATGATAAGAGTCAGTGTATAAAGTCGCCCGATTGGAACATCGAGTTAAAAATACGAAGCAAATAAAAGAGGAAATGAATCATTTGGTAGAATGTTTCAAAGGTTGGTGTAGTAATGTACGAGTATTACTATAGCAATCATTGATGTAAGGAGTAGGTACGTTCAAATAAAAGTGTCATTCACATTATGCAAACGATGGTTGACTGATGTTTTAAACATTATTATGACAGATGAAACATTGCGACAGATGAACAGACAGACTAGCTGTTGCGATTGTTTGTGCTATGTAAAAAGGTAACTGTAATTAAACAATTATATTTATTAACTATGCACATTATCTGTGCACGAGGGATGTATGGACTTACAACGTCACGCTGGCCAAGCGAGCCGGCGAGTCTATTCTTTTAGAGGTGGTGTAGTTCCTCAGGGCTTGTGGTAGCCGCTTTGTAGTCGTTTAGTCGCCTTTTACGACACCGGCGGATAGTGATGGGGTCGTGCTAATCTAAAGCCGGCTGACATCACACGACCAAATTATAGAATCTATAAAATAAACCTACCAAAGCAACCTACACGCGCGATTCCTAAATAATAAATGGTACCTACTTAAAATAATTTTATATTGAGATGAGACTTATCTATTTAAACTTGGTTAACCGTGTCACAGAATATATAATCAAGTGAAGTTCCACGTGTAAGGCTGCTGTAAGAATTGATCGTAAAAAACATATTATTCAGTTAATAGCATGTTATTTATGTATGAATAAATAGGATACTTGACTGTATTTCGTGTACTTTATTCCATTAATAAAAAGAAATCTCCAAATTCATTAGTGATCCAAACTGATCTGAAGGATATTGTCGTATACCCGGTAGTGAAGAGAAATAGGCTAATAGTACAGTACGGTAGGCTAATAGTTTATCGTATTTCCCCAATGTACGTATGTGTTTCCGGTAGTGAGTGAGATATGCAAGAGCTCATTCCCATCGCATCCTATCCCTCTCAAATTTTCCCAATCCATTCTTTAATCTGCAAATGCATCCGAGGGCGTGCCAACGTTTGTCATTCGGGACTGATGTTGGCATGTATCGCGGATATCTATGGACGGTATCCACTTACCATCAGGTGGACTGTATGCTAGTCTTTTCTAGAATACCATATCATACCTCTAACCCAGAGGCGCATCGAGCAATATGTTGAAACGCACTTTTGCTATCACTGCATATAAGCACCTTCTTATGAACCACTTCCGAGTTATTTTTCACGATATTTTGATACCTATTTTAGTTCACAGACTAACGTCTAGTATTTATTAAAATTGTTTAGTCAAATAACCTTTTGTAATCATGTAAGTATGCCGTTTTGCACAATGTAACAATAGTTACTTACGTATCTAAAGGCTTAAATCAATGCGTCTATCACCGACCTGTCTAGACTCCACGACCTTGTGCTGGCTGCCTACAACTTCTGCGAGTGATTTGTAATAGTCTAAAAGCACCTAGGCGATAAACGTAACATCGAAAGAAGGCATACTAATAGTTTGGCAAAAAAATGGGTGTAATATCCAATTCGCGATAGGCCCGTGTAATGTATTATGGCCCAAAATTCCCTAAAAAGGGAATACTCCGTCCTGCAGTGGAACGTTATAGGCAAATGTCGAAATAAAATTTATATCCAAAACAAATTTAACAAGTAGGGCATTAGGTGTACCTATTGTGAAATCACGTATACTTATAGCATAAAATGCTAGACGAATGAATTTACATAACGTACTTGAACATTAAACATTGAAGACCCGTGCCCTCAAGTTCATATGATTTAAAACAACTCGGCTTATTCATTTGGTGGTTTTCGTAAACCATTCATGAATGTTTTGAATCATAACACTGGCCAGATGTCTGCTTGTTATCATTCTATAGACAGAATTAAATGAAGTTATGGTTTCGGTTCCACTACTTATAAACGATTGTCATACGACCAATCAACGATTTATTGAATTTAACAACCAACGAAATAAAATATTTAGATGACTCATTAATTGCATCAAGAATTGCATCCTATACGAAGTGTCATGAGCTCAATTTCAAGCAAATAGGCGTTGATTTAAAAGTAAATATTTCTTTGATATCTGGATGTATCTATTTGTACCTCTATTTGTATTTATGTCTCTGGATCAAAGACACGAGGGATCCTAGTGTGAACCTTTGGATCTGTTATTTATATTATAATTGTTTACTTTATCCAATAATAAAAGGTAGGGGAAACATCTAATTTTGACGAGTCCCACTGAATAGAGGACGACATTTTAAGCATCAAAGCCTTTAACACTTTTGCCGAGGAAGGAGCAAATTATACAGTGAATAAAGATCAAACACTAAATGAGAAAAGTTTCCCACTGAAACAGGTAAGACTGTGTTGGTGAAAATATGAATTACGTTTGTCTGCCAAAGTCAACGTTTGTGGATAGCTTATTGAAACAACTACTCAATATATTATTGATGATTGTCAGATTGACGAAGATATCAACCCTCCAC
The DNA here is from genome assembly GCA_943735995.1 of Sesia bembeciformis. NCBI lineage: Eukaryota > Metazoa > Arthropoda > Insecta > Lepidoptera > Sesiidae > Sesia > Sesia bembeciformis. The sequence goes on from OX031040.1 coordinate 12,034,212, forward strand.
GTGTCTGGGCTGACGAGGGTCAGTGTGAAAATCAACACATATTGGCATGCTAGTGACGGAGGCTATATAATTTAAAACTATTGTATACATTATAATAAAATCGTACAGTCATAAAATATTTTTGAAAAAAATGAGGTCTTTTTATATTTCTAGATTTCATTTATTTATATTTTTTATTTACTTCAGGCAACAACGGCCCGTGGAAAATAAAACAAAATTAAAATACATATACATATATATATGCACTATGCATTGTACTGTCCGTTGTCCCTTTTTTATAAATAAGTCAAAAGGCGGACTTAAAAACCTTACAGCATTATCTCCCAGCCAACCTTTGGGTTATGCAGGACATGACATGTCTAATCTAGTCGTTGCTTATTTAACAGAAAACGTACATGAAATTCAGGTTGAGAGACTTCTGTGCATTTCGCAAGAGAAACAAGATTTTCTGAAGTATGTTTTGATATCAGATATCCATTTGATATCAAAACATATAATACTTCAAAATAATTGTCTGATTTATTTTCTTGATCATACCTCAAAACAGTTATTTTTTGTAATATATTCAAGTATATTTGTAATCTATATAACTTTGTAAACTATGCAAGTATAATACATATTAATTTTGAGATGATGATGTTGTCATCTTACTATTACAGTCAAAGAATTTTAATGAAATTGAACAGAACGAAAAAGCCGTTCAATAGGGGAAACCTATTGACTCGAGTGTGTGCCTACGTCAGGAGTTCTTTGATGCGATCCTTTTGATGACTCATGTACGTGACACGTATGTGATTGGTATCGTTCACACGGACATAACTTCACTATTTCACGTTAATTATATTTCTATAGCAAACTTAAGTTTATGTGATAGCGTTGGAAAACACGTAGATAAAATTTAATATAAGATATTTTATAATCCAATTTTATATCGGCCATCTTCGAAACAAACATCATCTTCCAAACAAACACAAAAAGATGATGAGTGAAAAACAAACAAACATACAAACACACTTTCAGAGTTAAATACGTTACGTTGTAACTACTCTATAATATATACATCTCTCAGCATTCGGTCACGATCGGAAAAACGAAGAGAGGCAATCGGCGTCGTTTAATTAATAGCACTGTAAAGTATTAAGAATGAAAGAAGAATCATTATTACTGGGTAGGTATTAAATTTTTGGTATTGATAATTCAATAGCAATTGTAATCGATAACACCTCTTACAACAAAATATTTTTTGCCAAGAACTTACTAAATACTTCGGACTAAGTTAACAAACATAGGTACTGATAGGTACCTTCAAGAAAGTCATTCAGTGACAGTTATGCACAATGAAAATTCCTGCAATGATCTATAGCAAAGTTCTTCAAGCGGTGGTCCACGGTCCGGTGCCGGTCCGCAACAATTTGCTGACCGTCCGTGATGAATTTTAATCGAATGATGTAAATGAACAATTTGCGTGATGAATGACGAAAGACCATACAGAGAAAACGAATGTATGTTAATGCAGCATTTCGTCTGAAATAGTGTCAATTATAATACCTACTATAAATTTTATTTGTTATATAATTAATAAATATAAATACTATCTACAATGGCTTCACTCTTAGTAGTTTGCTGGACCGCAAAATAAATCTTTAATTTCAGCCCGTCTTCCTCTCTAGAAAAATTGAAGAACACCGATCTATAAGACCTAAAAGTCTTGTGGTGCTCTTGTGTTAGACATTAGCGTCGATGTAGAAACTGCTAACATTGCATGCTTGAGAATATCTCTAATCGACCGCCATCTCACATCGTTCCGGTTATATGCGGCTATATAAATACTGGACTAGATAGCTATTTAATAAATAATTAAGCAGTATTATAAATAGTTTAATGGTACGGTCGTCGCATGGAACTCGTTGAACACGTTCTTATGCCAATACCGATAGCAACGACTTCGCTTGGATCGGAATTTGCTAGCAGTAACAGTGACATTTTGAAACTTATCCTGTTTATCGTTTCCGATTCACTTTTCTATGATTCATTGATTTTATTTATTTCTAAATCAGAGCTTAATCATTTACAGGAAATAGTTGATCACACATACGATACATGCATTATACCTAGATATTGTAGTTATGATAGTAATGCGTGTATATAATTTCTCTAGAGACAATTTTCTAAACTAATAACCAGTGGTTGGAATTAGGTAGTGTGATTTACGTACTTGCAACGAAATGTTGATAACATTTCTGGAATTTTCTGAATAATAATCCCGGGAACTGTAATTTATTGCCAATAGTATATTTATTTATTATCTTACGGTACCGTGATGTTTTTAGGGTTGTATCGATATCTCAGAGATAAGATAATTAATCAAAATTATTCAATAGCACTTAATATATTAATGATTCACACACGTTAACATTCAGTTTCAGTTTTTATATTTAAAAACATTAACCTACAATTCTATCTAATCTAACCATCGGATTGTTAATACGATTTAAACTGAAATCCTGGTTTTGAGGAATGTCCATGTTCTTCTTTTGCTCTATGATATCATTGCAAGTAAATAAATCACACTACCTAATGCCGTCCTCTGCTAATAAAAAAATGAAAATCAACAATAGTTTAAAATTCATATTAAATCTTTTTAAATATGTAATCCAATGTCATCGGAATTAGAAAATGTTACAAAAAAATAAATTAGAAACAACTAAATCCAAAAATAGCAAATATCATTGTGGTGATTTCGCAAAGCGCTTAATTAGCCGCCAAAGAACCACGTAATTATGTGTAAAGACGAACATTAAATAAAAATGAATCATTTCCCTCAACTTTCGAGGCAAGTAAAATCGTGAGAGACCTAAAACAATGACCGAGTACAATACATAAACATAGCGAATGACGACGCTATGAAGCAGTTATGATTTAATATTAATTTTAAAGTTTGTTAGAATCTCTTATAAGCACGAACTCTGCTCAGAAAATTGAAATTAATAATTTACCAAGACAATCCTTGTCATAATGATTTGTAATGAAGTGTAACGTGTAAATGAATAAATTAGAAATAGCCATTATATTAATTCCATTGGGTTTATATCGTCGAGGAAACATTAAAACTTTAAAATTTTCACTTTAATACAGAATTTTGACACTGAATCTGTGCCAAATTAAAGCTATTGCGTTCATTGGAGTTCCAATCAAGTGGCAAAGATATCGAACGGTATCTATTGGGAGCAGAGTGGCGTCTATTAACAATATAGTGGGAGATCGATGTTAAGACTGATTCTAGACTCTTTCCGGGAATAATTTTAGGTGTGCATACTTGACAGAGACCTGTTTAACTTTATCAGCATTATGTTTATTATCGCCAGGGATGTTTATTATGGCTTGTATTTAAACGAGCCACAAAAAAATACTAAATGGGCAGCAAATCATGATCTGCCATGATCTATTTTAAATTTGCTGCCATTTTCAGTATTTCTGCTGCATATTTCATTATTTCCTGTTTATTAATTTGCTCTTTATTAATTAATTGCAATGCAATGCAATCAACCCTTTCAGTATCCACTGCAGTATCATGCCACATGCACATTGTCTTGTGCATAAGAGATATATGGCCTTAATTCGTCACCTTGGCCAAGCGGGTTGGCGAGTCCACTCTTTCAGAGGTGGTGTAGTTCTTCAGGGCTTGTGGTATAGTGGCTTTGTTATCCCTTAGTGGCCTCTTACAACACCCACGGGTAAAGATGGGGTGCTACAGTCGACCGACATCAAGCGGCACACGATCAATTATGAATTAATACGAGTTTCAAAACAAAAATGTACTTTTGTAATAACATGCAATTGCTATCACTGATATACAAAGGACTGTCTTTAACTGGTAGTGTTAATTTTTCTGATGTTCCAATGTTAATTCTTTGTTCACCTTTGATGGACAGATCGACCTTAAGAGGTGTCAGTCAATATAGATCAAGAATAGAATACCAACAACCATAGCTCTAAAAATACAGCCATTTCAAATAAGGGAAGCCGAGTTCGGGTACATTAATCATAAAGGTAAAGGAAAGGTAACTTCTCTTCGTCGACTCTACTAAGACACATGTGTATGACGTTTGTATGATGTACGTGACACATACCTTGTGGGAGGTAGTGCGCAAATAAATGATTTTTTTTAAAGGATGTAGAAAGTCAGCCTTCCGGGAAAATAAAGGAGAGTAGTCTTCCTGTCATACCTGCATCATCAACTCAATTTCTCTCTTTGATGAATTCCATTTGTATACCAACAACGCCTCCTTTCGTTCTCAAAACTCATGTTAAATTCGAGTTTGAACTCTTATTACTTTGTAATACAGAATTTTTAATAAAAATGTGATGGTGAACCAGGATGCGAGGTTCACATTACCTACCCCCCATCACATTAGCAGTGATATAAAGTTGACACTTTGAAAAGTTATTCATCTTTTATTTTAGGATATTGTTGTTTTTTACGGTGTGATGTGCGGACAAATTTATTCAAACTAATAATTCTCATAGTCGAGTCTGCTGAAAGTTTGACGAGATAGTTTACTGGTAGAGAATGAAAATATTTTATGTTTAACTAGCTGTGCCCGGCAAGCGTTGCAATGCGTTAGAATTTTTTTTTATGAAACCTTCACGGGCGCGCGCACAACAACTCACCAAAATTTCATCGAAATCGGATGAACGGTTTCGGAGCCCATAGAAGACGAACAAACAAACAAACATCAATTTTTATATAATAAATTCATAACTGACTAGAATACTTCATTATTACTCATTTTTACTTTGGTTTATTACTTTAGTATTACAGAGAGGTATTTTTTCAAAAATTTTACTCCGTTACCGTTTACAGGTAAATTACAAGAATTGCAAACTGATAGAATATGTATGTTTTAAACGAACTTTTATATTCCTTCTTATTCTTTGTCATGTTGAAACAAACGTAAAATGAGAAAACCTGACTATAGTCCTGAATAGACTTATACTTATGACTTGAATAGACTTGATATTTAGCAACGGAAGTAAAAATTAATGACAAAGATTATGATGTTAATGAGTTTGACCAACATAACTAGAGAAACGAAATAAATAGTAATAAATAAATACCGATATATTCAGTGATCGATTCTAATGTCGCGAATTTCTTATGTCGCGGATTCAGAGAGACACAAGACGAACTTATACCTAACCTAAAAATATTTGCCTCTAAATTATAGCAGATGCCTGCAATGATGTCGGATGATTGCATAATTTCATTCTCCACGAAGGCCTAGGCTCTACCAAAATCATTCATCAATATTTAGGCCAATATAAAGGCGGGCAATATAAAGAACAAATATTCACATAAAGTGCTAGTGATGTTTGCCGTCGAGCGGGCCGCAGGAAAGCGAACGATTTTCCGTAAAAAACAGGAAAATATTTTATAAATACGGAATTAAAGTCAACAACGAACAAATAACTTTATTTATTCGATGTTTATAAATGTCGCTTTGTAAGGTAAAGTTACTACTCAAAATTCATTGATTTTTGTATTCTAGATACACAAAGGTATTATAAACTTATTAATATGTTAATATTTATTATTTACTTGTATTAAATTGATATCAAACCCCCCATTAGAAAATTTGCAGAAAAATTGAGAATCTTGGCTAAACAGAAATTATATTAAATTATATTTTTATAGTTTTTTCGGTTCAATAATTTTCATAAATATCCATTTTCTATTCTAAAGCCGGCTGGGCTGACACTACACGGCCCAAGCATCCACCATACCACCCGACTACCACCCCATCTCATCCCGTGGGTGTCGTAAAATGCGACTAATAAAACCGCTGCCACAAGCGCTGAGGAACTACACCACCTTTAAAAGCGTGGACTCGCCAACCCGATTGATCAGCGTGGCGTTTTAAGGCAACACATCCCTCATGCATAGGACATATGCACGAGGAGGCCAACTGACCGACCGATTGGCGCAGTTAGTATAGTAGTGACCCTGCTTGCTGTGCAAAAGCTCCCGGGTTTCGATATCTGGTCGGACATACATTTGATTAAAAAAAAAAAAGAAATGTATGTTCGGGTCTGGGTGTGTGTTTGTGTCTCTGGACCCACGACACAGGGAATCCTAGTGTGGCGTTATTTGTTTTATTTCCAACAGTAGATAATAAAAGCACTAGTGAAGAATCCATCTTCTGTTACTACATCTAATTTGTTTAGGAACATTTTTATATTCCGCATAAGGTCGTTTTTATTAATTTTCCAAATGTTCTGCCGCACCAAATGCAAGTACAGCCAAATATGCAATAAATATGCAACCACAAAAATCATAATCATAAAGTCATTTTTTTCATCGTCTGATAAAAGCAAACCTTCGTTGCATTATTAAATAAAGGTAAATAAATAAAGAGACGGCCGAAGACAATTCCTAAGAAAGTTAATTAAAAGTAACCCTTAGCACAGAAGAGGGGCCTTCCGAAAAATAATTAATAACAACACCCTTGTGAATGGCCGTCGTCTGTGAATTGTGTCACGGGTCATGGACGTGTCACCACGCGGAACTAGTTGAACAGAAACGTAGTAGGGCTACGCTGGTAACTTAATAACGTTGTACAAAGGCTGTCATGCGGCGAGGTGACACCTCTCCGATGACCTGTTGACGTCAGATAGGATGTTAGCCATATGGCCATATATGTATGTAGCATTTATTATTTGCACTGATAGCGGATATGTCTCCAGACTAATGGGTTATGTTGTTGTTTCTTATAATATTGGATTCTAATATTTTTTTTACATATAACGTACATATTATAAGACATACATACATACATATAAGAAGTACATTTTTACATATAAGATATACATATGTATGTTATTGTCCACACAAAACAATATTGCCATATATGATTAAATGAGAGAAGATGTAGAAAAATAAGCTTATCTCGTGTGGTGATCTCTTCGAGCAGACCCGTGAAATAGAGACAATTCATTTTTTTCAAATTTTATTTATTGGAGTTCTTGACCACGACCTGTGTAACCCGTGTAGAAATAAAATGATTCCCGATTACAATATAAAAATACTTTCGAAATGATAGAATAGAAATAAATACCTTTATTCGTCATGATGATTTATAATTCGTTACTGTCGTGCATCCACCGTTTTAACGTTACATTTTTTTCTTACAAATAAAAATATTTTTTTTAATCTCTACGCAATCTACTAAGCATTTTTACCCGACGAAGGCGATGGCGACGGTTATTATTATGATTAATGAATTAATCAGCGTAAGGCCAATTTTCACAAATTATCAAAGTGAGTCGACTTGTAGTGAATATAGCCCAATTTGCAGGAAATTTATTCACAGTCGGAAGCGCACTATTAAGATAGTATTCACATCATAAAGCCGTTTACTTCCAAGAAGCCAACTGGCCAAGAGCAGAATAAGCAATTAAGTCGCGGGACGCGGGTGCAGCGCACCTCAAAAACTATACCGTTATAATTACTGTTACCGGGTTGTCGCTTGCTAAAATGTTGAAATGAATTATTTTGTCGTTATAAGTCAATAAAGTGTGTTAATTTATGTCATTTTTATTCGGGTATTTCAAAGTAGAGCTACAAAGACAGCTAACTAAGTATTGAATAGTCAGTAAGTACGAGTAGTAAGTTGAGTTGACAAGTTAGTGAATGAATTATGTAAATATTTATATTAATTATTACTGTTAAGAATTAAAAAATAATTAACAACTAAGAATGTAAATGTCGTATACGAGAACTTAGCTTATTTTTTACATTTTATTTCAAAAGAACCTTTATTATATATCTAAATAGAATAACACTATAGCTATCCAATCAGATTTGTAGCGCTCTTCCACTCAATTTCACTAAATTTGTTTCGAGTAAGATCATTATTATATAAACTCATTATTATATAAACAACTTTTGAAAGATAGATTCTTGTAATGCTTTAAGATTAGATAGATACATCACTGCATAATAATAATATAAAAACACAAAAAGCGTCAGATGGAGTTGATAATAATCAAAGATAGATATCGTTTCAGAAATAAGTTATAAATTATATTTAAAAACGAATCAGCGACTGTCTGAGCTCTTTATTGCTTTAATAAACAATGAAAATTATAAACAATAGAATAAATAGGTAATCGAATACGTATATTTTAATATCCATTAATCTAATATAAATTGTGTGAATTCAATAAAATGCAGTTTCGAAGCTATTATCGAAAGTAACTGAATTTAAAATCTCTTTGTGACACGATATTAGTTTCATGTTTATCACTTCGAGGTCATAAAACTGGTAGAGCTGGATTGGATTGTTGGGTATAAAATAATATGGTACAATATACACACATACTATATATTTATACGCCTTACCGGGTCAACACGGAACTTAATGCCAGTCTTATTTAATCCGTACATGGTCATGGACACTAAACTTGAAAGGGTAAATTGACAATGACTCATAGGCACGGATAAATAGACGATTCTAAAGGCTCATTTACACAAGGAGAGTTTCTCGAACGGTCCGGGCGACAATATTGTACACGATTCTCGTATGCGACCAAATTTCATGCGATGCTCGCCTGCAACTGTTGACATAATAGTGAAAATCCGACGATAACAGCGATCACTGATGATAATTGATAACAGTTGTTTATACTAGACAAGCATATTGTGGAGCGATTTCCTCTCCTGCACGCGTTCAAGAAACTTTCCTTGTGTAAATTAACCTTAAGATCGTTCTTTCCTTAGACTTATGGTAGACCGTGCCGTTGGAAACTAACTTCTATACAGTCTGTATAAGGTGCTATAAAACACGATATGGATTAATTCTAAGAACATAAAACGTCTATTTATCCAGCACATAGAATCTACAAATGTTAATAAGCTCACCTACGTATTGGTTAATTGAATGTTTGCACGTTTTAAAACTACTAAATATTTAACTGACGACTTATTCTGCCAGTATTAAAAATATCCTATTAACAAAATTAGGTATTGTATTAAACAAATATTTGATTGACCAGACGCATTTTTATTTGATTGGTCACTTGACAATTGTTCAATATAATTCCCACCTCGGGTTTCTACAATCGTATATCCCGTCACAGAAGTGCGGTCTATCCGCATTTCCTCAATACGGAGGTGTCGCGTACTGTTCGGTCCAAAAATCATTTTATAGCGCGAACCCATAGGCTATGGAAGGAACTGCCTTAAAAAGTCTTTCCATTACGCTACGATATGGGATTCTTCAAGAAAACTGTGAATAGGACCGCTTGCTCGTCCTATAAAATTAAAAAAATACCTATAAAAAAAAATCTCAAAATTTTCCCGATACGTCCATTTATTGAAAATACTTGTGAATGTCGGTTGACACAGGTTGGGCCCGGGCCGTACTAATCTAATGTGTTAAGAATTTTATTTTTCTTTATTATTGTGACTTGATTACATTTTATTGTCAATTAGAATTGCATTTTTATTTAATCTTTGCAGAATAAAACATGAAATATATACATATAGTACATAAAAGGTACATTTCTTCAGATATTTCAGATATTATTCCCTTTAAAATTAACATTACGTTGTCTAACATATTTTTATTTTTGAATCGCATAATTACTCTTAGAGCTGATAAAAAAGTATTATATGCAGTTCAAAGTACATATATCTATCAAAAGTATTTCAAGCCACAAGATTGTATATTTTGTTAATAGTTTCATTTTAGAGCTGTTCATAATAAAAATAACAGCTGATCGTTTTCACTTTATTCGATGATCAAACATCGCTGATCAATCAATCATTTTCGCTTATCAATTTATAATTATCGCTGATCAAAACTCGATTAAAACATTGAACGTGTGATGGTGACTTTAAGGTAATAATGAAATGCAAAGGAGTTGGAATTTGTTCGAGCACTCAATTGGCCAGTAGGTACCATAAGAATAAATAATACTTAATAATAAATAGTAGTAATTATTTATTCTTATACCGGTATCTTGAGGGGGCGAGTGCACGCTGCAATCCAACAGCTGCTGGGCGCGCTGGACTGGCCACATTACCCCTCTCTCACAGAAGACTACCTTGAAATGTATTGCATTTCCCACTTTATCGAGGTGAGATAAAACTAAGTCGCCGATGAAGCCACGGCCAAGAGTTAGTAAGAATAAATGAAAGTCGTATCTAAACTGAAATAATGGAAAGCATTTGTTCAGTCAGTCGAAGCAAATCAATTTCACTGTCGTAGCATCTGTAAATATCGTTTACTTTTGTAACCGACATTACAGAAAAGACAAACAAGTTGCAGTGGCAATGCTGCCCTGCTTAGCTTAAATAACGCAGTAATAGGAAGAAGGAGGTTATGAAAAAAACGAGGCAAAAGCTTATTTTATACGGATGGTTTTTTTTTCTCGTATCACAAATCTCACAATCCCGATATCGCAAAGAAACGAGACATAGATACAAAGATTCTCAACGTGGTATACGGCAAAACTGATATTACTGCGTTTTAAGCTGAGCAGGGCAGTATGGGCTAGTCACACAAATATATTGTAGGACTGATGTTCGTTGGAACCAAATGAATGCTCGAACGGAGACCACGTTTTGGTAAGTGTAGCATGGAACGACCCACGGTTATAACGATAACCTAAAAAGGGTGGTAGCGGTTAGACATGGAAGGTGGATGGCCTAAAACAATGATAAAGAAAGAAACAAATAACAAATCACACCTGTCTTCTCAATAGTTTATGAATTAATAATGCGGACTTCCTGACATTTGCAACACTTATTCGAGGACAATTTACTGGAAAAATAATATTTATAGAACATTGATAATCACAGGTCATTAAGCTAACATAATGCCTACCAGTTTAAATATACATATATAAGTTTGATAGAGCCGGTAGTGCGTTCAAGTTTCAATTTAAAAATAAGTTATGCGGAAAACATCGGTAACTAATTTCAACCTAATTAATGGCAACAAATTGAAATTCAATTGCAATGGTGATTTACCATCATTGCAATTTCATTGTAAATTTTCCTAAAAGTTACATGCTACCGTTAATTCAATTTCGATGACATTGAAACAATTAAATTTTGTCCTTTAATGTATAAATTGAATAATGTCTAGCTCGATTATGATTGTGAAACTTTAGGAACTATGGACAATAACCTACCTAAAACCTACCTAACGAAATGTCATTCACAGTATAGAATACATATATAAAATAGAATACAGTCTTAAGTCCAAAGCGTATAATAATTAGGTAATTGACCAAACTTTTAATTACAACTTACGTAAAATTATGTAAAGTAATTTAATGTCTGCGATAGTTAAGGTAACAAGTTTGAAACTAATCTAAATAGATATACCAAAACTAAATTTTCGATAAACTACAAATTTTGATAAACTTAAGATGCCACAGAACGAGTATCTGGAATAACTTTAAAACTTTTTCAGACTTTTGAAAAGCCTTCGACAATACAAAATATATCGATTGTGCCAGTAGTCAGTCGGTGTTACACAGTGAAACATTTTTAAACAACATAAAAAAAATTCAATACAAGATCAATAATGATCAACAAAGACATGAATTAAGCAAGTATTGTATTGCAAACAAATTACATAATCTTATTATAATTTGATTTGATTTATTCTAAGTAATAAAATATGGTGGAATTTACAGCTAATTAATATTTTTTGTACTTAGAATATAACAATTTAACGGTTCATAAAAATAATGGAATAGGTACATATCATTTTGGTTATAAGTACTAATTTTTATATAATTACTAGACATAGGATTATATAGGTATGCATTTGCATATGCAAAATGCATATTTCTCGGTTTTCACGCTCTATTGAATATTTCTATGATTTTTCGTTTATGATAATTCGACAAAAAAACTCATTTTCAGAAGAGATCTGAAACAAGTTAGACGCCATTCTTGTTAAAATCCGGGTCTTGACGTAATCAAACAAATAAATATGTACATTAATGCCACCGATCAAAACTTGCCTGACTTTATATCTGCGGACGTGGCACCAAATTTCAAATTTTGCCCTGTCACGTGAGGCGCCGTGGAGCGGTCACTTTTGGCCTACAAATTAATACTAACTGGCAAACGTCACAAGTTTGAAAATGATAATTTAGAGAAGTGTATTGTAGTGTATTGTCATAAAAACTATTAGTGGTTGTGTCAATTTATGACAGAGCTTTTATTTTATGCAATAAAAAAATTATCTCACACAACTCACAAGAAGTTGTTTCTTTTCTGATAGTGCATATATAATGCCTATTTAGATCTGTTTTCGTGCATATATGCATGAATTTTTTGGCACTTTGCATGTATAATTATTATGTACTATTTTTATGATGTTAATATTATTATTTTGCTGTAATTTATAATTAATATTTTTTTATTAAAACATCACAGTGTATTAAGGCAAACATCTCAAACATAGTTATACTTATTTATTAAAACTGTATGCTTATCGTTTTTATTACCAATATTATTTTTTATTAAATAACAGTTACTTAAAAATAATAGTTCATATTATTTTCTATCTACTAATCTTCAATAAAATGGAAACACTCGCTGTTTAGTTTTTTAAATTGGATCCATATATCCTGTATATCATTGGTACACTTGAATTATGTATGTAACCTATATTTCAGTTAAAACACGAACACTTCACATAGTGAGTAATGATAACCAGTGGCTGCACATTGTCGGTTGCATTACAAAGATGTTTTCCTATCGAGATACGTAACATTATTATTAACATCGTAATTAATCATTCATTACGCAACCTGTTCGTTGGTGCCAATGAATGTATTAAAACGAAAACAGACGGTGCATTTATTAGTATAGATAAATGGTGCTACCCGGAAGATAAAGAGTATATCATACATTATGTATCAAATGACTCACGTTTGCTTTATTTCACTTCTCACAGCTGACTTCTTGGAAGAATTTTCCTGCACTTTTTTAAAAAGGAATCTTGACCCCTCCTAAATTTATTCATATTTCAAAAAATAATAAAATATCTAAGCGATCTGTCTGCAATACGAAACAGCAAAATGAGAGTTTAAAATATAATAAACAACTTTCAAGGCGTTTTATGTAAAGGAACGTTACTTACACCTTTACTCTTAATTAATTCTATTAAATTTTTAATACTTTTTGTTTATTTCATAATTTATTTGCTAAAACATGGTAATAATAAGATGGAAAAAAATTAACAGAATTTCTACCTGTTTGTCATAAAATAAATAAATTTAACATAATAAGACAATTTAATCTTAATTATAAATGTCTATCCGAATAGGGAATATTAATAACAGTTATTATATTTTTGCATGTTTATAGAGGCAGAACATAATGGGAGATGTTTTACAGTGTCATAAAACCACATTTGATACCAACCTATTTTCATGTAAAATAAATTATTTGATTTTATTTAAAAACTAGCCGTGTGCCCGATGAGAAATCTCATCGGCAACATCTCATGAACTTTTACACCCTTAGGGGAGGAATTTTCAAAAAACCTTTCTTAATGCTCACCTACATTATACATATAAGGAACTCGTGTGCAAAATTTCATGCTTCTAGACCCACCGGTTTAGGCTGTGCGTTGTCTGTCAGTCAGTGTCAGATTTTTATTAAGTGGATGTCATTCAGTCTAATATTAATTTCTTAAAAGAAGTCGGTATTTTACTTGTAAATTTTTGCTATCGCTTAATTATGCAAATGAATGTTTTCGGAAAACTCAAAACCGATTCCATCTCAAAAGACGTATTGTCTCTTGACACCAAAAGTAACGTTACTATGCAAAAATTTTTTTGTTGGAAAAAATATTATTCATAAAAGATTTATGAAGCTTATATAAATATAATAAGTAACAATACAATATATATCTAGCTAAGTGAAGGATCGCACGCGCCAACGTCCGTTACTATTATGGAAGCAGCAGCTGGCGTCACACCTGCCTTCCTGCGACCCGATGGAGTTTTTTATAACGGCCACGATCAAGACTTCAAAGGGGGACCGCACAACAAAGACGATGATGTACTTGGAAGTATAAATACAAGTGGATTTCAAAATGTGAACGTTATCAACTACGAGTAAAAGTACTTTAATAATTTAATTATTGGTATTACGTTACTGGTTTCTTATTAGATAGATAGATTAAACTCTTTATTGCACACCAAAACAAAATAGTAACAGACATTATAAACACATAAAAAATGTACCTACAAAAGGCGGTTTGTTATTAGCAAAATCTAAATACCTATGTATATCTTTTAGAAAAATGGTGGCTGACGAACATAAGGTCGGCCTAAAGGTCACTGACGGACATTTTCACTTTGACACTTCCACAGAGGTTTTGTGAATTATGGGAGGAATGGTAACAATATGAGATACCATACCATCAGCTTGTGTCTCTCCACTGCTGGATATAGGCCTCTCCTAAAGATCGCCACCACACACGGTCTTCCGCTCTTCTCATCCAGCCAATTTTCTTCAAGTCGTCAGCCCACCCGTCTAATCTAAGTTAAACCTACGCTATCGTTCTATCAGGCAATATTAATCAGGGAGAATTGCCGTCCTTGGTGTGGTGGGATTAATTGGCAAAAGAAATGAGCATTTGCAACTTTTACTCACTCCCGAAACACTGTCCAAGGGAGTCTTCTGAGAGACCGATTCCATCAAGCTGCATGTCATTTGTCCTTAAATTATTGGCGGTCACGTTGGGCTTGGGTTAAAATATTTTCGGGTAGGTACTTTATTGTCACACAGTCAACTGTATAGATGATAACGACAATAAGACTGGACATAACTTTACATATGACTGTGTTCTTACTATATTTCTGGTGAGTCATAAAGGTAATCAAGTAAAACAGTCCCCAGGTAAAAGAATTCATATCATTACGCACGAGGACAGTATTTCGTCCGTAACTAGGGACAAAATAATCTTGTATTACTCAACGTGAACCTGAATATCATTTCCGCAAGTAAAGTCTCACGACTAAATGAAGATCCTTCATTACTCCAAATGACGTCTATATAAAATCCCCCGCATACGCCCAGGAATGCAAGGCTATGTTTTAAGCCCTCTACATACGCCGTAGTATTTTGTACGAATACTTTGGTACGCGACCTTGAGCTTGCATTCATTGTCTACATTCCACACGCTCCTGTGGGATTATTCTGTATATTTCCTGAATAATCCCGTTTCTAAAAGCACTTTAGCAAATTGGAGTGACTTTTGAAAGCATTGTTGTATTTATTCAACGAAAAACGATGTCAAGCCACTGTGAGTACGATTACGAGCGATGAAATTGTTCCATTTGTTCTAAGTGTTGATAAGGATAAAATGAAAAGAGAGGTTGATATTTTAAGTAAAACAGTAACCTCGACGGCGAATGGTAATAAATTATCTTTTAAATAAATATAGCTACATATAATAATAACCAAGAGTAGGATTCCCTGCGTCGCGGGTCCAAGATACACACAGACGAATACAAACACAAACCTGATGGTGGCACTTCACATGGCGTTGCGTATTTGTTACGTCTGACAAATAACGTCCACGTGGTGGTGGCACTTCGCATGGCGTTACGTATTTGCTCGCGTATTTGTTACATTTGACAAATAACTTTCACTTGGTGGTAGCACTTCCCATGGCGTTGCGTATTCGCGTTTTTGTTACATTTGACAAATAACCTCCACGTGGTGGTGGCACTTCGCATGGCGTTACGTATTTGCTCGCGTATTTGTTACATTTTCCAAATAACTTTCACTTGGTGGTAGCACTTCCCATGGCGTTGCGTATTCGCGTTTTTGTTACATTTGACAAATAACCTCCACGTGGTGGTGGCACTTCGCATGGCGTTGCGTATTCGCGTATTTGTTACATTAGACAAACAATCTCCATGCGGGGAGAATATATTTGACAAAATATTTGCCTATTTGGCAAATAAAGCAAATATCAAAAACGCGTTACCGCGCGTCTGTCGATTTTTTGACGCACAACAAAAGTCAAATACGCAAATATACGCAACTAACTGTCTACACTCCGGCCATATTCGTAAGTCATGTGAAGTGCCACCATGAGATCGCAAACTTTGTCTTTAAACAACATAACACAGACTTTAACATGCGCGGTGATAAACTAGAGGTGTAGTAAATTCGTGAAATGGAAGCCCGGCCCGTACCACAAATACGGTTTTTGTTTCATTATCACTAGCTCAGTGGCGAACCAAAGCATAGTGAGGATATGGATATGTGGCCCGTGGGCTCGAGAATTTAAAATTTGAAATAATTAAATGAGCAGCAGAAATACTGAAAATACAGCAACATTGCGTAACATTCCTAGTAACATTCCCACCATTTAAAAATTGTTAATTTCAGTTATTCAAATATAGTTTGTATTGCTGATCATGATTCGCTGCCCATTTAGTATTTTTTGGTGTTCGTTTAAATAAAAGCCCTTTTAAATGTATATATACATGCCGGCCGAAAGTAATATACATCGACTATGATCGGCAAGCTTCGGTTTTGTAGAGCGTCGTCTCTGTCGTGTGCCGTTACGAGACGACGTTAGCCGATAGTCTCTTTCTAAAGGCCGATGTGTATTACTTTCGGCTGAGAAGTGTAATAGACCGAAACCTCCTTTATATTAATTATGTACAGGAAGGTATATGAAACATTATTAGCTGTTATTGGCAGATAGTAAACAAACGTAAGTCATGTCAGGCACTATATACGGTGACCAATGGATCGTAGAAATAGATTACAAATGACAATAATAAATTCATACAATTTTGAGAAAAATTTAAGAAATATCAATACAAATTCAGCTATATTCTGAAATAGATACTAAATTATATTGACAAAAGTTGACACGTAACACTCAAATAAGAAATAAATCAAATAATAGCATACAATAGCATAACCAATGGGATTCGCATCTGTATTACTTCGAGTGAATTCTGAATTCGTGAGACTATTTCGGGCCCTTATCCGTTGGGACCCTAATCCCCCATCTGGAGAGCCGAAACCAAGGATGAAAGCAAACACTTTCAGCCGCACAATTTACATTTGGGATTTGGGAATTTGGTAGCATCGATTGGACGTTTGTTTGAAGTCACATACAGAATAAGTTTTAGTTTCTATGAAGATATTTTATTTGTCACCTCGGTTACGTGAATGTTAACTTATTTCATTATTGCTCGTGTCGGTAAATATAATTGTTTCAACAATTGTCGAAACTATCTAATTATTCGATTTAATTCCTGAACAGGTTTCATTCCAAAAATATTGTCAAACCACATATTACCATACAATATCATCAGCCTGTCTCTGCACTGGTGGATGAAGGCCTCTGCCAAGGCTCGCCACTAAACACGATCTTTGACCCTTCTCATTCAGTCACTACTGGCGAAGTCTTCGGCCTACATGTATGAAGGCCATCCCACGGCGTCCCATTCAGACAATAATTATTAAGGTTTAAAGGATTAAATTATGCTTTAAGGATGCTTTTTTGTGAAGTGTACGTACTCGAGCGACGCCAACAAAGCTGGCTTGATTAAAATCATAATTAAGTAACATTATACTGTTCAAAGAAAACCCTCGAGCACGGGAGGCAACCGAAGATATTAACAACATTATTAATTGATTCCTCCAACCAAACAAATATACGTAATGATTGAAATTTGATTGTGACCAGTTTAAAAAACAATGTTTGATTTGAATTTATTTTCTAAATTGAATCGAACATTTTCATTTATGACTCATCACATAATATAGCAATTGGAAATTGCGTTAGGTATCTATCTATTTACGGTACGTTTTAAATTCGCTTCCAGATTTTATAATGGCATTTATGCTACAGACCTGAATAGCCTTTTTGGCCCTATATCAACATATTTGAACATAAATATGTTCGTGATATGGCGTTAAATATTATAGCAGGCTGTGTCTTATCTAAAATGGGAGCTGTCTGGTCACGTTCACGTTACATAAGAAAATTACGAGAATTCGCCGCGAAGTGCGTTGGGAGGGCACGACAGGCGGCATCAAAATGGTAGGGCTTCAGCTCACGAAGTCTGTTGAAAATATTGTACATTTTATGCAAAAAATATCTTTCTATACTTCATGATATGCAAAAACTGTATCTAGAGCTAAATACTTTGACACAAATGTAACTAAATGCATAATTCAATGTAGAAGAAATGTTTCGAAAACTAATCGTTATACTTAATATTAGGTACTGTTAAAGTTTAAATTTTTTACACTTATCGTTTACAATCATAAATTAAGCGTATTTTTTATAGAGAGAAGGCGGCAGACGAGCATACAGTCCACCTGGTGGTATGTGGAGAACCGCGATACATGCCAACTTCAATCCAGAATGACAAACGTTGGTTGGTTTGCTTTGATCTATCTAAGAAATTGTTATGACACGTAAGCGAAGCCAAGACTTGTTGTTATTTAACTATAAAACTAGGGAGATGCCATTATGCTGGGATAAAAGTAAAAAAATTGGATCTATAAAAATGCCTAGGTATCCGAAAACAACCGCGACCTTGACAAAAACACGTTATAATGTTTGTTACGCAGTAAATTATTGGTAAACTTAAGGGCCATCGACTCGGTACTCGGGTAGTCAAGGCCGCGTCCTTGGAGCTCCTGAGCTGCGAGTTGGGTCTATCGATTCGCCTACCTCCACTACTTACCACGATTTTTGTGAAAACGCTTAGTAACGCCACGGTGATTAATCGATGACAAATTAGGTTTTATAGAGACCGCGAGGAGTAGACATGTCTAGGGATTGGCAATTTGTGACGATATCTGAGCAAAAGGATTCTATTATCGGTATAGACGTGACTTTAAGATTTTCTAACTTAAAAATTAGTTGTTTTGAAGATTTTGTTTAAAATAGAGAATTTTAAATAAGATAACGCAATAAGATTTCAATATACTATAAGCCTCTCCCGCGGTCCGCTACCACATAAAGACTTTATGCTCTTGTCAATAACTTACTATGGACGACCATTTTACCCTCGGTTCACCTGGCCGGAGGGTATACCACCACACTACGGTTCCCGGTATGTACTCTCCATTCGAGAACGATTTTTTTTATATCGAAAACGTGGCAGACGGGCGGTCCACGATGGTAAGTGGCCACTGTCGCCCGCGGACACCTGCAAAACCAAAAGGGATGCGAGTGCGCTACGGACTTACAGAATAGCAAAGTGGAAAATTCTTCGCAGGCAGTTACCACAAGTTTTGGGTTCGCTGTGTAAAGTGTTTTGAAAACCAGTACGCAGTAAGTACTTCTCTGTCAAGGAAGTGTGGATGAACTGCTCTTTGGTGACGAAATCTGAAGTGATTTTAGATTGAATATTTTATGGCAAATTGGCCGAACTATAAAATATGGCGGGAAGTTAATACAAATGATTTACAAGCTTAGGGATTGGCTATGAATACAGTAAATAATGTTACGTGAAGCGTAAAATAGCAACCATACGGGTATCTACAAATAAGATCGTGATTTAATCACGGTGGTATCTAAGTATAATAAAAGTAGAGACGAAATTTAAATCTATAGGTTCCATACTAACTTATATTTCGTTATACAATTTCCTAAAAATAATTAAATAATATCTAATTGAAAATTATCTTATAAAGAAGCGTCTTTATCTTATAAAGAATGATACATGATTGAATTGGGGAGTAATACTACCGTCATATCAATGGAACTTTTCCAAGCCTTGTTGGCTTAAATATTTATTGCAGTAACGAAATTCTTACTCTTACTTTAATAAAACGTTTACATTTAAAAACTCACATTCTCTCTTTCGGAATATATATCCAAGCATCGATTTAAGAATACATACATACTAGATATGTTATACGAGCACTGTAGGGCAGGCACGTTACAGTCTAATAGTGTTCTATGTTCAGAATTATGCTCTCGAATTATTTAATTCATATGTGTTTTGAAAACTGAACATTCTTATTACGTAGTACGAAGTTTCAAAGTTGACTTTTTAATGAACTCCTCATCTGCTTCACAAGCCTCTCCAAGAAGTCGCCTACCATGTTACTTTGATAAGAACGTACAATATGATTCGTCATCAAGTCTATTCTCATATCGATGTATCCAAGTAAGTCAAAGCAATGTTAGGGATAATACATTACTCTTTTGAACTGTAAATCAGATATTTCGCACGACCCAGCCCTAAACTCACCCCTCACTATAATTCTATTACGGTCTGTGTGCGTGCGTTCACCCCCAAAGGCCTGGACTTAAATCCAGAGGATTTGCGGATTGAGTTCATAGGTAAATCTATACATATAGGTATATCTATTTATACATATAATATGATTTAAAAAAAAAAGAAGTGTGCTTTATAAAGTATGAACAATATAGAGCCCAAAACAACATTCCTTTGAAATGTTTGTCTGCGTCTGTCTGAACGCACATAACGCAAAAACTACTGGACGGATTTTAATGAAACTGCATATTTATACGTCATATATTTAGGGTGTTTCTTATTTAAATCCATTATACGCGTATAATTCCCAGAGGAATCACTAATATTCACTCTAACGAAACCTCGATCACTGTTAGTAACATTTATCTATGTCATTGTTTTCTTCTGAAAGAGGCACTAGTTACTTCAAAGTAACAAAAATTGTACTTGTATTTTATTAATATTTCACTATGTTTTCAATATGCGAGAAATCCTTGTCAAATTATTCTTTTACAGGTCCCTATTATACCATCACAACCTATGTATCTCCACTGCTGAATACAGATCTCTCACAAAACCAGCGTAAGATCAGAAAGCAATATAATGAGAATGATATGAAACTGTGAGTATGTATGGTGGAGGGTTTTTTATGTTTCAGCTACATAAAACGTGAGATAAAACGTGATGAAAGGATAATCTGATAAAGGGACCTTACAGCGATTATTAATGTCTCGCATATTGAGAATTTTGTGAAATATTTAAAAAAAGACAGACGTACAATTTTTGTTTTGTATTAAAAATCAGATGTTAGTGTATAGGTTAAACAAGAATCTGGAAACAGCGAATTTTAAATTTTAAAAATAACCAAAATTAGCAACGACCCAGTTTGTAGCGCCCTTACCTACTGTGCAAGGAGTCCCGGGTTCGATCTCATTCATAAAGACAAATGTGTGTTCGGGTTTGGGTGGTGTCATGGACCCATGACACAGGAAATAGTGTTGGCTGGTGAATGTGACGTTATCTTTTATCTATACTAATATTATAAAGAGGTAAAGTTTGTAAGTTTGGATGTAGGAGGTAATCTCCGAAACTACTAATTCGATTTCAAAAATTCTTTCGCCATTTGAAATGTACTTTATTCCAGATGGACACAGGTTATATATTATGTGCAAAAAAATTGACCGGCGTGCTACGTATGCCGGGCACAGCTAGTATATTATAAGTTCGTACCGACAATAAGGTCCCTTTGCTCAGATAAAGTAACAAATAAAGGATCCTTGATAATAATGATCCTTCTGCCGATATTACATACAGCCACTGTCGCTGTCCTTGATGATAAGAAATTAAATTATTGGATAGGAAAGAGACACAAATAGGATTTTAAATTATAATTTTTGCACGCTGTTTTAACAGTGGAATGTGAAGCATCTGCTTGTAAATGATATCGCTTATATTTGTGCTCACATTCTGGCTAATAAACGATTTCTATTATTATTAACACACATGATTTTCTCATAACGTTGAATGAATGGGAAGCATTCGTCTCACTTCATTGAGACTTCAATGGTGATCGACGAGTGTCTGTCTGTTCGCTTCGCAGATGATCGCCTAGACTCGTAGTCAACATAATGAACATAATTATAATGGATAGTTTAACAAACAGCTCGTTATGTGCGATGCAGCAGCGTCTGTTAATTCTTATTAGCGAAATTAACAAGTTCCATGTAAGTAGAAAGTTGCTGCATTTATTATTTTCGTTGTTGTAATAAGTTTGGAATATAATCTAGAAAGTAGAATCATTACGCTGAAAAGGTTTTTTTAGCTTTTAATACCTTTTATGTATATGTAGGTACCTAGTTTACCTTGAGGGGTCACCGACACCGGAACTACCGTTTAATTTGAATTGAAGCTTCATTTTGTCAAAAATTATAAACTTAAAAAAATCGATTCATCTACGTGTTACGTTTATAAATATTAATAAATAAAAGTAGAGCAAGTTTACATTTAAAAAAATATTATTTAAGATCAGCGTCTGAAGTACTAGTCAACAAAAATTGAGTAAAATATTTTTACTTACAGCTACTTGATACATGGATTTCATTCAGGACACACTGGTAGATTATCCAGGATTCCAATTCAATCATTGTAGACGCGGTCATTTTTTCGTCACTAAATTATTATTTTCGCACAAGTCTATACCTAAATCAAAAGTCCAGTTTAAATTTCACAATAAACCTTTCGCACGTTTAAATCTATATAATTCACATTAAAAGCCATTCGATTTCAGTCAATATTTTCTCTAATTCTATGATTCGTATTTGTAAATATTAGGCGCTTTATTCAAATCGTAATGTTTTGACATGATCCACATAAGACCAGACGTGAATGATGAGCTTTCGAGCCATCTGGCCGCCCTGACAGGAAGTTGATATGAACATTGCCATTATTACAATTGAAATTTCCCCAACATGTATCTTTAAAATACAAGCAATAAAAGTAAGTAATAGTAATTATATGTATATATAATACATAAATAGATTTTCTGTGTAGATGCAATTACAACTTATTTATTTATATTTCAAGTCGTCTTGAATAAGTTAGTTGTTTTAATAATTTACTTTTAAATACATATGTAGTTACAAATATCATATCTTGTTGATTTTAATTTTATTCTATTGAAGTTCAAAAATAAATATTATAAACCGCTTATTTAAATAATAAAATAATTTAAATAATTTCAAATCATTACTAAGACATAAAAAGGTGATGATTATATTTATAATTATTATTATTTTTGTCCCATAGTCAAGATTATAATTTCTTTGCCAGTAGATACAGGGCCGTCTTTACCAGGGGGTGCAAGGGGTGCGGTGCACCCGGGCGCGGAGCGCCCGGGGGCGCCTGTCGAGCGCTGAATTTTTGGATATTTCATTGAACTTAACGCCATTGCACAGTTTTATATACTTGTTACTTACGACAAATATGTATGCGCAAGCAAAAAAAAAATAGTCATTAACAATAATATTTTTTTTACTTTTATTACGCTTTCGGCGCTTGTCATACCGCATTACTACACTACACAAATAACAATTTTATTTAATACAACACGCGCGCGGCAAAATCTCTAATCCAAAGACAGTGTATGTATGTACGTTTGACACGTTGCCGCCCGGTAGCAAAATGATCTCTAAGTCAATAGAGTGTAAGTTCATTTGAAATGGGCGCGCGGCGCGGCACCTGTGCGCAGTGCCGGCTTTACCTATGGTGCAGTGTGCGGCGCACACGGGCGTAGGGTCTTAGGGGGCGCCGAGCGTCTTAAGGCGCCGTCTTAGGGGGCGTCGCCGCCCGCGACGCCTCCAAAGAGCCTGCTAGAGGGCGCCAGGGTATTGATTGCACCCGGGCGCTACATGGGCTAGAGCCGGCTCTGAGTAGATAAATTGCAATTTTTATACGAATTTCTAGAAATCGAATCAATGCTTTCCCGCCCAAGTGAAAGCTGTGTAAGTTTTTACTATTTATATTAGTAGTGATTTTTTATTATAATGGAAATTTAAAAACTGTATGATCGTCCATTTTTAGATTCAAGACTACATTATACAGGAAACTTGTTTCTCTATTTTTTTTCTGTGGATATGGCATACGCTAACCGTCAACGTCTTGCGTGTACAATATAATAATGTTTTCATGATGCTGATGGGACTACCACGATATTGTAGTGCTTCGGCGATGTTCGTGAAGGTGAGCACCGACGACTTTAAAACCTTAATTTACAAAAAAGCCTCCTCCCTACTGAACAGGAACAGTATCCTGAGAGCAATAAGAGTAAAAGGCTGTCTTATCTAGAAACACTCGATAGGACTGTTAATTTAATTATATTAATTAATTAATGTATTTATTTAATTTTATGCAATTTGATTTGACTTATTATTATTACTGTGATTATTATATTGAATTACTATATTTTACTAACATAGATTTTAAGTTTCCAATAATAATTATTATTATTGATCAATGTCTGAAATAAATGAATTATTATTATAGCCAAGAAGTTTTTCTTAATTTCATTGACTTTATTATAAGTATGTCGCGATGGTTACTGCATCAAATAAATTTTAAGGCTTTGAGATTTATATTCAATTGCCTAGTCTACTTACACTAATTCAAGGAAAATTATAGTAAAGGGCAACATTTTAAATGTACTCCATAGACAACGCGTTGTGCAATAGAGTTAAAAGTATCGATATGAAATGAATATTGTTTATTCTGCTAATATAGATCTTGATTTTAGCTTATTTTTAACAAATATTTCGATAAGGAATTTAATTTTCCAATATTAATAAAGGTATTGTAATTTCCATGAAGTAAAAATATTATGTATCACATTATAAACAAATCGGTTTTAAAGTCGATAACTAGTTGGTGACATCCTTACGTCTGACATGTCTGTCTGTGGTATTTCATAAATGTTTCGCGCAGTAGAAAGTGGTCTATTTGTAAATATTGTAAAATTGTAAATATAGTGTGTTTCAAGTTTTTCAACGCTAGTTTTGTGTTTTTATTACATGTGAGTGTTTTGTGGATAAAAAATTCTAATAAAGACTTCTTGTACTCTCACGGGTGAGTTAAATGTCGCATACGATCATGATTAGAAAACACCTGTCCTACGTAATATCGTTGCAATGCAATGTTATTTATTTTTTTCGTTACGTGTCTGTGTCTGGACTCTACGTTAGTGTTTTTATTACAGCCTCGTATACATTTTAGTCCTAATTAGTATTGGAATCTGTAGCTTGTTGCTCTATTTCCCTATAACCTTGAATATGTTTACAGAAGTCATCATCTAAAATCGGCATTACGGTCCAAGGTGTTTTTTTACGCTTATTTGTCTATAAGACGTGACAACTCACTACTATTTATTAGAGTACATTAAATACGTACTACATATCAAACATTATTTTTTCTCACATATCATTTGAAAAAATCTTGTTGGAATACGTCAGACGAGTAAATAAACCTTGGTTTACAGTTCAACTGGACTGCTTCCCCATAGCTGAACTTCAGTTATGATATTTTGTTTTACATTATTTTGTTAACTTCACAGTTATTAAAAGCAAAATATTAAATTAAATTAATTTATATTTGCTTGCTTAAATTAAACCTACAAATTATGAATTGCGTATTCACTGCTGGACATGGATCTCCTCATACACATTGTCTTGTGCATGAGGGATGTGTGGTCTTAAAACACCATGCTGCCCAAGCAGGTTGGAGAGTTCACTCTTTTAGAGCTCGTTTAGATCCCCAGGGATTGTGGTAGCCACTTTATTATCCCTTAGTCGCCTTTAATGACACCCGTGGAAAGACATGAGGTGGTGCTATTCTATGCCCGGCTGACACCACAGGACATTATGTTATTATTAGAGATGCGCCGAGTACTCGTTTATTATTTGGTGCTCGGAATACTCGGCAATTTTATTAGTACTCGTACTCGGCCGAATAACTCGGTTTAAGTGAGAAATATTCGGTTAAAATAATAGTGTAAAATAAACTAGATTGTCAGAGAGCGTTATAAAAATAAGCATATTTAATAAAATAATGAGCATTTATTAATTTGAATTGAATTAAGCAAACAAGTAATCAATTAATATACGAAATTTAACAGAGGCAGGTTATGGTGCACGGCCGCACATTGCGATCATGTTTAAGCGTGTTTTCGCGCCCCATACCTGCATAAATTGAACCGAGTAATTCGGCCGAGTACTCAGTTCGGCTAACATAAATCCGAGTAATACTCGGTACTCGGCTACTCGGTAAAACTTGTACTCGGCGCATCTCTAGTTATTATGTTCAAATTATATTCAGTCCAATATTTTTCAATATTTTTCAAAAGACCTCCAATATTTTTCACTTTTATCTTTCTTATTGTCATCATATAAGTTAAGAACTTTCAATGTGATTACTTAATTTGAATTTCATTAATGCACAGTAATTTTATTACGTTTAATTACCTTTAAGTAGAAAATATAATTATCGGGCACATAAGATCTCCAACATGTGGGGTGTAACTTTGACTGAAATTGTGTTGTCTGTGAATGGGTTAATCTCGTCCAACCTGATGCAATTGGTTTTCTGTAGCGGTTTGCTCCCTGTGAAGACATAGGTGGTATTGCCTGATACTTGCTTCCAACTGTGCTTCCACAGGGATTATATTGTCTCTCTCTCACTATGTCTCTGTGGGAGAGAGGAGCTGGCCAAGAACCATTATTTAAATAATATTAATAAACATACACCTTTAAAACCCATTTACCTATTAGATAAACAACAGCTAATTTTATTTTTAGCACCCACACAAAGCTTTGTAATTTAGACTGGGAATCCCCATTTAGTTAAATTAATAATAATTGCAATTATACTGGAATACAAATCCAAAATGCTACACTGAGAACCTCTTCACTGAGCCAATTGGTTTTTTTAATTGACAATTCAAACTACTAGACATCCATTGCTCAATGCCACTGTTTTTTCTTTATTATTCAGCTTATTCATTACCTGGAAAGTAAAGTTACCTTGAAATAAAACAAACTTCTAAGGTCTTAAATCAAATATCAATTAAATAAATTTGAATGTAACTTTATTCTACTTGATATGTATTTTGAGCAATTTTTCAATTGTTCATTGATTAATAATGATTATAATATAAGGCTGTGTCTGGTTTTTGTTTATCACAAGCTCAGTAAAGAATATTATGAAATTTGTATATGAATAAAAGAAAGTAAACGTTGCCACTCTATAGATAAATAATAACAATCTTAAAAAACTTTTAAGTTAAACGGTTTTATATTTTATGTGCACTGAAAACTACGTGTAGCCCTTTCATTTGATACCCATATTGAGGGGGTTAAGGAAAAATATGTAATCCGCCATTTTGTATCGGCGGCCATCTTAGATTTATAATGTTATTGATTTTATTATATTGTATTGTCATCTAAATTAAATGTGTGTACCAAATTTCAGATCAATCTGACAACGGGAAGGTGCTTAAATTTCAATTTCTAATTTTGACCCAAATAAATAAACAAATAAATTCCGTATGGGTCGAGCTAAATAAAACCGTTTAATAATACAATTCAATTTTATTTATTTATTTAAATACTTTATTGCATGTAATGGTACAAAAGGAGAGCATAATGCCTTATAGCCTTAAGACATTCTCTACCAACTAACCTTTGGGTTAAACACAAAGATACATAATTAAATATTTGAATGCCAGGTTATTTCTCCAGTGATTATTATCAATAATGATGAATTTATTAATGATTAACATTATCCATAGTTTGTTTTTCCGTTTATTTGCAATTTTCTTTATTCCACATACAATATTTAGCCTCCTGTTTCAATATATATAAAGTCCTAGAATATAATAAACACCAAAAAACATGAGTGTTTTTATTTTTAGACCTTTCTTGGCAGCTTTCTGTATAGGAAAATGATCATAAATGGCTTACAGGTTATTTTAATTTTGTGCCTGACTTTATTCCGCTCTGCAGTGAAAATGGAAATCTAGAACTCTGCATCACATTACATAGATATTTCATGGACCATTCTTTCCTTAGATTCAAACAGTCATTGGAAACTAACATCTATGCACACTGCATAAGGTGCCATAACTGACTACTAAATAATCTATTTATCCAGGTATCTCTTCTTTTACATAAATCCCGTTGTTCCTCCTGAGCTTATAATCGCACAAGAGAGTTTTGGTCTATAATACCACCATACTGAGGTGCAATAAGGTACTGAACCTTTTTATTCTCAGATTTTCTTACTTTATGTTTTTACTTTAGGATTTTATACAGCGAAACTTAATCTAAAAACAGTCTCCGTCCCTTTACCACAAAAGATAGATATGGGTATTCTTTAAAACAGTTCTGATCAACCCGCGATCCTGAGCCGCCCTCCCAAAGTAATGCCCTAAGCCGAGGTCCATTCCTTCCGTCGCTCATCGGCTGGGGAATCCGTATATTTTTATAGTTTATAGAGGCATAGTTTGACCCTACATTGTTTTCATACCTGAGCGCCTTTAGAGCTCGCCCTATGTTCGTCCATTGACTCTAGGAGACCCGCTATGCCCACAAAAGTGTTTTAAGAAGTGTCTAACGATTCTCATTGGTCGAAAAGGTGTTAGATCAGAATTGAACACTGTAAAAAAAATTTTTTTTTGCTAAAGGTTTACTTTCATTAGTAAGTAAGTTTACTTACTTTAGTTTTGGTTTACTATAACTAAATTGTTTACTACAACGTAGGTGTAGTACTAATTTAGTATTTAATGTTTATAGTTTCACACTTTACCTACAACCTTTATGTGTTTGATATGAGTACAGGTTTTGTATGTCCCTGCAGTAATGTGATATGGTATGGAATTGTACACATTGTGGTTTAACGTGTATCTATCCACTGACGTGCTACTATATGTATAGGTATTGGACTTATTTCTGTTCCCAGTCCTTTGTTTCAATTAGTCTGGTATCTATTTACGAAAGTAAACCATACAACATACAGTTAGTATTACCATATTACACACTCCCACTCATTTATATTGCTAACACTGTCAAGGAGCTTAGTTTATTTCGGTGTGAAAATAAAATAATCAGCTGTTCAGTAAATTTGACTTCAGGGAGACTCCAAAATATACAGATATTATAATAAGAAATAAACGCGAATCTCCCTCTTCAGGTGCCCCAAAAACGTGGCAAAATAGGCATAAGAACCATTTCCCCAGTCTCTGATTTTCTTTATTCTGGTCTCCTCCCTAAGAAAAATCATTTTACCTAGTGTAAATTCAAACATTATGTCTAAAGAGACGACACTGTTCTCCAGGATCTACGAGCATAGGCTATGCTGATAACACATATATGCAGCATTAAACTCACGAACAACACAGAGTATTTACCGATGAGGTTTACCATCAGGTGGAACGTCTGGCTGCTTTTATTTAATCCATAAAACACAGAAATCCAATTACTTGTAGAGAAAAGGAATTTATTTGAATTTCAATAAAAATGTATGAATCATGAGCTCAATGCTCCTAGATAAGGTACCGATAAAATACAGTCATACGAAAATTACATCACAAAAATCAATTGCAAAAATATCTAATCCATCTCCTCGTCACACTGCTCTTGTATGGCTTATTTTGTATTTACTGTCAGACATGTATGACTTATACAAGTGCGTGCCAGCAACACAACAGCTCATCTCCTTCCGATTTTAGCTTCACATTTTATCGATCATTATTGACGTTCGAGATAAATACTAATTTAATTTCCAAAAGCAGCGACTTTTGAGCACGATCAACATACAATTTTTGTAGATAAATGTCTATTAATTTGGAAACACGTCTGAGCGTTCACATTCGTTCCTTATTTTCATAGACATGGCGTATCGCTTTCGCACCAGACTCAGTATCCACTGCTGGATACGGGCCTCTTCATTGTATTGCACATTGTATCTGTAATCTCTATAGTTAATTTAGTTTTACTGCCGCCAGAAGACCCTTAAGGGTCTATAAACACAATCATACAACATATTATCATCTGACCTCGCCCTAAAATAAAGTAACAACTCCAATGTTAATAAAATAATCTTACAGACCATTTTCAAAAACATTATTTTTACTCGTCCCGAACAATAATGATGTGTTCATCACATCATTGAAAGTACATCTACCAATACTTTAAATACACTAATTGTTAACTGAAATACGTGTGTAATTTCATTAAGTTATCATTAGTCACGACGATTAAAGAAAATATTAAGATGAAACCGCACGCCAATTCCACAAAGTAGGTATGTAGTTGAAAGAATTTAAAGAAATAATTCGCAAACATGTGTGGCAAAACGCAAACATCATAGTCAATAATAATTATCCCACTTGTGGGATATGGTTTTACAATTATGATTTCTTTTCTTTCTCATACCTGCTGTATCTTCTATCTAAATAAAAATGTAAACGTTCGTTTGTTCAAAATCTTAAATCTCCGAAAATTCTTCACCGATTACTTTGAAATGTTGACACAACGTTGCATTCGAATACGCGCGTTTTTATAAGGGGTTTTCCAATAGGGACTTGACAACTTTGAATTCAATTTGTGAACGCACCCTTTCACTAATCATCGAACTGTCACTGTCAATTTATTCAGTAAACTTAACATTTTCATCATGGTAAAGTACACGAACGAACAACGTCTGCAAATTATAAAAATTTACTACAGAAATTCGGAGTCGGTGACCGCTACTTTAAGAGCGTTAACTCCGATTTTCGGTCGTAATTCTCGCCCTAGTAGACAGGCAGTAACAAGTTTAGTGCAAAAATTTGAGTCTACATATTCGTTGTGTGATGTTGCCGTGCCAGTGAGACAACGGGTTGGTCGAAGTGTCGAAAATATCGCTACTGTTGAATCGTCCGTAGCAAATGATCCAAAGCAGTCAATTCCACGGCGTTCTCAAGAGTTGGACATCGCCCAGACCACTTTATGGCGAATTTTGCGTAAGGATCTTGGTTTACACCCATACAAGATCAAGCTGACTCAGGAATTGAAGCCGATGGACCATTTGAAGCGACGTACGTTCTCCGATTGGGCTCTGGAAAAGATGCGCCAAGATGATCAATTTCATCGCAAAATCATCTTCAGTGACGAAGCTCATTTTTGGCTCAATGGGTTCGTCAATAAGCAAAATATGCGTTATTGGTCGGGTTAAAATCCACATGTGCTTCATGAAACACCACTTCATCCACAAAAAATAACTGTTTGGTGCGGTTTGCATGCCGGCGGCGTCATAGGGCCATATTTTTTCGTCGACGATAATGATCGTCACGTTACTGTGAATGGTAATCGTTATCGCGCCATGATTACCGATTATTTTTGGCCCGAATTGGAAGATATGGACTTGACAACATGTGGTTTCAACAGGACGGTGCCACAAGCCACACAGCATACGTTACAATCGATTTATTGAAGAGTGTTATCTCAAGAAATGGACCAGTCGATTGGCCGCCTCGTTCGTGCGATTTAACGCCTCTAGACTTTTTTCTTTGGGGCTACGTCAAATCATTGGTCTATGCCAACAAGCCGACGACGTTGGAAGAGCTCAGAGCCAACATTGAACGCGAAATAGCAGCCGTTTCGGCCGAAATGTGTGGCCGAGTCATCGAAAATTGGGTCCAACGAATCGACCGCTGCAAACGTGCCCGCGGTGGCCATATGAACGAAGTCGAGTTCCATTCATAAATGTTTTGATTTTATATATCTATATTACGTTTATATATGTATGATTTATATATACGCGCGTTTTATATATCTATCACAGGGTAAAAATATGCTTTTTACCCAAAAACAGGATAAGAGCCATCTGCTGGGCAGCCACAGCAACGTGTGACCGTGCACAGCTCGTAATTAAATAAATATATAATATATTGTAAGTCCAAACAAAATTTTAAAATAATAAACGTCTACTATTTATTTACTATTAAGAACTAGTGTTGTATTCAATGGCAAGTGATAAGATTTCTTATCAGTCACTGATAAGGTAACGGCAAAGTATTGTTGGATTGAAATATTTCTCTATTAGTTATGCTTTTAGTTCGTGTTTCCATAGGATTTAAAATAATGGATTTTTAGTTCGCAAATAATGAGGTGTGACCGTGTGACATACCTAGTTTATACCTGTGTGTAAACCGGTGTTTACTTAGTAGTAGGTATACACGACGACTTAAGAGGAATAACAAACATTTTTTTCTCTAAGATATGCGCTGTTAATTAAATCTTTTTTTTTTGGTTATCTTTTCAAATTAGTCATACTTTTTATAACTCAATCTGAATCAACCTGACACACCACTCTTATCCATGACGATCGATTAACCTTGTTTAAAGACAAATATTATTTTCGGGATCTGAGTAATTTATGTTCACTTTTCTGTATTTCATTGCTCACGACACAAGAGATCTTTGTTTGATAATTAAAGTGATAGGTAATTATAGCATCACATTTCATCAAGTCCCGAGTATCGCCAATCGGTGAAATCGATCAGAGATACTCTGCAGTCTTAATTGACAATTAGTGATAATTGTTAAATAACAAATCGTAACTTGAAGGTCGTGTAATAGACCCTAAGTGTATCAGCCTTTAATGTCCCACTGCAAGGGCATAGGCCTCTCCTAGTAAATCACTGGGGGGTTTCGGGCCGTAATTTACCACGCGGGCCCAGTGTGGGTTGGTGGATTACACATACCACAGTTTTTTTTTTAATTTCTCTAGCATGCGGATTTCCTCACGACTCTCACCGCCGAGCTAATGACATTTTCAAAAAGTCCGTACATAAGTACATACTCACTCAGTGCCACGGGCCGAAGACTTGAACTCACGATCACTTGAATGTGAGTCAAGTATAGATACACCTAAGTCATCATTGCTCTAATTCTCGCTGTTAATTATTTATTAATTATTAGTTTTTGCTAGCGGTTTCATCCATTTAGAATCCGATTTAACCTTGTTGTAACGATTTAATACAAAACTTGTTGTAATTTCAAAATCATTGGACCGTTTTTGATAAAAAATATAATAAAGACACTAAAATTTAATACACATTATAAACGATACTCCTGATTTTTGTTTATTTTTTTGATCCATTTGAAAACCGCCCGAGTCGAACACGAAAATCGGTACAGCGTAAACTAAGAGACAGATGTTGTCCTTTATGTAATATTTAGAAGAGAAGAGAGAGATTTACGTACCCTCCGGGGAACCCCCGTGACCAGTTCGCGATTCCCCCAGGACTGCCCAGGAGACGCAGTCCTAGTAAGCAATACTAAAAATAAAGATTTAAATTACTATTTTGTGTGAGTTTATTGTATAGAGCTGCCGTATGGTGTTTAATGTATCGACACGGGCCTCCTCACGCACACTCACACATGCATGAGGGATGTATGGCCCTAAAACCTCACGCTGGCCAAGCGGGTTCCACTCATTGAGAGTTGTAGTTCCTTCCTCAGGGCTTGTGGTAGTTAGTGGCTTTGTTATCTTTTTAGTCGCATTGTACGACGATTACGGTAAACGGGAAAGACCGTGTGGTGTCGGCCTGCTTCGAAATAGCACCATGCTATCTCTTCCCGTGGGTGTCGTAAAAGTTCATAAATACGATTATTATTCATTTTATTTGGGTAGGTCTGTACAAAACTATTTAATACACAATAATACCTTTATCAATGCAATTATTGAAATATAAATTCCCAACAGTCACTTAGCCAAACGAAATGACGACAAGTGGAGTAAGATCTTAACTGAGTGATGCCCGAGAGGAAGTAAACATTCGACTATCTAGTGTCAAAATGGGCTAATGGTATTGATTGAACCGCGGATCTTGGATAAGGACAGTATCGAGGAGAGTAGCATTTGAGGGGGAGAGTGCACGCTGCAATCCAACAGCCGCTGGGCACACCAAACTGGCCACGTTACCCCTCTCTCACAGAAGAGCCCCACTCCACTGGCCATTCCCATCCTATCCCTCCCCATTTTCCCAACCCTTTCTCCAAATCCATTCCTATATCTCGAAAGGTAGGCAGCGCATCCGGGGGCGTGCAAACGTTTGTCATTTTGGACTAATGTTGGCATGTATCGCGGATGTTTATTGGCGACAGTATCCACTTACCATCAGGTGGACTGTGTGCTCGTCTGCCGTCTTCGTACATAAAAAAAACTTACAAAAGGAGACGTATATTCAGTAGATGGGTGCAAGCAGGCTGATGATGATTTTCCCTAACAATCAGTAATAGGTTACTTATTATCAACGCTAACGATTTCCCAAAATTTAAATCGTGGTTTCCGTACATAAATTTGAATTAATTGATATGTAATTTTTAAATTGCTTTACCTAATAAAAAAAAATAGAATTCTTGCTAAGAACCATGAGCAGTATCCATCGTTAACTCTTCGAGAATACATCTGACACACTCCCGTGTATACCTACCTAGTGTATTGTATTAATTGTATACCTAGAATATCTACCTGCCGATGTGCCATTGTACACGTGTTATAAAAGGAAAGTACACTAGACGAAGTGGCAAGCGATACTCAATAACGTATTCTTGACATCACAGGGAAAGTTCCAATGGTGGTGATAATTGCTTCATTGAATTCCGGTGCAACACAATACCAGCTAACTAGACTCTAGGGAGCTCTCCTACTCATCCTCACAGCTCTTTAGGAACCTATATTACGATTGCATATGACACGTAATACATATGTAGATTGCATATCTAAATACCCACCCAACAATTACTCCTGTCTACCAACTATTGGTAAAAACCACTTTCAAAAAGTACCGTTGTCTTGTAATAATCTTAATCCTAAGTAATAATTCTTATAAATGCGAAACTTTGTTTCTTTGTGAACTAATAACTTTGTAACAAACCAATGAATCACTCACCACCTTTGACATACGTATAGTATAGTTCGTTGGACGGGTTAACACATAGGATAGGTTTTATCCCTGTCAAGAAAGTAGTTTCCTCAGGACGAAAATCAACAAAAGCATCGTATACTAATTCCACGCAGACAAAGCCGCGAGAGATAGCTTGTAATGCGGGTTTATTCATGCGATTCACCTCAACTGATATAGGTATCTATATGGAGAAATTTTAGATTCGACAGGTCATTCCAAACTCCTGGTTGATCAACAGACTAAGAAGCTGTCATATTATCATGTTAAATAATTATTTCGACGGCATAAAATTTCTTTATTCGAGAAACCAACCCGGCAACATTGCACTCCCCTTGTTCCGGAACAAGAAGGGCCTTGTTATCCGTATGTCAAAAGTGGGAGACCATTGTAAATTCTCACTGTAGCTTAGTACCTACAGTTACAACTTACAATGTAATCATTATAATAATATAAGTTCTTGAGTAAAAGTTAATTACTATACAATAAACATAAATTGTACTTTCCTCGTTATAATATCATTTACAATATACCACAGTGAAACATCGCATGAACAAAAACGGTCGTTCACGAATTGACCTTGCGATTTAGGACAATTAACCTCGC
Source organism: Sesia bembeciformis (assembly GCA_943735995.1). Classification (NCBI taxonomy): domain Eukaryota; kingdom Metazoa; phylum Arthropoda; class Insecta; order Lepidoptera; family Sesiidae; genus Sesia; species Sesia bembeciformis. Next base: position 12,069,604 of record OX031040.1, read on the forward strand.
AACGGTTGAAATCCTTCCTATACTTTTAATTGTTGTATCAAACGCACATGCAATGGAAAAATGGACTTTATAAGAGGTCATCCATGCAATATTTAATATATCCGTAGTCTGCAGGAAATCGAAGTAATTTGATACTCTCGCATTCAAAATAGTGGCTGGATCTCGATCCGTTCATCCATTTTCTTTTGTATCACAGAAGAACCAAGTAGGTACTACTCTTCTCCGTCTATCTTTAGTACTCCTCTTCTTATATTTTACTTTTTACAAACGTACTCCTCATTCCTCTTACTGCAGTGAGTCTTAATTTTTTCTTCGGCCTTAACTGAAGCCTTAGTTTTTCTCTTAACTGCTCACAGATTTAAATACAGTGACGGCACTTACATACGAGTGGAACCCGTAATATTGGATTACTATTCGGTTTGTTTGGAAATTGTTAAGTAACCGGGCTTTTGGATTTCTACGGAAGTACCTCCACTGCAATCCTTCTATGGAAGTATCCTTTATATCATGAAATAAAGCTTGTATGAATGTTTATTTAATAGTTTATGATTAATTTTAAAAAAATGCGTTTAATCATAAACTATTAAATAAACATTCATACAAGCTCGGTTACTTAACAATTTCCAAACAAACCGAATAGTAATCCAATATTACAGGTTCCACTCGTATGAAAGTACCGTCACTGTATTTAAATCTGTGAGCAGTTAAGAGAAAAACTAACAGTGAGGAAATCCGCATGTACCAGAAATTTAAAAAATAAATCTGGACTATGTGATCCACAAATCCGCACTGGGCCCGCGTAGTGGATTACGTTGAGAAACCGTCCATTGATTTACTAGACACCACATTTAATAGGTTGCCTTTTAATTTCACAATCTGTAGGTAGATATATCACCAATTAAGAATAAAGAAAAAAATACAAATAACCACGAAAGAAACAGATAAAAATCAAACCAATCGTCAATTAATTTCTAACTAATCTTAAGAGGGGACGACAACATCTTCTTTTCCATACAAACGTATTCCCGCGTTTTCTACCCAAATCCTTAGTCGAGTGCAATTAGGTTTTTAGGTCGGAACTCAGTGCCCCATACACTACAGCAACAGCAACGTGTCGAATGATTTATGTGCATGTTAAAAAAGTTTAACAATGAATATTCTAAGAACACGATTTCGATTATAACTGGTAACGAAATATGAATACTACTACGTTGTGCCAACTAAGTCACAGAGCAAGATATGGGTGCAAGATGAGGATTCACCGACGCCAGTTCGAAAATCGAAGTTCGTCTTTAAAAGATAGATGACTGTATTTTTTAATAAACAAAGCCTACCTATGCTTTCTGGGGAGAAGACAGTCACAAGCTCATGGTGTCCGGGAACGTTTGCATCAGTTGTTTAAAGAGTTACAAAATCGAGGGCCATACTCGAGACTTAGTTCTTGATTCCTGCACCAAAACAACGCGCCGACTCAAAGAGCTGCCGCTACCGCGGACTATTTGACGGCGACCAGAATCAAAATGCATAAAGGGCCGCAAATGCTAAACAGAAGAACATTTGAGGAGCGTTTGAGCAGCGTTTGAGGAAGAACTCGATTTGATTCCTAATGAAAAATGGGAAGGTTGGATTAATGAGTGATTTGAGCTTATGGGGAAATGTATTATTTGACAAAGACGGTACTTTGAAAAATAAAGTAGAAGGTATATGAACACACGACAAAACTTATTGAACAACCTGAGTAAAGAAAACATTAGCGGTAATTTTTAAAGGCCCAACTATAGAAAGAACTTACTGTACTTGACTATAGAAATACAACATCTACCATGCTCATGACCCTGCTTTTTGATTTTTTTGATTAGTTTCTTATAGGTATTCTTAGGTATATAGGTATTATTTCTTATAGGTATTCTTATACCCTCCAAAAATCTCGCTGCCGAGACAGCAACATTATAAAAATATTTATTTTTGAAATCCGTCTTAATTAATCAGAATTTCATAATTTCACACCGAGGACACTTACCGAGCTAGCAGCTAGGTATGATTGAGAAATTACGTCAATTACTTGCGAATGTGCAAGGAAACAGTAGAATTATTGCATCAGTTTCATTACAAAATTTGTTATGCAAATGCATGATTTTGTAGCCAAATGGTGCAACACTTCAATACTATAACTATTTAAGTGTTGCTTGTGTGCTCATGTACTACAACAATTACTGTTAAAACTATTTGTATGAATCGAGTATTTAATTACATTAAATCTTTTGTTTCAATTTACACTATGAATTGTAGGTATCTAATGTTCATTCAATCCGCGCCGGTAGTGGCTGAATGCGTGTGTGATGGCAGTCCTTGGGAGAGGCCCATATCCAGCAGTGTCGAGAGACAGGCTGATGGTATGGTATGGTAAATATCCAACAGCGCCGATCGTCCCAATTTTACCTGGAAAGCATCACGATAAGAAGAATAAGACATGACAATGTTCTAAATTGATTCAATAGTTTCAAAGTATATCTTACGCATGTGTTTTGTAATTTGGACTAATATTGTATTAGCTACAGGTATGACTCACTTGGGCAGACAGTCTGGCTCTATATGCGTTATCATTTATCAATGTTAAATCGAAATAAATACGAACATGTTTTGTCATATCTAATATATAAAAAATAATGTTTGTTCGTTCGATCGTCTTCTATGTGTTCCTAAAACATTATTCTCGATGAAACTGGTGAGTTTTTGTGCGCGCGGACGCGCAAAGGTTTCTGACAAAAAAGAAATCTAACGCATTGCAACGCATGCCGGGCACAGCTAGTATTTTACATAATATAGGAGATAATATTGTTCCTTTCTGTTTATTTTCTAGTAACGCTTTGTGCTTACGATGTCATTTCTTTAGACTTTGATATTCATTGGACGTCAAACTTATAGAACTCCCAAAAAAAATAATCAAAACATTGTTGCTCACATAACATTAGCAGGTGTGGCGCAGAAAAGCGGAAGACAGAGTTTTCTTTTTTTGCCAACATACCGAAAAACACTCAAATTAGGATCCTTTAAAAACTTCCACACGTTTTTGCTGTAAAACACAAAGAGTAGATACGCATTTTGATTTTGAAGTTTAACCAAACATCTTAGAATGAATCACCTTATTTACACTGTTTATGACAACGACAACGACAAAAAACAAATTGCAATTCATTTCCAAAAAACACGGGCTCACATACAATCAGCGCATGCCATCTGACCATAACAAAACAATTTCAGAACACGCCATGGTCACAATGGCAACGACCAGGCAAATTAGCACTCGAATTAAATCAGAGCACTAAAAATGTATCTCATGTTACGTATCTGGTAAATCATCAAATAAACGCGCGTTCTTTATAAATTATATATTTCTAAATATTAACAAACTTAGAAATAAATAATTGCAATTAAGGTAGAACTGCATTGGGAAGTAGCAGTTCTATGTTATGAAACATCAAATAGTTTTAAGAGTCAAGTCAAGGAGCAGTTATCTGAGTCAGTAATCTCGTTGAAAATAATGTTGCTAATTAATTTGCGTAATGTGGTCCTTATGGTTCCGGTTATTTGAATCGTAAAATTTTAAATGTGTTTTTATTTAATGTGTGTATATAGTGCATAAATTAATTAATTTGTTACATTCAATATATTCGAAGATAAACTAGTCTAATATTAGAGTCATTACTTACAATATTTTCACCATATTAATATTTCAAATTCACTCTTTTGCCAGATGATTATTTTTAATTGTAATGAATTATTCTATCGATTCCCACAAATTTGATCCAGCACTACGCGATTTTGCAGAAAAACCGTTTTTAAACAATATCAAATATGGTTTTACGATTAGTTCAGATTGCTGAACATCACTATTTTAAAAATGATAAAAACTAGCAACACATGACATATCACGTTAGTCTCCGGGATTAAAAACGTACTTTACCTATTTTTGATATTGTTACCCGTTTTCTCCTTATCACCCAAAGGTTGCCTGAAAGAGATCACTTTGGCGATATGGCAGTCTATTGTATTTTTCGTGTTACTTAAATAGTCTTTTTGCAACATGTGTTGGTGTACAATAAAGAGTATCTATCTATCTATCTATGTTATTTTGTTTCATGAATCATGACTCAGCGTGCGGGACTTCACCGGGTAGAAGAGTCCTCGAATAGAGGTCATATACCATTAAACGTAGGGTGTGACGTCCCTCCGGCCAAATTGTATGATAATTTGATAGACGTTCCACTGGATGAGAAGAACGGGAAATCGTGTATGACACGGGCTATTGATGTGAAATAATGTGTACCTTAGGAGAGGCTTATATCTATAATAATAGTGGAGAAACAGACTGGTTGTTGTGGTATAACTTTAGCAATATCGTTTGTTAGTTAATCATTGCATCTTCTGTTGACAGTTACACACAAGTAAAATAAAAGTCCTATTTAACATTTTGTTTAATCATTATAAGATTCGCTTAAACATATTGTAAACATCAATATAATGATAAAATCGTATTCAAATACTAATCTGGACCGCATCAAATGGAATGTGTATTTTTACACCGCATTGTCTGCATACAATACAATTTCGTCTGTAACTTTACTGTTAACATAGTAATTTTAGTCGCGATTTCACTACCTCTGTTAGATATGGCCACAACGTAGGTAAGATGTGTTATGGCTTATTATGGCTCTCAATAGTCAGTCCACTGTATACAATATACAATGAGGGCCTCATCATAAAATAAATAAATCTAAATTGCAGTACGTAATTAATTTTATAAGACATCCATTTATTAAACGAACATTATACAGTGATGTACAAAATGTGTACATATATTACGTGTATGAATAGCTGAACCTATAATCACACATGGGAAAAACAAAAACAGAGTCGCTAAATAGCTTTATGATTGGTACCTCAATTGAATCCACGAGATTCATTACATTATGTGATTATGTCATAATCCGTAATTAGGTACTTTAATCATGGACTGGAGCGATGTAAACACTATGAGACTCCAATTTTCATAGACCCTCTCCCCCCTTTACACTACCCTCCTAAACATATTTCAAAGGGGGCAACATAATACACGTTAGGTATCTTCAAAATCTGGTCAAGTTGTAAAAGGCAATCTATTTTAAACCCTGTGTAGGCGACTGCATGTCTCATTTTCCAGCGTGTTAAATCCATTCGTCATTTTCTGTACTGGCAAAGCTCCCAGTAAACAAGGTGTTCAAAAGGCTAGTTTTATATTTGGTATGCCACGTTTTAAAGGTATACAGTAAAAACGAATATGACGTATTCGGTGTTACATTATTCATATTATTCGTATAATTAATCGTATATAATTTGTATATTTTTTGTTTCAGGGTGAGTCGTCATGGTGATGGAAGCTGATCCCATATCTGGAAAACATTCAGATGGTAAGTACGTACTAATACTATTTATAAAAAAAAATATCTACATTTTGGAATAGACTGTTTCTGCTCTTCTCATATTTGCCTTCGCCTTCGTGGACAAAGAGTAAATAGGTCCTACTAAGATTCTAATTTGTCACTTCTAACATGGTTATTGCTGTTACTAAACCTAGTTTGATAAATAATTCATTAACGTCATATATACCCGTGTGTCATCCATCAGTTGTCACTGCAGCGTTGGTGTGAACTTGGCCGAATGCACTGTCGTCGTATACTTCGATAACAAATAATTGACGAACACGAAACTAATTGACCTATTTAAAATTTTGCGATATTTAGATGTTATTGTCTCATGAATTACCATAAAGTGTAAACGCATTTCATATAATTAGTTCACGTAGTGTGCACTCCGTAATTGACCCACTTCGTCCTAATTCTCCTTACGACTCTCGCCCACGGTCAGTCGTTGCCCCAAATTTTAATATGTGATCGCCTATAAATACTAGTCGTATCGTGTCTGCTGAATCTCCGTGTGAGGCCTCAAATATAACTGAGAGCGGGTTTGATACTGGCGTAACAACAGGTGTTTCCAATTTGCTCTATATGTACTTATTTGCCAAATTCAAAGTATGGAGTCTTGTTTAAGTATATTTCATAATTGTTATAAAACGTTCCGTAGCCGTGTCTAAACTATAGTTTCTACGTAGAGTAAATGATATAATAGAATTAGCAGCCTCATGAAAAGCAGAATTACCTAACAGCTATTAGTATTACGCCCGTAAAAACATTATCCACTAATTCAGTAACATGACCTCTGTTAGTATTACGTATTTACGGAGCTTATTGCACAATAATATATTAGCACAATAATAAATTGTGATAAATGAAGACATCATCGCTGGTAATGGTTAGGTGAGAAGGATAGAAGACTGGTAATGCACGTTGGAAGGGACCAGCAGACCACAGAGACTGCTGATATAGGAACAGACATTAATGTAGTATTGAAACATTATCCCATAGACAAACCCACAGACAGCTTGCTCACAATTTGCACCAAAGTAACAAGATAAATTATCCCGATTTCAGTCAGTATATTCAGGTCTCAGTTAACTAGTTCTTTTGATGTTCAATCAGAGGATCATGAATATAGAATGAGTATGTTTCATTAGGCTATGCGATATAATTGAATTGTAACTCCGATCGCTATATGAGTAGGCTTCAAACTATATTAGGCATTAGATATGTACAAATCATGACTATGACCAAATATAGTCATACAGCCGTACATACATGGCCGGTGTCGATTCTTATTTTGTATTATCACATGATCATTTAAGGACGTAGTACTAAACAAAATAGGAACACAAAACTGTTAAATATTTCTTACGTAATGACCACAATGAAGAATATGTCCGAATAGTGTTCACGGCCCCGGGAATGTCATGACCATAAAATAGTTAGTACATCTTTACGAGTTGATACGTCATATAATTTTACTTACTTTCAAATATTATTGGGGACAATAATGCGTACTATACCATCAGCACTCTCCACTGCTGGATATAGGCCTCTCAAGGCTCGCCACCACACACCATCCTCGGCTCTTCTCATCCAACCACCACCGGCGAATTTCTTAAGTCGTCGACCTGGCCGGAGGACGTCTCACACTGCGCTTCCCTGTACGTGGTCTCCGTTCGAGGACTCGTCATAATAATAACAATAATGCTGCATGCAAAAATAAACGACATTATGACGTCATTTATATTTTTGAATATACGTCATATACGTAAAACTGAATTTTTTTATCAATCTGTTTTTGTAAACCCCGACAAAGAAAGCACTCACATTATGCATCATCGCATCTGTTTGGCCTACACGTAAGCCAATCAAAAAAGGGCGTAAAATTTAATTTCCTTTGTTTTTGACAAGCTACGACAAAAAAACTCGAGGTCACAGTCATTGGAAATAGTGTTATCTTTCCCGCACGTAGTCAACATTATCAAATTGTGTAGTCTGCAAGTATTTTGAAGTCTGTAATATAGCCCGGATTATTTAGACTGAAGAAAAAAATTCAGACAAAATCTCAAGTCTCACCAAAGATTCTACAGTTTTTAGAGATGTCTTCAAATTTAAAGCAACGGATTCTTCTTCTGTCGTCGGGTCGTTGACTCGGGCGACTGATTCGGCACTATTTCTCCACCCACGACCTACAGACTGACGGTGTAGCGTAACGGCATTGATATTGTCAATCACATCCTGGCTTCGCCTCATCGGACACATTGTATGGTACACAATGTAAAGACACGCTATGACTGCGTGACGCTGTACTTGTAACTGTTTGCGATGTATTTGTACATTCGACTATGAGGGACGTAAGATTTTAAAGCCGCCAATGATATATACCGCCGTCTATATATGCTCCTCGCAGCCGTCTCAGGTTTCATCAGCAACTATCAGCATATTTTTGGTGTTATTCCAATAAAAAAACCCTGATGGAAGCATATCGTTAAACTGGAAACTGGATATATCCAGAAAAACTGCATTTGATGATGCTGTTGGTTGAGAAAGTGCAACAATTGTTTTCGGTTCTGGAGTTATAAGTTGTAACACTACACATTTTTTTTTAATTTACCGAGAAGCTGCAACAAATGATAATTTTATAGATTTTCATAATTGAAATCTAATCGAAGTGGTTCAATAAAGTGTAAAAAAACCCAGGAAAGAGAAGTAGACGTTTGACATCTGTAAACAATTGAGTTGAACATTTTTCTTTTATAAGAAAGAATGCATACGGACATTCGGCCCAGCGGTTAACGGCGTTCATTCACAGCTTAGTGAATTTGTGTTTTATGTACATTCCCACACAAATCTCGCATAAAGTTCCTCAATGTTCTAAAGAATATTCTTCCAAGATGTTTCGTAAGCTAAATATTCAAAACATAAAACAGTCTTCACCCAAAAAGATACTGTTATTCGAGTCTTTCTAACTCAAACAGAAGACTATTCCCTAATGTCATCACACATTGTCACTTTCTATTTGACCAAAACACAATTCTGTACTTAGCTGTGACAAATTCCTTAAGGAACGTTCTACTACAGCGATTTTGTTTAACAAAGCACAGCACGGTGTCTAAAACAGGAAAACGCCTCGTCTAGCCTCACTGCCAAGCTATTGTTCGTGACACACTTCCCTTTAGGAAGTGGATGTAGGAGTCAGAATTGCGAAAATGAAATGCTTGAATTCTAGTGTTTTACCGTGTTTGTTTTGTTAGTTGCGTTAATCGGTTCGACTCGACAGTTGTATATTTTTGAATAAATTTCCAAAAATAATACAGGTGTGAATCGTGTGCCTATTCGTATTTACATAGGACATGAGACATATTACATAAGTGAGTACATAGCTATAAAAAGCCATAATATATATTGACCATTTAGCTAACCTTTTTACGGAATTGGTGTCCACTTTACGGAATTGGTGTCCACATTACGGAATTGGTGTCCACATTCCGGATGCTTAGAGAGTTACACCATTATCACATAACGTCAGTGCAAAAATATATTAATGGATTTTTTTATTAAACCTGGTCAGTATCTAGAAATCTGGGACGTGGTATTGCGCGTAAGTTACTTTTATGCCCCATTTTTTTTCTAATAAAGATTATTTTGGACTTAATACATTGTTCGATTCCAAATTATATTTGTGTCCAGTCTTCTAATATATGTTTATTTAACCTAAAATAATTCTAGTTTATCCTAGTTGAATATTGCCTGATTGATGAAGAATGGTAGAAATCTTAACGAATTCTTTTAATAGTAAACACTGTAAATGACTACCAAATATTTCCAGTTTAGTCCAAAATTAGGAAAAACCGTAAATGCTTGTGGGACGGCCTCAGACCACGTCAATCGATAACTTGAAGAAGTTCGCCAATGCTGTCTGGGTGAGAGGCCTATATCCAGCACTGGAGAGACATAATTATGCTGATGGTATAGTATGGTATAAGTGTGAAAAATGTATGTTAATCCAAATCTCAGATGTAGACTAATTTAAAATCGACATATTTATTATCTACAAACGTAGATATTTATAAGATCATGATTCGATATGAGACGTAACACGCAAACTCACGTCTAAAATATCTCAAATAAAAATATCTTCCTAATCTAAAATAAGGTGTGAATCAGCGTGACGGAAATATTATTATACTTGTATGTGCTTGTACGATATTGCATTGTACTAAATTTGTCTCGTTACAGAGAGAGTGCAGTCATTGAGGCCGAGGGCGGGCGGTGACATCATCGCTCCAGAACGTTCCGTCAGCACGCTGGACCTGACGATGCCGTACAGTGCACCATCCAATTTGGTGCTCACGCCGGCACCCGAATGTAAGCGAAGATTTAGCTTGAAAACTCTCCTCGAAAGGCTTGTAGGTTCTGTTCTTAGAGGGCAAGCTTTAAACGAATGCCAACAAGATTATACAATCAAAATAAATACAAATCTCAATTTATAGGAGTTCATTATTTTACAGAAAGCTTTTTGTTCTTAAATCTTACGAACACCTAAAAAGAGATTTTCTAAGTAATAGCTTGAACTCGTATGTTGTTCCCAGATTCGCGTTAGGAGACAAAGAAAATTATCCTGTTGGCAAAGCAAACATATTATCTATCGCCATTGTCAATTTCATTTGCAGATATCACTTTGTACACAAATTCTGTGTCTGTTTCGTTCTGTGTCTTTAATTTGGTGATTTTCTTAATATGGTACAATAACGACGCTCAACAGCATCTAGCAATATGTTAACGTTAGAGTTACAAAAGTATGCCAGACACATATTCATCACAGAAATACAATTTATAATTTTTTCTAGGTAAACGTCTGTTAACCCATATTTCTTTTATTTTCTAGGTCGCAAGCTTTCCCGTGGCATTTCCCGCGCGACCGACAACGAGGGTTTAGTTTGGGCTCTCCGAAGCAACACTGAACCTGAACCGAACACACTCAGCTCCGATCACATACTACTTCTGCCTGATATATCAGTATATCCGCCTGAGTTCAGGTAAGTACCATCTGTACAGGGTTTTAGTTAACCACATGTCTTCAGAGTAGTCTAAAAATGCTCTTAGTCGTCGTCCCCTGCCTAGGTTAGTATTCTATTTTAGAAGCTATTAAGTCGGTCGCCTTTATTTTCATGTATATCTTTGGAAATTGTAAGGATTATTATATGTACTAAATTTACTTACTAAGTCAGTCTCCTTTGTGCGTTTTGTCTTCGAAATGTGGTCTATAGTAACATACACAAAATATTTTTCCACAACAAAATGTATTATTGTGTGTTATTATTAAATACACATGTGTGTTTGTGTTCCTGGATGTAGCAGGAACACAAACAGCGAACTGACCGCTTTGACATGACCCCAATTTGAAAAAAAGAAATGTTTATAAATTATAACCTGACTACGGAAAAGTTTTAAATAAGTTTTTGGTTCTTTAGAAAGAGACCTTTTACATACGGCGTAGTCGCACGTTTAAAAACTTAATAGTATTTATAACGGACGTGTAATTATACTTTATTTTTGTAAGTACGTAGTAATTATAAAACGTATTACGTTTCGCGCGAATTCTTAATTATCACAGGGAAATGGCATATTTTTATGTATATATATAAATTATACGATGGAAGCTTGAACACCATAGCGCAAGGTTTAACCTTTTTTAGTTTGGGGTTCAAGGTAACAAGTAATTTTGATAAAATCGTCTATAAACAAATAAATAAATAATCATAATTATTATTATAATATATATTTTGGAATGTGCACATCAAATCCTTTCATTTGATACTAAACACGGTACATTTTTCTGCATTTATATTTTTGCTACGTTTATTTTTGTGTTTCATATCCTCTATATTGGATTTAAAGCGACGTCATATAGCCTGTGTTAGAACATCAAGACGAATCCAACGACGACTCATTTGTCAAAGTGTGATTAGTAGTTTAAAGGCTACGAGGGAACTAATGAACATAGACTGCTAAAATCGTAATACTCCTTTGGCTTTGCCGTAGTCGGGTAATAACATAAGCACATAAAAATAACACATTAAATATGCATACAGACGTAAATTGTTACATGTTTATACAATTAAAATCATAGGTAGCAAGTTTGAAAATGTACCAAATGTGCGCTAGGCTATTTGTTATCGGTATAATGTTTTTCGGAATATCACCTGTAGCTAATGATAGTATTTTCTTCATTTCACTAATATATTAATTAAATATACATGTTTATTCAATACCTTATGCGGTCAGAGTTATGTAGTCATCATATTTCCTGTCAGTCGTCTTAAAGAAAAGTTTAAAAGCATGTGGGCAGAATTGAAGAATAATACTACATAATCAAGTAATAAGTCTGACCTGTTCAAGGCAGGTATTTTTCACAAAAAGAAGCCACGAATAGCGAATATAATTTCACCGGTCGGTACATAAGTATAAATTGGCGGAAAGCCAATATTCATTACACGCGACCAGTTTGAGACTGCCGTTGAACTTGGTGTTTTTATTTACAGTAGGTACTTACTTGTGTATGTGAAAACCTATGAAAATTTATATTTTTTTATACCTTTGATTTTGATTTTTATACCTTTTCAGTTATAAATCATGTGATTTAAATTAATGAGACGTAAGTTTATTCAATTTGTATACACATTTTTTGTAATGGTTCAACCGTTTGTTGAATAAAAAATGTCCTGTCATTTGCCCATTGTAATCAAGCTCATTTGCATTGACCGATGCCCAAAAAGGTGAAACCTCTTTTTAAACCAACTCCTCTGTTACCTAATGATTCAAGACACGAATATGTAACGATTACCATTTTAGTTTTATGAAAGTATAAAACTTATCATACGCTCTCGAAGTTTCGAATTTTGACGTTCTCTTTAAGGCATTTGATTGTATTGATGACATCATGATAATTTATCCATTATAAGTATAAGTTCCATTTATCTTCAAATACTATAATGCAATAGTGTTCATGCCCCCATTAGTTTCATTTTGCATTACTAATTGAATAAAAAATAAGAAAATTCTTAATATAATGACCTAGTTAAAATGACATACCTCAAGGGTCGATTTTTGGTCCCTTTTCACCATCATCCTTATTAATGAGTTAATTAAAGTTTTCACGTGTCTATTTTCCATTTACATTTCAGAACATTCATAGAAAAGGACCTTCTAGAGACAGCTACCCTTGTGACCTTAGAATCAGCCTCGATCCTCAACTGGTGGCGACACGGCAAAGTGCCCGGCGCTCCTCGATTATTACCGTTAGCGACATCGGGCGATGGAAACTGTTTACCACATGCAGCTTCCTTAGCTGCATACGGCTTCCATGACAGGCTGTTAGCGTTGAGGACTAAAGTGCAGGCTTTATTGTCTGGCGAAGGTGGAGATACTCTTACAAGTGAGTATGCGACATATATTTCTCTCATTTTGTGTCCAATCTCATCTGATTGGACACAAAAATGCAGCAGTTTCTACTCGATGGAGTAGAAAGTATAATAGCATAAAGGAAATCCCTTACCCCGATATACTCTCCACTCACCATATCATCCCAAAATTCCTCCCTTCCCCATGTGACCAATTGAGATTGAAACAAGATGAGGAAAAATCCTCGCCTTGTTGTGTTCCTATGCCCCATTAAAGCCAATCCTTTTTTATTGGTCTATTCTTAAGTTTACAAAGATAGTTTGGAAGAAGTGCCAATTCTAGACTGATGTTGCCATGTATCACGGGTGTTCATGGGCGACGACAGTATCCACTTGCTACCATATGGACTGTCTGCCCCTTTTTAGAAATACATCTCGAGACCCACGGAGCCAATTTTGTTGTGATTTCAATGCTAGTTAGTGTCTTTCAATGCTTTATTCCGGAAGGTTACAGGACACTTTTTATAAAAATTGATTCAGTTCTACTGAAAAGAACAGACAGAAACCTCTCTTGACTTGATAGTAAGTGAATACTGGCAAAGTTCGCAGAATGTCCAGAATGATAAACATTAGCACGCTGCCTATACCTTTAGAGATTTAAGAGTGGAAAAAAGGGGAGGGATATGATAGAATGAGATGGGAATAGGCTCTGGCATATCTCACTCACTACCAAAACACGTACGTACGTTGGGGGAACAGCATGGCGTAGGAAATGCAGTATATTTACGCCAGAGTTCTGTCAGTGCGGGGTAACGTGGTCACACGCCTAGCGGCTGTGGGATTGCACCCTTCCCCTTGCCGTGGGCAGACTCAGCGGTAGAATAGTGCGGGTGTATAAAATAAAATCCTGTTCGGTCCTAATTATTCTTTATTCCACAACTAGAACCTGCAATTTTCAAATTGATAATTATGACAAATAATGACTAGCTATAGTAAATAAATATAAATAGACTTTATTAGGTAGCAAAATTTAACTTACCCAGCGGGTGATGATCTCAAGTGGTGTAACCCTCACGTCGCGATATTGGTTTTGCGCAAGCGCCTACCGCGTTCACGCCTTCCAAAATTATGGAAGTCTAATACAATGTTACACCCTTTTCATTTGATAGCACTGACCATATTCTTCTAATTCGGAACATATCTCACTCCCGTAGATGCAATTAAACGTCGCTGGCGGTGGTCAGAGAGCGTGTCCTTTCGATCTGCAGGGCTCACGCCCTCCGAATCAGAATGGGAGCGTGAATGGACGGACGCGGTACGAGCGGCTTCTGCGGAACCACGTCCTAGACCACAACCTACAGCCGCGCCGCACTACGCCGGCTTGGAGCAACTACATGTATTCGCTTTAGCACATGTTATGAGGAGGCCTGTTATCGTCTTCGCTGATGTCGCTTTGAGGGTGAGTTCTCATTGTACCTCTTATTTACGAATTTATCTATCTAGGAAGTCCCTGTCCACAGGCGCGTCCCACTGCGCCCGCTTGGAGCAACTACATGTCTAAAGGAGGAGCTTCGTCACATGTTATGAGGAGGCCTGTTTTCGTCTTCGCTGATGTCGCTTTGAGACTATTTATTAGTAATCTATTTAGGTAAATCTTTGAAAAAAAAGGAATCACTACACGAGCTTCGAGCAGCTACAAGGGTTCACTTTGTTATAAGGAGGCCTGTTGTTATCTTTGAGCATGAATTACATTTGTAGCTAATTCTTGTTTTATAAACTTCGTATCGTAGAATTTTGAATCTAACAGCATTAAAACTTCACCTGAAGTTCTTCACCGCAAATTTGTTTCCAGGACTTCTGCGGCGACCCAATAGCCCCCATCCCGTTCGGCGGCATCTACTTACCCCTAGAATTAGAGCCGGAAGTGTGCAGCAAGGCCCCTATTTTGTTGGCATACGACGCCGGACACTTCTCAGCATTGGTGCCTTGCGAACCATTGCCCACAGATGGCGCGAGAGTGCCATTAGAGGACCACACTGGAAATCCTATGCCGATAAGGTAAGTTATATAACATTATATATACCTATATACTTATATATGTACATCTTCAGGGTCTTTATAATCTTAGCAATTAACTAAATGCTTTGATAAATACTGTTCTCCTAAGAAGAAAAGGCATTCGTGACATTTTTAACGAAACATATTTAATGTTATCTTCGGAGATCAAAAATAAACAATGATTTTTCTTTTAGTTTCATCTAAAACTCCAATTTACCAATTTTTTTCCATTTTTCTTATCAACATGCGCATATTGTGCCTGTTTTCAATGGAGGACAGAATAATATGCACTGTATTTTCTTCTTCTACCTATGAACTACATTAATGAATTATCCCTTTAACTAAACTACCTTCAAAAGTCAGAAGATTGAGAATCAAATATTGGAACCACATCCATATTTTTTAATTCCAATGCCTTCTTAATCTCTGATGCTTTGTCCTCAAAGATGGTCAATGTTTTAATATTGTAATTTGTAATTTTTGACAGAAACTGATATATATCTTAAATGCCCATAGATGCCCCTTATTATCAGACGGACGGACTGTCTACTTATCTGCTACCTTTTATCCTCTAAGGGGGAAAGTGCACGCTGCAATCCAACAGCCGCTGGGCGCACTCGATTGGCCACGTTATCCCTCTCACAGAATACTACCTTGAAATGTACTGCATTTCCCACTTTATCTTATTTCCCTAATGTACGTACGTGTTTCGGTAGTGAGTGAGATGTGCCAGAGCCCATTCCCATCATATCCCTCCCCATTTTCCCAACCCTTTCTCCAAATCCATTCCTACATCTCCAAAGGTAGGCAACGTATCCGGGGGCGTGCCAACATTTGTCATTTTGGACTAATGTTGGCATGTATCACGGATGTCTTTGGGCTACAGTATCCACTTACCATCAGGTGGACTGTATGCTAGTCTGCCGCCTTCGACCATAAAAAAAAATATAGAAGAACATAGAAGATATTTTAAACAAGCTGCAGACGATTGTTTGTCTCTAAAAATAATATTAGAGGTACCGGAATGATTTTCATTTTTTTTTATTAAAATAAAAACACTATAATTTGGCCCGCAGTTTCGAAGACATCGTTTAGTAAATAGACTTCCAAATATTTAACATATTTTTTCTCTATTTAGATTCAACGTAGACCCTGGAGCAGATTTCCGCTGGGACATCGAACCAGATCAAAAGACAATAAACAACTTACTACCAGACGAATACCAAAGGTCCGCCATGTTAGCTGCATATTTAGACATTGAAAGGGTCGAGTGCTTCCAAAACCACCCTTCGGAGGAACTCCGAAGGTCCCTTGATGCGTTGTCCACCAAAAGTTCAAAGCAGCTGAACTCCGTTGCCAAACAGTTTGGCAGTATTGGCAGGTCAATGAGCAGTAAGATCAAGAAGAACTTTGGATCGATGGCGAAGTTGACTGGCAAAAGGTAAGTCAGGGCAATATTTAACTCTTAAAATAATTACATGACTAAATAGCTGATATCCCTGAAATCGTAAAATATCTTGAAAAAATAAATAAATTTGCATAACATGGATCAAGATGTTATACATAGTATTAAAACAATGAGCTCATGTTATAAATAAATTAGGAAATGTCCAAAATTATTAAATTACCAATATATATTAAATTATCATAAATTATAAATTTAAATGTTATTTTTTAAAAATGTCACAATTTTAATGGTCATAATATTCGTTATAGTCCTTGAAGTATATTACAACGTCCGTCCATATTTATAAAGGCAACGGTCTCCTTTTTTAAGAAAATTAAAATTAATTCGTCGTTAGACATTACATGTAGAGACGTCCGCTTTAACGCGCTCCAAGACTGGGACGTGCGTAGGTTAACTTTTGTTCTTATTCCAATGTCAACGAGTTGTTGATTGTTGTTTGTTAATCAAATCCGCGCCTGGTCTGCGCCAGCCCTTATTCGTTGGTCCCGGATACACGGATGTCTTCTTTACACTATTTTTTTCGTGGGCTCTAGTTGCCTCCCACTGTTGGACAAAAACCTCCCCATGTCAGACTGTTTACATTATAAAGAGCATATACTAGCCTGAATCGAGTGTACATTTGTATTGTTGTTAAGATGAGCGCTGAATACTTCAGCGCTCGAGCGCTGGCGCGCTGTGTTAGTGTAATTGAACCTTAACCGTTTTACACTCGAGCTTTTAACTACAAGGGTTTTTTTAAGAACATTAATTACTAAAAATTTGGGACTATAAAGCTTTTAAGACTTTTAAGCTTTTGAACTTTTAAGACTAGCGTTCAACGCTAGTCTTAAAAGTTCATTAACACTTATTCTGCGCTCGAGCATCATAGCACATTTATCAAGTAAAGTTCGTATATTTATTTTTACTTAATGAATAGTTTTGAATAAACTTTCGCGTGCCGGGGTAATTAAAATTCTAATTTGATGACCACCTAAACAATGTCTGTGATTTACGTTGTATATTGTTTGCGTTGCAGCGGCAGCCAGAGCAACCCGGAGGAGGGCGTGTCGCGGCGCGCGTCCACGTGCGAGGTGGTGTGCTGCCGCGTGCTGGCCGCGCGCGCACCCGTGCAGGAGGAGATGGTCAAGAACTACCTCAACGAGGCATGGATCGGGTCAGTGGCACGCACACACACCACACTATACTACACGCTTTACTGTCATACACTTGACATTTCACATACATTACACGCTTTACTGTCATACATTTGACATTTCACATACATTACACGCTATTATATTAAATTATTGTATTACACGCTACACACCCACATCGTAAACACGAAAATATTTGTAGGGAGGTGTAAATGCTCGCTATTGGCACGCTAAATGGCAACCACTATAGTGAACTGATTGACATATTAAAATACTTTACACTTGGGACCTCATATGTCCAAAAATTTAAAATATTCCCATTTTACAGGTACACAGCAGAAAAGAACCGCAAAGAGCCAATCGCAGCGCCGCAACAACCGCGCTACGGCACAGGACGCTCCCAATTCTACACAGAAGCTGATCAAAACTCACACGAAACAGCCAGAAGTCTCACCACGAAGTCCGCAAAACCTGCACAGGACCGGACTTTATACCTATCGAAATCGACTTTTTATGACGATCGTCCGCCCTCACCGAAGCCCTGCATAGCGCCCTTATGTATGTATTACGGCAGTCCACAGAATAACGACTATTGTTCCCGCTGTGCGAAATTACAGTGATGTGCTTCCGTGTTAGTTTAGTGAAGTGTTATTTTGAGTTTTGATTGTCATTACTATTTAATACTAGTGTTTGTCCACGAATTCGCCCCTGTTGAATTGTGTTTTGAAAGTAATTAACTCCCTCTCTAATTAGCTCTCCCATTCGCAAAATGTCCAGTTTGAGGCATGTATCATTCGCATAATGTCCAACGACTAAAATGAACCTAAAGGCATTCTTAAAAATGAAACCGACGAAGCTATAGATCCATGACGTCTTATTTATCAATCACAAAATTACTATAATATGTAATACCTACTATTACACGTAGCCCACGTAGCTTTTGTTTTAAGAGTAATTGGCTCTCCTTGGAAAAAACACATTTCTAAGATTTTTTGATAGATTTCGTGCAAGCGAGAGTTCAAATCAAAATGCAATACGTCATAAGCGAGAAAGAGTCAGAAGGAACTGTCAAACGAGCCACGATTTCAGTGAAATAAGGGATCTAGTGGCTTGTCAAATAGTGATTCAATTTTTTGAGCTTGCATATTAGAGCAGATATTTTTTTGCATACAAAAAAAAGTTGTTGTTCATTACAATTTTTTTGCTTACAAATTTACTAAACGATTACAGAACTCCAAAAAAAAAATGTTTTTAAATAAATTTATATAATTTCATGATAATTAACTCAAAATCATGAACGAAATCAATGGTTTCAGTCTTGAGGAACATTATTTAACGCACTATATATTAAAGAGGTCACGACAACATAAAAAAATATTACCTTAAATATTTAGTTCAGTCAAAACTCTAAATAACACTTATAGGTTTATTGTTACTCAAAGTAGATATCTATTTTTACAATACTAAGAGTCAGGCTATTTTTCTTAATGCTATTACGAATGATATTTGATAAAAGGTAATAAGCATAAAGGAATTACAAAAAAGTTATTAATTTAATTCTCTAAAAGTTAGTATTTTTTTTCTTTATTTCGTTATATTTTAGGTTGGTTAGTCCAAAATTGTTTGTTGTTTCCATTTTAATTTTAATTAACGTTTATTGGTCATTTATTATAAATATAAATTTAAATCAAAATTATCTGTGGTAATTTTACATGTAGACAATAGCATAATGTGTACGGTACTTGTTGAACATTTCAACTTTTTGCGATCAATTACAAACTTGCAAAACAATTGCAAGCTTGCAAATTAATTGCAAGCTTGTAAATTAATTGCTACCTTGCAAGTTAATTTGTATCTTGATAATTAATTGCAAGCTTGCAAATTGCCAGGTTGCAAATTAATTACCAGCTTTCGGATTGATTGTAAGATAACATTGGGGTATCTATTCTTGTATCACTTTCGTGAGATCACGAGTTCAAATCCCGACCTTATAACCATTTGCATAATACTATAAATAACTTTAGTTACCGATTCTAAAGCCTGGATAAATAGACAATTCCTGATCTTATAATTAGTCTGAGTCGTTCTTATAGACATCTTTTGCAATTTCCTTAGAGACTAATTTACAACGACTCAGTCTAAGCCAACGTCTATTTATTGGGCTCTAAGGTACCCTCATAAAATTCTACTTCAATCGAAGACACGAGTATTAAGACTATAATAAGTGCCAAAAAATGGCTTATCACAAATGAAAAAGAGAACAAGTGAATGAAAATGTAACAATTGTGTTCAAGATTCAGTGCCAGGAAATGAATGGGACAACACGAGGGTAAAAATATTAAATAAAACGTTTTGTAAACACATTTCTAAAATATTGGGTTTACAAGAGCATTTACACAATTACAATTTTTTTTTCGTTCATAAACGAGACATTAGATCGTTCGTATTCGTTGCTCTAACTGAAAGCGTGTTTGTTCTACAAATTTATATTTGTGGTTGGCGCTACCTATTGAGCAAGTTATAAATGAGCTGCAAAGAAGTTTGTATTTGTTTGAATACTCAACTGGTAATCTAAGCGAGTTGCTACTATTGCTAGGAAAGGAGAAATGGTATATAAGTAGTGTTAATGACTAAATTGGATGACATGTAAAATAACATGGTTAAAATGTTGTGAAAAAATTACTTTCTTGAAGAAATCGCGCGGGAACATACATATCCGTGCAAGGCGGCAATAAGGCAGATAACTCGATATATGAAATTTTAAATAAGAAGTTCTGGCACGTTGTATCACTTTGGATTTACAATAAAAAAAAAATCTTTCAACACTGTATATCTTCAGAGAAATTGATTTAAGCATTAGTGATATCTCGATATTGAAAGCGAAAACACAAAGATTAAACATTGAAACCGTACCCTTAAAAACAGTTGATTTTGACTTATCAACTTATTCCCGCTATGCGGAAAATATCTCGTTTGAAATATAAATATTACATCAAAACTTGTACTCGTAAAGAGGACTGATTATTCTTTCATTTAATATTAAATGCTATTTAATCGACTCTTGAGGTATTGTCGTTGGTAAAAAAGACAAAAGAGGCGCTATGACGTCATACTTTATGCATACATTTCGCACATCATTACAATGTAGTATTGTAATAATATTAACAAGTACTTATTTTTAATCAGAACTATTTTACTTAAATATTTTATTGCATCGTTTCCGGGTACAAAGTACTTTTGCTACGATATATTTTATCAGCTAAATTTTAAATATATGTAGGTACATATTTTTTGAAGTCAGTATTATGAACATTGTTTGTTTTTATATGTATATGTGGCATTATCTGATACAAAGGGACCTTATTGTCAGTATATATAATAATATAATAAATAGTATTTCATTCGCACACAAAGACAACAATAATGTTAGTATAGGTAAAACTTAAACTACATTAGTGCTGTAGGACTAATGTAGTGTTTACTTTGCCACATTATAATGGGCAGTTTATCAACGGAGTTTATTTACTGACTTGTTTGGGTTTTCTAGCTTAAGTATCGTTGTTTCAGAATTCTCTGCTCTGAAACATCTGACTTTTAAAACAAATGAATATTTATTTTAAGATTTCACTAGTCTAAATATCTGGAAAACTCGAGTCATTTTTCAGATAATGTGACATTTATTCATATTTTTACCTTATACAATGCAACAGCTGAGTGATTAGGATAATAATAAATATTGCAAAATTTACGCCATATGTATAGTCTGTTTCTAAAAGGGTCATTACTTTGTTTAAGTATAAACTGTTTCATAATAACAAAATATTAAAATGTATTAAAAGGTGGATTCGTTAGAGATTTATACATTTTCTTACATTATTGTATTTAGAATAATTATATCGTAATAAAAACATGGCCAAGAGACTATTTGGACTCAGGGTAATTAATAATGATTATTATTTTATTCTTCAATGCACGAATGTTTTGATATATTATATTTATTAGTGTATTTATATGTCCTACACAATGTGTATATATTTCATTGAATATTGAAGTCGAGCTTGGAGATCATCTCCGTCCTTATTTTGCGAAATAAGAAAAGTGTTGAAAAATACTTTTGATCTTCTAGTCCTGTATTTTTAGAATAGTATTAGATTACGAGTGATTTTAGAATAGGCGGTTGATAAAGTATTAATTTTCAAAAATACTACATAAGGTAATGTGTTGGTCAAATGTTTAACATGAACTATTTTTTTTGTTTTCCCACCTTAGCTCCCTAGAACTGAGTCTTATCTCTATACATACATAATAATATGTTGTTATCATGTTGTATTGTTATGTACTAACATTTAAAATTACATGTAATGTAACATTAATATAGCCTTAAAGATCTGTGAATTACTTACATAATAATAATACAAGTGAGAGAACATGACAAATATAACCTGTTAAATAAAAATAGTTTATATTTCATACTACTAAAATTAATTGTTACATTAAAACAGATGGATGTTATATTTTTCATATAATGTAATATAATAGACAGCATATCATGTTTTGTAGAAATATAATGGTTATTGCAAGTCAGTCTATTATTTTGTACTATTTAACTATTATAAATTTATTACAACATCACCAACCTGGTGGTAAATAGTTATTGACTCGACATGTGCGGTACATGTGCGGTACATTGCTGACATCAGTTTAGAATGACAAACATTGGCACGCCTCCAGATGCGCTGCCTTCCTTTGGACATTTAGTGATGGATTTGGATTTGGGAAATGTAGAACGATGGGATGGTATGGTAATGAATAACACATATATGAATTAACCAATTTTATTACTGACCTGACAAGTTTCCTTCTATTCTTATTCGAATTTCAAAATAAAACGATATGCATCTAATAGATACTATGTTCTTATTTAAGTCGGTATTTCATTTGTTTTTCTGTACCTAAATTTTGATCATGAAAATAAAATGGATAAATTGAAAATTTCGTGCTATTTTTGAATATGAGTTTCGTCGCGCCACCAACGCAAGTAGCTCACAATATACGATCGCACCGTGCGTCCATGGTTTGAACGCTTCCGTTCTGGAAATTTCGATCTTAAGGATGAGCTACGATCAAAATTAATAATGATGAATTTAGTGGAAACAGATTCATCTCAAAGTAATTAGCACATTCTGCCCGTGTCAAGTTTTCTTCGTATAATTTCACACGAAAAACGCAGTCCCAGGCTTTTATTTGATCGCAAACACCACGCATGTAAATTGCTTTGAAGTTTATTAAACTATCACTATAAAACCACAAAACGCCTAATACACATTTTTTACAATAATTAAATAAAAATTCAACCACTTCTCGAGTTCCCGCCAGAATATCCAACCAACTACATTTCACGAGTTCCCGTCAAAACTTCACTATAGTGCGCGCCAGTTAAGTCTGCGCGCGACTGGTGGCGTAGCTAATGTTGCCAGTTATGGGAAATTGCTTTCCGATCATAGACATAAATGGGAGATAAGGGAAAAATATAATTAGCTAATAAAGTGAACTACGACCAAATAATAATTCTAAAGTAATAATAAAGATAGGAATATTAAAAATTATGAACATATTTTTTATTATGCTTAATAATAAAAACAACATTCAATATTTTTCAAAAATTTTTAATAGGCATCTAGCGTTACTTTTAAATTTTGCATAAGTGTGGTCCTCAAGTGGTTCAATGCCTTCCATTGTATTATTTTCTGGATCTTCACTCATTTCGTCGTCTGAAGAGTCTGAGCTTCCATCGTCACTTGTAGGATCAATTATAAATTTGTCTAATTCTATATCCAAAAGCCTGTCGGATTCGAAATATTGGTCTTCCATTTTTTCCGCGTGTTGACACACATTAATCCATTCCTCCGTAGTTATAGTACTAAACGCTGCTTCAGTTATTGAGGATATTTCACTTGTAGCTTGACTTACATTTTTCTCTGCAACACGTCTTTTGGCTATAGCCCATATTTTTTCGATGGGATTCAAATCACAGTGATAAGGAGGTAAGCGCACGACCTCATGTCCATGTTGATTTAATAAATATTCGACCTCATATACTGGTTCTCCTTTATGTTTTTTTATTAATTCGTACAACTGTGGTTTTATCCAGTAATCTTCAAATGGAATACTATTATTTGAAAGCCATTGCTGCATTTCTGCTTTTAAATTGCTCATTGTGGGTGCTTTATTTATTTGAGTGCAATGGTATGGTGCATTATCCATAACCACGATGCAGTTATGTGGCAAGTTAGGAAGAATTTTTTCAGTCACCCATCGCATGAAATTTTTCGCATTCATGTCATCATGATAGTCGCTCGATTTTGATTGTGACTTAAACATTAGGAGTCCATTTTCAACAAATCCTGTTTTTCCGCCAGCGTGAGCTATAATCCATCTTGCACCGGTACTATCCGATGACAAAACACCTGGTTCTTCATTCGATTGCCAACATTTTTCGAGGTGATATGAGGCATGGATATATGTTTCGTCAAGGTAGATTACAGGGCGCTTATCTTCCCGGTTTTTACGCATCCTTAAAATAAATTTAGCTCTCCAAGCTACAATATCATAACGTTCCATTAATATTTTACGTTTGGACTGGCACTTTTTATATTTGTATCCCATGCTTCTCAAAATACGCCTTAAAGTTGTTTTGCTGTATTTGAATTCAATATCAAATTTCAATGCGAGCCAAAGCTTATGAATGGTCGGAATTTCTTTTTTGACAACATAAAATGAGTGTATCATATGCCTTATAGCACACTTATCAAAATTGTCTATTTCCAAAAAACTTTCTCGGTTTCTATTTTTTCCTGGTGTTACAATTTTTGAAGTCGAAGCTTCAGCTTTTTTTCCTTCTTGAGTTATTTGAGTGACAGTGCGTTCAGAAATACCTAAAACGAACATATGTATGAATATCCAACAATATACCAATAAAACAAAAATACCCCACACGAAGGCAAAATACCAAGCAATGGTCACCCCAAAAATTACCTGTCAAGAAAGCAACCCGAGCCCGTACTTTAGAAAATGGTACAATTGGACCCTTATTGTCTCGTTCTAATTCACAAGAACGTTTCACCTTCAGAACAATGTCTCTGGCAGCACTTTTAACGACTTTTGGCATGATGATTACGAAATTTAATCAATAAATATGAATAAATACACAAGAGATTCAATACGCACAGTTCACTTGTCATAAGTCAAAACAACAACATCATGGCGGCCTGGGATTAGTTCCAATTTTCGCCGCGCGCAGACTTATCTGGCGCGCACTTTACTCGATGTCCCGCCAAAAACACACTGTATTTTTTTGTCTTCACACATGGCAATAGTGCAATTATCATATTCTGCCAGTGTGAAATTTTCTTCATAAATAATTTCAAAGTATCAATGTCCAGTCCCGTAAAATGAAGTAAATAAGCAGAAGTCGCTCAGTAAATCAATAATAAATAGGTTTACTGAGGATAGAAGAGGACTCCTTGGAAGCACACGAAAAACGCAGTCACACCTTTTAATTGTTCATCACAAACACCACGCACGAAAAACAGAAGTTTACTAAACTATCACTTTTTATCACAAAACGCCTAATACACAATTTTTAAAAGAATCAAACAAAAATTCAAATTCACATTTTTTCTTCATATATGGCAGTGGTATAATTAACACATTCTGCCATTGTCAAGTTTTCTTCATAATAAACAATTTCAAAGTCTAAATCGTATCTCATCAATGTCCAGTTCGGAACTTCCGTCGAAGTAAGGAGTCCCTCAGTAGAACGATAGTAGATTTACTGAGGACAGAAAAGGACTCTTTAGAAGCACACGAAAAACGCAGTCTCACGCTTTTATTTGATTATCACAAACATCACGCACGCAAATCACTTTGTGAGTTTATTAACCTATCGCTATTAAACCACAAAAACTCACCTTCACTTCTCGAGTTCCCACTAAAAAGTCTCACACATAGTTGCTCGATAAAATACCTCAAAAAATGTTCGTTCAAAAGTGGTTTTAAAGACAAGAAGGACATGAAATAGTTATAAACATATTTAAGTAATTTTAACTATTCTATGCTCTATTTTAACGTTTATTTTTATTTGTTTAATATAAAATAATTTAACATCTGTGACAGAATAGCAAATCAATATAATGTCAATTAGTTTACGAACGCAAGTTTAAACGTCAAAATATTTGTCTTCTCGTTCACTTGCGTAAAGATGCTTTTACGCAAACATACTTTTATATAGTGAAAATTTTAGAAAAAGCATCTTTAATGATGTCCGGAGGTCTCATAGATAAAGTTTACATAGGCTTGGATAACGCTCCGGCTGCATTTGACATAAAAGGACGCTTACTCGGTCCAGTAAGTTTTCACTGTTTTGGTACGTTATAAATACATTTTACACAAATTTTATTGAAAGTTCACGTTTCTATTTCAGAATGGAACCAATTTGGAATACATACGATCAGAAACTGGTGTGGTAGCGATGTTGAAAGGAGATAAATTTGAACCTTTGCATTTGGCACTGCACCATACGCGATCCGAAGCTTTGGCGGCTGCGCGGTCATTGGCACAGAATTTGATAGAGACTATACGCGCGGAATTGGCTCAGTGGAGCGCCGCGCAAGCGGGTGGGCCTCCACCTGCGTTAAACGTACCGCCACCAGCCTTGACTACCACTACTGCAGCCCTCACTGTCCCTCCTCCAGTTGCCACTGTGGCGCTCTCAACGCCTACAAGCCTTACTTCTACATCGCATCCATCTGTCATCCCACCAGTAGTGAGTGTTGCTCCTGCCACCACTCCCCTAATGTCTATGCGGCAGCCAACCTTCCTACAGCTCCTTCCACAACAGCAATATGTCCTAAACCAGGAAAATGGGCAGCTAATACCTATAGTCCAACATGGAGTTCAGGTTTCCAATTCCAACTTTACCTCACTACCTTTTGCACAGCACCTAGGCACAATACAACAGCCTAACTTTGGTGCTACACAAATTGTTGACATATCAAACATGCAACCTGTAAATGTTACTCAATTTAGGCTGAGCGGTGTACCATCTTCCATGTCAATGATACTGCAGAATGGTTTAACCTTTCCTCAAACAAGTTTAACAACAACAGATACAACAACAGTTAGTTCAGCAATTTCAGCCCCAGTTGTGTGCGCTGCTCAGAACACAAGTTCGTCTCAGAAAATTCTTTACAGTACAGATAAAGGCGATAAGGAAGTTAAGTACCATATTCAAGGTGCAGATGCAATGCAGTGGACTGTGCCTGGCTCGCAAACTATGATCATACCATACCAGCAACTGCAAGACTTGACAGCTAATCAGGCAGGATTGACTAACTTACAGCCACAACAATTTGTATCTGTAAGTATTTGACTAATCTGACTATAGAATCAATATTCACTTACAGAATAACTCAATTAAGAACAATTTGATCTTTGTATGTTTAATATCAAATGTTACTGATTCCACTTGCATGGGTACATACACTAAACTCTTGTATACTAAAACCTTTCTGAAGAAGTAACCTATACAATCGTGAAAATCATATCAAATCAAAACCCAAGTCCTAGAGAAGAATAAACAAACATTACCTTTTATAAATATAGATATAGACATTTCAATTTGAATTATATTCTTCTAACAGATAGCCCCTGCAGGTGGTCTGCAGCAAACATCTCTACCTCTGACTGCAGCACAATTGCAACAATTACAAACAACTGGAACCATAATGCATCTTAACCAGAAGGTATGTACAATACAAAACCAAAATAAATTGTTGGACACTAGAATAGTTTTAATTTGGTTCATGATACGCAAATTATTATTGATTTAATGGAATATGTTTTGAATATTTACTTTATATATATCTGTTAATTAATATAAAAAAACTTATAGTATATTTCTTATTATTAATGGATCCACTATATATGGCGACGAACTCATAACAAAGCGGCTACCACAAACCCTAAGGAACAACACCATCTCTAAGTAGACTCACCAACCCGCTTGGCCAGTCTGGCGTTTTAAGGCGTTACAGTTTTAGGCCATTGAATCTGTCTACAAGACAAACCAACCGGTTTTTTTGGATCCAATTTCCATCTGATAAAATGAGTTTTCTTTGTATGTTAATAAAATAAATAAATAAAAACATCGCTCATGCACAAGACATTGGGCATGAGGAGGCCCACGTCCAGCAGTGGATACTGGAAGGGTTGGTTGCATTGCATTTTAAACCAGTCTATAACTCTAAGTCTTGGTTCATTAGCATTGACACAGTGCTCAAGGGTTGATACTCAGCACTCACTTTTACAACACTCCTTGATATGAGAATATCATTTATTTAAAACTTAATATCATTATGTATAAAATATAGATGAAACAAAATTAATAATAATAATAAATATATTGAATAAACTATTTCTTTAGTGAAGAACATATGTATTGGTTTATTGACCGACTACTGTATGTCATATTTATTCAACAGCCCATAGCAAGCAGTGGCTCTTTGATAAATATTATATCCACTGGTCAAGCGTCTTCACCACAAATTATATCTGTGAGCATTCAAAATAATGTTAAACTATCACCTTCTTATCCATTCTAACCATAATAATATGTTTACGGCTTTATTACAGTTGCGGTTTCATTTTACACTGATTTGCTCTCTCATCAAGTATAATTTTAAAAACCCTTTGTAACTTGAATCTTTTAACATCTTTAACTGTTTGCAAATTATTTTCTTCCTTGTAATTCTATTTTTATTTTATTTTTGATTGCTCACTCACTGCTTTAAAAATATTAATATTTGCTGCATCCATTTATTCCTATTTAATTTCTACTTCGTTGTCATTTTAAAATAGTTTGATTTATGTAAAATTTACCACCATCAGGGTTCATCAACGCCCACAAAAAATGTAGGTACTCAAGAATCAAGGGGGCAAAAAAGAATGTCTGATGGCAATCCAACCCAACTGCAGCTAAGACCCATAGCACCAGCTGGGTAAGTAGTAAGCTTATTTAATACTTAATAAAAATCTCCGCATGATTAATATATGGTTTTCTTCCAGAGCTCAAACATGTGAGCAAAACATAGTACCTACATTTTAAACACATTAATATCTCCACAATTATTTAAAAAATAATTAATGAATTTACATACTATGTCTATATTTACTTTTTAATTTTAACATTTGCTAATTCTCTCAATCAATTTTAAATTTTAATGTATAATTTATATAATAGTTATCCCATAAATAAAGCAATTGGCGTGACTGTTAAAATACATGCAAATGTTAAAATCTACTAAACTTTCGGCGCAAACGTCGAATTTTCAAAAAGGAAATTACAAGGAAAATGGAGACTTGGAAGCATGAAAAAACATAAAACCTAGGACTCCGTTTCATCGCTGTTGAATTAAGTTCATTGATCTCTCACTACGTTTTTTTAAATAGATCTATTAAATTTTCGAATAAATTAATGGCTATGAAGCGCGTCTTAAAAAAAATGATACGAAAACAATTAGAAGTTAATGTCTGGTCCCAAGAAATACCGTACTCTTATCGTCGCCGTCGTGTGCTATTATGACGAGAAGAAACTTTTCCAGTAATTTTCATTTCATGTGTGTGAATTGAAATAATATGATGCTGCAGGTCTCATATCGTAAGCCAGGACAAGTGTTCGACGAGAGATTCGCGCTCGTGGACATCCGCGGCAGGTATAACGAAGACTTACTGCAGTCCTGCATTGGGTCTCACTTTGTAGCCAAGTTAATTTGTCCGAGTCTATGCATAAAGTTCTCTTGGTTCAATTATAATTATGTGTAATATACCTACAGGAAAGTTTAATCTACGAGATTTCTTGTTTTTAATGAAAATGGGATATGGTTAGAGGATTCTATCAAATTATCTTGGCTATGAAAAGTGTTGAACAATGTTCATCAAACTTGGTGTGATTTTTTAAATAACAATATTTGTGTTAATTGGGAGCTTCTGTGTATAATAACGCGTAAAAGAATAAATTATAAATTCGAGGATGTTTTAACAATGTTTTCTCATAGGTCTATCTCGATGATATTTCAATTACTTTGTCCCCGACGTAGTGTAGCTAAAAAACTGAAAAACGTTGCGTAACTTTGCTATATTTGCGTATATTGAATTACCACGAAATTGGCGTAGTTATCCTATGATTGTCCGTAATTTTTTCTTCATTATATTGCAGCACCTATATAAGAGGTTTCATCGACAACAGCTAATCTCAACAAAATGGCTATTCAATAAATTTAGATATTTTCCAGGTTGCACCGCACGATAAATAATCGGTTTAGCTTTAATATAATTACCGTTTATTACTAATAAATCAACTGTATTATTTAACTTTAGGTAATTCTTTAGAACTAAGACTAAGAACTAAGACGCTTTCTGCATGCTAACTTTTTAATCTTCATGCTTACTAACATAATTAGGATTAACTTTTGATACTTTTTGTGCATGCTACCATTGCATTGCCTTTTATTTTTACAAAGGATCCGAAAATACTGTTCCTGTTTTCATTGGTGAGATGCAACGACGAATCTTATTTAATTTTCTGAATTAATTATCTATTTTATTTTAAGGTGTAACTGCATTATCTGCATAACTAACCGCATTGCAATTACGAGGTGAAGAAAAAGTATCATGCATGTCCGTAGAACAATCAAAATTCAGACTCCATTTATTTAATTTTTATTTAAGCGTAGTATAGTAAGAATTCTTTTAAATTTCTTTTGTAACTATTGCGCGTGAAACAAATATTATGTAGAGCATTGCGTAAATAGTTTTCCTTGAGTTGATTTGAATAATACTGCAACTACTAATTATAGAACGATAAATATATACTTATACTTCACATTTTGAAGATTTTCACATCCGCTTTCGCATTTTGTCCTCCCGTTACTTTCAATTTTTCTTTAGCATACAGAATCAACGCCGCAAGGAGACGAGCTCGAGATTAAAATAGTTTTCTTCTGATGTACTCGTAGTATTTTCTTTCACACTATTCTTAGCTTTACTATCCCTTTCAGGCTCTATTGTTTCGTGAGCTATCATCCAATTTTTATTTTTTGTAAATTTTAATCCCGTATCTTATTATTCCACCACGTAGTTTTTCCTATCAGCGATAAGCGAATAAGGCATCTAATATAATTTGTGCTGCCAGGTGAACCAAGGAAGAAATCATCGCGTTGAAGAACTCATCCCTTGATATTAATGCAGAAGCGCTGTACGCAATACCAGTAACATTTTAATGCATTAATAGGCGCTTGTTGTGTTTTTGTCTTATTACAGTAATTTGCCAGTCACCAGGAAGGCCGAGAAATCAAGTTCGTTATCATCATTACCTTTAGATTTAATAATTAAAGATTTTGTTTTAGAATCAAATGGGAGAAATTCGTGTACATCTGAAAAATCAATGTCACCACATAGATTTAAGATAACTTAGCGTACCCTTAGCGTAACTTTACGCTGACTTTACTTTACCCTTTTAGCGTAAAATAAATATAATTTTATTCTATTTGCATATTTTCAAGTACTTACATCATATGCGTAAAGTTGCAATTTGCGTACCTTGCATCATAATAAATAGGTATATATGCATAAATTTGCAATTTGTAAAATATATTTGTGCCGTACCTAACATGCTTAAAACATTGGCCAACGAAGTGTTTGCACGATTGTAAACTTTTTTGAGTTCTTAAACAAGATATAACTGTGATTTTAAAGTTCATATTTGTTGTTCTAACTGGATGAATGAATAGGTTTGTTCTACAACGTTATATTTTCGCTTGGCACTACTTAATCCCTTATTGAATAAATAATTTAAGTTGATAATGAAAATCAAAGGACTATGTATATCTCCGAATGTACGTATGGCCGATACTGTAAATCTATGTCTGCAATTTGCGTACCTAGCGTAATACTAATAAATATATTCACTTTGCATTTTGCTTAGTATTGTAAGGATACAGCGTATTTTTGGGATTGTATTTTCATATTACTAATATGTGATTTATCTACAGCTAGAGACAACACTGTCGTCAGTATGGGGATGAAAATTAATCCAGCACATGGGACTATAATCCACGTGTCGTCGGGGCAACAGACCAAGTAATAGACATTGTTTTATATCCGTCATGCTAGCCTAAGATTAAACTGTTATATATTATTCCTTATTTTTTAGTGTCTCAGGGTCAGGCGTAACCCAGGATGGCACAGGAATGTACATAAGACATATAGACAGAAGTGCAATACAAATTCAAGGAACTAAAGATGTCCAAAAGCAGGAGTTAACATCGAACAAAATCCAAAGTACCGCACAAAACGTACAAATGATTACAGTGCCGCAAGGCATGACTGTGTTGCAGAATCCTTTGAATATTACCCAAATGCCGACCATGATCGGTCAACCGAACAGTCAAGTGTACATGATACCGACAAATCAGTCGAATCTTGTTCAAGCTGGAGCGTTACAACAAGGGATAATCAGTCAGCAAGTCCTACAACCAGGACAAAACGTAACTGTAATGCAGCCGAATCAGCTAGGCATGGCAAACGGGGTCCAATACAACATGCCATTGATGCCGATGAACATGCCTCCTTCTTCCCAATACATGTCTGCCGGGATAAATTTGAACACGCAACTGTCCGCACAACAGTTAAACGCAGCTTTCGCTAGTCAACAGCTGGGTAACCCTAACTTAGCTGTATCTGGGACAATTCCTATAGTCCAAGCCCCACCCCCTCCTTCCCCAATCAGTAACGCAGCTCAAGCCATCCCAGTGACCCAAACACAGATTCAACAAGTTCTTCCACAAAACTCCTCTTATATAACACCGACCACGCAATACGCCGGAATGCCCACGCAATACATGATGCAGACTAACAATGGTACAATAACGATGCCGGCCAACAGTAATTTGCAATACAGTGTACCTGCTAATCAAACCAGCACTGCAGGTGCGACAAATGGGAACGGTCAAACTAATAGTACAACCGAAACAGAATCAACAAACGGATCCACCAATCAGACCAACTACATCACGTCATCGTCGCAAGATACTGGATATTCGACAGTACAGAATCCCGTTCAGACTTTCACTTCAGATACCACGAATACACAATCGGCGGGGTTTACACCCGCTGGTCAGAATGTCACTCAACAGAATTTTACCAATAACGGAAGCAATCCACAAACTCCGGCGTATAATGTTGGTCAGACTACTACAACGCAGCCTCCAGCAAGTTATAACCCTTCTAATGGATCTCCACAGCCAGGCAATCAGGGTTTCGGAACACCACCTACTTCTCAAAACGGTTCTCAAACAACATATTCTCCATCAAGTACACCAGCACCCAATCAAACGTATTCAACGACGAATCTCTCGAACATGACCAATGTGACTTTCCCACCAAATCAGAATTCCCAGAACCCTTACCCAAACGCAACGGGTCAGAACTTGGCAGCTTTCGCAAACAATCAGTATCAGTATACGAGTAGACCATGGTTCCGAGCGAGGTACGGCTCTCCTCAAGCATCTCCGTACAACTCGGGAGCAGTTGCTCCGAATGCTCCGATGCCAGTGCCGCCGCCCACAGGCAACTACAACTATTGGCAGGACAGTTGAGACCTAGACAGTATTATTTTCAGTGATGTTATTGAATAATAATGATAGGCCAGTGCACATGTAATTTATTTCGTCGTGAACGAACTGTAATAGAATTATTATAAAAACTAAGATAAATATGAGAGACTGCTATAATACAGATTACATTTATAAAATGTAACGATGTAAAGTACCTATGTTAATGTAAAAAGCTATATAGATAAATACAGAGATTGATATTGTGAACTTCGTGGCGTTTCTTTTCATTATTTATCCTTTTCTACTTAAAACGTTTACTACAGCTGGATAATATATTTTGGCGAATGTTAACCTACCTCAAACTACAACTTACTTGACGTGACATAATTTATTTTTAATTACGTTTGTCCAAAGAATAAGGGTATCGTACATTTGTCATTTGTACGTTTTCCCATGGGTTTTCTCTCGGCCTCCTTATGAGTTTTGGAATTAAACATGAATACTGAAAATCGGTACCCTGTAACGCCGTCCCTATTTATGTTGAAAGAGATAAAACGCCGGCAAGAACTAGTGAACCGTGGTTACCAGTTACTGAAACGAAAGACCGAAGCCCTACGTCTCCGCGGGAGGCAGGCTGCGATAGAGCTGGCAGCTACGCATGCGGTTTTAGGCCATACACTGAGAGAAGCGTATATATCTCTAGCAGCGATCAAGTTTACCAATGGAGAGTCTAATGCTTTGGTACTTGAGAATATTGGACAGGTTGGTATCGATCATTATCTAAAGATGGGACGAGTAGACGGTAAATAGGTATTTATTTGAGGTAGGTACCTCAAAGTAATTCATAGTCATCTGCATATCAGGGATACAAACATTCCTTCAAAGGATAGTTGTCTCAATTATTTTAATAGGAAAGTGGCAAACGGAAGACAATTTGCCTGATGGTTAGGATATTGCGACGATATTGATCTTCCTTGGACATTGCGACGTCCGTAAATGCGTCACGCAAGTTTAGTAACCAGGTTTCGAAAAAATATATAAGGATTAGGGATTTCTTTCAATTCCACTTCTGGTTATGCGGTTCATCCGCACTTCCTTGGAAAGTAGGTAGTTTCTGTAAGTTGTGAAGTTCGCTTCATACTCCAAACCCCCCCAGGCTGTAGCCAGTGCCCCCCTTAGCTGTTTTGTCGCCCTGTACAACATACGATTGCGCTCCTTCATGTCTACGCCCATCTGCTGTGTAGGACGCCTCCAATTCAAGGCGCCCTATGTGGCCGCACATCCTTAAGCGCAAAACACAGAAATGGCGTCTGGCGCTGGCGAGGCTCGGGCGTCTTGCCATTCATTCTCATTTTCATACAAAATATATGGAAGCGACGCGATTTAAAACATACTGAAATGGCGTGGCGCGGGCGGCCACATGGCACGTCTGCCATGTCTGCACCACGCCAGCGCCAGACGCCGATTCTGTGTTTTGTGCCTTAAACCCGGCTCTGGTTGTGGGACGATCTGCTCACTAAAGTCATTATGCTGCGTTACAAATAATGTGGGGTTGTTCAAGAAAGCTGTGAACAGGATTTTACAATAACAGAATTTTACACGCGGCGGTAACCACTTTCCACCATGTGGGTCGCACGTACCTATCTATTATACAAAATACCTATTCGATGGGACGGATTACCCAATCCCGATATATTTTACGGCAGTGAGGTAACTCAGACAGTCAGATGCACCCAGTTGGTAGAATAGGTACAGCATAGCCCTTCCCTGGTTTCGTTCCGAATGTAACCTTTGCTATAAACTGGTACGATTCAGTATGTATTTTTAAATATGTTAATTTTTATTTAAACTTGCAAATGGATATGTAGGATTTGAATCGGTTTAAAATACCTACCGCTAATTTAATTTAGCTATTTCTTATTCTGTTAGCAATTCCTATCATTGTTGATGCTGCAACGATTACCAAATTGTGTATATTCGTACAGACCACTTATACTCTTAGCTTTTATTATTAAAGTGTATCCTGTCGTCTCGTCTATTTGCTAGGCTCAAGTTCGCGTCCAACGTTCGTCTGAGAACATATCGGGGGTCTCCACAGTCTCCCTCCAAGCAGTTGAGGAGTCGGGAGTTAGTGATGCCTTCCGCTACGCCGGCCTTGGCGCCGGTGGTCACCGAACTGGTGAGGCTAAGAAAGCGTTTAGAGAGGCAGTCCGAATCCTCATCAAGTTTGCGTCTTTGAGAAATACGTGCATACTGCTGGATGAAGCTATTAGGTCTACGCTAAGGTATGATTTGTTGATTTTGGGCAGTAAGAACACCAAATAAATCGTCCTAATACTCAAATATTGACTTGATTTTAAACTATCTACTTTTTCTTTATAGAATAGATGACAGACAAACGGGCGGGCCACCTGATGGTAAGTGGTCACCGCTGCGCATGTACACCTGCAACACCTGGGTGCTTGCAGGTCCTTGCAGAATCCTGTTCATAGCTCTCTTAAAGAGCGTAACGGAAAAAACTAGACAGTTCATTCTACTACTTTCGAGTTTGCAATGTAGTGTCTTTTTGACCGCACAGTACGCAGCGACTCGTATGTCAAGGAAGTGCGGATGAACCGCACGACGATGACGCACGAGCACTATATCCTTGTTCAGGTATAGAAATAGTTGGTAGAGTTACCTTAAAATACTAAATTTCCTTTTCTATGTTTGTAATAACTTTCAGAAAAGTAAACGGCATTGAAAAAGTTATAATGCCTAAATTGCTTAACACTGAAACCTACATACGCATGGAAATGGACGAGAGGGTAATATGATAAAATAAGTTACAATTCAAATAAAATATAGGAAATAGAACTTATACAATTCCTTTAATTCTCAGGAGAGGGAGGAATTTCATCGCCTTAAAATGGTGAAAGCCAAGAAAGTCAGGGCCAAAGCTTTAGCCAATTTGCGACGTAGAGACTCTGCTAATGTTGGCGATGGGGAAATTAACGGTAGGCATCTTTAGTGTTTGTTTTCATTTTTGATATTACCTAATTTGCATTACCTACTTATGTAAAGTAGGTACGTACCTACGTACTACGTGCCGGGAAGTGGTGTGGAATGTACTCCAGCGAGGTGGACAGACGACTTGCAGAAGTTCGCCGGCGGTGGTTAGATAAGAAGAGCCGAAGATTGTGTATGGTGGTGAGCCTATTTCCAGCAGTGGTGAGAGACATAGGCTGATGGTATGGTACTTATGTAAAAGCTTATCGCGAAAACACAACTTCAGCCATGAACATTAAATTCAGTGGATGATCTCTCTTCTGCCCACTCTCACTGAGGGGGTCATCAGGTTACAAACTACCACGACTGACTTTCTAAAGAACTAATTTATATTGATAATTTCAGACGCTTTGAGAAAATGCAATTAAACTTCATAGAATGTCTATCCTTCTACCGCTTTTGAATTCGTTGATGGCAATATTGTCTCGTCATGGATGTGCAAAATTAAGGCCCTTCATACAGTTTTGGCTTCGACGCTCATTACAATATTTTTGCAGACGTGACAATTACAAGTTCTACAACTCGCTTGCGTTCTCTGGAGTGTCTAACAAGTATACTCTACCCGTGCACCCCACTTTCGTCGAGCGAGTCCGGAGATTTCAAGCCCTTCTGTTTGCCCCATAACTGGGATGATGAAGACTTGCTATTTTAGTGTCATATTTTGGCTTCAATACTATAGTACCATCTACTTCTAAATTAAGTCTTATTTTGGTTTATTAGTTCGCTAAGTCCTTTGAATATGAAAATTCATTAATTATATAAGTACCTACCTACTTATTAAAACTTTATTCTTCCAAGTATCTTACTTGTTTACTTATTGTACCAATTATTTGTTCGCATATTTTCTGTGAAATGAGTAGGTCATTTCGAATTCTATTAAATAATGAATTTTTTCAGCATTTAGTTTTATTTTCTATATTAACTTTACAGTCAATACATTAATTACAGGACCCATCCATTGTCCAATCTCTCTTCCATAGGCTTTGTGAAGTACTGGCACCTTCGGAATTTCTCCAATATTTCACCCTGAAAGTAAAACGGTGTTCAAAACGATCACGCCTACTGTAAAACACATTATTTCTAGTTGGAATGTACTTACCGGCCCAGTCTTTTTGATAGTTTCGCCGTAGAAAGTGATTGCGCTAGACCCGGTCCCATATAGAGGATATTTCAAATGCAACTGACGAAAAATAAGACGACAATTACTGTTTCTACATCATTAATAGATAAAATAAACCCAGTCTAGATAAAATGTTCTACTTCCGGCGATGACATGTTAACGTACGGACTTCAGACTGGTATGAAAACAACTTATTAAATTGTACTATCAACTAAAAAC
The DNA here is from genome assembly GCA_943735995.1 of Sesia bembeciformis. Lineage (NCBI taxonomy): Eukaryota > Metazoa > Arthropoda > Insecta > Lepidoptera > Sesiidae > Sesia > Sesia bembeciformis. Next base: position 12,107,183 of record OX031040.1, read on the forward strand.
AATAGGTCAGTTTTTAGATCAATACACTAAAATCAGTGTTCGAAATGTCACCGCCACCAAGCATACCTACTTTTTAGCGGGTGCTACGTAGGTATTCCAATGTGAATTATTAGCGGTAGGTCCATTTAACGTTTGATCCAAAGCGCATTTCGTCCAGAGTAGACACAGTAGGTCCAACATGATAGACTGCGGTAGCATAAGAGGCTAGAAACAAGTTTTTGTTTTACTCGTATATATAAATTTGTGTCTAAGAATATATGTAATGTTTGCTTTTTATTTTCATCTGGTACTTTAAAAAATGTCGTATTAGATTTGCTGCGAATATAGATCTACTGAGTCTGGACGAACTGCGATTTGGACCAAATGCTAAATGGACCTACCGCTAATAATTCTCCAATATCCAGTAGTCGAGGTAGAGTATTTTTAAAATATACGGAAAATGTAAATACTTTCAGATTTTGAATAATTAATACACCTTCAATACCGACGTCAGAATGTTGAGTGTATCACATTGAGAAAATAATCACCTACGGTTTTATTAGAGTGGGGAGAGTTGGATAATTGCGCGAGGTTAATAATAACCGTGCCGTGCTTAAGAGTGAATATCCAAAAAAAAACTTTACAGGACATCTAAGTGCGTTACATCATAGTCTAATAGGCAATAATCTTCGTGCACCGGCCATCCGTGTGTTGCAAACAACCATGAGAGGTAGATGTAAGTCACAATGTTATCGTTTTCGTTGTAGGTAATTTTTGATGAATTTACATTACGAAGTAACTTATAATTTATTTATGCATATCTTTATTGTTTGAATGTTTGCCATTGCGAAAATATTAAAGAATGGTGTGCAAATAATTTCTTAATATTCAGCAAGTAGGTAGGTACTTTCTTAATATTCAAGTGTGAAGATTTTTCCCGATTTTAAAACTAAGTAACGGAGTTTGACATTTAGGTACGCGCGGTAATATTTTTTGCTGAAGATAAACAAGAGAATGATCTACCTACTTATGTATCTATGTTGTTCTATTGACTAAAGCATTATAAGCAATTATGTACCCAACAATACCTACAAAAACGACGCATGGCTTTGCAACCGTAAAGGTTACATCTCAGGACTTTTGTGTTATTTTTACCATAAACTTATTTTTTATCTTAAAATTTCATTTATAATTTAGTTTAAAATTATTCACGTGATTTTAAATATTTTATTATAGGTACACAAAATATTTAAAATCTATATTTTCCGTACATTTTTCTATCTAGCCTATAGAAATACTCACCAACTCCTCGACTGCTTGTATTGGAATAGGTACATAGCGCCAGCTAAGAAATATGCTTGCCAGCAAGCATATTTCTTGCTGGCTGGGTGATATTTCGATCGAACATATAATTTTAGTAGGTATTATTCCTTTTTAGTAGGTACATTTATTTAGGTTGATAGTACAATTTAGTAGGTAAGTACATTTTTTCATACTAGTCTTGAGTAAATGATTAAAATCAAATTTAGGACCTTTCCACAATAGGCACAATACCAGTTAATCTTTGTCAAATAGAAGTAATACCACAATAGAAGTAAATAAATGCGATATACATCTTTGTCAGCAGTGACCAACAAGTTTCGAGGTTCAAATTTCTCCTTCACGTAATTAGCTTCATACTCTGTACAGTATTCGGTGACTGGCTGTGACGTGGCTAACTCCTCAATTACTTCGTCAAGCATTTGCTCCCAAAAGAAGTCTGTTAACATTCGCTTCCGAATACCATCCCCGTGTGTCGATTTTTTTGGTATTTTATAACTATCCCGCATTTCACTACCTTTTATATGAATCTCACCCCCATCCTGCAGAATCCAAGGCCTACTAAAATTCTTTCCTTTACCATAGGCCGAAGGCTCAATGGGAACTTTTGGATGAAGTTTAATGCGCTCAAGTAGTTTTAATTTGATGTTCTCTTCTTCATGTAATGGTTCTGGAATATCAGCTTGAGCTTCTTGATCCATTGTGCTAGGCTGCATTTTTATTAATAGAAAAATCACAAAAATCTGTTAAAATTGAAAGTTACGATAATAAAATTTGTTGCTATGGATACCGTAAAATATTTCAAAATGTTTGGTTTATGTTCTACTAGCGACCCGCCCTCACTTTGCTTCGGTTTATTATATTTAAAACAATCGGAATAAGATATTTTCCTGTGGTAAAATGGAGCCTATATTTTAAGTTAGAGCTCTAGCAATACATCGGTGAAAACTGCATTCAATTCCATGCAGTAGTTTTTGCGTGTATAACATACAGACAGACAGAAAACTTTCTAAAAACTTGTTTTGGTTTCTGTTGCTCTAATAAAGACCCCCATATTAGTTTTTTTTCAATATCTACAATGTACAGACATCGGCCTGTTACAATTTTATTATTATATATATAGATAGATTGCGTGTAACGAAATAAGATATTGTCAAACGTCAGTTGATAAAAATTTTATTCCTTGTCAAAAAGGGCCAGAAATGGCTACTATTTGCCACAAACAAGATTTGCCCCCTCCGGGGGGCTATAAGCCTATTCCTTACAAAAGGATTCCAGCTAAGCAATATTTTAGTGGTACGTGCAAATATACTGTATTTTGAAATTGAAATGTATTTATTTTTCTAAACTTATTATGTAACGTGTAGAGGTTAGGTTTATATATTTTGGTTTAATTTTTCAACTTATTGTATTCCTCACCATGTCGGTATTATTGTTATAACGCCTTTATTGATCTATAATTAAATTGGCATAATAATTATCAATCACAATAATACACAGTTTACATATCAACTTACGGTACCCATCCTTTATTTGTTTCAGGTTACGCCTTATTCACGGGCTACATTGGTATGACGATTGGTGCCATTTATCTGTACTCTATAACGAACAAGCAAATCCAGAAGCAGGAGATTGAAATGCGCTCGTCTAAAATGGCGATATATCCGATGCTGTTGGCAGAGAGGGACAGGGAATACTTGAAGCAACTTCGCAGGAACCGTGATGCGGAGACTGAACTCATGCGTGACGTTCCTGGATGGGAGGTATGGTATACCATATTCTAACTGTCTTTGACAATAATTTCAAAACTACTAAATGGAAAGTACTAATCCCAAAAAACACATTGGTGAACTCTTAAAATTAATATCTAACTGAGAATCTAACCCTGGATCTACTGTACAGCAGGCAGGTTACCAACTTTGCAAATCAGTCATTAAATTGACATATTGACGATAGTGCTTCAGTATAAAGGTGGTGCAACTGCTTAACTTCTATATTAAACAAATGGGTACTTGTGAAAAACTGACATGGCTTTGTTACCTAGCACAATAAATGTATTTCGTAAAACTGTTTTTCTGTACATATTAATGGTGAGGGTGTGTGAAAATGGACTGAAAAGCAGCAAAATTCCACAAATTTAACATACAAACACAATTGGAACATTGAAATATTGTTTTGAAGCAAATGGCATTGAATTAGATTTAAAAAAGAGCTCCTTTCTTTATCTGTGTGGTGGTGTGACATTTCTTGCGTTAATTACACAGTCAAAAGCTGAATGAAATATGAATGTCATTCAAATTTTCAAACATGATCTAAACTAATAAAACAGCATATAAATAAAGGGTTTTCCAATAAGGGCGGGTTGATGTTTAAATGGAATAAAACAAGCTGTGTGTGAGGTATTAACGAAAATCATTTTTATTTGAAAGGCCCATGATGTATGCCATTATGTATGGAATATGACATCGTTCAAATGTCCACCGTGGCTTCTCACGGTGGCACAGATCCGAGAGGTCCAATTTTCAATGACTCTGCCACATAGATCTGGCTGAATTTGAGCGATGGCCTGGGTTATGTCGACTTAGAGGCCATCAGTCGATTGCGGCTTATTGGCATAGACCTGCGACTTCAGAAAACCTCACAAGAAAAAGTCTAGCGGGGTCAAATCACACGATTTTGGTGGCCAATTCATGTCACCTCTGCGAGAGATAACCATACCCTGAAATTGTTCATGCAGAATGTCCATCGCGGCGTTCGCTGTGTGACACGTAGTGCCGTCCTGCTGGAACCACATGTTGTCCACGTCCATATCGTTCAAATCGAGCCAAAAGAAACCTGTACCGCTCGCCGTTGACGGTGATGGCCTCACCAACGTCGAAAAAGTACGGACCAATGACACCGCCGGCCCAAAATCCGCACCAAACAGTAACTTTTTGTGGATGCATTGCCACCAGGTGAACCTCGTGTGGGTTGGCGTCGTCCCATATATGGCAATTTTGTTTGTTTACATAGCCATTCATCCAAAAATACGCCTCGTCGCTAAAGATGATTTTTCGGCCAAAATTGGGGTCCTCTTCCAACGCTCCGTAGCCCAGTCAGCGAACAAACGGCGTTGTCTATGATCATTAACTTTGAGCTCTTGGGTCAGTTGGATCTTGTACGGGTGCAGGCCCAAGTCCTGACGCAAAATTCACCAAGTTGAAGTCTGCGAAAGGCCGAGTTCTTGTGCACGGCGAGGAATTGACTGCCTCGGGTTCTCCTGCACACTTTCACGGACAGTGGCGATATTCTCGGCCGATCTGGCGTTCCTTTGACGTACGGGTGTTGGCTGATTGTTTACCGAACCGGTCGTCTCGAATTTGGCCACCAAACGTTGGTGAATCGACTTTGAAGGGCCACCGCGTCTGCCATAAAATGAGCGCAACGCACGCAACGTTTGCACTAATGAACACTCTTTTTGATAATAAAGTTTTATCATTTGGACATGCTGCTCAATCTTGTAACTTGCCATGGTGATTTGGCATCAGCCAAAACAAAATGGCCGCCACAGCCTGTAAACATCAACCCGTCCCTATTAGAAAACCCTTTACATTGCACAGCTAAGAAAAATGAGTTCTGTTTTCGTCGATTTAGAGTGCATGTTACGCGACGGATTAGCATGTGGTATGAATGACAGCAGACTTCAGTATGATGTTCTGAAAGGGGACAGTTTAACATATCAACATTTAACATGGAACACTGATTTTCATTTGATGTGGAACATATTCTGGGTGAACTGTGATTTGGACCAAACGCTAAATAGAGCTAAGGCTAAAAAGCAAATACCTTTCGTGCATTTCGAGTCTACAATGTCTGTTACTGTTTTGTTTTGGTGTGCAATAGAGTTTTATCTAGTTATGTATTTTTGTTCTAGGTCGGCACCTACTATGGGGAGAAAGTGTACAAGTTGGTTCCTCCCGATACCCTCGTAGAGCCAATCTTCCATGAGTACTACGCTCACAGCAATCCAACTGAATGGTTCAGGAGGGCTTACATCAAACTGCGCTCTTAAATGCGCCGTACAACTGAAGGCCTATTCATACAATGTGTCAGCAAAGTCTGGCTGTGTAAAGTTAGCAAGTCTGCTCTTTTATTATTATATATAAATGATTGGTAATGATGTCACTTAATTGTGAATAGGTCTTTAGTGATTCTTTCTTACACCTGTAATTACAATAATTGCTATAATGTTGTTTTTAGCACAAACATTGAGATGTAACCTTGTAAAAGCCATTGGGTGTAAGATACTAGTACAATTTTGCAAGGAGATTTGGTAGATTGACTGTCACATCAAAATCTGTAACTGACTCCAGAGTTTGGTGCATATTCATCAAGTTTCATATAATTAGTTGTTATTTGTAAATAAATAATGTGCAGTCATTTTCAATATTTCATTTGCGCGTTTGTATCCCCGTGGTGGAATGGAAAAGGAGAGAAATCACGAAATGAGTTACTTTTAACAGAATTAAAAATACGATGGGAACGAGTGAATACCTACCTTTCTACCAATCTTAAGAAAAAAAAATTAAACTTATTTCACGATAGGATTGATTCACGGTAAAGTGTAGTGTAGTAAAGTTAGCACGGAAATGCGCATTATTTCGGAAAAAATCAGAGGTGTCAAAATTACATATTGTATGCTGGAAAAAAGAATATATCAAAAATTTTAAATTCAAAATGGTCATCCAATATTACTGGATATTACGAAAGAAATCGTTAAAAAATTACAAATGGATGCGAAACTTATTAAAATTTGTAATTATAAGTTTTCTACAGTAATTTAAATATGTACATATAATTACAATAAATTATATTCAAAATACTTCTTTCTATGAATAAGAATTCAGTATTTCTTTCTATTCTTCTTTGGCGGGCAGCATTTAGGGAAATCCGTCGATCAAGTCTACTCGTCGCCTATACCACAATGCTTGAAGAAGACTTTTATCAGTGCGTCCTGCCAGTCATGACGTAGGTACAGCGGCGGGGCAAGACCTAAATTTGATGTGGGCGAAATTTAAAAAAATACTGTATTTCTCATTTTCACATATTATAATCAAGAACACAAAAAATGTTTTTCAAAGTGCAAGTTGTGCTTTTTGCTTATATATTTTTAATATTCTTTACGAGCTTGAAATCCTCGGAGTATAATTATATAGTAGAATCGGAGTAGGAGTAGAGAATTCCCGTAAGGAAGAGATTCGGTAAAGAACTAACTCGCCGACATAGCTTATAGAATCGGTATGTTAAAGAGGCAATGCGCAGGTCATATTTGCCCCAGGAGCGATGACCGAAGGCGTAGAAGAGTCCTCGAATGGATGCCACGTAACGGCGCAGTGTGGGACGCCCTCCGGCCAGGTGGAGAGCCTTGGGAGAGGACTATATTCAGCAGTGGAGACAGGCTGATAGTAGGTATGAATAACGTTCACACGTATGCTCAACACAAGCAAATTTTCCTATAATTGGGTCCGGCTTTCGAGCGGTACAGCACGCCCTACGGCTGCCCTAAACGACACGCACATATTCTTTCCATCCTCTATCTTCTCCAAGACCCATTCAATATAAACCTTCACTATATTCTTGTTTAACTTCATATAGAAAATCTCTTTTTGTTGGAAAAGGGTACTTTTTTTTAAATTTTTGCTGAAAAACAAAAATGTAGGTATATTTAGAAAAAATATCCATATGAAATTACTTTCGAGGTCCTAGTATAAAAACCTGCTAGGTGGGATAGCAAAGAAAAAATAATTAAACAATTACAAATGTTTATTTATGCCTAATTTTAACGTTTATAAATCGAGAATTATTTTCGGTATTCGTAAAAAGTGAGTATTAATTTAGTAAGTAAATATTTCAAATAAAAGGGCATTTGTAAAGTACACATTCCAAGCTTCGGAAAACCTACCCGTAGTTTTAATAACGTGTTTTAAATCAGAGTAATATTTTATTTTTTTATTTTCAAGAGTTAAATAATACACATTGAGAAATAATATGTTTATTAAAAAACAGAATCAATCACCTTTATCATTAATGTACGAAATAACTACACCTTTAATTTTACAACACTGAAATCTGTTAAATCTGATAATATATAACTTTGAAAAAAATATCCCCTTAGCAAATAGTTTATTGAATAAGGTGAGGAAATCGAAAATAACATGATGTAGAACTTAAGATTCATAGTTTCGTTTCTGTATACTTAACGTATACTATATATACTTAGTTGTCATAAGTAGCTGCAAGGCAAGACATTCAAATTAAAAGCAAAATTAACGGATGACAGACAAACAGTGAGGTAACACACAATATATTATAAGAGGTGAGGTATCGCAAAGTGCAAACAGTAGTCTTTATTTCCATCAATTTCTCCCCACAATATTAAAAATCAGTCTAAAATTTCCCACTGTTTGGAGAATTTCCGACAGCTTGGCAACCTTGCTCGCTTCGATAACTTCTATTACAGATTCGACTTTGGTAAATAAATGCATAGCCAATCATTTTTGTACTTTGATTAAACATAATTGTCAGAGTACAGTAGTGACTTTCTCATACGTTTTCTTCATAATTATAAATAAATGCAAAATATTCACTTTAAGATCGACATCAACAATTACGCTCTTTAAAACAAAAACAATGATTTTTAAAATTGCACAATGTATTATATATAGTTTTAATTGTTCACAATATTATAAACGTAACATTGGGGCGTTTCAAAATGTGCGGAATTTGATATTAGACAATGTAATGGTCTAATGGTGTATCCTTTTCTGCTTTCTTAATATAGAATAAGATGCAACACGTGTCAAGTAGAAAATTTCGCACGTTTTGGAACACAGTCTATACATATATGCAGATAAAAGTAGCAAGATAAAAAATATATATACATAAATAAATAAAGAAAATAACCAACTCAATAATTTAAATAACAATACAAATATTTCTCTAGAGGTCAACTTTCTAAATTAAAGGAATGTCTCAATTCCACCTCCAAAAGTAAATTATGAAAACAAATAAATAACAAATTTACAAGGGTTTGATATTTATATTTAGATATGATATTTGATATTTAGGAGGGGGAGAGTGCACGCTGCAATCCAACAGTCGCTGGGCGCGCTCGACTGTCCACGTTACCCCTCTCTCACAGAAGACTACCTTGAAATGTACTGCATTTCCCACTTTATCGTATTTCCCCAATGTACGTACGTGTTTCGGTAGTGAGTGAGATGTGCCAGAGCCCATTCCCATCCCATCCTATCCCTGCCCATTTTCACAACCCTTTCTCCAAATCCATTCCTATATCTCCAAAGGTAGGCAGCGCATCCGGGGGCGTGCCAACATTTGTCATTTTGGACTAATGTTGGCATGTATCGCGGATGTCTATGGGCGACAGTATCCACTTACCATCAGGTGGACTGTATGCTCGTCTGCCGCCTTAGTACATAAAAAAAAAAAAAAAAAAAATATGAATTCAGACGATACCGGCTTTTAAAGGATTCGGCGCAGAAAGTTCTGCTCGCAGAATATCCCATTTGAATAATGTTCCCATTGATGGGCCATTAGAGCCATATTCCACCACGCGGGGCCCATCGTACAATTCACGTGAATTATTACAAATACAAAAATAATAGATTTCATTGCTACTTTTATATACACAGGACCTTATAACCATAACCTCCAGGTATTGGTCAATCAGGCGTTCCAAGGATTACTGTCAATGTAGCTCGTTATCAACTTAGTTACTAGATAGATTATGTGACTTTAAAATGTACTACAATTTTATGTCTTCAGTTTAGAGCACAGAGTATAAACTTTAATCACGTTAGATAAGTCGTTTGTGAAGGGCAAAAAAAGTCGTCGAGCATTAACCAACCGAGCGTTCGCATAATTACAAACCTTTTTTTGCGTTCATTAGTCGTTCTAACTCAATGAACAGATTTATTATACAAAGTTTTATGTACGGTTAATTCATAATCACGAGTAAAAGAGTTTTGTATTGGTTAGAAGCTTGATCGCTCAGTATTATTCTAGCAAAATAAACATGCCAACATATTTTAATAGAAAGTTGAATTTATAGTGTATAAACATCTTGATACTTGTTTTTTTTTTATCTAATGAATCTATTGCACATACATATAATTCGTTAAAATTGAAACTATGAAATATGTTAACAGAAACTGAACTATAGAAGTTATTAGTTAAAAAACACCGTTTTAAAAACTAAATACAAGATGCGATAAAAAAATTAAACTAATCAATGTAATCATGCTACAAAATCTAGATTTTTTAAAATAACACCACTGCCCCACACTAGGATTCCTGTGTGATGGGCTCAGAACCACACAAAGACCAACTCACCACCCAGACCCGGACAAACATTTGTCTTTAAACAAATGAATGTCCGACCGGAAATCCCGGGACCTTTTTAACAAGGCACGGTCACTACCAACTGGGCTAATCGGTCGTCAATTATTTGATTCCTTTCTGAATTAATTTAACTACTTTTAGAACAAAAAATATAAAAGTATCAAGTTTGTTTTTTCTGATTAATAGTCTAAAGGCCCTCTTCACCACCTTCTGATAAGGTAGGAGGTTTTGAGTAAGGCCCTAAGGGCCCTTCTCGCCACCCCCGGATAAAGTAAAGTTAACAATCTGATATCTGCCAATTAAATCTAGCTGATACTGACTTTCTGATACCTTCTGATAAAGTATCAGGAGGCAGTGAAAAAGGTCCTGATTTTTTTTAATTTGCCGCCCTTTTCTGGTGCCATGTTTCTTTTACCGAACTATAATTACTCGAGCCCTTATTACGCCCATTACTTACACATATTTTCTATATAACGCCATACACCCAATAGGGACTTTTTTACCAATACAATTACTTGGATTTCTTTATAACGATCTTTGGCTTCAATTTGACAGTCCTCAATTTATGCATGTGAGACATAACGAAGTACATTCCTGGGAAAGTGAGAAGGAGTAAATATACTCGTAGGAAAGTGGGTAAGTGGAAAGCAAAGTTCCATTCGTTGGGAAGTGATATAGTTAATCGTTGAGTTTCTTCGAAGTAAGGTATGTTTCGAAGAATGACGATGGATTCGCAAAGTGTGCCCAGTGGGTAGAGGGGTATCCACATGGTGTATCGAAGCCAGGTCAGTAGATATATCTCTTTCTTGTACAGTTGAGATATGAAGAATGGGTATCTGAAAGTATGAAGTGATAATAAAATTAAAATTTCATTATACCTGTTAATTACTGTAATGTAGATAAGGAAATGTTTATCCTACACACTAATTCTTTCATTTTTCTTTGTTGATGGGAAATTCGCTGCCGTTGCGTGAGTATGTTTATCTTCTTTACTCTAGTCTGGGTACGTCTTTCTATCTCTGTTGTTACATTAACACGTGCATTTAATTTAACGTAATACCAGATATAAAGACGTACACAGACTGTAGAGTGAGCGAGATAATCATACACCCACCCAACGACGGGGAATTCCCGCTTGCAAAAGAATATATAGAAATAATATTGATAGTTGATTGGCATTACGAAATTATTTATTTTTTGTGTTATATATAAATAAAGTAACTAAAAATAAAGTGTAACGGCTTGCTCATTAAGTATTTTTTAAATATTTTTATTGCATTAAGGATTGTATTATATTTTGAATAAATAATAAAATTTTATATTATTATAATTCCTTTTTTATATTAAAATATTTTTTGTTTTAACTGTTTGTAGTGAAGAAAATTAATTGTAACAATTAAGTTGTTTAATTAATAATTATTTATAATTCTATAACAATAAATATTCTCTAAGTAGTACTATTGTTTATTGATAAAAAATTGTTAATATTTGAATTCAAAAATGATTTCAGAATTAAATTTCGTTTTTCATAATTTAAGAATGTTTTTTTTTTTAATTTCAAATCAATATTTTTCTTCGCTCAAGAAAATTTCATCTTCATAATAATATATTATTCTCTCAGTATAGAGGGCGACAGATATATCAGTATAACTTATGCTACGCCAGTGGACGTAACAAACATTTTAACGTATACCATTCTCCAAACGTTCATTCGATTGTTGGAACTGCTAAGTAATAGAATTAATTGATAATATAAAACATTTCGCTTAGCCACATTTCGATTTTAAATATATTTCGTAATCGCCATCATTGGAGTCTGGTAAACGGTATATTTGAAGTACTCGAAGTCATTTTTTTTAAAGTATTTAATATTTGTTGTTTCTTTTGTATCTCATGATTGTATTGGCATGTAAAAGCGCAGCATAATTAAACCTTGAAATTGTTTAAATTAAGTTAGAAATAATTTTAAAAAGGAACTGGTTTATAGAAGGTACCAGTTCAGAAAATGTAATGAATCTGAAGTTTCTTAGCATAAAGTTTGCATAAATCATCCTCAAATTGTCCTCTTAAAAATTAAATTGTACCCCCGTGGGTAGTGCTTCTGACGTTGGAAATCACTGGTAAGTATTTCTCTGTACATCGAATGCTTAACTCGACTGTATGCACTCGTATAGCTTACCTGACAACCTCAATGGTGCTCCACACGAGGAACAGGTAGAAGACGACAGGCTGGGTCTGCATGCGCGGCTCCGCTTCTATCATAGCGAACAGAACGAACGCGCGACCGCTCACCTGGAGGAACGGCACTAATACACCGCCCTACATATAATTATTTTTTTGTTTTTATTTTAACGAAATAATAAATTAATTAATGCATAATTATATTGTGCCGTGTAGTTATATTGGCTGGCTGTGGAATAGCATCATCCTATCTCTTCCCACGGGTGTCGTAATAGGCGACTAAGGGATAACAAAGCCCCTGCCACAAGCGCTAAGGAATTACACCACGTCTAAAAAAGTAGACTCGCCAAACCACTTGGCTAGCGTATCGTTTTAAGGGCATGCATTGTCTTGTGCATGAGGGGGGGCCATCCAGCAATGGATACTGAAAGGGCTGATTGCATAAATTAAAAAGACTTTGATTTGGATATTTGGGGGATCGGATCGCAACTATTCTATGTTCCTATGACGTATCACATTATGATCCGGATCAATCCAAGATATCGATACAAACAAAAATATTACGTTTCCCTATTTTCAATCTAATATCAAAAATGCATTACAGGACTTGAACGAAAACCATTTTAATAAATACAGATACAAAAAAAAAATAGAAAAAAATAAATAAAGAGAAAATACGGAATAGGCAGCAAATCGATGGCACCAAATTTAAAGTTGACGTTTTATGGTGAGATTAAAGAAAGACTTCACTGACTTGGTGATGATATTCGTAGTTGATTTGAAGTTATTCAAAAATAGTTTGTGTTATTGATCATGGTTTGCTGTTCATTTAGCATTGTTTTGCTGCTCGTTTAAATACAACCCAATAATAAATAAGTTTTATGAACAATCATCAAATCGGTATATTGCGGTATGTCAATCGGTTTATGAAGCCAAGAGACATGTGATGAGAACTGTACAGCATAATCTTAGGCGTTTAGCGACCTGATTTTTAAAAGAAATAACGAACTGATACAGTTGACAGTCGGCATATCTTCCTTATGTAGAGAAGGAGCAACCAATAAGATTGGCAAGCTTTTAAGCAGTAAATACTGTATAAAATCTCCTTGTCAAAAAGTAGCAAGCGGCCTGCGTTCTCCTAAGGATAACTTGCCCTATCAGTATCATGGAGTCTACAAAGTGGACTGTGGCTGTAGAAGCTAATAAATTGGGGAAACCAAGCGAACCATAGCAAGCCGTGTAAAGGAAGCGTGTGAGTGGTGATATTGTTAGTATAGCGTGCGAGGAACTTAATCTTCAAAAACAAGTTTAGTGCGGGTAGGTGAATCAAAAACGAACACGACGGAGGGTAGACAGATTTGTCTGTCTATAGCAACAACACCTTCACCCGCCTCCGCAGTATCGCCGCGACCACGGTACATTTAACTGGACCCAAATATTAGCTATAATAAATCGTGAATAACCCGTTTAAAATGTTATTACAAGTATTTGTCCTAAGATACACTTTATCAACAACATTTTTGAAACTTGCGAAATCGTGTTCCCAATACATGAACATGACTGATGTGGGCACATATCGTTGACATTCTTTTGTCTTCGCCGTAGTCGGGTACGGAAAACTTACCCTAGTATATCCGAAAAGTGGATGCATAACTTCAAGGTATTGCATAAGCTGTAGGAACTTCATAGCAGGACCAACGTGCTCATATGTATCGGCGATTGATTTCTCCTCGAGTTTGACGTATCTCACCGACATCACCGCGAGAACGTACATGTAGCCCACGAATTGGAAAAGGTTGTATATTATGAGGTACACCTTTTTGAAGTCTTCTGGAATTGAAGGAAATAGAAACGTTAAGCTTGAGGAAATTGTCCAGTCAAAAATAGACTGGACAACAGGGCCGTAGCCAGGGGTACGCCAGGATAGGTGTAGGCAGAGTTGCCACTCGTCCCGATTCTGCCGGGACAGTCCCGATTTCGATGTTATTGTCCCGCGTCTCGACGACCTACCAATTTTGTCCCGATTTTTGATAACACGCCTTCCACTACCCTTCGCCTTCCATTACCCTCCCTCCGGGGCCTGCCGCCCAGTCGTGCGGCGAGCTCGACCGAGAGTACCTATACATAAATCTGCGTGCTGCGTGCGCGTACTAATTTACGAAGTTCTGATTAACGATGCTGTTTGATTTTGAAAAGATACATGAGTCTATTGAAAAGATTTGACGAGATACCTATGTCAAAAGTACATGTAGTTTATTGTAATTTAAACTTATTTATAATATGGTTTTTATGGATGTTTGTTTGCTGGATATTATGAGACTTAAGTAATAAGTAGTATATATGGAATATAATATCCCTTCATGCATGCAGATATGATAGATGATTTTTTTTCATGGGTTTATTATTTCTTGATATGGTATGGTGATGGTTTTGTTTTCTGGTGATTGGTGGCATTTGAGCCAAAGTGAGTCCATATTAACGTTTGAGTTAAGCTGCGCTGTGCGCCAATACATTTCGAAAAAGTGAGCAACACATTCGGCACAATGAACTGAGTTGGCGTAATTGCGCGGCGCAGCGCAGTGTGTTCATTACGTCAACCTTGATTTAGAGAAAGTCAAATTTTTGCAAACTTTGGGCATAAAACTTCCATCCCCAGAAGAGATTACAGTGGTCAACAGATATATACAAATCCAGAAGAAAGAGAACCCTGATTTAGCTGTCTTCGATATAATTTTTCAGCAACGAACTGCATTCGCTGAAACGTATAGTTTATTGGCGACTGCCAGGGCTTTTGGCTGTAGTACAGCGACTTGCGAATCTACTTTCTCTGTGTTGACAAGGATTAACCGTCCACAGCGACTCTCTATGTGCCATCAACGAATGTCAAATTTGATCCTTCTTGCATACGAACAAAATCGTACATAAACTCAAAACCTTGAGTTACTTTTGAGAAAATTTAATCAGCAGAAGAACAGACGATTACAACTTTTCTAATTTTTTTTTTTTAATGTAAAATTATTAATTAATAAAAGTAACTCAAGGTTTGAGTTTTTGTACGATTTTGTGCAGAAGGATCAAGAATTAGCACTAAGTAATTAAACGATCTCAACTTTTTCTAGACATGCAAAAGTTGCATAGTGAATTAAAATTTTATTAACGTAGCAACAGATGTGTTCAAGTTAAAAGAAAAAGATTAAAGAGTGATTTAATTATAAAAAATTACTTACATACTTTTATTTCGTGTGAAATTAATTGAATTTATGATTATTATTTTTCAGTTTCTGAGGTCTTTTCGTTAAATTTTATTTATTATTTAATTTAATAAGTAATTTGGTACATTATTCTTTCTATGTTTGATTAACATTTTAATTAATAACCTATCAAATAAAGATAAATAAATTATTACATCTTATTGTACTTTAGTAGGTACTTTATGTACTTCACGTGAATAAATAAAAAGTTACTGTTTCAATGTGCTCACTTTTATGTAATATCTACTACAAACAAAATTAACGAAAGTATTGCGAAATATGTAGATATAAAAAACTGAAAAAAGTATGTAAAAAAAAAATCGCCTGCCCTGATTTTTTTTGAGCCTGTCCTGATTACACAGTCTGGCTACGGCCCTGCTGGACAATCATATAAAAAAGTGCAACAAAACAATGTACACGCATCAGCTTAAAGCTGCTAGTGTATAGGAAATAATAATAATAATAAAAATGCCTCAACTCAACTATAAAATCGTAATAAGTTTCATTTGCTCACTCATTTTAACATAGCTTAACATTTAAGACGAGGGCTTTTCCCTTAAGCTTAACAACGCAACGCATTTTCGTTGCAAAACTACACTTTAGATTGCTTGCTTCTCTAAGTCTGCCGATGTCAAGGTTCTCTATTTATGATGTAAATATTTATTTCGCGTTTCGCAGCGGAAATATGCGGAATATGGCTCAACTTTTATTGAGGCTCATTCTTAAGTAATAAGATAAATAAAAAAGACCAAATCTCATTTCCAAATTGAAGCATTTGCTACACGTGTCCTGCCATTCTACCCTGTCACTATCAAAACGCGAGGAAAAAACGATACTTTTTTGTAAGGTAACCCCGACTCTCAAGCTAAACAGAACCCGTGTTTAGCGTCTGCTCTTTCCCTTCCTTTAAAATAATGATTCGCTTCTGCAAAACTAACTACTAGCAGAGTTACATACACGTTATGTTTGAGTTTGCGTCAAAAATAAAACGCAGAACAAATTTGTTATTTCAGAGAAGAGAATAAAAACTTAAGGCTCGGGTCACATCGGACCGAAGATACATCGCGTGTATTCGTCGCTTACCGTTTGTTGCGTAACGCAGATAGTTTCGATCAGCAATACCCAATAAAAACCTGTCCTACCCGATGTCGTCAAAATAAAGTTTGAAATATGCATCAACTATATTCACCTTTCCTGTACCCCAATTCTTCTTTATGCAATCTGTCATACATGCCAGGATAGTCCTTCATGACATCACGCTTCTCTTCGTCACTGTCTTGACCGTCTTCCGACTTCCACAAGTCGAAGTTTATCTGCAACAACATTTTATTTAGTAGCAGAAAAAATATGATCAAGAAGAATAACGGTGCAGAATTTTACAAGGTTATTTTGATGGGTCCTTACAAAAAAAAGAAACTGGACTTTGTTAATAAATGTCAGATAGCACAATATAAATTTCCCAGTGCCAAATTTTTGCAATTCATATTATGCCCTGGGCCCCAAATACAGTTCTGCTCTGCTCGTCTTAAAACGGAGTATTAGGAAAAAGGCTGTTTGGAGAAAAATGCAACAAATATTTTTTATACGAACTGCTCACTTATAAATTGAATTGATTCTCGAATCACGAAGCTCACTATTCTGACATCGTAAAGAAACGAGACATTAATATAAATTCTTAATGTTCTGCTGATATCGATATCGAATAATTTAAACGTCAAAAAACGGTACAATTGATTTTACTACTGCAGTTTCCTATTTGCTTCATATGTTTCTTGTCAAAGTATTAGAGATCTCCAAGCGATACGTAATTATTTAGTGTAGATTGTAATCATGTAGATCCGTCATGGAGTCAGTAGGATTCTCGAAATATATAACACGGAAATACAAAAGATCGAACACGGGATTTTTTGTTTGTTTGATACGTAGTTTTATTCTCATTTCTAAAATATTTTGGAAAATGCTTATAGCCTCTCCCTGAAACTAGATAATTTTATATAATAATTATGGTTCAAATGTAGGTTGTGATTGCAGCGTTAGATCAGGTTATCTAACAGGCGAATCGGAAATTTTGTTAATGACATTCCTGGTATTACAATCGTGTGAGCTGTCTTTATATCTAAAAACATGTAAGGACTGACCATGGACTTAATTTTAATACTTGTAGTCAGCATGGTTGTAAGAAATACGTTTTATTGTTGAAACATAAAATTAACGCCGTATATTAAAATATAAATGGCTGTTTGCATTGTAGTTCACAAATATTTTCTTAGCAAAAACGGTGCTTTAAAAACGCTGTTACAAAGATAGCAAAGATGTTTATTATCACTACCAAAGAATACAATAAAAATTCTGAAAATACGTTTTCCACTGTTAATTATGTGTGTTTATGCCTACTGGTTTTGTGTATGTATATTTTTTGTAAAAATCAATCCAGTAAACTAGTATTCTATGACTTATTAGTTATTACAATTAAGACTTTACCTGCGCGCCCAAGAACAACGTGGGAGTACATCAGTATTTCAAATCAATGTTGAAATGTGCCAAAGGATAAAGGCGGTTTTAAATAGTCTTACAAATAAATATCAAATTCCATAATTATTTTCTCTTCCCGGGAAAGTATTAGTTAATTTCGGAAGGTAGTGACAAGGTAGCGTGGCCGAGCGGTCTAAGGCGCTGGTTTAAGGCACCAGTCTCTTCGGAGGCGTGGGTTCGAATCCCACCGCTGCCATAAGTTATTTTTAATATTCGTTTTGAAGATTTTTTTGGATAATGGTAAAAAACAAACAGAAGTATATCCATTCATTACAAAACTAAAAAAAGTTACTAAACGAAATCTTTCCTATAACTACTAAAATATTGTTAAGTAGTAAGAACATTGAAAAATTAATTAGTTTAATAGGTATAAATAAGGTGGTCCCATGTTGGTTGTATACAAATATTTGGAAAAAATGTAGGCACATCACTGTTGAGAAACGATTACAAACCCGCGACCAACTATCACAACAAATTTTAATGTTTCTTGTGTTAGAAAATGTTGCTGAGTTTGCAATAAATATTGCTGGACGTTGGAACATAGAAATATACAATAATTACAAACTTGTGATATTACATTGCAGCAAATGTTTTAATATACATATTTAGTTGAAAGCAGCGCCGGCTCTAGCTCATGTAGCGCCCGGGTGCAGGGCGCCCTCTAGTAGGCGTTTTGAACTCTTTGGAGGTGTCGCGAGCGGCGCTCGGCGCCCCCTAAGACCCTGCGCCCGTGTGCACCGCACCCCCTGCACCATAGGTAAAGCCGGCGCTGAATTCAGCGCTCGACAGGCGCCCGGGGTGCACCGCACCCCTTGCACCCCCTGGTAAAGACGGCCCTGGTTGAAAGCAGAAACACCAAATAAATACAAAGTGTCACTGAAATAACGCAAAAGCTGGAAATAGGTTATTCAGTATCCACAATTGATTTTGAACCATGATTTATAGTACAATAATTCTAATATATTTTTTATTCAATGCGTGTCGTCCGAGCCGCGAGCGCATGAGTAGGGGAACCTGTTGTACCTTGGTCACTTTTTAATTCAACGATTTTTTGAAAAAAAGCGGTTATAACTATTGCGATTAAACAAATTTTAGCTGTTAGATGAACTAATGTGGTTCATAATATAAATTATACAAAAGCATAGATCATCCTTTTTACAGGTTTTACATAAACTAAAAAAAGTTTGGAATGTTGATCAAGGTACAACAGTGGTGATGTACCTAGATCCGCCTATGTTGTACCTTGGTCATAGTTAGAACTCATCAAATAAAATCCATATTTCTCGACAAATAGCAAATATTTTTATTATTTCCAGCTTCAACACGTCTATAAATATCTTTATAAGCTTATCTAATATCTATGACATATCAATTAACAGAATTTATATGAATAAAATCAGTATTTTTCGTAACACCTAACTTAAACATTTTAATCACATTAGCAACAAGTCTTTATTCACTTCGTACTGACTAATATTTGGACTAAGCGTTTCTTAATTAATCAATAAACTCCGAGTATTTATTCATTTCAGGAACTGAATAATATTCCCTCTTGGAATTAGTTTTTTTTGGACTTTTTATTTTTTCCTTAATATCTAACCATTGGTATAAGTTGAGATCTTCTTTTTCTGGCCCTTTCCAGTTTTTTAGCGACTTCTTCATGGATTTTATAAGAGCACCCTCTTCACTGACAGACACTATTTGGCCAACAAAGTATTCACCTTCGTATATAAAGATAACGTAATCACCATCTTCAAAATTGTTTGCGTGTCTATTCTCTTTATTTCCCTCAAAATAATTGCTTAATGGTTCTTCCTCAGAAGATAAAAACCCTTCTGAAGCATCTGAATCTCGCACAGAAAAGCTTTCGTTTTCATCTTCTGATGTTTCTGATTCTTCTTTTAAAATTTTTTTGTTAACTTCTTTTAGTTTCTGTACTTTTACCTTCTTATCTATTTTAAGTTTTTTATTTTGTCTTGCTGCCTTTGTTCTTTCTATTTCATTTTTTTCCGGAGTGTCAGTTAGTATCCTTGACTTTCCTTTCTGTCTGCCTTTTCGAACTTCTTTTCTTGGTTCAGCTTTTGGGTGCGGTCTAATCATAGATGGCGTTACAACATTGGAACATCCTGGTGTGTTTTCTTGCAACGAGGTTTCAAGAACTTCTTTGCATTTTTGAGTGGATTCTCCAGGAAGATGCTGTTCGTTACAATCTGGCTGTTCAAGAATTTCATTCGTTTCTTCAGATGAGGTCCCAGCATGAGGCTCGTTTTCACATACAGGGAAGGGTCGGTCAGTTACGTTTGATGGCATAAACTCATGTTCTCCAAATATATTTTCATTTAGTGGGTGTAATCCTGTACTGCTAAAACCCTGAATAATATTTGGGGTAGTAAAAGATTGTGGAAAAGCTTTTCCAACAAGACCGGCAATATCATAAATTGTCAGTGGTTTACCCACATGACCGGGTGTCAACATTAATTCATTTGCTGCAGTGTTATAGTATTTCTTAAAAGGACCGAATACAGTCTTATCCAAAGGTTGAAATTTATGACTCGTGTGTGGATGGAAAGTTACAAGGATGACGCTATTTTCTCTGGCCAATTCTATAACTGGTATTTGAATGTGACTTTCATGATTGTCAAGTAGTAAAATGGTTGGATAATCCTTTGATGGCTTTACATATTGAATAAAGTGTTTGAAAAATTGTAGAAACAACGCTTCATTAGACCATCGAGAAGGATTAGCTCCACCAATAGTTCCATCAGGAGCTCCAACAAGCATAAAATCCTTGAAATTTACACGCGGAAATATGAGCATAGGAGGAATGAATCCACCTCCTGCATTTATTGCAGCTATCATTGTGACTGTATTTCCTTTTTCTCCGCTCGTCATTGCACCAACTTGTTTGACACCTTTGGGTGCTAATATTTTTGGTGGAACATGGACTATTGAAATGCCACTTTCATCCACATTCCAAATATCAATCGCTCTTAATTGTGGGCATTTGGACAAAGCTTTTTTGTAATTTTCAAAAGTCAATTGCACATTTTGTTTATTAAATGCTGTAGAACGGGCAAGGCTAGTGGCTTCAGGCTTGCGTAAAGCTAATTGCTTTTGATGTCGTTTACGGAAAAGACGTAACCAGTACTCCCCAGCCATTTGGTCTTTGTCCCATTGAGCTGGATATTTTTTATTGTTTTTCGTCGCGAACTCATATGCCAACCTCTTAACGTCCTTTAAAGTGAGTCCATACTGTAACTTTGCTCCTTCTTGTATGTAATCCACAAGCAAGAGCTCTTCGTCACCTGTAAAAACTTTTTTCACGGCTAAATTATCATGAAGGTCGCTCGCATCTTTACCAGTCTTCAAGAAGTGTTCATAATGCCTCTTTAAAGTACATCTTGACAAGTTAAAATGTTTGGCAGCCCCTCTTAATGAGAATTTTTTTCTTTAACTAGTTTAATAGCACTAGAAAGTGCTGTTTTAGCAATAGGAGTCCGTTTGATGTTGTTTTTGCTACGAGGCATTTTACCTGTATAAAAAACAACAAAATAATAAGTATGTGCGTTCCTAAACAGAATTAACAAGAATACATTTGAATGTAGGTACCTTGACCATATGACCAAGGTACAACTGTTTTACTATGGTCAAGGTACAACACCCCTACCCTTTTATGTTTATTCGCACATGTAAATATGGAGGTTATGATTAACTCAAATAAGCATACTACATTCTAAACTTGGCTAAAGTACTTGTTTAAATCAAATGGTTTTAAAAATTTATGTAGTAAATAACAGAAGTAATGAAAGAAATGAAAAATATTGAATATCTTACTTTTTTGCAGTGAAAACGTTAAAGTGATCTCCCATGCAAACTCGATGCAATGGCCGCCTGCAACTAACTTCATGTTGATTAGTCTTGTCAAAGTTCACTATACCATAGACAAAGAGACGGAAAAAAGGCGCGAACATTTCAAAAAAATAAGTGGCTCTAGGTACAAAGGGTGTCAAGGTACAACAGGTTCCCCTAAATAAGATCGCACGCTTCATACAAACTCAGAGCGATAGATACACTACTATGGCCTCCTCGTTACCGTCGTCGTTCTCGGCACAGCCAAGACGACCCCGACCACCCAATTATTGCTGCCAATACGGTTCTTAGACTACGCCTGCGAGTGCTACACATACATAGGTCACACTGAAAATTTCCGAAACTGGCCACTTACATAAACAATATTTAGAAAGTAATTACAATATCTGAAAATGGAAGTCTTTGGCTGTTGAATAAAGTTTCTTTCATCCAACAGTCATTTGTTTTTTATATTGTGGCGTCATTTAAAAAAAATGCGAGTCTGCATTAGGATGAATTTAAAGATTTAACTCTATGGATTTAAAGATTTAACTCGTGAAATTTTTTACTGTGTAGATTACGATTACGAGTGTAGATTACGAGTGTATTTCTACGTGTGTAATTTGCTTTTGGCGTCAATCTCAGTGATGAAAAATCGTAACTCAGTGATTTGGTAAAGGTCGCCCGTCCACCGCTGCCAATAAAAACATCGATGTTATGAGCCATATGATCGAAACAGACAGGCGTGTGACGTACCATGAAATTCGGGCATCCTTAGGCATAGGTGAACTCCGTAAAAACAATCGTGAACGCCGCATAATCTTGCACCATAACAATGCCAGCTCTCACACGGCCAAACAGACAAACTTTTTGAAGGCGAAAAACGTAGAACTCATGAGCCATCCTCCATACAGTCCGGACTTGGCATCTTGTGAGTTCTTCTTGTTTCCAAAAATTAAGAACTAATTACGCGGTCAATGATTTTTGTCGCGAGAAGAGGCTGTTGAAGCGTATGAATAACATGTTTCCGATGTTATGGAAATTGGTGTATTCCTATTAAAAAGTGTATTGACGCTCAACGAGAATATTTTGAGAAACAATAAATCAATAAATTGATTATTGGTCCTTCATTGTATTTTTTTCTTTTTCATTCAGGGAAAGATGAGGATGTTCCCCCCCTCGCTACACAGTGAACATACACGGGCCTTACCAGGTATGTGATTCATTAAAATAACAGATTTTTATTTTCTTTACCTAATATTGAGTAAAATATTTAAATTTATTCTGTATTTTTTTACCCTGCAAAAACAAATAAATGAAGTTACCAGGTTGAAGACTCCTAATATTGTGCACACTTTCTAATCTAAGTAACTAAAAAGGAAATTGCCTCAACACCCTAATCCCTCTGTCATAGAAATTTTCAACTGTGCTTAGAGAAAAGGCTATATATGGGGCTGCATGGATTTATTAGATCCCAGAAATATTTAGAATTATGCACTTCTAAAATTTTTTATATATAAAAACTTGGTATAAAACATACTTTCAGCCAAGCTGGTTTCTGAGGCTGCGCAGTTAGCCGTGGCCACCAAGATGCCTTCTCTTTCTTAAGGAGCAGCTCCACACGATTGTCAAATACACGCACAGTTATAGCTTCATTGTCTTCTTTTGTACCCTGAAAGAAATACCAATATTGCCTTTCCTATGAAGTCTGCTCTTGAAGATACTGAATGTAATTAAAGGCAGACAAAGTGAGTCTTCTGCTGCAGCCCACTTAGATTAAAATTTATGTTTGTTAGTATGTAATTATAGTAGTTTGTAGTGTAGTAATAGATAAATAAATAACCCACTCTAATGCTCTGAAAGCCTACCTAAATTCTGAAGGTGCAGTTTGTTTAATGTAGTTTTCAGGTCTTTCACAGATGTTTTAGTTTTTTCATTTTTTCATAGATATCCTAGTTTTAAAGAATTCTAACATAAATAATTTAATAAGTGATACATTTGTACTGATAAAAGATACCTATCACAATCAACTTATTTTATAGGCTCCCCAGTCTATTAGTCTCAATATTTCCTTTTATTAAACACTATTTTATTTAAATTTATATTGGGTCCGTAATATGAATAAGATTTAGAGTTATATTATTATGAAATCTAGTACTCAATTAAAAGTACTTACAGTTTTTATTAGTGAAAATAAATCCAATTTGAATTCATATAAGGTGTCACCATGTGCCGCAAGCCCATGGGCACTGAACTTGACGTTATTATCAACAACTTTTATATCAGGTACAATAACATTTTTTAAATCAATCTTCAATGATATACAGTTTTCTGTTTGTGCCCAATAAACGAAAGGACTTGGCACAACCATTTTATTACGATTGTACTATGAACCGAAAGGTTCAACGGATCAATGGTGATTTTCTCTGATATTTCAATTTAGTAATGTTGACATGTCATTTATTATATTAACATCATAACTATATGTCTTTTAAATACGTTCCACACTGTTCAATTAATTAAAAATGGATTTTGTATTTTCCTTTCGGAAACGTCTTCGATTCGATTGAGTTGACATTTGTCAATCAATTGTCATTTTTTTGTAGGTATGGCTCTTTTCCCCGATTCCCAATCATTTCCCATAGAAATAGTTGGAACAATAATTCCGATACTTGAATTCAATAATAAAATTAGCATAGAACTGAATGAACTGAATCAACTGTCAAAATTATGTTTTCAACTGTTTTTAGTGATAGAACTTTTAATTTTTTTTAATATACCGCTCTTTTTTAATATCGGAGCTCAATTCAGAAATATTTTAGCATCATAACAATTTTATCCTATAGATCTCTGATCATATTCTAGTACAATAACTCTTTTTACATTATTGTAGCTATAAATGTATTTTCACTAAAGAGTCAATGTATTTATAATAATAATAAAAACTATACAATAAAACCGATAAAAAATATTTAAAATGTGTTCTTTGCGTTAAAAAGGTTAGAATTTCTGACCAGTAAATTTAAAATATTTATCAAATCCGTTAGTCAAAATTAGTGTTATTTGGGGCTTTGGCACGCTCTATATATAATTTAATATTTATCACAATAATAATAAATGGAACTATTGTATCATCTCATCAAGTCGTCCATCATGCATCATATAAAATATAAATAATATGTTTGGTTTAACGGTAAATAAAAAAAACCGTAAAGCCACAGTCGAATTTTCGTTTGTTACCTCGTCGAATGCCGATTTGAGGCATGCACTACTGTTCGAGTTTAATCTGTCAAAAAGCCGTTTGCTTTATTGATGTAGATCCTTTTACTGTACATAGTAATTTCTCATTGAATCCATTTTATTTGCCAATTATACGCTTTCCTGTCAACTGAAAATGGTTTGACTATTTCCGCGCATTATAATTCTTTTCAAGTGATTATACACGGACTCTTATTGTAAACATATCCAAAATG
This sequence comes from Sesia bembeciformis, assembly GCA_943735995.1. Lineage (NCBI taxonomy): Eukaryota > Metazoa > Arthropoda > Insecta > Lepidoptera > Sesiidae > Sesia > Sesia bembeciformis. Next base: position 12,132,168 of record OX031040.1, read on the forward strand.
TCCGTTCCCAGCACTGGATTGAGCAAATTGAAGAAGAAACATATTCGTGTAAAACATCAAAAAGTGAAACTGTTCCGTGCTAATGAACCTTTACTGTCCGTTTTTATGTGGGGAGTGAATCACACGGTAATTAATTAATTATTCAAATAGATTGAAATTATCATGCATGTACAAGATTTGATTATTCATAACCGAATATCTCGCATTATCATTGTCATATTATTGACCAATGTGTATCGGAATGTTGTGGTTTTGCATTGTTTACTTTTGAATTAGCAGATATTGACGTTTCGCGTTCAGTTTAAGTTACTGGCACATCGTCAATTTGAATTTGGGAGTGAATATCTCGCTGTCAGGACATAAATAGTCTATATATAAATAATAACAAGTTTTCTAATGAGATACCTACATACTGTTATTTGCCAGTTGCCAACATGTTCACATACATTTGTTGTTGTTCTAATCTGTAATTTGAAATCTAAATTGTCCAAAGAGGTGTGTAATCAAATGTTTTTTTTTTCAGATAAATGAGCTCAGTCATGTAACAATACCAGTCATGCTGCTACCAGATGACTTCAGAGCATATTCTAAGCTCAAAGTTGATAATCATTTATTCAACAAGTAAGAACTTGTTATATTCTAATTACTCATAACAAAATTATAGGGCAATTTCCTTTTATATTTTAAATCTATTTTAACTGAAGAAAATGATGAAATAGATCTATCTATTGATTTTGTCATTCAATAACATATAATAACATATAATTATATGAATTAATCATAGATAATCTTGATATAATCATAAGACAAAAAAGGGCTAATGATAGGTATTACTCTGCAGGGATTTTGCTATTTTCTGTTTAAGGAAAAAAAATATTTAGGAAAAGGTTCGTGTGTTTAGGTGTTTGTCTGGCTTTTGTATCAGTATCACTCCCCATTTTTGCACTTTTTAAATTTGTACCTTTGTCTTAATGTACATTTTTCATTTTGAAAACTTCACTTCTCTTTTAGCATCAGCTAGGATTTTTTATAAAGTTGGTATTTCTTTCTTCACACTATAAAAAACTGTTGATATAATGTTTCATAATGCACAAAGATTAAATATGTCCAAATAAATTTTCACAATTTACTGTCTTTATGGGCTGGTTTACATTGGTAGTGTTAGTAGTAGAGGACAATAGCATACTATTTATCCAAACCACTGCACTCTAGCATTCTTGGTAGAGTTACCGTCTACTCAAAGCTAGAGTGCACTATTCCACATGTGCTATCCACTCTACTCTACCAGACACTGTATTTAGTACTCTACTTCCACTATCTCAAAGTGTTTACATTGAGCTAGTAATGGAATAGTATGCACTCTACCTCTGTACTCTATTACTAATACTACCAGTGTAAACCGGCCTTATCTGCCCAGGTCCAGACTGATTGTTTTTTATGGTATTTAATTTATAGTTTTAAATATTTGGTTTGTTAGGATTATTCGATACTCGACAGATTCGTTATTTAACAGATTCTAGTCTTCTGGATTGGACAGATTCTGTATTTGACAAAGTATATGTGTAATAAAAAATTAACTAGATATTATTATAATTTTATTTTTTACTTTTTCTATATATTATTTTTTATTACATTTAAATACAAACAATCATTTCATCAATTACAAATTAAATTTTGACTACACTAAAAGGTGAAATTCTTAAATGTTTTCTATATTTTAAAAAGAAAGTGTAATATTGTTTATTTTAATTTGAAAGCTGCTAACAGGATTGAGTAAAGTCATCAGCGTATCTACATCTCCACTGGCTTTACAGATGTATTTTGACGGGCGGTGACCACTTACAACTTACAACCGGTTCGCCTGTCTCTCTGCAATGTCTTCTATAAAAATATATTTCCGTTTCAGAGAAAACATGCCATCTCACTTCAAGGTGAAAGAATATTGCCCGTTGGTCTTTAGGAACCTACGGGAGAGGTTTGGAATTGATGATCTTGACTATAAGGAGTCCCTTACAAGGTAAGGAACTTTGCAATGAACAATTAAAGAATATATCAAGAAATGTTTATTGACTGAGCTGCTAGAGGCACATGTGAATGCTAACAAACATCTTTATTTTTCTTATATTTATGATACATATTTATTTATGTTAATTTTTTCCACATTGTATTGGACTATCCTCCTCGATCCTACTTCCCGTCCTGTCGTCCCTAGGTTTAGAAAGCCAGATAACTACCTGTGCTCAAGATCTCAGAAGAAGTTTATCAGTAAACTGCGACGATCGGCGACCGCGCCCTCCAGTGTTGCCAACGTGAAAAACGAAACTCACCAAGAGAGCATATTCCACGACGCGAGTGCGTTCGTCAAACGCGGCCTGACAATAAAACGACTGAGGTCAGCGGAGTTTTTCTAAGCAGCTGTACGATTTTTTTATTATTTTCAATAACAGTATTTAGTGTGCCTTTGAACTGACACGGCAATCAGCATCATTAGCATATCCCACAGTTTCACTTGGCTGTATGATTGTGACCGCCATTTTACCTAACTGCTTTAAAATTCACTATAGGAAGTGAGGTCGAAATTTAAAAAATGTGTGTATGTACCCATTCACATTGTGTTTGATTTTGGAATTGAATTTTGAAGTGTGAGGAGTGGAGTCCTGAAAACGATTTTCTTCCTTGTATGTACATTGTTTTTTTGTCTATAGAATGGCAGTGTTATTGAAACCAGCCACTAAGATTCTCTACATGTTTAAATCCGTTTGATTAGTTGACCGTGACCCCAATTTAAATTCCTTAGCCTCCGTTCGCATCATTTGTCCCACATACCTATATATTACGTTTATTTTTGACTACACAAATTGACACACACTGTACTATATGCAATGCAAAGTTTAGTCACATTATTATGCACATTTATCACTAGCTACGTATCACAGGTAAGTTATCTACATACCGTCAAACTAATTTAAGTCTTTGATAAAAATAAAAAGTTTCAAATTGGGTTAAATATAACTTTTTAAAATCTATGAAGAAATTTATACATAGGTCACACTGAAAATTTCCGAAACTGACCACTTACACAAACAATATTTAAAAAGTAATTACAATATTTGAAAATGGAACTCTTTGGCTGTAGAATAAAGTTTGTTTCATCTAACGGTCATTCGTTTTTTCATTGTGGCGTCATTTTAAAAATTGCGTGTCTGCATTACGATGGATTAACTCGTAAAAGATTTTAAGTGTAATTTGCTTTTGGCAAACTGCTTTTGGCAATGAAGCACCAAGCAAGACGACAATTTATAGCTGGTTTCCTGAATTCAAGCGCGGTCGTGTCAATCTCAGTGACGAATTTCGTGAAAGTCGCCCGTCCACCGCTGCCAATAACAAAAACATCGATGCTGTACGCCATATGATCGAAACAGACAGGCGTGTGACGTACCATGAGATTCGAGGCATAGGCATGAGTCAGATACAATCAATCTTACACAAACATTTGACTGTGCGAAAGCTATGCTTGCGGTGGATCCCACACAATTTGACTGAGGCTCAAAAAACGGAACGTGTCACTTGGTGCAATGCCATGCTTACCGGATTCAACGAAGGGGCGTCAAATTTGGTGTGGAACATATAAACACGTGACAAAACTTGGATTTTCAACTACGACCCCAAAATAAATCAGATATCGGCCATTTGGGTCTTTCAAAATGAACCGAATCCCATCAAAGTGACGCGTGTGCAAAGTGCCGCGAAGCAGATGGTCGCTTCTTTTTTTTTTAGAAAAACTGGTCACGTGGCTACTGCTGCTTTGGGGTATCATCGTACCGTGAATTCTGATTGGTACACGACCATTTGCTTGCCGGAAGTTATTGACGAACTCCGTAAAAACAACCGTAAACGCCGCATAATCTTGCACCATGACAATGCCAGCTCTCATACGGCCAAACGTACACGACTGTTTGAAGGCGACAAACGTAGAATACATGAGCCATCCTCCATACAGTCCCGACTTGGTACCTTGTGACTTCTTCTTGTTTCTAAAAATTAAGAACCAATTATGCGGTCAACGATTTTCATCGCCAGAAGAGGCTGTCGAAGAGTATGAAAAAATGTTTTCGAAGTCACCACGGAGGAGCGGAATAAATGTTATGGAAATTGGTTTATTCGTATGAAAAAGTGTATTAACGCTCACGGAGACTATTTTGAGGAACAACAAATTGATTTTTGGCCCTTCATTGTAATTTTTTCTTATTCATTCGGGAAACTTTCAGTGTGGCCCTTGTATATAACAAAAAATGTTCTGATGGCAGCGCAATAATGTGAATGTTTTTAGCGGGTATTGGAGCAAAGCTTTATCATCGGAGCAGTAAACTACAACAAATAAGCATAATAACCTAATCTCTATTAGTTAATGCCGCGAATTGGTGTCGAAATAGTGAAAATTTGCAAAAAAAAAAATACTTCCGGCGTGCGTACAAAACAACTTACGTCATAAATATGATGTGTATCACTGAAGAATAAATTTTTTTCGCCTAAAAAGTTTTTCTTACAAATATATTCGATCATAGATACAAAAACCACTTTGGATTTTTGACTTGATAGATATTAAATATCGTGCCAAACACTATAAATTCTATTCAACGGATGTTTCCATGTGTCTATCTACCCTACGTTTATGGTGGGTCTTCACGATACTTCCTTGGGATAAATATTTTTTACCTCTAGTCAAACATTTTATTGTGTAGAAAGGGGCCGAAAACCATATCCATTGAACATGGCGTGTCTTGATTAGTTAATATTTATTAATAAATCTTCCATTCGTTAGCTGGGTTTAATTAAATTCGTTCAACAGAATTAAGCATTTTAAATTATGGTCACTGACCACCAATATACCTGTTCGGACAATCATTTGCTTGTGGACAAATGGTTGTTTGAGATCTGTGTTCATCTTAGTGTGTCTTTGAATCTCTAAAAAAGTAATCCTAGTGTGGATCATTGAGTGTGTGTGATGTGATTAATGTTATGCTGTTACCTCTTTTAATCATAAATGTCTTTATTACCTTTTTTGAAACGGAATTTTTCTCCAATTTTTAATATATCACACTTCAAATAATTGAATTAGAATTAATTTATGCCCATATTAAACGTTCATTGGGCCTCAATCCATATGTGGTGTCAAAAAGTTAATTTCGGTCTGATATTATATCAAAAATGATTCATTACGACAGCGTGTCCTACACATATACACCGTCCCCGCCGGCGGAGACGAGGACGTAACGCTATCTACACCGTGAACACACACTGGCCTTCAGCCAACACTTACCACGTATCGGCACGTGCCTGGGCGTTTCTCACCGACTCGCGATCCCGCTGTACCCTCTCAAAGCAACGCCCTAAGCCGAGGTCTATTCCTTCCGCCAGTCTACCGGTGGGGGAGCCCTTAGGCTCGTTGCTGCACACTGTGCTCCTGGTTGAGCGCCTTCTGCGCTCGCCCTAAACTATACATGTCCGGTGACTCTTGAAAGGCCATTAGGGCTACAAGAGTTTAGCCCTTCCGAAAAATAAAAATAAACAACAACGTGTCTAAAGATATTCAGGACTTAATAAATTTTTTTTAGACATTTAATGCAAGTGGTTCTAAAATGTTTATTGAACTATAATTTAGGTACTTTGAAAACGAAAACAATATTAAATGCTATAATATTTTTTTTGTCATAATATGTTTGTTATTTTTGTATAATATTCAGAATTTCCAGAGGTTTCTTTGTAAATTAACATTTATACTAAATTCTATTTAAAATAATAAAGTACTGTCTGCAACAGCACATTGTGCAACAGTTACAAATGGATTACTTTGAGAGACGTCATACAAACAATAAATATTTGGTGTATGCGCATTGTGAGCCAAGTGACTAAGATGCCGTACTAATTATAATAAGTACTATTTGCTAGTAGATAATTAGGTACGTAATATAATCAGTCCCACTTTATCACACCGCATAAAGTAAAGAAAAATAATTAAATGAGCATCAAAAAATACCGAATGAGCGGCGAATCATAGCATATTTGAAGGTGGGTTAGATTTTAGGTTCTTTGCTGACAACAAAGGAATGAGAGTCCTGTGAATATAGACTTGGTGATGAAATTCATAGTAATTTAAAATTATTTAAGTTCAAAAATAAGTTGTTACGATGAATATGATTTGCTGCTTATTTATTATTGCAAGCTTTACTTTAACTTCACATGTTTGTTAGTTTGTTTAGGTGAAACCTGGGTTAAACTAGACTTCTAGTTTAACCCACTTGTACTATTGTCTTTAAATTTTACACATGTATATAAAACCGATGACAATACAATGATCTGATGAGCTTGACCTGATTTGACCTAGGAAGATCAACACACTTTTGGAACTCCTCAACGGCGAACTGTAGCCACGTCGTGTTTGGGCTCATTTTGATAGGCTTGTGGTTTTAATAACACCTAGTGTGATGACCTTGGCCTGATACTGCAGCCAAGTAGCCACGTCGTGTTTGAGCGCGTTTTGATGGGTATCGCAATTTTGATGACAAAAAGTTAGTGACATGAGTCTGACCGTCTGGTTCGGCGTGATGGGCCTTGTTAGCAATGGCCTGTAACCTGTCTAGGAGAAGGAAAACTAAATCAAGCCCAAAATCAAACGAATTATATGCGTTACTGGAAATGCATACGTTGAGAAGTTTCTGCAACTTAGAACACTAAAAAGGAATAAATAAATTTAACGTAAAAAAACTTTTAAAAAAGAAGCTTTTATTAAAATGCACTAAAATGAAGAAAATAAACATAACGAGTCATTACTATTATCTGATACAATTAAGCCCCATCATGTTGTTTGTATGTGATTTAAAAGCTTAAGTTTTTGAGGTCTATAAGTATGCAAGAAAGTATAATATAAAGTAAACATATTAATTAACTAAATTATTTACTAAATAGATAACTTGTGGTACAATGCCTCCTATGAAATCAATTTTATTATTTTGGTGTATTAATAGTAAAATTCATTCATTATTTTTTAAATACTCGTTACTCCTAAAAAATATAAGATTTGTAGCTTTTAGTGTAAATGATTACAAAACAATTTTTACAGTTTTGTATACTTATTATTAGATTATGCACTCAGAACCCGATTTGAAAAACTTATGATGAAAATCATTTTCTTACAAAATCAGCTATTGTTTTCAGTAGTATTGAACCGATTTGAATAAAATATGTACTAAAATATTTCGGATTTAATATCGGGTTAATATATTTAAAAAAAAAAGAATGTTACTTTACGTCCCAGTGTCATTTTGGTGAGTATTATAATGGTAGCTGTCAATTGTTCACAATCGTCAATCAGCACCTTTAACCACCAAGCTCTTTTGAGTTAAATTTCCGAATATCAATTTACGTATCTTTCACCTATAAAAATATATTATAAAAATACGGAATTCTAGCACCAAGCACTTTATAATTGATATTAAAATATAAGAAATAATTAAATGATTAGGAAATAAATACTAAATGAGCAGCGAATTGGTGGTGACAAATTTTGATGTGGATTTATTTTTTTAAGATTACACAACGTAAATTAAAATAGGAGCAGTGTTTGTAAAACTTTTTCGTCAAACAAATTATAAACATAATTATTTTATGATACATTGTTGTACTGAGATAGGGAATAGGCCTACGGGTATATTATAGTACTATCACCAAAAAAGAAACAACAAAAACAAAATCCACTTAGTATAAAGGCTGTTACTAATTAGTTTTCTATACCCCGTAGGCATATTCCCTATCTCAGTATAACGATCCTATAAAGGCTGTTACTAATTAGTTTACTATACCCCGTAGGCATATTCCCTATCTCAGTATAACGATCCTATAAAGGCTGTTACTAATTAGTTTACTATACCCCGTAGGCATATTCCCTATCTCAGTATAACGATCCTATAAAGGCTGTTACTAATTAGTTTACTTTACCCCGTAGGCATATTCCCTATCTCAGTATAACGATCATAAAATAATAGTGTTTATAATTTTTTGTTTGATGAAAAAGGTTTACAATCAACAATTCTTTGTTTACGCTCTGTCTAATCTTAAAAAAACGGAGTATAGGTCTTAGATCAAAGCGAAAGGGGAAATTACGGTACGTTTTTACATTGCGTCAATTGAAAATAGGCACGAATGCACAACTACATGCATACAAACGTACTCGTACTCGTTCAACTATTATTGAAGTCACGTTGTACGACACCGAAAGACAGATAGAGCGATGAGCTTGGATGAGCACGAGCGAGACAAGCACTACTTCCCGGTCGTATAGTTTTATCTCGTTCACTCATTAATGGCCGAATGTAAACTACATAATAATTTTAAAAATCTTCTACAAATTATTGCTTTTTGGTGTACTTACACGTGAAAAGTGAGACTATGTGTTTTGTTTTTGCTCTTTAAGTTATTTGTGCACTGAATAAATGCACAGGAAGCCTTTTTTAAATGTATTTTCCTCTACAAAAGTGTGTTCACCGTGTGAGCGTATCACGTGCAAGCAAGTCGTTCTATCGGTAACTACACGAAGCAGGTCTTTTGGACTCGGTTTTGTAGAACCACACGCGGTAAGTGAATAACGTATTTTCCTCCCTTTGAATTGATCTAAGGTATAGGTTTAGGTTTTCTGGTGACAATAAAAAATGGGGGATCCGCGGGACGGCTCTCCGTTGACTTGCTAAGAACATACTTAGTAGTTTAAAATTATTTACTGCAGTCATATTATTAAAAAATATTTTGTTTTGTTGATCATGATTTGCTGCTTATTTAGTATTTTTTGCTGCTCATTTAGAATTTCTTGCTGCTTATTTAGTATTTTTTGCTGCTCTTTTAAATCAAATTTTAAAATATATTCATAAACAACATTTGTCACATGGAGTTGATGGAGGTTTTTTATGTTTATATCCTGTTTGCACTCTTCTGTTCAACCCAAAGTTTGGCTGGTAGAGATCTCGTCTTTTATACGATTGACTGGAATAAACAAAGATTTTTGCACCAGATCTCGTCAGTCATTTTCAATGCAATTTGTGATCATCATTATACCTCTTTTTCATTTGGAGTGTGGCGTGTATTTCGCTGGGTATTGTAGTTTCTATGGGTTCCATTTCAAATTGCAGGTTGCTGTCGTGTGCAGAACCATGTGTGAATGCGATCCTAAAATGTCTTAGAGGAATATTATGTAGGATAGTGCATCTTTGGCAAAGTTTATTGAAGAAACAATGATGGCAACTGTTGCTGGTCATAATATTTTTACCTCTTTTGAAACAGTTTTTTTTTTTAAACATTTTGTTTTAACATTCTGTTAGATTTCTTTCTACTTCTGCCATTTCATTGTTCTTAGCTATTATAGGTAGGCACCGATTCCTATGAAAAGCTGCATTTTCTTTGAAAACCTCTAAAACCAGCTCAATTCACAAAGCATAGTTACAGTCCGCTATAGACAATATAATAATATGCCTGAAAATGTGATTTACAAACCTTATTTTTGCGGACATAAAGTTTTTTGTTATGGACTGTAAGAATATAACATACAGTTGAATAAATACGTACAGTTGTAAAAATATATACGATATTTCTAATTATTTCAAGTTTAATAATTAGCCGTAAGTTTCGTTGGGCCGCCATGTTTATTTACATTTTTGGACCAATTGGATTGAAACTGAATATGTATATGTAAAAGTATTGATTTTTTTACAGGTTGTATTTGTCATTGCATATATGTATATGTAATTATTTTAAAAACATAAATATATCGCTAACTTCAATTATAGCTTTAATCCTAGGGTATGGTTTCTTTGCATTAGATGGGCTTGTCGCCTGGGTAGCGACTATTGAAACGGTTTTAGCGAAACATTAAACCTTGTCACAAAGAATTAATAATTTTACTGTGTTGCCAACAGGTCTCAACCAATTCCGGACGATTCGTCTGGCAAGTCCGGCGCCAAGTTCTATCAGAGTTATGATCGTCTTTTCATCCTGAAAACCCTCACTTCTGAAGAGGTGGAGAGAATGCACTCCTTCCTCAAGCATTATCACCCGGTAAGTTGATATTTTTGAGGCCATCTATTGCAATACTGCATTATCTTAGATTTGAATAAAATATTTCGATTTGAAAGTAGAGAAATTGGTATATATGGATGAATCTTATGCACATACGCCACATATCACAGGTAAAATTTGGACTGATTCTACAGGAAAAGGTATAAAACAAGCCATTTCTATAGGATAACGTCTGATTATCGTGCACGCCGGCAGTAAAAATGGATTTATTCCCGGTAATTTATTAATCTATAAATCTACGAATACAACAGGAGACTATCATAATGTGATGAACAGCGACAATTATGGAATATAGCTACCTAATCAATTGATTCCTTACTTACCTAAAAATTCAGTATATCGTTCGTTGATAATGCTGCATATCATAATAAATATGTGGAAAGCCTCCGAATTCAAATACATTGAAGCAAGATATGATCAACAGGTTGGTAAAACATGACATTAACGTCGATCCAACTTGGACAAAGCCACAAATTCACCAAGTTATTCTTCGTCGGAAAGATTTGTGCAATATTCTATTGTCAAAATTTTAGCTGAATTTTAGCTCAACACACTGTATTGAGATTACCGCCATATCATCCGGGTTTCAATCCCATTGAAAATATGGTCGTAAAGGGTGTTTTTTTAGAGGTATAGAACTTTGTAATTGAATAAAACAAGGATGAATTTTTTTAAATTGACATGAAATTGACTTTATTCAAAAGATAATCTTTTGGCATTATAATTTAAATATGATTTCTGGCATATGACCGCCACGGCTGGCTCGGACGGAATCCAATCTGGAGGTCCAATTTTCAATAACTTTTTCCAACGTTTGTGGCCGTATATCGGCAATAACGCGGCAAATGTTGTCCTCCAAGTGGTCGATCGTTTCGGGCTTATCGGCGTAGACTAGCGACTTCACATATCCCCACAGAAAATAGTCTAGCGGCGTTAAATCGCACGATTTTGGAGGCCAATTCACGGGTCCGGAACGTGAAATTATGCGGTTACCAAACGTTTCCTTCAGTAAATCAATTGTGGCACGAGCTGGATTTTCTAAGCACGAAAACCAAGATCTTTCCGCAAAATCTTCCATAAAGTGGATGGACACATATCCAATTCCTGTGCACGATGGCGGATAGACTGATTCCGGTCTTCCTCTACGCTACTATCTACAGCAGCAATGGCTTCTTCTGTACGCACTGTACGCGCGACGTCTCTGTAGATGCGTATTATCATTTAGAGTAAACGTGGTGCGAAAACGGTCCATAGTTAGTCGAATTAATTGCTCTGATGGACGATTATGTTGACCGTAAAATGGACGTAATTCAAAATAAATTTGCACAATTTGGAAGCGTTGTTCAGGCGTCAGTCTATTCATGTTGAAATGCCAAACCAAACTAAACACAAATCACTTGACAGCTGACAAAATGGCCGCCAGTTAAAACAGTGTTGCCAACTTAAAGTTCTATACCTCTAAAAAAAACACCCTTTAGCTTAAGGGTTATATAGCTCAAAGAAATGTTGACATGAATATGACCACAGAAGAAAAATTGTATGGGAAAAATTGATATGATTGGTTCAGATGAATGGAAAAAAGTTTGAGATCACGCAATCAAATGCGTAGATGATGTAACAATTGTTCATCCTTTATAACCTTTATATTTATCCTTTATAACCTCTGTATCATACATTACAGCGCGTTCGGGTGTTTCCCGATTAGCCGATGGCCAATGTTATCGTAATTTATCTGTACATAAGCTTTTTGTGTTCTATAAATATCCATAATATTTAAAAATATTCATTTAAGTTTCTTTGAAATTTTAAAATACAATCCATGATATAATATTCGTATCTACAAGTAATTTTTTGTCCTAGTTTTATCGGAAATCTAAATCCTACTGATTGACTAAAACGAATTGATAAGTCATATCGATAAATACTTTCTACAGAAATGAACTGTAACTGACATTGTCTTATCTAATCTTGCATTAGTTACAGCTCTAGGAATTTTCCTTGTAACATTTACATTAATGTGTCGATATAAGCATGTAACGACCCACTGCAGGACCCTTACAATTACAAGGGAGTTTCGGGTCATAATCGATAGATTATGAGCTGATAATGCTAATGCGCATGAAATGCAATCTCCTTAGCAGCCCATTATCAACCTACATAGGTATATGGCAGACGAGCGCCCGTCACATGATGGTAAGTGGTCTCCGCCGCCCATGGACACCTGCAACACCAGGGGGCTTGCGGTTGCGCTTAAGTAACCTATTCATTCAATTAGCGCAACGAAAATGAATCATAAAAACATCGTAATAACTCGATTACGCTACGATTACGATAAGCTATTGTAGGTCTCTATTTGTCAATATAGGAGATTTTAATTCATTATAGTATATTGTGGAGCGACACGGCAAAACTTTGCTGCCTCAGTACCTGGGCATGTACCGGCTGACGGTGGACGGTATCGAGCATTACCTCGTCGCCACCAGGAACGTGTTCTCCAACCATCTCAACATACACAGGTAATGTGCAATACACATGCATACGCAATACACACAGACATAAATACAACATGCACAATAATGTACAGTAAAGTTGCAGGTCGGCAAATTATTCAAGGCTAATATAATAATTCACATCGATGGAAAGAAAGCAATGCGCTGAGAGAGGGCCGTTTGTATATATTTTACACAGTTTATATGTGTAGTTTGTGTGGACTTTATTTTTTACTAATATGGTTTAAATTGGTATAATGCATCAAATATACCCAGCGACCTTCTTAAACCGTGTCGCGTGAACATACAAATGTGGCTGAGGAATAACCAAAATATAGGAAAGGGTTTTTTAGGCGTCGACTACACGAAAGAGTCTCGCGGCGATATTTTCGCCCGACCTATTAATTTCACCGGTAAATGAGCTATCGCCGGCCCAACTACACGGGCGAGGATATCGTCAAGTTCTTGTTTCAATTTTACTAATTGCTGACAGAAGACATCAGAATTAATCGTTTGGCCATGTGACAAAAGTTTGTAATACACAATGCCTTCCCAGTCCCACCATACTCATAATATGACTTGTTCGGAGTGAGGCCTGACTTTGGGAGTATTTGTGATGGCTTCAAATTTGTCAATTTGCCACTATTACACAAAAGTCAGCTGTCAAATTGTATATCACTTTCCCCCCAGTGATCAGTGTTACCAAAAATACAGCACGCTAAACTCATCCGTTCAATAAGGCCGCGAACTTTTCCGACTACCAAAATGACCCAAAATTTCTATTACAGAAAGTCGCAGACCCTTGCGAGTCTTAAAAATACGTATTTAAAACTCGTAATATAAATAGAATAAATAAAACCATTTTCCTTCCAGGAAGTTCGATCTAAAAGGCTCGACGGTAGACCGCGAGGCCTCTGAGAAGGAGCTCGAGAAAGACCTGCCCACGCTGAAAGACAACGATTTCATCAAACAGGGTATCCGCATTGACATCGGAGACGCGGCTAAGGAAAAGCTGCTGGAGACGCTCACTGCTGATGTTGAGGTAAACAACTAAATTATTAAGTAGCTATATAGAATTTAAGGTGAAAGTTCCTTAATAACTAATTTCTTGCTAATCCTTAATATATAATGACTTAATTCTTTGATTGCACTTAGGGATTTTTAATAAGGAATAGTGTGTGATATTCCTTATTGAGAATCCCAATCCTAATGAGCTAATTTCACGGTTGGACGTATTCCACATAAAAATATTCTAACCGATCTTTACTTGGGTGAGCATCACCTTCCACGCTAGCGTAGGCATAGGCTACACTAGCGCATTATAAAGAAGAAAGGTTTTTGTTGTTTGTAGTAAGTACTATCAGAAACTACCCAATCGTTTTTAAGAATTCTCTATTGGATACGTATGATCTTACTAACATAGGCTATATTATTATTTGCAGTTCCTAACAAAACTCCACCTGATGGATTACTCGCTCCTTCTGGGAGTGCACGAATGCGGGCGCGGAGAAGCGGAAGCGGAAGCGGCGCGGCAGCGCGAAGCGGAGGAAAACTCCGACAACGGTGACACCGACTCCGACAGCGACACCGACAACAGGCACGCCGACAGGTGACACAGAACACTACTTACTGACACACGTGGCATTGTCATTGCATACACTTCATCCACCTTCGAAATACCCTAAATTGATAAATTACGGTAAATTGATAAATAAATTGATATTTGGTTGATAGATTACAAAATTGGGACAAAACACGGCAGAGGGAAATTTAGTAGTAAATTTTTAATCTAAACTAAATTGCTTTTATGTTATATAACTGTATATAACCAAATTTCCGTAAAGCTTTAGTCGAAAATAAAAAAAATCTATCTGTTATTATATTTCTCGTAGTTTCCACAAATTAAAACAATATATTATTTTACTTCTCGTCGTTTCATAAGTGAAATAAGCTATGCTTAACGTTATTTATTTCCAATGAAAATACATAAGTTATAACGGTATTTATTTCTCATAGTTTCATAAGTGAAAATAACTTCTAACGTTATTCATTTCTCATTGTTTCACAAGTGAAAATAAGTTATAACTTTATTTCTCATTGTTTCACAAGTGAAAATAAGTTATAACTACTTTATTTATTTCTCATTGTTTCACAAGTGAAAGTAAATTATAACGTTATTTATCTCGTAGTTTCACAAATGAAAATAAGATGTTTCTCGTAGTTTCTTTCACGAGTAAGTAGAATATATAACTTTGTTAATGATATCTAGTAGTTCTTTTTTACAAGATTTTTTAAACTTTTTAAAAAGAAGTTATAACATTATTTATTTGTGAATTAGACAAACAGAAAATGAGAAAGCATTGCCAATACCGAAATTCAGCCCAGCTACTCAACACTGTGACGCTTTCGCTGAATCCAAGATTAGTCGGCAGGGACATAGGTGATCGTTTTTAATTATTTTATAGCACAGGTAATTACTATGTATAAATGAATGAATGAGTTATTTAGTCGTTAAAAAAGCGACACACATAATTATTAACAGTTCCGAAAACAGCTATCTAAAATCATTATTCTACAGTATCGCCCAATTGAGCATTCGCACAGATACGAACTCCTTTGCAGCTCATTATCAACTTATGCAATAAGCGGTTGGGTAGCACCAACTGCAAATATAACGCTGTAGAACAAACCTATTCATTCAGTTAGAGGTACGAATATGACCCTTAAGATTAACATTATTGTTATGGTACTTATAATGTCTACATGTTTTTATTTCTTTCTCTAATTAATTAATTTTTAATGACGTTAATATTTACCCTGATAACACCCTGCTTGTCAGATTAATGTCTATGTGGACTTGTAAAATTGTTAGTTTTGTTTTAAATTTTAATCCCTTTAAAACATAAATTTTGCTTAATTTTTTTATGATTAATAATATCATAGAGTATTTTCATCGACCAACTCTTAAACCGTGTCAATTCATCTATAGATCTTATATCAAAGGCATAATGTTGATATTGCAATGTTCCTTGTTTTCTAATTTAAAACACGAAATTCGATGTCACTATTGATGACGTTGAAAAGTCTAAACATTTTAATTTATTTGTAGTTTCTGATGTAAAGATTTAGTTTCAAAAGATCTATGCAATAAATAAAACACTTATTTAATTTCATCTAGTCGATTAAAGCGGTAAGTTTCGAAAGGTTCAAGGACTTCAAAGGGCTCAAGAGTGTCTATAAAAAAGCGTGATGTCAAACCGGATCTTCATAGTGACAGCGACGAGTACGGTCATAACAAATAGTATAAATACTCGCCAAGTAACTCTGCCGGTGTAAAATTATTATGGAAAACGCACTAAAAGTATATTTATCATTACTTGCTGTAAATAGCTATTATTACCACTATTAGCTATGACTATGACTATTAGCTCGCGAATAGTTAATTAAGTTGACTGGAATAAAGTTTAGTGAATCAAGTATAAAAGTAATAGTTGTAAATATTTTTGAATACTTTGTGCTTGGGACCTTCACAGTTCAATTTTGAGCTAAAAAAGAGCATTACCGTGTAATTCCTTTTCAAGAAATTCAAAATATGTCCAGAGTTAATAGGGATCTGGAATTCTACGAAAGCTTCTGAGCACACGCAGATTTTTAGAAAACATCCCAAAGTTACAGTCTCATTACAACGGAAAGGAACCAGCTAAATTATATTTAGAACCCACTTACCTTTCTCTGAGTTACTTATACAATCGCTACAAAGAATATTGCACTCAAAACGAGAAATCTATGCTTTGTCGCTTTACCTTCGAAAAGTTGTTCAAAGTCTGTATACTTTGAAAAAGGACATGTGCATAACAAACGCAGTAACGGTAAAAAAATCCCACAATAATGTCGTCACATCTGAAACATGTCGGCTATATTTCGCGTATTAAAACAGCTTAGAGACTTACTTTTAAAATTTTAATAAGTTTCCAATTTAATAGTTTAATATTTAGAAAGGAGAATGGGCATATTTGACCCAGCGAGTACAGAAACCAAATAGATTCCAAATGTTAACATAAAATGTGTAGTTAAACGCTCATTGATTTTTTTTTAAAGAAACTACATGTTGTTTTTAATTTCTTGAATAACTTGATACATTGCCGTAAAAAATGACTTGGTGAATAACTCGGTTACTCACTACGAAGTATCCACACGTACACAGGTAGTTTAGATATAGTGTCATAAAATCATAATACTAATACCAATTTTAGGAAATACGCTTGTGGGTTGTGTATTATCTATCATTTTACCTACTGCCTGCGCGCAGCTGCCATTTGCGACGGAATGTTTTTGTCCAAGGACGCGATGGCGCCTGCTCTCACTTTGTCCTTCGTTGTTGTGTTTTTTTCTATTTATCTAACACTGAACTTCACTAACATATAGGTAAATGAAAAAGCATAAAACAATGTTTTAGATAACATTTTATAAATATTTTTTTCTGAAAAACAGCAACAGTAATGAATAGTGTGGGAGCACACATATGTAAATCCATATCACAAGAATCTCCAGCCACTCACAGAGCAGCGCACTATGTACGCTCGAATTACACATTCTAGAGGACTATTTGGTACACAATTCATCTTTGTACTCGCTGGGTTTTTTGTCCATACTTCGTGCCCATTCTCCTTTTCACGATTTATGGTTCATGGTGTCAAATACCCTATGTAAATTTAATTATATTGGCCGTTTTTCCACATGTGTGAATATTATATTAAATTTTGCGTTGTTATAAACTGGTTCCAAATTCCTATTTGCTTTATCGATTTAATAATAATTGAATACAGGGTAAAAATCTTAGTCCCTAGCCGTATTTTTCGTAATGGTCTAAAATTTAACTAGATATATTCTTTTAAGATTACGACATGCACTAAATGCCATTAATTTTTTCGTTCATATTTTTACAAGCAGTATTTAGGGACTCATCCAGTTTTTGGGATGCAGATAGACTACTCTAAAGTCAACATCACATTAAACAGTAGACACTTCTATTGTAGCTTTCACTTTAAGTCTTCCATTTCTATATTTCGAGTCGATGCTTCCCTTTCCAAACAATCTCCAAATTCAACCAACACAAGTGAAAATATGGCCAGTGACAAAAAACATAGTGTATGAAAATATACGGTGATACAACGCGCAGGTGGGGATATAACACGCCACCGGACAGCCCGCGTGGGTTCGGCCGGCAGTCTTCGCTGCGGTATGAGGGCATCATTCCAGAACTGGACATCTACGCCATACCCAGTCAGGAGGGTTAGTTTGACTTACTTCTTATAGAGTTCCTTGCTTCCAGGTAGTTGGCGCCGATTAACTGAAGCAAAATCTGTTTTTAGTAAGAACATTAAGAGACTCCATTTTTTGTCTCATTTTTACCCAAATGGTTCCGGTGCACATTGAGCTGAATTAATATTGTTATTCATTTATTGGAAGCGTAACGACATTTAAAATAATGCACAATAATGTTGGAGGGGGAGAGTGCACGTTGCAATCCAACAGCCGCTGGGCGCACTCGATTGCCACGTTGCCCCACTCTCACAGAAGACTACCGTGAAATGTACTGCCATTTCCCACTTTATCATGTTTCCCTAATGTATGTACGTGTTTCAGTAGTGAGTGAGATATGCCAGAGCCTATTCCCATCCTATCCCTCCCCATTTTTTCAACCCTTTCTTCAGAACCATTCTTATATCTCCAAAGGTAGTCAGCGCATCCGGGATCGTGTCAACGTTTGTTATTCTGGACTAATGTTGGCATGTATCGCGGAAGTCTATGGGCGACAGTATTCACTTACCATCAGGTGGATTGTATGCTCGTCTGGCGCCTTCGTCCATAAAACAATAATTAATAATAGGTCTTCGTAATTTATAGAAGGGAATGTTCATACATGAAACATAGTTTTTGTAGATTTATATGTTATAGTCTGTGATTTAACAATTTAAAAAATAATTGGTTTACTGTCATGGAATACGTTGAATGGGGAGTAGTTTGTTGACGTGTACATAAACGTATGCGTGCACGCGTGCGTGCATGTGTGCGTTCTCTGATAAATGGCTTCTTACCTTATAATGTGGTTAAAATTAATAATTATTCTGAGAACTAAAATTGGTAAAAATCCGTATACTTCCGTTATTGACACCTTCTAATTTCGAGTGTTCATATTTATTGCACCTTTAGAAACATTTATTTATCTCGACGTAAGTGTTTAACTGAAAAAAAAAAATATTGCATAAACTTTACCATCTATTAATAGGGTGTGTTTTTGCATTTCATTCTGTTGTCGTGTTACTTACTTAAATTTGTAAAATTTGAGTTCGTAAGAAGAGATGAGATGACGATGATGCTTTCTGTAAAGGATGGACGAAGGTAGCTGCAGACCGAAAGGCTTGGAAGAGAATGAGACACCTTTGCTCATTAAAAAAGATATATATATGAATAATTTGTGTTGATGTTTCAGGTGCGCCCAGGAAGGAGATTTATTTCGTTGCGTTGATCGATGTATTGACGCATTATGGCGTAAAGAAACAGGTGTGTATGAGCTTTATATTTTTATACATTTAACATTTTCATTGTTGATTGTTTCTGCAATTGATATGTTTTATAGTGTATTTCACAATTAAAGAACCAAAAACTCATCAAAAATATTTTTTCAAATTCTTCTTACCAATTCAAAGACTTGTTCTATTTTTGACTTCTAAGCCCTATTAACTGAGTGTTGTTTTTACATATTTTAATTTCACAGATAGTTTTTTTTAAATTTGTGTGATTACAGACATTAAGAAGATTAAAAAGGTAACAATATAATGAAACAGATATAACGAAAATTTCTAGTGTCTTCAGTTCCCAATTAAACAATTTTTATTTTCTGCTGTAGTTGTTGAATAAGCTTATGGCTTAGCCAGTTACGAACTATTGTTAATGTAGTTATCATTTATTATTTATGTAGTTTATCCTATTTCTTTATATATAGGCGGCGAAAGCAGCAAAGACAGTGAAGTACGGTAGCAACGTGGATGGTATCTCCACTTGTGACCCCGAGCAATATGGCAAGCGGTTCATAGAGTTTGTTGCTAAGGCCATCGAGGGCAATTAAGCGCCTACACAGTGCTTCCTCTAATACATTCTACCCTAAACCCGAGCAAAATGCTCGAAACATGTTTATTTATTTATGCCTCTTACACGTTAGAGTAAAAACAACTTTACATTTATGCAGTGGCAGCGAAGCGATCAATTCAATAACAGTTTAAATCCAACTTTAATTTAGTTATTCATTTAGTTCAACTTTCTTTGCTCATGTAAAATCTTTTAAATATTCAGTGCAATAATTCTCTCATTTCATTACAATATGTTTAATACGAATATATATAAAACGATATATCAAATAGGTCATATACTTAAATTATTATTAAACGATCTGTACTTTTCTTTCGGAACGGCTAATTCTAGTGGCCCTAATGACCTTTCAAGAGTCACCGGACATGTATGGTATAGTTTAGGGCGAGCGCAGAAGGCGCTCAGCCAGGAACAAAGAGTCTGTGCAGCAATGAGCCTAAGGGCTCCCTCGCCGGTAGACTGGCGGAAGGAACGGGCCTCAGCTTAAGACGTTCCTTTGGGAGGGTACCGCGAGGATCGCGAGTCGGGGAGAAGCGCTCAGGTACGTGCCGATACCCGGTAAAAGTGTTGGCTGAAGGCCGATGTGTGTTCACTGTGTACCGAAGGTGACGTCCTCGTCTCCGCCGGCGGGGATAGTGTATGTGTAGTCTGTGAGTCTAGTGTAAGAACCGCATTGGCAGCAGTAATTGGGTCGTCGGGGTCGTTTACGACGTGCCGACGACGACGACGGCAACGGGAAGGGTCATTCCTATCGGGGATATAGGTTAGGCTGTCATATTTCTAACTTATTTCGCTTATTTCTAAGCGATATTTTACTTCTTCCGCCTATGAGAGGATTGAGTCGACCGAGTACAAAGGCGGCTCTGTTTCGGACAGTTTTTATGTGTTCTCGGAAGGTCAACTGATGGTCTAGGGTGACTAAGATATTTGGTCTTCCTAGCCCAAGGGGTATTTTCATCGAAAAGGGATATCGGGAGTGGGGAAAGATGAGGCTTAGTGATACGAGTGCCGCCCATGGGAAAAGGGAAGCACATGGCTGCACTTTTCTCAGGGTTGACCTCAATCCTCCACCTCACAAAACCACTCGCCTAGAGCGGTGACTGCGCGTTGGAGGCATAGAGAAACACGCCGTAGGTTCCTATCTGAGGCGTAGAGGGCGGTGTCATCCGCAAAGAGGGCAAGCTCTATTTCAGGGGAGTGAGGGATGTCATTGGTATAGAGGGAATAGAGTGTGGGAGTGATGTTGGCATGTGTCGCGGATCAGTTTTTCATTTTATTATAAAAGTTGCATTAAGTTTATCAAATTTTAAACCGGTTGCTCACTTCGCCGCTTCTCCATGAATAAGAATTAACCCTTATTATCTTAATTTCTAAATCACTAATTTGTTATTGAGTTCATTTACATATTTTTGCAAAAAATAAATAAACGTCTTACCTTAAAAGAGATAAATGAGATAAATATTAAACATTTTTATTTTTCTGAGTGAGTTGATTTTGATCAATAAAATAATAATATAATCGTACAAATCATGAATGTTGATGTCTCATTATTTTATACTTTCTTGTGAGTTTGTTTCTAAATGTTGACAGTAGAGTGGTCCGTTCGTTCGCACAATATTATATAATCGTTATTTTTATGCTGGCAACACCGAATGCTCTGTCTATTAGTGGTAATATTTTTTAAATATATTTGAGATAAGGAACCCTATTGCTCGTTCTAGTTTCCCATATATTGAGAATTAAGTGATATTTTGCTTTAAAAATTGGACGTCGAAGTTTATATTTAAACAGAATTTTGAAACAACGAAATGTTAAGTTAGAAAATCATAATCAAAGTCAATAAGTTCGATCGACAATATGGTCCTTTTCTTCAGATAACGTCACATGCTACCACATTATTTATATAATATATGTGAAGAAATTGTGAAAATTGTTGCCATGTTTATACTATTAAAAATCCCATAAAAACAAATAAGTCGATGAAAGATAATTCGCATTTCATTTAGTTTTGCTAGATTTTCATTTTTAAATACGATTCTCCAAATGTTTAAAAAGGATTTTACAGGGTGTCGTAGATTTTGTACATATTATTTTTATTTATTTTTGTCACATGTATTAGGGGAAGCACGCCTTAACGTTGTTACTCTTGTCAAAGACAAGTTCCATTTATGATAAGAATAAGTAAAGAAAAGCTTATAAACGCAAAATAAAACTGTTAAAATGTAGCAGGTTTCGTGAAGTTTCGGTATTTATCAATATTGGCGATAAAATGGAAGAAATCACTTCAGATTCAATGTTATTTCCAACTTTTTGTCCTATTAGCTGTGTGTGCATTATACCTAATGTATATGGACCGAGAAATCTAGAAGTTTTGAATATGCATTCGGTCAGATAATCTTGAGCACTTCAAAGTAGTAATTTTAAATTTCTAAAACATAAGGGCGATTTTCGCCATCAAACCTAAATTTCTATTTGGTACATCATCGGTGTCTGTTCTCTTAAACGTGTCAAACGCGAAATTGCTTTCATGACACTTTCATGGGCGTTTAAAAAATACAAACTCCTTTGCATTTAATTATCAACTAGTACAATTGGCGGCTAAACTGTAAATATAACGCTGTTTTTACAGTTAAATTTGTGCTCGTGCAAATGCTCAATTGACCAATAAGATTGTCAATATGGTTTAGTATGCATTTGAATGGGATCTAAACAAATAAATTAAACTCATTATTACTTGATGGGCTTTTTGTCGAATGTATTTACTTTAGGGACTTCCTCTTTTTCGAGGGGATTTTTCGAATCATTTATATTAGATATAAATGCAAGCAGCGTTTTTTTTAACCATAACTGTTGCAAATGTTTCACAATAAAGATTTTCTGTTGCACTATTATTGTTATTGAGTATTTAATAATGTGCAAAAAATATTTTTTAATACGTCTCATAACGTATGATGTTTTACGATAAAGACCTTTTTAAAAGAAAAAAGTGGCAAACGATATCAGACATTTCACTTGAGTGATAAGTCGATATTGTCGTTCATAAATATCTGCGATATATATCAGCATCGGTTGGCTCTATTTGGCGACGACAAAACTAGTGTTTCATAAGGTTTTTTCCTAACACATCTAAAGACTTGATAACAATAAGCAGAATGCCAGAACACAATGCAAAGTTAAAATTCACAAGCGCGCGTCTAACTTGCTTATGAATAAAAGTCTGTACGCGAAAAGTAACTCGCGTCAATGTATTTAAAGGTATATTGTGATGGATATAAAATTCTCTTTTTATGCGTACGGACACTCACCACTACAAGCAAGGTCGACGCGTGCTCATGAGTTGTAAAAAAGGGATCAATGACACTTGTTAGCATTAGTTCGCAATTTGATACAAACTACAAAGTCATACGCATCGCGTGCTTCAGCATCGATAGCAGACGTAATAATGTTTTGGAACGCATAATTTGCGAAAGAATACGATCGTACTTTAGCTGAAGAGCAATATTCTCTCTATACGAGAATATGTGCGTATTCGATTAGCAATGAGCTGTCGTCTGACCCGTTCGCTAGTCATCCCCGCAGTGGATGGTATTCACTGCGAATTTTGTATGACGGGGCCGTTCAAGTATTACGTTAGCAGAATTTTAGTCATTTTAACCCCCCCCCCCCAGCGAAAGTAACCAAAGTTCTTACCCCCCCCCCCCATGCTTACGTAAGCATTGGTATAATTTTTACAAAATCTGTTCAAGTTTCCTATTTAATCAGAATCTACTAAATTTTGCCAAAAAAATACGAAAAAAAATAAAAAAAATAAAAAAGTAAATAAATAAATATTGCTAACGTAATCGCCATTCAGACCCCCCCCCCCCTCCCGTCCCTCATGTCATCAAACATATGCAAAGCAAAGACCCCCCCTACCCCCCTTTGGTGCTTACGTAGTACTTGAACGGCCCCTGACTAAGTTATGAACTGATGCCGACAAGTGCGATTAGTCCCTTAAAAGCTCACTTGCAATAAACTCGTTATTAGCTTTTATACTGTTCCGCTATCGCCTAGTGTAGTACTGAAAAATTATATTAAAATAATTGTTAAAATATATCATTCAAAGTTAAAATTAGTATGTTCGTGCGTTGACAATTGGCGGTCTTGATGGAATTTTGTGTAAAAATGTGGTGATGTTTATACTGGTTCATATTGTTGGTTAAGGTCAAAGGTTTGGAAATTTATAAAAAGTTGGCTGTATGGGATTTAGACCCCAAATAATTGTCATTGTTTACTGGGACCGTGCTGCTGTGTGTACGAGAGAGGAATTTCGGTATATTTATAAAAGACGCGTCTACTTTATGGCTGTTTAGAACCGTAGACTTGTATTAGCAGAGTTACACCAATCGTGCAGTCACCGCAAACTATTTTCTATCCATTGAGAATACTTCATACTTGTAACCAGTGTTGAAAATGATTCATAAAAAAATCAATATAAAATATTTATCGAAAATATAAAACAAGTGGATTGAAAAAAAAAAAATAGTTGCAATCATAAAAATACTCAGAACCTATGAGTATACGATATTACTTAGTACGGTACGGTAAATTGTTAATCGACTAACGAGATTAGGTACGTTTCGACTAAGAATTGATTTCAACTCTATTTTGTTAGACGATTACTCAAAATTAATCGTTGTTAAAACGCATTTTTTCAAAGGTATCAATTTAGTCATTCGATTCATTTTTCAGGATTTAATTTCAGTTTTATATTGTAAACATAAACGCTTCGACATGGATTATAACAGCCGCGGTCGCGACTTGACTGAAGAGGCGAGTTCACACCGAGGCAGAGCGAGAGAGAGTAAACTACCCGCATTCGATTTTCACATTCGAAAAAGCTGCAGTACACTATACGTTATACAAAACCCAATTCACATTTGACAAATAAATAAAATATGACAAAAATATTTCAGTTGACTAATTAAACGTTTAAAAATATCGTTGACTAATGGCAACAGCGCCTACAATGTTTACAACCGAATACATCGTCTAAATATGTTGTAAAGTATCTCACGTAGCCTAAAGCAGCCAACTCGTTGATTAACAATATGAATCAGTGCAAACGCGTTTGCGTGGAGGCGGGTCACGGCTGTTGTATACTAAAAATTAATAAGTACATTGTAATAAAACGATATAATCTTTCTAGATGTACGTACGTTCAGAAGGTTTCGCTGAACTGATGACGTTGTCGGCCAAGTTCGCTTAGTTTCTGTCTAGACTACTATTTAAAGTGAATAATTACTCTTAAGATTTTGTTATTTATGTGACGTTATTTATTAAAGACTTGGGTTGTTTTGTGATTTATTATGATAAATAACTTCGGTCAAATTATTAAGTAAATTGAATCTATTTATCGCTTTTGCCATCTTGAAAAGACACATTTAAAGACTTACTGAAACTGAAATCACTATTCAGAATCTTGCAACTAAATACGCATATTAGCTATCAAGCTATTTTTTAATTATTTTTCTCCCCACACCTACATAGATATAGCCATCTATTTAGATGGCAAGATCGGTTCTAAATCTCGTACAAATAGAATCAGATAGATGGTCCTTGGTCTTAAAATTAGTCCAAGTCGTATTTATAGGCACCTTATGCAGTTTGCATAGAGACTAGTATTCAACCATTCGTTCTAAGTCTAAGCATCGTCTATTTATCGGACCTTAATTATTGTAATAATAATATACTCCAATTCTTTCTCTACACTTTGAAAGTCTTTTAGCTTTTGTCTGTTCAGTAAATATTTTGGAAGTGATGTATATTAGATCAGTATTCCCGTTCTTCTACGATTAGAGGTGGTCTTTTAGTATAACATATAATGTAACTTAAAAATATAACGCTATAATAACACATTCTAAAGAAACACCTTAAACTGTTAGAACATAATTTATGTAGTAAATCAATCAACTTAAATCAATAAGTAATCAATAAATAGTTATATACCGTTCAATCAAACAACACGTCACTTTATAGTAATCAAAACAAGCCCATGTTAATGGAACACATCGAAACTGGAATTATTAATTGAAAACTGTTTTAAACTTGCCCGTGACGAATTAGAAAATCTAAATATTATTTTTGCATTAATAAAATAATCTATACTTCTATACTAATATTATATAATAAAGAGGTAAAATTGTGTGTTTGTAGGTATGCTGGGGGTAATCTTTGGAACTACTGAACCGATTTCAAAAATTCTCTCACAAATAATAATTTGAAATTGTGAAAAAAAAACTTCTAAACCGAAGCGGAGCGAGGGCGGGTCGCTAGTTCTTTATAAGTTATATGTCCTAACGTTATGCTAGGACATATACCAGTTACGTCAACTGTTTTTAATATAACGCGTACTTAGATATGCTACAAAAATATAACGGTATATTACATTATAAAAGTAACCGTTGTGACCACCTCTTACCATAACAGTTCGTAATTTTTCAAAATATAAATATTTTGTAATAGCTTCGATATTTTACGAATAAGAAGTATTGATCAATCCATCACTAGTTGGCGGGAAGAGACCAAATTACAATGCAATAAAATTGTAAACCTTATTACTGGAATGGTCACTTTGAAAAACCTTCAGTTCAATCTCACCGAGGAATACATATTTTAGTTTCATTTCCACCTCGTTAACATAGATTCCTGAACAATGTGTTAGTCATGAAATGATTTGAATCTGTCATATGTGTTGCCATTGTTTAGGTCGCTAATTGTATTTATAGCGGTAGTTTTAATTAGATTTTATTAAATTTGTTACGGTGACGGTTGGCGCCACAGTCCCTGTCTGCGGCCAATATATTATAATAATTATAAAGAAACATTATGTTAGCTTTGCTACGAATGCAATCGCCATGTAAGCGAACGATTGAAATGTTAATTCTCTAGTCTCATAATCTTGTAAAGACAAAATTGTGTATTGAAAAATTAAACTAAATTTTTTAAATTCAGTTTATAAAGTTTCTGCAAAACGTGTTTTATTTTATTTTATTTGGTATCCTTATTCAAGGTACAAAGATGGACTCACTTTTATGCTCCATTTGAAAATCATTTCGAGTTATTACACGATCACCAGATTCCACTTTTGCAAGATGTTAATTTTCTTCCACATTCGCCAGAACCCAGACATGTTTTTGAAAATCTGGCAACAATAGAATTGAAGGAAACAAGGAAAAGGTTTTACTTTTTTAATAGTAGTCTGATTATTATCAGTCAGGGAAATGACATAGAACTGTCAGAGTAAAATTTGTACGGAGATGACACTTTATTGACAGTTCTGCATGTCATATTCCCGACTCGATAAATAATCCGACTATAGTAAGTTTAATAACATACTAAAATTATTAATTATGTTATCACGTAAAGAGGTTTTTATTAACATTTTAAGTGGCCACTGAATCCAGGAAGTCAGTATTTGATGTTGAAACTTGTACATGCACATAAATGGAAAAATACCCAATAAAAACCTGACAAGTGGAAATCCATTTTTGTTATACTTGTTGATGAATATAGAATTCTGGCAAAAGTGGAATAATTCTGTATATCTTGTATTTTGTGTTGAAACAGTTATTAAATTTTATCGTATATGCTGTATAAAAATGAGTGGCTGCATCTGTACCATGTAACAAAATCTGTTCGAGGGAAAATGGAGGATTGCTACCTTATTTACTGGACCAAAGTCTATGTGGAAGATGTACATATTTACGCAGTCCAAACAATGCAAATGATTTCGAAGCCGTGCACGATCATCATAAAGGATGATCGTGCGGAAATGCGGGTTCCGGACCTGCGGAAAGGAGAGTCCAGGAATTACAGAAAATAAACACACCCTCGCGGTAGGTCGATCGGTAAAGGTGATCGATTAACCAACGATCTATGGATAAATGATCCACTCCACATTTATCGATCGACATCCACCGAAACTAGTGTTGTAAAAATGAGCGGTAACGCTCGAGTCTTTAAGATGTTCATGTGCGGTTTAGTCCAGTTTTTAACTTTTGATGGTAACCGTTGGGGTTTAAAGCTAGTCTAAAACTGTCAAAGTTAATTAGTATTTAACGCTCAGCGTTCATTTTTACAACTAGTAAAACCAGCCTAGTTGTAAATATCGATCGTCGTCTATCGCGCACATCCAACGCCCCAACGTGGCGACGCCCATGTTTGCACCTACAAGTCACGAGGATAGTATGACGCTGGGTGGCGCACAACGTCGCCGAGGCTCAAAAACGAGTAAGGCATCGCACAGGTAACGAATCTTGCATCTACCAGTATGATCTAGAAACAGTGTCAAACTACTGTTTGGCTGTTTCAGTGAGCCAACGCCCTACCAAAGCGAACAGAGCAACCGCTGGAAATTTTTTAATCGCAAGTTTTTTCACTTTATCTATCTACCTGTACCTGTACGAAACCAATTTAGCATTAACGCAGAATGATACATAGCCACGTGGTTGCCAAACGTTTTTACTGCAGTAAGAACCGTCCAAATACAGGTCTCGGTGGACTGCTGCTGCACCACGCGTCTGCTCACTTAGCTCTTAAAACCAGGGAGCTTATGGGACAGTATTCCGGATAGTTTTAGGCCATCCTCCTTGCAGAGTCGACTTGCCACCTTGTGATTATTTCCCAAAATTAAATCCTAACTAAAAGGGAATCACTTGTCGAAGGGACTGTGAAGTAGGTACCTGAGGAATAGTGGAAAAAATGTGGTTCAGACGCATGACACTATATAGATGCAAGATAAATAATTGGAACCTGTAGAATATTTTTTTCTTTTTCTGAAACTTTGAGTTACCCACGTATAGTAGGTAGGTAGGTAAATGATGTAGTGGTTTCAAAGAACGCAGTGATGTTTTTTGTAGTAATTTTATTAGCAAACTCCCTGACTCCAACAAGTGCCTTATAATAAATTAATCCATCCTCGTCTTGACGTGTTTCTCAGTTATCTTGTCCTTCTCGATAATATAGACGACGGCGCCCCATCCAGAAATCGCATCGCGGTCTGCCGCGTTCACCAGAGCCTGTTGGTGGAGAACATTTCTTATTATCAGGTTCTATCAGATAAAAAAATATTTATCGAATACGTTTCAAGAGGTCGTCTCACAAAATAGTATGAATTGTCTAGATTTATTTCTAATTTTGAAATTCCTTTTCACAAATAAAACAAAATCAATTTATAAAACACTAGAGATACAAAATTCACGAAACTGAACCTTTCCGACCCACAAACCAACTGCAACGCTCAAATAGCTGACCCGTAAGGAATTTGTAACGTTTTTTGTTTCCTTCAGCTCAACCAGCTTTGTGCCAACGGAAAATATTGTTTTTCTCGGCACAATTATAATATTGGATTAATGGATAAAAATGAAATTAAATCAAGCTAATATTGGCTCCTTACTGACTCAAAATTGTACATGAGGTTTAGTCTATATAATTGGTCTATGAGCGATCGAGGCGTGGAGAATTAGTTGAATCGTAAGTAATACAATTTATTTAATTTAACGGACGCATTAATTCCCACGTCTCAACTAGTTGAGACTTAAGTACAGCCGGGTTCTATTCTGTAGTTTTATAGTTCATATCAATATTGTGTAATTCTTGAAATAAATGATTGCCAAATTACAAAAACAAAATCGGGTATTAAATTGATTCTAAAAAGATTATTGATTTGAATTAAGAAATCCAGACATGCAGAGAACAGGTTGCTTGTAGACTGCTGCTTGTTGCAGTGGGTCCAGCATCAAGAGAAAATGAATAGACGCTTCGTACATCTAACAAATTATACAAAACACAAAGATAGTTCAAGTTCCTCGTGAGTCGACAGAAATTCTCCAGATATCAATAACTAGCAACTTTGTTCAGTTTAGCGTTGGATAAAGTTTAAGATTTCATTAAAATGGTATAATATGGAGTATTAGTAACGTGGATCGGAAGCGCTGGCGTTTCACTAAAGCGCAAGCACTAGACAAATATGAATTTGATACATTTATCTTTTTATGCGAACAATGACTTTGAACTTGTTCGACTTTAAATATATCTACTTTCATAAAAAAATATTAAACTATAAATTTAAAATAATCCCAATAAAAAATACTAAAGTCAATATAATATATTGGATATTTATGTCTGAAAAATATTCTTTTAGCGAGAAAAAAAAATTGTATGGAAATCTGACCATTCATAGACACGAGTACACTACTTGTAACACCCTTCCTTTTTATGTGTGGGGGTTAATACAGCCTTATTTATACCTGTGAAATTGTTTCAAATAGCTCATCAGGCTTCAAGTTGGGTTCCCACAGCGCTTCACACATGCCGTACAACTGCTCTGAACACGACCCTGACACTACAAAGTCTTCAGGTTCATTTGGGCAACCGATCTGTGAACAAGTATAAATAACAAAATTTTAATCTTTGCATAAACTTTTGACCATCAAACCTCATTCAATAGTCACCATGTAGGTCCCAGTCTGTCGAATGTAATCAGTTTTTAAAATTAAAGCTGGGAATCAAAGTTAACAATATATGTGATGTGATATTTATCTATGAAAATTATACTTATTGTTAATAAGATTGAGTATATAAGACTTTAGTTTGTTCTAGTTTCCCAGATAACAAGACTTAAAATAACTTGTTTTGTTGCTATATCTTAGAAATCAGATGTCAGAGCATGTTTCTATTTAAATTGAATGTCAGAATTCAAATCGTGTTTCACAATAAAATTTCACTGTTTCACATCAACGAAATTTTTATTTAGAAAATCGTAACCAGTCAATAAAAGTTCATATAACTCCCATGTTCAGGTTACTCCTTGTCCAAATAACATATATACAAAACAAACAAACAAACATGGCGGCCGGAGGTAGTTGACAAATTTGTATTATAATTTCTTTGATAAAAAATGAATATCTTTGTATTTGGCAATGGCAGTCGAACTTAGGAATTCTTACCAGATCCATATTGCAGACATAAGGCGCATTAGTGTTGGGGTCGAGACCAGCAATGACAGGCTCAATGAAATATGGGCCGAACCTCCTCTCGTAAAGCAAGTTGGACAGCATTGCCGAGAATGTCTTAGGGTTCATTATTCTGTTCTCTTTCAGCTCGTACAAGTTCATTCTGAAAGTTAGAGGAAGATTGAAGATTTTTGTCACTAACATTCAGTTTTCGTACTTTATTACACAGTTAAACTGGCGCCAGTCGCGTCAAATTTCTGGCAGTCGAGTTTTGCTTTCACAGTGATTCGTGCTATGTTTTGTGTACAATCATGGAATCAAATGTAAGAAGTGATTTTTATAATAACTTCCTTATATCACAATAATAAAAAAGGATGTTCTAGAAAAAAGAATAACAATATGTATGGATCCTATAACTGCAGCTCGTTTATTGAAAGGCATGTTCATAATAAAGCTTTGAGACTTTTGAGATGAAATCAAGTTTTTTTTAACTATTTTAGAATGTCAATTAAAACTTTTTGATTAAATACTTATTAAATAACAAATAAGATATCACACCTAGTCTGTATAGAGACAGTTTTTCGGACAGTTTTTATGTGTTTTCGGAAGGTGTACAGCAGAAATTCTGAAAATTGCCATTTCTGAAGCTCTAGTGGGCCACAGATATATTACCTACCTAAAACCAAGCGGTGTACCTACCGGCTTGGTACCTTGCCGCCAACGGAGATGGGACAATGGATTGGGATTTGGGTATTCTCATTTCGACTCATCTGTAGAACAAAGTCCCATTTCCAAGATGCTTACTTTCAGGAGAGCTCATTGAAGATATAAACGTGTATATTTCCTATACTCAGAAACTTGCGAGTTTTGAATTTCAGGTATTATGTTATTAAAATTGGTAGTCTATACCAGAGGTGGGTTTAAAAAATCTAACTACTAGCGATCGACTTAATTATGCTTTAATGCAGTGGTCGTCAAACTGCGGCCCGCGGGCCGCTGGCGGCCCGCGGACGATATTTGTGCGGCCCGCGACAAAGCAAACTCTTTTAGTAGATAATATCAAAATATGATTTTGCACATGAAGTTAACTAAATAGAAGTACGCGGGTAGGTATTTATAAACATCCTCCTGTTCTTTGTGTCTGTTAATTGTATGCTAGTTAGTTCATTGAGTTGGCAAATAAAGACTTCACATTGGTCACAGGTAGCAATTGCCATACAAAATCTATGAGGCAATCGCGTTTTGACAGCTCATAAAAAACATGTCAATCAGCGCCGGCTCTAGCTCATGTAGCGCCCGGGTGCAGGGCGCCCTCTAGTAGGCGTTTTGAACTCTTTGGAGGTGTCGCGAGCGGCGCTCGGCGCCCCCTAAGACCCTGCGCCCGTGTGCACCGCACCCCCTGCACCATAGGTAAAGCCGGCACTGAATTCAGCGCTCGACAGGCCCGCGCCCGGGGTGCACCGCACCCCTTGCACCCCCTGGTAAAGACGGCCCTGATGTCAATTGATTGGTGGTGTCAACTAAACAATCCAAGAATGTGCGGCCCGCAGTGATACCTCACATTGTCCTATGTGGCCCTTGACCAGAAAAGTGTGACGACCACTGCTTTAATGGGATGGTTAGATAGTTTTTTATATTATTTATTACTAGGTAAAAATAATATCAATACGTAACAAAAAATAATAAGAAGTTTGCGTTGTGCTTTCATTTCTTCTGTCGAATTGACAAAATCGGGAGTATACGTCGATAATATTGTTTCCTTTCGCGGTCGACCGAGCGTCTTTGGCGATCGACCGGTCGATCGCGATCGACTTGTAGGCCACCCCTGGTCTATAACCTTACACATATTTTCCCACATGTATTATCTTGCAAGATAGTGGGGTCTGGTTTTAACATAGGACGTCTTTGCTCTATGATCATATCGGACTCTGTTCTACAGATGAGTCAATTTGTTTGACGAGATTATCGAGCTGAGGAATGATTCGAATATGCAAGCTATTTTTAATGAAAAAAGAGATGAAAAGGCATAATATGTTGAATTTTGGATATGATTGTTTGACAAGCACAAAACAATGAGAAACTGTGCGTTATTCATTTTAACCATTTTCCCTTCAACATTTCTTTGCGAAGCTTCATACTTGAAAATGAAGTACTTATAGTAAAAATATGTACAGAAGTCGCTTGACTGACAAACATTTCAACGATGTTTTGAGAATATCATGCAGTAAGTAGCCAAATTTTAACAAAATAGTTAAGAATATTTCTCAATTTCATTAGTCTCATTAAGTAATAAGAAAAAATTAAAATATTTTTCGTTTTTTATTTTCCTAGTACCCTCCAATATATTTTTATATTTTCCAACTAGGTCTGACACCTGCATCCGTTACTTCCAAGATATTTGGTCTTCCTAGTCTAAGGAATAGTATGACCGAAAAGGGATATCAGGAGTGGGAAAGATGAAGTTGGCATTCCTCGACCGGAGCTGGTCTATGTAATTGGCCTAAAAACTTAAAGTGGCGGCCAAACAAAAGTAATGTTATATTCCGTTAGAACTTATTAGTTTATTCTGCCATATCTTATTAGTTTAACCATTTATTATTATGATACTAAAGCTGTAGTGTAATTCTCTGTTATTTGAGTTAGAAAATCTACATTAGTGTGAACTAATAAAAATAAATGACATGTTCCGTATACTATTTTAATTAGAATTAGGAAGTGTGTGTCAGATATGTATAAAAATTACAAAACTTGCATATCTTACTATACTATATATCTATCTCTATCTGTTAATAAATTTATTCTGTTTAAACACTTTTTTCTTAATAAGTGTAGTGTTTAGTCTACACCTGATAAATATTACCTGAATTTGAGTCTTTGGAACACGGTTTGTGTGTCAGTAGCAAGGCCAGGGAGACCTACAAAGAGAGTGGGGCCCATCTGGTACA
Source organism: Sesia bembeciformis (assembly GCA_943735995.1). NCBI lineage: Eukaryota > Metazoa > Arthropoda > Insecta > Lepidoptera > Sesiidae > Sesia > Sesia bembeciformis. The sequence continues at coordinate 12,165,867 of OX031040.1, forward strand.
CTTTAGGGAAATTAGCAGAAATAGTCTGTGCCTGGATACCAAACCGCTTGTCTGACGCAATCGCCACGCAGTCCTGGCCCTTCATTGCCAAAACTGCACCTCCATTGTAGTTCAAAATAGACTGAAAACATTGACACAAGCATAATATTGCACCCTCAGTGGTATAAAGAGGTAAACCAAAAATGATAACTTTATAGGAGAGCAGAAAAACTAAAATGTTAGATAACTTTTATTTTTCTTACAATTTTTTATATATACCAATAAAATAATAAATCCTAATCATTATTAATTTCTGAAAACTGATATTTAGTTATATGCTTATTATTTTTTACAGGCTTCTTTCTTTTAAAATAATACTTTTACACAATGATAAACTAAGTTTTGGGCACAATTTTCTCAAATTTGGCGATGAAATTATAAAAAAAATTGGACATGTGTAGTCTAAAATGCTCTTTTAAATAATGGTAAAATCTAAATTTCAACATAAGACAACTTGCGGCTTTGTTAAACCGAGGATGCGATATTAAGCTGACAATAAAAATAATGTCAGGTGTTAATATCGCACTGGAATAATGTCAAACTGGTATTTAAAATAAGGAATAAACTGGAATAATGTCAAAAGTTGCAATGTTGAGAAACATTGTAACTTTTGAAATGATTCTAGTTAATTTGTAACGAAACAACTTTAAAAGTTATTGAATCGGGTAGACGCGTGTAATATATTGTAGCATTTTGGAAAGTTAAAGACATCGTTTATGCTTTGTAATGTTCTGTCGGTGACGCTAATCTAACCAAATACTAACAACGATTATTACCGATATTTATTATAAATAACTTTCTAGGCGTATAGGTATATAGGAGTATTCTACTCACCATTTTTGTGTTTTATTAAATGCTTTCCTTTTCTTTAACAATAAATGGTAAGTTTGAAAATAAAAAAATGACAATAATACAGCAAGTCACTTGCCAAGTGAGAATTACTATGAGAGACGTTCCGTTTCTGACTTACTTTTTGCTAGCCGAAGTAATGTATTTACTTAGAATTAATATTTGAGATAATTGCAGTTGAAATAATCATTTTTAACATTTTTTATTAAATTCGTAATATTTTTAGACATATGTTTTGATTAAAATAGTATAACAGTTGTAATAATTTATATAAAAATATATTTCAAAATGAGACCATATCTATGGAATGTTATTACACGGCGTTTCTTTTTACGCAACAATTTCTTTTTGTCGCAAACGGCGTTTTTTATGTCTTTAAATACAAAAGTCAGAATATATTTTCCATTTATTTTTCAAAATAAAATGGCAGTATGGCTATTTACTTCTATTTCGATATAATTTTATTACTTAATTCCTTCGCGTACATATCCAAACGAGCTGTCATATGAAATCCCCATAGATCTTTTACTTGTCTGCATAAATTCAAATCTACTTTAGCAATGAGTAGTCCATCCTTGATTCTAGACAAACTAGGTGTTCTACATCCATTAGGACCCGTTATATAACTGGAACCATAATAGTTTCTCGTAACAGTTGTCGATTCTTCTGCATTTTTTACAATAAATTCTTCTAGTCCCACTCTATTGATGCTGCAAGTAAAGTAGCTATTAGCAATAGCTGCGTTTCTTGCTTCAATGCCCCAAAATGTCTCTCCAAATTCGGAAATAGTTGCTGAAGGGTTAAAGACAATTTCTGCACCATTTAGACCAAACATTAACCAATTTAGTGCTTGATGACGACCGTAGCAAATATTTACTGCAATTTTAGCGTATTTCGTCTCAAAAACTGTATGTCTGGTACCAGGAGTGTAGTAAGAAGTCTCACTAAAGCTTCCAACACTGGGTATATGGTTTTTATGTTGTTTGCCGACAACTTCACCCGTTTCATCGATAACAACTGCTGTGTTCCACCACACACCTTCATCGTCCTCTAATATCGGTGAAATAATTACCATTTCATATTTCTTAGCTAATTTACATAGAAATGTCACACTTGGTCCGTTTCTACTTGACTCTGCGAATTCTGACCACTTTTCCTTTTCTCGTGTACACAAAAAGAACGGCATTGACCATGTTTCTTGTAAACATAGAATCTTTACATCTTCTGTGGCCGCTACTTCAATTACCTTTTCAACTTTTTCGAAAATTGCTTCTCTTTGCTCCTTTATTGGTTTATCAGTAGGTAAAACTATCGAATGTTGTACCAATCCTAACTTGATAATTCTCGGTTTTCTTATATCTTCTTTGCTTGCCTGAAATGAGTATCCAGCGACTTCGAAATTCTTCTCGTTACTTGTAGAAAGTGTAGAATCTTTTAACTTCAGTTCACAATGGTCTTCTCGTCCGTAATAAATTCTATTGAATTGCTTTAATTGATTTGCATTTAAGCTTCTTTTAACAATGTTATCTAAAGTGTGTTCCGAGTGTTCCATCTTGTTTTTAATTGTACGAACGAAGTGATTAAATAAAGTCGTTACGTAAGAGTATGCGATGTAAATAAAGTCAGTGGTGTAAATATTCACTATTAGCATTTATAAATATAGCTTGAGTGAGACTTGTTATCTATTTAATAGAGGTGGGCGATTTTGAATAATTTACGTACTCGAATGTTTTATTAATATGGCATTACTAATGTCTTTCAATCGATTACAATATTTTAATAAGTAGATTATCTTCATTTATAATGATCATTGTATAATGAAAAATCGTTACAATAGCTGGCGTATTATTATAATACCTAGATACTATTAGGTAGGTACATACCATGTCAATAACCTAGATGGGTAGGTATTTAAGTAGGTACTTAAGATGTGATGGATAGGTAAATAAATACCCTTTAATGAGAATAGTAGGTAGGTACAGAAAGTTACTTAAAGGTAAATAATAGATTTATTTTATCAGGGCTGGTCATCCTTCAGAACTGCCAATCACTTGGAATCAATGAGATCTATTGTTTCTTTGAAATAAGACTTTTTTTATAGAAAGAAGGCGGCATACGAGCATACAGTCCACCTGATAGTAAGTGGATACTGTCACACATGGACATCAGCGATACATGCCAACATCAGTCCAGAATCCTAAACGTTGGCACGCTCCTAGAGGCGCTGCCTACCTTTGAAGATATAGGAATGGACTTGGAGAAATGGTAAGGATAATTGAGATGTATTAGATACGATGGGATTTGAATAGGCTCTGTACCGGCATATCTCACCCACTACCGAAACATGTAGGTACGTACATTGGGGAAGTAGGATAAAGTGGGAAATGCAGTACATTTCAAGGCAGTCTTCTGTGAGCGACGGGTAACGTGGCCAGTCGAGTACGACCAGCGGCTGTGGAATTCAGCGTGTAGCCTCCCCCTATAAATGAGTATAATAAATGATATAAATAAATGAGTTCTCTTGATATATTTGTAGAATGCTTCAATATACGTAGGTAATTGGGTAGTTATCTACTAATATAGAGAGATCATCGAGATCATTATTCGATTATTGTTATAATCGAATATTTATGTTACCTACTATCATTTTTAACCGCCTACCACTAGATACACACTCGTACTATTGAATATTATAGATCTTAGTTAACCGCTTTAAAATAGATTAAGGCCAAGTATAGGTACATATACCTACCTATACACGGATAGGTATCATTATTTATAGTTTTACATTTTAAATCACAGTTTGTTATAAATAACTTAGTCTTTATTGGTAGATAATTCTATGTATCTAAAGACAAGACAAAATTCAATCTTTGTTAATTCGTAAGTCCGCGATAAGTTCCCATCTCCGGGATGAGGCTCTTTTATTGTTTGTTTACTTGTTACGTACAAATGTTACTATAATGAGTAGGTACTAATAGTATATAGTATAAATAATGTAATGAAGTTTTGCTTGAATCTCTTAGCTTATACACGAAAAAAAATTACCTACTCCGTGAGAATATAAAAAAATAAAAATAAGCGGTACCATTTTATTAACTATGTATTTTTTAATTAAATTATGTCTTTATAATCAACTAAAATATACATTATCTGCACTCGCCCTTAAACAATGTCCATTTAGTCACGTAGACGTATTGATAAACCAAATATTTTTCTCCACGGATATTGTCTCCAACTTTATCATGGGTCGAAGGCCATCAGGATACTATCGGACCACACAGATATACACAACGACGCGTTGGGTGCATACATTATAGGTAGTATTTAATACGCGGGAACGATCGAGAAGCAGCAGTCGCTGACGGTGAATCAACGGTAACACACCTATCAAACATGGAAGGTGAAACTCGCAGTCTCGAGGCTATCATTGAGAACAATCTCAGCGGCCGCGACCTCGAGGAGTTCAACAGGATCTACTATGGAAGAAAAAATCACCTCGAGGTAAAAATAAAGGAGTCCTCCATCGCCACCGCCAAAGAGGCCGACTTCGAAATCGCCGCATACTCCTTCCCGGCTAAAAGAGAACAGACACGCCCACCGAGAATAGTCAAAGTAGGTGTTATCCAGCATTCTATCGCCGCGCCGACCGATCTTCCTGTTAATGAGCAAAAGAACGCAATCTTCGCGAAGATAAAGAAGATTATTGACGTTGCCGGCCAAGAGGGGGTCAACATCATTTGCTTCCAAGAGCTATGGAACATGCCGTTTGCTTTTTGCACACGCGAGAAACAGCCGTGGTGCGAATTTGCCGAATCAGCTGAAGAAGGGCCTACTACTCGCTTCCTACGCGAGCTTGCAATCAAATACGCAATGGTCATTGTGTCTTCCATTCTTGAAAGAGACGAGAACCACGCGGAGATTCTGTGGAACACAACCGTTGTTATCAGCGACACCGGCAATGTCATCGGTAAACAACGCAAGAACCACATTCCTAGGGTTGGAGACTTCAACGAGTCCAATTACTATATGGAAGGTAACACAGGTCACCCAGTCTTCTCTACTCGGTACGGTAAAATCGCTGTGAACATTTGCTTCGGACGTCACCATGTCTTAAACTGGATGATGTTTGGACAAAACGGTGCGGAGATCGTCTTTAACCCATCAGCGACGATCGCTGCAGAGGCTGGTAGCGAGTACATGTGGAACATTGAGGCCAGGAACGCTGCAATCACAAACTGCTACTTCACAGCAGCTATTAATCGTGTTGGTTATGAACAGTTTCCCAATGAATTCACGTCAGCTGATGGAAAGCCAGCGCATAAAGACTTGGGCCTTTTCTACGGATCTAGCTACTTCTGCGGCCCGGATGGCGTGAGGTGCCCGGGTCTCTCACGTACTAGGGATGGTCTTCTCATTAGTGTTCTGGATCTAAACTTGAACAGGCAGATCAGGGATCGTCGTTGTTACTACATGACTCAGCGATTGGACATGTACGTCAACAGTCTCAGAAGAGTATTGGAGCTGGACTTCAAGCCACAGGTCGTACATGAGGGTGATAAGCAAGACTGAAAATGTGCAGAGATGAAGTTTAAGGGGGATTTTGTATAATTAAAATTGCTTTAACTTTCTTAAAAATGTTACAAAAAGGTTTTTATAATGTAACCTTTCTTGGCACAATTTAGGAGTAGACTGATGATACCATATAAGTATACGTATCTACCGTTAATATCTACCTTGATTTTGATACTATATTAATAACAAATGAATGTTTACTATTTGTCAGACTCTTCCTTACTGTAGTATTACATCACATGCAACAAGTCGATATAAAATAATAAACAATAAAACACTTTATTAATTTTTGTTTTATTTATTTAAGGCGACAAGACCCATTGAAAATACAAATATATAAAACATAAAATAAATTTTACACTAATTGCTCATAAAAGATTTTAATTTTTTTTTTAAATATTTGTGTATATCTATGCTGATTTTTGATGTTTTCTTATATGATTTGGTTTCAGAATACTGGTGGGTACGTACATATTCATATCAATAGCCATGTCAATCTCTGTCAATTCGCTACATCGGAATTTTTTTTGTGTGAATTTCATATACTAAAGGGTTTTCCAATAAGGACTTGACAACTTTTTTTCAAAATAAAATGCAAACCATTTGAGATATTTCAAAAACTTTATTATCGGGTTGAAGTACAATCAAAACATTTATGAATGGAACTCGACTTCGTTCATATAGGCCACCGCGGGCACGTATGCAGCGGTGGATTCGTTGGACCCAATATTCGATGACTCGGCCACACATTTCGGCCGAAACGGCTGCTATTTCGCGTTCAATGTTGGCTCTGAGCTCTTCCAACGTCGTCGGCTTGTTGGCATAGACCAATGACTTGACGTAGCCCCAAAGAAAAAAGTCTAGAGGCGTTAAATCGCACGAACGAGGCGGCCAATCGACTGGTCCATTTCTTGAGATAACACGCTCATCAAACTTACTCTTCAATAAATCGATTGTAACGTGTGCTGTGTGGCTTGTGGCACCGTCCTGTTGAAACCACATGTTGTCCAAGTCCATATCTTCCAATTCGGGCCAAAAATAATCGGTAATCATGGCGCGATAACGATTACCATTCACAGTAACGTTACGATCATTATCGTCGACGAAAAAATATGGCCCTATGACGCCGCCGGCATGCAAATCGCATCAAACAGTTATTTTTTGTGGATGAAGTGGTGTTTCATGAAGCACATGTGGATTTTCACCCGACCAATAACGCATATTTTGCTTATTGACGAACCCATTGAGCCAAAAATGAGCTTCGTCACTGAAGATGATTTTGCGATGAAATTGATCATCTTGGCGCATCTTTTCCAGAGCCCAATCGGAGAACGTACGTCGCTTCAAATGGTCCATCGGCTTCAATTCCTGAGTCAGCTTGATCTTGTATGGGTGTAAACCAAGATCCTTACGCAAAATTCGCCATAAAGTGGTCTGGGCGATGTCCAACTCTTGAGAACGCCGTGGAATTGACTGCTTTGGATCATTTGCTACGGACGATTCAACGGCAGCGATATTTTCGACACTTCGACCAACCCGTTGTCTCACTGGCACGGCAACATCACACAACGAATATGTAGACTCAAATTTTTGCACTAAACTTGTTACTGCCTGTCTACTAGGGCTAGAATTACGACCGAAAATCGGAGTTAACGCTCTTAAAGTAGCGGTCACCGACTCCGAATTTCTGTAGTAAATTTTTATAATTTGCAGACGTTGTTCGTTCGTGTACTTTACCATGATGAAAATGTTAAGTTTACTGAATAAATTGACAGTGACAGTTCGATGATTAGTGAAAGGGTGCGTTCACAAATTGAATTCAAAGTTGTCAAGTCCCTATTGGAAAACCCCTTATATACGTACCAATGCTTCAAATGTGCCAATTAAATTTTCATGTAGGTATGTACGAGTTAGAATTTAGAGAGTTTATCTTTCAGACTAATGGATAGTTAAACAGTTTTCAAGTACATATTTAATAAATAAAATGAATGTTTCATTACACTTTGATTTACTAATTATAATCACCTATCATCAGTAAATTAATCAAACGACATCAAGAATACATAATCCACAACCACATGTTTTATGCAAGGCACATGGGGCAACACATTTACCTATGTACCTGATACATATTCTACTAATCGCCATTATGCGAGGTGCGTGATATTCATGGAATAATTAAAAAGTGCTAAATATGTTGAAAGTTGGATGATGTTAGTAATTATTATAGATGCTTTGTGTAACGGCCACATAATATAAAATATAACTTAACAAATTTACTGTAACAAGATGAAGATAGGTTATTCGGACTTCGGTTATTCGGTTATTCGGGCGTGTCATTGTACCATAGGGTATTTTAAAGAGTGCAGATCCAGATATTATGGCGGTTCACTTTGTTATTATTTTTATTATTGCTTATTATTTTTTGTATATAAAAGAGACGCGAATTCAATTCTGTAAGTGGGTTTCATGTGTCAAAAATTTTAAATGAAATTTTGAGTTTGATATACATATGGGGGATTCCACCAAATACTGACTAAAGTTGTGCCGGGGGGTCTGAACTCTGCGTAACAAAAATTGTTATTGAAAAGTACATAACAAAGAGAGCTTTCATGATTTTTTTCAAATTTTTTCGTCGAACCCTTTCGAAGATACAGTAGATCGAAAATTTCAAGATTTGCAATTATTGACTTTAGATATTAAAAATATCAATCCCTTGTAAAATTTCTAAAAATATATCAACTAATGGTTTTTGTGTAAAAAAATCTCAGCTTTCTGAAAAAAATATTTTCAATTTCTTCCAGTGTCGGGAAAACCCCGAAAAACGAGGTCAAAAAGTAAAATACGCTTTTTCGACCAATGTATATTTTTTAAAATATTTTTTTCGAAAAGTTCAGAATTTTTTACACGGGATACGTATTTTTTGATTTTGGGGATATTTAAAAATAAACCATAACAAAATAAAGTTGAAAGTTTTATGATGAATTGCCGATCTGTATTGTGCTGCCGTCACGGTCGTCGCACGAACTAACGAATGAAGTTTGCATTCCCGAAAATCTCGGTAAAAAAATTTCGAAAAAAATATTTTAAAAAATATAAAAAAAATATACATTGGTCGAAGAAGCGTATTTTACTTTTTGACCTCGTTTTTCGGGGTTTTCCCGACACTGGAGGAAATTGAAAATATTTTTTTCAGAAAGCTGAGATTTTTTTACACAAAAACCATTAGTTGATATATTTTTAGAAATTTTACAAGGGATTGATATTTTTAATATCTAGTCAATAATTGCAAATCTTGAAATTTTCGATCTATTGTATCTTCGAAAGGGTTCGACGAAAAAATTTGAAAAAAATCATGAAAGCTCTCTTTGTTATGTACTTTTCAATAACAATTTTTGTTATGCAGAGTTCAGACCCCCCGGCACAACTTTAGTCAAGAATTGGTGGAATGACCCATATATAAAAATGAATGTTTCTTTGTTTGTCCCGTATGCGTTCCTATACTATTCATCCGATTGCGATGAAACTTTGGTGAGTTGCTGTGCGCACGCCCGCGAAGGTTTCTGAATTAGTACTTGAAGACCACGCGAACGAAGTCGCGGGCAACAGCTAGTTAATTATAAAACAAAACAAAAAATAAGAGTATCAAAAAATTAGTGTTTGAGATTAATTAATCAGTCAACATTCAACTAAATTATAATTATAATTTTTAGTTTTGGATCATTGGCAGTAACGGTGATCATAATTTTTATTTAAGTCAGTAAAACAATTTAAAAGCGTGGGATCTGCCAAAATTCCAGTTTTGACGATAAATATCAATGGGTATATATCGTGATATATATCAGCGAACCCTGATCCCATCACATCCTATCCCCCTTTTTTCCTAATCACTTCTCCAAATCCATTACTAAATCTCCAAAAGCAAACAGCGCATCTGGGGGCGTGTCAACGTTTGTCATTCTGGACTGATGTTGACAGTATCCACTTACCAGTATTAGGTGTATCCAGTATCCAGTATTAGGCGTATTGTTCGATAGTTTGCCACCTTCTTTCAAAAAAAACACTACGCACTGAGCTCACGTGGTGGAGAATGGTCCGAAACCGCCTAGTGATCTACTAGGCGAGGCCTGTGGCCTGCAGTGACACGTTATAGGCTGATATCGATTCATTAATACAATATTATATTATATCAAAATCTTACTAGAGGTTATGTAAAGTTCGAAATTTCCTAAGACGACTAAAATATTTTTTTTTTGACAACAAAAACAGAGTAATTAAGATTAAAAAATATTTGACCCCTGAATGATTGCAGACGAAATGTTTACTTATTTTGTATGTTATTATCATTATGTTGTTGTTAACTCGAGGTACTAAAATTTATTTACTTCCACCGGATATAATTTAGGGAACATAAAATTTTCTGTTATTATCTAGGAACGTTACACAAATTATTATTAACAGGGTCTACCCTCAATTATTGTCTTTTGTATGAGTGGCCCTATTGAGTCAAGCTTCGCTTGACTCATGGTATATGAGTTAATGTAGGTAGATACATTACGAAAACATTGGCCCTCGGCGAATGCGGAAACATCCGAATGCGTCATCCATGTCTAGAATTACCGCACCCGTAATTGCATATTTTATTACGAAATACTTTATTGCATATTCGGTGTGCTGAACGGAGCCAAGCGGTATTTCACCCCTGGGCAACTCCTAACGCTGAGCGTTAAACGCTCTAAAAAGCTCAGATTAGGCCCCATATGGAGTACCTACTGCTTACATCTCTGGGCTGGCGCACCGAAATATCAATTGGACCCATTTCATTCCATCCAACGACGTGCATTTTTGAATTTTGAACTTTCGAAACAGTTCAAATTGTCGACTATCCTACTCTCACGGGCGGTTTAGAACCCCTCAGCATTCGGAGAGACGTTCTCTCTGTGTGTTTTACCCCCTTGTAGCCCTGTACAATGGGGGATGCTCTGAAGAATCAATATAATTCCCACCGTGGATTTCTACAACCGCACCTCCCGTCACAGAAGTGCTATTCATGCGCATTTCCTCGATACGGAGGTGTCGCATACTGTTTGGTTCAAAAACAGTACTGTTGGTACTGTTTGGTTGTTTAGTTGGCGAAGCCGTAGGCTGTGGAACTGTCTCAAGAGTTCTTTCCATTACGCTACGATATGGGGTTCTTCAAGAAAGCTGTGAATAGGATTTTGCAAGGTCGGCGGAGCACCTGCATACCCCCTGGTGTTGCAGGTATACATGGGCGGCGGTAACACTTACCATCACGTGAGACCGCTTGCTTGTCCGCCTACTTCCCTATAAAAAAAATACTTATTTTATTTACTTATGTTATTATTACTTAGACATCTGTATAGATAGGGTCGGGTCCCCATACAATTAGAACGCGCGAAATATAAATTCTAGATCTCATTTTTTACCATTAAATTTCACACTCGAGTGCAATGACAATGACAACTAAAAAGTACCTCGCTAAAAGCGCGCAACACTTCACCGTAATTCATCTGTAATTTTCTCACTTTAGCCGAGAGATGTCGCTAATGTGTTGCTCTTAGGCGAGTGTCGCGCCATCTAGTCGATCCAACTACAATTTTATTCATGCGACAAAAAACTGTTTTTTAAAAAGAACGCAAGAGTGTTTATCGCCTGTTTTGCAGAAAGCTATGCTGGTGGAGATACTACTTCTAAGAGCACTTGTAAAGTCGCAGTCCGTGACATCCATTACGATAATGATGTGTTTCATGTAGGGTTGAATGTATTTTTGAAATTACAGAAATAGATAATTTAGATTTTTTTTTTAATTTTATTGATAATAAAATAATTTCTTAGACATTTGCATTTTTTATTTATCTGTTTGTATTTTTTTTATTAAGAAATATAAAGCCATCGAAGATAGAAGAATATCTTTTGCAAAACTTGTTCAAAGAAATAAGACATTTATTAGTTATTCTATTCCTGATATTCTTAATAAATTCAACTTATTAATAGTTATACATATATAATGTCGATACATCAAGTATATCGAGGAGTGTTCCAACTCCTCGACTTACTTCGAATAAATACTTGATTCATGTTAATCGATATATTTTAGTTTTGGAATCCACTTATTTTTATTTTTTTTAAGATATATTTTTCAGTGATCGACAACCCTAACCGGTAACTGGGTTGGGTGCAGTCTCATCGCGACACGGCGGAAGTCACGGGAACACTCGCGACATCTATCGCTACACGCTTTTTATTCACATCCGTACCGTGTCTGTGGCTCAGTGCAGTGGATACTGAGATCTTTATTATACTAAAAAAGAAAAAATATCTAGAGAGATCTATACGATATATGTTACTCATTTATGTATATGAATAACTACAGTACGCAACAATAGTAATACGTATTCTTAATAATACATAAGAAGCTTTTTACTGAAAGAGCTGGACCGATTTTAGTGCTGCTTTTGTAAATATTTAAGTGTAGACGAGAGGTGAGATGGAAACTTCTAGACTACAGAACAGTGACGTACATATGTATCAATAAAAATATAGTAAACTAGCGAGCCGCCCTCGCTTCGCTCCGTTTTATAAGATTTTTTTTTTCAAAATTTCAAAATAAAATATGGCCTATATTAGATACGGATAATGTAACTTCCTGTTTGTGAAAGAATTTTTGAAATCGCTTCAGTAGTTCCAGAGATTACCCCTAACATACAAACACACAATTTTACTTTTTTATTATATTAGTATAGATAGTATAGAAAAGCTGCGTGTGATGGCGGCAGTCTTTACTATAGCACAACCCAGCACGAGGTGAGATGGGGTGCCTCGTCTCGTCGGTGTTGTAAAAGGCAAATAAGGGATAACACAGCTGCTTCTAAACCCTGAGGAACTACACCATCTCTAAAAAAGTGAACTAGCCAATCTGCTTGGCCATCGTGACGTTTCAAGACTGCACATCCTTCACGTACAAGACAATGTGCCTGAGGAGTCCTATGTATATATACGAGTATAGCAATGGACGAAGTTACGGTTACGGTAATCAACTCTGTTTATTTGCTTATATGAAATATAAGTATAAATATTAGTTTAAATGTACTTATTTAAATCAAAACGCATAAAACACATGGTGTTCAACATACCGAAAACTAACTTTGAATTCAGTAAGAAATATATTTTCTTTTTAGGTCCCTTCTTATATAATAGAATGAACAAAATCCGTCTACGAGTACGAGTATAGGTATATCCAGAAACTGAACGCACCTGTAAGAACACAGTGCTTGATTGATTTCTAAGCCTTTCATATGATAAGACGGAAAACTTGTAATGCAAATTAAATGAAGAATAATTCTTTGGAATATCATAAACAAATGGATTCAAAAGAGACACCACATAAATGTACAGGTATATACCCGTATGTAGCGTGTGAACGTGTATATACAAGTTCATTCGCTACAGTACACACTCTCTCTCATACATACACTCACCCTCACTCACACACACACACTCATAGTGACAGAGAGACATGCATGCATGCACGCACAGATACATACATTTGAATATTCAACACTATTATATAATTAAAAATCAATAAAATTTAAATATTTTCCGTCATATTTATTACAAAATTCAGTGTTACCTGTTTATTTTGTATGCTGTTCATCTGCAACACGGGCTTGCCCAGGCAGGAGATGGCTGCAACTATGAACGTTACTTCGCCACCTTACGTATACTTGTGAAAATGTTAATATTGGGATAAATTGTGAAAATGTATCTGTATTTGCGAAATATTTGATGTGAGTAAATAAATAAAATTGAAAATTTTAATTTGAAAGGCAACAACACATCAATATATTAAGGTTCTTATTAATTTACCAACTCAATAGTAAAAGAATATAGGAATATATGTAAAAGAATATACACTTCAAATACTTAATGTAAGTTAATAATAATATACTTAATATCTTACTTTATTTAAGACTTAAAAATACCAGTATCCGTCCCCTTGAAAAGTCGTGTAATTCGATTAAAAACACAAATATTTTGCCTATTTGTTTCCACCGCGGGTAATTAAGGCCATTACGTTTTCTACAAGAAACATTGCCGTACTTCCTTTTCCGGCGTCGACTTTTTAATTTTTCATTTACAGCGGACGATTTCAATTTTTCCTCTAATTTCTCATTAAACTTGTCTCCATGTGCCCCGGGGACTATAATTTTAATGCAAATAAAAAAAATATGCTGTGAATAATTGTTACTGTTATTTTGTTTAGATGCTTTCGAAAAAAGAAATATCGACTTGTTATATCAAGTTGTTTTGGCCGCGGCTTCACTCGCGTGATTTTAATTGCCTTTAGTTGTGATTGTATACAAAGTTGACGCCCTGAAATTCAACCCCTATGACGCGATTTTGAAAAACGGTCAAACACTTCATTAATTATTATTATTTTCTTTATTGCTCTGACCACATAATCTATAAAAACAAAAACTCTGTACCACTATTAAGCGTAACCCGCAGCCGTGAAATGAAAGAAGTATACCAATTTTACATTAATTGATTTAAAATATCTATAACCATAATATAATAAGTGCTAGGGGCTAGTTATCGGATATATGTGCTAATAATAAGTATACTTTTTAGAATCACACAGTTAATTTTCTTCATAAAGCTTAAATATAGGTACGGTTAAATATATTCGCAACAATATATGTAACGGGGTACTATAAAACACGTGAAACTTTTCTGTAGTTTTTTTTAAGTTTATCCCATCCATAGTCCCTCTAGTTGTAATTCATATTCCTTTCATGTCGGTTTAGTTAAATTGAACACGTGCGAAAAACAAATTTGGTAAAAGGATTTCGCGTTTTACGTAGAGAAATCAATAACATTGGACAGACAACGACTTGAATAAGTACCTATGTATTACGATAGAACGTAAGTTAACGTGACAAAGAACACTTTCATACTTTTTTAACTTATTTTTTTTTTGCTAGATTCTTTTCTTTTACATCAAAATAGGTTTTCAAATTATTTTTTAGTTTAATTTTTGGTTGAATCGTTATTTGCTACTACCATTTTAATACGAGTAGCAATACTATTGAGGAATTAGGACAAACAATCAAAATGCATAGAAAACCATGGTTCACTATCAAGGGTTTTGAATCTTATAAAGGGTGTTTTTTTAGAGGTATAGAACTTTGAAATGGAATAAAACAAGGATGAATTTTTAAAATTGACATGATATTGACTTTATTCAAAAGATAATCTTTTGGCATTATAATTTAAATATGATTTCTGGCATATGACCGCCACGGCTGGCTCGGACGGAATCCAATCTGGAGGTCCAATTTTCAATAACTTTTTCCAACGTTTGTGGCCGTATATCGGCAATAACGCGGCAAATGTTGTCCTCCAAGTGGTCGATCGTTTCGGGCTTATCGGCGTAGACTAGCGACTTCACATATCCCCACAGTAAATAGTCTAGCGGCGTTAAATCGCACGATCTTGGGAGGCCAATTCACGGGTCCGGAACGTGAAATTATGCGGTTACCAAACGTTTCCTTCAGTAAATCAATTGTGGCACGAGCTGTGTGACATGTTGCGCCGTCTTGTTGAAACCACAGCTCCTGCACATCATGGTTGTTCAATTGAGGAACGAAAAAGTCAGTAATCATGGCTCTATAGCGGTCACCATTGACTGTAACGTTCTGGCCAGCATCGTTTTTAAAGAAGTACGGACCAATGATTCCACCAGCCCATAAAGCACACCAAACAGTCAGTTTTTCTGGATGTAACGGTGTCTCAACATACACTTGAGGATTATCTTCACTCCAAATACGGCAGTTTTGTTTATTGACGTAGCCATTCAACCAAAAGTGAGCTTCATCGCTAAACAAAATTCTCTTATGAAAATCGGGATCAACGGCAATCTTGTTTTGGGCCCATTCACCGAATCTACGTCTTGCTAGGTGATCGCGTGGCTTCAATTCTTGCACGAGTTGGATTTTGTAAGCACGCAAACCAAGATCTTTCCGCAAAATCTTCCATAAAGTGGATGGACACATATCCAATTCCTGTGCACGATGGCGGATAGACTGATTCCGGTCTTCCTCTACGCTACGATCTACAGCAGCAATGGCTTCTTCTGTACGCACTGTAGGACGTCTCTGTAGATGCGTATTATCATTTAGAGTAAACGTGGTGCGAAAACGGTCCATAGTTAGTCGAATTAATTGCTCTGATGGACGATTATGTTGACCGTAAAATGGACGTAATTCAAAATAAATTTGCACAATTTGGAAGCGTTGTTCAGGCGTCAGTCTATTCATGTTGAAATGCCAAACCAAACTAAACACAAATCACTTGACAGCTGACAAAATGGCCGCCAGTTAAAACAGTGTTGCCAACTTAAAGTTCTATACCTCTAAAAAAAACACCCTTTACTAGGTGATTAAAATGTTCACATTGTAGTTAGTCTGGCAAATGAAATGGGGGCAAGAGTGGCACAATATAAAAAAAATGGCTAAAACTATAAAAACTGTATACTTATTTTAGAGAAATTAACATTCAACATTCAGTTTCGTTATTATTCCAACCTGTTCTAAATTTAATTTTGACACAAGCAGGTGCGTTCCGTTTCAGTACAATGATATTTTTCTAAATTCCCGCCACGTTCGACAACTGTCAGTTCGTTTCAAAACGTATTTTTTGTTACAGTTTTCGACAATAGTTCGCTGGCTGATTTCATCGACATATGCTCCATTTCATTTCCGCTGCACTCTGTGGTACGAGATTTTTGAGCAGACCATTGGAAAATGTTCCACTATTATACGAACTTGATTTGGCTAAGAACAGTGAAACCTAAAGAGATTTCACATATGACATTGAAAGTTAAAAATTAGGTACTATTATTTATAAAGAGAACATCTAAAAGAACATAGAAACCACAAGGATGAAAATTGTTTGCAGTCATCGATATGAGAAGGCTATTCCCATTATGATGGTTTCTACGCATGTATTGTCGAATTTACAAAACAATTAGTAGTTACAATTTTAAGTTTTTCTAATGTTACTTATGACTTTCTAATGTTACCTACGCGAATACGCTTTTTAACATACATAACGCAGGTAGGTAACAAAGTAGGTACATAGATAACGTTTTAAATCGAACTCAATGCACTCCCTTATTCCGTTCGCTCGCGGCAAATTGAAAAGCACACTCGAAAAAACCCTTTAGTTGTTATGTGAAGACTGCACAATAGAACACCTACACCCCTACACGCATACGGTTTCTGAACGAATTTTATCGTTTTATAAATTGACATTGCGGATGCGTTCCGGATGTTGATTCGATACTTTTTGAAAAGTAAAAAAATACGCAGAGAGAAATGTAGTGATGTAGGTACACTTTATTTTTCACAGATCAATTTTTTCGGTGACTACGATAGTATTCGTCGTAGCCACTTGTCGTAGCATGAGAATGTAGCACTATTTGTAGCCATGTTGCAACACTCGTAGCCACTTTTAGTATTCATATTCGCATCGTAACTAGCCACGTTCGTAGATAGTTTTCTATTGGTTAGTATAGGTATACTACCAGGTATAGGTATACCAATAGTTATTATTGGTTTGAGATGTGATAGGTGTTTTTTGTAAGTAGTTAGCACTCCTCACCGGCCAAGTCCGTTATCGTAATAAATTATAATATTAATTAAACTATGAAATCATCCGCTGGATGCGTTTACATCACTCCTCTCTCACAGAAGACTACCGTCAAATGTACTGCATCAGTGCATATCCCCACTTTATCTCATTCCCCCAATATACGTACGCGTTTTGGTACTAAATGAGATATGCCAGAGTCCATTCCCAGCCCATCCTACCCCTGCCCATTTTCCGAAACCTTTCTCCAAATCCCTTCCTAAAATTCCAAAAATAGACAGCGCAGTTTATTTGGAATCTAAACCTCTATCCAGCGCTTCATAGATAGAAGATAGAATAGAAGTGAAGACTCTTCATAGATAGGACAATAGAAGTGACAATAAAAGTGACAATAGTTAGGTGACAATAAAAAAATATGAGTCCCACGAAGCGGAAACCTAACTCATGGGCGGACAGTATCCACTTACTACCAGGTGGACTGTCCGCTCGTCTGCCACCTTTTTTCTATGAAAAATAATTCATCATAAAGTTGTAGTTCATTTTTTTTATAGAAAAAGGCGGCAGATGGGCATACAGTCCATCTGATGGTAAGTGGATACTGTCGTCTATAGACAGCTGCGATATATGCCAAAATCAGTTCAGAATGACAAACGTTGGCACGCCCCTTGATGCGCTGCCTTCCTTTGCAGATTAAGGAATGGAATGGGAAAATAGGGAGGGAGAGGATGGGATGGGAATGGGCTCTGGCATATCTCACTCACTACCGAAACACCTACGTAGGTACATTGGGGAAATATGAGAAATTGGGGAAATATGGAAATATGATAAATATGAATTATGAAGGGGGAGAGTGCACGCTGCAATCCAACAGCCGCTGGGCGCGCTCGCCTGGCCACGTTACCCCTCTCTCACAGAAGACTACCTTGAAATGTACTGCATTTCCCACTTTATTGTATTTCCCCAATGTACGTACGTGTTTCGGTAGTGAGTGAGATGTGCCAGAGCCCATTCCCATCCCATCCTATCCCTGCCCATTTTCCCAACCCTTTCTCCAAATCCATTCCTATATCTCCAAAGGTAGGCAGCGCATCCGGGGGCGTGCCAACTTTTGTCATTTTGGACTAATGTTGGCATGTATCGCGGATGTCTATGGGCGACAGTATCCACTTACCATCAGGTGGACTGTAGGCTCGTCTGCCGTCTTCGTACATAAAAAAAAAAAAAAAAAAAGAATTAGGAAATTGCAGTACAGTTCAAGTAGTCTTTCATTATGCCATTATATACTATTATTATATACCACATTTCATTATACCAACGAAATGAAATCATTTAAGCAATGCAAGGCAATTTGAATACATGTCTAGTATAACTCACCAAGATTACAAATTAAATTGTAGCTGTACGAGAAAATGACCAGAATGTTCTTGTGAATATTTTAAAACCAATCCACACAGTACCGACATTTGTGACCTCGGGTGTAATCCGCACCATACGATACTGTACGGGTACGATCCATCATACAGTTTTATTGAATTACGACCCCCTGATCCCGCTCCTCATCTGCGGCCCAAACAATTACTATACTAATTATAATTATTGCACTAAATTTCCTACTAATAATAATTATGCAATGCAGTGAATATAAAAATGTCGAGGAATTAAGATAAATTGCTCGATTTAATATTTTTTATAGAAAGAAGCCGACAGACGAGCATACAGTTCACCTTGTGGCAACTGGACACTCGCCTATCCGCGGCACATGCTTAACTCCATAGGCCGAATTGCAAAAGTCACCAAATCCGATTTCGGACTCGACGGGGATAAACCAATACCTATCATAATCGTTTAGAGCAGTGATTCCCAAACTTATTTCGGTCATGGACCCCTTACCATAACAAAAACTTAACTATGAACCCCCAAGTGAATTAACCTTTATGATATAATAAAACCTGCTAAAAATATTTATTCTGACCTCTCTGATGAGATAATTGCAGGTGGGTAGGTAGGTTGCACGTAGGTAGTGGTCCCCCAGGGGTATGGACCCGTATGGATCACTTGGGGAATGACTGGTTTAGTAGTATCCAGAATTTAAAAAAACCGGAATGTCACTCTCTTAGACTGTGGACTTATGACTTCATCAAAATGGCCGGCGGCGCTTTACTAGTTTTCAAATGTCTCGAACACTACGTAACCGATTATCACGTGTGAGATATCATATGAAAGCTATTTAAATTATTAATAAAAAGTTTTAGTGACTTAATTGCATAGATATTATAGAAACAAAATATTAGCAAAAATATGATTTTTTCACTCTTTTCCTCATTTGATTTCATGAAGTCATAATTCCCCCCTCCACAGTCTAGGAGAGCGACATCCATTTTTTTTGTACTCAGAAGATCATACCCTAAAAGATTTTGCTAGGTTTTTTGTATTGAATTAAATGGACAATATTCCGTTCAATAAACATTTACGCAATATAAAAAAGTCGTTATTATTTTCACTATAAAAAAGCCGCGAACTTATCCGGCTGCTTAATATGTCAGGTTTGAACCTGGTATTACCACATGTAAGTACTGGTATTACTTAAAGAAATTCGCCGGTGGTGGTTGGATGAGAAGAGCCGCCGATAGTGCGTGGTGGCGAGCCTTGGGAGAGGCCTATACCCCGTAGTGGAGAAAAATAAGCTGATGGTATGTTATGGTATTACCACATGTAAAACTTGGAACCACTGGAAATGATTATTTCCGGGTATCAGTTGAATTGTACAGTACTTACTACTAATTAATTAATGTTAGTCGCCTATCTTCATATTTCCAACTATATTACATAGAGTGGTTACAACGTTAAGTGGTTCGAGTGAGGCCGACGGAATTTTCTTACTTGTCATTTGGTCGCCCTACTATCAGTCCAAAATGATAAACGTCAGCACGGCTCCGGGTGGCGCATCATCCTTTGGAGATATAGGAATTGATTGGGAAAACGGGGAAGGATAGGATGGCATGAGAATGGGCTTCTGGCATATAATATATGGCATAGATAGTGAGTGAGATCACTCACTAATGAAACACATACATTACAGGAATAGGATAAAGTGGGAAAAGCAGTAAATTTCACGGGGTAACGCGGTCAGTCTAGAGCGGCCAGTTACTGTGCGGATTGCAGCGTGCACTCTTCCCCGCCTAAAATGCACTTACCACATAATATCAAGCTGTAAGTACTGCGGCTCTTTATTGCGCTCCTGAGGGAATGCACGAGAAGAAAAGTCATAGTAACATTTTTAACAACACCACAAGTAACATTATATTCGGAAATTAAAAATAAACAATGGTTATTCTTTATGATTCACCCAAAAAAAAAAATCCAAAAGCTTGATATGAAATTGAAAATTTTAATACTTTTTTTTGCATTATTCTCGAATGTCATCAAAAAGCACTTGACTGATCAGACTGACTGATATGTTTTCATTCGTTTACTAGTTTTCAAAATTATGCTAAAGGTAGGGTATAAGTATCAGAAACAAGAGAAAAGGTCTAAACCACAGGGAGTTTAATACAGAACACACTACGAGGTGCAACTTTCACAAAACATTAATAATTGCATGGCTGCTTGACACGAGAAATTCGTCATATTCTCCCATTGCAAATTTATCTAAAATGTTTCACATAAATCTTATTACAATGACTTAAAACTTAAATTCATTTTACGCAACTATAAAAGTATTTTTGCGCGAACGCGTACGTTGATCACCCTCGTGGGTACCATACGTCATCGAACGCGGGGGCCGCCTTCGGACAGTTTAAATTTCGAATTACAAGCGATCCATTTTCCAAATGGTGTAGTTTACTTGATGGATTTTTTATTGTTAAACAACAAATATTGAAAATCCTTGACATATGGACAAATTTCTGGACAATGAGGTCCAGAAAAGACATAGGTATCTACTGATATTAGCTTTTCACCAATTATGCGACAAATAAATAGATATATTCTGGTTAATTAAATTAAATATAAGTGTACTAATAGGTCCTTCATACTTCAATAAATTATTAGTTCATGACAATGGAAGATGTCTGAAGAAAGTTCATATTAAGAAGGTTTAGTTAGAACTATCCTATGCTCACTTTAAATGTTGCCTACTCTATTCTACTATTGAAGGAAATCCTGATGGAGAAGTGCAACATTTATATTTTTTAATTTAAAACATTCTAAAAGTTGGAATAAACGTATTTTTTTAAATATTTATATATAGCCTTTGTAGATGGATGTCGACCGAGCAGCGTTGATACATTTACATACAAACTTAGATTCAAATGATAAATCGTTGAATAGTTTTTATAAAACGTTTTGGAAGGGGAGAGTGCACGCTGCATTTCCACAGCCGTTGGGCGCACTCGACCATCTTGAAATGAACTGCATTTCCTACTTTATCGTATTTACCTAATGTAGGTACGTACGCGTTTCGGTAGTGAGTGAGATATGCCAGAGCCCATTCCCATACCATCCGATCCCTCCCCATTTTCCCAATCCATTCCTTAATCTGCAAAGGTAAGCAGCACATCCCCGGGGCGTGCAAACGTTTGTCATTCTGGACTGATGTTGGCTTGTATCGCGGATCTCTATGGACGAAAGTATTCACTTACCATCAGCTGGACTGTATGCACGTCTGCCGACTTTTTTGTATAAAAAAAAATGTCTATAGACGACAGCATCCACTTACCATCAGGTGGACTGTGCCCGTCTGCCGCCACATTTCTATAAAAAAAAATCAGATAAATATTTGTTTTTATTGACCTTAAGTGTGAGAAAGGACCTAGAGGGTGGACTGTCTGTTCGTCCACCAACATTTGTCTTTAAAGTCTGTCAAACAGTAATTTTCCAACCTTTGCGCTTTGTACAATATTGAGACGTGTAACACTAAGATGATAACAAACGTCGCTTCTACCACACGCCCTGAGGAACTACGTGGACTCACCGACCGGCTTGGCCAGCGTGGCGTTTTAACACCATACAGGCCTCATACACAAGACAATGCTCACGAGGAGGACCATGACCTGCCGTGGATGATAAAGGCGGGATTCCGAGGCATGCGGCAGTCGGCACTGGCCGACGGTGACTGCATTTGACGCCGGGCGACTCCATACAGTCATATGTAGATTCGCAAGCCGGCAACTGTTGCAGCGCGGCACACCTAATCAGTGATAGTGTTTTCCTATTTTCTCCTCTCACTAGTCTGAACAATGAATATAATTGAGCAGTTTTAATTAGAAAAAGAAGAAGACGATGACTTGTCACTGTATTTACCAATTCTGCAATAAAACGCAGAAAACCAATATGTACATAAACATAACCAGAGAAGGCCAATCAATAATGTGTTAAATTATATAAATTTTCGCTTTCTTCGTCTGCCAAAACCTCAATGTTGTCCGACTGCAGGCGGCGGTACCTACTGTCTTGGAGCAGCGCACGGCACTTGCAGACTTGTGTCCAAAACGAGATATAACAATATATATGAGAATATAATTTAATAGGGGAAAGTAGTGCCGTGCCGTCTGCCGTTGCGTCAAGTGCAGTCGCCGTCTGCAGCTGCCGTCTGCTGCGTGCCTCCGAATCGCACCTTAAAATTGCTGGTTACGGTAGGCAATGAATTCTAAAAGAGAATTTAAATATGAATGTAGGAAAGTTAGATTTAAGTATCCCCATGGGAGAAGCAAAGCGCAAAGGACACGACATTTGGTTATGGGTTCGCGACCTTTGGCGACGAATATGGCAATGGCTCCGCAAAGGGCAGGCACTTCATAAACTGGTTGCCTAAATTACGACATTTGTATATAGTATACTTTTTAAAACTGCTGCTTGTACCTAAATGATAATTAAGCCTTGTATTTAGTATACTTTATTAAATAGGTATATTTTTTCCTCTTTCTTCTTTGGCTCTCCAGCCCGGAGTGGGCTTTGGCCTGATCCAGCAAGTTGTTCCAGACTCTGTCATTGACTTTGGTCCTCCAATCTGCAATTATTCTAACCAATTGCAAAACTCTCTCTACTTCACCCAGCCATTTCAACTTGGGCCTGCCACGGTTTTGACGTTCCTTCAGGTCTGCACATTGGGACTTGTATGAGGTATATATTTTTAAATAAACCAAAAAAAGCCGATGGCATGCTCCCTGTCGACGAGGAGATTTTACTATATTTAGTACGTTTATATACCTATATATATATATACTATATATACGTTTATATAGGTTTTATACGGCATAAATATTAGCTTCGACATTCTTTTTTGGAGTTCTTCGAAAGTTGGGTTTATTGTACCTTTGTAATTTTGAAACCACTGAACCGATTTCTCGATCTACGAACTCTAAAACTTAAATTCCCTAAAAATTAGCTAGACCAATTTTGGCATTATTCCATCAGATCTTTTATCAGTACAGGAGTATTCTGAATCCTGTCATCTATTTGAGGGTTTGTAAACTGTTTTATGCATTTTACATTTCGCTGAGACATTTTCATTATTTATTGATAGTCATTAAAAAATTGCTGAGAGCATAGGTGAAAAGGCTTAATGAAAATTACTAAAAATTTAAGATATCGATTTGGCATAAGTTGACTAAAGTAAGTATTTGTATGTATGTATATTTATATGTATCTATGTTTTTATTCATGTGTATTATGGAATTAAATTTAAAGAATATGTTCCCGTCATTTAGTATTATTATTCGTCTACTATTGCATGTACTCCTCCATCTGTGCAAAGGTTGACTAGGAGATAATGCTTCAAAGCATTAAGATCGCCTTTTCTCACTGTGCAATAAAAAATAAATCGGTGCTGCCAAGAGGCAGACGATCATTCCTTCGGTATTTTCTTAATATATACTGAAAAGAAAATTCTGAAAAGATCATTGCAGTTGTAAACTTTATTTGTATTTGAACGACTCCTAAAAACCTCTTTGAATCGTTTATAAACTGGGATTATCAACATAAATCGTACACCATTATTGCGGGCGCCATCACTTCGAGCCGTTAACTTTAATTTGTACTAAGAAAACAAGAAAAGCCGTAAAACTCGCCAGCTCAATATGAGCTACCTCCCCCTTTGTGTTATAGTGAGATAAAGATCTTTCAGGAGCAAAAGAATGTCATTTCACGGGTCTTGCTGAACTGGACAACCTGGCTTGGGACAAATTTTCACTTTTCACTTAGTAATATGAAAATAATCTTTAAGGTATTAATAACAAGTGCTATGTAGATGGTAAATAGTAGAGAAAAGTCAACTCTTTCACTGGGGCGGTTCATGGAAGTACCTTCTCTTGGTTCCGTGGTAGATAATAAGAAACACCTGTGTCTTTTAAAAGGATATCGCACGGTTGTCGTGTTCAAAACGTTTAATTTGTTTTACATTCCTGTTATTTTACATAACATGACACATAACATGTCCTGGAACTACAATACTTATATTAATAATAGTCTACGTAGATGAAGCTTGAAAAAATATCCAGTTCTATATACTCGTACTAATGTTTGTGGTTTCGTCCGATTTCCGTATAATATCTAGATGTTTTCCTTATACGTTCCTATGATATCCCACTGTCGTTCAGATAAATTACCATGACGACCTTGCCCATTATTTCCAAAATTACTTAACCTATTTTGATTAAAATTACTTAATAACCTTCTGGAATATACAGGCCACACAACACTATAAATTGTAACAAAATCTAGTCATAGATTCTGAGAAAAGCGCGAACAATCAAACAGATAGATAAACAGACTGACTATATGCTGACCTATACGAGGACCTATGCTGACATATACGCGAAGTTTTCAAATAAGACCAGATTTATATTGTGAACTTGTTAATTAATTTACGAATCGATGCTCCCCTTTACTGAGGGAAGTTAAACCAGATAAAAACAGTATGGCTGTGCAAGTATTGACAATGAAGTACGAAAGTTAGTCAGCAAAATAAAAGTTAATTTTTGAAAAGAAGGGAATCTTCGTAAATAGGAGAGAATCTAAGTGTTTTTTTTTTGGAAAATTGCGACAAACTGCCTCGGTTCCGTATTAATACTAATATTACAAAGAGACACTGTGATTTCTTTTTTATATGTTTGTATATGTTCGGGATGCCCAAGAAATTGTTACGTCACGTGAGTGAAACCGGCACTTAATAAAATTTTATTTATTTATTAGTTACTTCTTTCAGGCAACTAAAGCACATACAATATATATCTTAACCTAGAATATATATATAATAAACTTATCGACTAATAGGGATTCCATTGGTGCTCGGTATCGCTCACTTATTGTTAGAGCGTTGGAACACTACTCCTTCTGTCCAAATTGTACAATGTGTAGTGGAAAAATATTTTGGTATTTTATGAACATCGACATTGTTTAAAATTATCATATGAACACATAGACGTGATAACTTTAAAGTGTTATCGATAAAATTTAAGTAATATTGAAAAAATAAGGAATATTGTTAAAATTTATTATAAGTTATGTTTGATCCCCGTGAGGTTTCATCTCTGAGTCCATCTCATTGAGACACTTCTGTAAGACACTCTGAACATGAGGCGCTTTTGTTACTAGTTGTTTTCCTACGTCTCTCCTGTGCGAGCATTCTTGGAACTTAGAAGCCGTGTCTCCTTTTTCAAGCGATTCGTAACTCCAAGTAGAAATTTTGAATAACATAATCATTTGATCCAGTTCCATTGTGCTGAAAGTCACAGTCTGAGTTACGTCCATTCCGTGAGTGCACCCTTGAGAAACTTTTAGGAGCAGGTGCTCCGTTGGGGGAGTTTTAATCTATGCTTTTACTCCGCAACTCCTCGAAATTACAAGTTCTCTAAGATTTCGTGTTAATTTTTAATCGCGGTTTGTTGAGTGGTAATCAAAGGGAGAACTTTTGACTTTGTATTTTAGAATAGATGAATTAAAAACATTGTTGAACATCACGCTTATGTACAGTCAGCAATGTTCCGATAAATCATCCGATTCCAGTCATTATTACTAATGTATTAAGGAACCGATTTTTCTCTTACTGTATTATGGACTCTTACTGATACTCTTACTGTATCAGGCTTAAAACTTAATAACTTCATAATCATGCATTTCTCTTTAACCAAAGGTTGACTAGCAGAGAATGCCACGTCCTCTGTACAATTTCTGAGAGGTAAAATTTTAATAAATAAACATGACCAATTGTTTGCCGGGACGGCCAAAAGGCCGTATCCGACTCTGCAACAAGGTGGATTGATTCTTGTAGACGCATTGGGGCTTGCTGGTTGTGTTTGTTCTCTAGGGCGCGGGCGTTCTCCAGCGCAGCGGACGCGTCTCGGCGGCCGGAAGCAGTTGTGGGAAGCGTGGCCGAAGTCCTGGAAACGATGACATTGTGCCTGCCCTCTTCTTCCTCTCCACGCCTCTATGGTCACGCCCGGCGTGTATAGGATCTCTTCCATCGCATACAAGCGAGAGAACTCCTGCGGCGTCAACCTGTCCCGCTGTATGAAGAACAAACAGCCTGGACGGCCGCGGCGAGATGGCAGCCCACGAACGTGGTGGACGGTATGTCCACTTAGCTCCAACACGTCTTTGATCTCCTCTGCAGGGGTGTCGTGTGACACTTGGTTGGTTGGTCACTCCGCCTCCGGCGAATAATAATAACAGGACAGTGCTGGTTCTCTTGCCCCGAGCTCCGTTAGGTTCGTTAGGTTTTATGTCTGCACCGTCCTGTATTCTTCTGGCGTCCGTGAGATGAATCGTACGCTGGTGCCGAAGGGTCTAGCGTTAGGAGCATGGCCCAATCTATGTCCGAGGGCTACAAAATGGCTCTCAACTACTATTGGTGGATAGCCGCGCGCCTGTTGCTGGTTTTCGTCCACTGTAGGGCATATGTCTATAACGCCTGCCGGCCTGCAAGACTGCCAGCATGTCGCGACCTAAAAGCAGCGTAGTTAAGGGCGTCTATGTCCAATACTTCTTCTTCATCCTCCGACAGCGGCGCCGGTGAAGAGGTTTCCATTGTGGTGAGCGGGCGAGCTATAGTTTCGGAGGCCGGGGGCGAAGACTTCATCTCGAAGGCCACACCGCTAGTAACTTTTGCAAGCAAAGGCCCAGCAGTGCGCTAGCACTCGTCGAATAAGTTGGGCTTGGCTTCAAATAAACTTGTATAACTGGTAGCTAGTAATTTTTGGTAGAAAGCTTGCCTTAATACCGCAACGGGACAATATTGGAAAGACGGCCTATAAGATGCTTGGCTTTATCCTTAGAAATGGTAAGGTTTTTCGCAAGCCTAAAACTAAGATTTAGCTGTTCAATTCTGTCGTATTGAGCATGTTGGAGTATTACAGCGTAGTGTGGAAACCAAATTGTGCAATCCACTTTATTAGGTTTGAAAGGATACAAAAGCGATTCCTTCGGCACCTAACCAAAGAAAAGCAAAGTCCTTACCGTCTTACTCGGATCGACTACGCTATTTTAATTTTCAGTCACTAACAAAGCGATCAGACTTTCTAGATTTAATCTTTTTGTACAAGGTTCTTCAGAATTATATCGATAGCCCAGATCTTACAAGTACGGTGGTATAGGTATCCGAGACAGCGCGTGAAACTATTTTCACCATATTGCGAAGTTTACTCGGATCTAATTCTCTCGTCTCTCGTACCGTACCGCGTCTCTTGAAGTTAACGATTCTGTGTTATAGTGGGACCTAATATTGCATTAGCTAATTGGGTCCTAGTAAGGTCTTAGTTTTAAAATTGATATAAGTATTGATAGTTTATACATATACTCCATCAATGCATAAGGAGTCCACCTACCACTTATTGTGCTTTATTTAATATAGTTTTTATATACTCGTGTTTATTGAATGTATTAGTGTAACAACCGCTTGTGGACCAAATAATAAAATAATAAATAAATCATCTGTGGTTCTGTAAAGTAATCGCAACAAAATCTCTGAGAGAACTCTTCATTTTTAGTTGTAACATTTATAAATATAAATAATTTCCTCGATATATAATTTTAAGACACCTAAATAAATACTTAACCGTCTAAGAATTCACCCACTCAACATTTCTTCAATAAAATTAGCGCTTAAATCGTCACCACCTCGCTGCTCCGTTTATCCGGCTGCACACAAAGGGTTAGGCAGTTGTGAACGAATCGACAACTCGACTGTGAATATCTGCTTGGGTTTTATAAAAAATCCGCCAAGTAACACTTTCTTGAGGGGAGATACAGGGGAGATGTACTGGATTTGGATGTATTATATCTATAAAATGAAGCTGTACGGTTGTTTGTCTAGAGTTGAAATATTTCAGTTTATATTAGTAGATTTAATGTTTATACAGCGTCTATAGCTCCACTACAACGGTTAATTTTTTACTGAGAGCGTGTGAAGTTCATTTCCAAAAACCTACATTAATTATAATTACACTACATTTGCAGGAATAAATAAAGCAATACAATGTAACATCAACACTGTGTACTGCTGATCAGTGATCATATATATAGCTACGTATATTTTAGATTTATTAATAGTAAATATTAGAAAGAACAGAAAATACAAAAATGTAGAATCATACCTGATATAATAATATAGCAAGGAGTATATAATTATATATAATCTTTAACGTAACTAAAAGTTATGTAATTATGTAGTTATGTAGGTACATGCCTTCTAAACCCCGCCCCCCCCCCCCCCCATAAGCATGAGTTGGCGCTACCCCCGACAGATGGGAGATCAATAACAGAGTGTTACAGATTTATTCTTCGTTAAAGCGCATTTCATAGTGAAAATAATAATTGTCTATGTTGTGATCCATTCAGAAATCCATACGGAGATAAGTAGCTGTTTTCTCTCTACATTTATACCACAACAGTGGTACCGTACTATACCATCATCCTATGTCCCTCCACCGATGGATATAGGCCTTTCCCAATGCTCAATCTTCGACTCCTCCAATCAAGACCGTTTGAAGTGATACTTCGAAAAGACAGATAGTTCAATTAATAAATAATTCATTAAGAGAGATTGCTTTTACAAAGAAAGCTATATATTTATATGTTAAGAAAGTTGCTCTAAATAAGTCGAATAATAAATAGGCATCAATCGTAAGTAAAAGAATTGTGTACAATGTCGCTCCACAATAGGGAGTGACAGTTAGAGTGACAAGTCGAGGTAAGAGAATAAATATAATAAAGTCACTGGTAACACTCGTTACGACGCTGTTGACTCGGCGTGAGACGTCCCCGAATTTTTTGCTCGGGGAAAGTCGTGGAAATGTCACGTGCTATATGCGCCCAATAGGTTTTGATACATATCACAGCAAATCATGTTGATTTAATTGCCAGCTCAGCTACTACAGCTACCCACAAGCTATAAGCTACCCGCATGATGTGAGCTGATCTTATCCCATTAGTATTAAAAGAGAGTTAGGTTATAAAGTATGGTGTATGGAGTAATGCAATTATTTATAAAAGATAACAAGTAGAGAAAAGACGAGATTTTTCATTGAATGAGGTTGTTTATTATACTTAATTTACCTTAATTTTGCGGTTATAGACTATGGGTACTCACCTGTTCAAATTACATTCTTGAGAGTTTATATATATTCTTGACCTGTATAACTAACTAAGTTTCTTATGTGCGGGTTTTTTATCATTGGCACGGGCGGTGAAGGAAAATATCATAAATAAATCGTCCGAGAATTAAAAAAAAATTGTGCATATGTCACATTCACCAATTCGCATGGGGCCGGTATTGTAGAATATAGCTTGAAACCCCCATTTGATTACAAGGGGACCCAGTCCCGTACAGTGAGACGTTATAGGCTGATATCGACATGAAAATACGAACTTATTAAAGGATGGAGACACTGTTATAAGTAATAAATATAAATAAATAACAAACTGACTCCTATAATACATATTTAATACGCCATAATTTGTAGTATAATTTCCATACTTTTATTTTCTTCTTACCGCGGCTCAAAACATTTTGTTCCTGCTATACATTTCTCGTGTAATGCAAATGACACCCGAACAATCATCACGAAAGTAAGCGATACGCATAAAAATATCGCGAAAAAACCACCGTGCGGCCCCTTGAGGATGTGGATTTAACATATCTAATGCGATTTACGTGTACCACTCCCCTGTACCACAGTGGAGATGAACGAAGTGGTACGAGATCTTAACGATATTCTCAAAATGTCTATAAGATTATTTTCAGAAGACCGAGAATGGTATAATATAGTTACGCGTGTGGTAAATGTGAGTAGAGATAAATAAGTCTCTAATTTTAAATTCACCTGGATGTGTAAGACTGGATCTATGATGTAAAAATATAGTTTTTTGGCAATGATGCCAATTTAACAAAGTTTTATAAAAACGATACTTTGGGTTTTGGCGCATCGAGGTAATGTCCCCTTCGCCCCACTCCAAACTAAGCGTTTAAAATGCCTTGGATCTAAAATGGATGCAATCAGTGAAACCACAAGTATAACAAATCTGATTTAGTTGGTGACAAGTAACTAACCAGTAATAAACGAGTAACTTATACCTACTCGTTTGCGATGTGGCACTTGCGAATGACGTAGCGTATAAACATTGTGTAAAGAGCGCCTTGGTGTGTGTGAGAGAATCTTTAAGAAATTAGTGTACCGTTCTTGTATTATATTGCGGCTACACCTTCAAGTGTCGGTAATCGTTTTAAGACGTTGTTGACTTGTCTACCTCCTTCGCGATACGGTTCTGATTTGAAGGGGAGATTTTTATTTAGGTTTTTTATTTGAATAAACTTATCTTTTTAATGTTGCTCTTAAGCTCTTTAGCGTTTAAGTGAATGTTTAATCTATTGTAATGATGGATTTCGAGGACTCGAATTAACACATAGAACCAATTTATATACGTACATAGCTTTTTCATTCATAATTTGGCAGTCTTCTGTGAGACTGTACAATTATTATGGTAACTCGGCCTGTAAGACGCACCCAGTTGGCTGTGATATGCAGCATTGTCCTCCCCATGTGCCTATTACGCACCCAGCTTTTTACAAGGCAGATTATTCTTGTTCATGATATGTCTTCAGAACTCCACTTTGCTGAAAATATCTGGAAATGGAAACTGAATTATTGTATAGTCTTTATTAACATTGTGGTCTCTTTGCTTTCTATTCAATAAAAATAATTCTTAATACATATAATATGAAAATAAATGTAGTTCCAGATTGGAAAATGATTGTAATATTTAATTAATGAAACTTTCAGCAGCCTGTGTAATTTAGATTACGTAGATTTAAACAGGTCAAACGTGTATCATTTTTACCTAACTACCCACAAGCGAATGTGCAGTGCAGTGATAAACTCATACAGTTTTATGGCACTGTCATGTAACACCTATGTAGGTACTCATAAAATCTAAATTTAAAATAGCTAACTATAAAATAAAAGAGTTAAAGTTGTTCTAATAGTTAAATATTATACGAAAACCTAGATTCACAAGAAAACTTAACCAGAACTAAATTTTGGTCCGAAGAATACCGGCGCGTAGCTGATGCGCTTTCAGACGATCCGAGCGACGGAGAGCGGCACTACCGCCAGCCGGAAACAACGGAGGCGGCCAGACGGAAAAGGTGGCGCCCAGAGAGCGATGGTCCACTGTCTGTGGCGGTCGGCGAGAGCGGTGGCGCCAACAGAAAGACGAAGTTGCACTGGTGTGGCGTCGTTGAGGGTTTTGGAGCGCTGGAGGCCGAGATGATCTGTTCCGGGGCAGCTGTTTAATTCGAGCGGTCATTACTCGTCGGTAGACTCGAGACAACTCGTCCGGACGGCCCCTTACATTTTTATTATTGACGTGGCATCTGTTCACTTTTCGATTTTTAAGACAAAGTGGTTTACAGCCAGCGTTATTTTCGGCCGGTTAGTACCTACATAGGAGATATAAAAATATGATTAAATAGTGAAATATAACAGTTAATATGCGAATTCGAACAATAGAATATACAGAATACAGAGATCATAAAAAATACAGATGTTATAAAGGATGAACTATTGAAATAAATGTTACATTTCGCCGGCCTCCTGCTGGTGCTCCTGCTGGGCGCCATCTTTTGCGTCCGGCCTCCACCGTTGATTCCGGCTGGCGGCAGTGCCGTGCCGCTTTACCATCGCTCGCACCGTCTGAGAGCGTCTCCGCTAGGCGCCGGTACAAAATGTGAGTCGAACTTGGTTTATGCGGGCCGTGCCGTGTTCTTCAGACCAAACTTAAGTGCTGGTTAGGTTTTCTTTTTAGCCCTCTTGTGAATCTTTACTCTTTTCCTATTTCCTTTTGAATAGTTTTGTATGTACCTAGGTGTTACACGACAGAACCAAGAAAATATCTTTATGTACCTACCCTTTGTAAACGCTAAATGACAAACCTTTTAATTTTGGAATGAATAGTCAAAATACTTTATTCATGCATAAGATTTTTTAAGCACAAAAGCTAAACAATTTCGAAATTACTTGCTAATCGCGAAATGTGTAGCACAAAGTACCCTCCATTTTGTGGTAAAGTTATGCTGAAAGGGAATGTGGCGTTGGAGGGCGCCCACAATTAAGTGATATACTCATTTGTGGACAATGGCAGGTGTAGTCGCGACGTGCTGGATCTGCATACTGGCTTAAGTAATTGGCCTTAGAACAGGGTTGTCACTTTACTGTATTAAATTACAAAATGTCTGTGTTACTAAACAAACCTTCAATCCATCCACCAATCCGCACTGCGTTAGCGACCAAACTACCCTTTTATTACGATTTATCAATTGAACAAAGTCTTAAACTAAGATTATGACTTGAAACGCTCAAATACAAACGTCACACGTACTAAACACTTGTGACGTATCGTATTTGTATCGTAGAAAAAGAAAGAAAATTAAAAAACAGTTGAAATGAAATTTATTTGCTGATTAGTGGTACAAAAGTAAAGATCTTAAAAAATACATAAATCTCTATGATCTACCATTTCTGGCCTACATTATTTATTATTTACATTTATTTATTAGTTGTCATTTGAAAATAATTTAATTTAAATGATGTATAAATAGTATATCCATGTTCTGCGGCGTTCCGTGTCACACGGTAAAGATTAGCAAGGAGTTTGAATATTGCGGTTCATACTTTCTAGAATTAAGAATAGATTAAAGAAAAAAATAATAAATTAGATGTACGAAGTACGGAACACTATATTTACGGTTTTTTACGGAGTGCCAACCCTACAGTGTCGGGGTGTGGTTAGGTCGCCATCAATGGGACTCCCATCACAATGAGTGGCGCCTTCATTATTTACAAATGTGGGCATAAATCTCTCGCGAACGATCTCGTCTTAGTATCGCACAAATTGCAACTAAATCTCTCTCTTTTACACTCTCGTATCTCTCTTTATGTGTAAGAAGGATAGTTGATGTTGTAATTATTATCGTCTGACACTACAATTGTCAGTCTTCAAAATTTATGAGGCCAAAGTGTTTGGATAATCTCGGTGTTTGAGTGATGGTGACATCCTGAGATCTTAGAAGCGTATTCCGTATGCAAGACGTTGACATGATGTTTATGCAAATGTTATATCGAATTAACCTACAGGGTTTGTTTGTTTCAATATAGAAGTTTATTTAATTGGAGTTGAGATTCATGTCTGTATTACAAAATTAAATTTAAATAAGCCAACGTTTCTCTCAAGAAATAAAACCAACAATTTTTAAAAGTAAATGCAAAGAATAACCGAATATATGTTTTATTATTATGTTTTACGCAATAAGGTAGTTATTGAATTTTTTAAAATTAAAACTACGGCAAAAAAGCAAATTACCTCCTCAGAGTCGAGGATTGATCATTAGGTTTTGAAACGTGATTTTCTTTATAAACAGTCATTTATTGTTATGTCAATCAAGATTAAAGTACAATACTAGAGATCTTATTATCTACTTCTTATTGCGATATTGTAGGTAATATAGGTAATAGCTATGTGGTTACATATTTTTACTAAAGAATCGATGTATTTTAATCTGGAATAAAATGATTCGTAAAATGCGACTAAAGGATAATAAAGCTTAGCAGCTTAGCAGCTTTATTATCTCTCAGGGTTCCTCAGGGGTTGTGGTAGCCCACAAGTCCTGAACTACACCATTAAAACAATGTACTCGCCAACCCGCTTGACCAGCGTGGTGTATCCAAGCCATACATCCCTCATGCACAAGGGTATGTGCCGAGCAGGCGACATCCCTCATGCACAAGGGTATGTGCCGAGCAGGCGACATTCCTCATGCACAAGGGTATGTGCCGAGCAGGCCCATGTCTAATAATGGTCGAAAAAAGCGCTCGTTGGGGTATTTTATAAAACTAAGACAAATTAAAATACACAATTGGTATTGTCCATTTTAGTCAAAGCCAATAGTAGAAAATCAATTGGCATATGGATGTTATAGCACAATTACTGCCTGTGGTATGCCATTAAACTATTCCTTACAGCGGCCGGTGCATATTTCAAACAATTAGAAGGTCCAATCGCGGCCAATTTGAACCTCGCCTGCCATGTTGCAGACAGAATGCGAAAATAATTATGCTTTTTCATATGATATACAGGTTTATATGATTATTCATATGAATTATATGATATACATATGATTTCATTCATACACAGGATGCAACAAACGAGTGGGCTCTGGAGGGAAAGTAGGTACGTATGTTAAATGCTTCATACGATAATATGATACGCATATGATATTCATATGATACGCATAAAGACAGATTCTCATAACGACAGAAATCGTACAGTCAACCTGAGTGTTTGAAATGAGTATAGGATTATTTTGAGAAGGCATTTGGGGAAGGCTTTGGGGTGGTATTAATATGGCCATAGAATAGTTTTGTGATGACTTCCACATTGTGTGGATGCCTACTAATGGAACCTAAATATATTAATTAACAAGACATTTATCTACATACATAACGGTAAGTAAGTAATGCCCTATTCCTAACTTGAGCAGCGACTTCTATTAGAGCGTCCAGCGCAGCTATAACTCACTGCACAATGGCTGCGGCATTCTAATCCAGGCGCGCCCCCATTGGCAGCGGTGTAATGAAATTCCACGGTGGCGCCCGCGGCGGCCGGACATGTCATCAAAACTATTAACTACACTCACTAATCTTTGTTTATGATTTGCACCGTGATTTGGACAATGTACCAAATTTTGCAAAGGAGAATATATTTACTACGTCAAAGATCCATTAATTGGTGAATATGCATTGAAGATAAGTACATAATTTCTCTCTTCTGCGCGGTTGCTATGCCTGTACAAACGGATTTTGATTTTGATATATGATATGATTTTGATTACAAAGGACGATGGGTAAAAGTAAAATACCAATAAAATCAAAGCTTTCGTTTGAGAGATAGATATCTCAAGTGAGTTGAATTTTCTGTTTGATAATGTTAAGGCTATTTATGTCAAAACCGTGAGCGAACCGTCATAAATACACCGTATAAGTGTATACACTTTTGATTCTTATAATTTATTTACTAACGTCATTTTCATATATTTTAGTTAAAAAGTAAATTATCGTACTAGCAGTTACAATAATTATAACGTTATAATGATTGTAACGATTATTGGATCATAATAAATACATTGCCACTAGTTTTATGTTTGTTGGTACCAGATCCATACATTTATTCCCATTGTCCTATTAATACAAGTACAAGAGCCATAATAATTGACATTTTTTACATAAAAATACTTTATATGTCATTTCACTTCGAACCATGTATGTTTTCAAGACAAGAGAAAGGTTTGGTTACGTGAATTACTTTATTTTTAGAACACGGTTTCATAAACTTCTTTATCATCAAACGTTTCATCTATATTAAGTTTGAACGTATCTTATCTGTAATGAAATATGACGTCGGCTGCAGCTTCAGAATGATCATGACTAATTTGTTTATCAGTTTTCAAGGACCGAACAAAATTTATTACCACTCATTGAACTTTACAGTTTAAAATGTTTTATCTTACAAGTAGTAAGTACTTATACCTTGAAATTATAAATACGTTTTTTTTATTAAATGATTTTTCTATTTATTTTTTTGCCGAATATGTAGGTACTAAATAGTGTAAAGTTATGTAATCTTTTGCTGCAAAAAATCGTACATAAAGACAAGTTCTATTATAATTCTGTAGAAGATTATATTTATAATAAGTATTCTCTTTTACAATGTTTCATAATAAGTGTTCATAACAATTCCATCTACCCAGATGGATCTTTCCATCTTCCATCTTTCCTGGTCGAAATGATTTCTTAGTTTTATACCATACCTTAGACAAAACAAGTATTTATATAGAGACATTATTTCTTTATTGCACCATTTATAAGTACATATAATAAAATCGTGGCGGAGCTGTCTGTACATTAATTATTTTTTGAAAAAAAATGTTTCAGTGTACTCTGCGAACGATACAGAACGCAAAACAGGCATTTTTAGACTAGTTTCTCTGTCTGTCTGTCTGAACACTCATCACGTAAAAACCACTAAATAGAATATAATTAAACTTGGAATAATTATAGTTTATGACCTAAGTTAACATTTAGGCTACATTTTATGCCGATTCGTTATAGAGATCCTGAGGGAATTATCAGTATGTACAGTATATATGTATAATATAGGTACATAAATTATTGAAACTAAATACAGGGATAGTGATAAATAACCCGATATATTTATAAATTCTCTTGGAAATCATTTTCGTATTGCGCGCCTGATAATATCTAATAGCAATATGTTGGTTAAAGGACGAATTATAAACATAAGAGGCGTCACTGAAGTTTTAATTTTGGATTATTAGAATTCAAATACAGTGGCGAGAGGGCCCCATGCCTACTGCCGAATTTTAAAAAAGTATATAAAAAATAAGATAACAAAATACAACTACGAGGGCAGTACCCTTATCCTAAATAACATTTCTACCCTACCAAAATTAATACTCTGCTGTATGTGTGTGTCAACGCTGTCACTGTCCTGTCAGTCTGGCATGAATCTTATTAGAGTTGCATACCACCCAAGAATTCAAGGACTGTGGACATCCGTCTCCAGATGTGAGAACCGTGTTTCCTACCATCACCTTCTCTCCTATTTTCGCTCCTATTCATTATCAGATTAGCTTACACATATTTATTGATCCAATTAATCTAATAATAATAAACGAATTAATTAATCACACATTAAAATCCAAAAGTACACTCGAACGAAGTCGCGGGCATCCTCCATTCGTCTACTTCTTCCATTCCTCTCTACTTCCATCCGTCTACAGACTTCTCCTTAGTACCGATTGTATATGCACAGGCCGCCGATTGTATTTTCAATTACTTGTATTTTTTTATTTCTCTTCGATATGTAATGTTGTACAATAAAGTATCTGTCTATGTAACACATAAGTAAAAACTATCAAGCCTAAATAAAAAATAAAAACTGTTTTAACTACACGGAAATCTTGAGAAGAGAACGAAGGGTGGAGAGCGGACATGGCCTTGAAAAGGGCTACGCGCCCAAACAGAGATCCTAGTCAAAGAGGACAACCTTCATTGCAATCAACAACGCTCAATCCCTCATCGCTATACCCGTCTGTACCTAACTTCCTAGATTGGTTGAAGTCCGCACAACCCATCCCGGAGCGTGTCTCTCCTATAAAAATTTTGCGCCCCTGGTGTGGGGGTTTGACCGGGACAGGCTTGACCTAGCTGGGTGTGGCGTCTATGTTCATGCCCTATCTATCTAACACATAAGTACA
Source organism: Sesia bembeciformis (assembly GCA_943735995.1). Taxonomy (NCBI): domain Eukaryota; kingdom Metazoa; phylum Arthropoda; class Insecta; order Lepidoptera; family Sesiidae; genus Sesia; species Sesia bembeciformis. The sequence goes on from OX031040.1 coordinate 12,203,827, forward strand.
TTTTTTATACCATGTTCATGGCTGACATTGTGTATTTCAAAAGTTATTATTTGGCCGATTATCCTACAGATAAATCTAGATTTTAAATTAGATTTGGAGCACTAGACACATTCCAGCATTGCTTTATGATTGTATTAATCAACAATCATTTTTTATATATTCCTTTTTTTGACAATATTTTGATACAATTACTGAAATAATTTGTATTATATTTAGAACAATCAGTACACATAAACTTATTTAGATCAGTACACATATATAATTTTCTTGTATTTGGGGCGAAGTAACACCCACACGTACATAAGGGGTGCTTTGTACCTAATACGCGTTGTCCAGGTGGGGTGGGGTCAAAGGTGATGTTAACCAATAGTGGCTCCGACCGGAAGTGGGGGCGAAATGGTGCGGAAACGTTTCCGGTGTATTTTTTTAATTATTGCACTGACCGCGGACAAGTCCGGAGTTCCGCCAGGTGTGTTTTGTCGAGGTTCTGTGATTTTTTGTCGTATTTAAAATGTATCATAGGGAGAGTTGGAGTTGCCTTTTTATAGTTTTAAATTTACCTATATAGGTACTAATAACCATTAAAAATGTTTACATGTCGGTGTATGTATACCTATAATGAGTATGTAGATATGTAAATGCAAGTAGATTTATGAACTGCAACAACTATCTTATCTTATACTATAATTATAACATGACATTTTAAATATTCGATAGGATCAGGTGACTTAAATGGGCAGTTCAGGTGGGGGCTGGATAGGAAGAGCAGAAGACTGAGGTGGTGGCGGTCCTTGGACTATATCCTATATCCAGGCGGACTATATCCAGCAGTGGATCTCTCCACTGCTATGGACGATGATTGTTGTTGAGATGTAGTGTTTTTTCTGAACTACAAAAGTCCTTATCTTTGCAAAACGTGATTGAAAATCGTCCTGAAAGTGTTATGATGCTACTAATGATTCAAACCTCTATTTACACGCATCTTACAGTTATGACTTCACGGTTAACAAATACGAGTATTAACGCCACTTACTAAAAGGAAATACAAATCAAGAACTTTAAAATAAAGCGAGGAGTAACATCTTGGCGGATGTCACTCGTTACATCGTCTTTAGTGATGTGATGATTCTTAGTATACACTATCCTATTAAACTCATTGTAGTAATTGATTTCGTTGAAATAAAGACTACAGCTCCCTTACACTTCGAACCAACCGCACTACTAAGGATTTTGTGACAATGTGGGTGAGGAAGGCAGTGAGAAAACACACAAGTAACTCTAGCCCGTTATCCAAAATTTTCTATTTGCCCCAGTTTTTTTTTCCATTAAGAACCAAATATACTAACCAATTTTTAAAAAGTTCATTCAATTAAAATACGTCGTAATTTTAATAAATTTGGCATATCTATCGAAGACATAGGATCTAAACTATTTGAGAAGTGTTAAAGTGTGGGAAATGAAAAATTCTTTCTTCGTGGGTAATGTGTAAATGTAACCAATATGAACAGAGGCTCATCACTTCCTGAAACTAACTTGTTCTGCATTGTTCATTTGTTGATTCGATATGATGATGACTCTATCACATTCTACTTTTGAAAGTAAAATTAATTATTATCAGTATCTGCTTGCGACTCAAAACCTGGTTTCTTTTTTCGTAGTTGAAATGGAACGAATCGATATTGAAAGAAAATTCCTCTAGAAAATAATGTACAAGTTACCCTATACGGACAGCGCTACTGATTTATTTTTAACACATAATAAAATGAGTAATATTCTTCATTGAAGTTGTAGTAATCAAAGTCAGAGCATTTCTCCAAAGGCACTTTGGAGAAATGGCCAGAGATTTTGTATTTAAATAAAACAACAGTTAGCCTCCATACAAAAACTCAATATTATGACCCAGTACATGACATATGCCTACTGCACTGAGCAATAACAAAATACCTCTCATACCTCAACCATGTCTCAACCCCACATTGTTTTCCGCGAAATTGGAACCAGTGATTAATTTGGTACACTCCCCTTGATTTACCCTCTATTTCAACCAGACCTTCCCTGCCCCGCGTGTTACTAACAAAGTGAAATTAAAAAGGGGATGTTGTACTAACTGATGGGTCAAGCTAGACTGGTGAATTTGAAGTAAAATACCTCGGTTATTTGGTTAGTTGACATCGTGTCTCAATAAATAGCGTCTTCAGTTTGTTTGTATGGGAGTCATTAGTAGATGTTTGCTTCAATGTGTTGTCGTTTGTACATACCTATGTAGCTTCAATTCGTACTACGATTATTTGTTGTTTCTTAACTAGTAAAACAGCAAAATTGCAATTTAGTACGGTAATGAATCTATAGCTTTAAAGAGAAATGTCCTGACTGACTGACTGACTCAGCGCCGGCTCTAGCTCATGTAGCGCCCGGGTGCAGGGCGCCCTCTAGTAGGCGTTTTGAACTCTTTGGAGGTGTCGCGAGCGGCGCTCGGCGCCCCCTAAGACCCTGCGCCCGTGTGCACCGCACCCCCTGCACCATAGGTAAAGCCGGCACTGAATTCAGCGCTCGACAGGCGCCCCCGGGCGCGGGGCGCCCGGGGTGCACCGCACCCCTTGCACCCCCTGGTAAAGACGGCCCTGGACTGACTGACTCATCGACGCTAGGGTGAGTCTACGATATCCTAAGCATCACCAACCTGCCACGGTGGGACAGGATGGTGCGCTTGCCCTGGCGTTGATCTATGCCCCGCTGCCATAGAGAAAAAAGTAGGTAACAGACTTTTTGCGTTACACTATCTCTATGCCCCACCCTGAATAAAATTTTGACTACGCCCTTGCTAAAAATTCTCCGGTATACTGAGTGTCCAGATCTCTACTCCATAGGGGTGAACAGAGAAAGCATAGCATCGTATGATTCCAGCCAGCAGACAGAGTATAAAAAGATGTATAATTGAGCGTTGAGTGCTTGAGTGCTTAGTCAGTATTAATGAACTTTAAGAACATTACCATTTGAGACTTGAGCTTTTAAAGTCAAGGGTTTAATCAAGACCATCAAATGTTTTTTTTAATTTTCAATTTTTAAAACGGTCTTTTGTTCTCAATAAGTAAACATGAAAATTCCATCATACCCTATGCTAATTACATTCCCACACATAGTACTATAATTATACTAACACTAAATCATATAGCATCCTAGCTTCACCTGCAGATGGTTTGGCTAAAATGCTTTGAAAAATGCCAATATCGAGAATGTTGATATTAAATTTAGTTAATATTAACATTATTTTATGCCTGTGATCATCGCATTTCATCAATTGTTAAGAACTTCGAATATAACGCTCATGAGCGTTGAACGCACGAGTCTTAGGTTCATCAGCGGTCACTCACATTCGCATACACAAGTATTACCTAAATGTATGCAATTCTGTTGGTTTTAGAGATTTTCTTACTTAAGTTTTTCTTACTACTGTCCTACTACCCATACTATACTTTCGGCTTGTGCCTCTCCAGTGCTGGATATAGGCCTCTCCCAAGGTTTGCCAGAAAGCATGTTTCAATTTAAAGAGAATATTGAAAATGTCAAAAAACGTTAATAAGTTCACTATTAACTTGAAACTTAATAAAGTGAAGCTAATATAAAATATTGTTTTAAAAAATATACAACCTAGAATGCTGTCGCAATTAGATTTTTGTTACAATAATAAGATAGCTAAACTGTTTAGTTCTACGATTCATTTAGAAATTACCAGTTAGCAGCTACAAATTTCACCAAGCAATCTCGCGTCGCCGAACTTTTATCTCAGATTTCCTCCACGTCTGGTCGTTTTTCACCCGACATCTGGAGTATCCCCCTCCCTCTGAAACCCCGTAGCTTCCCTTGGGACCTTGTTACACTCCTTTAATTACGTACACACCTATCTACCTCAATTAGAAACTGAGAATTATTTGCACTCACTTACAACCTTACCGCTGCAAGGGATTACGACAAATCTAAACGATGTCTTTACTATTTGAGGTTAGATTCAGTGAGACAGGGGTTTAACACTAAATCTTGAGTTTCACGATGGTATCACAGCAAACAGGGGGGCGGTTGTTTAAATTATTGCGGTACAAGTTGTCGACATTTGGTTTAGACAATTCAGGGGTTGTCAACGGGTTAATTTAAGGAGTTTTCGGAGATAATATTATAAAAAGTGCATAAATTCATTATTCTTTTCACTTACCTACCTACTTAGCTGGTTAAACCGTAAGAATAAAATAACAAATGAATAATGGTTAAGAATGAAAGGAGTGTTTTCTTTTTACAACTTTTAGTATCAAAAAAAATGTTTGATGTTAGACGATCGCCACATTTTTGAAGCCTTTGAACAAGACTGTGATGTTTTTGTTACAAGCCGAAATCATTTGGCAATGATTTCGTCTTTATTAATAGAATTTTCCTTGAAGATTCGCTTGAATGGTCAAATGATACAATCCTCACATGAATACCAAAGATATGGAAAACGGAGCAGACGTTCCAAAAATGTAAATGGCCGAGTACATCAGGGGATTTGCCGGACACGGTAATCCGGGTCTCAGTCCGGTGATAAATCTACCGGACGGTACCCTCTGAGCTTTATGTTTATTTCATTTTACACCATTAATCGCTATGATTTGGGAGTGGATTTTAATATTTTTTACCCTAAACTAGTTTTTATCCATGGCTCTGCCCGTGTGGAAGTTTTTTTTCTTTTATAGAAAAAAGGCGGCAGATACAGTCCACCTGATGGTAAGTGGATACTGTCGTCCATAGTCATCCGCGATACATGCCAAAACAGTCCAAAATGAGAAACGTTGGCACGCCTCCGCTATACATCCCTCATGCAGAAGACAGTTGTGCTTGAGGAGGCCGTATCCAGCAGTGGACTATAAAGGGGCTGGGTTAGAGTAACATGAGACCGCTCGTATAATCGGATTGGACTGACGTACCGAATGTCAGTCAACCTGGCCGGAGGGCGTGCCTTGCTACATTTCTCGGTATGTGATCTCCATTTTATTCGAGAACACGTCTACTCCATCTGTTATCCGTACTGAGACAGATATATTTTGCCAACTTCAACTTGCCGATTCTTGAACTATGTCAAAAAAGAGTAGTTTCCTCAAAATTTGACGAAAACCACTAGGGATTTAGGTAACAGTGAAAAATACCTGAATAGCTGTTATTGAGCTGTAAACGGTTGAAACAGAGAAATAGACTGTTTTATAAATACATATAACGTCCCACTGCAAAGCACCGGCCTCCCCTAGCAATTCACTTGGGGATTTCGGGGAGTAATCCACCACGCGGGCCCGGTGCGGATTAGTGGTTCACAAACTCCAGATTTTTTTTATATTTCTGGAGCATGCTGGTTTCCTCACGATGTTTTCTCTCACCGCCGAGCTAGTGACAATTTTCAAAAAAGCATACTTAAGTAAAAACTTAGCGGTACAGGCCGAGAATTTGAATTCACGATCACACGAATGTGAGTCGAGTATAGATACCCCTAGGATATTATATTTTGTGGGACCTGCTAGTAAATACAGTCTAAATATAAAATTTTCTGGAATACAGTCTGGATAATAGATTGCGTAGTAATTTCACGTTAACCAGTGTGCGTTCAAATTGAGACGAGCAAATTTGATCAGCTATGTTCCACCTTGAGCTAAGTATGTCAAAACAACACATTAAAAGTCTTTCAGTTGGACTTGTTGATGATTCGATCGGCAACGAGCTAACGTACCGAGTAATTATAAATATTTATTATGTGGAGCCTTGGGAGAAGCCTATCCAGCAATGGAGAAACATAGGCTGCCGGAATGGAATGGAATTATGAGTAACGTGCGATTTTGAGTAAGTAGGTACACATTGTCAACATGGGAATATACTAGATATGAGAATATATTATAGATAGTATAGATTGATTTGTTATCTTTCGATCACCCTTTTTTAAACAACAATTTAGTAGTTTCAGAAAAAGACAATTAGTAACATCATTGATTTTTACTTGACTTCCTACAAATAACACCGTTAAACACTTTATTATCCCCAATCAATTGGCCAGAAAACTCTCAAGACTAATTCAGAAGGGTGACCAGCCTGCCATAAATACAGGACAGTTTCCAAATAGTGGCAGTGGCCGAGGATTACCACCAATTGTACGCGATAATGCCCGATTGACACGGGATTAGGGGACAGATTGGTCCTTCGCCTCACTTAATTTATGGTCAACCTTGCCCGGCCTATTTGAGACATCTGCACAGTTGAGGCGATAAAATTAGAGAAATATAAATGAGCCTAGCGGACTTTGATGAAAATGTAATCTTGACTTTAGTGTTCTTAAAGTAGACCGACTGGTCTCCAGATTGTTGTTCCAGTCGTTCCGTGCATGTCGAAAATTGTAATTGTAATTAATTGTACTCTGCATGTTGCGTCAGTGTTTTGCTGATTGTTGTTACGAGAAATAATTAAACGAGAAACAGAAAATAGCAGCAAATCGATGACTGGAAATCTAAAGGTTAGTTTAGGTTTAGGTTCTCTGCGGACAATAAATAAATAAGAGTCTAGCTTCGAGGCACTCCTAAGCACTGGTGATAGCATTCTTAGTATTTTGAAATGATTTTCTTCAGTTATTCAAAAATAGGTTGTTTTGCTGATAATTATTTAGTAGGTAGTTTTCTGCTGCTTGTTTAAATACAAGCCAATTGTTTGTTACAGGCTACATTTATAGGTATATTTAAACTTTATTGCACAGACAAAATATACAAAAGGGGGATTTAATATTTTATAGCATTCTTACATGTACGTGGCGAAAAAGAAAAATAATGTTCTACGGTTTCTAATTTTTTTATTATATTTTTTAAAAGTACCTACCTACTCTCAACTTGTATCTTTACAAAGTTTCATGCCAATTTTGAAAACATTTCTTCCACTTTTCCTCAGGTATCTCTTTCACAGCCTCTTCGAACGTAGCCAGCGTGGCTTTCAGCGAAGAAAACTGCTTCTCTTTTATTTCCGTTTAATTTTGGGAAATAAAAAATTCACAAGGTGCCAAGTTGGGACTGTAAGGAGGATGGCCTAAAATTTTAACCGGGGCAGTGTCCAAAATGTCCCTTGTTTTAAGCGCTGAGCTGGTCAATATTGTCGGATTAAGAGGAATGACCAGATTCTGCAAGGTCGACGCGCAGTCTTAACCTCCTAGTGTAGTAGGTGTTCATGGGCGGCGGTGACCACTTGCGTTCTCGTGGGCCGCCCACCCGTCTGCCACCTCTTTTATAAAAAAAAGTAATCACATATCTGTATTTACTAATAATGGAATTATGATGATCACAAATACACCTTTGTTAATATTAAAAGCATCGTTGCATTTGCAACAATATCAAAGTTTGTATTATTGCGCACGATGTGGTCTTCATGACACTACGCCACGTACTCGAAAGTTGTGGAACACTACTAAGGTTTTTCCACTTAATTAACACGTGGGGCTCTTCAAAAGAGCTGTGAACAGGATTCTGCAATGTCGGCAGCGCACCCGCATCCCCCCTGGTGTTGCAGAGGTCCATGGGCGGCGGTGACCACTATCATCTCGTGTATCACAAGCAAGTCTGTCACAATTTCTATAAAAAAATAATTTTGGTATTCATAATTCAGTTTGTTAAAAGTATATTCTCCCATAAGTTTGTTTTTCGTACTCCATTTGGCGTCATAGGCTAATCTAATCTTGACAAAGTCTGTGAACTCAATCCACTAAGTAGCATTGGTCTAATGATAGATTAGTGTGCCCTGCGACCACCTGAGCTGGCCGGGCAAAATATGCAATAACTCACCGCCCCCCCCCCCCCTATCCGGCACCCGCCGGGGCATAATTCACCCGGATCGTGGCCAATAAATTCGTCAGTGTGATTAGTGTGGTACTTACACGGTAGGTAAATGTGGAATGCGCTTCTGTTTACCGTTCCCTATAGAAGACATTTTCGCTAATTAAAAGTAATAAATAAATAAATAAAAAATATAAATAAAGTAATAAAAAGTATAAAGATCCTACTAAATAAAATTTCTAAAATTACGAAGTAGATTTTTGTTATTACTAACGTAGTTATAACTTTTATACTAATTATTATATAGATAGACTATTGTCTGAATTAAATCATTTGTATTGCATTAAATATATTTTACTGAGTTACTCGTATCATATTATGATGATGCAAGATCTACTTACCACCAGATGGACGTGATGTCACGTTCTCAAAAAAAATTACTCCGAGGATTGCGAATGTCTGACTGACATTTGGCAACAGAAATGCAGAAACTGTGATTCTTTACGCTTCTGATTGTTCGTCTTATCTCCAGACGTTTATATGTGCATCTTCGTTTTACACCACACATAGGTCACGTCAGCTTGGCGGTGCAGTTCTGTAATTTCGCGAATCTCGCGAATTTTTGCAAACGTGCATTTCTGTGTTCCACTATAATAAAGTATAAATATCCCCTTGTATTCATGAAGACAAATAAAGAGTAACGAGTGTTAAAGGCCTCAATACGCCGCCTTGGCTATTGCGACTTGTTGAGTCCAATTTTAGTCCGTGTCTATTATAGGCCTTTCGTTAGTGCTCAAGAGGCCAAGTAACAATTCACGACGCACAAAGTTCTCAAAATGTCGCATTTTTAAAGGTTTTAGGACCCGTGGCTTGTAATAGTTGGCCTGGAAAGACTATGAATTATAACATAAAGCCAATTATGGGAATATACAGCATTATGTGGATATACAGCGTTTGTCAGCGTGTTGCAGATGGCTGAGAGGTAACTTCTACGGAGTCCTGCAGTTGTCTCTCATATTTTCCTAGTCCAAAATTCCATGATCTTAAATTTACACTATGTGAAAAAATGTAAAACGCAAGATAATAATTTACCTACTATCATTATAACTTACCAGCAGTTTTTGTCATTTCTTTCAATGTTTCTGATATATTTCAAGAATATTATAATGTTACTGGTTATAATTAGGATAAGTTGTAAAATTCTTTAAAAGGTTTGCCAGCAATAAGAAACTACGAGTATTATATATACTCTTAAATATGTATTATTTTAATATCAGTATCAAATAAAACTATATCTAAAGTAACGAAGTAACTACAGTGTAATGTTTAGTTTATTATTTTTATCTTGCTTGTTTCTGATCGTACTCGGAATGAAGCAGTCATCTACTGTCGATATCTTTCGTGGTATGAGGCTTTTGCGTTTAGGAATTGGGCTTGATGTCTTTATAATTGATGGAGGACGGATTGAACTTGATAATGTAATGGATTTCAACGATCTCTTTGGGATTTTGCTTTGTTTTCCAGATTTGGAAGATGTATTTACCTCATGACCTGTATTGCTCTGCTGTTTGATATCTAAACATTCAACCACTGCAAGATTCACTTTGCTCCGTTTTTTGTATCGTGAACAGTCAATTATCTCCGAAGGTTTTTTATTAAGTTTTGTACATCTCGAGCAATCAATAGTCTCAGAAATTTCTGTGCGTGCTTTTACATTTCTTGAACACTCAATTACTCGACTACATACTTCGTTTAACGTCTCTCGTTTTGAAAATTCATCTTCAGTAGCTGCTTTACTTAACTTCGCAGACATTGAACAATCTGCTAATGCAAAATTTGTATTAACTAGTTTCACGGATTTTGAAGACCCTTTTTCTACATTACGAGTTCTGCCCGGCATCTCCAAATTTGTCGATTCCTTTGCTTTAAAACTTGCTTCGCCTGGCTTCCCATAATTTAAGAACTGATCTACTTCGTGACTTATTATCCCCACACTGATCTCTGCTTCTGGTCTGTCGATTGTTATTTCCACTAAACGCCTACTCGGCTTAGAAATTTTCACCTTTTTCTTTTCATTTCTTTGTATATGTGACGACTTCTGTTTAATGACTTCTTTATTGAGAAGTTTACTGCTTTGAGATTCACCGATATGTTTGCTTTCCTGTTGCGTACATTCTAATGGTGGAGTTTTGAAACAAGGTGTACATGGACAAATTGTATCAGAACAAGACCTTTCTGTTAGTTCGTTGCGATTGATTTTTTCTTCAATATTTCTCTTGGATTCAGATTCTGGTCTTTCTATTTTATTGATTGTTTTTATAACATGCAAATGAGAAGATCTAGGATAATTAATTTTTGACATTGACTTATCATCGGTGATCAAAGTAACAGTTTTAGTAGACATTAACTCTAGTGCACAGCGTTGACTCTGGTCGGATGCGTAAATATCTGCCATTAAATTTCCAGGTTTTTTACAAATGCTACTGTAGTCTCGACTGTTATCATCATCGAGAATAAGCGTTTTGCAAGAACTGCTTATTGTACCACCTTGAGTAACTTTTTTTAAACATTTTTTTGAGTTTGTTTCTTTAACTATGCTCAGAATGTCTTTAGAATATACTGCAGAACTGAAATTCGAGCGAGTACCAGTGGCAATGGAATGTCGAGATTCTTGTTGTTTTAGAGGAAATTGAGCCTCTATTTCTATGTTTCTGGATTTGGGTCTTTGGAATATTGTAAACTGCTTCTTATGAGCTTGTGTTTTATTTGTAGATGAAGAAAATGGTGTGCTCTTTCCTGAGAGCATGCTTAAAATTGAGAAACAACTTTTATTTCCTACTTTCTTTTTCTTACAACACGTCAAGTAAAATAAAGCAGGAATACACCAAAAAATCTCAAAGAAAAGTATAATTCCTATAATTAACATTTTGTGTGATTTCATACTGGCAATATAAGGATTCTGGCCGAGGCAGGATATTTCATTGGAGGTCGAAGTAATGATCTTATTATAACAGTCTTTGGTTCTATTCATTAGAGTGAGCACACTGCCCAAAGCGAGGTACAAATGCTCGTCATATAGATGTGGAACAACGTTTGTTGTTAGCCACATTTGAAACCTATCTTCAAAGTCATCCAATTGGGCTGAATTGCTCTGTCGTATGCAGTTCTTTGCCACATCATAATATTTGAACAAAGCATTAGAAGCATTTGGTAAGTTGAGTGGTACTAAGGATTCATTTCGTAAAGGCACAAACATTGTACAAGAACTTATATCCCACATGATTTCTGGTGTTGGAACGACAATGCCCTTGGGTGTCTTTTGGTAGTAAGCTAAATGTTCACACGGATTCTTCATGCTTCTTGTGTAAGTTCGTGAGGGTGGTGCTACGTTGATTGCTATAGAATTAAGCATGTTTCCGTCGAGCTTTCGCCAGCCCTTGCCATTAGTTCCTAAGTAATTTTGTATGTCTTTATAAAAATCGAAGAATTTTACGGCACTTTCTCGGGATACTGTGCCACCGTAGTAAGAAAATTTTGCAACAGGCAAAACCCACAACTTGAGATATCCTCCAATGACATCGGATAGTGCTGTAGTTAAAATGCTGTTTGTTTCTGGATCAGTCGCTTCGCTATCAATGAGTGAAAAAGCATCATGGAAATACGTTAGTAGCGATTGTATACAATCTTCGTCCAAAGTTTCCATTAAATTTGGATACGGTATTAAATTTTGGAAATATCGTCGCGCCTGTAGCAATCCTATGTCTGTTTTGCTCCAGTAGTTCTTTTTCAAATCTATCGGTGAGAACAGAACTGTTCCAACATTGGATAAGGACTGGTCTGATTTTACTTGAGATAACGCTTCACTAATTATTACAAGACAAAGTATTGGCACGTTCATTACAATCGACTCACATTTGTAAAAAATTCACAAAATAAATTATTACAAAATATCGAGGAACATAATAATACGAGTATTTGTCATTAATTGACAACTTTATCATTATTTCTGCAATAAGCACAACAGACTTCAAAGAGTTTTTATCATTCATTCTACTATAGAGTTTGTAAATAATTAAAATTGAAATAAAAACTTAATCGATAGTTCGGAATATACAATCAATTATTTAAAGACAAAAGTATAAATATATTATACTAGCAATACCCGGCAGACGTTGTCTTGCCATAGAAGTTGATGTACTGTAGCGCCATCTAGTGGCGAGTTACAACAAAGTAGATAGTTTGAAATTATTCTCCCTGCTCAAATACCTATGTGTACCAATTTTCATGGCGATCGATTGAACGGTATAGAAGTTGATGTGCTGCAGCGCCATCTAGTGGCGAGTTACAACAAAGTCGATAGCATAGAAACCTTCTCCATGAAAATATATACATGCAACTTTCATGGTGATCGGTCAAACGGTGTCGAAGTCTATTAACATCAGATATAATTCCATACTTTACGAACCATCGAGTCGGTTCTCAAATGATAATCATACATGCTATTTGTCGGATCTCCTCGTACTCGTACGTTTTCAGGTGCGAGACACAATACATCATAGAGGGGAGGCGTACGCGACCAACAAGTTAAATTGGTTAATTAAACAATTACAAATTAGGGATTACTTGATTACAGGGGGCAAACTGTGATTTGAATTTGTTGTGTATGTGATAGGCAAACTTAATTCAAAAAGGATATGGACATCTTCTCAAAAAGATAGATTCTCATGAAGAGATAGAGCCAGTCGAATTAATTTTAGTGATGTTATTGAATGCCTTAGAGTTAAGTACATTGTTAGTTTATAATGATTTGTGCATTAAAATAACGTTACTGTATTCTGTGGTTTTGAGAATCTGTCTTTATGTGAACAAACCCCAAAAAGCAGTAACGTTAAAGAATTAAGAATTATTGGCTGCATGAATAGTGGTTTTCTTAGATTGTAGTTTGTTTAAATTTAGACACAGTGATTGTAAACTAGCCTGTATGAAAACTACATAATGTGCCAATCAGAGTCGGCTCTAGCCCATGTAGCGCCCGGGTGCAATCAATACCCTGGCGCCCTCTAGTAGGCTCTTTGGAGGCGTCGCTATGACCCTGCGCCCTTGTGCGCCGCACACCCTGCACCATAGGTAAAGCCGGCACTGGTGCCAATAACAGGGGCGCGACTGGCTGGGCTTATAAGGATTTTCAGCGCACATGGTCTTCCGCTTCTTTTATCTAGCTATCAGCAAATTTCTTCAAGGTTCATCAGGATGGAGGACTTCCCCCCTAGGTTTAATATGTATTCTCTGCTTTTATGCAGTTTAATTGAAAATAATATCAGTTGCTGGGTTGGTATTCATCGTGCGTCATCATGATCCTCGATCTCATGTATTTTACAAGCTTTTATTCAACTTCACGTTTTTGTTTGTTGGTTTGTTAAGGTCAAATCTTGCAATTCTATTTTAATCCACCTCCACTTGTACGTACTACTGCCTTGAAATTTCACACATGTATATAAAACTGACGACAATACAATAACTTGATGACCTGGACCTGATACTGCACTGCAGTCAGGAAGGCCAGTACACTGTTGAACTCTTCAACGACGATCGGCAGGCATGTTGTGGTTGGGCTCGTTTGGCTCGTAGTTTTAATGACAACACCTTAGTCTCACGACCTTGACTAGATGCGGCAGCCAGGAAGGCCAGCACCCTGTGGAACTCTGTATAGTACTAGTTTAATTAATTAGAAATACAATAATTTCAAATTACACATCTCACGACAAGCTTTTAAATTACATAAAAACATTAACAAATAATAGTAATGACTTGTGTTTATTTTCTTCAATTTAGTGCCTATTATTAAAAGCTTGATTTTGAAAAAGTTGTTTTTACGTTTAATTTATTCTGTCTAATAAAAAAACTAGACGTGACAATTTAGATAACTTCGATGTTCGTTAATTGGTGTGTCGTGTAGCGTTTAGTAGTTGTCATTTGTTACAATAACACCAGTGCCAATTAAAAGTGACACACGAGTGTGACGAATGGTCACTGTGACACGCCATCTTCTAACGCAACAATATTTAATGAATGAATAGGGATTTAATCAAACGTCACCAATTGAGGTGGAACATGTCGTTGGTTATCAGGAGTTGATAGGATAAAGTGACTTCCCTGATTGAGGGAATTGGAGCAGACATATATTACGAGTATAGTAGGTATCCATAAATTACGTCACACGAATTTCATGATTTTTGGAGTCCCCCCCCCGTCCTTGTCACAGGTGGTCACATTTGTATTATATGAAAATACTAACCATGGATTCTGCTCATGATGAAAATATCTTGGCATGAAAATAATAGTTTTTGGGCCTTGTATTTCTAAAAATAAGTATAGTTTGTCTTTAAATACCAGACTTATTGCACGGTGTTAAAAACTTGTTTTATTTGTCATGTTGTATTTCTATGGCTGTTCCATTATTGTCATAGTGGATAAATTATCAATCTATCAATGATAATATAATTAAAATAAAATAAGTTTTTAACATCGTGCAGTAGTGTACTTTAAGACCTATATGTATGAAAAATGTAGCAAAAGTTCAAAAGAAAAGAATTTTTGTAAAAAAGATTCATATAATGTTCGTGTGAATTAACTGAGAATTGTGAACGGAGTACATGGTTTCTGATTTCGGGAATTAATCAATTAAGCTACATACATGCCACAAATAATATAAGAATTAGTATAATACATATGAATTTTGCACCCCGACGAAGCAGAATAGATACTCGTATGTATGGACTCAATTAATTAATGTACATCTTTAGTATTCTGGTACTTTGGCAAATAAATAATCTTAATCTGAATATAATTTTAATTGATCTAGATTTGTTTATCGGTTACATTTATGAATACTTTTAATTTAATGCAAGCTTAATGCCCGGAGGCAATGTCAGAATATGTATAGGTATATGTCAGAATTAATTTTAATTAAGCTAGTTTTACAGATTACAGTTTTCCAATGTAATGTACCTACACGTATAGAGACGCATAAGATTGTAGATAGACGTACCACAATGTTATCAGTAATCAAAGCGAGCATAATCGTCAGATAACCCTTCAGCGACGGTTAATATGAACATCCCCTAATGACGCGTGTAATGCTATACGCTTGTGGTAGACGATTAGGGTGCGTTTACGGTCAACACGCATTTTAATAAACTTTTCATTTATTTAAACTTTAATGCACAAAGAAACATTCTACAAAAGGCCCACTTAATGCATCGTGGCATTCTCTGCCAGTCAACCTTTGGTTAAACAGGCGGTACATCGTATAGCTAATCAATCTATATAAATAAAAAAATATATGTAAACGTTCGTTTGTTCAAAATCTTAAATCTCCGAAAGTTCTTCACCAATTGCTTTGAAATTTTGACACAACGTTGCATTCGAATACGCAGCTGTTTTTATATGCCTATCACAGGTTAAAAACATGCTTTTTACCCAAAAACAGATAAAAACAGAGTAAGCGCCATCTGTTGCCATCTGCCGGGCACAGCTAGTAAGAAATAAATACAAACAATACATTTGTACTGTTTATATTCATTCAACATCAATACATTTGTATTCTTTATATTTATTTCAACAATAAGAAAGAACTCACGATCTCACGAATGTGAGTCGAGTATAGATACCCCTAGCTAGACTATCACCCGACGCCCCCAGCGGGTACTAGGGGAGGCCTGTGCCCTACAGTGGGACGTTATAGGCACGGGACGTTATACAAGTAGAAATACATGGAAAAAAGTATGATTGTGGGTTGGATCCATTCTAATTAAAGTCGGTCGACTTAGTATGATACAATACAATTCTCGGTATTGTATTGTATCATATTGTTTTCTTTGTAGCAATATAAACACGCCTTTAGGGTCTATCAGTAGTCTCAATCAAACGCGTTATGACGTTGATATTACGTATATGGAGCCTTAGTGAGCGACCAATTAATATGTTTATGTTGAAGGACTCATCAGGGCTCATCTTACGATGTGATAATTATCGTATAACACTAAAAGCTATTAGGAGATTTTGTGGATTGAACAATGGTATTCTTAATAACTGTCACAGAAATTGGTTAGTCACTACTTAGTCTGGCCATAAATACTGTTACAATAAATAAATATAAATAAATTACAATTTAATTTGGAATCTGTCAATCATGGCCATGGGAGAGTAGACATGGACCCAAATGTAATTTTTAAAACTCTCCATTTGCTTGGCATTAACCGAATGTTTGTGTACCGGGCTATTGGTATATTGAAACGTCATCTGTTTGTGACAGAAAAAGGTCTGGCCGTCCACTATTCGTACTAAATAGACGATTAAAGCCGTGAATAAGAGAATCCGAAGAAATCCCGCCCGGAAGCAAAAGATTTTATCCAGAGCGATTAATATAGCACCTAGAACTAAGTCACGTATTTTAAAAGATGACTTAGGACTTGCTGCTTACAAAAGACGTACAGGCCATTTCTTCTTCTTTACATACAATAGTATAAAACAAAGTCGCTTCCCGCCGTCTGTCCCTCTGTATGATCTTTTAAACTACGCAATGGATTTTAATGCGGTTTTCATGAATAGATAGAGTGATTCAAGAGGAAGGTTTATAGTTTAATATTGTTTTAACGAAACCGAAGCGAAGCGAGGGCGGTTCGCTAGTAACTGATAATTTAAAGAATAATAGGGTTGACAAATCAAAACAGCTTCTTCGGCGGTACGAAAAGGGAGCTCACAGACAAATCTTATTTACAGTGGAGAAAATGTTCACCATTGAGGAACATTTTAGCAAGCAGAATAATCGAGTCTATGCTCATAACTCTAGAGAAGCTGCTCAATTGGTCACTAGGTGCAACGTGGCTATTATCCGGCGCAGTGATGGTTTCGTGGGGTGTTACTAACACCGTGTTAGCTATCAAGGAGTGACTGAACCATATTTTTATGTAAGAGGTATTAAAACAGCGTTGGCTCAAGTGAAACAATTATATTCTATGGTCGTAAAGCCTCTTAACAATACTCTGTTCCTTAACAAGAATGCTCCTTTCAACAAGACTCCAGGTCCAGGTCATAAGACTCGCTCAACACAGGCGTGGTTAGAAGGGAATATTCCCTACTTCATAAGAGCTGAAGACTGGCCGTCATCTAGTCCCGATCTTAATCCGCTTGATTATGACTTATGGTCTGTTTTAGAGAGCATGATATGCTCTAAACGCCATTTTATTATTGAATCCTTAAAATGTTCCCTAAGGGTGGCAGTTGCCAATTTTCCCATGGAAAGGGTGCGTGTTTCAATTGAAAACTGGCCACAAAGTTTAAAAGATTCTTTACAAGCAAATGGTGAACATTTCACTGATTTTTCTTTTTTGAATGATTCATATCATACAACCGTGGAACAAGCTTCCTGTGCAAATTAGAAAATCCCCATGTGTGCCTTCCTTCAAGTCTCCAATCTCGCTACGTTGTCTATATGTATGTATGTGTATGTATTGAATGTATGTATCTATGGGTGTATGTAAGTATGTATATATATATATATATACCAGTGAGGTCCAAAAATTTCTGTCCTGACATATTTATAGATGTCTAAAAAAAAATATATATTTCTTTGCAATTGTCATATATCTTGCTAATTCGTGTATAATTTTTCGAGTTCAACCATCCTTAGTTTTGATTCCTCGACTCTTAGAACAACAGGGAGTTGCTTAATCTTTAAAATGTTTCAAACTGGAATATCGTTCCGTAATTAAGTTCTTCAGAAAGGAAGGTGTGAGCCCGACCGATATCAAGCAAAGGTTGGATAATGTGTACGGGGATTCTTCTGCATCATTTTCCACCGTCAAAGATTGGTGCAATTTCGTTTCGAACGAGTCCATCGACGATGAACCTCGTGAAACATCAAGTTAGCGGTAGAAGAAGTTTTGTGCGACGGACTATTAAAGACGAAAGAAATTGCACCAAGACCAGGGCTTTCAAAAACTACAGTCCTTAGGATTCTTCATGAACATCTTTATATGAATAAAGTTAGTGCGAGGTGAGTGCTAAAACTTCTTTCAAGTGTGTAGCGACGTGAACGAATAGCCCGCTCTAAGGAACTTTTGGAGGCCCTTCAGAGAAACGGAAGCGCTTTTTTGGAGTCAATTGTTACTGGGGATGAAACCACTGGGGATTGTCAAGGAATATTGCTTATAGTCATAAAAGACAACGCAATACTGCGGTAACTGGAAGGTATTATGCTGGAAGAAATCAAGCAATCAACGTCTGTTTCTGCTTTTAATGACATAACTCTTTTCGGTTATTCTAAGGTTGACTGGAAGAGATTCCTTCAAGGAATAGCTCCGCCTTTGTACTTATGGTATTATTGTAATGTCTCATGGTAACAATTCATTATAAGTACAATATAGAGCAACAACAACAGTATTTAGCTCTGATGCCCTAAAGTGAACATAAACGTTTTGCTTCAAGTACATAAAGAACATTTAAAACTCCCCAAAACAAATTGCCCCGTTTCTCACGACTTTTATCTCTAAAGACGATGCAAGTGAAATAACGCAACTTATATTATATGTAGTTAATTTTTGTGCCGTCTCTCTAATTAGGGTCCGGAACACGGGCCGCACACGGCCCTAGTGAATTATTGTGGCAGATGGGGAGATTTACCGCCTTTTACCCAATCGTTGCTTATGATTAGTGGTAAGAAAAGCATGACATCGCTATAGAGCTAATGGATATGGCAAAGTGCGGTGCACGTAGCACGTAGGCATCATTATATATACCTAACCTTTTATTTTTTTATATGTGTAGTCCTCGAATGGAATGAGTCCTCGAACAGGAAATGTAGCGTAAGACGTCTTCCGGCCAGGTGGACTAACGACTTGAAGTAAGTAGCCGGAAGTGAGTGGATAAAAAGAGCAGAAGACCGTGTGTCCTTGGAAGAGGCCAGTGGAGAGACACAGGCTGATGTTATGTTATGGTATAGATATAGTATTGTGTTAAAATGAACTTGTTTATTAAAATCAGCGTTAGGTACTAATCGGTTCCATTCATCAAACTGTACGCAGTAAACAATTGAAAATAAGGTACATAAGAATTTCAATCGGGAAATGGATATAAACTGTCGTCCACATGGAATAAAGTGATTGACAAATTTAAACCTTACGAATAAGTCCGCGGATATTGTTAATATAGTGTCGCAACCTTTCCGAATGTGAGGATCAAATGTGGGTAGTTGATAAAAATGTTTCACAGCTCCCTCCTATGCTGGACTGCGTGCCTCTTCAGTCAACTCGCGACCATGGCTGGTGTAACCCGTGCCGAAACGTCGAGTAGAAATATAAGGTAAACAAAAACCTTTAATTTTTCGCGTTAATACCCGATTTGCAACAAAATATGTGCCGTTTATCATGAAAAATGAATAAATATCTCATAAGCTCACTGTTTACGAACTTGTCGCCTAGTTAGTTGTTTTAGAATGACATAAATATAGAAGAGAAGAGTTTTACTCTGTAGATGTCTTTAAGTCTCTTTAGAGTTTTAGATTTTAGAGAAAATTAGTGAAAATTAATTTCCGTTGTCCTAATCATAGGCATCCGAAATAAAAATCTCTTCACAATTCCTGTTCACAGCACAAATTATTCAAAAAATACTTTTTTTCCCCGTGCTTGTGAATCCCATAACTCTATATTTAGAGTAAAATTATATAAGTCTAGTTCACTAAGGTATATTTAGTGAACTAGACTTATTTAATTATTTTAGGCAAATATAAAAATATGTTGTACAAAATTAATTTATTGTGACTGTTTGTGTTCCATATATTATAAATGTTATCCCATAAAATTAAAATAAAATGTTTGTTCATCTGACAAGGGTATAATTAGGAAACGCAACGCGCCCGGCGTTTTTTTTTTAAATAATGCCACACTCAATGGCCCGCACTTGGATTCTCTGTGTTATGGGTCCAGAGACACGTACAAAGATGAACACCCCCATCTAGACTCAAGGTCATCTGAACTCAAGGAAAATCAAGGAATTTCCAGTTTCCATAACTCTTTGTCTCTTTTGTCTGTTCGTTTAAAAAGCTCTTCACTTAATGGGGATGATCGTTAATATTTTATGCTTTGGATAGCCACTATTGATCTATATTTATGAACTTCATTCGTGAGCCCTGGATTCACCTTTCATTTTATGATCTTCCTCGAAGGCCTCGAAAGTTTTACTCCTATTCAGATGTGACAAGTATTACTTCAATGTAGAATTAATTATTTGACCTTGAGTTATCAAAATAAATAAATAACATCACTCTCAATTGTCCATACAAGAATCCCCGATCCAGATACAGATATGAGGGGGAGGGTGCACGCTGCTGTCCCACAGCCGCCGGGCGCACGCGACTGGCCACGTTACCCCGATCTCATATAAAATTTTATCCATTTTTCCCAATATACGTACGTGTTTTGGTAGTGAGTGAGATATGCTAGAGCCCATTCCCATCCTATCCTATTCTTATCCATTTGCCCGACTTTTTGTTCAAATCCAATCCTAAGTCTCCGAAGGTAGGCTGCGCTGTAGGATCCGGAGGTGTCCAACGTTTATCATTCTGCTATAAGCTCCGGGTTGCTGTAGTATCAGAAGCTGTTCCTCAGTCCTGACTTTTGGCCAGAGGGGAAAGTGTTCTGACGCTTTAGGGGAGCGAACCGGGCAACAATAATCCTTATTAGAAGTTCAGTTTATTATATTATGCAATTTAGGTTAAGGCATATATTGTATGCACTTTAGTTGCCATAAATAAATGAATAGCGGCGGGGGAGCCCTTAGGCTCGTCGCTGCACACATACTCTGCTTCTGGCTAAGCGCCTTCTGCGCTCACCCTAAACCAACCATACCAGTGACTCTAGAAAGACCACAAGAATTTAGCAATTCCAAAAAAAAAGTTTTTTTAGTATTGAAAAGTAACAGCGGATATTAATAAATTTATCACACCTTACCCTACACAAATTCTGCGGCCCTGGAAAGCGATCATTTTATAATAAAAGTCTTATTGCTAAGATCATTTGGTAAGGCGTTTTCGATCATTAATTAGTGTCTTTAATTTATATTAAATTAAATAAAACATTTTAAGTAAACCAAATGCACGATACAATTGGTATGATATCTGGTTTTACAGTTTCATTTATATTAGAACTGTATTTTTTATTTTCAATTCTTAACAGTCCCTGTTAAGAAGTTAAGTCCCTGTCCTTCGTTGTCCTTGATTGTCCTTGGTTGCCCTTGATTGTGCTTGATTGTGCTTGGTTGTCCTCGGTTGTCCTTGGTTGTCATTCAGTAGACATGTGGATCCCATCGTACCTTATGCTAGCTAATTACACTTTCCACAAACATAAATAATTAAACTATCACTATATATTCTAGTTTCACTTGAAGATTTGGCTAATTGTAAGACACTTTAAGAAATATCTTTTAGAATAATATATTATATATATAGGTACATATTGAGAGCTTTGAATAATAATGGACTCAACTTATTGTATTGATTATTATTATTTATTTATTAGTCTTATTAAAGTTATAGATATTTTATATTTCAAGTTTAAGTCTTAAATAGGTACTTTAGTTTTTAACAAGTTAATTTCAATTAGATATATCATATCTTAAGTTGATTTTATCAATGATTTTTAAGTAAAACTCATTAATTTAAAACAATAACAAAGTTAATAACCTAAGACTTTCCAAGGGATTGAAAAAGCAACTGTTAATTATATTCGTAATGACGATAGGTACTAAATTATACTTAGCTAAGTAGACACTTAACATTGGTCGCCCATAATCCCGTCAGTCTCCCACAGGGCTCTCAGATGGAAAAAAGCAAGGGTCGTATACCATAGGTACCAGCTTAATAAAATCGTATGCCTTGTAAATATTGTTAAAAATAATAATCGTATATTAAAATACTGTTCAAAATGTATCATTTTGTTTTATACATATTTGCTGAGGTCTCATTATTTTCAACATTTTATCGGACGGCTTAAATCCCGTACAGTTTCCACTCGTTCTAATCAGTTGTTTTGCCAGTAACGTCTCATTGGCGGTTTCGTTAATTACGAGTAGTTAAACTGTTTTTTAATTAATTTTTAATCAAATTAACTTCACTGAATTTCCTTTCACAATCAGCGCAATAGATTTCAAGCAAACTGAGCTAATGCCAATAACACGAAAAATAGGATTTTGCAGTGTGCCAAATATGTCCCTCAGAGAGATCTCTTTCCTAGAGAGTGGGGAATTCCGCGGGGATATCCCGAAAATATACAAGCCCGTTCGTTTCATTGTTATAATACTGCCAGCAGATAGATTCCTCTTAAAGAGATGCATGCATACTCCCTTGTAAATATAAAAAGTCGTACGATTAAAATGTTTGAATCGTACGCACATAAAAACATCGTAAAATCGTACAAATACGATTAAAATCGTACACATGACAACCCTGGTCTCTTACTAAAGAATCTAGTTTCACAGCCGTCAAAAATTGTCGTCAATTTCTTAATAATCGTGAGGCTGAGCAGGGGACAAATCGCACAATCCCAGGGGAAATCTGCGGTTATTAGCTGTCAATCATAGGGCGAGTTACCCTATATTGGTGGAAATGAAGTCGTCATGCTGTGATTCTCGTAAGAAAAATACACATATACGTCTAAAAGAAAAAACTCTCTTTGCTTTTTTTGAAATTTTTAACAATTAGCAGCATGCACAAGGAAGGACAATATTTATAAATATATGAATGTTTTTCTTTGCATTTGCGTTTCATTTTAAGTTAACCACCAGTTAATACTTAAAGTAAGACGTACAGAAACAACAGGTGCCTTACCGCTAAAAGCAATAATGCGATAACGATGATGCGCTTCAATTTTACTTTTAATGAGATTTTGACGAAATGTATCTTATACAACATGTCACTAATTCATGGTTTCATGTGAGCTATTTCTAAAATGTTAGTTTTTTTGTCGCAAATATTTTGCCAATAAGCTTGGCGATAAGGAATCTGCGTTGTAACTACTACTTTTGTATGTCATGTCACTTATCAAACAATAAACTTATTAATACTTATTAATAAGTTAATTAATAAATTAATAACTCAATAATATTATAATAAACTTATTATTACTAAAATGAAGCAAAGGCTGCAAATATGTGTTATATTGTAAATGGCGTCTGAACGTGTCAAATTAAACTTTTTGTTTACCTTTTTATTTCTACTCTACGTTTCGCCACGGGTCTCACCAGCCGTGGTTACGGGTCCACTGAAGAGGCGGGTAGTATACCACATACCCACATTTGATCTTCACATTCGGAAAGGCTGCGACACACTACACTAACAAACAAAATATGACAATAGGTTGTTCAGTATCGAAAGTAGAACATAACTTACCAATTTGACAATAGCTTTCTTTTTTCAAAAGTTGTGGTTCATTTCTAGTACTTATATTTTATATTCTACGTGCTTTTGCATTTTATGCCGTGGTCGCCCGCGCTGTCCCGGTCAATGACCCTGTAGCTAATGAGTAATCAGATTATTTTAAATAGAACAACAGAAGCTTACAAGTTTGTAACTTTTAATTTATAGTTTTGTTTTTCGATATAATCGGTTCTATAAGATTGTAACGAAATTAGACATAACAGAGGGTCTAAATCTCGGTTATGTTTCAAGATGAACAAAATCGGTTTAGGAGTTAAAAAATTATGACTATTTACGTTATCACTGATCACGATTTATGGCAATAGAAAAACTAATTTTACAAATTTAAAAAAAATATTTATATAATAATTATTTTATCACGATGAGTATGCATCTCTCCAATGCTGATAGATATACCTAGGTTTGCTACTACACACGATCTTAAACCATAAAGTATTTAAACCCTAATCGACTAAATATTCAGTCCACCAAACTAAAATCTTTAACCCAAAAAATCCTATAAATAAAAAAATCACGTAAATATTCGATTTTAAAATAGAATTGCAACAAAAAGGCAAAGGGTGAGAGATAGGAGTTAGATTTCCGGCGGGTTCGCGCTGGAAATTGACTCGCGACGTAATTTCCTGAAGCGCAGACGACATTGATCCTTACCTGGTTGATTTTTATTATTTAGTCAATTTCTTTATTTATTCAGGAACATAGTAATTGGAAAATAATAAAGTTGAATAGTTTTACATCCAGACCTACCTTTAATAACACAACAAGGCGTTGAATAAAAACAATAAAAACTTAACAAAACAATGATTCGGTCACTGCTTTTTTAAAATTTTCATTTGCTTTGGATATGTAGTTGTGGCAAACGCATCGAGAAGAACGGAACAGTGAGGTTTAACAGAAGCCTGACCTTAGCTTGCCTTGGATAATAGCTGGATTATCCAAAGGGACACAAGTTGATCCTAATACTAGGTACACTCCTAATACTAGGTATTAGATACTCCTAATACTGTAACAGTAACCAGTATTGTCGTCCACTGTTGGACATGGGCCTCCTCGTGTACATTGTCATATGTATGAGGGATGTATGACCTTAGAAGGCCACGCTAGCGTTCGGGCGGCGGCTTAGGGAGGAGTTAGAGATGGTGTAGTTCGTCAGGGAATGTGGCAGCGACTTTATTATCCCTTAATCTTCTTTTACGACCCCCGCGGGAAGAGATCAGCTGGTGATATTCTAAATCACGCGGTTGTTTCTTTCAATAAAATATTGTCAGCTAACCAGTTATTGTGTTTGTGTGTCTTTTAAGCTCGATATCAGCCATATTTAAGATTTTAACAAAATCTTAAAATTTTTTTGATTGAAGATTCTGTTTAAATAGATACATGCTCTAAACATCTGATTTTTATTTCATTTCTGGATAGGCTCTCTTCTTCTTACCATACTATACTAAATCTCTTCTTACCATATCGGGTTCCTGTCAAACCTGATCCGCTGACATTAGAAAGGTTCCAACAAGAATACTTTTAAACTGAGGCTCCGGGAAAATTACCTTTCGTCATTACAGACTTAGCGCTTTTATATAAGTATGTATATACATTTATTATGATCTATATATTTGTATAGAATGCATTTATAAATATGTTAACATATTGTATGATATTGATATTGTATGTATTCATCAAGTATATTTATTTATTGGTAAAATATTTATTCTTTTTCTTGTTTAAGTTTATACCTCTCATCGAACTTCCCAATGCATTTCTCTGATCGACCCAAAGGTTAGCTGGTAGAGAATGCCTTATACCATAATGTGAAATCACGATTTTTTAATAAAATAAAAATAAGACAAATCAAGTTTTTGATTTATTTTTTAGGATGTCATTAAATTCTTAGTATCTTGAAAAAAAAGCAAAACTATGTTCCTTTTTGAAACAGACAACTTGGGTAATTTCGGACAGCGCAACATCGCACGGACGAATCAGAAGAAAGAACTTTTGGTGGGAATTCGGGAGTTGAAGGTCGAGATCGATTACATATTATAAAAATTGTGATAGTTTATTAACTACACAATACGTAATGTTTCTGATAATTAATACAAGCATGCGTTTTTCCTATGCTTCCAACTAGTCTACCAACCCTTCTTTCCTTACTAAACCCAATGAGCGACTCTTAATTTACTATGAATATATGAACATTGATGTGATGTGTATTTGTTTATTTTTGTTAATTACGAAGCCACTATAGAGAGTGACACAATGTGCCAATTGTGCTATTAGCATCTAAAAAAAATAGAAAACGTTCTAATTTTTTTTCAGATGACTTCTTGGTGAATGCGTGAATAATAAATACACTAGGACCGTAGTTTATTACAACATTTCAAGTGAGAATGACCTTTAATGCCACCTGAAAATGCCTGAACATGTACCGGCTTTTCCTGCCCACCTGTACGTACCTTTAAAGGTAAACCCCATTAAGTGAAAATGGGCTCGAAATGAATAGTTGATCGCGACTCGGCCTCCAAATGTCAGGCCAAATAGAATAACAAATGAACATAGCTTTATCAGCTGTAGCAGTCTTTCAATAATTAATAATGGAAATGTGACTCAATATTCGAGGCTATACCTATCGAATCCAAGCATCGACAATAAATAGATTTGGACATCTATTATCTGAGAAAAGCTGGACTTCATTATTTGAGCCTTATTGTCGGCCCTAGTTTCCCAGATAGTGAAATGATAACTATTATGCTGTATTTTAAAAATAAGATGTCAGTGCCTGATTCTAATTAAATAGAACCTTGAAATAATGAAATTTTTAAGTTACAAAATCTTAACCAAACTCAATAAGTCCATACAGATAATAAGGTGCATTTGCTCAGGCAATGCGATAAATTACGACATTTTTTATGTCTGCGAAGATTTTGTGATTTTTTTTTCGCTTCGCCATAATATAATCTCTTGCCGATCTCAATCAAGCTGCTGTAACGTTTTATGGTTGTGCATTTCAAATTTAGATGCTTGAGAATCGATCTCATCGTACTCATTGAATAATTTGGAAGGTCTGGATCACCGTTCACCACTTGTAGTACCTGAAAACACATGATAAATAAGTTTTAATCAAATAATAAAACTGAAAAAGTCGAGTTAAATTTCTAAGTATAAAGGGAATCCACGCGAACGAAGTCGCGGGCAAAAGCTAGTAATAAATAAAAGCTCGTGTAGCGGATCGTTTATGGTCTGAAACTTGAGATGTGCAGGTTGACTCACTATGTTTTCATTTATTGTTTGAGAGCAGTCAATGCCTAACTTAACCTTTGATAAGAGCCCGTATCTCCCCTGTGCCATTGGGATGAACCCTTTAGTTTAAGAGTAACATTGTAAACAACTGACTATAGATAAACGTAATTACAGTGTTTACTTATTATGAGTTATGTTACAGTATTTTTTCACCCATTTTAAAAACTGAATACGAGTCGTTGGTAAATTATTATGGACAACGTACCTTTGCTATGGTGAGGGCCTCATTCCTATAACAAAACTGATGGACTTTTCGCCGAATTGCAGCAAATGTGAACTCGGCCAATTTACTTTAAGACGAATGATAAACCTGAATTGTTTCAGTATTTTTATCGGTCTGGATTCTAATAAACTTTGAGCCTGCTAATAATTATTTAGAATTAAATTATATTATTTAAAAAAAGGACCAATGTTATATACATCTGCAGTGTTGCTAGTGTCATGAAAAACCAAATTATAACAAAACCGTTTGGTAGTAATAATTCTAATTATGACAGTTATTTAAACCATGTTAACGATTTAGTGTTTATTTAATTTAGATGTACCTATCGATAGAAGGGCCACAAAAAATATAACTGTTTTTTATTACAAATCGGGGTTATTTATTATTTGACATATATTTTTTTGCAATGGTTTATACTCACATTGGTTTACATAAATATTTGAGGCTCATATTAAAATACTATTTAATAAATGGTTTTTCGGCCAGGTGTCAATCAGTGTCATTTTTTATTTATTAAAATGAATTTCTTTGTACGTAATAACGTTGCCACGTGTGTGGTTATTCGCTCTATTGACTCGCGAAATTATTTGGTTGTATAAAATGAACAGTATTAATTTTCATTTTACTAAAATAATAAATAATTATTTTATAAGATAGATACGATTTGTATCGTTTCTTAAATGACAATAGCGCAATTAGCACATTGTGCCAATGTCAAGTTTTTCCTTTCTAATATATATGACAATTATGTCAGTATCAAGTTTTCTTCGTAATTAAGAATTTCTAAATCAAAATTCGAAACACATCTTGTCAGTCCCAGTCCTGTCGAAGCAAGTTAGGAGTCGGTCCGTAAAGTAATAGTAGGTTTACTGAAGACAGAAGAGTTGGACTCCTTGGAAGAACACGAACAATACAGCCTTATGTTTTTATTTGATTATCACAATTATCACAAACACTACTCACTTTAGTTTAATTTACTATTACTAAATATTAAACCACAAAACACAATTCTAAAATACACAATTTTTATAATAAAATTAAACAAAAACTCCGACTTCATTTCTCGAGTTGCCGTCAAAACGTCCATTATAGTACGCTCGTTTCATAATTTTATTCAAAAAAACATAAAATGTTTAAAAATACATTGGAGGTTTTGAAGCCAGGATTTTCAGTATCGGAAGCAGACACTATCACTGGGTTACATCTCCGATAAATTATTTCACGATTTATAGGTAAATACACTTTCTACATTGATGTCACTTTGATCAATAAATTTTAGATAGATACTTCTTGTACTTCGAAATCTATGCGAACAAAAATAGGTTCAATTAAAAAAATCGTCAGCTCACTCCAGCTCTGCACTCTCGTATCATAACATAACGTACGACAATTACGATCACTTAAATAGGCCCTAAGTATAATTTATTTATCTAAGTATAAGCATAGTTCAGTATATATAATATTTGAAATTGCATTGAAACTTACCATTTTACCTGAATTCCTTATCTTCTCGAATCACGAAGTTCAATATATAATATAATTTCAATCATAATCCGATAGATAGCTGTATAATCGCTTGTTAGTTGTACTTTCGTGCTCATCCGTTATCAGGCGTAAGTGTTTTTACAGTTGTGATATATTAATTAAGTTGTGAAAATGTTTTCATTTGAGATTTTAATTAACACAATGAATACATCACTTTGCCCGCGAATCATTTTTAACTGTATTAGTAATGCTATAAGAATTATTTTAGGCGTTGAAGTTTTTTAATTGATGGTAACTAGGTTGTTTAATTTTGAAGAGTATTTATTGTCTTCTTTTATATTAAGATAAGAAAAGTCGTCGTTACTGAACCTATAAATAATCATTACTAAGAATAATTATAATAGGTATTTGTAATTATATAAATTACAAATGTATTTTAAATGTATTTTGTGTTTTGCACAGATTTTGTTAGGTATATACTAAATTGTTTAAATTAAAAACAGGCAAGTACATAATGTCGTTTAAGAACATATAAATTACGTACATTGTACATATACTTATGGGATACCTATAATCGCCCAATCCGTCCACTGGGACCGCCTGGTAATTATGGCCCGAAATCTTTCAGTGATTTGCTAGAGACCTCTAATGGGACGTTATAGTCTGATATCGATGTCGACGGGCTGTAATCGATATATTCCT
The DNA here is from genome assembly GCA_943735995.1 of Sesia bembeciformis. Lineage (NCBI taxonomy): Eukaryota > Metazoa > Arthropoda > Insecta > Lepidoptera > Sesiidae > Sesia > Sesia bembeciformis. Next base: position 12,232,835 of record OX031040.1, read on the forward strand.
GAAGATTGAAAACAAGGATTCCATGCACGATTTAGAATTAACCGAGATGAATTTCTAATATTTTTTTTTAAATCATTGCCTTATGCTTTGTATTTAACAAATATATGTACATAAAAGGAAACCGTAACCACTCCTTTTTTTGTCTACTGCTGAACACGCGCCTCATCAGGCATTGTCTTGTGCATGAGGGATGTATGGCCTTGAAACGATATCTACACTGGCCAAGCGGGCTGGAGAGTTCACTCTTTTAGAGGCGGTGTAATTCCTCAGGACAACGGCTTTGTTATTCCTGAATCGCCTTTTACGACACCCAAGGGAAGAGATAAGCTCTTCCCAAGCCGTCTGAAAACCATATAAGAAAAAATTTGCAAATAAAAAAAAATGTTTTTACAATAAAAGAAACGTATAATACAAAATTTTCATGTCAATTAACCCAGAAACAGAATGCAAGGTTTCACCCTAAAAGGGTACAGCAAGACAATACATATGTTAAATGTCTACACGCACTATTGAATTACTTATTTGTTAATAACATGTTGGTTACCAGTACCTATAACACAACAAAATTCTCAGCTCAATTTTATAATTTCATATCTGCTGTAAAAAAGTCTTCCATTACAATAATAACATTTACTTTATACTAGCGGTGCCAGCAAATGCGTTTGCGTGGCCTTTAAAGCGATTCTCGTGGGAACTCTATAACGAATCTGGATAAAATGTACCCTATGTTAACGCAGGTCATAAGCTAAAACTATGCCAAGTTTCATTACATTCTGTTACGTGGCTTTTGCGTGATGTGCGTTCAAACAGAAACAAGAATTCTAAAAAATGGCTGTTTTGGGTTCTGCATCGTTCATAGATACGATTTCATTATTTGTAAGTACATATAGATTTTTTTTATTAAAATTATTTAAATAAATGAAATAAAAATATCTTAAACCTTAATTGAAAGTCATTATATCTGTCACCTATCTTTTAGCAAATAATATACCCCGACCACGGCTATTATAAACAGTAGTCTCTATCACGTAATAACCACTTCCTTTCTGTGGGCGCGGTGGTGCGTAAAAATCACATAAAAATCATTATAAAACCTCCTTTGTTACACCACCCTCATGATTCAACCCCTTTATAAAGTCCTTGACATACGTGCAGTGAATCCGTGCGACTCGTCGCAATATTGAGCTTGGATATTTAACGTTAAATATTTAACGTCCCAATGCAAGACACAGTCCTACTTGTAAATCACTAGGGGGTTTCGGACCGTAATCCACCACGCGGGCTGCAAATTTGTTTTTTAATTTTGGAACATGCTAGCCAGTGAATATTGTTTTAAAAGAAATACGATTCAATATTAGACAATATTCAATCCTATATTCAATATTCAATCCTATATTCAATATTCAATCTTATTCAATATTCAATCCTATATTCAATATTCAATCCTATATGTTGACACTTTTATTTTGTTTAGTACATCAGTTTTCTTTATTTTGTCTGATTTAAAATTTGTCCTTTCTGTTTTGGTCCTCATCTCGATATTTCTATATGTTTGTAAGGTTTTTTTTAACAATGAAGCAATACTATAATATTTATATAAAACATTATAAACATCTTAAAATTACCTACAAACTTTTATTTGTGTTCGTAAAGGAGTCCGTATTCTTTGTTCAAATTCATTTATTTGTGGACTGTAGCTATAAAAAAGCTGTCAAACTTATATATACGATCTCTACATCCTGCCAAATAAGCATACAAATCACATGGTCAATATATTATACAATATTATAAAATTATTTTAAATTGTAACATTATGAATTGTATATAAAAAATAAAAAAAAACATACAAAGGATAAAATTAAGAGCGTCGGTGATTGCAAAACAAGTCGAACTTTCGTAAACAACATAAAACACATTAAAATTTGTCCCGTTAAAAAATCATTTAAAGGATAATAGCATTTTTTGGCGACAACATCACGAATTGAAGTAATTGAAAATACATGTTTATTCTACCACGTTGTTATAATTATAATTTTGACGTATGTTCCTAATAGTTTATAATTGTTCGAAGGTCCGATTGGGCAATACCTAAAGATTTAATGTTTAATGAAATAATTTTGTTATATGTGATTATATTCTTCTACATACATTATTTATCTCGATCAGGCAAGAGAGTTATATCTATAGTTTTATTATGGATAATTTAAAAAATCGCTCTAAGTAGCTAAAAGAGTTAAACTTTAAAGTCACTAAAATCTAGCATCCATTAATTTATTTTACATACTCGTAAAGTAAGGATAATCTCTTTAAATTGAAATTCTGTGTCGCTTGGAAGTCTGACAAAAACATGTTCGTGTGTAGTCTCCCTTAGTTTAAATGTCACTGTTGTTGAGGCTTGTGATGGTCCTATGTGCGGTGTGGACCGGGAGCGACCCACCGGTTGGTAAATGGTCACCGCCACCCTTGGTAAACTGGTGATGTAATTGTGCCTCCGACTTCACATACTTTTCAGAGCTGGATATCGTTGTTTTTATTGTAGTCGACATTTTATGCCGCGTAGACGAAAGTGTATGAAAGTTGCGTGTCCCACCCTACCTCATCCCGTACCGTCTTATCATAACGTATCGCATCCCGCCCTATCCTATTCCATTCCATCCTATCCCATCCCATACTATACAATCCTTTACCATCCTATCCCATCATACCCTGCCCCATCCCATCATACCCTACCCCATCCAAACCCATCCTATCCCACACTATTCCACTCTATCCCATCGTATCCACCGTGCCCCACCGTATTCCATCCTATCGCATCCTAACCCATCCCATCCTGCCCCAACCTATTCCATTCTATAACAACTATAACCATAACGTAATAACATTCTATGCATTCTCCACGTGCTTATGTCATTCACATTTTACTCATCTAATATACTCATAAAACGTATCCATTTAAATCAGCTCTCCGCTCAGAAACTCCAAAAAATTTATTCCGATTTTATTTATTCCCCAAAAATTTTATCCTGGCTCTGCCAGAAAAATGACGGAAGATTCAATATTCCGTTCAATTAATATTTATGTAATATAAAAAAAATCTTTATGATTGTCAGTGTAAAAAGGCCGCGAACTTATCCGACCACCTAATATAAAAAGAAACATTATAGCCAGACAGTTGATTTTTGTTGTCGTGGAAACCAATTTAAATTATGAAACCTTTTAAAGCGTAATTTACTCAAATGGGTACTTTATATCTATCTTTAGATACATTGTAATTGTATTTATTGTAACAATTATAAATAGATAGGCTATTAGAAGGGGTACGCTACATAGTCACAATGTGAAGGGCACGATCGGCGGCGTTACGTGATGTTTTGTACGCGGGCCTGATTAATGCTGCAAATACACTTAAGGACAATGAAAGAACCTACATAGATACATAGAAGAAGCCAGATCGAAAAAGAAAATAACATTATTTTCATTTCCGATCTAGCTTTTTGATTTTTAAATAAATTGGGTTCGCGTTTAGAAATCAGTCAGTCATGCTGATCTTTTTGATCAACAGCGAGACCGACAGACACTATTTGTCTAAAAAGGTGACATCTACTGTTTTGAACGTTGACTCACTGCATTTCTAACGTGAACCGATGGTAAACACATTGTGATTACTAAAGTCTGCAATAGTTTCTTACCAAAAGGTTTTAGCACGCAAAATAAGAAGGGAATAAAGAATACAAGATGTGATTAAAGTCAGACAAAAGTGGTTCTTCCCGTTTGTGATCTTCCGTTTACCCAAAGGTTGACTGGCAGACAATACCATAAGGCATTAAGTCCGCCTTTTGTATAGTGATTATGTGCAATAATAATATAATAAAGAGGTAAAATTGTGTGTTTTTAGATATGTTGGCGGTAATCTCTGGAACTAGTGAACCGATTTCAAAAATTCTTTCACAAATAGGAAGCTACATTATCCGTATATAATATAGGCTATACTTTATTTTGAAATTTTGAAAAAAAAAAAAAAAAAAACATAAACCGAAGCGAAGCGAGGGCGGGTCGCTAGTGTGCAATAAAGTATAAATAAATAACAATAAATGTCACTCAGACGGTGGATGAGAAAAGACACAGAGCGAGTATATAGTCTGGTTTTATATAAAGACCATTCAGAAGTAGACTGGAGCTAGATATTTTTAGATTTTTACATGCAATGTGATATCAAAAGATAGAGAGATATGAGGAGTACCTATATCATACCATACCATCAGTCTATGCTTCTCCATTGGATACAGCCCTCTCCGAAGGCTCACCACCATACACAATCTTCGGCTCTTCCAATCCAGCTACCAGCGTCGAACTTCTTCAAGCCGCTTCCACACCTGGACGGTACAAGGAGTGAAATTAGTAATTTACTTCAGCTGGCTTTCATACTTCTATGCGATTACAACTCCCTAGTGATTTACCAGGGGAGGTCTGTACCCTTCAATGGGACATTATAGGATGATACAAGTACAAGTAGAGGATATAACAGCTAATGAGGTAGTTTTAATTAGGACCTACTTATGTCAATTAATCGTAACCAGCCTTGGTTTTCATCCACAGACAATATACATGGGACCTCATGCACATTGTCCATGCATGAGGGATGTATGACACGCCATGCTGGCCAAACGGGTTGGCGAGTTCACTCTTTAGAGCTTGTATAATTCCTCAAAGCTCGTGATAGCGGATTTGTTATCTTATTCGCCTTTTACAACACCTACTGGAAGAGATGTGGTACCTCCACCATATATACTATCGGTTCTTAACAAAAGGTCACTGACCCGCTATCTGTTTAAACGCCTTTGGAGATTCTTGAGAGTCCTTTTCCCTTCCCGCTCCATATAACATTTTAAGTCACGTTCTTTACTGCAAGTATGTGTATTTATACGTTGCGGTGCAGTCATAGCATACAAGAGCGGTACTCGTATGTTGGTAAGCGAGCAGGTAATACGGCAACATTCGAACATCTCCCCAGTTTCAATTATAACAAAGCACGCGAATTGATTAATTATAAATATTATAATTTGACTGATTTTTTTTTATATATATACAAAATTCGGCGGACGAGCAATCGATCTGACGTGATGATAAGTGTTACCGCCGCCCATGGATACCTGCAACACCAAGGGGCATACGGGTGCGCCGCCGACCTTGCAAAATCCTATTCACAGCCTTCTTGAAATTGCAGAAATTGTGCGGTATGCATAATGCAGATGGGCAATGCAGAATTTCTTTATTGCTACTCTAAGCTTCTACCCGTATCACGCACGATCTACTGTTCTTCTCATCCAACTACCATCGATGATAAACGATGCGGTAGACGTTAGGGTTCATTTAATACAATAATTTTAAAAAATAATGATAGATTTGATTCGAAGACGATTTTGATGACTCGTTATTTAGTTCAGTAAATTTCAGTTCATTGGATTAATTGATTTGAAAAAACAACAATAACAACAAAAGTAAGAAACAACAATAAGAGAACTTCGCTAAGACATTGTTTATAAAAGTTTATTATGATAAACTATATAAACTATATAAAGTTAACTATAGGTTTATTATGATTGATTGACCTATTTAAATTGATGACATTACTCGAACTGAAACATATACTCGTAACAAAAATTCTAAATTCAATGTCTAATTTAGGGTAAAATGTTAATATAACAGTAACCACAATTCGCGTACCGTGTAACCGAGTGCAATTCTGTGAGGACACCCGGATCCACACGCCGCGATCGCATCGTGCCTTATAAGAGAGACAGGTTTATGCCACCCGTTGCAGGATGGAGTGAGAGAGAGCACATCTTAAGATGACCAACGGCAGTTAGGGTCAGGGGTGAACGCTCTCGGGTGAGATGTTAAGGTACTGGTTTCCGAAACGTTGTGCTATAGTGACTTTGCCGGAGGCTGTAGGATTTCTGTTTTCATTCAGACATTAGCATAGGATTTTGTTAAACTTGTGGAGGACTTTAGACATCATAAGTCAGGAATTCAGAGTAGAAGCAGTCATTGTGAGGCATTCTTGCGTTTTAGAAAACGACTAATTTCGATTAGAAGAGAAGAAGATGCTACCACAGGTTTCTTATCATTATGCAAGTATTTTATTTCAGTGCATACGGGATGTAAGAAGTTAGAATGCCACGCTGGTCAAGCGGGTTGGCGAGTCCACTCTTTTAGAGCTGGTGTAGAGCTATTAGTTATCCCTTGGTCGCCTTTTACGACACCCATGGGAAGAGATGGGATGGTGATATTCTAAAGCCACCCGACACCACGCGGCACATTAATCGATCATTAATCGTCACTACTGGTATCAAGCGGTCTACTTGTAAGTAACAGTTTAAGTAGGCAAACATTGAAACGGCCCCAGCCTACTTTTGAAGATTTAAGAATGAATTAGGAAAAAAAGTTGAGAAAATGAGCAGGGATAGGGTAGATTGGGATGGGAATGGGCTCTGACATATCTCACTCACTACCGATATATGCAGTACATTTTATGGTATTCTTCCTGTGAAAGAGAAGAAACTGGCCAGTCGAGTGCGTCCAGTGGTTGTGTGACTACAGCACGCACTTGATTTTAAATAGTTATTCTTTTTTAACCTTTGCAATAGTTTGTTGTGTTAGGTTTCAGCTCTGACGAAGCCATCAGAACATAATTTACTTTTAATGCTTCATCGAATATTTTCGTCTAAAGTTATACCAATAAGAAATCGATTATTCAATAAGAACTCCAAAAATCGATTGAAGAACAAAATGTAATTTGGTCTACATTAACATACGAAGTGATGCGTGAAATTCGTTGTAGCCAACACGGCATTAGTGTTTTACGGTGATTGATTTATGGCATGGAGTCATGTCGCGGGTTCGATTCTCGTGTTGTACAATTTTGATTGATGTAGGACGAGAAATAAAAGGTGATTATGTATAAAGTTTCATGCGTTGGAGATTAGAAAAGTGTAATATTTTCTTGTATGTTAATCGAAAATATTTTTAACTAGTGCTGTCCCCCGGATTTGTCGGGAGAGTAGTATAAGTTACGAAAAATATAAAATAATATATATGATTAGGATATTTATGTAAAATCGTAACAAAATCGTGTCTGCAGGAATATGTACCTATTATTTAAAAAAAAATTCATACTTCAGAAATCTACAAATGATACTTATATTATTATTATTTTTATGAACGAAGGCGGCAGACGAGCATACAGTCCGCCTGATGGTAAGTGGATACTGTCGCCCATGGACATCCGCGATACATGCCAACATCAATCCAAAATGACAAGTCCAATTATACGTCTTACTTGATTTTGAATCAAATCTTATTAGTAACTAAACTACATTCAGTTAATGTTATCCATTTTATACTAAGAAAGTCATCTCGCTAAAGAATTTTATCAACTCCAATGTAAATTGCAACCATTTCCCCCTTTGAGTATCACAATAGTCAACTCGGCGACCCCCTTGTTTATTTTCTTACTAGATTAGGCCGCTACAAAAGATACTGAAGGCCATTTGTTCAAAGAAAATGATATACTACTCATCCGTGCGTGTGACGACACGTATGCGTTTTACCAGCCATATTTAGAGCTTCAAAAATGTATAAAATATCTAAGAATTTCATGTGGCATAGGAATAAGGTTGGGTTTTGTTTGAAGAAATAAGTTTTTAAATGTAAAGTTAAATTGGTAAGTGTGGAAAGAAAACCACGGAAACGACGAGAAGAGAATAAAATATGGCATAAAAGTGGACCCCGGACGTAATAAAATATCAATTTTTTTACTTCCCCTCAGCATAGTTTTAGTTTGCCGAATGCTCGGTATAATGTAATGCGCTTTCGTATTGTCGTTGAAAGGGATTAGGTACCTATTATTCATTTTTTAAAAGATTTCTCATTTTAATTTCCCTGTACAATGTTTCAAACTCTTCTTATTCCTTGAAAAGTATTCCTTCTATTCCGAAGGGCGGTTGAAATTAAATGACAAAAATGATTTATTTAACAAAAATTATGTAAAATTTCATATAAACCCAGAATCATGAACAAAATACATGGTTTCATTCTTCGTGAGTATATCGATTTCACCATGTGTATGTCGCTGAGAACTGTAAGGTACTCGTAGGTAAACTCATACAAATACGGAAATATTTATAAAAATGCATTTTGCCTTTGGCTTTGACCGCGTGCTCACTATCCGACGGGAACCTTAATTTTGTAGTCTATGTCCTTTTCGTGGTTTCCAAGAAGGTCGATGCAACACTTCAGTTCAATTCGTCTGTCCGTTGATGCGTGAAAAAGTATTTGAAACGAATGAACAGACATCGTTAATTTTTACATATTAATAATTGGAATTCACAGTATCGTATATTCATAGTGTTGTTTATAAATCACTATAAGCTAATTCATACTATAATGAACCATCTGAGCAAATAGCAGATAAAAATGCCCACTACTCCCCCCCCCCCCCCCTCCTCCCCCGCATCACTATCAATCAGCGCAATGAATAATGCAACTAGTGTGGAAGCGTGTGGAGTTGAAATCACACGCCACAATTATGGCGGGACAAACAGAAATCAATTAGCAGTACTGGTGGGTATTGGCGAATTATTGCATTTGCATATCTCTGTAGGGCGGCGTCACACTGAAAGATGAGCGATCATTTCTGGGGCCGAGAGCTAACATGTACAATAAATATACCTATATATTTTTTTTTTATAGACAAGTGGGCGGACGAGCAAGCGGTCCCACGTGATGGTAAGTGTTACCGCCGCCCATGGACACCTGCAACACCAGGGGGTATGCGGTGTTGCAAAATCTTGCAAAGCGACCTTGCAAAATCCTATTCACATGCTGAGTAAAACTAAGTGGTTAAGCGCATTTTTATAAATTTAACACCAATTATTTTTAGGGATATATTTAAAACTATTTCCTATAGGATTTATTTCTGTTTACCATATGTAACATTCAATTTAGTGTACATAAACGTATGGGCCTAAAAATTAGGTACTCTCCATTGTACGTATCTTGTACGTATATTGAAAAAAAATGGATTGTGATATATATTAGTTATCGTCATTTCATTAAACTGGGAATGGGATTCCTTCCTCCTTAGTAGCATGCGGTGGGACGGGCAGGAAAGAATATAATGGAATAAGGAATTTCCATTCGATGGGATAGGATGAGATGGGAAATGGGCTTTGGCATATCTCACTCACCACCGAAACACGACCTATGTAACAAGTGAGATTAAAAAAAAATATTTTGGACAGACTTTTTGAAAACACGTTATTACACAGAATTTAAAAAAACCATATGAATTTATTCGTTAGACTGCTTAAATGTTTTTAATCAAACTTATTGATGGATTTAAAGTTTAACTGCGATTAAAAAATTTAACGTGGGACATATTGTTATTTTTATCAGTGTGGAAGTAAGTAATGATTTTTTGTAAATGCTTAAATCTTTTACTGGTATGCATACCGGATCAATATAAAAATGGACAGATGTAATGGGGACCGCCCGCGTGCCACGATGGATGGCAATTGCAGATTGATGCCGAATCATATCTAGGCAACGTTTTATAATAATTAATTGATTAAAAAATTGAGTACTTTAATTTGTTAATATCAATTATTAAAGGAATTTTAGTCCTTATTTAATAGATATTATTTTAAATATAGATATTATTGTCCTTTATTTGGATTGTGGCCAAGAGTGCGACAATTGTTCATAATGGCGATTATCCTTAGGTACTAAAGATTTCTTTCTTCTAAAGATAAGGTTGGTTATTGGGGGAGAGTGCACACTACATTCCCAAAGCCGCTGGCCGCACTCGACCAGCGACCAGTTACCCCTCTCTCACAGAAGACCACCTTGAAATGTATTGCATTTCCTACTTTATCGTATATCCCCAATGTACGTAGTACGTGTTTCATTAGTGAGAGATATGCCAGAGAACATTCCCATCCCATCCTATCCCGCAAATTTTTTGTTCAATTTAGTGTACCTAAACGTATGGGCCTAAAAACAAAAATGATCTTTTAACTGCAATGGTCCTTACATTAGGTAGGTACCTACTCTCCATTGTACGTATCTTTTTACTTTGGAAGATGTTTTTTTATAGAGAGGCGGCAGACGAGCTTAATTGATGGTAAGTGGATACTTTTGTCCATAGACATCCGCGATACATGACAACATGACAAAGGTTGAATGACCAGAATGACAAACGTTGGCACGCCCCCGGCGTATTATTAAAATCATTTAAATATTTCCAGGACAGGGAAGTTACTATAAGTTAGCTAAATCCTGTAAAGTGGAGCAAACGAGATAATTTTGGAAACCACTGTTCCAGTAATAACTTAATAACTTCGCAAAACTTTTAGTTCGTTCACTTCAGTCGGTTGCAATGGCATACTAAACTTACCATCTTGTCCTACCACTTACCTTACAATTGTTTACGTTTCTTGAGCAAGACAATGGCTGGTGAGTGCTTCGATGCCGTGTTTGTAGCTATATATCATTGGAGTGAACGCAGGGGTGAACAATGGGAGTCGAGTGGACGCAGCCGGCGGCGCTTGCGCATCGGGAGTATGAGGTTTTGATAGTTATGAGTAAAAAAAATGGGATAATGTCAATCTAGATAACGTTTTTTAGAGTTATTACTATTTATATATTAATGTGTGCATTTAGGTAATTCAGTTTTCAATTTTTGTTTACTCCAACGTTATTTCACTTGTAAATACCATAAATGCCCCAAGGAAAAAATGTAAGTTCACCTTATATTAAAGCAATAAGGAGTATAATAAAAAATAAATTAATAAATATTGAATTTTTGTTGTTAAGATTTTCATAATTTCTTGGCTGAATGTGTATTATTTTGCCTATTAAGGAAACAATTCTGTGTTTATATGTATGTTTTTATGTTTATAAGTAAAAGAATAATGCCAAAACAGAATTAAGAAGCGACGTGATACAAATTGATAAATAAATGTATAATAATTACCTATCATAGGTAGCTAAGTATATTTTGACATCTATGAACAACAGACAGCAATGAGCTGTGCTTTGTAAAAATCTTGGAATAGAACTACTTACTAGTAGTTTTTTCGTATCTTATATGGCAATAGCGCAATTTGCACATTGTGCCAGTGTCAAGTTTTCATCATAATAACAACATGTCAATGTCCAGTGCCGTCAAAGTAAGTTGGGAAGTCGCTCAGTAAAATGATAGTGGGTTTACTGAGGACAGAAAATGTAATCCTATTCTTTTATTTCATTAGTCCCCGCCGAAATGTCTAGCTGTCGAAGTATCAAAACCTCTCCTATTAACTAAGCACATCGGTACCCTAAATACCATGTTATAAACTGTCCGACATTGTCCTGTGGTCAATATGAACCTTTTTAATGTCTGCTCGGCGGGATTCCCACGAAATTGTGTATCAGAAAGTACCTCGAGACAATCGGAAATGTTGCAAAACATTGTCAGAATACCACAATTATTTACTCTTAACTAAGTTTCACATAATCATTGTGGTCTTCACAATACGTTTAAAATTGGTACGGCATTTATATTTGGACTGATGTGTGTTGTGGAAAAGGTCTTTTGTCATAAACGATTCGGTAGTCCAAACACTATAAAAGGTATTATTTTAAAATTTGGGGTCAATTCCTTTGGTCTGCCGCGACACTTATCGTGGGTGAACAGGATTAAAATCTGATCGATTTGACGGCTTTTGTACTTTCGTGGGAATTTCTGTGGTCAATATAAAGTTTAATACGTATTAAAAGGAAATATATCTTGATGGTAAATGACGCGGAAAGAGACGGTACTTTTTTTTTTCGTTGTGTTACGAAGAAGTATTAATATTAACTTGAAACGGACAGAAAGAGAAAAAAAACTATTATTGGGCATAAAACTCGCATACATAGGAAGAATAAAAATATAGACATGCTACAAACAAACAATACTATTACATACCATCCATTAGCCGTTCTATGGACCACGACATAAATTGTTATTCCGAAATTTAATTAATATGGATTTCAGGAATATATAGTAACAGATAAATAAATAAATAATGTATTAAGTATCCATGCACTTTTCGTTCACACATTTAAAAAAAAATATTGAACCGCCTAAACGTAAGGACTTTATTTGTTTCGTCGTTAAAAATTGGTTAAAAATGTGTGGAATTAAAATTCATGGAGGACGGTATCCACTTGTAAACTATCTGTTCGCTAAGAAAAAAAAAAGAAGGTTCTTCTTTCTTTCCAAGCCAGTGCCATAAAGTGTAATAGTGGACCTTTCTGCGTCGACATAAACGTGGAAATGTAATGAAAATGTTTCTGGATAGTATGTCAAAAGTTCATTCATTTGGAACTGCTGTAAGATTGCCAATTGCGCTAGCATGTTTTTCATTACCACCCCTTTCCCTTTCCGCGGGAACAAAACAAAACCGCCGCGCCCTTTGTCTCCTAACCGCGGTGATTGTTCGGCAGTTACGGTAATGACAGTGCAGTCAACCAAAATGGAAGTTGTATTTATATTTTTTAATCGTACGTCTCATATCCTATCAAGAGAAATATTTCTTATGCCAAATATATATTATTATACAATACATTATATGTCAATATTATACATTATAGTCAAAAATACATTATATGTCAAAAAATATCAAATACATATTTGTATTTCTCTCGTACAAATACTGTTTCGTGAGAGTCTAATAAACGTTTATTATGAGCCATCAAGTCAACTTACTACTACTTATTCTTGTTGAGATAAGATTAAATTTCCCAAAATTTTTTTTGAAATTAAAAAAAAAATTTACTCAGTTTATGTTTTTGTAGTGACCATAATACTTTTATCCCAAGATCTGTTATTTTTACAATCTTTACCTAAAAATCTTTCTACTCTCTATAATTTTTACAATAAGATAAAATAAATAATATGCGTCACTATTAACTATAGTTTTACATGATCTTACCTATCATTACACTTACCGGCGCCATCTCTGCATAGCCCAAAGCTTCACTCTGCCTTTTGTCACCTTGTGCAATATAGAATAAATATATAAATAAATAATATAAGACGGCCAAAAGCGATGACAGCAACCTAACATCACCATGTTTGAAAATAAAGTTTTCCCTACGATTAGAAACGAGTTCAAAGTAAGAGTTTTGTCATCGAGGCATTATGCTGTGAGCTCTTTAATAACTCGCGTTTTGTTTCTACACACAATTCAAATGCTACGAATAATGCAGATAAAATAACCCGCGTTTGTGTATTAGCTTTTTGGTTTGTTTTCTGTTTGCCTCATTGATTTTGGACCGTATAGGGTTGTTGAACGTGAAAGAAGAGATTTTGTTGATGTTAAACAGCTGGGAGTTTCCATAGAAAAAATGTAGAAGTGTATTTGGACGACATTTGAGAAACTGCAAATAAAATTGGTAAAATTTTCATTAATCACGCTAGAAACATGTAGTTTTGGATGAGACCAAAAGAGTAACCATTGATTTTCCTCTTTATTTATTTTTAAATACATGTTAAAGATTTTTTATAACATTTTCAGTTTTTTTATAACTAAACATGTTATACATTGTTAAGAATAGTTAAAAATGTTACTAACGCCTTTTCTTCTTAGGAGGGCAGAATATTAGCAGCTTCCTAATTAGACAACGGTGCACTTTGTGACAGACTTATGTCCGGTTTTGGACTCACCCGGGCTCATAAATAAATTATAAGTAATTTGGAGAAAGCACAGATTTTAATTTAATATTGTTTTAATTTTAATATATTTTCCCATAGTTTAATATCAACACTAGACTAAGATTTATGGTTACTTACATAAATTTTACACATTTTTCTGAAATTAAATTAAATTAATTCAATTACGAATCAATTAATTTATTTGTATTAAACACAGAATATTATGTAGTATTTTGCGTCCTGACTCCCTAACTACAACGTATAATCTTGGAAGCCAGTAGCTCTCCCTACTGCAGGTCCATGACTAAGTAATTGACAGGTTTATTTGACTTATACATATAAATGCATCTAAAAGTTAAAATATGAATTTAAGTAATACAAAACGAACGAAATTGTTCGTAATTCTGATGATTAAATTGGCGGATTAAAGTTGTTTAAATTAACTTACATAATGATAATAATAACATTTGTAAAATGACAGTAACATGATAATAACAATGATAATATAATAATAATATGTTATGTTTCGATCAGCCCTACTGACCTTGATATTTATTTTATGACTAGCGACCCGCCCTCACTTCGCTTCGGTTCATTAAATTTAAAACAATCGGAATAAGATATTTTCCTGCGATAAAATGGAGCCTATATTTTAAGTTAGACCTTTAGCAATGCATCGGTGAAAACTGCATTCAATTCCATGCAGTAGTTTTTGCGTGATGCGTGTACAAACATACAGACAGACAGACAGACAAAATTTCTAAAAACTGTTGTTTTGGCTTCTGTTGCTCTAATAAAGATCCCCCATATTAGTTTTTTTTCAATATCTATAATGTACAGACATTGGCCTGTTACAATTTTATTATATGTATAGATAAAATAACTAATTCTTTTCATATATCATATGGACCTACTAATTTTGTTTTGGCCTGTATGTAAGGGAACAATTATAATGTAACCACTACTATTTATATGTATGTGTACTTGTTTATTGTTACCTCTGTTGGGTATCCAAATTAAATAAATAATGTAAATGTGGTGTTGTATGTATGAATGGATAGATACCACTACGCGGTCAAAACGAGCCAAACGATACAGTTTCAGGAACATGATGAAAAATGTAAAAGATTTTTCTATATTTTTGTAAATTTACATTAAGCCTTAATGAGCAACGAACGAAGGAACGAACGTTAAAACCACTATAGTAAATCATTCATGAACGCTCAAGAAGTTTTTAATCGTGAGAGCACTTGGATAGCCCATATACACAATACACTTTTAGCTCGTAGCTAATGTTGTCATCTTGTGGTATAAAGATTTTGGAATTTTCTCACCATGTCAGTAGTTTCTTTGTAATACCTACTATTCTTTACGATGTCCGCCGTCGCAGAATAACTGCGCAACGCTCCGTAGCGCCATCTATTGCTAACATTCTGTTGCTTTTATGCTTTCTTTCGTTCATTATTAATTACAATACAATATTAAGCTTAAGTCTTATATATGCTACAAGTATATGTATATAGGCATAAATACATAGGACGACAGTATCAAAAAGTGGAAGTAAACAAACACAGGCAACAGTTCGTTCGGGACAAAGCCATCAATTAACGCGTGCTCCGTGCGATCCATCAAGCTGTGGGCTTTATACGAGTTTTAATTAACGGACAGACTATAGGAACGACTGTTTATAAAAGAGTCATCTACCTCGCCTGGTTTGGTCGCGGCTAATATAGCCTAAAGACTACCTGAGTAATAGGAAATGCTAATGATACACTTGAGTTATAAAACTGTAGAACCAGCGTGTCTGTACATTGAATATATTTACCAAAATACTGATTGCGGGCGATGGAGAAAGAGTATCAGAATACAAAAAGACAATTTTGAAAATTTATGTCTGTCTGTTTGTCTGTTCGAACACGTTAATCTCCAAAACTACTAAACTGATTTTCATGGAGTTTCGAAAGGTTAATTGAGCTTAGCTTGGCGCTTCGAATAGGCTTCGTTTCATCGAAATCGGCTAACAGGAAGAAAATATATACCAATTTTGGAGTTTAAAAACTATAATTCCACGCTTACGAAGTCGCGGACACAGCTAGTTTGTTAATAACATTATACAATTTATACACTGTTACACTGTTACACTGTTACACTGTTACACAGTGCAATCGTTGACCGCTTCGCCACTTCGTATCTGTATTTCATTTGATAGCGACAACCCGATAAGTAACTAGTACGAGTAATACATTCTACAATAAGAACTAATAACAATTATAGACGACACAGAAGAGAAATATACATTACAAATATTGATGAATAATCTACATAAAACAGTTATTAAATATGAAATTAGCCTTAATTACAAATACAAACTAAAAATATTTTATTGCTAAACTTTGAATCAACTGTAGAGAAACAAGCTTTTAGCACAGCAATAATCGGTTTACGGCAAACATTTTTTGTTTCTTGTTGTGGTATATTTATAATATAAAATTATAATTATATTATATAATTATAAATTATAAAATTAAAATTATATTTATAACATATACTCTTACCTATACAAATTACTTATTTTATAAAATAGTATGTATTATATTAAATATATAAACTACTGATAAGGCGGTAAATAGACAGAAGAGCGACTTGATAATGTAAAAATGTAAATTACACAAAACCTTCCAAATTAAACTTTACTTCCAAGGAATTAATTAACAATCACATTAATTCCTATCGCTTAATCGCATTAATTCACATTAATCACATCGCTATCATAAAAACACAATTATATATCGGATTCGGTTTCAAATACTTTTCTACTTTGGATTTTCGATAGATTCGGTTACGGTTACGGATCTCCATAACGATTCTAGTAGCGACACACTTCACGACATACGCGCCAAACTATTGTACAATTACACGGGCACGTTCATGGAAGTTTTCGTGTTATTAATCAGGTAACATTTTAGTACTTGCTGTCTAATCTTAACGTTAATGATCCCCAGAACTGAATACTAAGTTTTTAGGATAGTACCTATATAAAATTGTAAATAACATTTATGTCGTGAACGTCGTATGTCGTAAACATACGTAACGTCGTATGTCGTAAACAAGATAGATGACGATTAATATAGAAACTAAACATATAACATAGTAGCTGGGAATAACGATTTATATTTCATCTTCTTTCAATAACGATCACCATTTTATGAGTATAATATACGCAATATTTCATAAAGTCTTTTATGTTTTCCTATAAATATGTTGGATTCCTTTAAAGATTAAGGAGGGTAAGAAATGTTAATGCTTTAAAGCATTTTCATGATAATCTCAATACGACCTAATTATACCACCGTATTTCGGAATATACAACGCTATCTTTGAACTCACCTGCTTTCCTGGATTTCCTTCGATCCCCTTGAGTTTCTGTACAAAAATATCATAGATTTTTCAATCAAAAATATATCTTAAAAGTAGAATATAGAGTTGATTTCGCGTCGTTGTCGGTATATGTTAAGGTCCAGATTTTCATGTCAACCCTCCTCGGTTCTTAATAAGTAGAATTAAGATTAAAATGATATTAAATTTTGATATTGTGTTGTGTTCGGATTATTTTCAAGGAAATTTTAATATGGGCTTCTTTCTCTTTGAGTTTAGAACTCTTTGTGGCATTCGGGGGGCATGGGGAACGTAGCTTCGTTCAGATTAGAGCGGTGATATATTGTATTAAAAGATATATAAATCATATATCGTTTAATACAATATATACTGGCGAATACTGTAATTACTGTTCGAGTCGGTTAAAAATAAATCGATTTTATGCTTAATTTGCATTTACTTTATTTGTATATTACTGGTAATAAATATTACAAATATACATAAAGTTCATAAAGTCAGTTTAGCAAGGTTGGTACAATTGTTAGTTGGTTCATTCTAATTGTTTTATTATAAAGTCATTCTTCTCTTTAGCCGGTACGAGCTATAGCTTCGTTGATTCCGATTAAATTTCTCATTTAAATTTATCTTGCTGCATCTCCGTTAATTCTTGCCTGATCTACTAAGTCTGTCCCACCAGTGGGGAGAACGGAGATGAAATGAAAATTAGTTCATACCACCCCATTGCCTATCATTGCGTCGGCGACATACGTGCCTTCTCCATCACCACTCCAGTCCAGCATCTTGATTGTCTATATCAACTACGTTGGTGTGTTGTCGAATGTTTTCATTTCGAATAGAAAATAATTATGGAACTTTAAATTTAAAATTCCGATCATGTAATCCAGCTTTAAAACACCAGTAGTCGAAACTTACAAACAATATTCCATAACAAGGAGTCTTAGGAAATTCCGTTTTTCACCGTCGAGCTGCTACGACATACTTTGAATAATTAATATTGTGGAAGGGTCACTTGACGTCCCCCTCCCCGCGTCTCTGCTCGCGGCCCAATCATCGCTAATCAAGCCCTATTGAGAGGGCAGGCCTTTTTATAAACGCTTCACGCTCACTTGTACTCTATAAGGAATGTAAATTTGACGAAATGTTATAGCCGGTTCACACTATAGCAACTTGAAATGTAAATGCATTCCAGTCGTTTCTTATAGCAATTTATATTTTCACAAATCGCCAATCGTACAAATTGGCATTACTTTGATTTCAAATTATGTAGTTGTGCATGACAGTGATAAAGACCTGGTTCTCACTGGCCGCACGGAATCAAATGCGACAAAAACGGCAAGGATTTCGACGTCACCACAGCATGTAGATTTCAAGAGGCCGGTATGGTGACGATACACGAACGGCATAGGGATAACGCAAGTAGATGCATAGACTGATACAAGATAGATGACGATTGATTCGTGAGGCGCCGCTACGTTCTCCGTCAAAATCGATTCCTCGATCGCTAGTTGTACCCGTAGGACAAATTTAAATCATATACTTTGAAGATAAAGCTCACTATTAAAATATATACACATTTACATGTCACATCGTATCGCTTCAGTGCCGGGCAGTCGCGCTAGTCGGTGCGAATCAGGCCTTCAGACTCTCTAGTGTGAAGCGGATATTACTTAGATATATAGATTAGACTAGGGGACTAGGGGTAGCACAGCTTTATCTAAAAATATGTGGTATTGGTGAGTTTCTGTAACCAGAAATGCCACTAAGAAATTCAGAACCATTGACTTATTACGTTTTAACAATTTCATGTTTTAGTTTTGCGAATATCCAATGAGTGGATTTTGATCAATGCAGGATGCATCATTCGTCCCATGCACATTATGCACACATTTTTATTTAGCGGTCAGTCCATCCAATAATGAAATGCAAAACTTTTAATTTCAGACGATAAAATACAAGTTAGGTTTTAACATAACTGAATTAGTAAATACAAATGAAGTAAATAGGGAGTAATAGAAAAAAAAAACAATGTAGGTTGAGGGGTCATTCGGTTGCTGCGTTCCTTAACCAAAGGGAAGTATAGATTTCAAAACTTCATGTGTATATCTTTATATCTAGTAGTAAAGAGACACCACAGGCTGACGGTATGGTATGTTAAACTATGTAGTCTAATTGATAGTGTTCTTTTCTCGTCTAGAAATTCATTGGTTGATGATAAAGGTTCAGTATCTCGTGAAGATACACACGAGACTCACAAGAAATTTTTATTATATACAAGACTTAATTATGTATAAAAACTAGACTTGTATAAAAACTAAGTTTGTAGCTACTTGCAAATGCAAGATAGTTCTGGACTAAACTCACTCTAAACATTGTGTATATGTATCTGACTTATATGTATGTGGTTAATTACTGTTTATTATGGGGAGAGTGCACGCTGCATTCCGGCGGCCGCCGGGCGTGCTCGACTGGCCACGTTACCCCTATCTCACAGAAGATTAGCTTCTAATGTACTGCATTTACTACTTTATCCTATTTCTCCAATATACGTACGTCTTGCGGTAGTGAATAAGATATGCCAGAGGTCATTCACATACCATCCCTGCCAATTTTCCCAACCTTTTCTCCAACTCCATTCCTATATCTTCAAAGATAAGCAGGGCTGCCAGCGTTTGTCATTCTGGATTGATGTTGGCATGTATCGCGGATGTCTATGAACGACAGTATCCACTTACCATCAGGTGGACTGTATGCTCGTCTGCCGCTTTCGTACATAAAAAAAAAACCTACAATATTTAGTATAAACACTTATTACATCTATCAAATGGAAATAAAGAATCTAATGTTGGCAACATTTTACAGCAATATCGCCATTGATCCTCATTGAACGAAAGTGGCTGTCAATGAGACGTGCGACCACACTCGGTGCTTGTGGACAACTGTTATCACTCACACCCAATCCACTGGTCATTACCTCATCAACTGTTTATACTATCTCCGCGTTCCATACCCATTGCTGGCTCCAAAGCTGTTGTACTTTGGAGCGTCCGTATTAAACTAGCATTAGTGGTTGGACTTGGGCAGAGTCTCGTGTTGAATTGTAGGGTAAAGTGACAAGTTGTTGACTGGACTATTAATCTGTTATACGCTGTCTTATTTATACGTCCGCCGCGTAAGTGCAAGGTGTATAACAGGTTCTACTTTGATTCTGGGGTATCTGAGTTGTTACTATGTTAGATGGTTTATAAGTTGTTAGGATTTTAAAGGTGTGGATTCGCCCATTATTTATATGGCGCGCGAGAGACGACTGGTGACTGCCTATGTCAGGATGAACAATAAATTCTTACTGTCTATTTATTAGTTATTATTTTTTCATGGCGAAGGTGGCAGACGCGCATGCTACCCACGTGATGGTAAGTGACCACCGCCGCCCATGGACTCCTGCTATACCAGATGATATGTATGCGGGTGCGTTGCCGGCCTTTCACCCAAGATATCTGTGAAACCCTATTCACAGATATCTTGAAGAACCTCATGTCGTAGCGTAGCAGAAAACTTCAGCTGGTAGTTCATTCCACAACTTACTGGTCATCGGTATGAAATGTCTTGATGGCCGTACTGTGCGTAGCGACTCTTTGTCGAGGAAGTCTGGATTAATTGCTCTTCATTGTCTTTTTATTGTTGGATATAACAAGGATTGTTCGGTAAACAGCCGAACAATCCCTTCATTACTTGATCAAAATTTACTGTTATTGGAACTTTGTAAAACTGATCACACTAAACTGTGTATGATATGTATGAGATCGTTAGATCACAATGATTAATGATTAAGTAGAGTTTTGTTGTACATCAAAGCTTTACTACGAAGAAGCTTATCAAATATGTTTATCAAATTATCAACAAACAGTGTGTCCCTCCACAAATCGTTACTTTGTAACATATGAATATGATCTATTCGGAAGCACACGGAGAACGCTGTCTTATCCTTATATTTAATTATTGTGATAATCAAATATAAGCATAAGACAGCGTTCTTATACAGACCGCATAAGACATTATACATTCTGAAACTATCGCTATTGAACTACAAAAAACTTAACACACAATTTTTATAATAATCAAACAAAAACGACTTTATTTGTCGAGTTCGCGTCAAGAAATCCTTTGGTTAATTGATTCAACGTTCTGTATAATATGGTCTCAAATCTGATTTTTATAACAAAGCAATAAAGGCGACGGTAACCACTTAACATCAGGTGGGTTGTGAGCCCATTTCTATGACAGGTATTTTCTTTAAGTTTATACTAAAGTCTCAATATCTCTGAAACTACTCGTATAATCAACAATAATCCTTTGGACTTTTTGGCAGGAACTCGAGCAGTGGAGTCGAGTTTGGTTTGATTATTATTATATTAAGTATATAAAAATTGTGTATTGTGCGTTTTGTGATGTAATAGTGATAGTTTATTAAACTTTAATGTGTTTTACATAATCATTTGTGATAATCAACTAAAATCGTGGGACTGCATTTTTCGTGTGCTTCCAGGGAGTCCTCTTCTGTCCAATGTAAATTTATTATCATTTTACTGAGCGACTCCTGACTTACTTCGACGGCACTGTACATTGACAGGATACGTTTTAGTCTTTATACTTGTTTATTACGAAGAAAACTTGACACTGACACAATGTGCTAATTGCGACACAAGAAGTAAAAACAGGATTCTTTTCTCAGTTTATGTCAAATATGTAATTTATAATGAGGTATAGAAATCTCAAAAGCCATCCCATATGACCGAATTAATTTAACATTTCAATTTACATTTTTACGGTCATGCGAGGAGGCTACGGCAAACTACCCTCTCACCATTAATTGGGTTACCACGGAGGGTTGTCACTCCAGGGAGTGAAGGGGTATTCCTTAGGGAGGGCAGCAAAATTGATTGAGATGGATGTTGTCAGCGGACAAATTCACAGACACTTTTTCATCATTTTACCCTTCTGCAATGTTTGTTTGTCTTTTTTTGGTAATGTTTAATCAGTGAGAGGATGGAGCTAATTGTCTTTAACTTCTTAAGTGGTTTTTTGATTGAAACTTTATTTTCTGATGGAGATTTTGTTGTTTGGTTGACGGGTTTTAATTGTATCTTTTTTGGATTCAGTGCGTGAGTTTTGAAACTTGATCGCTTTGTTATAAAATTTGTAATTAGAAAGTGAAGAAGTAAAGAAAATTATTTTAAAAAGTTTTAATTTGCATTTTTTTTTAATTTTATTTTATTGATTTTTTTCAGGCAACTAAGGCCCATATAATATATGCCCTAACCTACAATATACTTAATATTACTACTAATAGGGATTATTATTGCTCGGTCTCGCTCCCTTAAAGCGTCGGAACACTACCCCTTCTGGCCAAAAGTCAGGACTGAAGAACAGCTTCTGATAAACTGCAGCAACCCGGAGCTTGTAAGTCTTAAAATTGCTAGACCTATAATAGAACTCGTAACTTCCCCAGTTCCACCTTCAGTGGCGCGTTCTTGGTCCGACCCTGGAGTCTCTCCTGTATGTGCCGCTTGATGTCTTCCGGCGTTGTATTCTCATCCAGGCGAGATAGGTAGATACCTACAGTCGGTACCGCAGCCTTGAGATGTATTGATGCTGCAGGAACGGTACCGTGCTTATTCTGATTGCGACGTCGACGACTCTTCCCTTTCACTAGGATGAAAAAGACGCGAAAGTTACTTTTCACCAGCTAGGATGACGAGCGCTCGTGAGTTGCAATAACTTTAAGGTTATTATTCTTGCATGCTATAAAGTAATCTTCATATTGAAAGACTAGATGAACACAGATACAACAGACAATGCCGATATTTACTTCCTTATCGACTAAACAATGTCCCTAGATGTATTCGAACACACAGATAAACTGACACGATAGCTCGAACGCAAGATTTTACATAAATGCCTTATGAAACTGATCACGCTTGCAATGTCCCACTCTATAACCAAAAGTATTTTTTTCTATGAAACCTAACAAATCCATACCCATTTCTCTTACACTGCGGGTAAAATAATCTCTGTTTGATACACAAGCAGCAATTTACTTAGTATTATCTGCAATAGTCGTTTAGATATTTTATTTGATAGCGATGTGGTAGAAGTCCAGATGCGCGATAACCTCAGATAATCCGGGGATAACATTCGCGATTTTCCCCAGTAGGGTAGTTGGGTAGCTTTTTTAGCGATATTTAATCAGTATTTATCAACTTTACCTATGTCGTCATTGTATCCATCAGGATTATATCCAATTTTTATTAAGGCTTCTATTTACATGGACGGTAAAAAAATACTAAACGGGCAGACAAATCATGATCATCTCACTTCAATTATCTATATTGTCACCAGAAAACCTAAACCTAACCCACCTTTTAATTTGTAGCAAAAATATAAAAAGTGGCAGCAAATCTACCACTTTTTGCTCATTTAATTATTTCCCTTTTTAATTATTAACACGGAAAATTGATAGACTTTTCGTGTTTCACCTAGAGTCATTACCGTTTACAAGAGCGGGAGGAGACCGAAGCTGCCTTTCCCGGTACCTGGTACCCATCGGAGGATTCGTCTACCTCATTGCTATCTGTCCTGTGACAGATTATTATAAGGCCAGTTCATTGCCACTTTAGCACTACAACAAATAAAATACGACTTGGACTATTTACATGTTTCTAAGATTAAGAAACGTATAATTTATCTGGCCCATAATTCTTTGTTTCTAATAGACCATCACAGCAGTAACATGCGCATACTAATCATTTTTCTATTGTAGATCTATAAATTTTAAGATGCGATCATTCATAAATAGTTTTGACTGAGTGAAGACACAAGTGTCATGTGGTGGCGGAAGACTTTAAAATAGCACTACACCATCTCTTCTGATGGGTATTGTAAAATAGCATCACACCATCTCTTCTCGTGGGTATCGTAAAAGGCGACTGATACCAATTGTTTTCAGTAAAGTCGTCGTCCAATGTTAGACTTTTTCGTCTGCTGCTGCTGGATCTGTTATCCCAAAATAAAGCCGCTATTATAAGCTCCGAATTATTATTTCGAAAGGACATTATTGAATACAACTTTCATTACCGTATCAGTGGGCGCGGCGCGGGCGCGGGACTGGGCGCGCGAGGTGTCAATTTGTATCGTTTGTCACCTGTCGCTGTCATCGGTCACCTCTGGTGGTCAGGTTTTAAGGTGATTGGATTTTTGTATTGGATTTTATTTTACGTCATATTGATGTGCATTAACAGGTGAGTCAATAAAGCACGAGTTCAGATTTAGATATGTTGGTGTAACAACATGGCAGTCCTTAATCTCATGTCGCTTAATTTACAATTTAAAGTTTTGTTGTATCTATAATATACACTTACAAAGGGCATTGTGTGTTTGCATATTTGTTCGTGTCAATCCCAGGAACCACTGCTTCGGTCCGACTTTCTGCGGGACTATCTCAAGACCTAAGTATAATTTCATCAAAATTGGTTCGAATTCCCTGCAACTATATTAAGAATCACAAAATAATGTAATCAAATATATTAATCTCCTAAAAAGTGTTGAATTACAAGCGGGTAAAGCGAAGAACAAAAGTTAGTATTTTTAGACTGGTTCTTGTGCAGCTTTGTTCTATACTTTTAATTATACTATAGAAAAAAGGTCTCAAACGAGTAGAAATATTTTTAAGATGGTTTTGATAGATATTTAGCGTCTTCGCTTCCTTTTGCGCTTTCCTTAGTACGAGTTATTTCCATTTCCATGGATTCAAGTATGCGCGGCCGACTTTTCAAAATTGTGGGTATTGTAAAATAGCACCATACCATCTCTTCTCGTATCCATGTATCCATGTCCATACCGTTGTATACAAGTATGCCGATTACAGTTATCCTGATATTATATTATTAATGTTATGTCGACAATATTATGCTGAGTCTGGGACTTTTTTCGTTACTACTGCACTTTATTCGGTTGTAGCTTATATAATAATTAATTATACACTATTTACATTGTGCTATGTATTGTGTTTTGGAAACGAAATAAACTACACTGGATGTCAAAAATTCCGGATCGCTAATAAAAACCGTGATATCTCCATAAATTATATACCTAGATCGCTCGAATAAATAATATGTAGTAAGGAGGTTACTAATGCTTGTTCTAAATCTCTAAAGAGGTTTCATTTGTACAAGTTACAGATTTAAAAAAAAATATTCTGCATTTTGAAAAATTTCAAAATTTAAAATTAGGAAAAGAATATTTTTTCTGCTTTTGTTTCAAACGGAGCTGTCATTATAAATGGTTCTTTGGATTGATCAGAGTATTCAATGCAATATCATGTCGTTATCACCTGAAGAATGTACACGGATTATTACCATGCTACAAGAAGGAAGAAGTCAGCGTAGCACTGCTAGAACAGTGGGAGTATCTTTATCAACGGTCCAAAGAGTACTCCACCGATTTCAAGAGACCGGCATGAACATCAGGAGACCAGGAAATGGCAGGCCAAGGTGCACAACTACACGAGAAGACCGATTTATCGTGAGCACTATGTTAAGAAATCGACATCTCACGGCTGTTCAGGTCCGAAACAGTCTTCAAGAAATTCACCACAACAATGTGAGCTCTAATACGATTCTGCGACGTCTTCGTTAAGCTGATATAAAGCCTTATAGACCAGCAAACGGCCCCAAACTGCTCAGAGAACATCGAGTTGCCAGGTTACGGTTTGCTCGAGAACACATCCGATGGACAGATGAAGATTGGTCCAAGGTTATGTTTTCCGATGAGTCCAGATTTTGTTTATTTACGCACGACGGGAGACGAAGAGTATTTAGACGGCCAGGAGAACGGTATCATCTAGCGTGTTTTGAAGAAAAGGTGCCATTCGGTGGAGGATCAATAATGGTTTGGGCTGGGATATCTTCAGAGGATCGCACGGAGTTAGTGATCATAGAAAACGGTTCTCAGACTGCTGTCAGATACGTAGGAGAGATTTTAAATGAGCATGCTGGTCCATTCTTAGTGAATATGGGTGCAATTTCCATTCTTATGCACGATAATGCGCGACTACATACTGCTCATTTGGTCAATATGTATATTCAAGACGTGGGTATTACCTGCATGGAGTGGCCAGCTCGCAGCCCAGACTTAAATCCCATAGAACATGCATGGGACGAGCTCGGGAGATGCGTGAGACAACGCTCTTCTGCTCCCGTTACCTTACACGAGTTAAAGAATGCGCTAGTGGAAGAATGGGCAAACATAGACCAAAATCGTATTAAAAATTTGGTTTACAGCATGCCATATCGTCTTATTGAAGTGATACGGGCTCGTGGAGGAAATACAAAATATTAAATTGACAAAAAAACTTTTATTTTTTAAGATTTACTGCGAAGTGTATTTTTGTTGTCATAAGTTAGAAGCGAAATTTTCTTATTTTTTAATATTTAATTAAAGTTATATAGTGTACAGAACGTGTTACACATTTTTAATATATATTAATCAGTCATCTACAATATACTATAGTTTCGCAAATTAGTCTTATGTATTTAAGAAACTATCACGCCATTTATTAGCGACCCGGAATTTTTGCGATCCTATTCATTCTATTCGTCTACTAATTCTATTAACACTATAACCGTTCATTATTCCGAAAGGGCCTTATTGCATAATACTTTCATTACCGTATCGGTAGAGAGATGAGCGCAGCAGGTGACACTTTGTATCGTTTGTCACTTGCCACTCACCCGTGACTTTAGGGGGCAGACTATCGTATGATTGGATTTTGGTAAATATGTTTTAAGAACATCTAATTCTTAACCAAGACGGAACGGAGACTATATATTATGCACTTGGGTTAAGAGGATGCACGACGATGGTGACAGGTTGTATTAAACTATTGCAAATTGTCAACATCACTGGATTGTTTTGATTTTACATTTTCAAAGGTAATGAGAGTGTTTTTCGCGTTCGGGGTTCTTCGTTTAAAAATCACCTTGTCAAATATACCCTCAAAATAGTAAACAGGCTGTAAACGGCCGATTTTCGTATTTTGAAGCCATGGATTCCGCTTATTATTTCCAGTTAATTTATGGGAAATGTAACGTATTTTTCCGTAAAAATAGGATTGTTTTGGATTTTTTGGTTAGCAATCACGTATGAAATATGTAGCAAAAACTGAAAAAAATACATTTTTTATTGAAACTAATAAGATAAAATTACGACTATGTCCATGAGGAAGGCCCATGTCCAATAGTGGATAGGTCCTAGGAAGCTGGATAGCTGGTTGCATAGCATTGGAAGTAAAAATATACGTACACAGAACCATTATAAAATTATAACTGCCAAACTGCAGTAGGGTTTCGTAGGGCTGCATTCCCACAGCCGCTGGGCGCACTCGACTGGCCACTTTACCGCTCTCTCACAGAAGACTACATTGAAATAACTACATTTCCTACCTTATCGTATTTCCCCAATGTACGTACGTGTTGCGGTAGTGAGTTTGATATGCCAGCGCCCATTCCCATCCCATACTATCCCTCCTCATTTTCCCAACCCATTTCTTAATCTGCAAGGGTAGGCAGCGCATCCGAGGGCGTCCCAACGTTTGCCATTCTGTACTGATGTTTAGCATGTATCGCGGATGTCTATGGACGACAGTATCTACTTACCATCAGGTGGGCTGTATGCTCGTCTGCCGGCTTCTGTCTATAAAAAAAGAGTACAGTTTGTTTTTATTCTAAAATAGATTTTTTAAATCTTTATGTTAATTATTTCGTCATGAACGAAATTCATGGTTTCAGGTTCCAACAGGTTTTCAAAATGACAAACGTTGGCACGCCCCCGAATTCGCTGCCTACCTTTGGAGATATAGGATAGGTTTCGGGAATAGTTCGAATACATCCTCTAGGTACATACATCCTATTTACTATATATATAAATTTTCACATTTGGATGTATTTGAAATGTTGATTTTATGACAATAATATTGATTGAAATCCCTACGTGATCACTACTGCGTAAAAAAGGCGATACTGAAAATAATAAAAATAATGAATTTGGTTTAGGTATCAAATAACAATTATAACAATATGTTGTTTTATACAATTATATGTTTATACAATTTTATAACAATTATATGTTTTAAAACATAACCGCGATGCCTACCGTAAGTTAAGCATCTATTATTTCCATAGAGTGTAGTTTAATAGCTATTGCATAGATTTTTTGAAGCATTGCTTTTGAAGTCTCCAACTCATTAGACGAGTGTACGTACTTTCTGTATCCACTTGTGTCTGATTAGCCGCCGATAAAACAAAACATCAAAGTCACTCGTCTAATACAAAACTTTTCCAATTTCCTCTAAAACCCCTCGAAGGATTTGCATGCAGGTCCAAACAATGGATTTCGCAATATTATCAATACCGCAGCATGGGTCCGCTGGTACAAGGGGTCCTTCTTTTGTCCCACACTTTAATATCTGTGGGAATGGACATACCGTCTCCATTTTGGTAATTTATCATTCTTAAACGAGTGTAGACTATCAACTATTATATTCTAGTAGTTCGGGTCTTAAAAGGGCGATGTCTTGGCCCTTTGTGAGACCATGTTCGGCTTAATGACGGATCGCCGCAACGGGTTTTGGATTTGGCGTAGTCCGGTGTCCGATTATTATGAATTACTGCTTTTAGTTCCCATAAAATGTTGAATTTATTCGAGGGTTCCTATTTTGGGGTCAGTTCTGGATCGAAAATTTGGAATTTATTTATGTTTTGTAAAAGATGCGGGAATTTTCCAGAATCCCGTTTAGAATTTGCTATGCAACCTATAGCTAATAAATAGCATTTAATAGTTCGAATAATAATACCTAAGAGTAATATTTCTTAATTCAATTTCATAAGTTTCAATTTTTTTTTGCAATTAAGATTCATTTCAGTCAAACAATATTAAACAATATATTAAAACATGAGAATGAAGTTATGAACTATAAATTCATCTCAATGCGTCATGTTATTTATAAAAATAAAATTTCCACAATTATTACTGAAGTGTGCTAACATACACGACACCATAATACACCTCAGAAAATTAGCATTTAAATACAAAATAATTTTACAACCACCAAGATTGCCAAGATGACCAGGGTCCAGCATCCCTTCAGGTCAGTGCAGAGGTCAACTCACACGAGCCAAACACGCTTTTAAAAAAGTTGAATTTGAGATGAGGGACGAGATTGAGACGAATTTTTAATGTCCAGTGGTGACGTTGGACACGAGATACACATTAATAAATTTAACTTTTTAAAAATTAGGGAGAGAAGCAAAGATCATACTTATTTGAAACTACAACGATTTACTATTATAATTCAATTATGTAAGTGGCACGGGATATAATAACATTTTTTAACTATAAAGTAAAGTATCGTTCTTTGAAATTGTAAATATAGACGTAATCTTCTTGATAACGATTTAAGATGTGGTTTCTATGAATAAATCTCGTTCCATGAATTTTTAATTTAACCATGTAACTCTGACAAATTGGTGAAACTTTTTAAAAAAATGTACATAATTGTTTATGTAGTTTTGGTACACAAATTCATGTTTAGTTTCAGTTCCATTTACATTTTCGTTGACCATTTTGACAAATACAAATTGATGATGATTATTCTTAGTTCACCGTCGATCATCGTTTAGAAACTACATTCAGTTAAATATTACGTGAAATTTACTAGTTCCAAATTAATTGAGTTTGACTTTTACAGTTCTCTAGATCTTCACATTCTTGTAAGTAATTTTTTCACATCTAGCTGTCAACTCGTAATCGGTGAATGTCTTCAAAGACATTGTGTGATGTCCCCTAAAAACCAGTATTGCACGGGTATTAATGATTATCTACGGCTAAAACCGGTATGTATGTCTGTCAGTAGACATTTAATTTATTATATGTAAACAATCCCCTTTGCGTTGACCGTTATGTTGGCTACAAACTTTTTAATCTAAATGTGCAAGTTGTGAGTGTTTTGTTTTGAAGATGTGGATACTCCATTTCATCGCCTTTTTAGCCGTTACAGTATCCACTGCACGACATGGGCCCTTTTGCCGTAGTTTCCATTAATTGAGGATGAGTTTAAAATAGAATAGACAGAAGTTTAAATAGAATAGGTTATATATATACTAAGGGCTGGAGCAGTCCAGGCGAAGCGCAGCGTGGTTATCATTAACAAACGACATCAACTTTGTCGACATTTGTATAATATCAAAAATTAATCAACGCACCTTCGAGCTCGTTAATGCGGATATATCTGAAGGCCTGAACGATACCCATAATAAATAAGATTTAGTAGACGTGAACACTATCCAGGGTATCCTCTTTTCATTTGCAATCCATCAACCGTAAGCTCATTAATGCCACAATCAGCTACAATATAACACCTGAA
The DNA here is from genome assembly GCA_943735995.1 of Sesia bembeciformis. NCBI lineage: Eukaryota > Metazoa > Arthropoda > Insecta > Lepidoptera > Sesiidae > Sesia > Sesia bembeciformis. The sequence continues at coordinate 12,263,446 of OX031040.1, forward strand.
CGAGTCCGATTACGCATAATGGGCACAAAGCCCATTGTTGCCCATTCAGCCACCGATATTAATAAAAAAGGGATAGTGAGTAGGCCCTTTTGTATGGACTTGTTTACTCGCCGGAATGACATGAATGTTTTGAAGCAAAAAACAGACGCAAGGGAGATGTAACGGAGTTGAAATGCCAAGTTACCTTTACCGCTTGGTGAGGTTAAATTTTCCGATGATTGGACGGGATTGGAATTATTTTCTACTGGTTTTAAATTTTGTAAACAGTAAAGGAACGTTGTTACTGTTGTAGTAGACGATGATCGGCGACCTTTGCCTTCTAGTTGTGTGGCTCAGTTTGATTGACGTTTGTTTGACGCCTCGCTGCGAGAGAAATTTTAAAAATTTTGGAGACGAGTCCTTCGATGGTATCTCGTGTTTACTGTTGTTATGTGATGCTACCACTTTACATGAACATTGTGAACAATGTTTGATTGACAACCATTATACATAATAACATTAGCAGCCCCAACTAGCTCATATTTCATCCACTGCTGGATATGGGTCTCCTAATGCATATTGTCTTGTTCACGAGGGATGTATGGCCTTAAAACGGCATGCTGGCTAAATGGACTGGCGAGTAAATTCTTCTAGGTCGGTGTAGTTCCTCAGGACTTCTGGTAGCGGCTCTGTTATCCCATAGTCGCCTTTTACGACATCCATGGGAAGAGATGAACTGGTGCTACTCTTAACCCCGTCGACACCATACGGGCAATAATGTAGTCTCCGTAGGAGTACTTTTCATTATTAACTAGTTACAAAATCAAATAGGACAAATTACCAACGATTAAAACGTATTATTATTTACATGAACAGATAACAATATTATTACTTATCTCTATATTATATTTGCACAAATAGTTTTTTATACGCAAATGAAAGTATCAACCTTGTCAAATTATTCAAATGTACTGATAAATCAGGACATATGTCTATCAGAAATCACGGCTCACGCGTGTTGTAACGTGATCGATCATGATAACGGTTTGTATTGAGATAAACTGTGATAAGTTGTGATGAAATAACGAATAGGTGGTAATTTTAACAGTTGCCGAATTTTAGATTTTGTAAGGAAAAGAGGGCAGCCTTATACGCGGTCCACTTGGATGGAAGTATTAATCACTGTTCATGGACGTTCATGGATAACAAATTAATTAAAATTCAATTAAAGTAGCCGTGTGGTGTCGGCCGGCATTAGAATAGCAACACCTCATCTCCATGAAAGGATAACCACAGATGATAAAAATAATCATCTGTGGTAGCCCAGATGATAACAAAACAGCTACTGTGGTAGCTCTGAAAAAACTACAGTGCCCTGAAGATATAATCTACTACACAGGCTCACCCGGTGCTAAACAGCTCATGCTTCAGTTCTTTTTACCTTCATCGCCGAGCAAAAATCCGAGCCGAGCCGAGTAAATATCCAAATATGTTTATTGAAGGAATGGCCAGAATTATAAAAAAATTAACCTCGACTAAAGATAGTGGAAAGGTAGATAAGATCCTTACCTATTGCATACACAGAGGCAATTATTCAAATGATTTCGGTCAAACTTACCGCTTTAAAAACAAAAAATGCAGACAAAGGGAGACAAAGGTGACAATGCCGACAATAGGGCTATGGGAAAGTAACAAAAGTATCTTTATTCTAATATTGTTTGTTTAACTTCTAAGAGGTGTCGGCAGAAAACAAATAGCTCCATTATACTTGCAAGTTGCAACCCTAACATCAAGGAGACCAATATAATCTAACCCATGGTCTGTGCTGTAAATTTTCTTTCTTCGCTAGTGTTGTCAATGGTCGAGAAGGATGGGGCAGGTCAATCTAAGTTGGTGTTTAGTCATGGTTCGCAGTTCTAATTGCCTATTATAATGATACTCGATACGTCTCGTCTGCATTGCAAAAGTTTCTAGTGGAATTTTTGGATGAATTTACGTCCTATCTTTATTAGATTTCGGTGTCATTTTGATTAAAAACATAATATAGAGACATACTAAAAGTATGTCTATGACATCCTGCACGGTGCAATCTCACAACCGCTGGGCGCACTCGACTGGCCTAGTCACCCCTCTTTTATATTGAACTTGAAGGCTTTAGCGGAGTGCAGTAGGCACGTCCCAATTTGAGACGAATTCTTTTAGCACACTGAGTAAACGCAAATTTACCGTATTTTTGTTTACATCTTTGTTACAGTCTTTACTGTATCTCAAAAGCTCAATAGCTCAATGAACAATTTCAATATCCATGTTTCTATCTTCTGGGGTTTCAGTTCAACGTTGATGATTTCGTTAGTCAGTCAGTCGGGATATTTCTTTTTTTATGTATAGATATAGGAGGTTTAGGATAGTACGTCTGAGCGGTTGTGGCGTGGGAAATTAGTTGAGTCTTAAATAACAAAATTTATTTAATTTAATAATGAGCTGTGCCATTAGGAAAATTTGAGCGTCTTTATCCCCCCCGGCTCAACTAGTTGCGTCTTGCAGTCGGTTCGTGGGTCTGAAACGAGAATGAGTCAGAGTGCAAGCATCTGAAGTTTGGAGAGAATTTCAATTTATTTGAATTAGCGGCCAGTTCTTACGGATTCAGTACCAAGAAATTGGGCAAGTAAAGGACAATACTCAAAAGAGTATTGTTACAACAAAACAGTAGCAAAAATTCCTAGTAAATTGTTTAATAATCAAAGCTAATTAAATTTGATTAGTTGGACTAAAAAGTAGTTTATTAATTTTAAACAAAAAAATGACAATAATTTACACTTACTTAATTTTGACATAACTTTATACTTAATTGTGAATATTAATAATTTATTGTATTAATTAAATTAAATATGAATAAACTAAAGATTTTATTACACAGAATTTTGTTAATGAGCGTTAAATGATTAATCTTTTGAATGCTACCGCAAATCTAAAGATGATAGCATTTAAAAATGAAAGTCAATAGACTGAACTAGACACACCGGTCTAACGGACCAGGATGATTCATCACTAACATTAATATACCTTTTTATCGCTAGCACTTTTGTTTAACCCTTTTGTTAACTTCAAAATTATGCGTGGACCGTCCATTAACTACTTGAGGTGTCCATTGTGATTTTTGCCTATGCTAATCATCAGTTCCGGAGACCCGGGCTGTGACTGATTGGGTTAAAAAGTTTCTCAGAAGCAGGTGAGGGTTATACAATGGAATTGTTGGTGGGAATGTGGAAGTTACGTAAGCAAATTTTTGCGTGACGTTTGCATTTTTTCAAATTCATGTGATTATGAAGTTTTAGTTAGCTTTTGCTCGCGACATCGTTTACGTGACCCATGGAGACTATCTTAATCCTGATTACAGTCTACATATATGTCAAGTTTCAAAGAAAACGGTTTCGCTGTTTCTACGTGACTGTGTAACAAACTTTCGCATTTATAATATTTGTGGGATTAGGCTGAACGTTGCTGGAAGGGCTAAAATATACAGACACCTGTAGATGTATAAAAGGCATTCATTACCCTTTTTAATAGATAAGATAACGCAGGGCACAGGCCTACCGTTTTTTCAGGAGTTTTCAGTACATAATCCACCATCCGGACCCAGTACGGATTGGTACATTCTCCAGATTTTTAAAAGTTCTGTAACATGTGGGTTTCCTCACTATGTTTTGCCTTCATGATAATTTTTAAAAATCCATAATAAAAATCCGAATGAGAGTCAAGAGTAGATAGATAGATACCTTTGAGGGTTATCAGTGTACAGGCGAATGTATAGGCGTTATCGGTGATTGCACCGATACGACCTATGTTAAAACTAGAACCTGGCAAATGAAAGGTGATACCGGAAAAACGCAGGAAGAAAAAAGAAATAGGTAAGTTATCACTAAAAATATTGTGTATCATTATAAATTAGCCTAGCTTTTGCTAGGACAATTTTATTATTAAATTCCAGTATAAAAAAAATATATTTGCATGTATATTTAATGATAACCTATTATTTTTTTTTTATTTGCAGCATTTTTCAGTCTCAACTTTAATTTGTTAATTTGCCAGACTATAATTTAATTTAAATCGGAAGAGAAGTATGACAATGAAGAATTAAGAATAAATTAAGAAGAATCAAGACATGCACTGTAAAATGTAAAATTGAACGGGCCCCACCACATTCGTCTAAACATCACAGGAGCCCGAAATCTATAATAACATAATCTGTCCCCAACCCTTCTCGTCCCAGCTTTAATAATGCATCCCCCATTAGTTAACCCGCAGATGCTGCTCTTAAGGGTGCAAAGATTACACCTACGAATTTTAAGCTTGTTTTTACTTTCCCTTTTAAACCTTTTGCTTGGCATATATGCTGAAATATTTCAGGTTGTGTTTAAGTTTAATTTCTCAATTAATTGTTTACATAAAATACAATCTAAAGAGACCCTTCGGATGCTTATTTAGCACTTTATTTATTTACTCTTTTTGCACTATAAGTATTGTACAGACGCGGACTTAACGCCCTAAGGCAATCGCTACCAGTGGGCCGTTGGTTAAATTTGAAATATTAAAGCGGGTCTCTACATCTTTGGGTAATAGATGATTATAAAATGTCTGTCATATAATAGAGTTAATATATATATGTTTATTAAAATCTTATGATATTTAATTATTATTTAGGAACCTTATAGCTACTGTAATTACATAACATATGAATATATATGAGTGATCTAATAGAGCTGTTAATACTTTATACAAAGCTGCTATAATATATATATAAAATTAATATATGTAACTCAAAGTAAGTTATGTTATAGATAAGATAGAAGATTATAGATTTTCAGTAAGTGAAAAATTTTCTTAGTTTCCAGTAAATACTGTATGTAAAAACACCTTTGGCATAGAAAAAGAATTAATTCCAACCCGGATTGCGTAGGCCGACCAAGATTTAATGAAACAAAAATAATGTAAAAACCGTTCTTCTCCAACATTACAAAAGCATTACCCAAATCTCCTTTTTACGGACACAATATAATTAATTTTTGATGCTGACGGAGTGATTTTTTTAAACGCCATAGTCACAGAAGGTGGGCTCAGATGGCCAAGGCACTAATCTGTTGGCGTCGCACTTGTTAAATATTAACGCAGTCTAATTACGGAACCCCCAGACCGTCCTCTAATGGCTTTTAAAACTGATTCCCGCCCTCAAGGATGCGTATTTGATGACAACTCTCGTTCTGCTTCGCACCCACTGCTAGTTAGTGGTAGACACAACGTGCTCTTTTGTTTTTGATTCTGCTGGATTAATGGCTTGTCGCCGTTCACCCTGATAAATGTTATCTAGAAAACTTTAATGAAAGACAACGGAGTACGAGATTTATATAGTTGATATAAAAATTGTTAGTTGTGAAGAGGAATTACAGATCCACTTTGTCACACTTTGTTTGTTACTTTGGACCAAATTGGTACATTATATATGGGTACAATGCACAAAAAAGGCATAGTGCTATTTCCAATGAAAGCATAAGTAGGTAGTATTATATTCGGAAATTAAAAGTAAACAAAGGGAATGAACAACGGTTATTCTTTTTGTCTTATCCAAAACTCTAAGTTTTTAGCTTGATTTTGAATTAATGAAAAATTTGTCAGACTTTTTTTGCATTTCTCTAAAATGTCACCAAAATGCACTTGTGCCTTTTCTGTAAGGGGGGCAGAATGAGCATGCCGTTCACTAAATTATTTTCAAGTTTGTTTTAAGATTTTGTTTGTTTCTTAAGGTTTAAACATTTTAGCGTAAATGGAATATTTTTTTTGCAGTCAATAATTTTTACTCTGAGACAAACTATGGTTTTGTAATTCTTGAAATCATTTTTTAGTTTTAATAATTAAAAAAATAAGATTGGAATTATCGATCCTCGCCATGTTTATGCCATGTCATGTCCCTCTTAATGCAACCTTTATAAGCATAATTTAGAAGCACACATGTACAATGTATGATCTATTGGATATCATTTTCTAAGAAGCACTCTCTACTTTGTAATTGACAGGTGATTGTTTTGCTCTGATTAAATTAACTAGATCTTATAATTTAGGCAGACTTCTTCATCAATTAGCAATTTGCATATTTCTTTTCTATTGCCTGTTCATATCAAGTCTGAAATTGATTCTATCGTGGGCAAGGCTCAGATTTTATCGATCTGGTTTTGCCGCGAGCAATACAAACGGCGGATATTATCAAAGCCCGTAGCCTTATAATTAATGATGTCACGACATTTGCGATATTTGCTCAACAAATGGTCACTGAGGCCCGGGAACTGTGTAAACAGGTCACTGTAAAAGGAACGTTTAACGGTTAAATCGCTAATGGTTTTAGCGACAATTATTCCGCACCATTAGCCGTATCATTAGCGTTATATTTGTCGTTTGTTTTCTTAAACCTGGGTCTTTTTGGACCCGAGTTGGATTCATTAATCAGATGGAAAAGACGTCTCGACAAAAGTTTTTAGATTAACGGTAAGCAAATATGGGAACGGACGTGGGATGCGGTGGCGTGGCGTGGTCTTTGTACCTTCTGTGAGTCCGGCAGTTTTGTTGTCTGATAGATATAATATATTATTACATGTGACAAGGTCATTGATTGATGAATCCCAACATTGGGTAGGTATTTAATTTGTGTCCTACACCCCACCCCATTCATCTTTCTAAGTAATTCTTATCATTTCTTGGCACTTTTCTGAATTTCTTCATGTTCTCAAACTTAATGATTAAATTACACCCATGTTTATAATATTTTAATTACAGCTTGTAAAAGTAAAAAGATAGGTTAATTAGCATAGGTGATATGTGATATGGTGTTTCCTTGTAACTCCTAAATTTAATCTTTTAAATTCGTAATCTATTTTTTGGTTAATATTTGTAGGATAAATCATTTGGAATTAATATAGGAAATATTTGCGTTTTCCAAATAACGCTAATGTTCCAAATAACATATTAAAAGGTCAAAGGTCGTAACTTCAGTTTATGAAGCGTTATGAATTTGGACCTTTTAATATATACTTTTGCTTTCCGATTCTCATTAAAGGAGAAGTTTAAAACTTAATAAACAGAAGCAACTTGATAATTTATAAGTAATTTTCATAATGTTTGTTAGGAGGCAAAGGTTGTTAAAAGGCAAAGGTTTAGTTCCAGAAACACAATACCCCAATACAAACATCACTCTCTTGTTTTACGCGAGTTGTAAATGTCGCGACATCTGTCACGCCGTGACATGTCTTATCTTTTGGGGTAAAAAATACATAAAAAAGCCCAAGGGTGGATTCCACCCCACGGAGAAGTTAAGACAAAGTCGGCGGGAATCAAATGTATTTATGATTATGTAAATTGCCACAATTTTGCACCGCATTTGGAATTTACTTAAGTTTTTTAAATTTTTCGGCGACAGTTTTTGCTTCAGTTTTGACGTTTAAATTTTTTCTAAAAAATATTTTCTTAATGCGGCTTTAATCTGGACCAGAGATGTTACAGATATAAATTTCTTGGTTTATAAATCGTGGAGAGGCATACATTCATCAGTGGGCTCTAAAAAGAAGAAGAATTTTCTGGGAATTTACTTGTTCTGGGAGAGAAGCTTTTAACTTCCCATCTAATTAATTTTATTGTAATTTTACTCAATCACGACCGATATCACTAAATTTAGCAATTCATACGATTTAAAGGATTTTAATTTAATATTACTAACCATTAAATAACTCATAGTTGGGCGTAACTGTAATATAATGTGATAGATGATAATTTAGTAAAAAAATACTCTAAAAACGACAAGTAGGTATCCTAAATGAATTCAATTATTCGAGTCTTCGAATTCGAAAAGACGAAGACTCGAAGAGGCAAGCCTTAGAAGAGTCTTGTAGCCCAGCACTGAAGACAAATCTTATGATATAATCCATGGTATACCTGTTATAAGAAATCAGCAATTTTATTCGTCAAATTAGTGTCTAGTTTGGACACAGCTGAGAATGTGCTTGTAAGTTTTCTTTACTATATATTTATATAGAAAACTGAATAGTTATAGTGGTGAGATGCGAAGCAAAAAGTACGGATAAAACGCGGACAACGGTCCGCAGGGAGCAAAGCGTTGTTTTACCGCCTTCACCACGGGTATTCGATATGTGTCCTGTTACACACGAGATAACTAACCTGAGACTTAAAAAACTATTGTTTATATACTCTTAAAAAACACATTAAACTAACTAGCTTTTTTCGTATTATAAGATTGCAATTATTGATCGACTTCTGGTTTGTTTCATTGTGCAGATATATGTTTAAAAATTAGATGGTGTTCCCGAAACATTGGCCCACGGAACGTGAGCACGATTACAAACTTATTCTGCATTCGTAAACAATTTATAGCGGTGATTATAAAGTTTATTTTCGTTGCTCTCATTGAATGAATAGATTTGTTCTACAACAACGTTACATTTGCAAATTGTATAATAAATCCATGGTGTCATATGTTACTTTAAATATATTTTATAACTAGCTGGTGCCCTTCTAGCTGGACTTCGTGCACGCAGACGTTAGAGTATATTTGATTAGCTTGATTCCCATGGGAACTTTATAATTGATCTGGACAAAAAGTGCCCAAAATGTTAATCCGGTGTATAAGCTATAACTATGCCAAGTTTCATTAAAATCGGTCCAGTGGTTTTTCTGTGATGCCATTTTAGACAGACAGACGGACAAAAATTCTAAAAATCTTTGTTTTGAGCTCTGTATGTATCCATTCCTTGTTTTCACCGTAACGATTTTTTTCAAAAAAATATTAAATGTACTACGGACGGCTTTGTGACGATTTTATTATAAGTAAGTAGGTATGTCAAATATTTACAATTATTTTTAAAACACGCTGAATGTTTAAACTTTAAATGCCGTTTATCAAAAGTTATTATTATTAAATTGAATGATTCACGTTCTACGATAAGTGTTGTGAGTCTTTGAATCTGTCTTGTGACAAATGTATCAATTCTTTGAAACAATCGTTTCAAACGTTATTATTGATCCTCCTTATATCCGGAGATATATCGTTCGTCTTCTCGACCATTTTTCAGTGACAGATCGTCAATTTCATTAGGCTCGTGGTTCGGGTCTAAAACGATGTGCGTGAAGGGAGGCTTTCAGATAAATTGTCACTTGTGAATTGTCGAGGGGTGATGTGGATTTTATTCTTATCCACTTACTTTTTATGTAATTGGGGACATATTTTTTTGTGATTGTTTTTTATAGAAAAGAATGCAGACAGAAAAGTTATTTACCATCATATGAGCTGCATGTCTATGCAGCTCATATGATGGTAAATAAAAATAAAGTTTTTAATTCAGTCAATAATACACCCATAATAATAATAATAAAGACTAATAATAATCCATAATAATAATAATAAAGACTAATAATAACCCATAATAATAATAATAAAGACTAATAATAACCCATAATAATAATAATAAAGACTAATAATAACCCATAATAATAATAATAAAGACTATTAATAACCCATAATAATAATAACAAAGACTAATAATAACCCATAATAATAATAATAAAGACTAATAATAACCCATAATAATAATAATAAAGACTAATAATAACCTATAATAATACTAATAAAGACTAATAATAACCCATAATAATAATAATAAAGACTAATAATAACCCATAATAATAATAATAAAGACTAATAATAACCCATAATAATAATAATAAAGACTTATAAACTAGATTAGTAATACAAAAAAATATGCATCATATCGCTACTGAAGCCTCAGTTAGTTACACCAGCTCCCGCTACATGTAGCGCGGTGAACCTTGCAACATGTAGCAACAATCTATTAAATCTTCAGGATAGATTGGTGCTCCCCCCGCAGTCGGGTAATTAATAAGAACGACGAAAAAAGTCTAGTCTAAAGATGTCTGAAGTGCGTCGTCGACATGTAGAGCCGTATTTATAGCCAGGCTCTCCAAAGCCCCAAATTCTCCATATAACTACTGATATCTATACAATACCAATCCCGATCCATTTGGCCATTCCCACACTAGGCCTGTCAGACCATACATAACCCTATCACCGCCGACACTTTCAAGAAACATTCGCTCAAAGGGAACTCGAAGCCTTTCTGGACACTTGTTAGCTTCACCCAATACAACCACGAATATTTTCCGTTCTTTTATATACATTGATGGCTAGGTGTGGGAGCGGTGAGCGAAATGTGGCACAGAGCAGGTAACGGATGGTGTGTGTTGGGTTATGTGGCGGGTGTGGTAGTGTGGCGTGCTGTGACGTGTGGCTGTCAATCACAATCAGGCGCGACCACCCGCGCGATTAGGCACAGGTTAGAGAACAGAGATTGTATGGAGTGTTTGTTTTGTAGACTGAATGACTAATTTATTAGTATCTGCATGTATATTCGTATACTTCATGCTGTAGATATTGGTTGACAATTTTGGAATATCATAAGATAATTAAAATATATCTTATATATCATTTTACGATTGTAAATTTCCTTTAAATATTTCTAGAAATGTTCATTTCGTATCAATGTAGGTACATAAAAACAAACAATCGTATAGTTTTCCTTATTTTCAGATAGAGAAGGTATGTAAATGTACCATTCTACATATCTATTTGCATATCTTTATTATTCACAAGATTTTTTAGAAAATGATATTACGTATTTAAAACGATACCTAACATTTTTTGTTCATTATTAATCAATTAGTTATTTCAAATAAAATATTGTTAGACTTTAATAAATCAATTTTTCAAAAGATGTCAAGATGCGATGATTTGTTTTCAATTTAATTATTAGGTTTTCTAAACTACTTTTAATTATGTAAAAAACATTTTTTTTAACCTTTTGAAATATACAGGGTTTCTATTCTCTACCTTTCGCTGTTCGATTCTAACAATCATCTAGGTGTACAAGCATAGCACCGTTTACTAGATATCTGTCCGTCCGTCTGTCTGCCTTATCGCTCCCATCTCCACACATACAGCCCACAATGCCAGGAGAAAATAAGTTTCGTTCAATTTTCCTATTAGACAACCCGTTATAACAACATTGAAATATCATCGTTTTGATATGGAACGCGGTGCATTATCAAAATTATATTATTGTGAAATACTTTGGTAAGAATAAAAATAGTACGTAGACAATGAAGTTACCCTCTAGTCAGTCAAGTGACCCTAACCTCAAGCAACCCGTGGGTGTCGTAAAAGGTGACTAAAGGATTACAAAGCCGCCAACACATGCGCTGAGGAACTACACCGCCTCAAAAGAGTGGATTCGTCAACCCACCTGTGGTCAGCTTGGCGTTTTAACACTAGTTAATTAAAGCAGTTTTTGAGAGCACAATTTTGGAAGATAAGGTTACTTTGAATATAATCCTTTATTGATTTATCCTCTCAAACTGTATGAACATGATTTTATTACGTTACTTACATTTCAGTTTTCAGAAGTATTATTATCATTGTCTGTCTTCAGTTTTCGACTGAAAAAAAAAAACAGATTTGAATATAAAAATGTAGCTGCTTTTGGTAAAACCCATGTATGCAAAATCGAGTAAAATCCAGGGGCGTCAAACTTTAGGCACAAATCAATCGCTCCGTTCAACCGCGAAGGAGTTTGCGCGGTTCGCGCTTCACGCTATAGACGTGGGTGCAAAGGTCGGGAGGGTCGCGACCTCCGACCTCATTGGGCGACCCCAGCCACGCCCACCGCCCTGCTGAAAGTTTACTGAAATGTTCACGAGTTATGCTTTAGTTTACGAGTATGTACCTACTTAATACAATCCCGCCAAATCTTACAGGTTTCTCACGACGACATCTCTCCATGTATCGGACGAAATCTTCTAATGATATTTGCTATTTATTCGTTTTACCTAATCCAGTTGATCATTTTGTTTGTAACTGTAATAGTTGAAATTTAACACCTTATTCAATTGTAATACCATCGTAGCTGGCTTCGCGCGGTTTGAGATAAATGTTAATGAACAATGTTTTAATTTGTTGTACCCACAATAAAGCCCGTATTCACTGGATGGAGTTACAATAAAGCCCATATTCATTGGATGGAGTTACAATAAAGCCTGTATTCACTGGATGGGGTTACAATAAAGCCCATATTCACTGGATGGAGTTATTATACAATAAAGCCTATATTCATTGGATGGAGTTACAATAAAGCCCGTATTCATTGGATGGAGTTACAATAAAGTCCGTATTCATTGGATGGAGTTACAATAAAGTCCGTATTCACTGAATGGAGTTACAAATTAAGTTTTATTTTTGTATAAAATCTTCATAATTCTTCATTTGCAATGCATGCTATATAATAAAACTCTTTTCAGTTGTCAGTCTTCCGTTTTTTTTTACAGTTTGATAATTTTTGTTATTTTTACATATTTAAATAAAAATTACTTTGTTGTGTTTTGGTGTATCGTATCACATTCTGTTGTAAATTGTCTTTATTCAGTTTATTCCACAAAATAAGGATATAAATGAAAGGAAATTGCATATAAGTATGTGATTCATTCTAAATGTGTACTTTACTACTTACTAATACCGTGTGATGTTTGTAATTAATTACTAATTTGGCGCTACGATTTCACATCATAATACTTTTTTTATTTGAAGATTCTATATTGTCAAAATTATCAAAAAGAATATCTACTCACACGAGTAGTTACATCTGAGTACAGTAATTACATAAACAATAAAGTTAATTGACAAGTTGTCGGTTAAACTGTCAATTTTATATTCAAAATCAGGAAACTACGTCGTGCGTCGGTTAAATCACGGCTGTACATGGGCTCCTTAATTGCAATATGTTGGCGCACAAAAGACGCACGATCCGTGACCAACGGTTGGTGACTCCTGACCTGTGACACTGTGATAGCAGCACCTGCCTTGAGACCTAGTTTGTGGTTTAATGAAATTATATAGAATTAGATCCGTTAAATCAATATTGTCATGTCAATAAAAATATATTATTGGGCATTTATTTAGTATCTATTTGAGCATATTAATCAATTGTGTTTAGTTGGTAACTTTGTTTCTTAACATAATTTGCATGCGAAAGATAATTTGAATTTTTTTATGTATCTTCCCGACTTTCTTAACAGAATTATTCTGTAGCTTTGCTAATGAATATTTAGACTCAGTTCGATTTTACTTCTAGCTAATAGACATAATAAAGACTATTTATTATATGTCGGCCGTCTTTAGAATAGCACCATCGCTTCCCGGGGATGTCGTAAAAGGCAACTAAGGGTTAATAAAGTCGCTACCACAAGTCGCGAGGAACTGCACCAACTCTAAAAGAATGAACTCGCCAACCTCCTTCGCCAGCTTGGCGTTTTACGGTCATACATCCATAAGACAAAGTGCATGAGAAGGACCATGTCAAGCAATGGACGATAAAAGAGCTGGTTATGGATATTATAAGACTAGGTACTTACTATTTGTTGCAATTACCATTTTGTCATCTAGTGGAATGTACGACTGAAGTTCAAAACAGAGTTGTGCGAAGGCTGTTTGACCGACATAATGTTTGACTGTCACGACAGTAGAACGATTTAACGTTGACCGACACGACAGTAGAACGACAGAACGTTTGATTTTCAGTCGGAAAATCATTCTTAGTACCGTACAATCGTATTCTTACGTTTATTGTTTTGTCGATCTAACATTATTCGGACCAACGTGATTTCGAATAGTTATCGTGTCGGTCAAACGTTACGTCGATCAAACAGCCTTTGTACAACTGTGCGTCGGATTTCCGTTGTACAATCCATCCAGTGGTCACCGGGATTCCTCGTCACATGCTTTCAACATACATGAAACGGTTGAACGGAACCGCATTCCCACAGTAGACAACACTAGCGCAGGCGTCGCGTCGATAGTTAACTCCCGAGATAGTTAAATTAAACTGTCAACTAACATTTTACATTTACGACTACAAATTATAAATGCAATTTACAGCTGTACAAATTGACCCGCAAATAGCAGCGAGTCACAGGTACAAAATTAATCAGAACTCGGGGGTTGTCATTGCGTGGTTGTTGATCATTAAGCGTGAAGCGGCGTGATTGAACGGAACTACATTCCAATAGTTGACAACCCCTGTTTAAACAACGCAATTATTTACTTCCGTGGTAAAAGGATTGTTGACAATTTGTAACTTATAAAAAACTAGCGGTGCCCGTGACTTCGTTCGAGTGAACTTTAGAGTAATTCCCGCGGGAATTATATAATGGATCGGGATAAAAGTATCCTAAATATTAATCCGGTATATGAGCTGTAATTATGTCGAGTTTCATTGAAATCCGTCCAGTGGTTTTCGCGTGACGTGCATTCAAACAGATAGACGGACAACAATTACAAAAGGCTTTGCTACGATTTTATTATATGTATAGATATAAATTATAGAATTATAGTGGCCTTTGAATTCGAACCTGATCCATAAGTTCAAACTTGCTCAAGGAGTTATGGAGAGAGCTATGCTCGGAGTTTCTTTATGAAACGAGGAGATTCGCCAAAGAACTAAAGTCACCTATCTCAGCATAATTTAGTCGCTTATCTTAAACTATAAAATCTTTGTAATATAAAAAATATACTTACAATTGATAAATTATTCATTAAAGGTTCATCTTTTATAATGACTAATTGAGTTATTGTATTTTCACCACATTGTCAATTTGCCACGATTTTAAAAGTTCATACACCTTTTTATACACAAGCAGACAGTTCTCCTAGTAAGTCACATGTTGACATGTCTAGCAAGAATGGCGCGGACACATGTTGGCACGCCCCACTATGTGCTGCCTATTTGAGGATTAGGAATAAATTTGAGAAAGCAGATTTGCAGATTAAGGAATAGATTTGAGAGAAAGGGTTGGGTAAATGGGGAGGGATAGGATGGGATAGGAATGGGCTCTGGCATATCGAACTCGCTACCGAAACACGTACGTACGTTGGGGAAATTAAATAAAATGGGAATTTGGTACATTCACAGTAGTGTTCTGCTAGAGAGGGGTAAAGTGCTCAGTCGAGTGCGCCCATCGGCTGTGAGATTGCAGCGTGCATCCCCTCTCCCGTATGAATTTGAGGACATAATTAAACTTAATATACAATCATTCGATTGTCTATACGACACAAGTTCAATTATATTATTTGTTAAAAATTAGGTCAACATTGCTGTTTGTTTGCCAACCATCAAAGGGTTTTTCACAGATAGTAACAATGTCTTTGTTCTCATTTGAGTTTATCATACAGGGTGTATCATCAGATGTATACCTGAAGAAAACCATAGATTCTTCTGCCCATGGTTTGAATGTACGTTATATTTTGCAAAAAAAGATCGTTTGTAGTTAGTATCTAGCGCATGCGCCACTGTCACTTCTTCCTTTAGGTAACGTATTATATTTCCCCCAATGTACGTGCGTGTTTCGGTAGTGTGACATATGCCAGAGCTCATTCCTACCCTATCCCTCACCATTTATCCAACTCTTTCTCTCAAATATATTCCTTAATCTGCAAAGTCACACTTTTCATTCTGGACTGATATTGGCACGTATACCAGATGTCCACGAGCGACAGTATCCACTTACGTTCAGCTTCTTCGTCAGGATAAAAAAAAAACTATAGTTCTTTATTGAATTTATTCCTTGCTTTGCTCCTTCCATCGCTCGCTGAGCGACTTCTACATATTTACACATGTATTCTACATACATTATGTATTCTCTGTTAATTAATTCTACACCCCAGTTTTATTAGCCTTACAAATTGTCACAGGATGAATCGGTTCCCACATTCCCACACGTGGGCGACAAATCCCTGATCGCGTGACAGCACCGACACCGACACTCGGGACACACCTGTACGAGCGCACGCGATGTCGCCGGTTCCCATGGATGATGCCATATTCACACGAGCGTCGTGATATACACTCATTTCAGGAGATTGGTTCGTGTATTACATGATTGTGTAGGCGACTTCATTTTTTGAGATAAGCTAAGAATGTACTACTTCTTAGTTGTACATAAGTAAAAATTTACTTAGACTTCAAATGAAGTTCAATGAATGAAGACTTCAATGAAGGGTTTTTATATCCTGTAGTTCTCATACTGCCCGTGTGGTGTCGGCCGGCTTGTGAGTAGTACCACCCCACCCCATCTCATCCTGTGAGTGGCTTAAAAGAGGACAAAGGTATAACAAACCCGCTACCACAAAAAAGTAAAGAAAGCCGTAAAAAAGAAGAAAGAGAGAAAATTAATTCGTTGTCAGAACACCACAGTTTCATGCCAACTCAGAATCATGACAGTTTTAATGTTTGAAAATCTGAGACTCCCGATATATCGGGATATACTGCAGAATGCAGTATACTGCAGAATACATGCCTCCCTTTGTAGTTACGAAGGGGTTTAAAAGGTACTGCTGGCTATTGCGAATTTGAGAGTATAATCGTTTGAGGTTATTTAGGTCTCACGATGTACGATAGCCGCCCTGATAACTAGGGATTGCCGACGTCAAATATTCTGCTTATTTAGCATCATATTTAGAATATTTGCATTCAGTATTCAGTATTGCATCCACTGTAGGGCACAAGGGCACGGACATATTGTGGATTGGTGGAGACACCAATCAGACGTATTCCAGATTTCTTTAAAATTCTAGTACATGTGCGTTTCGTCACGATATTTTCCTCCACCGTCGAGCAAGTGTCAATTTAAAAAAAAATCCGTATTTAAGTTGCAACTCAATGGTATGGGCCGAAGTTTTGATCTGACAACCTCACGAATGATAGTCACCAAAAGATACCCATAAGCTGTCCCCGCTTCTCGTCCTACATTGAGCATTGCTCAGATCTATGCGCCGGTGCACCGAAATACCAGCTGGAGCCTTTTGACTCTGTCCAACGATGTGCTGTTCGAATTGTGTTGACAACTCTCACGGGTGGTCTAGAATAGCTCAGCGTTTTTACCGCCTATATAATAGGAAATGTTCTGATATACTTAGTCAATTTGATGCCAACTTCGGGTTTTTACCATCGCACCGCTCGTCATCGTCGTGCGGTTCATCTGCACTTCATTGACATAGAGTCGCTGCGTACAGTGCGGTCAAACAGACACTTTATACCAGCTGAGGTTTTTCCGTTACCCTACAACATGGGGCTCTTCAAGAGAGCTGTGATTCTGCAAGGTCGGCAGCGCAATCGCAAGCCGTGTGGTGTTGCAGTTGTCCATGGGCGGCGGTGACCACTTACCATCATGTGGCCCGTCCGCTCGTCTGCCATTTATTCTATATGAAAAAAAACATGACTCTACAAAGATAAGTTTTGCGACTCAACTAAATGCAAAGCTAATTTAGAATATAATCAAACAAATAAATCAAAATCCAGAGAGACATCTTTTATTCGTCAATAATTACTTCTCATACAGTCTCGTACACACATCAACATTATATTACATAACTCACTGTACAGTTATTGCGACTAAATACATTGCTTCTCTTTTACATTATACAACAGTTTTGGCAGGAGACGTGTTTGTGACACTTTTATTAAAATGATAACAATATTTTTGGTGATTACAATAGGGTATGATTTAAAGGAGAGGTAATAAATATAGGTTTTACAGTTTCAACAGTATGAAAAAACAAATTATCATACAAAAGCAAAGTAAATAATCGAAACGAGGAATAATATATCTTGAAATGAGTAGCTCAATAAATATTTAATTGCTTGAAAATTCGATTGGGCAGCGTAATTAAAAAAATGAGCAGTAACGCGTGAGCAGTTTTGCCAAATAGAAATCGGTCCGCTAGAAATATTGACACAAGTAGTAAATAAATTTGAATTAATTCTAACAAATTGTCTCTGGGTGGATGGATTTTCGTGTTGTATAAAAAGAATAACTACGCAGTCTGACTTCTGAACTAATCAAGCTGAATTGTTTCTGGGTAGGTATGACTTTTCTACCAAAATGACGTCCGATTTTTACCGAACGCCGACAACCGGAGGACTGTTTATCTGACTGCCCAATCAATCATTTTACCGCTCAAATAATATTTATTAACTGTGCAGTGTAACTGGATATTCGAAAAACCGTTTAAATAACTATTTCTCATTACAATATTACAATACATTGTGTACAATATAAATACTTAGGTATCAAATTGAAATGTAAAGTTGTGTATATTTGAATCCATTAAAATTTACGTTCGTGTTTGGAATTAATTAAAAAATAGAAATTACGCTTTTAATATTATTAATTACATCCGTATATGTATGTAACTAAATGTTATGTATGTGACGTCATTGAAATGACAATTTATCCTGTTAATTCGTGTATATTTTTATAATTCAACCTCTGTTAGTTTTGATTCCTCGACAGCAAATCGGAAGTCGCAAAATCTTTAAACTGGAATATCTAGAAGCCCGACCGATATCAAACAAAGGTTGGATAACGTGTACGGCGATTCTTCTCCATCATTTTCCATAGATTGGTCGTCCATCGACTACGAACCTCGCCGCGGACGTGTGAAAAAAAAGCTGAATTTTAAAATGTCGTAGAACATAATATAACATTTATATATATTTTTATGTAACTCTGTCTGTATATATGTACATAAGATGTATCTAATTCACTACTAACATTTTATTACCGTCGTTGTATCTGAGCTTTTCTTGCTATCTCTACCTCTAAACAGTTTGATGTGAATAAGGGTTCTGTTATATTTCAGTGTTATATTTTACATAATATAAATTAAATATAATGTATAAAACAGTACACACTTGGTATGTATATAAACGTAAAACGTATAATGAAAAGACGTAGGTATTTTTACGTGTAATCACCAAAAATATATTTCTTCTATTTATTTGAAAATAAAATAAAATAAAATTTTCATAAAAGACATCTTTATCTCACTAATATTCAACACATAAAGACACACGTAAACAATAAAAAAACCCTAATAAACAATTATCTGTGCACAGAAGTTTATTTAAATAATATTCCCTTCTAAAACGTTTACTTTTTGAAAATATTTATATTATAAAAGTTTACGAAAGTATATCATAAATGCAGATACGGAATTATTTTATATACATACGTAATAATTGTATTTGAAATAAAGTGGCGTTTGCATTAGGTAAAGTAGACAAGAAAATTATATTTTTCTTTTCACACAATTCTTTCACTTAATGTAAACGCCGCGTAAAATAAAATTAGCAAAACAGCACCAGTCCGAAATAAAACAATCAAAAATTTAAAAAATCTCCTACATTTATCTCTATACATGTAACTACACACCAAATTGCACGACAATGTACACTTTATTGCATTTACAATCCAGGATTGTTTATAAAATTCGTTTTCCTAATATAAAGTAAATATACAAATGCGGCAAATTAAGAGGTCAATTGCTAAGAAGGAAACTTTAGTTCACTAAAACATTGTAGAAAAATTGTATGCCTCATCTTATCACATAAACTATACACTTAATAATAATAAAAACATTTTATGTACAACATTAAATATTATGTCTAACCTAAATATTTATACAGAGGAACAAAAAACTTGAACTAATACGCTACTGACCCCACACTTATTTCATTTCTGGAATAGAACAAGAGTCCTGGCTCCTAAGGTTTAACAAATTGTCTATCATTATCGACGTCTTTTGAGCGTTCTTCTGCGTTTCGTTCGGCGTGTCGAACACCTCCTGATTCTGGACCGTTTTCGGGGTGTAGAACGCCGAAACGGGATCGAAGGTCGGGCAAGGGTCGGCTCTCTCGCTGTCTCTGCTTCTAGACCCGAAGTACTCCTCGGAAGTCGTCGTCGCCTCTGCGTTCTCCTGGAATTCGCTAGAGGAGGTTACCGCGTCCTCTGGCTGGGTCTCCCGTTGGTACCGTTGGAACGGATCGAACCTTTGGCTCGGCAGATACGGCGGGAAGCCGTAAGGCGTGGATCAGGCTGCCGCTAGCTGTCTCCACATCGTATGTCACATGGTGGCCATATACGGCCATGAAAACGAGCTTCCGGACAGAAGCATGTCCCTGATGAGGGTTTCTATAGGCGTTTTGCCAACAAGTCTTACGAAGAAGAGCTGTTCTATGACTTGAGAGCTGACTGTTCTTAATGAAGGTAGTCGGAGGAGAAGTTTCCCGAACCTGGTGGGTTGATTGGGGTACTGACTCCGGCAGTACTCCTCGAGGGCACACTGGGATTTCTCCTGTAAGCTTTCTATGTGTGAGACGTCTGACAGGCCGCAGGCATCTGGAAAGAAGACAGAATCTGTTAATATTTATTTTTTATGGTGGATAAAAAATATGGACACCGCATTATGGTGATCGGCTATTTCTGTCTTCCGATATATTATTATGTAAGAAAATATCAATTTTCGCCCAATAATCGTGAGGAATCGTGAGTTTAAACACATTTTTTAAATAGGTATAATGCATAAAAAATGTAGGGAATGTATAATATTATAACTACATTATAAAAATGTATAATGTAGGGATATTTTAATAATCAATACGATAGTGTAGGGAAGCATTGAGAAGAAACCTGTCAGACCATCCATCTACCGATACCACTACCCTTCATCTACCAATCCACCTGGTTCGTGTCAACCTTTTGGTGATTATAGCTCGTTTACAAGGGTGTCCCATACTGAAATGTTATAGATTTAAATGGATGGATTTATATTTATAACGTTAGGGAATTACGGAGAATTTATTATAATTGATAAAATAAGACTTTAAGGTCGCGCTAGTAAGAGCGTAGAAGAGACGTGCAGAAGACAATGGATAGGTTTGGATTTCATAACTAATAGTTGACGACTGCTCTCTTCTCTCTTTTTGCTCCACTCGTCTCCACTTTTGTGGAAACATAGCCTAAGTACTTATAAGGATTCTAAGAATATTTTACTAGGCTTATAAATATTTTAACGGACAGCAAAAAAATACTAAATGGACAGGAAACCACGACCAACGAAACAACTTTGGGGGAGAGTGCACGCTGCAATCCAACAGCCGCTGGGCGCGCTCGACTGGCCACGTTACCCCTCTCTCACAGAAGACTACCTTGAAATGTACTGCATTTTCCACT
Source organism: Sesia bembeciformis (assembly GCA_943735995.1). NCBI lineage: Eukaryota > Metazoa > Arthropoda > Insecta > Lepidoptera > Sesiidae > Sesia > Sesia bembeciformis. The sequence continues at coordinate 12,284,614 of OX031040.1, forward strand.
TTATCGTATTTCCCCAATGTACGTACGTGTTTCGGTAGTGAGTGAGATGTGCCAGAGCCCATTCCCATCCTATCCTATCCTATCCCTGCCCATTTTCCCAACCCTTTCTCCAAATCCATTCCTATATCTCCAAAGGTAGGCAGCGCATCCGGGGGCGTGCCAACATTTATCATTTTGGACTAATGTTGGCATGTATCGCGGATGTCTATAGGCGACAGTATCCACTTACCATCAGGTGGACTGTATGCTCGTCTGCCGCCTTCGTACATAAAAAAAAAAAAAAAAAAAAACTTATTTTTGAATAATTGAAAGAAATAATTACTAAGAATGTCATGACCAAGGAGACGGATTTCACTTCGCGGGGATCTACTATTTCTAAATGGTCACCAGAGAACACAAACCTAACCCATCATTTAATTTGCTACCATCGATTTGTTGTCCGTTCAGTTTCTTTTTTCGGCTCATTTAATGAATTCCCGTTTTAGTAAGCTGATAGCATCAAATTCAATCAGAGATATAGGATTATACTGTGGTTGATTAGATTTATTGTACCATAAGGAGTACGTACCTACATCTTTTTGGAATAATATTTATTGTCTAATGCTCATCATATTTTTATGATGTTTTCCTTAATAAAAAAAACCTTCAACTGCGACGTAAATACATTTTATTTTTCTCATAATGCTTTAAAAATACCTGCGTAAGAAAAATAAGGATGTCATCAAAATTTAATGTAATAGAAACATTTACAGTACATTAAATTCTTGTTTTATTCATACCTACTGTGTAGAGTGTAATAATGATAATAACCTGTTGTGTAATACGTTTTTTATGGATAAACAGTGTAATGTTTGAGTTTTATTAGTAGTTAGGTGTTAATATGTCGGCCTAATAATAAAGTTTGGTCATAGGTTGAGCCGTCACAGCAAATAACAAAACTTAAAAGTATGTTTCAAGATCTTTGTCATCTGATAACAATTATATTAATTTTGATGTAATCTGAGAAAACCTTGTTGTTGATTAAAACAATAGCATAATTTGTTTCGCCGCCTTTTTTCCAAGGAAAAAGGGGCAGATCTGATTCATTTTGTATTTTATTTTTATATAATTTTTATCATTTTTATCATATAATCAGTATCATATAATATCATTAATATAATCATATAATCATATAGTATCATATAATATACATAGTTTTATCATATAATCATTTTATATAATTTTTATCATATAATCAGGATTTGATAATTTGATGGACATTTTACTTGTGGATAGTCATTTCTATATTTATACATTTGTATAGACGTAACAAATTGTCAACCACTGTGTACCTTGACTCTCCTATGTCTTAGACTGTACTAAAACTAAGATCTACGCAGACTGTATAAGTTCCTAAAACGCGACTCAGTCTAAGAGCAACACGCATACCCAAAACTATTTATCTTGGCCTAAGAGTAATCCTTTCCGGACATCCGTACAACCCCAGACACAAAACCGTATAAACATAATATCCCGTAAACCGTCGCAGGCAGTCTTAATGCGATTAGAGCCCTTCGGTACATTTGCCTGATATTGTGCTGCACATTAATATTTTTTATTGTTATAAGAAATGACGCGGTAAACAAAAGGGTCATTATGACCCCAAGCAGATGCAGGCCTGGTGAAGGTGAAGTGTACGAAAATGATAGTTATTGTATGACAACACTGATGAAATTAAGAAGGCTGTTGTTGGCATTTTATCGGAATGAATTTTATTTATTGTTGTTTAGTGTTAGTGCTAGGTCTTACAGCCTGAGTACTATCATCGGGGTATCAGTTTGATACGTCTATTTTATTCCAGGGTACCTAATTATATAAGACGGTCAAAAGTACGCTGAGTTGTTTCGATAAAAGGGTGCATGCAGTGTTCGGTAGTGCGGCGTGTCTGGGCGGGCGTGTCTACGTATCATATTCCGTCTACCCTGATCGGGCATACGATATAGAAATTATTAATATTTATCTAACTATTGGTTTTACGTAATTTCTTCCAATTTGATATCAGTTTTGTTAAATATCTTCTTTACTAATATTAACTTAATATATCAACAAAAATTTAGTTCATAAAATAAAAATGTGATATATTTGAATAATTGTTAAAATCAATGTGGGAATAAATGCTTTCATTAATAGTGTAAAAATCATAATAAAGTTGTCTAATGAGCCGTTGTAAATGTATCATATTATTTATATTCATAGGTGTTGGCTGGGCGCGACTTGATTGCCGAACACAGGAGAAACATTGCTATACAATGAAAAAGCTTATGTATCAAACATGAACAAGGCACTGTGTGTTGATGTGTTCAAATAGAGTATTACAGTTTCAGAATAAATCAAACACTTTTATGGGTTTAATTAAGAGAATTTTACTTGTGGATAGTGTAAGTTTCTAAGAAAATATTCTTAGAACACACAATAGTGAGATGTTTTTTTTATTTTATAACTTTCGGATTTTTGTACCAAATTAAAAAATTGAAGTTCGAGATTCACAAAGTACCATTTCCAAACTTCCTTTCCATTCATGGGAATTTATTTTCGTTTTTTAAATTATAAACTAAAAAAGTGAATATTATCCTGTCTAAAGCTATTTGAACTACTCGATCGCAAGTTAGTTTTCCGTACGAGACAACCTTGGCACAATGTATGCAACGCTTAAAACAATTACTTCGTGTTGTAATACTTGTCTACAAGTAGGTTAATTTTTAATTACTCTTAAAGAGCCACTGTCAGTTTTAATGTAGCTTAAAGTGGTCGCGTTATCTTTCAAATGTTTGTTTGAATTAAAGACGACTGACATGGCCGTTATCTTTTTTAATATCTTTATGTTCGTATTAATTTGATGGACATTTAGAAACTAGCGGTCTACTCGAGGTTACATTACGTTTCTACAGATGTTATTGGGCATTTTTTTAAATTATATTCATTAACTGGAAAATGGTATTAAATTATAAAAAGCGTCGTCGAAAATTCCACATTGAGATTTGAGATTAACTTCCCACCTTTATTATTTCCATTTATTGGATTCTGACTACTATTTTTAGATACTTTTATGTTGATTTTAATACACAAATATATACATAATTTGTAGTTCAAACGAGCTGATGAATGAAAGGTTTCGGAACTGAGTCTTTTTTAGAGATTTTGATACAGCCATAAATTAAAGCACAATTCTTGGGACGAAGAAGTTCCCTCATACTTCTTTACAGTAAGATAATTATGAGAACAGAATGTACTAAACACGCAGTACTTCAAGTCAGAGTTTTTTCTGGGTGCGGAATGTCATTTAATAAATACAACCCATATTTTATTCAACTTTCAAGCGTCTATTAATTGTAATTCGTGTGTCCACGCCTCCGAATGTCTCGGGACAGGGTGACGCAATCCTGCGCCCATCGGCAATTGTGGTCACTTGCTACTAATTGTACACCCGATGTTCTTAACTGGCGACAGCTGCCTTATAATTGATAAGAGTTTCCTTTACAGGCAAATCGAAACCTTAAAAAAGAGGAGCAGGGCCCAATTTTCTATGAGTAGTAGATGGAAGGCATTTGCAGATGGCGAATTGTATTACTAAAAGAGTTAGACAAGATTTTGAGTTTTATTGGGTGAAATTTACAGTTTGTTTTGTCAGGGATGCTTCGTACTTGTTTTGCAGGGAAATGCCATTTAGTAATGGTAATTGTTGCAACAACTTTAGTTAAGATTGTTGAAAGGGCTGATGACGACTTTAAAGACTTAGTATTGTCTGTATTTTTGAGCGTAGAGCGGATTAATGAGATCTTCTTTATATTCTAAGATGAATTTGGCTAAAAATTCTTCTTTTCTCCTATTTTATATTACTTAGTATTTTCGCTGAATCACATCAAATAATCTGATATTTAAAAAAATCTAGATATTTGTAGATTAATATTTCTAGTGAATATTTGACATTCCTAAAGAAAGGCCTTGTGGTTTTTTATTTATTTACTATTTACATTTCTAACATTACAAAAGTAGATTTTGTAATTTTACACTGTAATGTACAAAAGTGCCGGAAAGCTACGGGCTGGCTTGCAAGGACTGCAAGGCACAGGGTTTTTTCCAAGTATATTGTAAATTCTTATAACTACCCGTATTCTCACATCTAAGATTAAAACTGTATGTATTTTTTTCGTGTTAATGAGTCAGTGTTCCTTTATAATGTCGTTTTAAAATAGATGTTATGTTTTTAAGTGTTATAGCATTGACCGTATCAGGTATCATAGACGAGTATTGTGAAGTTCTTTATCCATAGAATTTATTGACTTTTGGTTTGGTTAAAAATTGCCGTTGTCTTACTCCCCTGAGTGTACCTTTATGAGACATGTCATTCATTCTCAATGTTCAATTAAATTCAGTGTCCACATTTAATGGTCGTATCGCATCGGGGTCGTATCAATTAAGCTACATTACATTGTTACGTTAGTCGCCGGCCACAGGGTTAATCAGTATTGGGCTGTCTCAACCTGATCTTTGGTCTTAGAGACCATTGGCGTACACCTTTTGATTTGATCGGTGCAGGGTTAGGGTCTATGCCCATGTCATTAGTGAGTACTTAATCTATATTTATCCGGGGCGATCGAATTGCAGCTTTTGTTTTGACCGTTTGGGTACTATACCAAATACTATACCGTTTAAGTACTATTGATAAAATACAAAAAAGGCAAACTAAGATTTAGATAATATTGCATTTAGAAAATTGAATAATTGTTTGAGAAGAATTGTTGTGGTTCACAGTTAAAAATTTCTTTGTGCTGTGACCTTGTACTGGCGTAACATTTAATCGCATTAAAATTGCGGAACTACGTTTTAGAATTCATAAGAATTTTTTTATCAAAAATGATTTAAGTCAACATTACAGTTTAACAACAAAAACACCCCCAAACAGTTAGTGAATCAGATTCGGTCCTGCTTTTCTTAAATAATATTGACGGTAGTGTCAACTAATTTGACCCGGTAAATCAATGTAGCATTGCCGCAATGAAGCCGGCATGCCGGCGCCGGACTGGCGATGGTATTAATGAAGAAAAACACCAACAATATCGCCAATTTACTACGTAGCAGCAATAATGTGGTCGTGTATCTGATTTGGATTAATACAAGACAGTTTATAGCGTCACACTAAAATAAAATTCTGTTTACCAATACAATGAAAATAATCCTGAGCGTAGATACGAGATTCCATTGTTAGATAATTACATATAGGATCAGTGGGATTGCATGTTTTTTTAATTCATATTAAACTATGACAAAATCTATTATGGTTCATTAAATAGTATCGAGTAAAGGGTGTAAGTAAATCGAGTTGAATCGATGACCCGCATTCATTCCTCCATTTGTTCGTTCGCGCTATATGTATCTTTTATGAACGAAATAATTGTAGTTTATTAAATGATAGATGCGGGTGTTGATAATGGGAATACATTTTTAAATCAAGGATTGTGGGCTATAGGGTTATCTTTCCGTTTTTTTTTAAATAAGGCTAAATTTGTGATATTGGAATCTAAGTTGTTCTTTTATTTTGAGTAAGTAATTTGGTATAACGAAGAAACAGGAGCAAATATCTCTATCTAAAATTTCATTTCATATACAAATTGTCTTCAGTGGTAGCCTATTAAGGCTACCACTGAATTTATATTATATTAATTAAATATATATTAAATTAGTTAATATAATTATTTATATTATATTGGGTTAATTAAGGCTTTATATTAATATAAATAGTAATTAAAAATACATAAAGTGTAAAACCGATAATATTATTATATACTAGCTGTGCCCGGCCACGCGTTGCTGTGGCTGCCCAACAGATGGCGCTAAGGGTGGACAACCCTTATCACTAAGGGGTATGAAAAATAGATGTTGGCCGATTCTCAGACCTACTCAATATGCTCACAAAATTTCATGAGAATCGGTCAAGCCGTTTCGGAGGAGTACGGGAACGAACATTGTGACACGAGAATTTTATATATATAGAGAAGAGATATAGAGAAGAGAAGATAATCATGCGTATTAGTTTTAGGATATGATACAATAGTGTCACCGAAGGCCTAATATAAATTGATATTCCTTTTCAAATTCAAGAAGGCGTTTCACAACACGTCGTAGGCGGATCAAGACGGCAGATGTTTACACTGGCGGAGGATGATCCACAAACCTCGAGTGAATGGTAAAGAATGAACGGCATTAGTCGAACAATGAACGAACGGACATAATAGCTCTTTATTCGACCGAATCTTATTATAACTGACGCGTGCACAAGGATCGACAAAGAGTGCTTTCGAATGATTTCAAATTTCGAATACATGATGTTGCATTTTGTTTTTTTAGTGTCAGTATTAAACTCAAGAATTCTCTGTTATGCAGTGAACAGATATTTATTATTCGTTTATGTTCTACCTTAATTGACGTAGGATAAAATATTGTAACCATGATATTGAACGATTGATGTTATGAATCTCACACAATAATAGGTATCTTACATGTTGCATATAAATGGGTTAAACAATAAAAAAATGTTAAATTAAATGTTAAGTTAAATGTTTGTTTAATACCTACATGTTAAACAAACACTACAACAAATATAAATATACGCAACGATTTAGGGACACGCTCTAAAATCCCGACCCGATTTTATCAACGACAATGGCGTCTTTACAATCGCAAAATAATCTCGTAAGGAGATCGGAAATAGCGAAACAAATTTAGCACCCACAATAGGGCCCCGGTGTTTGTCACCAAGATTCCAATCTTCAGAATAACACCCTTCCATTATCAGATCTAGATGTTTATTTACGTTCATGCACAACGAAATTTACAAAATTATTGTGACCCATTGCGTGTTTGGAGAGAAAATTTTGTCTATAAACACCTTATTGAGAGGTAGTGTGTATTAACTGATTAAATCGAAGTTGCTTCTGAGAAGGCTTCTGAATATTTTGCTGATTATATTATTGATATAGCAGTTAACACAATAGACCGTCTTAGATTTATGATAGTACATAAGACGCCAATAGACAAAATTTGTAGAAAAATTAATTCAGTGTCGAGCTCGGAATCGTTATAATAAATTGCAAAAATTTCAACAAATGTTCAATAGACACAAATTGAACGTCATAAATATCTACCTACCCGAACTCCCAACGATAAAAGAAACGGTCAGCGGTTATTATTAAAATTCTTTGCAAACTTAATTGTGTCCTTTCAAAAAATTAAACTGAATATCGCCTATCGTCACTAAGTCTATGAGGCAAGTCGGAAAATCGTTTGAATAAACGTTTGACCTTCAAAAATGTGCCGTTTTCGGATACTTGTCCATACGGTAAATGTACCATCACATTCTAATAGCATTAAATGGCGCGAAAAAGAAAAAAAAGGTGACAATCGCATTGTGTCAAAATTTTTAAAATAAACACCTTTTGAGTGGGCGGGCGCACGAGTATTTGTAAATAGATTTTTGTTATGCTTTACAGAATGGTTTTTTGCAATTGCCGCTAGGACCCTACGAGGGTTCACTGTATTGTCACGTGCCTTTAATATTCGCGTTTGTGTACCTGAATCACAACAATCTACAGAGAAAGACTTGGAAAAAAAACAATAATATTTAAATATTCATACAGACTAAATTAAATAGGGCTACAGAGAAAAATCCAATTGTGATGTCATTAAACGAAAAAATAAACCTTTGAAATCGAGCTCAAACCAAAAGAAAAACATAATAATTCAGCTAGTGTTTACACGTTAACCTTTGGAAGAAATAGAAAAAGTCTAAACCTCACATAGCGCAAAGTTTAAAAGGGCTATAAAAAATTCAAAAAGGTCACTGAAAGGGCGAAGTGAAAGAGAATGTCTAAATGGACTTTAGGTAAAATACGACAAAGTTCACTACATATGCTATTATACTACACTGAGAAATTGTTCTGAGTACTACATACAATATGATATAATTACTAAATGCAACCCCTTCAGCCTAATAAATCATTGTTACGTCAGAGCAAGGTAACATAATAATGAATTTTGATGATGTGAAATGTTGTATCCTGCTTCGAACAAGCGTGTTTATTTTTAACGTAGATTTCTGAATAGTGTTATTTAAAATAATGATATTTAAGAAGGAAAAATTTTACTGTTTACAATTAGCGGATTTTTCGAATTTAAACAAAAAATGCCACGCTAAAATATTACAATACGTAAAGTGAAACATTTTTGAAATCCGTTGGAAAATGACCGTGATATAGCTATTCAGTTCTTTTTATAGAAAAAGGCGGCAGAAGAGCATACAGTCCACCTGATGGTAAGTGGATATTGTGGTCCATGGACATCCGCGATATATGCCAACATCAGTCCAGAGTGACAAACGTTTGCACGCCCTCGGATGCCCTGCCTACAGATAACGGATGGTTTGGGAGAAAGGGTTGGGAAAATGAGGAGGGATAGGGTAGGATAGGATGGGAATGGGCTCTGACATATATCACTCACTACCCAAACACGTACGTAATACGAAAATACTATTCGGAAAATAGTTTCAAACGCGCTTGCTACTCCCAACGATGACGTCACGTTACAATTCTTAAAAGTCCTTCCTTTACAATTTATTGAAAGGATTTGTTTTAGAAAATAAAAACCTTTATACGTAGAGTTTCGTGACGATACTGTTCGCTCAATATTTAACTTTGTCATTTTTAAAGATCGTATAAAAAAAGTAATAATCTAAAATGTGTATAATACCTGTACCCACTCTAGGCATCAACACGTGCTCCCTGTTCACATAAGCTTAGCATAACAACCTAACAATAAGGTGATGGGTAGGTATACAATGTCGCCAGTTGCCTAACCGAGGTTTGGAAATAGTTTAAGTTTTCAAACTTGGTTTCAAAGTCTTGGTTTCACTACATATTTATTAATGAGCAGTTCTCAAGTTCTTAATGTTCTTTTAACAGTATCCATCGGTTTAGTTGACGGTGACGCACACGTGACACAACTGATAAAGTGACAGAGAAAGTGGCCAGACAGAAGTTCGAACGAACTACATAAGTGCTATAACATTACTCTGAATGTTTCTGCGATCTGCGATTATTTAAAAGGTGAGATATTGTTATCGTGAAAGTTGACGTTTGATCTCCATGTACCTCTTGTCAACATCTATATTTCTATCATTATCGTGTGCTATCGAAGTAGTTTCAAATGAACTTCGTTCGAGCCGATATATCGTAGCGAACGGTTTCGTGGTAGGAGTCTACTGAAATAGCGGCCGAACCTTCGTTTTTCGTGTTTTCGGAGTAGACACCCTGGCTAGAATTAATCGGTTGGTTAATGTTTGAGAAACGTTCGCAAATTGGTTTTGCTTTGAATGTAACGTTCATTCTAAAACGATATGAAACTTTCTTAAACTGTGTTTTTAACGGCCGTGTGGCGTTGACCGTTTCAGAATTGCATAATACCATTTCTTCCAGTGGGTCAAGCTTTGAGGAACTAAATCACGTCAAAAAGAGTGGTCTCGCCAACTCGCTTGGACAGCGTGCCGTTTTAAGGCCATATATCCCTCATGCTTAAGACAATTTTCTTGAAGAGGCCCAGCCTAGCGGGGGACGTTACAAGGGCTGGTTCTGACTTTTTGGTGGGAATTTGAGACGTGAAGTTGTGTATTTGTTTGATCATTATAAAAATTGTGCATTTTGCGATTTAATAGTGATAGTTTATTAAACTTCAAAGTGTTTTCTGTGCGTAATGTGTGTGATACTCAAAGAAAAGCATAGGACTGTTTTGCGTGTGCTTCCAAGGAGTCATCTTTTATCCTCAGTTAACCTATTATCACTTTACTGAGCGACTCCTGCCTTAATTCGACGGGATTGGACGTTGACAGAAAAAGCTTTAGACTTTTTATTCTTTAATGCGAAGAAATTTTGACACTGGCAGAATGTGCTAATTGCACAATTGCCATATATAAAAAGAAAAGAGGTTATGGTTACGGTGTAAATTGTGCTTTTATGATTCAGTCCCGAACCTCGACAATAACAAAGTAAATATAACAGTGCAATATAACAGTACCTATTCCCTTTAAGAGGCGAAACCTAAAACTCTTAAGGTGCGTGCATACGATGTCGCTATCAGCCGATCGCAAATAAACAACGCCGCGGGTGGCGCTACCAACAACGCGTCCTGTGGCTACTTTACGACTTTAGAAAAATACTTGTGCAGCTACTGAGGTAGCTAGGATTTCTGCTAATACAAACGTGGACAAACTAAGTAACTATAACAATATACTGTAAGTAGTAAGTGCTTATTCTAGTAAGTAGATACCTCATGTATATTTAAAGTCTGTTCAAAGGAGGAATGTTAATAAAGTAACCCTTTCCCCAAATCCATTCCTACATCTCTAAAGGTAGGCGGCGCATAGGGGGGCGTAACAACGTTTGTCATTCTGGACTGATGTTGGCATGTAGCGCGGATGTCTATGGACGACAGTATCCACTTACCACCAGGTGGATTGTATGCTTGTCAGCTGCCATTTTCCTATAAAAAAGAATATCGTATTACGAAAGTGAAAAGCAAACGGAAACCGGAAAGCAAAGTTTGATTTTCTTTTCTTATTTTTTTTTAACAAACAGTGCAAATATCAATTACTGTTACTTCAATAAGAAAACATTATAATTAATTTGCTGTTCCTTATTTTAAATCGCACATTACTTTTTAATAATAATAAATGTCAGAGAATCGAGTAAGAGATTTCATCCTAAGAGACGTATAGAGAAAGGACTCCGCATAAAATTGTAGTGTTTCTTCTTCACTAAAACTTTCACAATGAATTAGCGAATGCGAATGGGAATGTTTACATTTTACGAATCATTCTCATGTTACAATAGCGTATATTCGTTACTTTCCTTGTTAAAAGATCTGTAGTGTTTGATTATTAACTTGAGTCATAACGCCTGGAGCATATTAGGTGCTGTAAGCTTCCAAGTTGCGACAAGATCAATATTAACAATTTCCGATGTGCCTAATCTGAGTCAAAAACGGCGTAAGTAAGTTAAACAAGGCAGTATCTTAATCTATAATTTGGAATCAAGAAGTTCAATGTACGAGTACATAATTGAAGGACATTACAGGAATTGCACTACAGTCACAGTTTATACAAATCGTTTTACTAGTTAATTGACTAACTGTCACATTAATATAACATATAGCATATCTTTTCAACTAGTCTGCCAAACATGTGTACACATGTTTCTTCCTCGTTCTTCGTAATCGAAGAGCCTTATGCTGTTTTAATAGAAACAAGCTTTATAACGATTATTCTTTACTTATCTTTTATTTATTTATTTAATTTGGATAACCAACAGAGGTAACAATAAACAAGTATACATATAAAATTAGTGGTTACAGTATAATTGTTACCCTACTTACTTACCTTTTTACTGATCTTTGTTATTTTCCTTTATTTATTTATTTCTAAATTATAATTTACCGTTTTATTTTTCTTACTTATATCTCATTTACGAGTATTAATATTATATAATAATGAAATGTATAAATATAATAACATAAGTTAATGTAAATGAAAATAAGATATGCAATCACAAAACAAATGCCTGAAGACAATCGTTTCAATTAACGAAAGTACAATGCGATGCTCGCAAGTGGGTCACAATGTCAACACAACGTGGCCGAGGCCTGTGTCAGATGTCACGGGTGTCAGATAGTGGGGTCCGCGGCAAAGTTCAGGCATAATGGCGCGAACCGCCACTGTCACTCTCGTATCGCATCTAACCGCGAGGACCGGAATGACGCGTTTGTGTACTAAGCTTTACAATAACTTGATTTTCGAATTAGAATGACCTGGGTTCTGGTGTGATTAGGGTGAAGATTTTGGAATTGGGGTAATTTTGAAAATGTTTTCAATGTTTCGATTAAGGAAGCAAGGACTATATATTATACTAGCTATCCGCCCTAGTTACGGTCAGGTGGCGTAACGATTCCCCATGGAACTCAAATATAGCCTTTATTCAGCATTAGTTAGTTCTTGAAAGTAAAAGAATGTTCACAGTCGGTCCAGGAGTTTTTGATTTTACTATGAAGATCTTCGACGTTGCACTGTCGCTACAGTAAACACATGTATGCTACACGTGCGTCGAAAGTGCAATTCAATTTTATAAACTTGTTTTTCCATGTTCATTCCCAATTCTAGCATCGATTAGGGCATTAGGCTAAGTATTAGTTTTCAGTATTATCTTGTAATTCTTTTTCATTAAATTTATTTTTCGTGTTTTTTCCATCCCCCGATGACAGTATACGTAGTAATTCACAAAAATGAACTCTAGACATGAGAATGGATTTTTAAGGAATAGGCACAAATCAAAAAAATATGCAGCAAACCATTAAAGTAGTTGAATGAAGTGAAAGGATTTAGAAAATAAACGTAACCGTAGTCTGAAGTTGAAATTTATAAACATTTCCTAAGCGAGCAAATATATTAATTGGTAGGCGCTGGCGTTCCATGATTTCTCAACACGACCTGTTTCTACGGGCGGTGGTTTTAAAGCTATCGCTCTGTTCTCAGTAAAGTTCGTTAAAATGCCGCTACTCTTTATCGGAGGTATTTTGTTTATCTACAAAGATATGTAAACGGATACTATAAACAAGCTATCACAAAAATACTTCTTATAAACAGAACTATCAAAACCGCGTAATCTTTTAACTGGCGCATTTTACTTCACGTATTCTCGGGCGATAGGAGAGTCACAAGTTACGTTCCGCACGCTGTGAGCTCGTACCTACGTACCATCGTCGTGATAACCGTAATGACGTCGTAAACTTGCCTCGGATTGCGCGAAAGAGATAGAAAGAACGGAGATATGCGAGCCGGAACGCGGAAGAATTAGCCTGGACTAACGACAGAGTAAATCACCTGTTAGGCTGGATCCTAACCTCTTTAGTGTAGTGAGATTAAATTTAAAGTACGCTTAAATCACACGATTTGTATGGGAAACTTGTTCTAATAATAGCTGCGCAGTCGTTATTGATTTGTGTCTTCGGAATAATGTTTATGTTCACTTTCTAACAAACGAATAGTTTTATTCAATTTATTTATTATTCGTACTAGTATGTAGTAAATACCTTATTTAACGATCACAGGCAGGACGCTAATAGATGCTACGCTTTAGAAAGCTTCATTATTTCTGTAGCTTCAAGCTTGTTAAATTACCGCTACATTTCACGTATCTCTTTTCAGCGCGTTAATGAAATCATTTTCAACGTTCAAAAGCGAATTTTAAAAAGCCATCAGTTAATTATTCCCCCGTGTCCACAGATGGGCATATTACATTTGAATAACAAAGAGCTGACCGCGCGCTTGTTGCGGAAAAACGAAAGATTGACACTCCTGAACTGAGGGTTGGCGGTTATACCTATACGAGTACGAATAAATCACGTTGTTTACTAAGTGATAAGTTTTAAAATAAAATTTATTAAGGAGATAGATTTATTATACAATTAAAAGTTTGAATCATAGGTACCGTATGATATTATGGCATTTTCACGTGACAACAATTACTGCTTAAGACCATAGATATAGAGGGATAGACTACGCAAGCTGTCCGTCCCCGCGTGCCCGAAGTTGTAACTAAGCTACTACATCACGCGCTGCTCGTTCAGTCTGTTCCGACCCGTGTCACTAGCACAACATAAAATGCCTAATTGCGCTGTAATCAGTTGTAAAAAATCGTCATAAGTTGTAAACCGAGTCGAAAAAGACGTTTCGTTTCATCGATTAGTGGTTTCCTATCACTGAAGTTTACTCTGTAAAGTGACACGCTTGGTTTCCATACAATATCACGAACTTATCTATCTATGTCTATGATTAAGACCCTCTTTTGTTATTACTAAACCAACAACGATCCATAATAATAACCAACAAATAATGATTTTCCAGATTTCATTTCTAAGAAAGCGACCCCATTATTCTTCTGTAACAAAACGTTTTGTCTTATTTTACGCCTGCATTTTAATAAAGACCAACTATTTCGCGGCACGCATGCCGCCAGCTATTTTTTGATGAATGAATATATCAGCGAGCGAAGCATTGATTGATAGCAGCGTAAGGGCGCATACAAAGCGATCTTTGCTCTCTGACATTTCGCGGTTTAATCACGTACTAGAGGCGGGCTAGAGGGCGCTAGTGGCGATCGGCCGAGATCAGTGCGCTCTTGACATCGACAATGCCACTTGACAAAGTCACTTCGGACGGATATTGACAAGTATGCTCGTAGCTTAACCCATTGTCTGCCACGTGCTGTTTCGATCGTTATCTTGGCTGTTTTACACATTAAATCTGCTACATGGTGAGCTTTGATATCGATAGCATAATGATATTATTTGTGAAAATATTACGAAGAAAATAAACTGTTTTCTCACGAAAATAAACGTTTTAGTAAGAAACTTACATATGAATGACTGTAATTGAAAATTTTGCTGGAATGTTCTTGGTTTTGTCTATATGGAAGGTAGTATAGAGGAAATGCCATGAAACTGATTGGTTGAGAACCTCTTGGATTATATTTGAACACAATTCCCACAATGAAATCTGAATTTTTACTAACATAATATCCTTTGCACGAATTATTTGAGTTTAAAACTCGTTTGTGTACCATGTAAGTATATGACACCAACACCAACACAAGAGGTATGTAACGAAGGTAATCTAATAATTCTAAAAGTGCTAAAGTCGGATTTTTTATTCGATTCAGGGATATGACATGTAGAATGTGTCATCTCCGTACAAATTCCACTCTGTTTGACAGTTCTACATGTCATATCCCTGTTTTGAATAAAAAATCCGACTATAGACAATGTGAACTCGATGGTATTGATTGTAGAATTACAGTCGTCATCAGTTGCAGCTAGCACTTAACATTTACCCGAGCGGCAGTACCTACACGGAACGGGAGGACGAACGCTGTCCGAGTTGGAAACTAATGTTTGTTGTAGGGCTGTCACTTGCAGGAAAACATGTTTTTTTTTGCTATCGGATGAACTGGGTTGATGTTGCAGGAATGCTATTAAACCGCTTTGCATTGATTTGCAATAAGTAAATTCTTTGGGAACAGTTCAGTATCAGGATGCATACCTAATGATATAGCATTATCAATCATATTTTAATATTGCTAAGTAAATAAAAATTAAAAAAATGTTTTTTATTGAACATAAAACAAGCGTGCAATTTTACAGCACAATTGTTTTATCCTATAACATGATAACTTGGATAATAATTTTGACCTCTGATCTAGGTGAAAACACAGTATCTTGAGTTTAAGGTTGATTACTTAAATTTTACTGGATCGTATGATTATGTGGTATGTGACTGTTTCATTGAAGCCTAAATACTGATCAATTGCGTTGTGTAACTAGCTGTGACATTTTACATGATTGATAGCTCAGTACTCAAGTATCGACGTACATATATGGATTTCATTAAATTAATTTCATTGCTCATCCTATCGCTTACTCAGATTTTGCTGGCAAAAATCTCCCAAGGGCTTGCCTTTTGTACTTTCTTTAGTAGATAATTTTATTATTTCTGTGTAGAATAAATAATAATATGGACAAAATAAATAATATGGACATAATGTCAATTTAAAAAAGAGATGCTATTTTAATTTCAAAAATGTCTGTCAACCCTAAAACGCTGTCGGGTGCGAATAAAGCTCGCGTATACATAGCAGACGAATGGAGTGAAAAAATTCCGGTTCAAAAAGCCATGGATATATCGACCGTTGGTAAAAAGTCGACCCATTGTCGTAGTCCGTGATATATGTACACGGTAGCTTTGCACTCCAATATAAAGGGTTTTGAGGCCTTTCAGACCGAACGTCCGATGACCTGGCTATGGATTGTCTGATTTCACCGCTAGTGCAGTATGAAAAACACGAGGTATCTAGGAATTTATAATCATAAAAACAGAGGGCGGTGAGAGGCTAGGGACATTCAGGAGGTCGTGAGTTCAAATTCTCGGTCTGTACTACTGAAATTATACTTAAGTACGAATTAAAAAAATATCACTAATAATGGTTTCCAGATTTAAAAAAAAACTGTGTAATTTACCAATACGCGGATTATAACCCCAAACCGCCTAGTACTGGGGTAGGCCTGAGCCCTGCAGTGGGACCTTAAAAACGGTGAAAATCAAAATAATAATTCCCTATGTCATGGGTCAAGCCAGAGACATACAAAGATGACCACACATGAACCACACTCGAACAGGTATACTCGTATGTCTGTAAATAAATAAATATCCGATCGGGAATTGAACGTGGAGCCTTGTATACGGCCAACAGGACAGCGGGTATTATTAATTGGACTAATCGGTCATCGGAGTGAAAAAATAAGTACATGTATGTATGTATATCTAACTGAGAGGAGGAACAGCATTTGACATATAAATGCCCGGGAGGTTATGAATAAATACGAAAAAAGATAATATCTAGCTGAAACCGAGTGCATCCGTGAGATCTATCACGTCGGCTCTTTTCCAGGTGTTAAGAACCTGTTACCGGTGCCTAGTCCACGCGAACAAAGCCGCGAGTAAAAGCTAGTAAAAAATATAATGATATTTATTTAAATTATCCTGTTAACTCGAGCAATGAGTAATGGCACAAGGTCTAAATAATTGTGGACTTATTACTCATTGGACAATAGTGAATGTGACAATGAAAAACATAGATACAAACTCCAATTGACGTTTTAAAAATCTCATTTTTGTCACTGATATTGAACAGGGACGAATTTTGGTTGGGGGAGAGTGCATGCTGCATTCTCACAGCCGCTGGGCGCACTCGACTGGCCACGTTACCCCTCTCTCACACAATGAAATGTACCTTGAAATGTACTGCATTTCCTACTTTATCGTATTTTCCCAATGTAGGTACGTACGTGTTTCGGTAGTGAGTGAGATATGCCAGAGTCCATTCCCATCCTATCCTATCCCTCCCCATTTTCCCAATCCTTAATTTGCAGAGGTGGGCAGCGCACCTGGGGGCGTGCCAACATTTGTCATTCTGGACTGATGTTGGCATGTATCGCGGATGTCTATGGACAATAGTATCCACTTATCATCAAGTGGACTTTATGCTCGTCTGCCGCCTCTTTTCTACATAAAAAAAACATTTGTGTACCTGACTAAATACATGCGTAATTGAGATTAGATCATTTTATTGCAAGATGTTAGTTTTACAATTGTTTCTTTTGAAATTTAGCTGTTAACTGTATTAACTTTTTTCGTAGGAAAAATATCGTTCAGAAAAAAAAACGTAGTTTAACGTTTTAATCATAGAAATTAATTTATTCCCGTATAAAAAGAAACAAGGAAAAAATGAATACTCATAGTCATCTTTATAATAGGTATTAACATAAATTTTACGTATCTATTAAATAAAAAACCGGGAAACCTATCAGAGAACGTGGACTGACGACTTGAAGAAAATCGTCGGTAGTGGGTGGATAAGAAGAGCTGAAGACCGTGTGTGGTAGCGGTTTTGGGAGAGGTCTATATCCAGCAGTGGAGAGACACAGGCTGATGGTATAGTATGGTATTAAATAAAAAAGCTAACTTTTGTTTTAGAAAGTAGACTTTTCCATATATTTTTTAAAAAACTAACCATTACGGATAAAAAATATTAATCTAATCTAAATATATTCTGATTCAATGACTAATCTCCTTTTGTTCTGATTGTAAAATGATATAACACTGATATATAATCAATAGATAGGTTAAAATTAAATATGGGAGTAACAATACGAGCCCTGAGGCCTGACGGACCCCAAAGCCGAAATCTTTTGTATGACGCGTGTCGAAACACAACACCGATTGTCCTTTCATTAGTGCTGGTTAATTATTTTATTGAAAAATAAATTAATAAAAAATGAGTATTTTTCTACATCTTAATTAATTATCTGTGCCCACAAGTCTGACGATTTGAGAATGAATGGCTGTGTGGTATTGGCCGGCTTTAGTATGGTATCAGCCAATCTCGACCTTGCGTCTCGTAAAAGACGACAAAGGGATAAAACCACAAACCCGCTACCACAAACCCTGGGGAACTACACTCACTACCTCTAACACAGTCAACTCGCCAACCTGATTCGCTAGTGTGCCGTTTTAAAGCCATATTTATATCACTCATGCACGAGACAATATGCTTGAGGATGCCAATGTTCAGCAGTGGATGATAATAGGAATGGTTACGTTTATGGTGTCATTTTTACCTAGATCATAATTAAACTTTAAACAAAAATTGAACTTGTTACATGCGCTTTTTACCTATTTGATTCCTGACACTTCATAACTTTTTAAAATGATTTTTTTTTTAATAATAAAACTGTCAAGCGTAACGTAACTAATCGTCATGACCATCAATGCGGGTCTACATGTACAATAATGATGGGTTAGTCCTTCTTTTACGAATGGAGAAGGTGATGCCCTCACTAACTCATTCGTTTATAATGTCAAACTTCTCTGCTGGTCTCGGCTAGAGAGTGAAAGATAGAGACTTAACACTCGCGGTGCTTCCAGAGAAATGGGCAAGAATGTCTTTATTACTATGAGGATGGCAACAATATCTTTGTTACTATGATATTGAGATGGATGAGAGGACAGTTTTGAAAATAAATTATGGAACTCATATGAGTGAATCGTTCGATCGATATCAGCCTACAACGTCCCATTGCGGGGCATAAGCTTATTCATACAATCATCAGTGTTTCGGGTCAAAATTCAACATTCGGACCCAGTATGTATTGGTTGGTATTACACAAGAAACAAATTCTTTTAATCTCGGGTTCCTTACAATATTCTCTTTACTGCAGAGTAAACGATAATTGAAAAATCTACATACTCGTGTAGGTATACGTACTTACGCAGAAACAGAGGTATGAGCCCTAGTTCGAAGTTAAAATAAGGACCTATCGACAATAAGAACCCTTTGCTCACATAATGTCACTTATATACCTATGTATATATGTCACATATATATGTACCGATGTATGAAATATTTTGTAAAAATATGTTTGCTAATGCTTAAAATTCTCATTTCAATTAACTCAAAATCACGAACGAAATCCATGGTTCTGGGAATACTTTTCGGGAATAGGTACGTCTAAGAGGCACCCTAGACGATCAATTATATTGTGAAATTGTACGGATTGCATAATGTTTTTGATCGTATTGAAACTCGTTTGGGTGCAAGGCGTTCATTAGTATTGTCAATATGACATTATTGTACAATAAGTCATTGATGCGACTCGTGAGTAAACTAACTCATGAGAGAATAAGCCATCACTAATCCACAAACGGTAAAGAGGCACGGTAATAGAATTGCGAGACCGTGAAAAAAGAAAATGGCACACACCCTCGAATCGTGGGGCGACAGTGCGAGTCAGCAGTTTTGCGAGCGGCTCAAACGTCGAGAACCCAATTTGATGGAGCGATTAGCGTGCCTTTTTCACTTGTTTGATGAGATTTACTGCTTTGTTATTGGGCGTTACCATATAAGTGATAGTTAAGCTAAAGTCATGGGTATGTATGAATATTTGAGTGATGTTGGAGTAAAAATTACCGCTAAGCGCTTAAGCGTTCGAACTTTAAGTCAACTCTGATAATATTAAGAACCTTAACCGAGTTTTTAACCTCAAACGTTTAAGACCAACTGCTGTTAAAAACTTGGACCTCTATTGGACTATAGTCTATTGGATTGGATTGATCTATTGGACTATAGAGGACTTATAGTCCTTTATTGGACTTTAAGTTAAAATTACTCAGCTCTTAAGCGTTGAGCGCTCAGCACTCATTTTTACAACACAGTATCTATGCATGTGTTTAATGCTTAAAGGTGACATAAATATATAAATAAACGTAAAAACCTAGATGACAGACGCCAGTTAGAATAGGTAGGTATGTATATTTAGCTATTATCCCTATATTTATTTAATCAAAATTTTTTGCCATCCTATCAATCGATATAACTGTATATATCGTTTACATTCGAAATATTGCCCGTTGATATTTTTTAGAATTTCCTTAAATGTTTACACCGTTTTTTTTATTTTTTTTATAGTTTTTAATACGAGCATACAGTCCACCTGATGGTAAGTGGACACTGTCGTCCATAGACATCCGCGATACATGCCAGCATCAGTCCAGAATGACGAACGTTGGCACGCCACCGGATGCGCTGGCTACCTGTGCAGATTAAGGAATTGATTGGGAGAAAGGGTTGGGAGGGATGGGTTGGAATGGGAATAGGCTCTGGCATATCTCGCTCACTACCGAAACACTACGAGTGCGTACATTGGGGATACACGATAAAGTAGGAAATGCAGTACATTTCAAAGTAGTCTTCTGTGAGAGAGGGGTAACGTGGCCAGTCGAATGCGCCCAGCGGCTGTGGGAATGCAGCGTGCAGTCTTCCCCTACAATAATAAATTTAGAACTACTCAACCGATTTGGCCCATCCACGAATTACATTATTCAATGTTATATGTATATCGACAGTTACTTACAGAAACATCCTAACTACAGATCAATTTTATAAGAGATGAAAAAACGTTTAAAAATCTGTTACAAAAATAAATTTTAAATATTGCTTAAGAAATGATTACCATAGGTACCAAATTTTTAAGTAGAAACGTAATTAACCGTAACCTACGTATAAATAGACGGATATAAGTGTATAGGAAAAAAGAAACAGAATTCAGAAATTTGTAAGTTTGGAGGACTCAGTACGTAACCGTCGATATAGTTATATTTTTTTACTCGAGCAGTTGCCTCACGATGTTTTTCCTCATCACTAATAGTTGAAAGATTCGTAATTAAGTACAAACATTAAGGTAGTTTGAATTCATAAACCTGAAATACTAACTAAACTGAAAGTTCTTTGCCCTAAAACACAAATGCTCCTAACTAAAAGATCCTATAAGCTTAATCGTTATTTTATTAAAAAAGAATTAAATTCATTTGCGAACTGTGTACTGAGTGAAACTTAATCCTATAGAATCCGAGCACGACACAAACGAGCGCACTTTAAAATCGTTCATTATAGACAAACAAATTCTGTTAATCTCTTCCGCGTTTGTCCAAGTACAGTCGCGCACAACGGTCACAATTCACGCGGCTACACGCTCGGCACCTTGTCCGCTGACCATATAGCCCACTGTGTGATGTAAGTCGTGCCTTACCAACCATTGTGCTCAATTCGGGCCCAGTTAATTGTTTTTAATTCGCCAGTCCAGTATTGTAACTCTTTAATTACGCCCACAGTGCTGCGCTAATGGTGCTGTCGTGAGTCTGCGCGCAGATCACGAAGTCCTTTTGTTTAATTGTACAGTTCGGTGCTGATGTTCTTGCGGATAAGCCGTCAGTGGGATGAGAGGGGCGATTAAATTACTAATGACAAGCCTAGACCCCGTACAGCGCTTACGATCTACTTCAGTGTTAAAACGAGCCTTTCTACGGATTAAAGATAAAAATTACAGTTAGTCGAGAAAAATTGTGATTTGATTTATTTGATAAATAAGAAGTTGTGTTATATTTGTAAGGTCACTGGTATTAGGTGTTAGCTTTTAACTATTTAAAGTTATTTATGTTTAACGTTTTTAAAATATTTTCTTTTCCTTTTCTAAAGTTACAAACAATTATTTATTTGATTAGTGACAAATAATGAGATTATTTACATTTGTTGAACTGTGACGGAAGACAATGAAATGTAGCTTTTTAGTGCACTTTGTCGGAGATAAGCGGACACTTAGTTCTTACAAACATATCCTGAACAAAGTTAAATTTTGAACAGAAATTCATAACTAATTATGGTTTAAAATAGATATTTTTTACCAAATAGATTGGCCAGGATGAGTCACGGAAATGAACAAAATGAGTTATATATGAAATGAAGCCGAAAATATTTCGATACATCTTTTCTACCTATAATAAGTAAAACGTATAGACATAGTTTAGACTCATGTTGTGACAGGGTTGATTTTATATAGGCTAAGTATATGCAAATACTGCAATTTAATTTTATGTGTGAGTGTACTCTTAGCGTATAGGAAAGTCTGTGTCGCCCTCATTTGGTTAATTCAGCCTCAGTTGAGGTTCACAATTAAACAGGCAAAAACAACTTTGTGCAGAGTGTACGGCCCACGGAAATCGCGATTGGTTGAAATTAACGAATACGGACAAGTTTTAAATGCGGTTTAATGAGGTTTTTAACAAAATTTAAGTAAACTTTTTATAGTTTGTTTCCAATTATATTATTTTACTATGACTAATTCTTGGTCAGATGGTAATAGACAATAAATAATAAAACGTAGTTGAGAAATTGATTAAAAATTACCTAAGAACAAAGTATTTTTAATATTATACTATAACCGTACCATAAGTCTCTTGAATATAGTCAGAGAACTACATATATTGGTACAAAAATAGACACCCCAAATCTCTTTCAGCTAATCTTTTTGCTGATTAGGGTGAAAACTTGAAAAGGAAAATGTTTAAAATTTCGAAAACTGTAAAATGTGATTACCGTACTTATAAATAAACATTTTTCAAATATAACCAATTAAATTATTTGTGATTTTATAATATAACCAACTTGGAAATAGTAATTAAAAAATCCAAAAATGAGATCAAATCTCTAACAAACAACCACAAAACATAGTACAAGCCACACAAGCCAGTGGCTTGTAACCCTAAACTGCTGTAAAGTGGGGTTCGACCCCACTGGCGGTCTCTGAGGCCACAATCTCGTAACAAGCGCGACTTTTGACTCAACCCCAAACATGGTAATAATTTGTGCAGATATGTCTGACGATTTGAGAATGAATTTAATTATAACGTTAATAATATAGCTAAAAGGGAAAAAAGTAATTGAAATGATAGTCTAAGATAAGAAGTTATTTGATTTAAAAAAATATTTAAAATGTACACAGTCAAGGATTAGGGCTTCAATATCTACACACTTGTATTAACCATTTATTGTATCTAATTTTAGACATCTTAATCACAAGTACTATTTAGTATGTTAATCGGTTAATAATATAAAATGCGAAAAAAAAATCAGCAGATTTACCCTCGACCTAGACAAGCATGTGCACTGTTTTTTATTTCCCTTCCCGAGGGGTGTTGATAATCGTATCTGCACACACGTCACTCGAATCTCGCCTCCGTTGACACCCCTATTCGCTCTCTGACCACTAATCAATGACATTATTTTTTAACTCGGCTTCATTTTCGCGTCACCTATTATTACGAGAAAAAATTTAGCATAAAAAGGGAAGTGCGAAATATATAACCACAACAAAAACCACGAAACCAATGATTAAAGCTATTGTAACTTTGCGCCTTGTGAGCCTGTGACACGCGTCAATACGGCTGCCCTGAAAGGGAAATTACAACTCTTCATTCACTGGAGATTACGTCACGAAATTACGCGATTATTTTCGAAGACAAAAAGTGTGTGATTACTCTGATTACTGATTATTTGCGCCGAGTATTAATTCTCGCGTCAAATGTGCGATCAACGTGCGATTAACTTATAAATCCACCATAATTGCCGGTTGAGACAGATGTCGCTGCCGGCGCCGCCACTGGTTTTGCGCGGGCGCACGTGTTATTATAGTGTCGGCTGAATAAAGCGCACCGCCTACGCTTCGCACTTCTGTTTTTTGTTGTATATTTATTAATTTACATTTGCTTGTAAGAGTGCTTTGACAAACGCGTCGCAAAAAGTAATTTTAGATTATTCGCGACGAACTAACTGTAGAATAATAATAATACTGTAATACAGTTATGATTGAACCAATCATGATTTTTCAATAATTGATACATAATTACTTATGAATTAAAAAAAAAAATATTTAAGTTTATTCGTACTACCTTTAAGTACAGAAACTTACTTTTCAAAAATGATTTATCGATTAGCCCGGTCGGATATTAATACTCGTATATTTAAAAACAAAGGTCTGGGTGGTAAGTTCGTCTTTGTATGTGTCTCTGGACCCACGACACAGGGAATCCTAGTGTGGGAAATTGAGTGCGTTATTATTTATTTATTTATTAAAAAAACGATCATCTGATCGGACCCTATCACAAATTTCATAGGGTTAATACCAAAATCATTTGTTCGGAGGTGTGGATATTAATTAATTCGTACTTGTATCAGACTGAACTGAATATTCATGTGGCCGTCTCGTTAGGTCGAAGCGGTCAGTATTAACAATCTGTCGCGAGGGACGATCGGAGGGTTGACTGTCAACGAGAGGTTATAAAAAAAGTTGTCTGTGCGGTTAAAATTTTAGTATAAATGTGAATTCAATTGAAATCCTTATTTTGATAAATAATTGCGATTGTAGATATAATTTGAAATTACTACATGAGTAAAGTTTATAGTTTATACTGACCACTAACAGTTATACTACAGTTATACTACAGTTATAAGTGTGCAGACAGTGTATACTGTGTCATGTTGTTTTCATTTAAATAATTTTAATTTTATGTTATATATCGTTGTGCTTTGTGTGAATTATGTATATTATGTGAATTATGTAAAACCTAACTTATCTTATGTATTTTTCGTATGTAGGTATATATCATTCGTATGTAGGAATCAAAGCGTTCTAGACAAATCCAAGTGGTTTTCTGAATGCTAATATAATCAATTAATTTTGTAAATTGTAATTTTGTAAATCAATTTTTCAAAACTTAATGAATCTCTGGTATCATCCAATCATCCGCCTACAAATATTCGTAGTCAACCCTCCAACCGCCGCGCTGCTGGCTCGGCGAGCGGTGTCAACGGTTCGGCAGCGATGTTCCGTTCGTGCCACTAATGAGCAAACATGTAGCTCAAACGAAACCCGATCTCATGGTCTACTGCATTCTGCAAATTTACTTTCATGATTTTGCTTTGATTGTACAGTATTTTAAAAAAATATTTTGTATAATTGGAGATACAAAAATATGTTTTTAAAAACACGGTAATTTTAAATGATCTAACTCAAATAACAAATAATATATTATATGTTTGTCGAGCTACATTTAAAGTGACCTTTAAGGTCTATCTGTAAACTGAATTTCGTAATAATATTTAACTCTGACCTCTTATTCAATGAAATACAGAAATATATTGATATATATATAGCGGTAGTGGCTAAATAAATGAATATTGAAATATATGAAATAGGCCAATGAAGCTAATAGGAGTAAGTTAGAGGAAGACCATTTAATGAAAACTAAATCGAAAAAATAAGAATGGGATGGGTTCCCCCTCTCATTAACCTATTTAGATATAATAATATAGATTAATCTTTTTTTTTTATAAGTGTACTAGTGGGCGGACGATCAAGCGGTCCCACGTGATGGTAAGTGTTACCGCCGCCCATGGACACTGCAATCCTATTCACAGCTAATAATTATTACATAATCTAGATATCTATACATATAAAGCCTATTTTCGTGATTTCTCATCGATTTTATCATACAAAATCATTCTTTATAAAATTTATTCATTTCTTTATTTCAAAATACTTCGATTCTTTTCTAATATAGATTATTGTAATAGAAATTCTACAACTGCGACAAAATCAGTTTCACTGAGAATATCTAAACATATAAATATATACTGAGTATACTATATTATACAACTGAATTAAATGTATCGTGTACAAAATCCTTACTTCTACCGTGAAGTCAACACATCAATTCAGAATTACGAGTAATTTCCTTCATAGGATATGCGTCTGCCTTCTGCAACTCCAAGCTATGAATTAACGTAATCTCGTTAACCACGACGTCACCGGCACCGGTGCGGATAATTAGCAATCCCCTTTATCTCAGGAAAGCGTTAGACGAGATAACCGAATAACTTAACAAGTTTTACGTATTAAAATGTAACCCCACCGGTCGCGGTTACGGCACTGCTATTGTTGTTGAAAGGTGAAACAAAGGAGGCATCTCAGGTATCTGTTAGGGGCGATATGCGAACAAAAATGGGAAAGTACTATAAAGTAACTGAAAATATTGATGACGAACAATTTCATGAGTATTTTTCTGTATTTTTTAGTTTTCATCTATGTCACAAATAAAGAGTCTATCATTAAACTACTTGCCATTAATAGTAAACGTTAGATGTAGATAGTTGATTTACGTAAATCTATCGATTAATTTATTAAGCACAATACAATAAGATTTGCGTGTTTTGCACACATTTAAAATACTATTAAATGGGTTTTAAACGCGTATTACATATTTTATGCAGCCAGCACCTTTTTTGTATTTTTTTTAATAGATAAAGGCGGCAGACGGTCATACAGTCCAAGTGGTAAGATGGTAAGTGGATACTGTCATCTATAGACATCCGCGACACATGCCAACATCAGTCCAGAATGACAAACGTGGGCACACCTCCGGATGCGTTCGTTACCTACCTTTGCAGATTAAGGAATGAATTGGGAAAATGGAGAGGGATAGGATGGGATGGGAATGGGCTCTGGCATATCTCACTCACTACCGAAACACGTAAGTACATTGGGGAAATACGATAAAGTAGGAAATGCAGTACATTTCAAGGTAGTCTTCTGTGGCTAGTCGAGTTCGCCCAGCGGCTGTGGGAGTGCAGCATGTACTCTCCCCCCACAAGCTCAGTTTATCGAGTTAAATAAAGTAGTAAAAATTTAAAAGGTACCTAATGGACAGTGGAAAGGTAACCAGGCGAGCTGTTACCTTTGCAAATCCTATTTTAAAGCCAGAGGCTATCTCAAAAGATTAAAAAGGGATGAAAAGGGTTCTGAAAAGTGGCTGTTTTTCAATATAGTCATATCTTGATATATGATACGAAATAATTATAAGCCGTCATCCCCCGACAGTTGGACAAACAGAGCCCTGCGGGGACCGTCGTCTTTTTATCGGTGAGGGACCGCAAAATTCTATTTGCATATCTGTGCGTCATAAATCTCTGTTTCACTTATTAGACCCTTTCTATATCGCGGGGTCGAACAGACCTCGGTGGCGATACAGGGTTAGAAGATTCGGTCACGTTTCATTATTTGTTTGTGAATTCATAGTTGGGTGCTATACGGTGCATTTATATCACTTGAATAAGTGAATCAAGCAAGTACTTTGCAATATACAATGTATAAAGCAATATTTACCAACTACGGATTTATTTTTTTACTTTACTCTGCCTTCACTCTAACAAAGTGAAGTCTGACTTAACTAATAAAAATGTTAGACGTAGTGTAAGACATTTTAAGATACAAGATAAACTTTTTCCGAAACCTGAAATATGTTTTTTGATATCCGATTGGCACAGTAAATAGTTTCTTTTGTAAAACTATCAATTTTTGCGTTGTTGGTAAAAATTGAAATAAAATATGATTCTTTTGTAAAAAAAAGAAAACGGAAAAATAAACTTGAATCATCATGAATTAAATTCATGATTTCAGGCTTTTGTTACATCTTGTTAACACAGGGTTAGGTTACAAAAATAAATTAGTAGGTAATTAATTAATTATATCTACTAATTATGCAAATAAAATTACTACAGTGTAAAGTTAGGGATAGATATAAATAGTGAATTTTATAAACCTACTGAAACGGGAATAAGTAAAAACTATAAAAAAGTGTGTTTTATTATGTGAAATAATTTCGATATAGTTAGGTTTTCCTCAGTACCTAAATAGATTAATTGTTACAAAAGTTGGTGAACGGGCTTACTGAGGCGTAACAGACCTTGTAACACATTGTTTTTTAAAAACTTTGTTTCAGCGATTTTTATTTACCTACCTCTACTTTTTTAATTTTCTTATCTTTTCACAGAACTTAATAAAACACGCTTGTGTAAACTTCGTTCTGACAGAAGTTGCCAAAATTGTAAACATATAACAATTGGCATTTTGTGATTTATTTATAAGATACAATTTTAGGAGCACATTAAAAAAGAAATTTCGAAATTAATTAGAGAATTAGCCACATATACTATAAGCCACATGCTGTCTTTCATGCGTGGTTATATTAGCATTATAGAACAATGACGTCAGAGTTCTATATTGCGATCCTTTTTTAAAATGTGATTTCTAAGCCCCATACCAATCTCAGTCATTTTTCAATAGGTATATTTTAATTTTTACTTCACGGATTGATTTCTAGAACCTTAAATTATTTAATTATATCTTTAATTTATAACAGGGGTGGCCAACTTTTTAAGAACAGTGATCTACTTAAAAAAATGACCTCTTGCGATCAACTTAATTGTGCTTTAGTGGAATGAATAAAACAATAATTATATAACTTTTATTATGATTTATTAATAGGTAAAATTAATATCAATAGGTAACAAAAAAATAATGAGAAGTTTGTGCCTTCATTTCGTCTGCAAATTAAAAAATGAGATGTATAATTTGATAATGTAAACTTTAACGAAAAGTTAGACAAGTAAAAATTTTAAATTTTCATTCGCGACCGACCGGTCGATCGCGATCGACTTGTTTGCCACCCCTGACTTATTACATATTTTTTCTAACAATCAGGTACCTAATTCCGTCGTAATAAATCTTGCGATAGAAAATATATAAAAGTGGGTATTCAACCTATTAAACGTCATAATTTTATTCTAAATGCACAAAACTAAATAAACCCAATGGGTTTTCCGGCAATTTCTTTAGAAAATAATATATAATAATATGTGACATGTTCCAAGAAAAGGCACCCTATTGTCGGTTCTACTTTCGCAAACAATAAATGAGTATTTTTTCTTTTTTTCTTTATGGAAAAAAGGTGGCAGACGCGCATACAGTACTTTGGAGATATAGGAATGGATTTGGAGAATGGGTTGGGATAATAAAGGTCTTATTGTAATCTTAAAAAAAT
This sequence comes from Sesia bembeciformis, assembly GCA_943735995.1. Lineage (NCBI taxonomy): Eukaryota > Metazoa > Arthropoda > Insecta > Lepidoptera > Sesiidae > Sesia > Sesia bembeciformis. The sequence goes on from OX031040.1 coordinate 12,313,574, forward strand.
AACATAATTTTTCATTACTCTTATTTCAAAAATCAGATCATGTTTCTATTTAAACAGAATCTTGAAACAACGAAATTTTAAATTAGAAAATATTAACCAAATTCCGAACCGACGATAAGGTCCCTTTGCTACATAAAAATAATATATGTAAAAAAGCACGTTACTTACAATTTCAACTGCAGGTCTTTGTCACCCCACGAGTTTCTCAATCTTCCAAATTGTTAGTGACAGTACAGTGCTAGTGGTCGGGTTACTTTGGGTGAATATACTCAGAAACAGAAAAAACGTGGTTAGTATTGTTTACAGTGTGAAGTGCCAGCACCGAGAGTAACCACCACCATAAGGAAAAAAAAAACATGCGGAAACAAAAATATGCATGCAAATGTTACAGAAATGTAAAAAAGTAAAGTCTCGAATACACCATGGCGCGACGCATGTTGCGCGACACATATTTCCGACAGAAATGTGTGCAAATTAGTATTACATGCAAAAGGACTAAAATCTTTCGTTGCTTGGGTAAATTATCAGTAGCTACTACCATAATGCCACATGGAATCTATATACCACAAATAAGTGATGTTAAAGAATCAGTTGTAGTTCGTTCCGATGACACAGTTACAGCTCAATTATAGCCTTAAATTGTCACGCATGGAGCTACAGTACATCGCCAAATCGCAATATATATGCGCCAATATACCTGCTTGTATAAACGTGTATATATAACTCTTATAGAACCAAATTTTATTCGGTTTTGCTTGTTGGGTTATCAGTTCGTATCATACAGGTACAAAATACCATTTGCCAAGGTTCATTTACCGTGACAGACTGGACGGCGTCTCATGTAGCACGTGAATACTTTGTTGAACACATTGTGATTTGTGTATGCGAAATGGTAATACATGCGTCAACAATGTCGCGATACAAGTGACGACACAAATATGCGCTGGTGTGCACAAGGCTTAAATTATAATGCCAGAAAGGTGCAAAGAAAAAATAATACTAAATTGAATACAGGATGTAATTTATTTATCAAATGCTGGTAAGAAGTATTACTGCAATGATTAGCAAACAAAACAGTGATAAAGAGTAATGTCAACTAATTATACCATCAAGACAAGGCTTCAATCATAAGTAAAAAACTAAAATACACTATATAATATAATATATAAACTACATTAGTTTTCAGAATGCCAAATAATAGATTGAAATGGAAGACACAAAAATAAGAGTAGATCTCGGTTACGTTCGAATCGGTTCAGTAGTTTTAAAATTACCACGGCGTAAACATTTAAAAGAAGTCTCAAGATTTTTTTATAAGGGATTTGGTATTAGATAGGACTCGTAAAGTTCTACAAATTTTATCACAACATTTTTTTTTCATGTTGCTAATCTAAAGTCAGCTTTAGATTAGCACCTCTCGTGGGTGACAAGAAAGGCGCCTGAGAGATAACAAAGCCGCTATCACAAACCCTAATGAACTTCACCACCTCTGAAAGAGTAGACTCGCCAATCCGCTTGGCTAGCGTGGAGTTTTAAGGCCACTCATGCCTCATGCACAATACAATGTGCATGTCTAGCAGTGGATCATAAAAGGGCCAGCCTTTACGGATTTTACGGAAAATATCGAATTCCGAATGGCGCCTGCCTTCGGCCTTTATTGGTTGAACAGATATAATATAATAGGTATCCAGGTATCTGGTAGAATAATGAAAATACACACAAAGCAAAAATTTGAAACGCACACAACAAAAAGTTTATCAAGAAACCACTTAGCCTAAAAAGCGACATAGACCGTGAAAACTCCGTGGAAACATCGTGACAACAAATTCGATCGGTACCTACGTGAACGGAACGCTGAAATTCAATTCGACATGAGTACGAGACTTTGTAGCGGGAATAGATTCTATGGTCAGTGAGGTACGAGAAAATAAGTCACTTTAGATATTTGTAGATATTTATTTATAGATAAATAAATTCGCGCCCTCCCATTTAAGTCGCTACCTCTTTATGGGTCGACAAGCGGTCAGTCCACTTGGCAGTAAGTGGGTACTGCCGATCATGAATATCCACAATAGGTACATGAACATCAATACAAAATGACAAAAATTGTTCGGATTCGTTGCCTGCTATTGTACATTTATTAATAAATTTGGCGAAGCAATTAGGAAGGAGGGAGTATTCACCATATTGGACTTCTCCATACTTAATGGGGAATAGGGACGAGAAGTTTTATGTATCCCATTACACTTCCCATCCTTCTTAGGGAGGATGGGATGGGGAGTAACGAGTATATCCTTTATCCCATTATAATCTTCACTCGATGGAATAGTAGAGGATGTTTTATACTAATAAGTTAAAAATTCACGTCTTTATATGATTGTTATAGATATAGATATTGCAAACACAGAAGTAAATTATGTCAGAAGAAGAAAATTGAAACCCTTTCATAATGAAGTCATTTTGTAGACCCATTTTGTTAGGAGGGCACGAATTCCATTAGACAGATATCTAAATTAATACGAATATGAGGATGTCAAATAATTTGCAAATACAAGTCAAAATCTCACATCACCTAACTACAAGTAACACATTTTATAATCATGCAAAAGCACATGTAAAATAACACAAACTTATTTAGCATATCTTAAAGTATTTACTTTCAGAAACCTACTGTTTTGTTTCAAAACCGTGCCGAATTAATTCGCGCATAGATACACTAATTAATTAAATCGATACAATCGTTTCTATATCGTTCCCGTATCGTACATCACATCGGTCACGCCTCCTACGCCGCCTACGTCGTGTTCGCGACGCGTATCTTTGGACGAAATCTACAGTTGAATTTCATTACTGGACGTATTGTAGGTACTTTGTTGAAAGCGAAATCATTGAATCAATAGAATCCAGCGAATTTTGGTACAGTCCAGACACACAAAAAGACAAAAAGCGCACTGTTCTTGAATAAATATTATTTTTAAATAAATCTTGGTCCGACTAGGAATCAAACCTTTTGCACAACTAACATTGGCACTACCAATTGGGCTAATTCGGTTGACAATGATTATTAGAAGGATTCTCTATCTACTTGGTAGTAAATATATATAATGTCGACGTGATGTCAATATTTATCGCAATTTTTCTGGCAACGGTACGGAAATTGGCCAAACATTTTAGCACTTACAAACGACCTTTTTATCAAATTGGACTTCCCCCATGTCCTGTCTTCCGTCATAATAATAATATCTAAAACAATTGCCACCAGACATCCAGAAAGACAGTGAAAGCGGTCAAGAAGCCAGAAGGCAGACCGACAACCATTTTACAGAGATCTCCCTATCCCCCTTACCGCTTAACTTTTCCGACCACATAAGGTAAATCCTAGGCTACTGCAGAGATCAGCAATAAATGGATGTTTGATTTACAACAAAGTTAATTCAGTCGATTTGTTGACCTAAATTACACCGTATGCCCTTGTAAAAAGGAAGATGAAGATGGTACGAAGAAGTTTGTAAGTAATGTATCAATTTCAGCGATGGCGACAAGTGGGGGCGAGCGTGATGTGAATGTGTATTGGTAGACCTTTTATTGATATTGAGTGACCGCAGTCGCATACAAGCTCATTTATTAGTTAGTGTTAGGTATTAAGTATACAGGATTAAATATAAAGTACTTACAAGTATAATATTAAGTACAATATACTTTTACAATATTAAAAGCTTTAATATCTACTAAATTTATTTCGTTAAAACTAGCAACTTTTATTCTACATCTTTTTAATATTCAGCACTTTTTGACACAAATTTACACCGATTTAGTTCGATTGCTTGTATCATATCAGTCATAAACGACCTACTGTATGGCACAGGCCTCCCCTAGTACCTAAATAACTACGGAGTTTCCGGCCACAATCCACCACGCGGGTCCAGTACGGATTAGTGGATCACATACTTCAGATTTTTTTTCAATTCTGGATCACGCGGGTTTCCTCCCGATATTTTCCCTCACCGCCGAGCTAGTGACAATTTTTAAAAATCCGTACTTAAGTAGAATCTTAGTGGTACGGGCCGAGGTTTGAACTCACGATCACACGAATGTGACTCGAGTATAGATACCCCTAGGCTATCACGGTTCGATTATCAGCTCTTTATGAATGGACAATGGAGGCGTTGTCGTTCGCAGCGTATAGTGTAACAAAGTCAGATACTTTTTTGAGGAAAATATCGAGTTAGGAATGTATTTTGTTGATTTTATTGATAGAAATTGAATGTTTGTTTCTATTTAAGCCTATATGTATCATTTGCTAACGTCAGCATTCACTGACTATCATCAGGCTGGCGATAATGCCGTGTACTATAGTTTGAACCCGGATGGTCTTCAAAAAATTTTTGACCATATTGTTCATCTTGGGCAGACCATCCAATACGCCGAGTAGAGTATAATCACCGAAATGACTTAAATCACCAAAGAAAAGTGGCAACGGGCTGGCCACCGAGTACAAGCGACTGGCGACAAGCGAGTACATGGAGACCACAGATGTTATTCATTTGGTGATTTAATAAAAAACTACCTCTACTGTCTATTTTTAATATCTATCTATCTTTATAATATTATCATTGTCAGTATACAATGCAATTCTTTTTTGCTATTTTTTTTGTACTTGGCGTGGGTATTATAATCGAGTATATACATTAGTTATCAAATAATTGAGAATAATAAAAAAAATAAGAAATAGTAAATAGAAAAAAAAATGCGAATAATTTACGAATATATATGACACAATTACACAACATCCTGTACACATTTAGGTATTACACTAGACTTTACTACGTTAATGTGTAGTGTTATATAGCTAAAAGTACGTTATTAAACGAGTTTGAATTATCAAGTGAAACTAAGCAGTTTTTTATACGATTATTATGGTGACTAATGCTTTGGGGCCACATCTCTCGATCAATGCGATAGCACATTAATGTACTATGATTTATTATCACGATCATTTCGATACTGTATAATACGAGATACAATTTATTGCTAAATATATTTAGTTGTCGCAAGTGAAATTGTGTTTACTAATGTACGTTTGTTCCACATGTGAAAGACTAAGTGATTTATTGCAAAATTCCGTTTGATTTAACCTTGATTACTCGTGCTGACAAAAATTTGGCAAAACAAATTTAGTTAGTTGTGTTCTAATTAGTTTTGTTTGTAATAAATTATTTCTTATACATAAATTATTTTTATAAAACAAATTATATGTAGATTAGATAGTGAGGACATAATTAACATAGCAATAATAATTGAATTTTAGAATCGTAATATCTAAGATTGTTGTGCTACGTGAAATATTTCTAAACCAAAATTTGCAAATTCACGAGCGTTCGTTTAAAAAGTGATCAAATTTTAAAGCTCACTTACACAATACATTGACTCCTCAAAATTGGATTAATTGAGCAATAAAAAATCTGTCTGCGTCGAGAAAAAGTCTCACAAAAAAGGAGGGGGGCCGCAACACCTCATTTCACGCGTTTTATAAGAAGAGGGCTACGACTGTGAGTAAGGTCCTCAATAAATCTTTTGCCGGATACATTTTTTTGTTCGACGAAAATAGTTTCCTCTGTTTTGGGGAAATAGTTTTTGGGGGAGTCTGCGGTTGTGTTATGTTATGTGAGGGGACGCAGCGATATTTTCACTTACTTAATGTTTCTCGGACCGTTGTTTATGGTTTGGCTTTTATTTTTAATGTTTTTGATGGTAATGCGTCACGTTATTGGATTTATTGTCGTTGGTTTTGAAATAGTTTGTACTTTAATAAGAATACTGTATTGTACTGTACTGCAGTTTGTACTGCAATAAGAATGATTTTTTTAAATTTGCTTCTGTTAGTCAGTTTCTTTTTTGTTTTTACATAAAAATGCAATAATAATATAAATTATCATGTTGATCATGATATTTAAATTAGAAATAATATTAGTCCAATATTATTTCGTTTATAATATTGAAAAGTCTCGTTAAAAAAACCTTTATTCTCAAAATGAAAGCTAATGAAGAGATGTTAGTAAAACTAAATAGTTTTATACACGTAATTCAAGATACCCAATCTTTATGTACAAATACATAATATATGATCATCGCTTCACTGCGCTTCTTATACAGTATTCTCTCCTAAATTTCCCATTTACCATAAAGGATAGAGACAAATGGCCTGCCCCATAGTGGTTCTTTATTCATTCCATGGGCTGGACCTAATAAATCAGGTGCCATGTCGATACCAACGTTGGCGTCGGCCCAAGGATGTTGGATTATGTTTGTCAAATATTCGAAGCAAACAAACAGACTAAAATAACTACACTCAGGTGACACAATTTATTGAAGTTATCATAATGCATTACAACGTCATCATATTTTTACACTTATAAAATATTGATTCTAAGGTTATTTGATCCTCAGACCACCCACTACATATAGGTAATAAAAAGATTTCATTTAAACCAGAAAACTGTGTTATATATATTCAAACGCCCGTGAACATTAACTGAAAGAAACTTAATACTTAATCGACATTAAAATATTGATTTGTTTAAAATCGCGATATAAAATACATCCAAGTATAGAGTTTAAATATATACGAGTAATTTCAAAAATCCTTTTTGGTGTGACTTAAGTCTTATCTGATGTGTTTATGTGGAATTTCATTATTAAAATTTATCAGGCCTAAAATTAAGAAGTCGAATCAAGGAGCTGTGATATTTGACACCTCAGCATTTTATACATCGTAAAAATCTCTGATCGATGAACCTTCATCTTTTTACCAACTTGTAACATTAGAAGACCAATCTAAAGCAAACTTTCTCTATAATAAATTTTGAAATAATTACTTCAAAAGGAGAGATCTTCTTAAAGTGGACATGTGATATTTATGTTTTTTACAGAGGTGTTAATTTCTTTAACGACATCTTAATCAGAAATTTGATTATTTAAAAAAACTTCATAGTCGTTTCCGGGAGTTTATTGATTATTTAACTGTATTGTTAATTAATTTTTAACGTTTTTATGGTTTATGTTTTCAATGATTTATTAAAAGGTCGTAACACACTATGTATTATATTACAAACAATAATACATGCCTATTTATTATTTAGAACATCATCAGTCTTTATAATTATTTTTTTATTCATTACGTAGAAAGAGGCAATGAAATCTGTTGTTTATTTTAATAAACACGTTAGATAATTATTTAATTCTGGCTTGAGATCAAAAATTTTAAAAGAAATATGGATAAATTATGCATTGACAATCTTTTTATAAAGTAGGTAACATGTTTACAAATAACTTAAGCAATTTGATTAGTGTTTCGGTTTCTAATGCTTGACTCAATCTAATTATATGTATTTGTGTATCTTGAATTTCAGACCTAATCCTTTCTAGTTTTTTTTTTTAGTTTCAGTTCATCGCATTACTGGAAAATCTCTAAACGAACGACCCTATACACGATTGTAATAAATAACGCTTCGCACTTCAACAAAACACGTTTACGTAACGCGCTATTCGTGTAAAAAAGCGGTAAGGGTGCATAGGAAATTAGCTTTTAGATTTAAGTGCGTTTTCGCACTAACATGAAATATTTTACGCATACGATGTAGTTCTTGAAATAAATCGACACTTATTCGATTAATATTAAAATTGTAAAATGTACGACAGCGTAAGGTTAATTTGTATTATTTTCGTTTTACAAACAGATAATCGTATAAATACTCGTATTTTTTTTGTTTACGTCAATACCCCACAATGGCTCACAAATTTACTGTCGTGAATTAAAAGTACTCCTCAAAAATTTATCACTGATTTCAGTAGATAGAGCTTCTATCAGATCTCAAACATTGTTTAACCTTTCAGACTAGTAGGCCTAGGTAGTCTGGAAGGCCTGTCAGAAGGCCCTGAAAGGCCTGTCAGAATCCTGTAGGCTCTAGTCGTCTCATAGTTTTGACGGCGGATGCCAGATTTTTTTTTTGAAAGCTCAGTCAGTATTCTTTCTATATTAAAAAAAAAAACAACTGAACCGATTTTGATCCTTCAAACTGTGATCTATTCATAAAGATATAGTTTCTTTCTTTTAAAATAACTTATAAATGTTATTGTAATGGTTTAAAACATGTTGATAAAGTTTATTTGATCGGTTTTTATTCGCCTTTATGTGTATCTTTGGACACACAACACAGTCAAAGTGCTATTGATTGTAGACTTATTTTTTTGTTTATAGAACTTTATGAAAACTAAGTATTTAAAGTATCAACTAATAGTGTTCGCATAAATTCAAACTCTTTTCGAGTTCATTATCAGCTTAACCGCAAACCGCAAATATAAAGTTGTTGATCAAACATTAGTTAGAAGAACGAAAATGAACTTCAAAATCACCGTACAAACGCAAAAGTACAATTACAAACGCAAAAAAGTTTGTAAACATGCGAATGCGTGGTTCGCCGCTGCCGTAGTAATTATAGCAATGATCCAAATTTATACTGAGGGCTCTAAATATACAAAGTTACAAGGTAGGGTTGCTGCTGTCACCCTGTGTACAGTTATTTAATTTATATAGGCTGTAAATTAAAACTGTGGGAGATTGCTTGGTAGATTGTAGCGAAAAACATTCTTGAAGATACTCTTTCACTGGTTAAGTACACAAATGCAAATTGTATGCGCTTTAACGTTTCTACCACACTAATTAAAAGATTCTAATTAAAATTTGTTAACTATCTCATATATCGTGTGGTTATTACCTACATCAGTAATTAGGTCATACAGATATATTAACTGGTACTTACATCCTAAGCACCTTAAGCACTTAAGCACCTTATCCTTAAGCACATGATATCCTAGTTTCGGGTGTCACATTTTATTCTATAACGAATGGGAGCAATGGTCTAATGATTGCTACTGGTTGGTATTTTGTAAAAAAAATAAATTTGCAGAATTGAATTAGTTATATAACACTGACCAGTACTCGGTTGGAAGATGTAAAAAGGAAAAAGACTTTATATGACACTTTTGATTATAAGCTGTCAATTACAAGACCACACAACTGTCACTTATACACTTAAGGACGTCACTTATACAGTAGTGTCATTACAACCACGCATGAGTAACAGAGAGCTCACATGTTTGCAAGCTCACATATAAATTTCTAATGAATATTGTATTATTTTGTCTTTTCAAATTTTCGAATAGACCATAAAATATGTCAAATCGAACTACAGTCATATATTCAACTGTAACTAAAATCAATAAATAGATTTTCATATTTATGAAACGTAGGTATGATAAATAATTGAAGTTAGGTTGGTGAAACCAATATTGCATAAACATTACTTTGAAATGGCAAGAGAATTAGAAACATTCGCAGTAAAGAGTGAACCGCTCGCTGTAATGATGCCAGCTTTAATTGACTCGTTGTGAAATGCATTAGAGGAGTCCCTTATTGATGTGTGGCCCAATTTGAAGGCTGAAGAGTTTACAAAAATCAAAGAAGCTAAGATTTTTTTATAGTTATAAAATATATGTAAATATAATACATTTCATACGTATACTCAAGTAAAACGTATAGTACGTATATTATATGTTTATACGTGTAAAATACGTCTTATGTGGTATTTTTATTTTTGCTCTTTTTTGTAAATTATTATTAGAAAAGGCTTACAAAATGCTGTACATTATTTCCCCGTCAATCTTTGGGGTATGTACGTCATTTGTTATACGTATACATATATTACATCTTTCCTTTTCTTTAGTAGATAAATTATAAACTATTTTGTTATGTTTCCGTGAGTAATACTGTTATTTGTTTTGTAAATTACACAGTAACTGTTAACTACATAACTATGATAAGTATTAAAAAAAATTAACACCTAGTTAATACACTGTTGTCCATGCACAATTGGCAGGCGATCTTTCCAGGCAACTATGAGACCTACAGATGATTGAAGAAATAACTAGACTTATTCACCTTGGTTGAGATTTTCTAATTTAATATTCCGTTGTTCAATCAAAGATGCTGTTTAAAAAAAGGCATGTTTTAATATCTAATTTTTAAGATATGTATGTATATAACATTTTTTTTTAAAAACGTTACACTAATGTCTCAATATTTGGGAAACTAGACAATAAAAGACGTTTCTTATTTTCAAGTTCTTTAACCAATTAACCATTTTTCTCAAACGATGTTATACACCATCTTTAAATAAATCATCCTTTGACGGATGGAATACAAGTTATATTACATTACAACGTTACGTAGGTATGCTTGTGGATGTCAAGCAAATTATGATGATATAAATGCATTCTTATGCATGTGCTCATAAAGTTACCTAATGTGTTGTTGCGTCTACCAAATACATATATTATAATATACAATCTTTATAAATAATTCCCTGTTTTTAAGAATTACGCAAATTTATTTAATTTTTTCGTTTTGTGGTAATTGCCTTCTTATATTTATTTTCTTTATTTATCTAATGGGTCAGGTGAACCGATGACTTAAAGAAAGTGACAGATAATTGCTGGATGAGACGAGCGGAAGATTGAGTGCAGTGGCGTGCCTTGCATACTTGCTTGTATACAACAGTGAAGACACAGGAAGATTGATAGTAGTAAAAACATTCAGATAATAACAATATAAAAAATTGTCAATATTTCCGCTAGTTAAATAAAGTACAGACTACACGAAAGCTTCTTTCTAGACGGAGCACGCCTGCATGCCTGCTAGCCGACACAAATTTATAGGTAAAAGTTCGCGACCGAACTAACCGGTTGGCGAACGCTTCCCAAAATAAATACAACCTTAAACCTTTACAATACGGTTCTGCTTCCGTTAACCTCAATCCGAGCCTTATCGGATACTTTCTTAAATGTGCTCCTAAACATCGACCGTGGAAATGTTGACCTTATTACGTGATTGCTAGGTCTCAATTCAGATTGTACGAGTTTCTCGGCCTTGCCGCCGGTGGATCGCTCTCACCTCTGGGTTCACGTGTGAATCTACATTAACCTGCAATGTTTAGTTGGTGTGTCAGGTGTATTCGTGACTTCCATTGTTGATGACTTTTTTAATTGGCAGTGTATTGAGATGTTTCGATAAGTTGGGCGTGCGCCGTCTAATTTTTAATGTGTGTTTGTGATGAACATTGTTCGGTTTATTGTTATTGGGTCACGCCTTTTGGTTTGGATATTCCTATTCTTAGGAGATGTTTGTTGTCTTTGAATGGTACTTAATTATTGCTCATGGGATTTGGGTTTTAGAATTAAGAACCTAACATAACTTTTCATCTATGGTTCGAATTTATCGAAAAAGTCGTTTGTTATTGATGTAAACTTTTTTCTTTCTTTATGGAAAAAAGATGGTAGATGAGCATACAGTCCACCTAATGGTAAGTGGATTCTGTCGTCCATAGACATCCGCAATGCATGCCAACATCAGTCCAGAATGACAAATGTTGGCATGCCTCTGGATGTGCTGTCTACATTTGGAGATACAGGAATGCGTTTGGAGAATAGGTTGGGAAAATGGAGATGGGAATGGATTCTAGCATGTCTCACTCACCATCGAAGCACGTAAAGTAATAATTATTCACATTATCGTTTAGTATTCAGTCCAATTTGAAAACTCTTCATAAAATATTCATTATGATACATATCTTTATTGAAAAATGTGAAAGGTCTTATTCGAGACAGAAAGCAACAATTTTCCTATGCAAGTAAAGTAATTATAGGTAAGAAGTTATAACGCGGAGTTAATGGTTAGTATTTATTGAAGTATGAAAAAACCAAAGACAGTGGCTGTGGTATTCATGTAGGTACAAAGAGTTAATTACACAATTGGACTTAATTAAGTGAGAAAATTCTTTCTGAGGTATTTCTTTACGATCGCAATTACTTGGTTGCATACAATGTTGTACTCATGTGTACTGGTGCATTATTTGCTATTTATTAATATTTTGTATCGTTTATGTTATTTTTATATATGTTTTTAAAATTTATTTAATTTTTTGAACTAACAAATTAAACTACTCATTTATCTGGAATTCCTTCATTTATTAGTCTTTATTCTTGTTATTGACAGTATTTTGTACAAGTTTAATTATTTGTAATTATTGAAGTAGAAGCGAAATTGGCCGCTCAAATCTTATTACCTGTTTCCGTTCTAATTTCAAATGATTTAATTATACAGTTGTCTATGTCACTGTTTCTGACGTTGGTTAATTTAGCTTCTGTTTGGTATTATATTTACATTATTAAATAAATAAAGCCATACTCAATGGCCCACATTAGAATTCCCTGCATCGTGGGTCCAGAGACACATACACACACCCAGAACATACATTTGTCTTTAAACAGATGTATGTTTGACCGGAAATAGAACTACCAACTGCCCCAATGGTCGCTTATTGCCTAATTTATTTCGATTATCCCGGATTAGCTGATATTTTTAATCTTTTTAATCCTTATTAACGAAAACATCCGAATCAAGATAATAATGATGGCTTGTTACTTTTGCTGTTAATACAATTTCATTAAAAATTATGTGTTCAAAGTATTCGACCACAGTTTTACTGGACATACTGGATCTGTCTACCCAGGTCACATACTGTCATGGTGCTCAGTGCTTGCATGCCTCTCCGTACCGAGTGACAGATGAACACACGTTGGTACTGTAATACATATTAGGCGGACATTGATTTAATACTGGACCGCGTGAATGAATTACGATAGGATCATTTGATCTATTATTGAGCACACGGAGATTTCACTTAATTTATAGATAAGACATGATATGCAAAAGTGGACTACGGATTCTTGGACGACATCTGTAGGTATAAATCGATGTAAGATATTTTCTTACTCAATTTCTCGAAGAGATCAAATGACTTCGGCATACGAGAATATTTTTTAAACTTCATTCTGCAAATTATGGAGTGTAATAATTATCAGAAACGAGTCAATAGTTATCTATTTTCTGTTATAATTAAGTGTAGACGTAACTTACTCTTATAGCTTCTGCGATTTTCACACATATTTATCAATAGAACGGGTCTTAAACGCTTATATTTACTTTCTTTATTTTACTTGATGTTTCTACTAGCTTACACTGTCAACCATCAGTCAATTTGAGAATATGTTTGGTATAAACCAACCGAAACTTGGAGCAAAAGAAAAAGCTTAAAACAGACGCCTGTAAGACCTGTTAAATCGATAAATTAGATAACAATAGATAATTAAATTTAACCTGTTTATTAGATAACATAATAAGCCCTAGTTTGATTCAGTGTTTAAATGTACTTATTAAAGTAAATCGACAAAAATCATCTTCGAGATCTCTTTGCATTATTTAAATATCTTCGATTTCAAAGAAGCGTATGCGCTTGTATTCTTTTCCTCCTTTCAAAACAATTTCAACGAGCTATGTAGGTAGAAGACAAATCCTAGAAGAGCATCGTATACAAAAAGCAGTGCAGGTAATCGTGGATATTACTTAATAGCCATGACTCAACTAATTACGTGTGCGCGGCGTGTGCGTCGCTGCGGCGACGTGCACGCTCATTTCTCGTACGATTTAACACCTGTCAACATGGCTCTGACAGACGGGCGGACGCGGCGTGGGGCTTTTATAAGGTCCAAGTCAAAGGATTACTTCATTAAGACTACTTAAGAATACGTACTTACTTACTTAAGATTACTTAGAAGAATTAAGATTACTTCATTGTGTAAATAGGAATCAGTTAGAAGATAATTATGTCCGAGAAAGGCAAACAACATACGAAACAGATGATAGAGACATATATTATTTGTTTAAAATTATTGTTTCAGCGTATTGTTCTTCTATACTGTAAAATTTGGAAAAGAAAGTAGAAGCTTACTATATTTAAACGGCATTGATGTGTGTGTTTTAATCTACATCTATGTTGTATTTTCAAAAAGCGTGTAATTATTTTTCTAAATACCAAGAAAGAATGTCTTTCATATGTCAAGAAATTAGAATTATGAACTTTAGAAAATCAAGTTAATTACTGAAGGTAACAGTCTCAAAAGATAATAGAGAATACTTTTAAAACAAGTAAATTTACTAGAAATGTGACAAAAATTGGAAGAACGACTGGAAAATAAGTGACAAAAATATAGATGTTTGTAATCACTTTCGCTTATAACTTGGGCTAAGCCGAAGATAAAACGATAAATACAAATGCTACACTGATCGAGAGAAGATAACTTTGTTTTTTTTTGAGTAATTAGTACACAGTTACCTGAGAGTTAGTTACAATATTAATATAAAGTGTCAGTTTTGATTGTACGCGTGTGCAACTATTTTTATTAGTTGTGAAATTGTTCTTAACCGATTTAGAAAGAAGGAGGTATCAAAATAAGAAATTCACATGTAAAAAAATTTGGTATCGATTTCAACAAGTCATAATATATCGTGAGAACAAAAAATATTAAGTTATCGCTCTTTATTAAGTTTTTCAAGACGGTTTTTTTTAAATCAGTACGTTGTGTTATTAGCTTTAATATTAACCGTCTCAAGAAGTCGGGTTAATCAAACAATACGCTAGTGAATGTAAGGCTTAATCATAAGAAGTGAAGTGATATAATAATTCTATTTTAATTATTTTTATTGGCCCATTAAAGTGCCTATTAACATATAAACCCACATAAAATGCAAAGGTTTTATTATATTCGCAGTCTTGCTTTCAAGTAGTTTATATAACAATTTTAATTATTTAAAACAAGGAATTAGTAAAAAGGAACTATTAAGGAACTATCAGCTCTATATTCATAAAAAAAAAAAAATCACCGGCCACTGAAACAACACAGTATCGATATTGCCATCGTCCTTTCCAATCGAATTATCTCGATTCATAAATCGAATGAATCGAAACAATGGTCGGGCGATCTTTCCACTATCGCATTCGATATCTTTATGTAAACGAAAGGATTTCTCTCTTAGATAAAATTATGATTATGAGAATGTTGGATATTGGAAATAAGGAGAAGTTATGTATTTTTAAATGGAATATCGCTTAAATATTTATTAAATGAAAACGTTAATTTACCTGAGCCGAGGAATTACCACTTTAAGTTTTTCGTAATTCTAATTAATTATATAAATCTATTTTATTAATTAATTAATTTAATTATAACCTTGCATTAAAAGTAGTGGGTTGAAAATAGTTCATATATGTTTATGCTTTAAGCATTTACGGCATAATAATGAAATAATTAAATGGTAGTAATAAATTTAAAAGTATTATTTATATTATAATTATATTTATTGGGTCACTATTTAAGTTGACTTGTATATTAGGTGTAATATAATGTTGATTTTATCTTAAGTGTCAATTTAAAATGGACTTCAAACTCTTTCTTAAGTAGTTGGTATTATGTAGAATTGATATTTTTGATATTTGAAGGTATTGTGTAGAAATATGTATGGTTAGGTACAGCATAATTCAAGTGACAAGTTCTAAATCTGTTTACTTTGGTTAGAAATTAATGCAATTCTCGATTTCTATGACATTTAATTTTTAGAGCTAACATTAAGGATCTTAAATTTAACTATAAAAAATCTACCCTTTAACATGATTTGTCCCATGGGACTTACGAGTTCGTGACAAATGCTGTAACGATAAGCGAGTATAGATACAAGGAGTACTCGATAAACGTGAATCGATAGATTAGATCGATATCTACGCTCCTGGATGTAACGTATCGACGCAGATACGGCCCTCTCTATTTATTTTAAAATAACAAATACTCGAAGTTTAGTTAGAGAAAATTAGAAATGCAGGTTAAAATAAATTGAATTCCACGGCTTGTCTGTTTATATTTTTTATTGATTTCAGGAGAGCCAGTTAATAGCAGAAAAAATACTGAGAATTCTCAGCCAACTTGGCCAAGTGGACCAATGATCTAAAGCCGGTAGTGGATGAAAGAGAAGTGCGGAAGAGTACAGTGGCGGTTTTAGGTGGCCAGGGGGTTAGGAGACATATTTTGATGGTATGATATGGATAATAACTATTAACTCGAAATTTGAGGTCAATTCGTTAATTACATTTTTTGTCAAATCAAATAAATGATTTGGTTTGATTTGATTTGATCTATCACAGTAAAATTACTAAATACAATTTTGAAACAATCTACAGCTATTTTATTATCAAAAAGATATGAAATCTCAACAAAAATATTTCTGCAAATATTGGTCATCCTTGCGACTGTTTGGACAATAAAAGTTGTGATCCTGGCTGTTTCTTCGTGTGGTTTAGTTATTTCAGATCATATCATCGTCATATCATCAGTGTTGAATGGAAGAAAAAATCTATTACGCCATGTTACTGCAGATAACCCACCGATTTTACATTACATAATATTTTGGAAATAAGAGTTAAATGGATGTATATTTGTTTTACAAGTAAACAGATATATTGGTTATTTTTACTTAATTTTAAAAACGCTTAAAAGAAAAATTGATTGAAAAATATTTTTGTTAAATTGTTCATACATTGCAACTGACGTATGCGATGCATAAATTTATCTAAAACAATAAAACTTATTGTAATGATATTTATTTTTCGTTATTTTATTGCTAAATTGTAATGTAATTATAACCTCTTGATATTATTCATTTCCATTGTACATAGTATTCATAAATCAGATATAAAAAAATAAAAAAATTCATACATATCACAACCATGAAATGCAATAATTAAAATAATACCTATCTTAGTACAACAGAACCGCAAAAAGATAACAAACATTGCCAAATTAAAGAACAGCGACAAATTTCATTCTCGCTTTTAAAATTAAGCACACAAGAGTCAAAAATATTGCAAACTAAGTTTGCAGAATCTTAGGGGAGTTGGAAAACTGCTGTCGTGTGATAAGAGTGTAATTTGAATAATTACGCCGCGTGAAGCAAAGTCTTACAAGATGAATGTGCTTCTAAGAAACATAACTGCGGTGTAAGTCGGAGGTTCTCAAAGTTATTTGACCTTCCGTCTTTACACGAAAAATACCTCAGTACCCCCTGAGCATTTTTAAATATAGAACGGACATGACGTTGAAGTGGTTTGCGAGGAGCTGCGTTAAGCGCCAGACACATGATGTCCAGGCGACCAATAGTTCGAAAGGGGTCGTATTGAAGTCATTAAAAGTACATATTAAAGTCGTTCTCACTTTAATGTGAGGGGCCAGCCACGGTCAGCCGCCATTGTTTGAAGAATTGCATGAGAACCGAAGCTAACTCAGAAGAACATAAATTAATTACCATTGCAAGAATATCATCGGACGCAATAAATTTGAGGACGTCAAGATTTTTCCGCGCCCCCTGAGGCGCGGTATCGATCACTTTGAGAATCGTTAGTGTAGACCCTTTGTCAGGCTTCTTCGCGTGGAAAAAACGATAAACAATGAAATTGATATAGACTAATTGATATAGTCTACTGTTGATTAGTTCTTATAAACCACGGAATTTTGTATTAGAAGGAAATCTTATTTCTACGTTAAAAACAATTGAATATTCACTGTACTAATTAAAGTAACATATTTATTTACTACGGTATACATATTATGATTCTGAACTGGCTTTGAGTCTTAATTTGAATCAATTTCAGTAGGTACATATCAATTTTCTCATTTTCATATTCTTGAAACAAATGAATTCCTAATAAAAAATCGATAGCCAAGCATCGCTACTGATATTATACGTTCGATTTAAAAACGAATTCTCGATTCGACTTTACGGAAAGATCGAAAATCATCCAGTAAGCACGACTATAAAATACACTTTATAAATTCATATCTCTACCACAAGCCCCCCCCCCCCCCCACATCACCTTCAGCATAAGCGTAAAGGCATTAAAATTCATCCCACCATCGGTAAGGGCCAGTTTAAACATTGCCCGACGCTTAGATCCCGTCGATAACCATTAGGAACCCTTAATTTGTTCACCAGGCCCTCACCTATCCCTTCCGTATCCCTTTACAGATCGTTAAGCGCGGGGATAAAGAGACTGGATGTGGCGTGGAGCGAGATGTGTTACAGGAATTGCATAATATCGTGATGTAACCGTGCGTTTGCACGCCGTCATTGTTTTGATTATGTTTCCTTCTACGACTATTTTACTGACGCTACATCTGAATTGGTGTTATGTTGTGTCAATAGTTAGACCTGGATGTTGAAATTGCCTCGCGTTTTCTAACTAGTGAAATTTTAATATCAAAGAAAAATAGCTTGCGAGCATTATGATGACATAATTGGTCAAGTATCACAAAACAAGTATAAAAACGAAGTAATCACATGCATATTCTTATAACACATATTTAACTAAATGATAGTGTTGATAATGATCTATTTAAACATTTGCGCCCGCGTTTTATTTTTTAATTTCTGTTTGATAGTGGTTGACTGGTAAAGAAAGCCTTGGGGTATTAAGTCCGCCATTTATACACGCCAAATACTTGTGTAATGAAGTTCAAATAAATGAAATAAATAAATAGTGCCGACGGTTAGTCTTTGTTATTATACATATATATGTTATCTGAACACTTATCTTAAAGGATAGCAATAAACGCAGTCGGGTAAAAAATATATATATTTTTTAAGATATCACTAAAGTCTTAATATATTGTAGGGGAAGACTGCATTCAGCATTCCCACAGCATACTTAGATAATGTAACAAATGACTTTAGATTTCCCTTAACCGAGACACATCCAGTCCAGTTCTATTCTCATGTTAACAAGGGCGTAATGTCGCTAAATCCCCTTTAGTTTCGTGTTATATCTGATGCGATATTCTAATGTTATTGTGGCCCTCAGATTGAATATCTCTGTTGATTTGTGCGCTTTCTTGCCGATACGCCAGTTTGCGGAGCTGTTTAAACTGGTAGTGTAAACTAATGGCCATTGTCAACGATTTGGTACTTCAGACGGTGTTGTAGAATGCTTTATGTATAACGACTGTCATGTATATGTCATGTAAATGTATAGCTGTGTCATGTATAGCTGATATATTTTCTAATTCTTAAGAGTATAATGCCAACTTTTCTTTAATGATCTTTTTCTAAAAGATGATAGGAATTGTACTTTTTTTAATTGCTTATATTACACCATATTCACAGGTTTCTTGAAGAACACCATATCTTAGCTTAATGAAAAGACCTCTTGAGGCAGTTCGTTCCACAGCGTACGCGTTCGCGGTACAAAATAATAAGAATGTTAACGTTTCGTATCGGTAGTCTGTATTGTCATTTTGTTCTACAGAAGCTAGTACAGAGGCTCGTCGAAACAATTTCGAGTGGTTGAAACGTAACCTCTATTTGGACTAAATAAGGTTTCTAGAAATACTAGTAGATATTTATTTAAAATACAGTAACATATCTGTGTTCGTATACAAAGTAGTTATTCACTAGGAAACTGAGCAGAGACCTACGTCGTTCAAATAGCATTTAATTTTAAACGTAATGACTCGACTTAAATAGGCGTTATTAACCATAACCAGTTCAGTAATGGAAATTATAACCACTAAACCATTATGATCTCATTACCATAGGATAATAGTCGGTTTAGGTGTTCACAAATCAATTGTGGGTCAGCATTTCTGATCTTCGACCTATGTAAACAATGCTTCATAGACAATACCGATTAACATTGACCTCCCTTCCCCCTCTAATTATGAAGTAATCTACTCCAAGGAAGGGTGAAGTAATGACAGGGCAAAGGTCTGGATAGACTGGTTGTTTGTATTTAGTGGTTAGTGTTGTGAGAGCACGGTACACTTGTTAAAGGGAAATTAAAGTACAGTGAAAAGTACCTACAGTTTTTGCGCTTTGCTGATTTAGAATCAATAAAGTATTGCAGTACATGTATATATGTATATAGTATAGGTTTGTTTTTAATATTTTATCTTCTCGTGTATTATGACAAAAGGAAGAGTGTTATCGTTTATAACTCTAGTAGATATTGCCAGGTGTCCGTTTTTGTCAGGACTACCCGATTTTCAAGCGGGATGCCGAAAGTACCAATTTTCAGGAAAATATGCATATAATGCTGGGATCAAATCAAAAGGAGGAAGATACGTTACTCACTTACCGCGCGTGGTCCTACAAAGCCGAGTCCAATGGACCTGTTTCGTTTAATCACCGTTAGAACAGCGACTTGCTTGTACGTCATAAGCTCACAATACAATACATTTAAAATGCCTTCCAGTGCAAATGCACAGAATAACTATTCAGAGCACAAATCATTCAAGGAGCAAAAACAAAACACATGGAATCACTTTTCATGCGTAAAAGTAAAAAAAGAAATAATTTGTAGAAGATTTTTAAAATTAATAGCCATTAATGAGTGAGTGAGATAAAAAAGTGCGAGATAAAGTATTGTTTGTCTCGCTCGTGCTACTGTCCAATCTCATCGCCCTGTGTTTGGGTGTCGTACAACGTCACTTCAATTATAGCTGTCGAGTTTATACTAAATTGTAGTGCGTATGTTATGTATGTAGTATGTATGTATTCGAGGCTATTTTCAGTCAGTACGTCAATGTATGAACGTACCGTATCTTCCTCTTTTGCTTTGATCTAAGGTACAATGTGCACTTTTGAGTAATTGAGTGAACGAAGAAGATAGCGAATGAACAATATGGCCAGTTTCTTTAACTCGTTCTTCGGTCATTCATTTTTTTTTCCATTAAATTCATTTAACCGGTCGATGAATCTTTTATTGATACTATTGTTTTAGTACTACATAATTTAATTGATACGTACTACTATTTTAGTACCTACGCGTTTTTAATCACATAATACTTGCAATTTCACATTATTTTAACAATACTATTTACATATGTCCTCACTATACCTTCTTACCTAGTCATAACTTATAGTCATAGATAGATGCCTAGGTTTCAAATAAATACCTACTTATCTCCTACACGAACAAAACTTTAACACTGAACCTTACTCCATTCAGTAAACCTCATCTTATCATCCAAATGTTTAGTATAATACAATTGTCTATCACGTCCTTTCAAATCCGAACAACAAACTTGGAACCTATCCATTGTGGGCCTTATCGGCCCGAACTTCGTGCACAAGACAATGCTGAAGACAGTTGAAACATGTTGGAACGTGTCCGCTGTTAGATCATGTTTAGAGCTGTTCTAAATTTGTTTAGGAACACGGCGTAGGCTTTCAAGGGATGAACCTGACCGTTGTTCATCATTCGGGTCTATATTTTGAGTGGCTATGTAATATGCACTGCAGTAGTTTAATACAACCTATCACCGTCGCCGCGCCTAACGAAAATTTATCGATGGTAAAAGAAACATGGCGCTTGATAATTCGTTACGCACGACGACGGTGACAGGTTAAGGAGGTTTAATACTATATAATGCAATACAATTTAATACAATACGAAGTTTGATATTTTAATACAAAGTTTTGCAGATTGTCAACAAGATTGGTATGTTATTATGTTAGCCATTTTAGAGGTAAGTAATTAGAGTTTTTTAAACGTCGAGATTTTGTTATTATGTTGACTAATATGTAGCAGACTGTACGTTGAATCTTAAAAAATGTATAAATACCTGCATATAAGTAAGCAAGTGTAAAGTAAGAATATATGATATAAATAAACGATGTGGAATACCCACTTAAAAGTTCACTTATCCTTTTAATTTTATTTATTTATGTAAGAAATTAACATATTTTCTATATGGTAATTGTCACTTATGACGTAGTTTACAAAAATATCAAATTTACAAACAAGGACAATCTATTCTTAGTACTAAGTTATTTAAGAAAACAGTAGGTATATTCAGGTGGTAATTATTGTGTATAATATGTATGTCTGTATGTGAATGTGTGAGAGGGTGGTTTCAGATTTTAGATTTGAGAAAAAAATAGCATAGAGTCAATAATGTAAGTAATTGAGTGTGAATTGATGTATGGACGTGTGTGTGAATAAGAGTTATGGATGCTAATAATGTTAAGTAAAGGTTGTTAAGAAAAATGTATTTTCATATATATACATATATGTATATATAGGTGTATGCGAATTTACAATCTCAAGACAAACCTCTATGGATTATATGGTACGAAGTGACATTAATTATGTACGGTTACTTTTTGTATGTGTAATAAAAAAAAATCAAGTACGTAGTTTTTAGTTTCATTTTATATCAAATCATTATAATTTTTAATTCAGACCAAGAATAATAATACGCGTGAACATGATAATTTAATTGAATAGAAAGTAACGTGAACTACGTTACGTATGTAACGTAATCAATCACGCAATAATCATGAATTAATTACAAAAAGAAATCGCAAAAATGTCTGTTCAGTTAGTAAAAATTATGAAGCTAATATTTTAGTTCACCGTAAAAAGTAACAAGAATATATCAAATCAAAAGAACTAAATTATAAGAATTACACAATGTTTTTTTTTTTATTAAATCACAATTTTATAATCAATCAATTAGATGCTTGTGTACGTCAATTTTCGAGATCAATTAATACCAATTGATAAAACGAATATTACATTTTAAGAGCACTAAATAAGCAATTGCAAGCAATCCATTATCCTGACCTCAAAAGCCGCGAACCTCGCACTCGTAAAATGCGAAGAGACACGTAATTCAATTAATTCTGCCCCTCCCCCTCGCCAAGTGATTTGAACAAACATCGGCTAAAAAGTTATCCAGATATCAATGTACGCCGCGTTATTTGCTATGCGGGCAACTAACGGGCCTAGTGGGAGAACGTGGCAACTGAAAAATTACGAAAAAGAATAAGATTCGAAAAAGTAAATTTTAGATTAATAATAATTGTTAAAGTTATATGACACCTATATGAAAATTTATAAATTATATTTTTTTTAAGCAAAATTGCGCATAAATTTCCATAATAATAAATAATACATCTCTTTCAAAATGGCCCTCATTATAATAATAATAATAATAATTCATTTATTTCAGACCACAAGATCCATATTTCATTTTTAGTGTTAGTAGGCTAATACTATAAGGCTCTGCCTAATGTGAGGTCCTTTGATGTTCCTAATGCACAAATATGCCTGTATAGGATACTATGTGGTGTACACTATTTTATATATATATATATATATATTTATAGTGAAGTAGGCGGACGAGCAAGCGGTCCCACGTGATGGTGTTTCGCCACCCATGGACACCTGCATATATATATAGTGTTTACATCATATATATATCTACTAGCCTATAAATATTTGTATAAAATTCGAGATTTTTCTAATGTAAAAAGGATTATTTTTAGTTTATTGAGAGACGACGGATCATATTTATTTCAAACTATACACTAAACCATATATCTCTAACATTACTTCAATATCTCTAACATTACAAGAAGAGTGTATTCGTAAAATTTTTAAAACCTTTTTAAATTGCCATAAATCAATTTTATTAAACAACTTAAAATAAGGGTTTTTAAAATAGTCTATACTGTATTGTAATTAATCCCGAAGTTTTTTTTATAAACTGTAATAAATATGTATCTAAAAAAAGTTGCAATATAAATCACATTTCAGATACAGAGTTATCAAATAAAACACTAAAATAAGAGGGGGGTTAAAGATGAGGCGAGCCGCAAGTGCGATAAACAACATCTGTGACCGCAACCCTACCATTGTTATGCGGACCAATCGACCCTTGATTTTAGCTTTTAATTTAAGCGTGATATAGATGACATGAGACTGTTTGAATTACTAGAGTTTTAGACTAAAAAACAACGACTTTTGGTGCTAAGTATTTTATCTATTTAGATCTTAAATATTGTATATTGAATGTATCAAACTTAACATTGTATGAAATATACCTATTAAATATCATTTGCTATTATAAGGACCACAAAATAGCAATACAATTGCATAGTACAGACTTAGTTTATATATGACAGGTAAGTATAATATAATAACGCATATTATATAATATTATTATACTTATCGGTTTATGTCAATAATTTTTAGTCAATATATTTTATTAAAGTAAAATTGTTATTGGTCACATACTTTTTTTAAAGGTCACAAGGTCCTCTTTATGTGTTGCATTTATATGTAGCTAAAGCTTAAAGTGAAAACCCTACTCGAAACCATAACTTTAGACTTTGACACGTCACTGAATTTATTTAGGTACTTTTAAACTTCATGCATATTTTGAGAAACAAATATTATTATAAGTATCACTGACCGAGAAACAATGGTCAATAAAATATTCAATATACTTAACTTTACCGGTATTGCGGCTATGTCGGATTGTATTAAATTTGTTTACGGTTTCTTGTAAAAATACGAATACCTACTTAACGCGGTAACGCACAAGATATTGGGATTGACGGTATTATACACCAGTTGAATGTACGTACACCAGTTATTTTAGTTGAATTCCGTAGCTTTGACAATCATTCTATTTCATATTACAGTGTTACAATAATTATTTTTCATTACTCCATTTATCTTGATAACGATTAAAATTTTAGTTTAAAGTACACATTTATTAAATTAATGATTTATTAAATTAAAAGTGTACCTTGTATGGGCAAGGTCCACGTTAGCAATTTTGGCTAGTTGTTACTAGACTTATGTTTGATTATTACTTTACTTTATATGTAACACCTTTGTATTGTCATGTCATATGTAACACCTATTGCCCAGATGTTGCTATGAGGGATTTATAAATAAACTAGTTGTTGCCCGTGACTTCGTTCGCGTGGTCTTCAAGTACTAATTCAGAAACCTTCGCGGGCGTGCACACAACCACTCACCAAAGTTTCATCGCAATCGGATGAATAGTATAGGAACACATAGGGGACAAACAAAGAAACATTCATTTTTATATATACAGATAAATAACTATTTGCATGGAATTGAGACGATAGAACAGAATGGGAATGAGTTCCGGTATATCTCACTCACTACCGGAACATGAAGTGGAACATTTTACGATAGTCTTTTGTGATGGAGGGGTAACTTGGAGTCCAGAGCGCTCAGCGGCTGTAAGATTGCAGCGTGCGTCTTGCCTCTGAAAATAACCTGAAGAAACCTCTGATGTAGTAGCGTTTGAGGTTGAGATTAGTTGATTAGTTTGAGATTTGTTAAGTAAGGCGGGTATTAGGTTTCTGTAGCAGTATCGCTGTTGTCAATTGTTGGAAATGAAGATGTATGCCATGGCTCTGAAACGCTAGTAGAAATAATCGAAGACTCCGACTCGATATCTCCCAGTAAAATTCAGTCGTATGTTACTTGGACAGGAATAGCGGTGCTCTGCATGGGAAACACTAGACGGTACTAAATACAGAGATAAGCATCTACTAATTAATATTTGTTGCACGACCTTATAACCTTCTGCAGGGAATCTCCATGGCGGACCGCAGGTGAAGTTGAACGCTTTAACGTACTATTTTTAAGGTTTAGAATAAAATTATTTTTGGTACGAATTTCAAGTAAGGATTACGTTTGGACATTTTGGATAAGAAAGAGATTTAATACAGTTTTGAATACAATTTTTAACATTTGAGAGAAATGATTCCATGATTTTTGACTCCCATGATTTCCCATGATCACTATAGAAAAGGCGAACTTAATGCTTTATGGCATTCTCTACCAGTCAATTTTTGAATAAACGGAGAATCACAAACGGTGTGCAATTAAACAATAATAAAAATACATACATTCACATATGAATTATAAAATGTATAATGGAAAGTTAATTTATACTAATATAATAAAGAGGTAAAATTGTGTGTTTGTAGGTATGTTGGGGGTAATATCTGGAACTACTGAACCGATTTCAAAAATTATTTCACATATAGGAAGCTACATTATCCCTGTCTAATATAGGCTATATTTTATTTTGAAATTTTGAAAAAGAAAAAGACTTATACCGAAGTGAAGCGAGGGCGGGTCGCTAGTAATATATATAAAAAGATATACCTAAATATAACACTAAATAAAATAACAATTTTATAAGTATCTATATTTATATATCTATATCTCATATTTATCTATATTTTTAAGCTTTGAAATGAATGAAAATAGTCCCTTCAATTGTATAAGAACTTTTAGTGAACCTATCTTCAAAGTATTATATTTGTTTCTATATTAGGATGTTTTTGGCTATGCGTTATATTAACGTATTTTTGTTAATTAAATGGTGTATTTTTTTTAGCTTGGTGGAGCGTATGGGTTTCATGAGGCTTTGATTTATTTTTCGAATCCAAATAATATTAGTAAAAAATCGGTGTTGACACTACAGATATTTTTTATACGTAGCTCCATGAGCACCTTAATATATATATTTGCTTCGTAACTATTGACCAATTTAAGAAATGTATGCCTCAAACTATAGCATGGCGAGATTGCAAGACGTGGAGTTTCGCAGTCACCACTATTCATGTAACTGAATCGAAACATCGGCTATACAAAATTGATAAAAATAGTGAGTTTAACCCGTTTACATCCTATAAGCTAAGATATTGCTATGTCTTGTATGTCTAATATGTTATTAGAAGTTTAATAGTTGATTTTAAATGGTACAGCGCTCGCACAGCAAGTATGGCAATGATGGATAAATATTAGATTTAAGAAGTAACCTCACAATGATTGATCACAGAACAATGGACTTTACTTAAAACGATGTTGTTATCCGATCCCAGAATAAAGCTCGTCAAATACAGACTCAATCTATCTAATTTATCTAATAATATCATTATTAACTTCAGGTTAAGCGGCCATTACATATAATGTTAACCTTGAGCTCTGTTCAATGACTAGAAATTTATCTTAAAAGTCGTAATAAGTCAGTGGAAAGAATCAACTCGACTGCTAA
Source organism: Sesia bembeciformis (assembly GCA_943735995.1). NCBI lineage: Eukaryota > Metazoa > Arthropoda > Insecta > Lepidoptera > Sesiidae > Sesia > Sesia bembeciformis. The sequence continues at coordinate 12,340,466 of OX031040.1, forward strand.
AAGATACAATCTGACGGCGATTTCGTTCGCCTGGTCTACGTAACAGTAGTGGTATGCGTTAATCCGGATTATAATCTATCTATCTGCCAGGTTTCAACGAAATCGGTTCAACCGTTTCGACGTAATTGAGTAACAAACATGCACACATCTCAACATTTAAACATTCGCATTTATAATGTTAGTGGGATCAGACAATGAATAGTATATTTTGGTGTAACTAACGTAATCGTGTAGTTATAGTTTAATTTGAAGTAATTCTCAACTTTATTTCAAGGGAATACGAGATATTATTGATAAAATTAGCGAATCTTTATTAGGTATAATACTTATACATATATTAAAATATACCCAATAAAGACTAAAATTGATGGCATAAACATATATTTTTTCTTTTTTAATTAAAAATAATTATAATGATAATTCTCTTAGCGCTAAGACAATTATCAAAATTGACTTTTCTACTTCCCCTTTTATCATTATTTTGGCGATTTTATTATATGAGTATGTATTTTGACAAGTTACATGACATTATTATGATTTAATTATTTAGATTGACATATTTATCGATTGTTGTTAACATTTTTAGAAATTAATTATGTCAAGTATTTAACGAATTCAGTTTGTATACTCGTATTTACAATTAAATTTTGCATGCCTGTTGGGGCAAAACATAATGGGTCCTATTTGTAATTAACACCACATTTGTAACCTATGTTTGATTTGATTTGATTTAATATAATAATGTCTATACTTTATTATTAGGTATGGACATTATTATACAAAAGGCGAGTTTAAAGCCTTTAAACAATCTCTTCTCTACCAGCTAACCTTTGTGTTAAACAGGGATATATTTATCTATTTAAAATAAGGTAAACATTCGCGTTAAGACCCTTAACGCGAAGGTTTACCTTATTTTTATTTTACTCGACGTTTCGGTGAGTGTTGTGTGCAGCAACTTTCCGGAATATAAAGACCAAATGTGGGTAGTTGATGAAACTGCTCGCAACTCTCGACGTGAATTACCCGCCTCTGCAGTCAGCTCTTGATAATGGTTGGTGCAACCCAACCGAAACGTCTAGTAAAATAAATAAGGTAAACATTCGCGTTTAGACCCGTTTAAATATGTGTAGAAATAAAATGTGTTGTAAAACGCGAAAATCTCAAATGTTATATTGTAAACAGAGATACCTATGTTAGGAGATGCGATGAAATGTATAAATATATAAGTTAAACGACAAATATAATATTATAATTATTTACTTAGACATAGGTCTAATGAAAATGTACATCATTTGAAAATTAATATATTTATATAATTTATGCCTTTCTCAATATAATATGTTACGTTGGCGATTGGCAGTAAGGCAAATTTTAAATTATCTTAGCGCGTCGCCCAGATAAGGTCAAGCACGTGTAACCTCACCCTTACCCCGTCATCAGATAAACAAAATAAGGGTTCTTTGCATTTTTTACGCGGAACCCTGTAATGAAAGCGATCCCAAACAAGACTATCATAACTCCCCACAGTTATCACGTTGATTAATATTTTCATTGGAGGTTTAGGGTTAATAGGTATTAGTGCACTCAAAGAATATTTATGTAATTTATGTAATATTAATTGTAGTACCTACTAATCATTACAACTAATTAATTTGAATTGTATTAATACTATAAAAACAGCCATTAGCTCGGGGTGATAGGAAAACATTGAGTGGAATTCCGGAATTCCTTATCCACCAATCCGCCCCGAGCCCGCGTGGTGGATCACGGCCCGAAACCCCCTCAGTGATTTACAATGGGAGGTCTGTGCCCTGCAGTGGGACATTAAAGGCTGTTAATGTTTACTTTGATTTTCGAGTTTATCCAGTTTGTCAGTAACTTTTTAAATTTACTTAATAGTATAACTATTTTCTAGTTAACCTTTATATGTCCTAGGACCACAAACACAGCACTAATTTATCTCCCTAAAAGTAAAATAATAATTAAATACATATAATACTTACATATATTTAGAAAATATATAAATTAGTAGGTATAGGTAAACAACGCAGACACTGAGCACTCGGAACGTGCACGGTGTTTTAATTTGTACTTAGCAACTTGTGTACATTTCCCGGCCGAAAGATATACACATCGACCTTTAGGAAGAGACTTTAGAAACGGCACACGACAGAGACGACGCTCTACAAAACCGAAGCTAGCCGATCATAGTCGATGTGTATTACTTTCGGCCGGGATGTGTATTTATTTACATAATTCATGTGTCAACATAATATGGAGGACTATCGACGTTTAATTTCATAACTTTCTGATATAGAAACTTCCTAAAATCATAATCTCTAAATTACTAAAAATAATTTACAATTTTGAAAGAGTAGTCTACTGTTTTCTTAACATCATAAATTTGTTTTTTCATGAATAGGACGTTTTGCTTTTGGCTCTTTGACACGTTCTCTGACGAGGGTTGTTTCCAATCGAGGGAATTTCAATTTTCGCGCAGATTTGCCGCCTTTTTATTAATATTATGCAACATTGTGACCTCGTGGGTGGATTCGGTACGCATCTGTTGTTGTTTATGGCTCTTGTCTCCCTTTTCGGACGGGAATTTTTTCACTTATTATATCTTTTCGTTTATTACTTAGTATAAAATCGATTTTGCCTAAGTATAGCCTGGTTCTGTTGGCAGTTCAAACTAAATGTATTTAATATAGGCTGTATATGTATAAAATATTACCTCGACCAATGTATAATTTTTTTTCTTAGGATTCACTTTCGTCATATTGTCGTTGCTTGGCGCCATTATTTTCCTATATATAATATATACGAGTATAGATATATTATTATAGTTTTTCTACTAATCCGAACTGGGCTTGCATGGTGGACTATGGTCTGAAACCCCCTAATGATTTACCAGGGAAGGCCTGTGTCCTGCAGTCGGATTTTTAAAAACGGTTGAATAATAAAAAAAAAGAAATAAAGAATTTTTCACTTAAAAACTCATTATTATTTCATGGATTCTAACCTGCACGGGTAGCACGAATATTCATTTTCTGACTAGTTATAATTTTATGCTTATTTTTCTTCTTTCCTCATTTTAACTCGTAGAATTGACAAGAACAACACTACGATAAGTAAAAATTAATTCAATAGATATTGTGCAGCTCACAATAGAAGTTTCTACACCCGGACAGCCATAGCAAGACGTAAGGCCTTTTTTTGCATGACAACATTCTGTATCATCTAACTAAACAATTTCCTACAAAATTCCATTCGAGACTGTTACCGACATTTCAATCAATTTGAAAACTCACAGTCATACCATCTCCATATATCTTGACCGCAAAACCACACATGAGCGATTCAACTACCGACAACACACATGAATACATACAATACATGGTTACTTATGTTAGACAACAATACCAAACTGTCTTTACGACCCTTCCATGGATGTTGAACAATTTCAAATTAAGTAGTTTATTGTGAACGGTGTTGTAGGTTCACTGAATGCAAAATTTTAATAGAATTCGCAAGTAATCCTACCACAATGGAGAGGTGATTGTTATGGTCAGCGGTACACTGAAAATGATGTTCATCATTTTTTGGTCGGTTTAACAATGCCGTAAATTGACTCGCGTTCGAATTTTGAAAAAGTATTCGTCATGCATCCTTGCAAACTTGGACAAATTGATTTTTGAACTAAGTTCAATGGGAATAAGTAACAGAATAACTGAATATGTAATGTGGTTTTCGTTTATCACAAATTGCGTGCGTAGGTGTGTGTATGCATAAAATTGGGAGATTCAATGTGACAATTTAATGTTTAAGAAATGGCTAGGAAACTTGTTATAAAATTGTCTTTTTCCGCGATAATTATTATTGGTATCGTGAGTTGATTTATTGACATCGCACATTAGTCGCGTAATTAAAAAGCATTAGCTCGATATCCACTTATTGAATGGAAAGTCTAAAATGAAGCAACCATTAGATAAAAATCTTCAGCAAATTAATGCAAGGAGTAACCATAATTCTATGATCACAAACAAATGGCGGGACGACCTGGGATGCATGTAACAAGAATATGAAAAGGGAATACGGAACATGGATATTTGGAAAAGTAAAAGTGAAGAAATGGATATATTGAGAAGGGTGAGGAAAAGTACAACGATATAATAAATTATATCGTAGAATAACAACATCCAATAGTGCAGACTTCTCAAATTAATACAAAAGTATAATAGTTACAGAAATATTACAAAAAGAAAATACTCTGCCTCATAATCTTACACAGTTCTTTAAAAGAACAGAGAGTCCATTTCCTATACGTCATTTTAATATTATTTTATTTCAAGGGTATGTATATCGAAGCATATTTTTATTTCATATTAAACCGGAGTCCTGAATTCTCAAAATGTTCTTGTTCTTGTATTTCTTAGTTATTGAGAGAGGATGATGTAAAATAAAGGGCCGTGTAATGCTTTGATACAGTACGTATATGTGGGCGGTGGTGCAAGTCACAGTTTTTATAAAAATATTTGTATTTGGTTTATTACTAATATATCTCACTGTTTAACCTGAAGGTTAGCTGATAGAGAATGCCTTAAGGCATTAAGTTCGCCTTTTGTACCGTAATGTGCAATGTACTTTTTAAATAAAAATTAATATAAAATATTTTGTAGAAAATCTTATCGGAATTCTAGTCTTTAAGGTGCCAAAATCATGAAGAGTAAAGACATGATCCATGTAAACTGAATTATTGGAAAGGATAGACATTTTGTCTCTTCAATCGATTGCTACAAAGTTGCCAATAGTTACAGGCATCAAGTACTACAAGCTTGCTGTTGCAGTAACGAGTGCTGTGAACTTGCTATAGGTCTGTCACATCAGTTAAGTTAAGTCTGCTACGATTCTTTAAGCATTTGCGTACGCGTTTTTTTTCATTCATCAATCACCATGATTATAATATAGATTAGTCTGCGGCGAACTTTTGTCACGCCAATTAAATGCTACGAAATCATTACGAGACTGTCAAAAACTACGAGGCTGCTACGAGTTTTGACGTATTTATCAAAGGTTAGTTATTTAAAGCAGCAAACAAACTATTTTCTAATGGCTGATATAAATAATTTTAAATTACTAAGAATGTTCACCACAAAGTACCGTCACCGCTTCATGGGACTGGTATTCTTTTATTGACACCAGAGAACCTAATCCTTACAACACAACTTTAAATTTGCTGCTATCGATTTGATGTCAATTCGGACATCAAGAGACATCGATTTGATGTCTCTTGTGTCAAAAGTAACAAGTTTGCCACGAAACTGGGTTTTTTTACGAATCTTTGTTACACTAATCAAGATCTACGACGTTGCGTTTGCGGCATCTCCGCAAAGTAGCTACGTGTAGCTAGGTTTAATTTCTAGTAATCTGGATTTATCAGAGGACGTGAACAGTTGAAGATCATGCGTATAGGTAGGCCAAGGCAACCTTGACACCTCGGGGGAGGCCTGCAACTTCTTCTTTTGGTGTCATCTCCTAAGAGAGGTTAGCGATCAGCATAGCTAGCCTAGTTATTCTCAGGCGAGAGACTCGTCCGGAATAAAGACTTTTCATGTTCGTCCCGAATAATTGTATAAGATTTCTGCCTAGTTTACGGCGATCGAGTATCTTACCCTGCATTACAAGTTGCAAAAGATGGAATCTATCACAATGACATGATCAACCCGCATTGGAGCCCCGCAATGATCAGCAATGTATAGATTGATGGTGTGGTATGTAATCTTTACAAAATAAAAATCTCTAATCACCTGTCACTTACGCCATGTGATAACCCCGCGGAACGCAAGGGACTTCGTCCCGAACGTCCAACACTTTTTCAAAATCGTGACTCGTCCTGCAGTCTCACCGTCACGATCTCAGTACCGTTAGATACCACACATATACACTGCTCACTCTAACACGCATTTCTTGTTGTGAGAAAGGGATAACTGCGGTTTGTTAGTACCGCGTATAGCCTGAAGGACCGTGGCCCGCGGCTATGGACCTTTTTTGATTGTTTTTGATGTGTGAACGGTTCAAAATTCTATACTGTTTCGGGATGCGAATAGCTTAATGAAAATGTAGGAACTAAATATGTTTTTGTCATTTTGTGGACGACACCTGTGTATATCTATTGAAGGATATCAGGCTTGCTTCAAGTTTTGCAAATAAGTACATTTGTTAAAATTTACAAACAACATTCGCTGTTGCTTGTAAGATACGATATTTTATTATAACCTTTCAAATGAGTAAACAATAAACTGAACAATGATCACATCAATGTTCCGGGAATAACCGGGAGTTCCGGGATTTAAGATTATGAACATACGAACGTTTACATTTTTATTTATATAGATTAGTTATTTTACTCGATGTTTCGGCACAGATCCGCTGTTATTTATTAATAAATAATCGATAATAATAATAGCGCTTGATCGTTAAATCTTGTTCGTTAAACCATTTTTGTGTATGGAAAAGTTCTCGAAAGATTGCAAAGAAATCGAAAACCGTATAAGATTGAAATATTTTAAAAGCAAGCGGGTTCTGAACCTGCTACATTTATATGAGAATAGCTGTTGTTGTTGCTCTTTATTGTACTTACAATAATTGTTACAATAAGACATTAGAATATTGCCGTAAGTACAAAGGCGGTCTTATTCGTATAACGAATCTCTTTTTGTCCACCTTAGAATAACCGAGAGGATTTATCTCATTAAAAACAGATTATACTCGTAAAAGAATATACTTTTAAAGATTATACATAAAAAAAAGAAATAGGAGATATATTTGTACACATATCCTATAAAACATTAATATGAATATAAATGTTACTATGATTTTAATACCAGAGCATTAAAATACGTATATATTTGTAAATATATTGTAGCATATTAATTTATTTTTAGCATTTGAAAGGCTATTTGATTCTGAATATGTCTCAAATGGTAGGTAATGAACGTATACAATGGCAATCAATAGCTACCTTCTTATTTGAATGTATTTTTAAAGACATTAGTTTTAAATAATGAACGCAGATTAGGAAATAAAGTCGTTTTCAGTAAATATTTACGCAAAAACATAGATTTAGAAAAAATATCTAGATATTTCTTTGTAGTCTCTGTCTAAATATGTAAATGATACATTTAAATATTTCGTTCTTATTTTGGGGGCGATCTAACAGTACAATTTTATTTATTTATTTAAAAAACTTAATCGTACAAAGGCGAGCTTAATGCCGGGAGCCATTTTCTACTATTTCTAAAATCTACATAGCCATTTCTACATTTGGGTTGAACAGAGAGGCACGCTGGGAGCTACTATGAAATGTATAAATATAACTATAGCGATGAATAGTACATATTTTACACAAATACAATGTGAACTGTACGCTAGTCTGCCGCCTTTTTTCTATAAAAATAATACTTACAAACGTAAATACTTACATTTAATACATATACAATAATTAATTAACATAAAATCTAGAGAGCCTGAAATTATTCCCCTCTCTCTCTCTCTCTACCCATCCACAAGGGGATATATACCTTTTATTTAAATTTTACCTAAGTCTAGTTAGTCCTCACTTGTTACAAGAGTCATTAACAATCAATCTACTATAATCCGACTAACGTGTGAAGTTCCTAACGCCAGTAGTTCTCCGCAGAGAAAGTTCTCGCACGCGGATAAAACTACATTTATTGGCATTGCATATTCATTGTACCCTCGGGCATATTCTCTGACTACCAGTTTACCTAGACCTCTTTTACTCAATATAACATCCTCAGATTATCCTACACTGGAGTAAAACGGAGGGATTGAGGGAGTCCTAATAGAACTGGTCGTTTGTTCCGCTGTAGTCGCTGCGGTGATACTTTTGTACAATGTTAAATTTTCAGTTGACAGTGTTAGATGTTTGCTTAGAAATGTTGTGTAGCACCGGTTAGTACTTTAATACGATGGTTGTATGGTTTAAGAACATAAGACCGTTGCCAATTATAATGTAATTCTTACCAACGTATGCATTTCTAACATAATGATCACCATATTTCGAAAGGAGATTTTTGTATATGTAATAAGGTCGTAAAAATCCCTCCACCACCCATGGTCCTGCTAACCTTATGGACCGAATCGGGGGATATGCGCGCCATGCTTGTGTCAGCTCTTTCAGGCGCGAACTTTCTTGGTTCCCTACAAATTTTTTTCTTCTCTGAATCTTTCATCTACCCCCCAGGGTACAGAACCCTGGTTCGTCGTCCTCTTTTTGGATGTAAAACACATTGCTCTGGTTAGTTGGCAACCAACTCTAATAACCGTCTCTTTCAGTGTCAAGTGTCGACAAGTTTCTCGCGTGTATAACGCACAACGCTTCAGTACGCGGTCTAATCTCAGGAGCTCAGTCAGGAACCTGCAGTGGGCAGCAATGATACTTCGTCTGGTAGTGGGCACATTGGCCCGATACCCCGCGATTTAATTAGCTCCAAGTTATTAAAGCGAATCCGATATTTTAGGCCCGTAGTAACATAATAAGGATATTATAGGCTTTAGCCATTTTTTTATACAACGAAGGAAAGAAGACGAGCGAACAGTCTCCAACTCGCGGTAAGAGGAATCTGTCGCCCATAAATACCCGACATCTTTCTATTAATAATGTTATGACAAAAAGACAAATTATATGGAAAAACTAAATGATTTTAGCTATTTTCTGTAGAAAAAAAAAATAGAGCAGACAATCAATTGTTTGTATTGGCCATAATTTACTGAAGAAACAACATAAAGGGTGTTTGCGCGTTCAAAGACAAGACTTGTGCAATTATTATCTATGAATGTGGAATTAGATGGATCGCTTCAACCAGATTTGGTAATGCGGTCCGAGTGAAGCCGACTCGTCTAAACTCGTCTAACATTACGCATCCAAGTGTTTATCGCATAGACTATACGCAATAGCTGTTATGTTTACCACTAAACTGTAAACTTAACAAAAAAAAAACGCATAAAAATATTTTTGATAGAAACCTTTTTTGGAATGCGCATTGAAGTTACTGGAATTGCTTTTCGACAAAAGTCATTCAATATTAGTCAAGTTAATTGTTTAAATTCTAAATTTGTAATTAATATTTGTCATAAATTTTGTCATTTTCAATTTAGAAATGAAATTAAAAAGTAGTGAAATTAATTGCAACGTTAAGCTGTTGAAGAATAGACCAGCACAAAAGATAATTGCAAACTGGTTGTTGCAACAAAACTACAATCAGACTGAAAGTCTACTAGAAGCAATTCAATAATAAATATATTGGTTTATTTATTTGTACATTTATACATATATGTTTTATAATACATAACAATGAGTTTATATGTCATCTAGTTGGTGCCATATTCTATTAGTACTAAATATCTAATATGTACAATTGAATTTAACTATTTTATTTTATTTATTATACATACTCAAGTCATATAATATGCTACGAATGAATAATTATAGATAATATGTATATTTAGAGGCGCTGTATCAATATTGCTAATTCTTTTGTTATGGGTCTCACGTCACAAGCCTTGCTTAGTGTGAGAACTATAGATAAACCTCAGTTTAAATAAGTGGGTATAGCATACAATAGTTATTATGTTTATAGTTAGTACCCAAGCAATGTACTGTAACTTGAAATGTGTCAAATTAATTGACTTTGATTTTTTTTAAAATTTGTATTGAATTTGAAATTACCTGCGTGATATGAAAAAAGATCGACCATACAAAATATAAAAATAATTAGACTAAAAGACATATATATTTTTTTCTATTCCAGAAGTAGTAACATTTCTACTTTAATTATATTGACCATAAAATCATTTCAAACGGTAATTCTTAAAATTTCTAATCGCTAGAAATATCACACGAGTTAACATGAATGTTAACCATAAACACGAGTTAAACCATAACAATTTTCCTCCGAGTTCATCCACACAGTGGTCTCGGTGTACCGAACGCGGCGAAAGTGTCGAGGACATGTCGGAAGCTGTCCACGTGTCCGTTGCTAGATTATCGAGCGACAAGTTGACGAGTTTTATGGAGACCGTGGTAGGGACGTTTGTTAACAGTGGTTGTGGCGTAAATCTATGCGATTTATATTGACATTAAATGCGCATTCAATTCAAATTGTGCCCAATATGCATATGTATTTTCATATATTGTTTTCCAGTAATATGGAATTGTGAATACTTTTAGATTATATATATATATATAGATGTTGCAGTGAAAATTGACTAATTATGATTTATTATTAACATAGTAATGATGTTAATGAGTGAGATTAATTTGTTGGCTGCGGTTTCTTAATAATCCATCCCATAAACTAGATGTAGGCCAAAAATACCTCAGCTGAGGTTGCAGTTCATTGCACAACTTTCGGTTTCACGGTATAAAGTGTCTTTTTGACCGCACAGTGCCCAGAGCGTTTGTACTGACTGTATTGATTTTTTATTGTACCAAGGATTATTTCTGCAATAAATTATACTTATTTACTTATTTATTGCAAGAGGTATGTGCTTTGCAGTGTTATAAATAGTTTGTTGTTAAGAATCTTTGTTTGGGACTAGATTGTTTGTTTGTCTTTTTGCGTGTCTCTGGACCTACGATACAAGGATTCCCAGTTTAGGTGATCGGCCTAACTACCCATTATGAAAAAAATCACTTTAAAATTTCACATCAAGTCAAATTTATTACATAACAAGAGTTTAACACTTTTGAAATGCAGTATGTTTTAAAATTGGGTAGCTAAATATGAAAATAAAAAATTGAGGTATTGAATATTAACTCTGTGTTATGTCATTTATTGTAAAACGATTTTTAAAATGTATTTTTACATAACATTAATTGATGTCATATGAATCGATTAAAATGCCATTTTACGAGCTGTTGGATTCGTTATATCAATACGAATGTATGTTATGCTACCTCTAGTCATAAAATATGTAGGTAATCTATGTAAGAAAAATGTGATCAAATTCTGTCAAATAATCACAGATCTACTATATATTATATGTAAAACTTTCAAATCAAATTAAATTAAATTAATCAAATTTCTTTTTTGAGTAAATGAAATGGCACACATATATTTATCTACATCTATCATATATTTTTTCTTAAACACAAGGTAGACTATTTGCAATAGAAGTAAGTTTTAAATAACCATTTTCATGACACGACGAAGTTTCACTCAAGTTGTTCCGAGATCAGTTATCCTCGTATTATAGTTACTTTTTACATGGTTTTTAAATCAAAATCGATGTATTTTTTTAATGGAATGTCAGGAAAACTGGCATTGAAGAAAGTTAGTTAAAAAGAAGTTAATCTTGTTAGTTAAAAAGTTAGAAGGAATCTAGTGGTCTTATTTAAGGTCTTATTCAACAAAAAATTTAAGGTCGCAAGCATTGAGACATTTGAGAGAACCACTTGATGGGAGCTTGCAATGTTACCAACTATGCAATATATAAGTCGTAAGCTCATAGGAAAATGAATGTTTATCGTTTACACTAAACATAACTAACATACACAGTATGTTATATACTATGTAAATATAACTCGAACGAGTTCCGATGTATTTATTATAGCCGCGGTTAGATCAACGGAAGATGCATATCTCTATGTTACGTTGTTATAATATATAGAGTAATACGTATTTAAATAAAACTTCATTAATACCATTTACATGTTATATAGCATATCCTTCTATATATTCCTGCTATGTAACCATTACGTGTTACATACATAGCAGATATTAGATAACTATTTTCTACGTATTTTGTAATTAAAAAGGAAATAGGTACCTAAAGCAAAGATAATGAAACAAAAATTGATTAGTAATAAATTACGCGCGTATATTCAAAATAAATAACTAACTATTTACACGAAATAAATAAAACTTAATTAAAAACGCCACGCGAGGACGCTGCGTCGAACAAAATTTACTCCTAAACTAATGAATTTAAACTATCTATGTATATTGTAATAAATATGTATCACAATGTATCGCGAGACCCGAACGTTCGAGAACAATAAGTCTTCGACTCCCCATTCAATGGTCCGACCGCTGGAGAACCGAGAGTTATTATCCACATATACTCACAAAACAATACCTACAAATAAAAAAATACGCGAACGAGATCCCTAAAACGCCAAGTGACTATCGCCATCACCCGACATCACAGCAAAAACCCCCACGGACTGCGCCCGACGTCAACTTTGATCAAGTTTGACTTTCCCACTACTCGTCTCCCACGGTTTGAAAGGGGATGACATGCTAGCTTCAGGCATTCGAGGACTACTCGTATACCCCTGAGGCAATCTAGGAGATGTGGCGAGGAAGCTACCGTAAGACAATGAGGAGTTGACGCCGAGCGACGCGTCCAAAGTTGAATAGTATCCTGAAGAAGCAGCAGAGGGTGGCGGCGGCGCTGGCGGTTGAGACCTGGCAGCGTCAGCATACGCATCTAAATGTGTTCGCACTAACGAAACGAGCTCACCATAATTGGTCAAGTTTCCACCAGCGCCGGCCACCCTGTAAAGAAGCAACCGCGCTTCCCCAAAAAGACTGTCCAAAATTTTACCTGTCGTGAAGAGGACGATCGCCTTCAGACAGGAGTACTCCGCCGAGTCGACGTGGAGAGCCTTTAGTTTCTCCACTTGCTCTTGGAAGATCCTGATATGGTCCATAAAGGCTACCACACGGTCCGCTGCCATAGGCGACGCGTGGAGCCCCGCAGCTGCTAATAAAGGAGCTACGTGCAAGGGCATAGAACACTGTGACGCGTTGAGGACAAACAGTTCTGACCAAACAAGCCGTAATAAGGCGACTTGGTCTGTCACTTGTAGTTCAGGAAAGAACGGAATATTTCTGGCCCACTCCACCGCTGAGAAGAGTAGCCTCGCAGCTAGTTCGCAGATATTGTCTATACCCATGACATTCGTTGGCTGCACGCATTGGCCGTATCTTGAGGTTGGGTACGGTTCTGCTCGGAGAAGCAGAGAGATGTATGAGGAGAGGTAGGGATGGCTGTTCAGTCCACCGGACGGGTCGCCGTTGGTGAGGGCGAACTGGCCGGGGAGAGAGAGACCAGCGGGCTGCGTTGGAGGCACTCGACCTCTCTGAACCGCTGGAACAAACAGAAAAGAAGTTTAATACTTTATTTAACATTTTATTTCTTTTAACTTTAGTGTGGCGTTATTTATATATTAAGTACCGCCCAGCCCTTTTAACACCCACTTCTCATACAAATTAAAAGCCACGCTGGCCTTATATAGAGCTTATATATAGCCTTATATACACTATTTTAGAGGTGATTTAGTACTGCAGAGCTTGCGGCAGCAATTTTGTTATCCCTTAGTCGCCTTTAAGGCACCCACGGGAAAAGTTGGTGTGGCGCTATTCTATAACCGGCCGCCATATCACACGGCAGAATAGCCACATGTTAAGTACCCACCAAAAGTTTGAATTCAAAATGTTAGTAGAGATTAGTCATGAAATCAAAATATGCAAAATATTTATATGTATATAATAGCTCCAGATTTTGTTTATGTATATATAATCAGTGGTTAAAATATATAATAGCTACGAATGACTAATGTAAGTTTTAGTATCCCATATTTGAAGTTAGCAAATACGCAATTAGCATATGAACGTGATTTCATTATACATGTTGCAGCTGCTAGGAGTATAACATATTTATTGCTCTTTTAACAACTGCCAGACCAATTTGGTCTCGTAATAATAATATATGTTCCTGTGTCTATAAAGTTACAACCAACCTAGGGAAAGGTTTATCTAAATGTACTTAAAAATTGCATTCTATTGCAGTAAAATGAAAAATAGGAGAGCTTGCACTTGAGGATTCTGCTGCGTCACGACACAAGGGCTTTATTTTGTGAATACTTGCTAGGTTCTACGTTTTTTATACATTTATCTAACACTACCATAATCAAACTGAGAGTCAAACGGACGAGTAGAAAACTTCCATTATGGACTGACGACCAATTGATCCAATGGATAGCGTCCATGCCTGCTGCGCAAAAGCCCTGAGTTACATTACCGGTCAAATAAACAATTGCTTCTAGACAAATGTTGCCCGTTAATTTAAAAACAAATATTAAAGATTTGTAGTAGTTTTGAGTGGCAATCGGCTCCCACAATATATGTTACTCTAGTGACCTATATTGTAGGAGCCTGGGTTTAAACTTAAATAAATTTTAGCGACCGGCAATAAGGTCTCTTACTCCGATAATGTGACATATGATTTGTGTACAGTTCTAAGGCAATTGCCGTTTTTCACTTTTTCGGGGTTTTTCATATTTTTACCTAAAGCTATTACTTATTCACATGAAGTGATACAGTTTCAATCTCTTTCCTTCCATGTTTCATTGCCATTGCAAATACAAACTCCTTTGCATCCCATTAGCAACTTATTCAATAAGCGATTAGGTAGCGCCGACAGTAAATTTAACGTTGTAGAACAAACTTATTAATTCCGTTAGGTTAAAGAAAATGTACTTTAAAATTATCGATATAAATCGTTTGCGAATGAAAAAACCGTTTGTAGTCGTGCGAAGGCTGGTTGGTCAATGCTTTACGCAGTTAGAATTTCTAAATAAGTGTAGGTATAACTTTCTATGCGTTGCAATATTTTCACTGTTTATCATAATATCATATCATAATAGTGTTTATCAGGAAAATTATACACTTAACCCATAAAACACAATTACCTATTACGGCGTTTCAGTATTAAGTGCAGTTGTCCGTATTTTGAACCTGTCCGTTTTTGCTGCCATCGTTGGTCCATATCGATGCCATATTACGTTGTAATAAAATGTGCGAATTATTAACCGTGAAATGTACTGTATTTCCCACTTTATTGTATTTCCCTAATGCACGTACGTGTTTCGGTAGTAAGTGAGATATGCTAAAGCGCATTCCCATCCCATCCTATCCTATGCTTACAACGAGGTAGACTGTGCGCTCGTTTGCCGCATTCTTACAATGACAAACCTTATTCGTCTCTTTCCCTCTTTACTAAGTGAATCCGCGGTTAAACGCAATAACTGTAAAACCAGAAACAACGGAGTGCATGTGTTATTGAGCACACTCTGACCTTTCCTGTGTAACGTTTATGGCCTTCTTTATGGTCTATGAACATATAGATGGCCGGCACCACAAAGTCCATCCGCTCGCTGAGACGATAATAAAATCTGTGTAAATTAGGTGTTGCTTTTCATAATTGATTATTAGCTAAATCAATATATAAAAAAAAATCATGGATATGAGAATACAAATTAAATTATGCCGGTCGGTTATTTTCATATTTCCGAACGTAAACGAACGCTGATTAATGTATGACATACAATGTAACACGTAACAATGGTTACAACGTATTGAACTCCGAAAGTGTTTTTAGGTATTTGTTTTTTACTCATCTTTTCTTCGTGTTTGTACGGAATATGAAGTTAGTCGACCGGTACTGTTTAATTCATCATCACCATCATCTACAGTATTTTTCCATCCACTGCTGAGTGTATGTTTTTTTCATTTGTGTCACCTTCCTCGGATCCTCCCGCGATCCTCAATGTCATCGATCCACCTGGATGCCGGACGACCAACGCTCACCCATCGCAATTCCACAGCAGGGCACAGACCTCAACTAGCTTATCACTATATCGCAGCTCCACAGCAGGGCATAGGCATCCCCTAATTTATCACTATATCGCAGCCCCACCGTGGGGTACAGACTTTCCCTAGTGTATCACTACATGGCAGTCCCACCGCAGGGCACAAGCATTTTTTTTTTTTATGTACGAAGGCGGCAGACGAGCCTACAGTCCACCTGATGGTAAGTGGATACTGTCGCCCATAGACATCCGCGATACATGCCAACATTAGTCCAAAATGATAAATGTTGGCACGCCCCCGGATGCGCTGCCTACCTTTTGGAGATATAGGAATGGATTTCGAGAAAGGGTTGGGAGAATGGGCAGGGATAGGATAGGATGGGAATGGGCTCTGGCACATCTCACTCACTACCGAAACACGTACGTACATTGGGGAAATACGATAAAGTGGAAAATGCAGTACATTTCAAGGTAGTCTTCTGTGAGAGAGGGGTAACGTGGCCAGTCGAGCGCGCCCAGCGGCTGTTGGATTGCACTCTCCCCCTCCTAAAAAGCATCCCCTAGTTTAGATGTTTCGAGCCATAATCCACAACGTGAATCCAGTGCGGATTGGTGGATAAACATGCTCTAGATTTTATTTTAAATTCTGGAACATGTTTGGCGAGCTATTGATATATTTTTAAAAATTATATGCTAACTGAACACTTAACTCTTTTTATAATAAGAAGACGGCAGACGGTCATACAGTCCACCTGGCGGTAAGTGGATACTGTCGCCCATGGACATCAATGATACATGCCAAAATCAGTTCAGTATAACTTTGTCACAATTCGGATGCGATGCCTACCTTTGGAGATTTAGGAATAGATTTAGTTGATTTAGGATTAGGAATAGATAGACTATTTTCTAACAAAACTTTTCTAAATTGCAAGAACTCAGCCACCAACAATGTATCTGACCGAGCAATACATCTATTAATGCGTTTTAAATTGTCGCTCGTCAGCGTTTGACCTCCATTACCGATAGTTACTGTATAGTTACTGTATCGAGACACTTGCTCGAGTAAATTACCGTGTTTACTTCTTACTTCTCGCAAGTAATTTATTACGCGGCTAAAAGTAAAAGGATATTTTAGAAGCTACGAGCTATAATACGAGCTAGTATTAGGTACTAGGTAAAACGGAAAACTAAAATACTAGAATTAACTACAAACTGTATTACAATTTTAACTAGTCAATAATAATATATTTATCAATTTATTTCAACTAAATATACAGCATTTACTTGATTAAATATATAAATAATTTTTGATATATAGAAAATATGCATTTTTTATATTGTAAAATTAGTTTGTCCCACTGCAGAGCACAGCCCTCCCACATTAGATGAGGAGTCCAGCGCTGTCGTACATATTACACTAAATCTAATTTATTTTTAAACTAGCCTTTACTCATGGCTCTGCTCGCGTAGTACATAAATTTCTTGTATACTGAAACTCTTAGGAAGAAATAACCTACACGATAGTGAAAACTGCATTAAAATCCGTCCAGTAGAACCTAGTTATAATATTATAAGCGAACAGATAGGAACACAGACAGACGTTGAGTTTTATAAATACAAACGTGTTCGAGTATGCACGCGGGCTTTCTTACAATGTTCTCTTTCACCAATGACTGATAATTATAGATAATATATTATTTAAATGAAATTATAAAACTTTTTATACTTAGAGTATACCTATAATTACGACTATGATCTGTGAGTATGGTTTAAAAAAATACAAGTTTTTAGTCATCAGTATTACAAGCAGGAAAAATGCGCGTATGTGGTGGCGGGCTGTGGGAGAGGCCAATATCCTGCAGTGGAGAGACAGGCTGATGGTATGTTATGGTATTTTTTCTATAGGCAAGTGGCAGGACGAGTAAGCGGTCCTACGTTATGGCCGGCCATGGACACCTGCAACACCAGGGGGTATGCGGGCGCGCCGCCGACCTTACAAAATCCTTTTCACAGCTTTCTTGTAGAGCCCCATATCGTAGCTTAATGGAAAGACCTCTTGAGGCAGTTCGTTCCACAGCCTACGGGTTCGCGGTATAAAATGATTTTTGGACCGAACAGTACGCGACACCTCCGTATCGAGTTCGCACCGACCGCACCTCTGTGACGGGAGGTGCGGTTGTAGAAACCCGAGGTGGGAATTATATTGGATGAAGTCAAATGGGTCCAATTGGTATTTCGGTGCGCCAGCCCAGAGATATGAGCAGGTATTATAAGAAGATATGACAAGGCGACTCATACAGAGTATGTATTATGATATGGTATTGTATCATCAATAATGCACATGGCAACGTCTAATTATAATACGAGTCGTAAATTATTATAGACCGCACAAGAAAAGTCACGGTTAAGCAACTTAGTACACAAAAGCTTTTCTACGAAATCGAACGCAATATGATGTCAAAGACTCCAAAAAACCGCAAAGTTTCGTCATATTCACACATGAATAGAATACTAGGAATTTAAAATAGGAAAAATTATTTCTTAATTCAAAATTCAAATTCTGGATAAACCTTCGCGGTACGTATGCTCTTTTTGTATGTGCAAAGGCAAATACAATGTAATTAAGTAAGTAAATGCAACATAATCATGAATATGAAAAGGTAAGTTTATAACACGTTTATAAAACGGACTTGGCGGAAACTTGAGAAGTGGAGTTTTTTATTATTAGAAAAAAGGTGTATTTTTGGGTTTTGTGGTTTAATAGTAATAATATATTACACATCACAGTTTTTCGTGTGCAATGTTTGTGATAATCAAATAAAAGCATATGACTGCGTTTCTTGTGTGCTTCCAAGGAGTCATCTTTTATCCTCAGTAAAACTACTATCACTTTAGTGAGCGCCTCCTGACTTACTTCGACGGAACTGGACATTGACGAGTTGTTAATTATGAAGAAAACTTGACACTGGTACAATACGCTAATTGCCCTATTGCCATATAAGAAAAAAAGAAGAAAGACCTTCCCGCATACGAGTGTGTATAAATTTTTGCTAAGTAATCAACAAAAAATGCAACATAATTAATCGTAAGATGAAAAATATTAATACAATATCGGTTATTAATACAATATCGATGATGTATGGAACATAGATAACTAATTTCAGTGGGATTTTAAATAAAGCAAGAATGCCATTCACGTTTTTCGAGGCCCATTGTAATTTTTTTAAGCAGGCTTCGTACCATGGAGCTGCCGTGTTGTGAACGATTAAAAAGAAATGAATTAAAGTCGGATTATTTATTCGAGTCAGGAATATGACATATAGAACTGTCAAGCATAGTGAAATTTGTACGAAGATGACACTTTATTGACAGTTCTACATGTCATATCCCATGACTCGAATAAATAATCCGACTATAGTCTCCTTTTTCTGTCACGACTACTTTTTGAAATAGGTGTCTGCACGTTGCAAATAAATTTGAAAGAAATGCTATTTGCTGGAGTGTAGTTTTTGGCATAAAATGCAAACATGAAATTTACAAAATATTCGCTGCTATGAAATCAGTAGGTATCTAATATAAAAAATCGTTTTAAATTTCACGATTTTTGCGTTTTTCACAAAAATCTTTATCATTTTTTTAATCCAACGACAAACTTGACACCTTTGAAGTTTTCAATTAATGTTTTTACAGAGTAACGAAATTATTAAAATATATTTGCTCGAAGTTAAACGAGTATCGCAAGGCATAATAAGAATAACCGAAGATCGTGACAACAAGTCATCGGTCGTGTCCGCGACGAATCCACGTGAAATACGGAATCATAGTCAAGTGGCGTTCGGTTTATCCAGACGAGACGTAACAAAAATGTTTAGCGCGCTGAGCATTCCAAACGCGCCAGTTTTTTGGCGGGAACGCGGCGCGAATGCTCGCGCACGCGCTTCTCAACATTTTTTATTCCTTTTGGAGGGATAAGGTGAATGCGAGTACCAGACTACTTTGTATTTTTTTAATAAACAGGTTTTCGAGAGCTTTGACTGTTTATTTGTCTTTACAAACTTCTTTATCTGTTTACAGACTTCCTTTTCTTTAATATGTAACTTTGATGATTTTATTTAAACGTTTTTATAGTTTTTACGTTGACCAAAATGTAAAATAAAATGTGCACGAGGAAGCCCATTGTCGAACAATAAATACTGAAAGGGCTGGTTGCATTGAATTGCATTTACTGTTAAAAACAAACGCATGAAATATAATATTTTTAATCAAAGAATAGGAGAGGCAAAGGTACGTAATAAGGTCTGCCTCAAATTCCATAAACCACGTTCAGACTCATCAAAACAACACCAACAATTCAATTTAAGCGCTATAAAGCCGTAATAATTGTGAATTAGAGTAATTGTGCGCGTGATTAACGTTTCAGAACGAATGTGGGTCGCGGGCTCTCCCACGCCTCATCGACGTCGACACCTAGCCTAATAGCGAGTCATTACGATATCTGTCGATACATCTCCGGGATTCGACATCGACACATCACTATCTTTAATCGATGAGCGGCGAACACGGACAAAGCGATTGTTTAGCCGCGTTTAGAAACCAATTATGATTTTGGCTCTTTTATAGTGCACGTGATATTGCAAATCGTGTTTTATTTTAGGCAGGAAAGATTTTTGTTTTAATGTTGCTGTTAACTGTATTTTTGTAATTTTACTGCTTCTAAGCAAAAATAAAACGTTGAACTGGTTATTTTGTAACCACGTAAATTCAGAGGATATTTTCTACATGCATCATAATCATAGTAATGAAACTATGCGGGATAATTGACAAAATATATTAAAAAGTAGAGCCTTGATGAATTTTAATTTAGTTTACGGAATTATTTTGTTTTAATTTTAAACACTTAGTATTTTTAATATCGCTTTATTACTAGGCATTGGCATAATGCAGAAACTAAAGCCCGTTTCAGAAAAAATAAAATAAAAAAAATGTTTTATTTATTGCGGCTGCATAAAGAAGGGAAATCAATATTAAACTTTCATAAAAATTCAATTTTCCATTACAAAAGGCAACTCTATGAATGGAAATTAATGTAAATCTTAATAAGAGACGGCCCCTAAACAGTGACCATAACTAGCCCCATTAGTGGCGATTAGCATAAGACTACGTCTCATATCGAATTTCACTCGTAACTCTTTTATTTTTATGGTAAAACTATCGATTTTCCCGGCGAGACTCGGCAAAAAAATAATTTTAACACAGCACTTAAACATACCTACATGTTTTTGTCTAGTTGGGATTACTTTTATTTAATATTTACTGTACTAAAGTTGTACAACGTACAGGCAGACTTAATGTCTAGTGGAATTTCCTGCCCTAAATTTATTATCCTTTTTAAAACTGTTAGCAGAGGACGAATAGAGATTGTTGACTGTACTTCGAATTGACATGTTTTTAGAATGGCTTCTTACACGACTAAAGAAGAAACCAAACCCATACAACATTTTTTTTTTCACAACTAGAAAAAATACAAATTTGAACATGGAACTATTTGCATGTCAAACGCCATTAAATTTTCAAAGCTGTCATTTGTTTTTTATTTCTGGCGGCAATTTTAAAATTAAGTGTTTGCTGAAAAATGAATTTAACACGAGAATATTCTCGTTCAATGTTTTTTATGACTTTCGTTGGGAATAATGTTAAACCTTACTTATGTTAAACCAGAAAACAAAATTATGAAAGACTTAGGTTAGCATTCAAGTGATGTAGCCCCCTATCCAGTGCCACTGAACCAGTCAGTGAATTTAAATGTAGTCGTACCGACCTTAGTTAGAGAAGGGCGTCCTGCGACGACGGTGACGGAGGAAAACATCAAAACTGTGCGGCTCTTGATTGAAGCAGACAAACGAACGACATATCAGCAGATACGGGCATCATTAGGTATTGGTATAAGTCAAATTCAGACTATTATACACGATCACCTACGCGTAAGGAAGCTTTGTGGTAGATGGATTCCTCACAATTTGAGCGAAGCTCAAAAACACTGTCCCGTGGAATGGTGTCCCAAAATGCTTGAAAAATTCAACAATGGTAAATCAAATGATGTTTTTGATATAGTAACAGGTGATGAAAGCTGGATTTACTGCTATGAGCCTGAAACTAAGAAGGCAATCTGCTCAGTGAGTTTTTCCTTTCGAACAGTTGCCGACGAAAGTGAAGAAAGGACGGAGTACTGAAAAGAAGATGATTGCTCCCTTCTTTGGCAGATCGGGCCAAAGTGGATACTATAGCTTTAGAAAATAAAAGAACCGTAACTGCGGACTGGTATATGAACAGCTGCTTGCCTTCTGTTTTGGAAAAAGTCAAAGAACGACGCCCACGAAGCATAACGATTCTCCATCACGACACTGCCCTAGCTCACTCCGACAGACAAACGAAGCAATTTTTGAGTACGGTAAGAGAGTTAATGGGTCATCTGCCATACAGTGCCGACCTTGTGCTCTGTGTTTTTACTTAATTCTTAAAATTAAGGACAAGCAGAGGAATACGTTTTAGGAATGCAGAAGAGACAGTAACAGCCTTCCAAACGTCTGTTGAAGAGGTGCCTAGAGGATGGGCTGAATGCTTCACACAATGGTTTCATCGCATGAAAAAGTGTATCGATTGTCGCGGAGAATACTTCGAAAAGCAATAAAACAACTTCCCTCTTGATATCTGATTTCATTTTTTAGATTCTAAAATCTTTCAGTGTAACCGACGTATTTGAGCTATCACTATCTATGTTGCTATATCAGTTTTATATGGCACGAAGCAACATTATTTATGTATGGTTATTTTACATAAATAATGTATGGTTATTTGTAGTGTGTAAATTAAAAAAAAAAGTGTGATTGTAGCGGCACTAGTGCGTTAGTGACGTTATTAACGCAGAAGTGTGGTCTTCTTCCAATTTATAACTTTTAGCCCCATAACTCAGTCATTTCATGACATATGACCATACCGTAATTAAAGTCACCGACATAGCTCAGAGATTCAGCATGCCGAAGTGGCAATAGGCAGGGTCATATTTGCAGCAGGACCGATAACCGTTGGAGTAGACGTGTCATCGAGTGGACGCCTCGTACCGAGAAGCACAGTACGGAACGCCGCCGCCGTTAGACCAGGTGAACCGACGACTTGAATAAGTTCCCCGATAATGGTTGGATGAGAAGAACTGAAGATCGGGTGTGTGGGCGAGCCTTTATACGCTAATTCTCGCAAATTGTACTTAATTACCATCTGTTACTAACATGGGACAGCCCCCTTCCAGGTGGACTCACGATTCAGAAGAAAGTCACCGGTGGCTGAATGAGAAGACCAGAAGGCAGTGTGGGGTGGCCGTCCTTGGGAGAGGCCTAGAGGCCTATAAACGCTTCTGTTAAGGTTAAGGTTCTTAAGGTTCATTAACGCGAGCTTAGCGATCGAGCGCCGAGCGCTCGTTTTCACACCACACCGCTTATGATTCTGAGTTAATCGCCATGAAGTCAACTATATATTTTATGCGATTTTTTACTTTTATTTCGTAAATATGTATTGGAATATACCTATGTAATAATGTATTATATTTATTATTCCACACCACCTAAATTCAGTTTTTCGTGCACCTCCAAATTGAACTTCTCTGATCAACCCAAAGGTTGACAGGTAGGCATTAAGCTCGCCTTTTGTACGATATTGTGCAATGAAGTGTAAAAATAAATAATTATAAATACACATACATATACATATACATAAATGATAATAAAAACTGAAATATACATCTACACAATCTATATACTTTTTTATAATTCACTAGTATCAAATCAGTACCTAGGTGATTTTGACTTTTAAAATAGGCTTTCTAGAATTTCTTATGAGATCAAAATCTCTAAATTATATAAAGATTGCAACATACATACAAACTGACAAGTGCGTCCATATTTATACATAAATAAATAATTATTAAATTGTCAAATTCCAGCGCATTCCTCGGCAGATTATGTGAAATTAGCGATGTTTATATTATAAATTTTTATGTTCAAAATTAAATATATATTGTAAATTAAATCAGTTGCCCAGTAACAAACCGGCTAATAGGATATGTCAGTTATGGTAAATAAAACATTAAGGTGAATTAATGTGGAGAGCTACTTGTATAACACGTCGAAGCGGCCATGATTGAGTTAGTTGAATGGCTTTGTTTTCGTGAACACTTTAGACATTTCAGCTTTTGCTTCATATAAATGAAAGAGAGAGGTGATAGCCTATAGGTATATATTCTCGACTCTCAGTTGTGAGGTTGCGAGTTCAAATCCCAGCCCGTACAATTAAGTACGTATTTTAAATTGGCGATGAACGGAACAATATCGCGAGGAATCTCGCATGCCTAAAAATCTTAGATTCACGCGCACATTCATGAATATAAGATTCACTGGACGAGAATCACTGTGTAAAACCCTGAAAAAGGGATACAGACGTAATTATGCTGTGAGTCACTTGCTCTAAACAGGAAGGATGTTTTCATTGCCACTAGGATATTAGGATATTACAATGCAAGCAGAACGAACATATTATTCTTAATTTGGGAGTAAAGGTTACAAAATCTGCAGATTTTCTTCCGAGCAGGATGAAACATTAATGCAATTTTGGGAATGTGGTCCAATATACTCTTAAGTGTGTATTTTATATATACCTACACATATATCGGGCGCTCTTTCATTAAAACCGGAAGAGATCCAACGACTCGTTGCTAAAATTATCCAGCCATATTTGCAGGCCATAAACATTAGCAGTGTATTTCGCTGCCAATGTCTATGGCCACAAATAGTCTTACAAATCACCTAATAGTCTCACAAAATTACCGAAAAATGGCAGTTGTAACTATTTAATACGAGTACCTACTGTGACTAAGGGTCAGCGTATAGGTACTGTCCGAGCGTCGGCGCGGTAAAAGCGACTAAATCCAACTAAATCTAATATAAATTCATGGATATACAACTAAAATAGGCTTGACAAAAGGAAATTCCACTGAGCGACTCGGAGCGGCGGCGGCGGCGACTGTCAAACGCGGCCTGCACCGACCACAAGAGGCGACGCGCGGCGGCTCGAGCGTGTGCATCGCGTCGTCGTCGTCGCCGCGTCGCGCCGCGCGCCGCTCTCGCCGCCTAAGAGTTAATAGAGGGGAATGTCCTTCTATTGTTATTAGAGCCTAAAATAAAGGGTCTCGATCAAAATGATTTTTTATAGCAATTTCATCCTTGAAACATCTTAAAATCAAAACGCTTTGCATTTATTAAAATAAAGATGGGAGAACGTTACAATAAACAAATTACATACCTAATTAATTATGTTTTCGTACGTAATCAAGTATAAAAATGTTTTATTTATATTTTATTTTAATATTTCTATTCGTCACAGTATTAATACTAATGTATAACAATAAGTAGTTATGCCATCAAAACCGGACAATGCAATACAACCACAATACATCGCAGCGTACCACAGAATAATAAATACTACCGTTACTGCATTTACAGATGTCGCCTGAATCGATTGTGGTTTGCGATTAACAGGTCTCAAGAGTTGAACCAACAGTAAATCAAAGAATTGATTAAAATACTAATAATACACGTAAAAATTATTCCCATTTTTATTTTTCACCATAAATTGCAGAATGTTTCTGAAAATGTTTTCAACTTTTTCATGCAAATATTATTATGGTTCATGTCACTTTATAAACAGGTCAAAGGTGGGCGCATTAGATGTATGGTGTTATATCTCTGCGTCGTATGCTCGCAGTGCGAACGAGCTTAGGACGCATGTTGTGCGAACGAAAAACCCCGCTTCATCGCCACTTGTATAGTGTGCGCTGACCCTAAGTCGTTCGGAAGTCCAACGATCTCTTGTAAACGATCTCAAGTAGTGTACTATCTCACGTTGTGGAGATTTTGTGTATTTTTTTTATATAATTGTAAGCAAAAACTTGCTAGGCTTAGTTATTAATAATTATTTAACTATCTGTTAGTATATTGTTAGCTGGTCTTAACATAGGACTGTTTATTATCTTGGTGCTTTTTTTCGGAATGGCTAAATTCTTGTGACCCTAATGTCCTTTCAAGAGTCACCGGACATGAATAGTTTTGGGCGAGCGCAGAAGGTGCTTAGCCAGGAGCAAAGAGAGTGCAGCAACGAGCCGGCCTAACCCGGTGGAAGGAACGGACCTCGGCTTAGCGCGTTACTTTCGGAGGGTACCGCGGGATAGCGAGTCGGTGAGAAGCCCCCAGGCACGTGCCAATATTTGGTAAAAGTGTTGGCCGAAGGCCGGTGTGCGTTCACGGTGTAGTTAGGGTGACGTCCACGTCCGGCGTGGACGGTGTATATGTGTAGTCTGTGAGTGTAGTGTAAGAGCCACATTGGCAGCAGTAATTGGGTCGTCGGGGTCGTCTAAGACGTGCTGAGGACGACGACGACGACGGCAACGGGGAGAATACATTTTGAAAAATTAACTTTCTTAAGTTACATATTTTTGGAGGAGATGCGATATTCTAATATGTAATAATTTTACGTTCATGTCAATCCCAACCAAAAGCAAAGGTTATAGTTACAGAGATGGCAGCAACGCCCATTTGTTTATATCTTCCTGAGAACAATAGCTGTGAAGCACTTGAGTATACACAAATATGAATCAGGTTTGATTAGACTGCCCTCCCACTAAGCGCATTTATATTTTACTTACTTTACGTATGTATGATTAATTAAATAGTTTCAAAACATTACAGAATGTATTCTAAACCAACACACGTGTACCCTATTTACGTGGGCTCAACAATAAACGGTCTCTTTTACGTATTTTATATTGTTTTTATTCAAAACACGTAGATAATCGAGCCAAACGAGCCACCTTACTGGATAAACAAAACCAGTCTTTAAAGCTAGAGTAATAAGGTCTAAGAAGGTCGTAAATAATGACTGCGAGTCCATAAGTTCGCTCTTGACATAGATTGCGTAGAGGAAACAATCTGTCGCGTCATTTCAGAGATCTGTCGATGCCGCTTTGAGACAGCCAAGCACAAATATTCATAACAATAGATTTATTTTTAGGTAAATATTAGTATTCCGGAGTGTTGTTTTTAACAGCTAAAAACTGAGTCTCTGCGTATAGTGCGGACATCAAGACACTTTAAGGTATGAGTCCAAAGGCGGCGACAGCGACAGGCGACACCTGTCGCCGATGTGCGGCGACACTATTGCTCCTATGGATTTGTATGATCTAGTGTAATGGTTCATTTATACGGGAGAGTTACTCGAACGCGAGCTTCTCGAACATCGGTCATCATCGGTATACCAGTATAATCAACTGTTATCATCATGTGAACAGTTGTAGAAGAGAATTATAGGTATGTAGTGCGGATTCGATTTGTTTCTAACAAATTAATTCATAATATTTTTAAACATCGTGGTGCCGTCCCGGGAAAATAGTGCAGAAATTCATTCTACATTTGTTTCGAACCAATTCTTAACATTTCCTCGACATCGCGCCGTCCCGGGTAATTGCTGTGAAATTTCATCCTGCATTTGTTTCGAAACAAAAGTCAAAATCGAAACATGAAATCCACGGTTTGTTCTTAAAGTAAGTACACCCACGTAGAGTGATCATGCTGATTTTCTTCAATAGGTATATATTTTTGATGTAACTATTCACATGTTACTATTTACTATTTATGTGTATTTATCTATTTTTATTTCTTTATTTTAGGCATGGCATGGCCCATCCATACACCATATGACTTAACCTAGAATACATATAATATAACAAAAGATAACTACTAATAGGGATTATTCCTGCTCGAGTAATTAGTATTAGTAGAGTAATTATTACCTGCCTTCATCTTTCACATTGGTTTCTATAGTAACCGCTTTCCTTTCCTACAGTCACTATTTTCGCCTGAACAGTTCGAGAAAGTCTCCCTATGTAAACGAGCCATAAGAATTCAGCGACAAGTGTCACGCAACATTAAATGGAGCTACGTGTCGTTGAGGCGACCGGCAGCTCTTCGCTGTCGCCGCTTTCGGATTGATACTTTTATACCGCGAATCTGAAAGTTGTGGAATAAACTGCCAGCTGAGGTTTTTCCGCTGTGCTTCGACATGGGGCTTTTTAAGAGAGCTGCAAGCTGTGAACAGAATTCGGCAAGGTCGGCAGCGCACCCCCATGCGCTACCAACATACAGGTGTTGCTGAAACCTAAAATCCACTAAAATCAAAGTAACATTTTAACGGAAACAGCTTTTATAAACAAATTATATCGTAGAATGGTGGCTCACGATTGAGGTACTTCTTAGGTTAATTGTTATTATTTTGTCTTTTCAATTTTTTATTAAATTTTGTATCGGTATAAATTCGCAGAAAACTCCATTCCCGTAATTATCTCTTAAATTAAAGCTGTTTAATAAGATTGATATTCATTCTTATTTTTATATTGAAAGTTGAAAACTAATGAAATATGTTTGGAATAATTTCATATTTTATTCCCTTCTAAAATGTATATTCTTAACTACTGTAAAAACCAGCGGTTCAATATCACGTACCTTCCTTAGTATACAACATTGTAGTCATAATATTTTAACAGAGGCAGAGACTAGTGGGTAGCCGAATGATGGCAAATGGTCACCGTCGTGCGCTGTCGACCTTGTAGAATCCGATCGACAACTCTCTCGAAGAGCCCAATGTTGTCGTATAGTAGAAAATTTTCAGTTGGCAATTCATTCCACAACTTTGCGATTGAATGTACTCTGTTCCAGACATGTCATTATACAATGTAATTAGGAATATTGTAACAAGGATAAATCGAGTTTTTCTCTAGCGACCATGATTGCTAATTTACATGGTTTGTTAATTACGGCCCCGTACTAATTTGTTATATTGCATATAGATTTGCGGCAATATAATATTTAGTCAATCGAGATTCAATCAAAGAATAGGTATTTTTAATGGATACAATGAGGCAAGAATGGTGTAATACCTAACGTATGTTACGACTGCAATCTGCCCTTTCGGGTCTTGTGCATAAGGAATATATCACCTTAAAACGCCATGCCGGCCAAACTTGTCACGACAGTGTTTGCCCGCGCTGATGCGTCGCGTCTCTCCCATATCAGGGGGCTGGCGCCACTGCAAGCGCGGCCTCCAGGAGGCAAGGCTCTTCCTATAAGGAGTGGCACCACAAAGGGACTCCCGAAGAAACACTGAGGCGGAACTAAGGTCCAAAGGGTCAACCTATCCGTGTTGGCGGACAGAGGTGACACCACTGAAGGGGGCTCGCTCAGTTACCTCCACCCCTGTGAGGGGTGTGTGAGAAGGCTCATAAGTGCAAGTGCCGATCAAACGGGTTGGCGAGTCCACTCTTTCAGGCAGTGTAGTTCGGCAACGCTTGTGGTGGCGGCTTTGTTATCCGTGATTGGATGATGCTATTGTATAGTGAGCCGACGTCACACGGGACACATTTAGTTATGTATAAATATTACGAATATTTATAATTTTTGTCTCTCCACTGTTGAATATAGACCTCGCTAGCACATACCATCTTCAGATTTTCTCATCCAGCCACTACCGGCGACTTATATATATTATTTAACTTATGTATTAATTTATATATTTAGTATGGCTTAGAATTTCGTGAAAAAGCATCTTTTTAAACGATTTCATTATCAGTTAAACTGTTGGGGAAGATACAAAATACATTTTCTCATTTCTGAGGCTGCCGCTCCTTTCCATACAGAAGTTTGAAGAAATAATGTAGAGTATAACGATTAATGAGAGTGAAAGAATTTAGGAATATGGACTTATATAAAGAATTGGGGAGGATAGAGAACAGGGCGTAGATGAGATACAAGGATACAACATGATGAGAGAAAAGAAAAGTACTTTGGAGACTTTTATTCACTGCTGAAACAAGTATTTCGTTTCACGGCAGTCCTCTATAAGTTCTTTATATCAAGTTCATACAAATTCAAACATAGATATAACTATTTTATTTTAACAGCACAGTACTCTTTTTTAAAACTCTTTAAAACGGTCGTTACAGAGTTAACGATCTCTTCAAGTATTCTTAATTACAAAGATTAACTGACGCCTTTTTCGTTTCCACAAAAAGGTCAATTAACATTCATTTGATTGAGATTTCACTATAACGATTGACAAAGCGAGAGACCACAAAAACCTAATATCTTATTCATAACAAGCTATAAATCGTGCCATTAACGACGACATCGCGGAGTTTCTAGCTATACCAGTAACAATCATTACTAACATTACGAGATTCATAAGATACGAGTCCAATACATCACCCAGTGTCTGAGTAAATTTTGGTCCACAACTTCATTTACCGTTTGCCTATTTATTTTAGTTGTTAGCCGCTATCTCGTTACGTCTCGATACAAGTTGATAATCCGTTATTTATGCTGTCCATTTTTCAACCCGCAGCACGCGACTAAGTGTCGTCCAACAACAGTAACAACAAATGTCCCTCCGGCCATCTTTTGTTACTCTAACGGTTGTGTTTTGATATCATTAGAAAATTCTCGACTTTTTACGACAGCGAGAAATATTGTTCCTAATATAAAGATTAGAGATTTGTACGCGACTAATGTAGAAAGCATTTCGAAATATATGAAAAGGCATTGACGAATGGGGCACTCGATTAGAGGCGCGATTACTAAGTGATGAATCGGCTTTTGTTTTACGAGACTATTGTCGACCCCTATGCTAATGAGTAATAATATTGGAATTCGTTAGAAAGTCGTCAATTCGAGTAAAGTATAAACAAAACCGCTCACCGCGGCCGCCGCATATCTAATTCATGATTAAACAAAACCGGACACGGAAGACATCAAAACAGTACCAGCATTTGTAATTAAATCTATCGAACAGATAAAAATTCTGAGAAAATACGACGGAGATTGTATAATGAAGCGATTGGAAGGCGCGTGCCACGTATTAGGCACATTCCTGCCCACAACTCCATTAGCTTCATTCGGGTTTTTGTAATTATCGACTTATTAAATGCCGCGCAAGATTTATGAGGAGAACAGGCACAGGTAGAACCATTTCGTTACACCCATCGACAACCCAACGATGCTATAAATGTATTGGAAACTCTGTCACAACCAATAAAAAAGATTCTAGTTGGAACGGGATAAAAGATGTCCGATAAAATATCGATGCCATCGATAAACTTTAAATAAGGCTTCATATATTCGAATGAAACCATAAATTAGATTCTCATACTTAATTCGAGATGCGGCGCC
Organism: Sesia bembeciformis; assembly: GCA_943735995.1. NCBI lineage: Eukaryota > Metazoa > Arthropoda > Insecta > Lepidoptera > Sesiidae > Sesia > Sesia bembeciformis. Next base: position 12,371,465 of record OX031040.1, read on the forward strand.
GGTAATAACCTGGGAAGGTCTCAAAATAATTTTTGAACAATTCAATGAAAATCGTGATTTAGGAACAATATTTGTTGTAAGTAGCTCAGAAGTAACTACGATGCATCGAGTCACTGACCACAACAACGTACGAGAAACGAAGCCTTGCGATAATCATAATACGCTTGCAGATATGTGATTAGCTCTGGGGTCACGAAACGGTCGGTGTTAGACAGAGATGATACCTTCTATCCTACTCTTACATCTACAGTTTCTAATAAATCTGTCTCTATCCAGCGAACGACCGCAGGGCGCCTCAACCGCTATACTAAACTGTGACCTCACGAAATTCTCCAAGCACGATACCGAGGATGATTCACGTGTAATGATGGACGTTACAGACGGACTGACATACAGAGATGCGGACGCTAGATGAATTCCAAGCGACAGGTAAGAAAAAAAACAATTCCGTTTATATATTTAGACGTGGTCGTGATTATGGACGAACAATATTAATTTTATTGAGCTATCAGCATTTGCATAGCAAATTAATATATGTATATTTTTGACATTTTACTGATTTCTTTTCTATGATGACAGGCATTTTGAGTTTTGATAAAAGATCAACAGTACTTTGAGATGTCAACTAAATTATTCATATCAAAATCCATCTGCATACCATTAATACGATTAGTGACCCGCGATTATCATCTTTTGACACCTCGGCTCAACAAATTAGAAATTTAGATAAAGATCCAATTAATACTGCAGTTCTCGTCTGGGTTTCTCATCACTAAAATCATGTTCTTAAAATGTAAAGTGAAACTATAAGGCTGGATACAGATATACTATACTAAGGCAGTACAGAGGACACGACCAGTTGAAACAGGTTTCTTGAGTCTACTAACGTAGTAACCAATATACATACGGTGCATTACTCTCACAAGTATTTCGAGATTATACCGCGTTAGAGCGAACCAACTCGACTGTGAGAAAATTTCACTTGTAGGAAATTCTGTCATAAATAATTTTAGTACTAATACTAGACGTGCAAATTATACTATGTTACAACAGAATTGCAATATGCATGATTAGATTGATTGGGGATTAGCATAAAACAAAGTTTACGATGAAGAACATCGATTAACAGTTAAAGCGTTTTGGACTAGAAAGTATTGAGCGTTTATTGTGAATTGTGAATTAATAAAGTACCTAATTCTAAGACAAAAATAGCAAATGATTTACTGAATATAAATCACAAAACTCACAAATCAAGAACGGCACATGAAAGAGTAAGTCCGAGTGATATTTCATTAACATCACACGTCGTTAAGGAATTAGCATCACTGAGTGTAGGGACCGCTTCTATAAATCACATCTATAGTTCGTTAGGCGTACGCCGACTTCACTGCGGGGGTCCACCTTCGATTCCTCGGCTGGCAAGTGGAACAGCCATTGAGGTAACCCCCTGTAGGTGAATATTTTGACGTGCTATATAATGTCACGTCGTGGTGGTTAATGAATTATGCTAAATTCGTGGGCATTGTAATACAGAAATTGAGTTTTATCATTTTTGTGACTATTCTTTTATTTCATTTACCTACATTCCATTTTCATTACCTTATTAGTTTCTATTTCTGTTTAAGCTGTTTTACCATTATTATTGCCCATTGAGATTAACATGTTTAGCACAATTAAAATATGAAACTTCACCTTTCCATTATGATTATGTTAATCGTCTTCTTAAAGAATTGTGAATTTTATATGTACTTGTATCAGGCTTTTAATGCCCCACTGCAGGGCACGGGCATCCCCTAGTAGGTAAATCACTGGGGCAGGGGGAGGTTCCGGCCGTAATCCACCACGCGGGCCCAGTGCGGATTGATGGATACACATACACCGAGTTTTTTTTCTGGAGCACGCAGCTTTCTTCACGATGTTTTCCTCTCACCACCGAGCTAGTGAAAACTGTTTTAAAAATCCGTACTTAAATCAGTGGGTACGGGCTTAGGATTTAAACCCACGATCACACGAATGTAAGTCGAGTAGGTATTTACCCTCAAGCTATCACCGCTCTTAATCAATTATAAATATTATGCATCTGTATTATAAACTGTTGTATAAGTTATTCTTATCTGAATTCTTTTAAGTAATAATTTACCTATAAGTAGCATCACTTTCTTGCCGCTTATATAACTTTGGAGAATGTCGCCAACAAAAAATATGCAAAAATTTTAATAAGCAGATAATAGAATTATTTGTTGATGACATTAGAAACGAAGCTATTAGAGATATCCCACATACCAAAGACGTAAGCAACAGGTTCCTCGAACGTCTCGTTAGATAATCAACTTTAACTCTTTAAAATACGATTAGATTTAGGTTTAGCAGAAGGATACGGCGATTCAACACATTTCGGTGGTAGGTAAATTTTTTCGTCAATTTCGTGTCGGAGATGAAGGCGTCCGTCAAATTTTAAAAAGTTAATTATCAAATACTTTTACCGGCCCGCGTGTCGGAGTCCTGAACGGCGATACATCATCCCGGCGAGAGAATATAAATCACCTGGTGATTGATAGTGGTATATATCTCACGCTCGTTTGCTAGCTTCTTTTTTAATCCAACACAAATGATTTTACACTTCGAATTCCTTTTTGTGACGCTATTTCGCCTCGGAGTTTACGAGTTGTTCAAATTGGATTTTGTTCATATGATTTTGTGTTTTTGTTGGGTTCCGTGATTTCGTTATATTTTGCTACTATATTTAGAATTATCTTATTAAATATCATAATCATTAACTTTTCACACACTTTATCAGTATATTATTTACAAAGAAATTTTAAATATCGTTTAATTCTCACTGTACTTCTCTCTATCTCTGTTTCTACTGTTGGATATAGGCTCACTACCACACATGATCTTACACTTTTCTCATTTAGTCAACACCGGCGACCTTTTTTAAGCCATATCGCGGTTCAATCGGTAGATTATTTTCGTTCTTAGAAATTAATTAATTTACATACTACCAAATAATATTACAACACACGTTGTAAATGCGTTTATTTAATAATAATAATAATAATAATAATAATGAACGACGAAACTCATTGAAATCTCCTGTCATCAGTTGAAATTTAATATTTTCTACGATTCAATGTGCGGTTGTTTACAGTGAAAACCTATCAAGTTTCTAACAACTATTGAGCGTTGGCTCGTCTGCCCATACTGGTCTACCTGCCCCGAACTAACCCCACCGCTCGGTAGTAGATTAGTGCGATTCACTATTGTGTCAGGACGCATATTCACATGCAAATCGCATGACAAAACGTGCAGAAATATAATTAGCTTACGACGCCTTAACCCATCCGCAGGTCCGAGGGGTCGCGTTGACCATGCAGAATCGGAACCGGTATTTGTTGTCTTCCTTTTTAATTGATGTTTTCGTTCGGGCGTAACTTCTGACCGATGTCCGGCAAGGGTCATAGATGCAGTTTAATGTAGTTTTTTCGCGGCAGCCGTGGGAACGCGTCGGCATCTATAGTCGATGGTATCTTTATGTCGGACGCGGCCAGAAAGTCTCAGTTTTCCCAGAATGAGGACCATTACGAGCGGCCCTGGAGCGTCGTATGAAACATGTCACAGTTATTATGCTCACTAGAAATGATAATATCTTTCAACAGTGACGCTGAGACCGTACAACCGCCTCGAGTTATTCTCATAATTCTAAATGCAGGACTGATTGTTGACACGATTAAATCGTTATATTGATATTATTCTGAAAGAGTATGTTTTTAATTATATCACATACGACTGTCATACTAACTCATATTTATCGGTCAATTACTTTCCTTCTCCAGTATAGGTTATAACCCTTAAGAGTTCGTCGTTGGTCATTAAGACCGAACATTAAAGACGTTACGTTTCTCACGCTAGCAACTAGTACTATGTTTGCCAAACTAGATCGGCCTAATCCAAACAAACCGATCCTTACGGTCAGTTGGGTAACAATGACCACACCTGGTCAAAGGCGCAAATTGACACCCTCCTCAAAACGCGACGTCGATTCTTCCGACGTTTCCTTTGTCACACAGAGGCGTGTATGGGCTTTTACTTTTAAAAATAATACACGAAGTAAACATCGCCATAATTTGCAGCCCTTGGGAACCATTCAAAGACGATGATGTTTTTGACAAGTCCTGTAGGTTTGACAATGAAAATGCATTGTGCATGGTTAGTAAAGGCAAGACAGAATTTACGCTCGAATTAAAGGAATGTAAGCCAAAGACAGTTATAGTTCATGACACTTTTGTGTTGCCATTAATATTGTGGTCATAGATTTTATTAAATAAGTACCTAACGGAAAGGAAATTATGTATGGTATTTCAAATTATAAACTTGCGTGTAAGTTTGAATCACCTTTCTTGAATTAGTTTCTAGTTTGAACGAAGTTTCTAAATGTAAATTAAGAAATTAGAATTTATGAAACGTATTTTAATTTTATTAAAAAATTTTTTGCAAAAGATTGTAACGATATTTTTTCAATTTCCCTCCAAAATCGCATCATTAAAATTCATCGCGAAACCCGAGGGGAGGCATCGGAAGCGATACCAGAAATCTTTCTAAATGACCGGTCCAACACAAAAACTTATTAAGATATTCCAAACAATGAAGTCTGTGATTGATGCGCCCTAAACAAAAGGTGTGGCAGCCATTGTTCATTTCGAAAAGTGACGGACGAAGCCGGAGCCTTTGTTTAGTTATACATTTATGCACTTATTTAATAAACCGGTATACTAATGTGGTTAATTAATCAATCGGTATGTGCGCTTTGTTTGATGTAGCATTTGCATATTGCGAGTGTCCGACATCAGCTGCGAATGCGGTGTTTGTTTGATTCGCTAATTACATATGTTGAGGGAAATGCATAGCGGAGAACCTAGCATAACCTAGGATAGGCTAGTAACAAATACACGTTTAAAATAATCTATAATTACTCAATCCTTTGTTCAATCGTAGGTGTTCTATACTCGAGTATTCTGCGATAGAATTTTGGACGTACATAGTTAAATTTCTTTCGTTTATATCTAATAAATTAATATAGTATACTGTTCTTATTGTGGACGAATATGATATAAAGAGTTTCAACATCTTTAAATTTGATACAGTTTTACTTCTTATTTTTAAGAGGAAATTACGCGTTTTTACTACCAACTTCACGCTAAAATTACATTTAGTGTTTTTCTCAAAAAAAAGACGCGAACAAAAAATTAAGCGAGGTGTTGCGAAAACATTTTTTGTATTGACCATTATCAGATAAATATACTAAGAAACGAATAATGACTAGCCGACAACATACTGCTATCTGTAACAGATCGAATTTCATATCACAATTAAGAGTAATAGTAGCCAACACTTCTCAATGGACCCTTTCAACCGCTAAAACGTTTCACAAAACACTTCTACCTTCACAAAACAATATGCTACAGGAGAAAAAAAAGCAACAAAGAGTCCGTCGACGCCTAATCTCGACCAGATCTACAAGTTTGATATCTAAGACGATTATAGAGCGACAAAGAGGCACACTTACTTTTTCTTTTTCTATTAACAGTTAATCTCGGACAAAAAGAAAAAAAGGACTACGGAGTCTGGAAAGTTTGCACCTTTTCTTTGTTTGTTGACAGCAAACAAATCGTTTGGTGGGCAAAATATGAGCGGGGTCGCAGAGACCTAATGGGGTGCTTGAGGGTTGAATTGAGAGCAGCGGGTTACCGTGTCCTTTCCGGCATGCTCTGCCCTTTGCTTTATCTTCTCGGATATGTAAAGGGATGTTATAATACTAATGATGCTTTCGCAAAGGTGCGAGGTATAAAAAGTTTTGAAAGGGTGCAATGGCTGGCCACTGTTTTGTTTCACATAGGTACTTTTTGAGATATAATATTTTAAAATAATAATATGGTATTCGGAATTTAGAATTATTATTTTGATTCATTTTTTTAAACGTATGTATACACTGACTCCCATGAATCCCATGATTCCAATTTTAATCGGATTATTTTCGTTTATTTTGGGGAATAATTACTTCGATAATTCTCCACTGTTCGAAATGAGTGTATTTCAAGTTACCTACATAAAAAACGGACACGTACAATGTTAAAACACTATACTTTTTACATACAAATAATCAATGTCATTCTAATGCCACCTTCAAACTTGCATAATTTTTTTTTAAATACTCTGTTTTTATTAATTTACAATAGCATTCAAGCGATATTCTTGTTCCAATGGGGTTATTAATACGGTAGAAGACAAAAGGTCAAAGGTCAAATTGTCTCTGATAAGTTAAAATAATAGTACGAATTGAATCAAATCTTGGATGTGTTGCTAGCTACAAGGAAAAAAGCAGGAATTACCCTTGATTTATTACAGAGGTTCGCCCAAAGAAATACCTATTGATTGTTGTCCAAAAATTTCTACAAATACTCATCTATATCTCGACATATAATTAATTCATAACAAAAGGGTGTTTGTGCAATGAATATTTAATATATCGTTGCAGTATTTAAAAAAATAACTGAACAGATTTTAATGATACTTGGCATACGTATAGCTTATGTATCGGGTTTAGGGTTTCCTTTTATCCAGATCAATTATAAAGTACCACGGGAATCGTGCGCACGTAGTCGTGGACATCGCTAGTATACAATAAATATTAAACTAGCAACGCCCTCGACTTCGTGCGCGTTGACGTCAAAGTATGTGTGGTTGGGTTGATTCCCGTGGGAATATTATAATGGAAAAGTATTCTAAATGTTGACCTGGCACATATGCTATAACTATTTTAGCTATAACAGTAGTTTTTGTGTAATGCGCTTTCAGACAGACAGACATACAAAAAATCCAAAGATTGTCGTTGTGGACAATATATCATTCATAGTGTATCTACACTGCCTTGATTTTTTTTAAATGTATAGACATTTAATGTTAAAATATTTAATGTACCACGGTTTTGTTACGATCTTATTACCTACTAGCGACCCGCCCTCGCTTCGCTTCGGTTGAGTTCAAATAAAAATCAAATATCAAAATAAAATATAGCCTATATTAGACACGGCTAATGTAGCTTCCTATTTGTGAAAGAATTTTTGAAATCGAGTCCGTAGTTCCAGAGATTACCTCCAACATATAAACACACAATTTTACCTCTTTATTATATTAGTATAAATATGTTTAGATATATATTATATGTATAAATATATATCATATCACTGAACTATAGCAAAAACTGAAACACGTGAACTAATCTAAAATATTTAAAACCGTTCCAGCGAAAAATAAAAGTATTTTTCCGAATAAATGTTCCATCTAAATGAATAAATACGTCACGACGTGGATCCGCCGCAATATTGTAGATATATTCGCATAAACAGGTACACACTTACTCCATACACAATACTTGCGATTATACCACTCTTTAATTTATTTAGTTTTTTCTTCACTTTTAGACATACATGCACACATAAATGCACACACGCATACATAGGTACACGCACACATACACATATATACACATACTCACGTAAGCCCCATCGTCTACAATAAATTACCCATTTTGCATTATATACACGTATGTATACGAACGAAGAATACATACGTGCTACAACGAAGAATAGGTAATAGTCGTTTTTGACAATAAGCTTAATTTACACTATTTCTATGTACTAAGGCGGCAGACGAGCATACAGTCCACCTGATGGTAAGTGGATACTGTCGTCCATAGACATCCGCGATACATGCCAACATCAGTGCAGAATGACAAACGTTGGCACGCCCCCGGATATGCTGCCTACTTTTGCAGATATAGGCATGGATTGGGAAAATTGGGAGGGAGAGGATGGGATGGGAATGGGCTCTGGCATATCTCACTCACTACTGAAACACGTACGTACATTGGGGGAATACGATAAAGTAGGAAATGTAGTAGGTACATTTCAAGGTAGACTTCTGTGAGGGAGGGATAACGTGGCCAGTCGAGTGCGCCCAGCGGCTGTGTAATGCAGCATGCGCTCTCCTCCTACCTAAATATATAATAAGTTCACATCCCTGTTTTGCTGTGTTTTCGTTCGTTATTAAAATTAAATAAATAAAATACAAAAGTTCGTAGCGCTCATTCATTACTCAGTACAGGGTAGCGCCGGCGGACGCGACGAGCGTAGAATGTAACTGCGTGTACAATAAAAGATATACCCACGAAAAATGAACTACTCTAGATACTGAAGACCCTATTTTCAGCTTTTGCGTTCAGTAACACTTAGTATGTTATCAAAAATTAGATGTTATCAAAATGAAGCTACTTAAAGGTTGTCCAGGTGCGACAATCCAAGTCCCAGATGGGTGTAATCGTGCACTTCCATGATGAGCAAATTACGATCCTGTGTTATCTCTTAAATTGAGCACCTGTTTTTGGATGAAGATTTTAAGGTTGAATTTGCTTATATTAATTTTACATTTACAGTTAGAAATTGAAAACTTAGATTCGAGCTAATGTACCAGGAAGTACCGAAGTATTTACTTTTGTACCATCGGTTTCATAAAATAAATTTTATAGCAACACGTTACATTTTAATTTGATTTTTAATCATTTAGAACCTACAGGAATACTCCTGCATCGCGTTTCTATTTGAGTTTTAGTTTCGGAAATAAGAACACACATTATTATATAGTTCTTTCACTTCACGAAGGCGAGTTCTACTCCTACATATACATTATTTTAGTGTGCGTAAACTCAAGAACGCTCAGTTGGGTTCCCGATGCCACTGCTAAGCGTAACCCGTCATCGTGAGATGAAAGACATGCGGCGCCTTCGGCGTGGCCTTCCGTTTGTCCGCAGCAGCTAGCACCAGTGCGTATACCACCTCACTCGGTTTAATTGTTTCTATGAATGGCAATGTTACATTGTATTGTAATGCTTATTTACATAGCCTATTCGCTATTGAACAAGAAATTGATAGAACGGCAGAGTTTCATAACTTGCAACTGCTTGCAACAAGAATTGTAGTCAAAAAGCAATAATTAACTAATTACTACCAAATATTGCAACTGACAGTGGCGCTTATAGGCGAGTAAAATTAATAGATAACTTTTATTGTTCAAGATTGATATAAGATAGATAGATATACTTTATTGTACAACAAACATACAGAATAGAAAAATAAAAATACGATTAATTAAAAGTACAATCGGCGGCCTTATCGCTTTACTTACACGAATAAAGGTAAGCAAAAGTGTTAAACCTACAACTATTAGGAAAGACGCATAAATGGTTCTTCTAGTTACTAAGATACGGATTTTAATTCAAAAAGTACCAATGACCGGAGAACAGCGAACAGTGACAACAGAGAACTCTTCATTCTAAGAACGTAATTATAGTGAAACATAGAAAAGCAAGTCATTACAAAAGCCGTAACCAAAAACTTCACAACTCCTGAACAATTCCATACGCACAAAGTTGACACTCTCAATGGGTTGTTAAAAGCCATACAGAGGTAAATAGTAAGCATATTATACAAATCGTAAAGACTTGCCAAGGCTTCTTTTAGTGCAGCCTTGATGTCACTAAGTATTTACGCATTTCAAAATTTAACCAAAAACAAAGGAACTGACATTTAAAAGACTGTCAATCCATTTATAATTGTGTGCAACTCATTAGCTAGTAAAAATGACATAAGTTTTAATAAACCACCGCTTCTTCTGCAAAATTGCATTAGATTATCACTTTTATTGACATCGCGCCATTATTAATACTTTTGGAAAAAAAATCATTATAATATATATATATTCGAATACTAACGCAAAGGTACCCAATTATATAAATCTGACATTCTAAAGCTTAATTTTGTTTAATTGTTACTAAATAATCAGTTAGTAGGAAAGTCACAAGTTTTTAAAAACAATCGCAAGTACTATACGTTCCGTTTTACATTATGAGATTTAGTTTATATGTAGTTTTAATTGGATTCCGTGATATAATTTTGAAGCTTAATATTGAAGACGAGACTCGCTGTCGCCTATTCGCTCTCGGGCTATAATGCAACAAATCTCTAACCCGAGGTCAGTTTAAATTCCTCGTCAAATGCACCATCAATCACTGACCTGTCTTTAAAACAATAACCTACTGCATTAATACCACCTTAATAATAAGCTATTACGGCTCATAACTTTATTATTAACATTGATCGTCAACAGTTACTTAGTTATGCCCTTGGGCAGTCCATCTAATGACTCCGCAAGATTGATGATTCCTCTAATTACACTTGCGACAATCAATGCAGGTTTAAAGGTAGGCTTTTTTTGTTTATTAATACATTGGACCTTTATTTTACCTCTTAGTACCTGTATTATATAAGTATTGCCGCTAGGAATCACAAGTAATTTCAATTTTCCGTATTATCAACTATAACCGTTTTGTCTTGCCAATCTTACCAATGCAGTTGCAGTTTTAAGGATAACGTGCAATGCTATTTTTGCAATAATAGTGTATAGTGGAAGCAACTACTGTATTATACCACACAATAAACGCCCAAGAAATTACTAAATTAGTTAAGACAAGTATAATATAGTTTTCATGTCTTTCTATTTCTGGATATAAATTCTAGCTTTATTAGATAGATAGATGAGAAGCTTCACACATGCATTAAGGTCATAAAGGATTATTACGAAAGGATTAGCTCTTTTGATAAATAGATTAATATACAAGTTATAAATAATATTTTTTCAGAAGAACTGTTATATAATACTGTTCCTACGATTTGCATGCCCATAACGGCAATATATCCGTCAGTAGCTAAAGTTACGTCATTCAAATATGAACATAAACCATGTTCTAGGGACACATAAGTTCTAGAAGCAATTAAATTTACAATGACGGCAAATTTGAAGCAGGTTTATTGAGTAAAGGCCATAATATTACAACTTATATTACATAGTACTTACAGAGTAACGTAATGTACCGGCGAACAAAAAGAAAACTTCAATAGAATACAAATGTCTTAATATAGGCATGAAGTTAGTTAGCACATTTTTTATTAATAATTTAAAACAATGTTAGTACAATTTCACTTAACAATCAGATTCTAAAATTTTACAAAGAGGTCCATAATCTTCAAAGCCATCACTGAACATTTCTAGGTGACCTCCATTTAATTTGAATTGTCAGTAGTTTGCTCTTTTAAAAATTAATATCACACACAACTCACCTTCTCTCCTCATGCCCATTTTCAGACATTTTCGAAGTCTACAGTACTGGCACTGGTTTCTATGGTGCTGGTCGATGGGACAGTTTCTATTACCCCGGCAGGAGTACGTCAGGTTTCTCCGCACGGACCTCTTGAAAAAGGATTTGCAACCTGCGGGAGAGATTTCACTGAATGAATATCATTAACTGTACCATTTGAAAAAAAAGAAAGTTTTTAAAGAGGAAACAAAGAAAACATATCGTAATGAATGCACATAGTTAATTAGAGTTAAAACAAAGAACACCGAATGAATTAAACATGGAATTTTTATTATCGACAAAAATTCTCTATCGACGGTAGTAATTACTTGTTAGTATGGTTAATGTTATTAGAACCAATATCGACCGTAAATCAATGGCTACTCAATAAAGATAATCGAGCGATTCGTATGGTGGTGTAGGATCGAAACGAATTTATAAAACTGTTAAAATACCAACTTAACGATCTATGGACAGTTAAGATCGCTGTCTTGAATACATTTGTGCGTCAAATATGTGATAGAAGGATCATTTTGCTTTGAACAGATTGCTATTGCCCTTAAAAAGAAATTGCTTATTAATGAGATCGAAAATGGCATGATTAGTTGTAAATTTGCTCTGTGCACCGAAAAAAAATTAATTATCGTAAAAATAATTTATGACCGCGAAATCGATGTTGAAGGGGAAGCGGGGGGCTTTAAATGTTTTAGATTCTGTACGATAAAAAAAATTATAAATAGTGGTTTATAATGATTTACTCAAGCTTTTATTATTGGCGGAAATATTTATGGTTATGTTGAATATAAAAAAACTTGTTTTGTTAAATTTATTAGGCTAGACTATTACGAGACCTCTTAACGAATCAATTGTTGAATTAATTCTGAAATCTTGTTCACGGAGGCGAGTATACTTAGTGATAACATAATTTTTATATATTATAATCACATTTTGTGTCTTCTTCTGATTATCTATTTCATATTTATTTAGATCTATGTGCATTAAACTTTTTATAATTTACAGTATTTTTTTGTAACTTCACTAAGTGCGTTATTTTATTAGACATTGACTACCAAATGTATAAATTTCGAAGCTAGTTAGACTAAAAGTTGTGGTTTTTATTTCTAACGAATGAGCAATATCATTTTATTATAATTGATAATTAAAATTCAAATATTAGAGAAAGTGTTAGGTAGTAAATTCAATCCATATTCCTTTACTTGCGTGCTTCAGTGCCATTAAACTGAGCTATTAATACATAGTGTAATAGCTTTATTTTGAATACGTGTATGGATGACAAATTGGCATGCGTGTTGTATTTTGTAATTATGCTGTTTATCAAAGTATCTCAATATGTTATGGGTATAATTTTTTAATATTGTTTATGTTGACTGTTTGTTTGTTTCGGCTGAATTTTAAATGTATTTCAGATATTTTCGAAATGTGTAGATCTGCACTAAATAGATATTCGGGGGATACGTTATAGTATAAAAAATTCTGGCCATATAAGTAGGTAACATTCAAATTGTCACAAATGTTCGTTAATAGAACATTCGCAGCGCTTAGAGGTTTTATACCTCAGAAGGTGTACGGGTAGTATGGGTTTTTCGTCATTTCATAAAATACAAAAATCTTACATAGATGTTTGGAGGTTTTATCTACAGCTCAATACTAAAATGTTTGTAATTATGATTCATTGGCTTCAATGACACAAAGTTTAGTAGTAAATGCGCTAAATAAAGTGTACACAATTTCAGTAAGTACATATAAACATTACTCAACTTATTACGCTAAACCATTAAAAAGTGCCATAAATCGTACACCATCAAATAGTGCAATTCGTGTGTATGATGTCGCACCTTGACACTTAACTGTGCTGTAAAAGTTTGTTTGATTTGCCTACAATAAACAAAGATGTAGGTAGCGGCGCAATATTTTGCTTACACCTTCGTTTTTATAACCATTAACTAAATAAAAATGGTCTGGTAATGTTTTTTATTTACTAGGCTTAAAACTAGTGAATTTTTCGCATCTAAATAAAAATATGTATGATGATTTTTTTTTAAATTCATTGGAAAACGACCGAGATATAGATAGCTCTTCAAAGTTTCTAAGGTGCTACTCGCGAGTCGCGGGTGCCGTTTCGGCTCATGTGGGACAGCGCGTTCCATTGAGTTGCAATTATCACGACTTGCTGAATAAAATAAGTTCTTAAATTAGTTAGTAAGTAGTTGTTTGATGTCAGCATAACTTGCAGCAATGCTTGTTATATTGACATTTTTATGTGCGATCTCTTGTGAGAATGAAATGAAAATTTCTCCCTACCCATAAGAATAGTAAATAATACGAGTACAAGTAGTTATTATTTTTATTCCCTAGCTAACTATCAATATATCAGTTTTTTTTATAGTGAAGTAGGAGGACGAGCAAGCGGTCCCACGTGATGGTAAGTGTTACCACAGCCCATGGACACCTACAACATGAGGGGCGTTAGGAGTTGCCCGGGGCTGAAGTACCGCTTTGCTCCGTTGAGCACGCCGAGCTTTTTGGAGGCCATTTTGGCTTCATTTTCCAGATGACCCCTAAATTCGACTTTGCTGGAAATGTCGACACCGAGGATCCAGATACTCTCCGAGATCTTAAGAGGTATGTGCTCTGAAAGCGGGGTGCTACGACAAAAGGGGCTTTTCTCTTATACTATAAACTAAGAAATTAAAGATTAACACAGGCAGTAGCATATAACTAAATATTCAACATTAAATTGTTTTATTCGGGGATCAAAAGCGCATATTTCCCAGTCTGTATGGAGTTTCTTAGAGAACCGTTAGCGGGCTCACGTAGCGACAAGAGATAAGCTGGCTAGCGTTAGGCTAACTGCGCACTAAGCGGCTTGCAAACCACAAATAATGTCAATTGAAGATTGTTTGTGTGATAATTATAATTTAAAACTTTTCTTTGTGTGTAGAAGCAAATAAATATAAAAAATATTATTATAGAACACTATAACGTGGTCGCGGAAATTCACATGAGTAAAAAATATTTTTATAATTAGTATGTGTGAATAGTGTTGCTTTTTTATTTCAGCGTAGTCGTATAAAAATATTTTTAAAAAATCAATTTAGGTGTAATTTAGATGTATTTTACTTTCAGTCTTAAGACTAGAGGAATGCATAGATGTTGTAGGCGTAGTATGATGTAAAACGAATGGATCATAATATCAATATGTTTTTGACGTAATCATTATTATTACAATATATCACTATTATTTTTTACTGTTACATACATCACATTTATGTAATAACAGTAAAACATATATTTATGTAATTATATATGTTATGAGTATTTATGTTATAGTGTTATTTACAGTTATTAACAAATAAATTATATGAATTGATAAATAATTAAAAAATATATATTTGTGATTAAAAAAAATCAAATATCAAAATAAAAACATAAATAAACTTTCAAGCGTGATGCGTCACAACCTCGGCGTTTTCCCGCTCCGCCTTCAAAACGCCTGCCAGGAACACTGGCTCCCAATTACCACAATCGCTGGGAATATCAACTGTTGCAAATTGTACCTACGCGATGATAGCGAGTGCATTGACGGCGAGATTTGAGGTGAAACGCAAACAATGGTACGGGATTTAAGCGCGATGTTCGCCGACGATGTAGATTATAAAAGCGAAAGTTTAACCAATATTACAAATAAATAAATAACCGAACTGTTTTGCTGTGTAGCATTTTTTTTTACTGGTAAGCACTAAGAAGTCTATTTTTTGTAATTTATTACATAACTATTTTTTTTTTGCAATGTATATAATATATGTTAATTATGGATTAAAATTGAATGGTTAATTTTGTTTGAATTGAAGGGACCTTTTTTTATGTACGAAGGCGGCAGACGAGCATACAGTCCACTTGATGGTAAGTGGATACTGTCCCCATGGACATCAGCGATACATGCTAACATCAGTCTAAAATGACAAACGTTGGCACGCCCCCGGGATGCGCTGCCTACCTTTGTAGATATAGGAATGTATTTGGAGAAAGGGTTGGGAAAATGGGGAGGGATAGGATGGGGATGGGCTCTGGCACATCTCACTCACTACCGAAAATAAGACAAAGTGGGAAATGCAGTACATTTCAAGGTAGTCTTTTGTGAGAGAGGGGTAACGTGGCCAGTCGAGCGCGCCCAGCGGCTGTTGGATTGTACCGTGCACTCTCCCCCTCAAACCTTGTATCCTTAGAAAATAATAATAATTTATTTCGGACATTGAATATCCATATTTGTTAGTAACAATTACACTTATGAACTATTATTAGTATACATGTACATTATTTATATATGTATATATAGCTAAAATAATAATAAAACAACAAGCGGTAACCGATCAGCGTGCCCGAGAGCGGGGCGCATCTAACCGACTGCATGCAGTCGTATCCAATCCCCCAGGATCGGAGAGTTCCATCGGTCCGCTAATAGTGTAATATAGTGTTGTGTGGAGGACCGTGTGTGTTAAACTAAACTCCCCACGTTGAGGGTTAGTGTTGCAATAATTATTAATTCGAATTCTTATTATTATATTCCTATTTTAGAAAATATTAATTAGACATCGCACGCGTAAGCAAAACACGATCACAAATCTTAGCCTGGGAACGATTGTACGAACTACCTGTGCAACTTATTTCTTTTTAGTGACATTTATATGTATGTATATATGGACTTAAACAATTATACCATCATGGCATGTTTTTTTTCATTACACTATTGAGTTTTAAGCATTACGTTATTATTATTAAAGGGAATTCTGTTGACTTATAGAAGTATCACTTTTCATTATTTTTATACATGGCGTGTTCGGACTATTCCCGAAACCATGGATTCCATTCACTACTCTGAGTTCATTGACGTGAAAATTTTACTATAAATAATAAATTTTCTCGTGTTTGCCAAATATGAGGCACAAAAAATAGTTTTGTAAAATATATATATTAATAAACTCAAAATCACGAGCGGAATACACGGTTGCTGTATACATAAGTCACCATTTATTAAATTATTTTATTTTTATCGCAATACTACTACTACGTGTACAAATCAACAAATTCCGATCCCAGGTTGTCAATACGTATAAAACCGTTCTAGCGAGCGCGCTACAATTAGTCCGGAGTGACCAGTAATGGCACTATGATTACAGGTGTCGGTTACCTGCTGACCTAGTTAGCACACGAGATGATGTAACTTAGAGAACAGAGTATGATACAATATTGTTTACCCACTAGGGAATAATCTTCTAAAAGCACGGTAGCATTGAACCACCCAGTAATACTAATCATGCACTTTTATACCGAGAAGTGTAGGTAATCCAATTTTGTAGGTAAGTAGACTTAATGCTGAATTATCTGCACTGTACGGCTTACAAATCGCTTTAAACCGTGAAATCAATGTGGAACAAACTGTTCCCGAGGTCTCTAAGGTCATCCTGTTACACTGGGACATGCGGTTCTTCAAGAAACCCTGGATTTTGCAAGATCGGCAGCGTCCTCACATCTATCCTGGTGTTGCTTTAACCATCTTGTAAGTCACATGTCCGTTTGCCCCAAATTTTCTATAAAAGTACTTCCTAGTATAGGTTTTAGACCAGTTGCGTCCCAGCATCAATTGCTAGGGATAGGGATAATACAGTGAACGATTTTTGTGCGTCGTCAGCAATTTGTGGTAAAGTATCACTGTCCGCAATGCACCATCAGTCAGTTTCCGTACACCCTAATAAATATAATAATAACTTGTACAAGACAAGATCCAAGGTGGATCCAGGCCCTGTAAGGTGAGGTACATCCTGGCTGAGGAATTTAAGCCAGTGGCAAAACAAAAAAATGGCAAGAATACTCGGTCGCTATTCCGTGCTACAATTTCTAAAGTACAAATAGCCAACCTTCGTTAGAATATGCGAGAATAATAATAATTTGAAGGATGTTTGTCGTAATTGTGCAATCTTTTGAAGACCAACATCAAATACGGCAAAACAAAAAAATGTTATTGCCTTTTATATGAGGGGATGTCGTGTCGGTTACTTCGACACACTGATACAGTTAGACCCGCTGATGAGATCTCACGTAACTTTATTTATAAACTGTACTTGTACAGAGTTCGGTGTAACATTGATAAGTAAGTTATATCCCGTGACATCTGTAGAAGGGAAATGAAAACAATTGTCCAAGATTTGCCGTGATACGGAAGCGAAACCGCTGGCCTCTTAACATCTGTAAGTAAGTATTATAAGTAAAGAGTAAGTAAATACTCTTTCATCATCATTGGCGCCATCAAGTTCCAATAGATCTCCTTGTTTACGGCTTACATCCCCTAATTCGCTAACCCTATTGGCTTACAAATTATTATCTATTCCATGTAGCCAACACAACCGCGGCTAGACATGACTTTGACGACCTTTCGGTTTACTCTTTAGGAATTATTGCCATAATCTCTCCATCCACTCGCTACACATGTTCAGCCCATCGTACTCGAACAAGTTTGATATCTCTTATTATGTCTAGTTCAGGGTACATTTCAAGGTTACTGGCTGTAGGGCATGGTTTGTAAAAACTCTTTAGTGCGTACTCAAAGTACAAAACAATATGTTAAGTATATATACAAAGGGTTACTTTATCGCTAAAGTGATCTCTTCCAGGCAGTCTTTGGAAGGTAGTACGTGTATGTGACGTAATAGCTGGATCTAGTGGAACGACTTGACATAAAGCGACACTAACGCAAGTTTATAGTCTCCAGCGCATATTTGAGTATCAACTGTAAATTATCATCGCCATAAAAGCTTGTAGCATAAACTTGCGCCATGGCGGCGACAAATCGTAAAGACGAAGTGAATCTCGCGATGTGTGGAAGAATTACTTGGTACAAGGTACAGGTGATCAGAAAATATGTATTGTCAATCGATGTAGTGGTAACGCGCACCAATTTTACAGTCAGCAGTGCTGTTCTGCATAATTGGATACCAAATTCGGCTAGGCTGTTATTCACTGTATATAATGCAGATGTAACAAAGTCGAGATTATCGAATTGATTATCGAATATCGACAAGGGCAGTGTGGGACGCCAGGTGGATCGATGATTGGAAGATTGGTTATTGGTGTCGAATCAGGCTGTTGTTCGAGGTGACCAGTTGAATAGGGCTGAAAAGTACCTAGTTTTATAGTAGGTACTATTACAGCAGACACGTATACTTAGATACTGAACAATTGAAAGATATTATTATAGTCTGCTTCTATTTTCTTAGTTGCAATATTCAGTGCAATATATCAGTGCAATTCAGTGCACATAACTGAATGATCAGTTACAATTTGACAAAAACCTTCGGTAAGTCGTGTAAAGCTGTGAGTTATTTTACTATATCAAATTATACCTGTTATAAGTACTAGGGAATTAAGTTGTGATGTATGCTAGACAGTTACTATAAAAGCCATTGTGGAATCTTCATGTACACATGCAGAATCTGATTTGTAGAGACTACATAAGCCCCATTACGGGCGTCGCGGAGCTAATTTATTACTTATATCATTTTAATAACAGTCAGTATTTTTTCTGTTGATTATACTAATAGGAAAAAGAATATTAAATATTTTAAATTTTTGTATTATTATTGGGAAGTAAGCGGACGAGCAAGCGGTCCCACTTGAAAGTGTTATCGCCGCCCATGGAGCCGCAACATACTTGCAACACCAGGAGGTATGCGGGGACGACGCCGACCTTGCAAAATCCTATTCACAGCTTTCTTGAAGAACCCCATATCGAAACGTAATGGGAAGAAAGGAGGCAGTTTGTGCCACAACCTACGGGTTTGCGGTATAAACTGGTTTTGGATAGAATAGTACGCGGTACCTCTGTATCGAGATGCACGGCACTTCCGTGACGGGAGATGCAGTTGTAGAAACTCTAATTATGTTCAACAATTCTTCAGAGCATTCCCCAATGTACAGGTGGTGGAACACGCAGAGAGACGCAACGTTTCTCCGAATGCTGAGGGATTCTAGACCACCTGTGAGAGTGGGATCGTCGACAATTCTAACAGCACGTCGTTGAATGGAGTCAAATGGGTCCAATTTATATTTTAAGTGTGCCGGCCCAGAGATGTGATCAATACTCCATATGGGGCATAACCTGAGATTTGTATAGCGTCAGAAGTTCCCAGGGGTGAAGGGTTTAGCTCTGATCAGCACACCGAGTTGTTTGGAGGCCATTTTGGCTTTATTTCCCAGATGACCTCTGAATTCGACTTTGCTGGAAATGTCGACATAAAGGATCCCGATACTCTCCGAGATCTTAAGAGTTATGCCCGAAAGCGAGATGCTACGACAAAGGGGACTTTATTAGCAGTGAATGCACAGACTTGCGTCTTACTGGAGTTGAAGTTCACTAGCTTTAGAGAACCCCAAATCGAGACTTGATCTAAAGCGTCTTCGAACTCTGACACAAGCCTGACGTGAGTCTCTTCTACTTCAACCCGAGGGGTGTTAGCGCGGCCCCTGTATACGGCATCCCCAATACTGTCATCTGCATAGCAACGTATGTCACCAATTTGCAATAGATCATTGATATGCAGAAGAGACAGAGTTGAGGATAGCACGGAGCCTTGTGGGTCACCAGCATTCATAAACATGGTGTCGGAGCAGCTACCATCGATAACGACTCTGATGCTCCGTCCAGTCAGGAAGCTGGCAACTCATTACGCGATTAGGCAGTTACGCATTTTCCCAACTGCTGCCCAGCCGAACTGAATGCGTCTATCTACATTTTTGCTGCAGTCGGACTTGCCTAGTTAGACGGTCTGCCCAAGATAGACATAATGGTCAACAACTTCGAGTGCTTACCGACGCTTACCTTCGACGCTTACTGGTCCCGAAAGAACATGTACATTGAACACGATCTTTGGCTTATCTAAGTTCATACCGAGACCGACGCGTCGCGATGTTCCGTTAAGTTTGTTCAGCATCCAGTTAAAACTTTCCTTGTCAGTTACAAGGTTATTCTTTACTTTTTACCAAACAAATTTACAAAATCAGTTATTCATTTATGAGCATTCAAGTAACCACTCGAGTTTTTCAAGACAAATACAACGAAAAATACATAAGATCTAAGTTACATAATTTAAACAAAACTAAATGATACAGAAAATACCGTTTGAATTATTTGAATAAAAACTACAACCGGCCACATGACACAGTTTATTATAGTTCATTTGTATTTCAGATTCTTTTCGGTAATCCCGTTTTTAAATTTCATGTCGCACTCGTTAATTAGTCTGGTAACTAGATAAGAATAGTTTTCCGTAACCGTTGTTAGCGTCGTTGGCCACCAATTTGTTTTTTTGTCTTTTGTAAACGCGTGTATGCGTTGCTTTTGCGTGTGTAAGGCCTTTCTAGCTTTTGTATAAAGATTCCTTACTGATTACTTAAACTTAATGTGTACATTACGTAAGGGCAGTATGTTTTAGTAATAAAATAAAGTTGTAAAATAATTAACAACTACAGTTGCGGTCAATTACTAAAGTATTTCTTTATTGCTTATGGCGGCCTCGGCCAATTATCTGGCAACTTATGGACGTACTGGCTACGCAATTATTATTTGGTCCGTTACAGAATTTTAGTCAAAAATCTTTTTATAGCTATTTTAGCATGTTAAAACGCATATGACAGGGAATATTAATCGTCATTATCATTAAATATATTTATGTGAAGAGAGTTGTGAAAACCTTTGCACGAATAACTTCCTTCAGTGGACCAAATGTTGTCTAAAACTATGAATGTAAACGACGTCTCACACTTGTGTATTGGACATTTTTACATTTAGTAGGTATGTGGGTGACCGGCGTTATAATGTAATTTTCTCAATGAAAAACAGAACTAAAAAAGTTAAACTAAAACTTGAGGTCAACGAACCAATTTTCTGAAATTAAATGAGAAATGCCCGCTTTGAAATCTATAATTAAATTAGAAATACAGTGGATGAGACGCAGTCATCAATCATATAGCTTTGGGTGAATCATTAATACCTGATCATGTAGTTTGGAGGGGGACTTGTGCTATAACCTTCATGTTTACTGACCTTTGTCCTTGTATATATGAAGGTCATTGAAGTGCACGTAAATTAGCTTATAGCTAGGATAGATTATATTCTAGAGTTCTATGTGACTAGATGTTATAGGTACCTACAACATATCACTGAAACAAAGCAAAGCTCAAAACAGGTTATTTAGTATCGAGAGTTGGGAGAGTTTTTACAATTTCTAGTATATTCTACACGTACTTAGTATTAGTAGGTATTATTCTTACACAGGTATTATTATTATTCTACACACAATTATGCAGAATAAATACACTCAAACGCAAACAAATACTTTTAGGGTATTGTGCAAACATATACAAATCCGAAACCCGCTGAACGCGTTCGACTAGCCACGTTACACGGAAGAATACCTTGCAATGTACTGCATTTCCTACTTTATCCTATTTCCCTAATGTACGTAGTAAGTATGTGTTTTGGTAGTGAGTGAGATAGATATGTTAGAGCCCATTTCCATTCCATCCTATCCCATCCCTCCCAACGAAGGCGTGCCAACGTTTGTCATTTTGGACTAATGATGACATGTATCGCGGATCCATGGGCTTATCACCTATCCACTTATCATCAGGTGTACTGCATGCTCGTTTGCCGCCTTCGTCCATAAAAAAACCTCATTCAATACCGCCTAGGCGCCTGGTCCTTACCATGTATTGAGTAATGAGTGCTACGAAAATTTTAGATAGAACAACAAAACTACATATTTATAACTTTCAATTTATTCTCTAAAATTATTTTAATTTCCACTCGAACGGTTTTATGTATTTTAAATTAGTTGACGTACCCATTTCAAGTTTTGTTTTATTTCGGTGACACATTGTATATGAATTTACACATAGACTGTGGTGAGTATATAAATTTGAGAGAACAAGATCTATAGGTACTATCTAGTCATGTGTAGCTAGCTCAAGATTCTTCATATTACACATAAATTAGCAATATTTTTTCTTTTATTAACTCGCACAACAGGACCTAGGTCATTAAGCGATACGTCCCGAGTCATTAAAACCGAGTAATTTTTCATTAAACTTCTCCTTTTGCTGCTCGTGTCTTAATGAAATAATTAAGGGAAGTTATGCCTCGTATATTATGTTCATAGACAGGTCTTAGGCGAGCTACGAATGTGTTCAGCTCGGCAATTTTAAAAGTGAACACAACCACAGTACATGTAAACATGGATACCGATAATTTTGACATTTTTTTTTTTTAAATCATTGAAATGTTCAACAGCAGATTATTAAATAGCTCTCCATCAGACAATATAAACTCTAAAAATTCAAAAGTAAATGGTTGTGACCCGGATATTATCATGCAAATATATCGATAAGTGGTCATCAATAATTGTATCGATAAAAGTCGATTAATTTACTTAATGCCGGCGCGTAAACGTTGTCAATACATTCTTATAGGCCATTGGCAGAGACGAGAAATTAAAGTGCTAATGAAACACGGGACATTAGGTTCACAGTGTATAGAAGAATGCAGAAACTGAAAATGAGTCACACATTGCAAACAGATATAAGTGTGGTACTCTAAATACCCCAGTTATGATTAGGATGAATTCTTTTCATTCTTTTTACCTACATAGGTTACTTTTCATATACGGTACTATTCGTTTGACAACTTCGGTAAAAAACGAAATTTCTGTAGAATTATTATTAATTCAACAATGTAAAAAAATATTTTTTAAAGTTTCGATACTTAGCGGCCGTCGATTGCGAATCATGACAAATAATATAAAGATTCGTGAAAGAATATACAGTAAACAGTGTGCAATAATGAAGCAGACTCGCATTTTAAAGTGGCATTACGATATGGCTCACACTTTTACAGTGGCATTACGATATGGCTCATACTTTTACAGTAGCATTACGATATGGCTCACACTTTTACAGTGGCATTACGATATGGCTCATACTTTTACAGTAGCATTACGATATGGCTCACACTTTTACAGTGGCATTACGATATGGCTCACACTTTACAGTGGAATTACGGTATAGGAGTGGTACGAGCACCAAAGCCTAGCACGATTTTTATTGTCTTTTGATTTATAGTACTTATTACGTAAAAGTTGCGCCTGTGTGCGTAAAACAGATTCAGGCATTTGTGAAGATTCAACACTGATTTCTTTCCGTATACTGTCCAGTACTACGAGTAGTATCATAGAGAATATAAAATTTCGATTTACGACGTGACAAATATGGGACAGTGAGCGCGGCGGGCGTTAAAAATTACCATAAATGTCACTCGAACGAATGTTTACCTTATTAAGGGGTGGTACTTTAATTCACATAAATTTGTTTATAAGTACATCAAATTTTCATTAAAAACCAGCTTCATTCGGGTCTTCGTAGCGTTTTATTGACAGTTTTAGTAGCCAGTTAGAGAGCCACACACGCGCCGAACGTGGATTCAATTTAAAAAGTCGAATGAGATAAAAATAAATAAGTTCGGAAAGACACTTATGTTTAGAGGCGGTCGTAAAGATAGGGTTAACTGCCACGGTATCGCGGGACAAAACATACCATAAACTGGCCGGTTATGGCCACTAGTGATGGCCGGATATCGACAAGTTGTTATCGATATTTTGCATAAAATTAAATGCCTGTCTCTCTTTAGTCTAATTTTTATTACAAAATGAATATCGAAAACTGGGTGGGTGCGACTATATACTTAAGATACTATTTACTGATTATTTATTGCTTTCGAATAAATAATGCGTAAATAAATCATATAAGTACAATAGATGACAAATATGAAAAAATATCTGACGTTTCTGAAGATTGTTTACCGTGATCACATTCCATCCCTTTCCAATATCATTCCATGTCGTACAGAACATTCAATCAAATTCTGATTATTAAATGTCAAAAAATGTGGGATGCACTTTTGCGAATAACATACATTCATAGACTATTAGGGTTAACTATTAGGCGCTTAATAAAAATATTATTTATACGTTAAATTATAATTTTTAATTTGAAATAATACCTTTATTATAGCAATATATTATTTCGTGACCATGGCAACTGCGAAATTTTAATGTGTGTTGTAAGTAATATGGAACAACTGTAACGAAATATTATTATGGATAAATTCTTACAACATTTTTCTATTAAATCGGTAATAGAAATATAATATTGTGTTCAAAGATAAACAGCAAATTGAATATTAAACGGATATTTTGTCTACGGAAAACTGATATGGAATTAATCTTTTTTTAATATGATTTTAGGTCGTACATATATCATTTGTATAGTCCTGACGATTTTTTTCCAAAAAAACATTTTATATATTGACACGGTTTTGTTACGATTTTATTATATGTATACATGTATACATCTGTGTAATTGTAACTTAACATGGCGGTATTTTAAAGTTGTTGATGCCGAGGATTTCTTTTCATTTAGAAATTGAATATCAATAAATAATTAATTGATAACGTAACCGCTGACATCTGAAAATTTCCCATAATTAGCAACGTTTGTAATTAATTATTTGTTACTCATGTTACATAAATAAAAAAAACATCGACCGTCACATCTCTAAACGCTGGTGTCAACTACGATCAGCATTGTCGCTCACGAATGCGCGCATTTAAGTCAAAAGAAGCGCTTGAACCGAGAACTTTGTCGCAATAACACCTGTAACGCCTTAGTACGATCTGCTTCGTAGCTGGCTCGAGTTTTAGTAGACAAGGTTGTGTTGCAGTCAGCGGGAGGTCCAAGTGTTAATAAAGTGGATTTGTCGACATCAAAATAACAGTTTATGTTCACGACACTAATGTTTATCGATATGCCAGGCAGTAATCTTGTGATAGTATTAAGCAAGAAAAACGTTTCTAGAGTACTAGGATTATTAGAGCGATCTAAACTTGCTTTGTAGTTTTGAATGCATTTTGTTAAATATTTTAATTTATTTAAATCTCTTATTATACCTAGAGGGTATAATTATACAGTTCGTAGGTGGCAGCAAGAATAAAAAGTACTTATATGTGACTTTATATGAGCAAAGGGACATTATTATCGGTATAGGCTTATAGAATTTGGTTAAAAATTTCTAAATTAAAATTTCATCGTGATTCTGTATAAATAGAAACGGATGATTCCAAAATCTGGGAAACAATGGTGAATCAATTATAATGTAAGATAATCTCAAATAGGTATAGATAGACTTTGGTGGCAGCTAGAATAAAAAATATACCTACATATGCACGTGTAAAATTTATATATCCAAAGACTGATAACCCATGGATTCCCCTCGTGATTTTGAGTTAATTTTCATAAATATTTTACGTAGGTACCTACCTACATTATTATAATTTTTTTTTTAATTTTGCTAAATTTTTCATACTCATTATTACCTACATTAGATATTAAATACAAAGCAAAAATACTGATTATAGTGTCAGGTCGGAAGACAGATTTCGTTATTTTTCGTACCGTACCGTAACCAGCCCCTAAACATCTATTGTTGAATAAGGGGCCTTGCGGGGTGGACTCGCCAACCCCCTTGGTCAGCGTGACGTTTTAAGACCATACATGCCTCATACACAAGACAGCGTGCATGAACAGGCCCGTATTCTGGTTACTGTATATTACAGTTATCTTTATAAGGTATAACGTTTCTTTTTCAGTAAATCATTGGAATACCATATTTGGTTTATTTCCATTTCTAAAATTTACGAAATAGAACCTTAGGTTTATTTACGAGAAAACGCCCCCTTCACTGCGGTCGATTAGGACTGGCTAGCACAGAAAGTTTCAATTTGTTACATGCTTACTAAAAGTCAAGCTCCATTTAAATTTTTTAGACTTTCGAGTTTTATGCACATTAATCTGCATTTTTAATTAACTGACGTTGGTATTAAGTACAATTATTTGTGTTTCACAGACATAACATAAGAAGTTTCCAGTTTGTCTTATCAATAGGTTTCCGAGATATTTTGTACCCGATAAGGCTGGGTCGCGACCTTTTTGGCGCCATAAGCTATCGTCGATAGCAGTCCTCAAAACGGAACGTTGGAATTAACGTTTTATTAATAAAAACTTTAACACAAATTAGAATTTCGTATACAATGTTGACTCGAAATGGGTGATAAGGTTGAAAGGTTTTATCAAAACCCTTATTAAAAATACTGTCCTTATTTAAAATTCAATTAGTTTATATTTAGACTTCTAGGAATTTCAGTATTAAAAATATCGATTTAATTTTTGTTGCACGAAAAAAGTAACGAAAGACATTCTAAACCTTTTTAAATTCCAGAAGAATTAGAATATAAACTCAGGCTAGCACAAAAGATTCCATTTGGTTCGTAGTGTCGGAGAAAAAGAGGAAATATGAAAAGTAGCTACGATTATCGTGAAAAGAATACCACCACAACAAATGGTTCGCCCGCTCTGTCGTGGGTGGTGTCTCGAAATACTAACGAAGATGAACATAGACTACCAAGATCGACATTGTTTTTAAACAGAAAACGTTTGTCTATTGAACCTAATTGACCGTTCAATATCTGCGCTAATTGACCGGCAATAAATATGTTTTGAACAATCTAATTATTAATGTATGTAGGTAATTAGAATATTAAGAACATCATATATTTGTTGCAAAATATTATCAAATTTAAAATTAAAGAATACATTTATTGCCCAAGTTTAATAAAATTAAAAGTAATAAAATAATACGTACAATACATTTGGGTACTGCATTAAAAAAAGTTGTTGTTGATGCTCTTAATTGTAGGTAGGTACTTATAATGAATTGTTACAATAAGACATTGCAATATTATCATAAGCACAAACACGGATTTATTCCTAAATAGAAGGAATCTCTTCCAGTCAACTTAAGAATAAATGAGAGGGGTTATGTTTTTTAAAAGCTGGCAAACGCATAGATTCTTTTAAAAATAAAGACACCAGATAAATATTACACAAGGTTGATAGGTATAAGTGATTCATAGCTATTAAAGGTTGTGTAATGAAAACCTTCAATGGTCGACGAATTAACAATTTTAATTCTGACACGTAGGTAGGTACTGTGGAAGACAATAACACAATGTCCGACGTTTAAACATATATACGTTTTATGGACAACGGACACGAGATGAGTGTCGCAATTATAATGTACAGTAGATGTTACTTATGAAGAAAACTATGAAAGAAAAACAAAAGGTATAGATAGACAACGCAAGTTTGAAATTAGAAACTAAGTGTGGCACGTCACTAGTAAATTGTAGTGATGGGAAACCACTCACCGGTGAAACGAAATATCTCCCTTGACGCGGCTCACCGCTTTTGACGAATTGATTATAACTTATAACACAAGTGGGTAAAGGCCGACTATGGTATAACAAAGCAGCTACCACAAGCGCTGAGGAACTGCACCACCTCTAAAAGAGTGGACTCGCCAACCCGCTTGGCCAGCGTGAGGCATGAGGTGTCCCATGTCAAGCAGTGGATACTGGAAGGGTTGATTGCATTGGTTGTCACGGGTGGGGACAGACTGAACGATCAATATGAGCAGTAGGATTAGCCCCAGCTTCAGGCACTCAGCGTCAGCCAGCTTGTTATCTATCCCTCTTTAAATGTGAAGAAATCCATAGGCAAAAACACGGAAATGAATCGAATAGAAAGAATATGATATATTACTCAATATTAGACAAATAATTGAACTAAACCATCTATAAAAGATATAATTAAAAAAGGAGGCGATGAAGATACAGTTCATCTAATGGAAAGTGGATACTATCGCCAACATATATGCCAACATCCGTCAATCATTATCAACGTAGACCCGTTTGCAGGTGGACTTGCCGGCGGCGCGGTCTCTTAACGCAGCGAGCTAGCCTTAGGTCGGTATAAAACAAATTTTCTATATTTTAGTCTTTAACATCTGAATAGGTAACGATTCGAAGTGGTATGTTATCGAACTTACCACTTCGAATCGTCATCCATTTAGACTTTGCTAAGTATTACCTACTGAATTGCTACTGTGCAAATTATCTTCTGTACAACTTTTCAATTAACGCTTACTCTTTTTTCTTTCTTAGTTATATGGCAATGGCGTAACTAGCGCATTGTGCCAGTGAAAGGTTTTCTTCCAAATTAACTCGTCCAAACTCCAATTCCAAACTCGTCAAGTTCCAGTTCTGTAAAAGTAAGTCAGGAGTCGCCCAGAAAAGTAATAGTCGGTTTACTGAGAACAGAAGAGTTCTCAGTAACATTTGGAAGCACACGGAAAACACAGTCTTATGATTTTCGTTGATTTCATCACAATATTCGATCGTCAGTCACATTACCGTACTGGCATGCTAATATTAAGACGAATTAAATAATATTAATATTGATTAATTAATTAATAAATATAGCCTCTATATTATAGGTATATTTGAGACAAGTTTGTAAACAAACCTTTGTGTGATTGGGATTTTGTTATATTGCTATTATTTGTCCAAGATACCTTACGATTTTAAAATATAGAATATTTTTACAGTATAATTAAATAATAATCTAAACAAAAACTCGATAATTTTGTATGTTTGTAGTGACATCAACGACGAAAGTTTTGTAGTGTTGAATTATGAGTTTTCATTTGACACTCCTACCGTTAGGTATCTTTAAAATTTTAGGTCTACGTACATTTGTGCACTTTTAATTTATCTTTCTATGTAAAATAGATATGCCATATGCATTATAATTACTCATTGCGAGTAGTATTTTAATATTTATTTATTTAGTAATATAACCGGGCTATCGCCTGAATTTAAATATAAGTAGTTTTGTAAAGTTATTTGTTTCACGTAACGCAGTCTTTTACATAAAGGCCATAAAATCAATTAAACTATTTATTTAGTGCCCCTTATCAAATTAAGATTGAGATTATTAAATAATTCGTTTTAGATTGAGCTCATTTATTGAAAAGTACCTTAAAAACTAAAAACGGAATGTAACTCAATAAGCTCGCATTCTGAGCGTATACAAAATAAAAAATGTGAATAGGTATTAAGTATAGTAATTTTAAAATGTTCGTATAATTATCATCGCATGTCGCCATAGTACCTACCTACATTTATTTTAAAACCACAAAAAGGTTGTCAACACCTACGAGTCATGGGTTGCTAGGAAACGCTTTGTTATTAAACATTTTATATCGGATTTGCCTCATGTATAGAGGTCTAAGTATATCTGCTGTGATAAAAAAATCTTTGGGATCTCCTGACGTATAATGTAAAGTTCTAGGTGTTGTAGGTACCTAAATGTCAATTTATGAAGTTTAAATAGAACTGGACTAATTACACAAAATTAACTAAATATAAACGACATTACATTGAAACAATAAGTATGAATTTGTTTTATTTATAGCAGATAATTCTAATCTTATACATAGGCATAATTATAATTTTATTTATAATTCTAGTAATTAAGTATTATATTATTATTGTTAAGAATATTATCATTATTGTTATCGACACTGAAATTAAGAAATTTCAGTGTCGATAGTTACTAAAAATGATAATTAATAATATTACCAATTACTAAGTCTGGAGTGTTACTCACACACATCCACTATTTAGTATCTATTAATGGATTTTCAAACGTCCTCACGACAAAGCCTATCATGGTCTAACGAGGTACCTACCTACCTACTTTAATAACGAACCTACGTGGAGGTCAACCCTTGATACAAAATGTTTCATTCCACTAACATTCATTATTCATACCGAATTTTAGTTAGATGTGAATGATACGATTTATCTGAAGTTATAGCCATATGACTGGACTAACAATGCAGGTTACGAAAGAAGCATAAGTAATTTTCTTTGCTTTAAAATTATTTCAAAATCTTTGCAAAACTTTTGTCAATAGTTAGATAGGTATTAGCCTCATCTGTTTAAAAATAGTAAAATTAATTAAAGAACATATCAAATTACTTGTAATGGTTAATAGGTACCTAGAAACCCCATACCTTTTCTAATTTCAAATAAGCAGTGTCCTTACAAACGTATTCCCTTTTCTCCCATAATTCTGGCAATAGTGCAATTATTTTTTAATATGTTACAGATATCTACCATGTGCCCCTACGTTTTGACTTTTTCGATTGTTGATTCTTATGGGAGGGAGCCAGGTCCCTACAAAAATAAAAAAAATGCCCCGTTTAAACGCCGAAAAAAAGAAGCCCAGTGACAAAATTTAACAACTCTTATTTAAAAAAGCAAAACGTTCCGACATAGAGAAACTATTATTTAAAGCAATTCAGAAAAAAAAATTGAAATCGATCCATTTTCGGAGGAGCAAACATACTTCCGTTTCCCCGTACGAAACCTCCATTTACTCGAATTAAGTATTATAGGTATTATCAGTCCAAAATGCAACTGTCCCTTTCTCTCAAAGAAGTTGCATCGTTCGCTGCCGAGAGAGCACCAAATAGTAAGTGTCTATTTTTGAAATCTGCTTCCGCTCATCCTCTCCTCATATTAGGTAGGTACCTATATAACATGAACTTAGTTAAAACAGATTAATAATTGAAGTTTGTGAACGATTAGGTAACTGTTTTTATTCACTTTAAATTTTATTGGTCTGCATAATTAAAAAATATTTGCTCAAAATAGTAGGTACAAAATTTGTAATAAATAGAATCTAACGACTCCTATATTT